>CM076401.1:29568598-32009659 GCA_038363315.1 Mugilogobius chulae | reverse complement strand
AAAACCATGTGTTTGTTCGTGCAATTAAACCAACGCACATGTAGCGGACGTTGAGGCCAGCTTGTCGGTTTCAAGCACACTTTTTAAAATTTAGGAATGAATAATGGCCTCTGTTTATGAATCGTGTTGTCGAGAGCCATGTAATCGTAAAACTGTATAGTGATTCATTCAGAAGCAGAAGTGAATAAGATACGCGCCTGGGATATCAGAAACTTTAATATGGACGCCGGGGACTCTCGCATAATCATAAAGAGGGAGTAGAATCAGCATAGTTTGGAGTAAGGATTTTGTACAGAGTGAAGTATTATTTATAGATATTTCAAGTCCAGATCGAACTATTTGATAGTAGACCTTTGCCTGGGTCCGTTGTGAGCAGCAGTTCAAGGGACCGTATACAGCTACTCTAAGTTCAAACAATACGGCAAGAAAGCTCGTAGTTTTGTCTCTTGATTTCTTAAAACCAAATAACCTAAGACAATGGCTCTGCTCGAGAAGGGCAAGCTCACGGCAGAAAAAATGGAGATTAACAAATAAGCTTCATCGATCAATGCAATCTTGTGTTTCTCTCACAATTGGTGTGTATTCTCGTTCGATTTTATTGAGTCATTTTTGATTGGCCCTCGTAGAGGGAGTATATAGAGATCTTTTTGTGATTTTGGACTTCGAACAGCAAGGAGGACACAGAAATGCGAGAGCATTGTTACAGAAAGAATTAATTTGGTGGCGGACTGCTTTCAGAACGGAACGCTTGGAGCAATCTGCAATGGCTGAGAACATTCAGTGGTCGAAAAATGAAGAACATCATGGAAGAAGGGGATCAGAATCGGGTCAATCAACGATTTGAGTGTAAGTGGTAATATATAGGATCGAAAGCACAAGTCTTGTGGGCATTGTAAAAATATGTTGGGGCTAAGAGGATAAAGCACTTAAGAGGGGCGAATACTGGAATAGCGTGTAGTTGAAAGAAAACTGTCTAAAGTGACCTATTAAAGTTATATTTGGTTTGTAGGTATTACTGTTTAATTTGTTTTGACAAAAGGTAATGAAAGGGGCAATGGACGAAACAACACTGGAGACATCGATCAGGTAGAGAAAAAAACAGTGATGGTTTCCCGCAGGATCCGGCGACCCTGTCGGGCATGGCGCACTTTAACATGCTAAGGTCAAGGTGTCAAGGCATTGGTATGTTAGGAGAGATCTACGATGTGTGCGGGCCGGAATTTGAAATCTAGTCGAGTATTGAAATTCAGCTGTTGTTCATCTTGGCACGTGACGCTCCTCAGACTTAGTGGACGGGAGCTTGGGATGTTAAGTGGATTGCCCTAAGCTGTAAAAGCGCCCAGATGTCAGAATGAGTATGCAATAACATCGCTATGAGGCGTACGGACGTATGATTGTTTTTTTTATATTATTTTTTTTTTTGTGGATAATAAAGACTTTTCCTGCTGATCATTGTTATATGAAGCCGGGCCGCGACTGAAGCAAGTCTAGTAGGCAAAAAGGATGATAGTTGGCCTAATCCGCAGCTCTGAAGATTTGCTCGGAGATGAGGTTAGTCTAGTTTTGGGCAAGTGATGAAACAGAAAGCGGCAGACACCGGGTCGGGCGCTGATGGGTTGGTAGCAAGCGACGCGCCAGGATCCATTTTGTTTGTGTCTTCTACATGCGCGCGCGTGGGAATAAATGGCATCATGGATTGAGGATCCGAAGAAGTGAACCGGGAGAGAGGGGGGAAGATTTTTCTTGTTTGTTGAAGAATCGTTATTTAAACTCAAGTGCTAGTAACACCAAGGTGGGTCTGCAGTCAACTTGGTACTGATTCTCAACACGGGCCAGGCCGAGCCTTTAATCGAATACAAGTATCGAGTGACAATTCGTGTACGCAGTTGATTGCACGATGTTGGAACATGAGTAGAGAGGTCGACGTGTATACATTGAATGTGAGGCCCGCAGACCAAACGGAAACCAACCAGCGCCAGCAGAAAGAGAGAGAAAGAGAGAGAGATCTGGAGATTAGGCCAACGCTTGATAAAGAGTCCTGTTTTGCCATTTTCGCACTACGCTCGCACTAAAACACATCAGCTGGGACCAATCTCCAATGCTCTGGAGGCTGGAATTAAACACACACCGCTGAGCAAAGCCACCGCAAAGCATTGTTAGCTCCACAAAACTGCAAATGTGGAGGAATACCTTTAGAAAAATAAAGCTTTGTACTGTGGGTGTTAAATAAGAGAGAGAGATGTGTGATGTTAACAGAAAAAAAAAAAACTGAAGGTAAAAATGTCAACATGAAATTATAAGTATTGGACTATATTAAGTAAAAATAAATCAGACTTAAAAAAAATAAAAGTGTCATGTAGTTTGCTTCTTGTGTTTGTTTTAAATAGAGAAAGACCACTATATCGGCCAGTCAATATTTGATGCAGATATTTGGATTTTTGCATATCGACCACATTGGCCATCAGCCTTATTTTGGTTGATATTTGATCAGGCAGTTGTTTTAACAGCCGTCTGCACGATAGAGCTGCAGTCACAGTGAAGTTAGTTTTGGAGAGAAATTATATGGTTTGTTTCATATTTCTCCATTTTGCTGTGTTTTGAAAAGGGTACTTTCTTAAATGAGTCTTTAAAATGTTTTGTAATGTGCATAAACATGTTGTATTCATTAAACAATGAGGCAAAAAAAATATTGTTTAGAATCAACTTTTTCTTTTTTGGATATACCATCTCATCTCAGCTATGTTGTTTTTAAGAATTAAAATAAGAAAATCGGAAAATTGGGCTTGAAAATAGGCCATTGATATCGGCACTGGCTGACAAAATGTTTAAAAATCGGCATCGGTATCAGTCCAAGGAACACCCATATCGGTCGATCTCTAGTTTTAAAGATTTTTCATAAAAAAAATCTTTTCATTCTGAGTAACAGATAATTCAATTTTTTCTGACTGATAACATTATGCAACAGTGACAATAGTGAATATATGTCAGTATGTTTTGTAGTTTGATTAGAAAGCGTAATTTACTTGGTTAATTTAGTTTCGTGAGTGGGACCAACCCCCCATCGCACTCCAACCACACCCCTACGTCACCGGAAGCCTTCATATCCCAGCTCACGCTTGTGTCTCAGTTTGACCATGTGCCTCATCTCAGTTCAACTCTGTGCTCTCGACCCACCCGCCCTTCACTTTTTCACAACATTCCTTCTAGCACCCATTTAGGAAGGGGTGGGGGTCTTGAATCAGCCGGGGCAGATTGCTGAGACAGGACCCCCACACTGGAATCTCCTCGCCTGGTCATCCGCTCATTCTGATTCCATGGAACTTCAACATCTACATCTATTCAATAAACAATGTATAACTATCTCTATTTTGGTGTGGTCTTACTAATGAATGTATTTTTCACAATCACTTACATCGGATTGCTGTATTCATTCTCTTCATGTTTAATGCCTATAAGCTGCTATTGAAAGCCACAGCTGCCCTGGGGCGATCTGTGCTTTTTGATGGCTTCCACCACCACCATCATTCATTTCAAAATGTTTACAATGACAGTTGGATCTGCTGTTCCTGTAGTCTTCCATCCAAGCACTAACCACACCCAACCTGCTTAGCTTCTTTGATTCGACAAGGTGTCCTGGCCCATATCACAATGACCTTTCTACAATTGTGACAACTTTTATTTCCACACAATTGTGACAACTTTTGGTTTAGTTTTTCAGCAGTTCTTCTTATCAGGCTGCACTGCAATAGGGTTACTCTTGATCTCACCACAATACACTGATAACTACTCGACCGATCAATTCGACCGATCCATTCACATCCAGCATTGTTTCTGTTGAACTTGTTCTCTGGCCACTTTACAAAGCGCTCTCTCGAGGAACACCCCACGTGCCCAGTGGCCTTGGCCTCAGTTTCCTCTAATGAAAGGCAGAGGTCATCAGATCTGAGCCACTGAACATTGAACAAGTTGTCCAGAGCACAACAGCTGGCCCTCCTCCTCCTCCTCCTCCTCCTAACACTTAAGCCCTGGTCTCCTCACCTCTCACTGCCCTCACATCAACTTATAAGTACTGTCCTCTGTGAGCCCCGCTGACTTTGGGCTGACATCTTCTCCTGGACAAATCAATGACTGGGTTTGTACCTGGAACCCCCAGAGGTTACTGCATTGTTCAAAATGGATTTAAGATCTCAGTAAAGTTATTTTGTTCCGATGACTAAGCACATACACATTTTTTTTCTAAATATGACTTGACAATTTGCTCTGTAGTAAATATTTATTATAGTGTCAGCTGAGATCTGAATAGCTTTATCTCATCCAAAAAGTGTCCATTTGAACACGACGGCATTTCTGACAATTTAAAACAATTTTACAAAATAGAGATGTATTGTACAAAGTTATTGAGCAATTATTATTACTATAAAGAGTTTGAATGTTCTCCCATGTTGCGTAGGTTTCCTCTGGGTGCTCCGTTTCCTCATACAACTAAAAACATGTCCAATATGCCTCCAATCTCCCGGACTACAAATGGAAATTTGCTGTAAAGCTAGAATCTGTACAAGCATCTTAATGCAACTGCACATTGTCCTTAATAAACCTTACCAGACCATATTTATTACTATTGTGGTATTTCTAGCCCTATTTACTCCAAAATACTAGCCCTTGTTAACATGGTTGCTAGGTAACAGTAGTAAAGTTATGTCTACCAAGGTCATATCTTCTGCACATGGCAGGAAGTAAGCTATTCAAACATCTCCAAACCAGTCCAACTAAGGAAAAGAAAGCTTTTTTTCTCTCATGTAAAATACAGTATAATGTCATGCACTTAAAGAACAATCATTACCATTTTGGAAATGTTAAATCATAAACCCAACTATGGTTTTTGCCAAGATGGACAGAGCTTATTGTGGAACTCCAAAAGAAAGCCACCATTTTAGTGGCAAGTGTGCTAAGCTTACCGAAATCCAATACAAAACAAATGGACATTTAATTTCACTGTTTCTCCATTTACAATCTCAAGTTCTACTCTGTATTTTGTGCCATCCTAGTTTGACCTATAAATTGCTGAAAATCTTCTGTTATGATTAAAAATAAATACATTTCAATTTCAGTTCAAAGCGTATCATATTTCATTGCATTAGTTCTACACTTGCAGTAAAATCACAGTCTATTCCATCCTTCACAGTGGTAAAGCTACTGTGTAATTACTCTAAATGGGATGTTATGTGTAGCTATGAGCGCTCCAAACAAGTGTAAGCAACATTAAGAGCTATAGTCTTGTGTGTTTGGCTGTAATGATTCTAGCCGCAGACTCATTAAACAAACCACATCTGCCTCAGACCTGAGAGCCTCCCACAAGTCAAAGTGAGGATGACTGTATTAAAAACTCTTTATGCATCTTTAGTACTTTCCTATTCAAATGGCCAGGATTCAGAATGTATTTTTAATATCTAGCACCTGCAATGCTTTCTTTTGGAGGAACTAAGTGTCCAAAAAGATGAGGCTGGCGGTGAGCCACGTTCAAAGTTCATGTTCACTTTTCAGTTTCCCAAGGTACACAATGTAGCTTTTTGTTTCATGTTTTCAGAGCTGCCTCCACCGTAGAGAAGTTGAAAAGTTCTGCATTCTTTAGACATGTCAGAACTAGGGCAAGTCACAAACAAAAGGGCATTTTGCAATAATTACTTGTTTCACAATTGCAAATACACAATTGGCTCTATGCAAGAAACTTCAGTTAGCTTGTTCATGTTCAAAATACCAAGCTTTCGTACATACATTTCCTGTTCAGTTCATTTCTATACGGTATTCACTACACCAGCTTAAAGTGACAGTGAGTTGAGATGAATGTAACAGAAAACACGTTAAAGACTTCACAATTCAGAAGAACTTGTGTGTTTAAAAGAAGACGTGTTTGTATCTAAATGCTAACGCTAACAGGAAATGCTTGTATGTACAGAAGTTAGCTATTTTGAACAAAAACAAGACCACAGGAAAGCAGGTATTCAATGGAGGTAATGGGTTTGTTATGCAGACTCATTGTGTATGGAATAGAATAAAAATCAGCACAACCTTTGTTGGCTTTTTTAAACATTTTTTGAGTCGTTGCAGAGCAGTAAAGTACATGGCTGCTCTGATTAGCTGTTGAAAAGTTGGTTGAAATGGATTAACTCTGGAGTAAAGAGAGATTACATCGTCCTGTTGAAAAGTTCTTTGTCAATGCGCTGCAATCTTACATTCTGACAAAAAGTGACTCCACAAACATAAAGAATAACATCAAAACTACAAATTCACAGAAAGGCAAATCGAGCTTGTAATTGTATCAAAGCTCCTTCAAATGATCTCTATTTATATTGTGCTTTTCCACCTTACAAGGTACTCCAAACACTTTACACTCAAGGATCCACTCACCCAGCAGACACTGAGACAGTGTGGGTTAAGTGTCTTAGCCAAGGGCACATCAACAATCCACTCTTATCATCCCACTGTGCCACTTGTTTCAGTAGTCTCCCATCCAGTACTAACCAGTCCTTGTCCTGCTTAGCTTTTGAGACCAGATAGGAGCCAGCAAGAATAGCCAAAGAATAGTCTGCACAAAAGTGTTTTCTGACTAAAACATTGTGTACCTTTAACAAACAACAAACTATACACAAGAAAATGTTTCAGACACCGAAAATATTTTTAACATTCATAATGAAATAGACATGTCTTATCGAACAAATTATGGATATTCCACAGACATGTTTTTTTCAGCACACATTCTCAAAAAAACTATATAACAAAAAGCAACTGAAAATCCTGAATCAAGATGGATAAACTTACCCAACACAGAAATGACTGTGAGAGTGTTGCATGTCTTTTTATCACATCATTAAAGGTGTAGGGTTTGAAAGCTCTGAGTGAGCGGGCTAAAAAATCTAACCGGATCTGAGCGCTGAAAGCCCTCTCTATGAAAGAGAGAAAAAAAACATGGCAGATCGGTGTGTCCTTTTTGGCCAGCGCTGAGATAAGTACAGAGTAAATGAGTAGTAAACAGAATAGGCTTAGAGAGACACAAAAACACATTAGATTTGAGTTATGGGAGCTCTCCAGGGTGCTGAGTGACCGAGAGGATGAGAGTGTCCAGGGAAAAGCAGTGTGGTCTGGGATTGGCTTTTTTTGTGTGTGTGTGTGACAACAACAGATGCTGTAATCCGTCCACATATCCAAGCGCTGTCCAAGGCAGGTTTAAACTAGCTTCTTCTCGCTGCGTTGTTCCCATGATGCATTGCTCTGTGAGGTGATGGAGTTGTGATGACAGCAGAGGAGCATATAGACAGAGGAAGCACCATGACATTACACACACACACACACGCATAAACGGATGTGGATAATCTGCGTGTCCAAAAGCGATCAGGTGAGAAGTAAACAAAAACAGAACCTGGTCATCTGTGAATGTTGTGAAAGCATGGACTTTGTGACAATGTGGTGACGCACTGGGCACATTTACAAGATCTGTAGAAATCTGATGACTGAACTATTAACAACAAGCAAAAATAGAACATTGAGTTGTGACACTTTTTTTTTTTTTCTTAAAAATTGTTTAGCTGCGCCGCATTTGAGCCATTTCAAAAGGAATATTCTCCATCAAACTTCATCTGGTTCATGTGACTCTCTTGCTTTGTTTTGGGGGGTAAAAATATGTTCACTACAAGACACTGTTGAAATTAAGGTTTTAAGAAGAATCTAAATGTAGTCAACCATACCAATAAAATAAATGTGTAACTTTGGTGTCAGCAATTACAAAAATATAGAAATTGAGATTTTGTTTGTTTGTTTTAACAAATAGTTTTTTAAGGGTGCATAGCAGCTGAGTTTGCATGTTTGCCACAGTGGGTTTTCTCTGGGTACCTCCAAAAACAGGAATGTTAGGTAAATTAAGCATCACTGTAAATTTCTCCTGTGAATGAATGAGAGAAAGAGTGATTGCCACTGTCCAGGTTGTTCCCCCGCCTAAAGCCCAAAGTCACTGGAATAGGCTCCAGTAACTCATGACCCCTAACGGGAATAAACAGTATGTGAATAAATTAATTTTGTTTATATGTTCAAAAAAAAAGTTGATTTAAAATAAAAAGAAAGTTATCTCTAAGCTTTAAATTAACGTACGAGGGCATATGGATGTATGCGATGAATAAAAGGTCATATTTCTGCATTACACGTGTAATTCCTCTCAGATCATGTTTTTGTTGGAATGATTAAATATTGTCTGAATATTACAATAGAGATATCACAAAAAATATTGAGCTAGTCAATATAAAAAATAATGATTTTGACAGACTCTTCTACAATTCCTCACAGAACTCTAAGTTACTAATATGCGATTCATATTTTATTTTCCTAATTCTATTTTAATTGAGGTCTGCAGCCACCTGTCTGGCTTTGCGTTGGCTTTACTGTGGTGCCTACATGTCAGTCAGGCCGTTCTTTAATTACCACATAGAGCTGTGAAAGGACAAAATGTGTTCCCACCATGTGCTGCCAGAACAGCTTGAATGTGCTTTGGCACTTTGAGTTTGGAACTCCCTCCAAGGAACGGGACAGGCTCCTTCCAAAAGAAATTCCCTCATTTGGTGTTTTGGACGGTACAAAAGTGCCTGAAGCGTCTCATTTTGGTGCTGAGCATATGATCCACGGCGGTGTTATGTCCTGTGCACCTGTGGAGCTCACACAAGTGTCTGCTCGGATCAGCTTTTTTAGATTTACCACTCATCTGCAGATATATTTACAACAATACAGCTGCTGGAGTGTGGAGAAGTGATGTGGAAGTGATCACATGCACATTTGTCCTGCAGCGATACTGAGTCAGCATACTTCAACAAAAATATTCCATCACTGTCATCATTATTTATAATAAAAAGTTAAAATAAATAAATACATAAATAAATAACTGCATTGTAACGTAGCCATAATATTATTTTTTTATACTTGTAAAAATTCTTGTATTTTGAGTCTAGTTCTAGATCAGTGGTTCCCAAACATATTTCCTCCATGCCCCTCCTGCCTGAAGTGAGGACTTGTCGAGCCCACCTGCTTAAAACCACAAGCCCGGCAAATAGATTTTTTGTTCCTTTATACATTTTCCAGTGACTCAATAAATCATTTTAATAACAATATTGCCTAAATAAGTACATTTGTAATTTGTTCCTCTAAACAAGCTGTGGGGGATTCTCCCAGGCTGGGAACTAGGGCTGGGCGATTCATCTAAAAATCAAGAGATCGAATCGAACCGAATGGTCAATTATTTTGGTGGTGGGCTTTGAGTCGAAAGATCGAAAACCAATCTTTGGTCAGTAAAAATGTGTAGTGTGGAGCAAAAGTCAAACTTGGAGGCAGAGTACTGATTCAGACTTTAACAAAAGTAGATCAATCAATATGAGAAAAAAAAATAAAAAATTGTGATTATATTTTCCCCAGATCGCCCAGCCCTACTGTGAACCACTGCTCAGATGGAACATCATCCATCAACATGTACATACAATAAGCCATGTTTGCTTCAGGTGTGCTCTGTAAAGATGTTAACACAACAGCCAGAAAGAAAAAAATAAAATAAAAAAGTGATTTAAGTGAATGTTGCAACTACTCAAATCATTGCTGAAATTTTTGATAAATACACGTTTTACGCTGCTGAGTCAAAATATTTTACAATGAACACTGAGCTTAGTATTAAAAAAGACTTGATGAACTGTTGGAGCTAAAGCCAAGCAACCTAAAAGTGCCACACCTTACTGCAACAGAACGTTTGACCGGTAGCATCTATTTTTTTGTGATGGTGATATTTCTGTAGTTACGATTAGACTAGATATGCTTTTCACAAAAACGTGTGACTAGGAAAACTTGGCCTGACATCCCTTTTCCCTCTTCCAACATCAAATACAAAGTGTCTGTGTTATGGCACCAAACTACATTGTTCTTCTGCAGAAAGAAAAACTTCGAAAATGTGAAACTTTGTGGGGCCAAAAGAGCAGACAGAGTGAACCATCAATCATTGCAGTCAATCCAATAGTGCAGCGTAGACAGGGCTTTCTATAATGTAGAGGCAGACATACTTACACAACTCAAGAGCACATATCTGATTGAAAGCAGAATTCTGAATAGTATTAAACTCTCTCTAACGGAATAAGTGCAGCGTGTCAAGTCTCCACAGCAGAAAAAAAAAACTTTACACAGAAAGAATTCACAACAATTAAAAGATGGGATCTCAACTCAAATGTTAAAAATTAACGTTAATATCGGTGTCAAGACATGAGTTCAGTTCTGCTAACAACAAAACATATTTTATAATTTTGTCACATCTATAATTCAATACAAATATATAGAATTCATACATGTTTTTGTTTATTTATTTTTATTTCTATTAACATGAGTGACCTGATGCTCCTAAATGGACGTTTTGTGAATTCTGAAGAAAAAATAAAATTAAACATTTTTTGAATTTTTTTAGGTAGGAAACTTTCTTTGCATCTTCTATAAAAGTAGAAAGTGCATTGACTTTTTGGTCATAATTGTATCAAAGCTGTACTAAACTATTAGATTTTTCACTTGACTATAATTTAGAGTTTCTGTGCATAAGCGTAAACCTAGAGAAACCGGAACAGAGGTGCCAAAACTGGGGCCTGGGGGCCAAATTTGGCAGCCAGAGGGTACATTTTGGCCTCCAAAGAGTTGCTCAGATTTGTTAAGACTATCTGCTTGATAAGCATTTTTGGGTTGAAAAGACAGTCAAATGACGCCAAATCAATTGTAATCTCTTAAAATGTGTCAATGAAAGACAATTTAATCTCTAAATCTTCTCTAATAAAGTTTATAAAAGCCAAAAATATATATATTTGACCTTCAGCATGCTTCAATGCAAAACATTTTGGCCCGGCGAGGAAAAAAACTGCTAATTTTGGCACCCCTGATTTAGAAGAATATCAATGCGAGATTATGAATGAAAGCATTTTAGTGGAGATGCAGATTTGGTGCTTGGACTCTGGCAGGGACAATGATCCATGTGCTTTGGCTCTTCTCTCAGAGCCTGGACCTGGTGGTGACGGTGAAACAGAAAAGCAAAATGATGGTGGTAAACATAACACTTCAACAAATGACAAAAGTCATAGGCAGTGTTGGATCACTATCCAGATACTTGCCATAGTATCACTTAATATCAAATTGGATCTCAAACAACTTGCCTAATCCATCACAAAACACCAGTCCAAACTCAAAAAATGGTTAGACATTCCCTTGAATGAACCAAATGTAAAATTTTGAGTTCACGTGTCATTAAGCTGACCTTCATGTGTCTACAGTTACAAGGTAAACATGTTCATATTAATTTTACTGAAAGTTATGGTTAGTAAGACACTGTAGACATGATGTTTATTTATGGATGTTTACATTTGGTGTTTCAAGAGGATTATCCAATCAGAGAGCAGAATGAGCCTCACGTGACTCTCTCATTTGGGTTGCCAGTTTGGTTTCTTGGAGCTTGCAGCAGATTTTGAACCTTAAGTCAGGAACACTGGCAACCCAAGTTGATTTGTGATTGTAGTATCTTATTAAAACCACTAGTTGCACATCTTACATGGTTCCTTTAAGTTGTCCGTCACTCTCTTTAGTCGCTATTCGAAATGTAATTCGATGAGAAAAGTCTATGCATTAGAACAAGCTTTTTGTCCCTCCTCTCTTCTCTTACCTTTACAAACTGTACGCACCGCCACTTCGAGGAAAAAAAAAGTAATTTCACGCTAATGTGTTCTCCATTTTTTATTTTGTGCTACTTAATTTACTGCAAATGACAGCTGCCCTTTGCGCCGTTCCCAGCTCCACTCTATTATGTTATCAGTGGACTTCATTCATCTATTTTAACTTGTTCTTTCAGCGCAGGAGAGAAAACAGTCCACCCGGAGTAGTGTTTTGCTCGGCGCACGACCCCGGGTGAGGTTTTGACATTTCAGGTGACATACAAGCAGGGAGCTATCCGACGTTTTGCATTTGATTTATTTATTTTTCGCGGGGATCGGTTTCAAGTCGTCGGATAAAAGATTTTGCTGCCAGAATATTAATGCCGGCGGAGGGGAAGTTCATTGTTGTTTTGCGTTGTTTTGAGGAAAAAGCTATCTTCATAAATGTCACTCATTGTTTCATTGAGATGGTGTAACTTTCTAAGGTGTCGAAGTGTGCTGTCGTAATAATAAAGTTTCAATTTAAAACTATGTCGACTTTGACACCAAGAAAATTTGTCTAGATTTTGTCAGAGATTTCAAATTTAAGGAAGTGACTATATAGGAATTTAAAATCTTATGAAGCTAACAGTCACTTTACGATCAGCTGTGGAAATATAATCAAAGTTTGTCTGATCAGGCTGTACAAATTGCTAAGTAAAGAAGAAATAAGTAGATAACACGTTCATGACATTGCTTTTCTGTTGTTGCTTTGAGGTGGACAAAGATTTATCAGACAAACAAATTAAATCACAGCTCATCTTTGGCGTTGTAGTGGTTGTAAGATTAATTTCACTAATTTTGACTCAGTTTTCTCCAGAATCAGATGGAAAAAATCAGCCTTCAAATTTTTCAATGCAATGTGTTTTAAACAGCATAAACCCTTATTTGTCCAATGCTAAGAACAACAAGATAGACTTAGTTCATTGCGTTCCATTTTCCACTTAAATCGCTACATTAACAAGATATCTGTGCAAGAAGAAACAGATTTGAAGTTATTTTATTGTAACAAAAAATAGTCAAATTTGTCAGTTACTTTTCTTATTCAACAAATTGAAAACAGCCACAGATTCACAAAATGTTCATTAACAAATGTACACCAATAAAGCTATAATAAAACCGTAAAAATGTCTACTCTTTTCATAGTAATATTTTACTTCAAAAAATGTTAAAAGTTACATTTAAATCTAAATAAACACTTTGTCTTTAAAGTAGTCGCTGATTCCAAATACTTAGTGGTTTTTTGCAAAATCACCTTGATTTTTCATTATTTGTGATTTTATGTGCTGTATGTGGTTAACTTGGGTTTCTCCATTGAAATGATCTTACTTTATATTTCTCACTTGCCATTCTTTAACTCTTTCCCTGCCAATGACAGAAAATTCCGTCATAACGAACCCAACCGTAGCCTGCCAGTGACGGAAATTTCTGTCATAATATTCCGTCATTCCGTCTATAAAAAGAGAATGAAATAATGTAGAATAACAATTATTTTTTAAAATGAAAGTAGACACTTGTAGGTCTCATTTGATGTACATGTCATGATTCCAGTAGCACACGTTTTTTTGGGGAGCTGTAAATATTGCTTAAAATTAGCAAAAAGTCCTGGCAGGGAAAGGGGGGTCAAAGTCAGAATAGGGCTGACGGTGAAAGAGTTAACATTGCATTTGTTAAATGACTCGAGATTGTAACATTTTCTGTTCACCTAACATGAAACTAATAGAGATTTTAAAATGCTAAATACTGAAGTTAGCGTTCATTAAAATCTATTCTGGCACAACAGCATGATATTTGATATGCATGTTATTTATCTTCAGTGATTTAGATGTTTTGGCTAATTTAGTTTAGCAAACCTGCATCTAATATGGTGGATTTGTCATTATTTCCATTGTAATGACTGTTTTTTTTTTCATGTTCAAATTTGTCCTATGTTGTTTTATTCATTACTGTACTTTAACTTTAACTCACTCAAAATCTAGTTTTAATAGTCGGTAAGTATTGATAACGATAGACTGGACTGATAAAGACTTCATTTAGTGCTAAGGCAAATATCCCAAAGCTGTATAAACTGAAAATACGACAAAACAAAACATACTCCTGACATTATTATTTCAATGATACCTCCAAAGGCCCTTATCGCTCATCCAACACATGAAACCTGTAATTTCTGCTCGTGTCCTGCTGTAAGAGAACCCAGCACAATAACGCCTAATTCCCCGATCCGCATGTGGGCGCATACGTTTGCTAGTCACAACCGTAGCTGTAGTCGTTCTTCATTTTGACTGTAACGCCTGGAACAATTCTCCTGACAGCAGGTGTAATCACTGGCAATTGAGCTCGGTGGGTTGCGGTTATTTGCGGCGCATCTCCCTGCCACAGCTTGCATACGCGTTCACGACTTTTCTCGGCATGTCATCGACCCGATTCACTAGTATTCGCCTCCTCCTCCTCCTCTCACCAATGTTACACCCCCGAACGCACTAACAAGCCAAGACAGCGCGTCCCGTGTCAGGTCTGGTTCTGTTGGCGTGATGAAAAGTCGAAAGGCAGCAAGGTCTCCCAATACAAAGATATGTAACTGTGTGTAATGATGGTGCCATGGTTGAATCACACTCTGCTGTGGTCACATAACTGGCTTTGTATTGGGATTTTACATTCAATTCTCTTGTAGGCGTTTTAGCTTTGATCACACATGGGCTGATCATGGATTCTAGACATACGGAGCAATGGGGAGCGGCCTGCTGCTGTTTCTGTACCTTATATCATCTGCACATACAAAGCTTTGAAGATCTGTAGGGGACATGATTCATGTATGTGTAGTGTAGAACTTTTCTCATTAAAGTGTGCTATGTTGGAGTGTCTGTCACCTTGTTTCTATGAAGATGTCATTACTGAGCCACAATTGATTCACAGTAAAGTGGACCTATTATGTAAAAGGTAATGAGGTTTCAACAGTGTTCTCTCATCATTAGTTTACTCAAAGTTACATTCAAAATGATTCACATGGTTGAGTAATCTTGCATTGTCCAACAGCTGATGTTCAATACCTTTAGTTTGAAGAAAAATTATTTAGGGTTTAAAATAGACACTTTCCAACTTTAAAAACAAGTAATTTCAAAAGTGCAGCTTGTACAATGAAAATCAGTTTTATAGATTTAAACAGGAAGTGACCGGCTGTTTTGGCTGTGTTTTACATTCAACTAAATGTAAATTACTGACCTGCATACAGTATGTCATACATAAAAAGCAAGAGGTATCCTTTAAATGCATCCGATATTTGAATTCAGATTGCTACAGCACCATAACACTCTAAGCTCATAGCAAAGTTGTGGGTTCAACTCCAAGGCAGCACAACGCAACTAGATGGAGTTTGCATGTACTTCACATGTCTGTGTAGGTGTTCTGATTTCCCCTATCACTAAGACATGTACAATAAGCTCCTCCTCTTTTCCTTAGCCCCTAGACTCGATTGAAAAACAGATTTCAGTGTGACATTTCTGGTAAAATAAACGGCCAATAAATGTACAAAATGGTATGTGCATGGATTTTTAAAATACATTTGAGATCCATAAAAAGACAACTAGAAAACCATGCACCAGCCCAAAAAGTTAAAATTACAGATTTACAGTATTCAGTGGCAAGAAAAATGCAATCTCTGCTCCGAAAAATGTGAAATGAGCAAATTTGATGAAATTTGAGTATGAGTTCCATGGAATGTTTTATAAATGAGACCTCTGGGCTGCCAAGGTTTTTCATGTTTCAGTGCACACTCTGGTTTCACCCATCAAACCTAAGACAAGCCCAAAAGGCAGATTCCTCCAACTTGAGTAAGATAGATCAAGTGGAGCTGAAGATCTGGACATGGGTCTCCACACGCTGCTCCTGACAGCTTCAGCTCAGAGGGACTGATGGATGGGTAAAGCAGAGGACAACAGAAAGGGCATTTTCTACTTCACTGACAAAAGGCAAGATTTGTGGTTTTCATTGTCAATATCAAACCTTTGTTGGCTAATATATTTTGGTGTAATTATTCCCAGACACAGGGGTTAGGGTTAGAGTTAGTGTTCGATAGTCGATAGCGCTCAGGTATAAGAAGGTCCTTTCCAGGTGTCTCGAGGTCTTATATGAATTTTGTATGTTATTCTTGTGTCTGTGTAGGTTTCCTCCTGGCACTCTAGTTTCCTCTACCATTAAAACATGTACAATTCTCCCCTTCTCTAGGAATTCCATAAAAAAACAGATTCTGATCTCGCTGAGGCCTTCCTGGTAACATAAAGATCAATAAAATAAAGGTAAACTAGACCCGTAAGGACCAGGGAAAGCTGTAACTGAATGAATGAAGAACACTGGTTTCCAACTTGACCTATGCCATTTGTTTTTTAGAGGTATTTTATCTTAACTCATATATTTTCATTCATAACCATTGCATTTTATTATATTAATATACAGTATTTCATGTCAAACAATTGCTTCTTAACATGTAAAATGTGCTGCCAATAACATTTTTCACATTAAATACTTGCAATTCTACATGTTTTTTAAATCTAAAACCATCGCAAGTACCCCTGGTTGGGAAACACAGTAATGTAGAATATATTTAAAAAATCCTTAAAGGCTATATAACAAATTATCAAATATTTCTAATATTGACTTTGTTTGGTGGAAGTCTTTGAAGTAAATATGTATCTTGGCAATAAAGTGGCAAATTATGAAGAAATTGACAAATAAGAGTTTAATGACAGGAAGTAAGTTGTATTTTGCTTCATATGTCATCAAACAGCACTTAAAAATGTCAAGACAGCTGACAGTTTCCTGGAATTTAAACAGTCATTTATCAAAAATAAAGTGTTACAACGTATGATCACTCGTCAAATGCTGATGTTTTTGTTACTTTTTTGGCCCATATTTACAATTGTGGAATAACTTCTACATACCGTTTGTCACATTTGTTGGACAAAAGACAATAATAAATCTCATTAAAACAACCAACCTGGGTGAAAACAAGCCAATTTTTTTGTAAAATTGTACATATATCATTGTATTCCAATTGTAGTCCAACCAGTCATGCACACTTTAATGCTATGCTTTGGAACTTGCAGGAAAAACAGAATGAAGTTACTTGTAATGACGCATATAAACTTGAAGTCTTTTTCTTCCCTGCATTCTTAAGTTTGTTATTAGTGCTTTAGACCTGAAGTTTAGCTCAGTCTGTTCCGTTTAGGTCAATATTTCTTTGACTGCTGCTGCCAGGAATCAATCCTACAACTACAACTCTAAGTCCAACCCAGATCTTAGCGCGTGTGTTACAGCCTGACCCAATCCCAAATCTATAACCTATTTATGAGAAGGCAACAAAACAAGATTCAAAAACAGTATTATCCGTGTATTCAAATTCAATTCAAATACTTCCAAACTTTGACAGAAACTTTCTTTTTCGCTAAGCTGACCCAATTCTAACCACAGTCATTCCCCCTCAGAGCAAAGAGAATGTCATTGTTAATACGTTTTTTGGGGGGAAGCTCATTAAATTTACACCACCTTTTGAAGACACATTAAAGAGTCAAAATGATATAGCAAACATTTTTATCAAAGTGCTCTAATTGATTCTTTTTGAAAGCGCACATTCCTCTGTCGGCTCCCTTGTTAAGCATGTATGAGGCACAAATTACACACTTTTTCAAATGCGTTACTGAAGAATTAATGGGTTTAAACTATGGCTGCTTTTATTGAAATAACATCGCTTTTTGCATTTGGGTAATCACCGCTTCCAAAGAGGCATGTGTTTAATGTGTTTTGGAATAAAAAGCATGTATTTTGTCCTGGTGAAAATGGATTGTTTTATCTGCAATGTCAGACATGCAAGGCCAAAATGTAGATGCATTTATTCATTTATGTGTTTATTGGTTTTGCTTTAAGACACTACAGCGTGAAATGTAGAAAAAAAAAAAAAAAGGCAATTAATCCCATAAGGCACCAGTATTTTTTCATTAAAACGTCTGACAAAACCTAAAATTCAAACAGAATGTATTTCTGAACCATTTGGAGCACAAACAAATGACTGGGGTCGTGGCTTCTGATGTTTAATCGACTCTAATTAAGGAGAACTACCTGTACAAAAGAAAATCAGAAAATTATTTACGCCTAAAGCTGCTTTCGTAAATATAAACAACTGTAAATAGTGGCAGTAGCTGGGGCCAGAATAACAATAAAAGTTTGAGCAAATTTGAAGGCAATTTAAGTACAAGTGAGTTTTAAGGACATAAATAAAGTTTGAAAAGTTTAGGTAAAGTCCTAATAATTTTTTACAACATTTTTAGAATTTTTGTTTGTTTGTCAGAAGAGAGAACAAACACTGAGTCATCTGACTGATTTAACTGTAACTTAGAGAGTTACATCTACGTTTTTTTTTCTTCTAAATGTATAGTAAATAAACAAAACTAAAAACTTAGGAGGAAAAGTGGGAGGTACAGCACATGTCCTAATGGTGCCTTAAGGGGTTAATTACCAAACATTCCAGAACATAAAATGATTTGCTTTAATAGATTAAATTTTAAAAGTATTAAACACATACAATACTGTATGTTATGTTATTATATCTAACATGGCCACTTGTGTTAAAGCACTGTCTTTTTATTTATGTATTGGTTTATGTAGTTTTTGTACGTATTTATTTAAGTATGTATTCATTTATTAAAGCTTGAGTACCTGATTTTCACAAAAGTGCGATAGGTATTTATATCTGTCCAATTATTTCCCAGTTCTTACATTTTTTTTTTGACAAATGCAATTACAACTTAGGAACAGCTTTTTGCAAACATCCAACTGAAGAGGCCCGCCCAAGCTCAGCCAATCAGAATGCAGCTTTTACTATCTAAAACTAAAATGCTTTCTGATTGATTTAGAAAATGCACAAGTTCTGATTCTGTCACAAAGGCTGTCATTGCAACATTCTTTTAAATGGAAAAGACAAAGTTTATTAACTTACAACAAAAAAATTAGGCACCACATCTTTAAGAAAATAACCTAAAATCTATTAACCCACAAATATGTTGTCAAAGTATCTATTTGAATATGAAATGTGAATACACAAATGTGAATACACAATGAAAAAAAATATTGTTTTCATTGTGTGTTTTATTATTTTTTCAGATGCCAAAAATTGGGTATAGTGTTTTTTTTTTTGTTTTTTTTTTTTTTACAAATATATAGCAGTGATAAACTGCTTTATGTCACAATCACTTAACACAAAAAACAAACATGTCTTTATTGACCTTCTTTTAAGTTCTTGCGTGTGCGTTTTCCCACTCAAACCTGTACAAACAAAAGATTCAAACCTATGTGGAACTAAAGACATGTAAAATGCGCTCAAATTGCAAATTGTATCTAAAAAGATGACTTCTAAATGTAAATGAGTCTGTATATGTTGACTACATGCAGTCATTTCTATTTCTCGAAGAAGGATTTACGCTCCAAGCAGAAATACGGCTACATTTACAGTTTGGTTGAATGCATTACATTGTTAAATCAACTGTAACTCCCATACTGATGTGCTAAGTAAATATAACGTGACTGATCTCATGATCCAATCTCTATCCGGACCGCACAGGAGCGCTTCCATTTGCATTTCATATAGGCTCCCGTATCGCAAAGATGCAGTATTCCTGGGAATTATGCTAAATGCACAAAGGCCAAATGTGTAAATGTGGAGTGGGAATGGAATAAAATGCAATCATAGACATCAAATGAACTGTTATCTTCATTTCTAGGGTATTTTTTTTTCTAATTTGAAAATGTAAATGGATGTGTTATTGTTGGGGCGTGAATTGGAAAGAGAAAAATAACAGACAAAGCGCCGCACTCTGGGACTGTAATGTCAAGATACAAAAGCTTATTTTACAATCAATTTAACAAAG
The DNA here is from genome assembly GCA_038363315.1 of Mugilogobius chulae. Taxonomy (NCBI): domain Eukaryota; kingdom Metazoa; phylum Chordata; class Actinopteri; order Gobiiformes; family Gobiidae; genus Mugilogobius; species Mugilogobius chulae. The sequence goes on along the minus strand of CM076401.1, from coordinate 31,990,011 downwards.
CGTTAACAGGGAGGATTCTCTCGGCTCTTAAACTCCAGCGTTCTAAAAACATCTTCAGTTGTTAAGACAAAGTGAGAAGTGCCATTCCCAAAGGATCATGGGAATAGTGGCTTAGATACTGTAGACCTCAGAGCTCCCATCAGCTTTACAACACACATTAAAAGCATGGTAAACACAATGTAATGTTTAGTTTATGATGCTGATCCCAAGTGCTAGACATAGTATTATGCTAAACAATGTTTTTTTCCCCACAAGCATGAAAATGTACTTTGGCCAGATTAGGGAATGCGTGATTATTCTAGAATTTTAGTTACAGTTTTCTGGTTTAGCGATATGTAATGCATCTGGTAAATGTCTTGTAGCTTAAGTCATTGTGCATTGCATGAGTTTTCTAATGTACTACATATGGCAAATAAACTAAACTGGAAAAAATAAAATACTTTTGTCAATAATGGACCTTTTGACAATTATTGTTGCATTCACTGAACATTAGAAAAAAGTACATTCTTTAAATAGGGCTTATCAAACTGCTATAATCATTCATGATGGAGGTACTGGAATGTTCCACAATAAGCTAGCAATTCCTAGGATGCTAACAATGCACTTCCTGCTTTGTGAACAACTAAACGCCTCATGGTGCTTTCAAAATTCATTGCTCAAATCAGAAATCCACATTTCTGACTGGAGTTACAGAGAGCATGGCACAAATACCTTTTGACGAAACGGAGAAATAGAAATTCTGGAAACAGCGTGAAAAACTAATTTGTGGCATGCCATATAGCTTGGGTGACAGCAGATGTATTTTTAATCAGGACATTCCCAGTTTTGTGCCGTGTTCCAACAAATGTAACCAAAACTAAGGATCTGTCCCAGTTGCTGATTTTTGGTCACTTTCATACTCTCTAACAGTAATTTCAAGAAATATTTGTACAGTCAAACAAAGAAACCTTTCTTAAAGAGACAAAGCACAAAAAATGCCCTTTTTGTCATACAAAAGTACCAAAGTACCAAGCCATGAAACCACTAAATTTACAATAATGTGCTTATTTGCCTGCTTTATTATTACACCTTCAACAACCTGGTGTCACAGTTTTTGATTTTGAAAAAAAAAAAAAGGTCAACCCAACTTATCTGCCAAAAATATTGAGTCACAAACTGATACAGAGCGTGTTTTTAACAACATCTGATCAAAAGACTTGAATGCACACAACAAGCTATCCCATCTGGACTTTGTTTGTTTGTACAGGAGCAAAGCAGAATTAACCAACCCAAAGCTGAAAAGATTCAACAGATTCAAGTGTGCATTGTTTAAAAACTCTTTATGATGATAAAAAACGTTCAAACATAATTTAAAAGCTAGATTTGCCATTAAAAGAAAAAAAAATCTATTGAGAAGTGTATAATGGACAGAGAGAAGGGCACAGCCTGATAAGGGACACCGACACACCAGTGACAAGGGATAACTAATCTGAAATTAGTGACGCCAGGTGCCTGACCCGGTCACAATGGATTCTGATGAAGAAGGTAATAACGTGTCTTCATCAATGACTGAAATCAATGATTGTTGTAATTAAAGTGGAAAGCTTTAATCAGATGAAGGAGAGACCTGAGTGTTCGGCCAAGCGTGCGCTGCAAGCTTCTGATTCTCTCTCTCCGATTCTTATGTTTTAGCTCGTTACATTAAGCACTTTAAAAGCCCTTCTTCAAAACTCAAAAACAAAAATGTCAAGTAAAGCTAATCCAATCCTCTCCGTTTGCAAAAACACATGCTCTCCGGACTGGAATCAACTGGATTTCTCTCAGTGTTGTGCATGCTAAGAGCCAGCACACCTATCAGACAGGTAAAGAGATCTTGTAATGGTAACACAGTGCGTGCTCTGCATCTTAAACTCGCTCCAGCCAGACCCACTCCAGCCCTATATTATCCTCCGCGGTGCATAATAATATTGCATTTATATAGACTTCTCCTGACAGCGCTCAAAATTGCATGGAGGCGTTAGACAAATACAGCTCAATGCGCAGAGGACGTCAGCCTGGAGTGTGTTCAGAGATCCGCGTCCTCGTGATCCAACTGGGACATGTGTTGAATTCATTAAGACCCCGATCATAAATACGCGCTAAATGTGTTGTACAGGCATCCACAATTAACTTACTGTTTGGCATGGCATTATGGTGTTTCCAGATCCTCAAGGGGAAACAGACAGATGTGGCTATAGGATGAGTGCTGTCATTTAGATGTGTATTAACCTTTAGAAGACGCAGGAAATGGAGAGGAAATGGTACATATCTATACATAACCAGCTATTTTCTGAAGACACTTTATCCAACACAAACTTCAGGTGGAAGGATGCTCAGGTTTCCCAACATAGCCTTACGTTTGTCTATCTCTGTGGAGAATATGCTACTGGGTCAAGTAAAAGGTCAGATCTGTGGTAAAGCAAGCCAAGAAAGCTTCCAGAACTTTTTTGACAAATTATATTTTTAGAGTACTTTTTATAGTATTCTACGCATTTTCAAAGCTTTTGAAGAAATATTACTTATACTTGAGTACAAATTTGCTTCTCTGACCACCTCGGTTAATACCAAATTGGGGAATTTGTAATGCAAAAGAACATCCCTTCATTTTTAAAATCTATGAAATTGCATGAACAAAAGCTCAAATTATGAAACGACTTGAAAATTAAGGAGGACATGACTTGGTCTTTCTTTAAATTGGGCCTTGACTTAGACTTGACTCTCTTTGACTTGGGACTTGACTTGGACTTGTCTCTCTTTGACTTGGGACTTGACTTGGACTTGTCTTTCTTTGACTTGGGCCTTGACTTGGACTTGTCTCTCTTTGACTTGGACCTTGACTTGGACTTGTTTCTCTTTGACTTGGGCCTTGACTTGTACTTGTCTCTCTTTGACTTGGGCTTTGACTTGTACTTGTCTCTCTTTGACTTGGGCCTTGACTTGGACTTGTCTCTCTTTGACTTGGGTCTTGATTTGGACTTGTCTTACTTTGACTTGGGCCTTGACTTGTACTTGTCTTACTTTGACTTGGGCCTTGACTTGGACTTGCAAAGAAATAAAGTAACAGATATCACCCACAGATAACTGTATTAAAATGTTGTGCCGATCAACTCTCAACAATTGTAAAACCGGCAATTTGCTAAAAACATTTTCAGGAAAGATGAATTTTGTCGTAATATTTAATAAATGAACAAAAGCCATGGAGACAGCACAAAACAGCGCCTTAGCAATGAGACAAAGTTAGAACAGTGCTAATGGTGTGTTGGCGTGTGTGGCTCGCGGCTCTGTTTAGGCTACTCCACAAAGCAGGTAATGATCCTGACTCTCTAATTTACTCACCTCCAGCCATCTGAACTATTTATGAGATGGCCGCCGTGTTTGCACACCCGACGCCGAGAGAATTTGTCAGATTTTTTTTTTTTTTTTTTTTGCTTTCAGAGACAAAGTCAGATTGGGTTTGCAGCGGCTGTCAGGGCGAGGATGTGCTGAATGCAAGCGCAAGGCGAAAACATGAGGTCAGAAAATGCTCACCGTTCTTCTTTAAATATGAAAGTGCTGCTGAATAGATAAAACACACTGCGGTAAAAGATGGTGGCATTTAAATTCTCGTCAAGGCCAAGCTCGACTAAAGATTTTACTGAGAAATTATGACTCAGTATTGTGCATATCTGTAATACTTCCAACTCATTTGTGAAATTTGGAAAAAAGCAAATGTCAAAAATGTCCAGTGGATGAAATAATTTAGAAACTCATTCCAATTACTGATTCTCAAGAGGAAACCTATAATTTTCTTATTTCTGTAATTTGTCATCTGCGTCCCGAGATTAGTTAAAATTACAACAGCAGCTTTTTGTGCTGTGTTAAGTGACATGGCCAGTTAAACAGTCCATCAAACTGGTAAAGTGGTCATATTCATGTTTACTCAACTAGTATTCAAAATTCTTCCGCAAGTGCAACACTTCTGCATTTAAAGTGCCTATGACAGGTTGGACTATTCATTTCACTAAAACAAAGTTAAGAGATCATTAAATAACATTTTGTAGGTTTCATCCAATGAGTATTATAATGACTAGAGAGGGCGGGTGTCACTGCTTCGTACCTCCCCATTCGTACCTTGTAGAGCAACTACGCATGCCAAATTGCGTCTTTTAAATCATTATTTGTAATGTACAGTTCATATTATCATTTACACTGATATTTATGAATGTATCTCAAAAGTTTGCCAATAGTAAGCCAAAATGCACTTAATTATCGCCGTTTAAGCTCGCAGTTAGCAGCCGGAACTAGCTTAATCGAGCATTTACGGCTTTAAAATAGTAATAATCTCACTTTACAAATAACTGCTTTGTTTTAATCTGTAAGGGGGCTTTACATTTAAGAGTTTAGTTTTGTCTGTGTAAAAGAAGTAAAGCTAAAGTGTGCTTTCGGTACAAAGTGGGCAAAGACAGCAGAGCTTGTTGCTGTGGCAGAGAGGTGGTCATTTTGAAAATAATGTAAAACAAAGGGTCAAAGTTTACCTTCTTATGAGTTTGTATGAGATCTTTAGTAAACTCTCCCTACACAAGATGGCCCAATTGAGTTAGTTTTTAGGATTAAACTTTTACTTCCTGTTTATAAATGATGACATGAACATTTATTTTGTCCATTATAAACACTTTAATTGTATGTTTTTAGGGTTTAGCTGAACATTGGGCATTAATCTTCCAAATAAAGCTACCATTAGAATATTATACGTACTTTAAACAATTTCCCTCATAATTAATATTATTGGACTAATAAATATTGACATGAATACAAACTATAGTTCACATTATGTGTGTCTCATTGTGTTTATTTGGAATACACTTAGCTGAATTTAACTCATTGATAATTGTCAAGTGTAGGCTTTTGTTTATTTATACTTTAAAAGATAACATTTTAGTCTATGTATTTTTTGTTAAATGGCACTGATTAATGTTGTGTTTGTTTGTATTTGTTAAATGTTTTTGAATTTGTATGCATGTTTCTAATTGTGTGTGCGTGCTTTCCCATTTATATGTTTTTTTGCCATCAGGCCACCGTGTTTGTGATAAATGTGTATAGCAATTGATGTGACATAGTATTATTTTAAACATCCAAGCATTTATATTCACTACTTTATAGATTGTGCATCCATAGATATTTCATTGCAATAGCCTTGTTTACAAACCCAGTGTTTTAAGAGCCTGTCCCTTTAAACTGAACTGACTTTGAGGTCAGGGTCCGGCGCCTCATTACTGTCCCACGCTGTTTGCACACGGCCCTCACCTGCACGGCCACAACACTCTCAGTCGAGCATAAACGTGTGATGTCATAGAACTCTACCAGCTGCACTGAGAGTTTGGACGGTTTACTCTCGGGACCAAAGTGTCTCCAGGCAAACGCAAAATATACACACAAAGTATCACCTGTGGTGTTTGTTTTGACGAGGATTGGTGGAGAAACAGGACAAAACATGGAGGCAAATTGGGACTGAATGAAAAATGAAACAGGACAGGACTTGAACAAAACAGGACATATACCAAACAACACTGGAAGCACAGATACAAGCTAACGCAGTAGCACTTTATTGAGCAAGCTATTTAAAAACTGGATGAAAAAATAAATAAAAAAAAAAAACTTTTACGTCTAATTTATACTCCTCAATGTTGATTTTGATATTACAATAAAAATGAATGAATGAATAAATAAGTTAATAGATACATTTAATAAAAAACAAAACAAAGAAAAAAACCTTGTAGTCTTTTTGCATTTAAAAGTTATACAATATATAAAACCTCTATTGTCTGGTCATCATGTTTATTTTTTCGAGTTAAGTGTGTGTGATTGGCCGATGAATAAGCCAATCAGGAACATGCATCAAGACAAAACAAACATGGCTGCTTATGAAAAAGAAATGGATTGCAGAAATGTGGATCACAAGCAAGTGATGTATTTTTTTGCTCAATTAAGAAATGTCTTTTTGGCAATACTGTAGATTTATCTCAGACTAAGTCAGACATAAGTCTATGCATCTTATGTTTTACAACTTCAAATATGTACTGAAAGTGTCAGACAAGTCAAACAATGAGTCATAGAGAGTTACAAACAGTTCAGAGATTGTGGAACTATTATAATTTCAGAAAATTATAGAATAGAAGTTGAATCTGAGTGTTGTCTGAAGACTGTACGCAGGTGATCCAATCCCAGTTATATACCTGATAAAAAAGCAAGGATAAGATATTGTTTTAGACATCTAGGAATTAATTATATCTAAAAAATATATGAAAGTAGTTTAGCTGTACATGTAACAACCGACATTACCTCGCGCTCTGAAGAAGCTGAGTATAAATAACTTCTTTTCTCACCACAACAAAATCAAACAGTTTAGTAAATCTCAAATCAAACACTTGAACTCCATTATATTGCTTACCACCAGTAGTTTGCGCACCACCGTTTGACACCCACTCACTCCCCTCTGACCACATTTCCCTTTTGCACAGAGTGTACTGCGCAGGGCCTGTACTCCCACATTGTTGCCCGGCTCACAGTAATCCTGCAGCAGACATAACAGAGATGTGCCTACACAGCTCCACAGCCTGGGGCCTCATACTGCGCTCACAAGATCTCTCCTCCTTCTCAATCACGGTGTGCTGATTTTAAGAGCCCGCTTTTCATTTCATGCAATTACTTTGGAGGCGCTGCACGTTTCTGCCGGGCGACTGAAGGTAAACATGGTGTCCCGGCTATTTCAATTATCAAACAATGTGATGGAGCAGGTGACGTGGTGTGCCTGTTTTAACAATGAAATGAGGAAGTGTGTTTTTATCATTTGCTCTCATACACTCTTTGGTACATAACTATTTGACCAATACCACAGCTTAACAACAGACAAAAGTGAAGCAGGCTGACCACCCTCTGCACAGCATCGTGTCATCCCAAACAGACGTATAGTAATTCGTATAATTCTATTTAAACATTTTAAATGGGACCCAATATGTAAAACCCACGTAGTTAAATTTTTAAAAGGGATGCACCGATCCGGTACTAGGATTGGATATCGGTGACGATCCAGGAAATTGGCTGGATCGAGTATCGGCTCCTGTGATATCGATTCAGCCGATATACTTTAAAGGTGGGTAGCTAACTTTTTTAGTTGTATATTTGTAAACTTTGCCCTTTCCACTAAAAAGATATATAAATGCAGCACTTTGTGAAAAATAAGACCTCATAGAACTGTCTGAACTGATTAATAAAGAATTTTAGTTCTGATCAGGAGCTGAATGCAGCGCTCTGATTGGCTGAGCTGGGGTGGTCTTCTCCGGTTTCACTTTGTTGTTTGTAAAAATAAGTTTATAAGCCATATCTGCAACCAAAATGATTACAAGTCGATATTATTCATGTGTTGAAGATTTATGGGAAGAAGTTGTCAGATTTGAAACCTAAATCGTGTTTGCTGTGTGAAAATCAGCTTCCCACCTTTAATTGGGCATAATGAGACTTATTTACTGCTGATGTTGATCCAGAACGTCTCAATGTTTGACATTTTGTTCAGATTAAGTTGTTTAGTTGTGACTTAAGACTAAATAACAGTTACATAACACATTAAATTTTTTGTTTTGAAAAGGGGAAAAAAAGCTAGTTTCGTCCTTACACTAGTATCGATTGGTATCGGTATTGACAGATACAGTACTTAATTCCAAAGTATCGGGATCAGAAGTGAAAAAGCTGGATCGGTGCATCTCTAATTTTTTACCATGCTACAACAGTTTGCTCTTATCATTAGTCCACTCAAAGTTGTATTTAAATTGATTCTTGCATGTTTGAGTAATATTTCATAGTCCTATATTTTATGCTCCAGTGAGGAAAATCCCAGATTTCACCTACCAACTATCCTCAATCACTTGTCTGTGTTTACTTACGATTACTCAAAATTCAGACTCTGAGTAAAACATGTAGAGTTCAAACTACTTTTCCATTGGTGTATGAGGGGGGAAAGAAAGGGAAAAAAAAAAACATATTGGTTTTATGATATTTAAAGGCACTATACCGAATGAAAAAAAAAAGAATAACAAAGTCACATAAAATAGTATCTATTCATGTGAAAATGACTTTGAGTCCCATCTACGATAATATCACCTTTATTCCTAAAAAATGTAACGGTAATATAGCGTTTTATTCCTTAAATCTAGGAAAACCCTTGTTTAAACTCTTAGCATTCGGGTAGCATCTATTAGCATCAATTTACTCAGAGCCTTGGAAGTTGTGAAAAACACTTCTAATCAGACTGTGGTCAAGCTCAGAATGCATTAGTGAGTAAAAATGATAAGAAAATTTTAGTTTACCAAATATAAAACTACATATATAACAAACTACATTTAAGAAGTTACATTTTCAGAACCATGAAGGACTTTTCTTTTTTAACTATTTTAGAGGTCAGAAAATGAATTATTGATTTTTAAAAAGTTATCGTAGTAATCTCAAAAGACCTCAGATGTGTCAGTGTGGTCATCTTTATGTGTGATGTTTAGGCAGCAGCTATACTACACTGACCAATTTAAATATTGGTCCATTTCTAGTTTATGCTGTATTCATGTGACTACTACATCCTAATAAAAGAGAAAACCAAAAAGCAACATAAAGTAAGATTATACAGAAGAATGTATTCTTATTTCACCACTGTTCAGACTGTAGTTGAGCTCTGTCTAATTCTCCTCACAGCCAAATGACTGAACCAAAAACTAAAAATAGTCCATTAAGTAATTATCATAATGGCAGCCATTTGTTAACACCGACAGAGAAGGCCGTAAGTTCAGTGGAGGAAATCTGGGCAAACCGTTGAGCGATGATGATCCGCGCAGAGCAGAGGTTAAAGATTTCACAGCCTTCACATCGTTAAAAGTTGGATGAAACAACTTTTCCTCAGTCCAAAGTCTGTCACTGCAGAATCACATGTCCAGTTCTCCAGGGAGCACTTAGGAAGTCTGACAAACATATTAGACAGCAAGTAGAGACGGAAAACAAGAGCTTACCAAGGGCCCTAGATATGACAGACCTACTGTTGTTTGAAATGTTAAAGGTACTGAGTAAATGGTTTGTTTCACTGCTTGTAGACTAGACTACTCAGAATGTTACAAACGATGGCTTTACATTTTAGTATGGAGCGTGTGACTGGATCAAACCAGGGTAAAAGTCTGATCTGTGATGAGTTATTTGAAAGTCCACTTTATCCTAGATCGAGCGGCGGAAGCAGCAGTCTCATATTTCCCTTTCCACACCACATTCTCTCATCAGGGGTCTACAACCTGTAACTCCACCTCACCAAAGGCTTAAAATTCAATTCAAATTTGATTACTGTTGTGAATGTTCACTTTAGAGTTTAGATATGTTCGGAACACGGCACCAGGAAGGCGTACAGATAACCAAGCCACCTGAGCTGGCGCCTCTCGACAAAGAGGAGCAGCAGCTCTACTCTGAGTCCCTCATGTGTGACTGAACTCCTCAGTGTATCTGAAAACGCCCAGCCACCTAAAAACAAACATTCATTCATTTGTTGGTGACTGGAGTTTGTCCCAGTTACTGTAGGCATTAGGCGGCCAAACACTTTAGAAAACAGCCAACACGTCACAAATAGACAGTCATTCAGTTTATTTTTCATTAACTAGGGTAAAATGTTGCCAGTTGATCTAAACATGCACATTTTTGGAGGTGAGGTGAAGCCAGAGTACTCGAGGACAACCCACAATAACACAGGGAGAACAAGCAAACTACACTCAGAGAGATCATGAGGTCTAACCAGCTAATCGATCCCACGATCTTTTTGGAAAGCTCTCTCACACCCCTTGAATCAACCATACTGGAATAAACTCCAGATATACGTTTAGTTCTGCACTAAGAAACATTCTAGACAAAGCAACATTACCATGGAGCTGACAATGACAAGAGAGACACTTTACACAGTTAGAACATGCAACAAAATTGACAGAAACAAGCGGGCTAATTATGGAAAAAGGTAAAATGTGTTCAAATCTGATCCTGTAGACCCACTCTTGTGAATATATGAACCAGTTTGTCTTTTGAACAGAGAGTTTGTATCTTCCAGGCGTAGCTATTGCACATGAACCCTGTATTGACGATTTTAAATGAACTAAATACAAACTATAACCATGACCCTAGTTAGTTTTCTTTCTTTTCTTTTCTTTTCTTTGCGCTCCAACATTTTACATTGGAGCGTTGATGTTAGGCCTCGACGTGGAAGCAAAGCCTCGCCCAAAGCACCACAGCGACTCTCAGATCCTCCCACCAACGACCGCTGGCTATGGGCCCTTCAGAAACACACAGCACGGATCAGCTCTGACCAGGGGAGAGCTCTGCAAACATGAAAGTGCACTTTTGGTTTGGCCTATTGTTATGAGTCAAAGAACTGTATTGATTCACAATTACTCTTGTAGGGTCAGACTGCTCTTTTTAGTCTGCACGGATTATTATTGAAATGGTGTAACAGTCCTTTTGGAATCTTAAGCAACAATTCTATTAGAAGTTTGTTGATAATGCCGGCAACAAAGGCAACAACGGCAACAACGGCAACGAAGGCAATGACGGCAGAGACGGCAACGAAGGCAACAACGGCAACGATGGCGGCATGACAAGTTATAATTGTTTTTGTCACATAAACTTGTCGGCATTTAGAATTAGAATTAGAATAGATTTCTCAAAGCTAGTCCCAGATTTGAGAAAATGAATTTGTTAAAACATGGAAATTATTTTTACAACATTCTTAATAATAGCGCTACTTCCTTGTGACTAAAGCATCAGCCAAGCCTGACCTGACTTTTTAATGCAGCACAGAATAAAAAAAAAGTGAAAATCTGATTGTGATTAGCTAAGAGAAGTGTGAAACCTAACCTTACCTCATTTGACACTGAAGTTTTTCTATTTAGAGAGTGAATTCCACCCAGGGCTAGCATGATTTTCTGCCTTTTAAGTAAACGCACAACCCATCCAGCGCGTAGAGGAGAGAGACGCTTCTAAATTTACTATTAGTTCCCAAAAGTTCACCCATTTCCCACTTCAAATACTGTTTTCCTGCTCGATATTTTACATAAATGATGGTGTAAAGAATTATTTAAGAGGAATTCCACTGGAGGCTGGAGAAAGTGCAAGCTAATTAGTTTTAAACTTTGGACTAATTTGACGTTACTTTTATCAAATATCAGTGAGTAGAGTTTTGGACAAGCAGCCAATGTGAGCATTTCAAACTCCGCACTAACTTAGCCAAGTTCTTGAAGTCAATGAGCCTTTACTTTTGGAGCTTTTAGCTCATGTTATAACATTCCTTAAAAATAATCTGGGGATAGGTCTACCGTCGATACCATACTTGGCCTCCTGTTGTGGCGATAAAATATATTTGACTGTGCTGATATCTGCATCACAAAGTCAAGATAAATTCAAACTTATTTGTATTGATTTAAGAATTATGCAGTCATATTTTAGCTTCAGAGTTCAATGTTTATTTACATTTTTCACTTTGAGTTCGTTCAAAAGAATAAACGGCGACTGACACATGTTGACAAAGACTGGAGAACTTCTAAAAGATTGGCACCAATTAGGGCTGGGTAATCGAAAAATTGAAAGATCGAATTGAAACAAACCGTCAACAAACAAAATTTTGTCTGTACGTTAAACTTCGGGGTCTCATTTATAAAAGCATGTGTAATGTCATTTCACATGTTATTATAACAAGATAACTTGACATAGAAAGGAGCAGTCCAGTCCAAAATGTGTAGTTTTTTGCCTCTGAGATTCCAAAGATCTGTGCTGAGAGAAATAAGATTTCAGCAAAGTCAACTAAACAAACCCATTAACCACCTTTCTGCAACAGTTCTGACTCTTCCCACACGAGCACATATGACAAGCCTTTTCCCGTGTCCCTCAAAAACCAGCGAAAGTCGATATTTTTTAAGGCGAGTGTGGATCAATAGAGTCATCAGAGTTACAAAGTGTGTTTCCAGCAGCTGAAGAACGCTTGTGTGAGAGCTTCATGCGCCTCACTGACTCACATGACATGCTCCTTGGTCACTCAGCTCCATTAACAGAATCGTTGGTTTCATTAGGACCAGCCTGATGACCCCAGAGGACGGCAGCAGACAGACACACACTACAGCAGGGCCCTAGAGTGCTTCGGTGACCGACGAATAGACCACCCATCGAGGCCAAGGCATATACCGGAATCTGTGTTTCATTTGTTTGGGTTGGACCACAGGCGTAGGGAGGACATGACACTTTTTGATTAGTCATTATTGACGCGGCAGCACAAGCCGGGAGGAAGAACTGAAGAAAAAAAACCAATGTAATGGAGTGACTGTAAATATTAGAAGCATCGCATACAAGACACTAAAAAGTACAGTAAGTGTGGAACAAAAAGATTACATTTACTTTAGGATTTAATGGTTAAAAACTGGAATTAGGAATCTTTGCCTGAATTACTTAAGGCATGATACACAACTTCTTAACTGATAAAAATAATAATATTCAAATAAAAGTTTCATTTTAGTTTGGAGGAATGTTCTATAAATAAGTGTGTGTCTTCCCTGTGAGCATCTGTGACTTGCATCTGTAGAAAATTAACTCTTGTGACCTAAGGGAGCCTGCTCCTGACTGTTGCCATGGAAATAGTGCTTCTTTAGCTATAACATTCCACACTACGGGATACCTATCTCCATGAATGTCTTTGTCTTTTATCATTGTCTTTTTATCCAAGTCTTAACCCATTTAAACATAATGTTACATACTGTGTCTTTAATACACTTGTTATTTTTCAGAAATGTAATCTTTGTTGGGGGAAATCACATTTTGAACAAACAGTAAGTAAATTGCAAATGCTGCAATTTGTGTTGTCATTTCTCCATAAGCAATAAAAACATACATAAGTTATTCTGCATAAAAATAGCTAACCCTGAAGTTAGTGTTGTGTTAAAACACATAGGATTAGTTTGTCAGTTCATGGTCTATTTCAGTCAATCAATAATAATGCTCTAGATTTATATAGCGCTTTTTGAGACACTCAATAAAGCTTCACATTTTGAATTATTCATTCACTAATCTGAGTTTGGTAAGCTACTGTTGTAGCAACCATTCCCACTCACACCAGATCCATATTAGACAATGTGGTTAAAGTGTCTTGCCCAAGGACACATCATTTTATCCTTTTGCTGCCCCTCTGTGGCATCTGTGGTATCTCCTGCAGTCTCTCATCCAAGTACTACCAAGGCCCAACCTGCTTAGCTTCTTTGAACTGACAGAATCAAGCACTGACACTGATATGACCACAATTTTCATGGACACACTTAAAATGTAAACTCTGGAGAGAATCTTTAAACATAGAATACTAAGAATCACAATTAGACACTTTTCCCAAGCCTTGTCAAGTGCTGTTACTTATTTTCTTTTCACTTCTTCTTCTATATCTGCTATTTAAACACAGGATCCATGAAAGAGGTTTGCAAAGTCAAAGTATCAGCCCATTCCTTGGCTTTGTTTCCATTGATTCCATTGTTTCAGTCCTCATTAATCCCAAAAGCTCTCAGTTCTCCTTGATATTTACAACCTAATGAACATAATTAAAGCCCTCAAACATGTATATGTAGTTGAAGCCAATTACAGCCGCTAAGTGCGTCAGAAGTCTGAGCTATCGCCATTTTCACACATGAGCAGGACAACTTTGAAGAGTCTCGCACCCTCAGCACCAGTCAGCCTTTCTAATGAGCCGTCTGAAGGTCCTTTTTTCTTACATCAGCGTGCATTACGGAGCTTCTTTCTCGGCGTCACATGAAATGAGATGAGAGGACGGCGTGAACCTGACCAGCGGGGGAGAACAGATCCTATGGGAGGCTTTAGACGTACCCTTATGGCACCTCTGATTACTGAAGCGCTCACCTCCTGACCTCTCCGCGCTTTGATCACAACCGACTCAACAAACGCGGCGTGTAGGAGAGACTTATATTGCATTCCTCACCATCGCGGCAAACATTAAATTATACATCAGTGTGTACGTGCTCGGGCGGGTTCTGTGTGTGCTGCTGAGGGAAACATGCTCGGGGGGTTTAATATCTGGAATATTAGAAATGGAGTAGTGTTTGGCAAATATAAAGCTGCAAAAACATATTCATGTGTATTTATGTATTTAAGGGGTAAAGCATATTAAAACTGTAGTATGTTTAATAATAAAGTAGTAGAAATATGATTAAAAATATGAATTACTGAAAAATGAAAAACATGTTTACATTGAAACTATGATCTGTAATCTATACGGTTGGATAAGTTCTTTTAAAATGGATTGAACTTGTCTTACTATTCATGAGTCTTTATTTAAAAGGGTAATAAAGTAAGGCTGTAACAAGAATGAAGTGACTTTCCACGTTAACTTTGTGATTTATAAAAGAGACAACTTAACGGCACAACACATCTGGCACGAGCGAGGTTAGTACAGAATGTGAAATGAGCTACAAGAGAAGTTTGTGTTATACACAAACAGATCAAATTATTGTGTTATCTAAGTCTGAATAAATTAGGCCTGGTAAATGTCTATTGAAGGAGTCATAATAATATCGACTCCTAAGGCTTTATTTATCAATCCAGGTGCTAATTTGCAAGTGTGAACTGAAGAAAAAATACTAAATATGCCATTTGTGAAACACAATATAATTCTGAAAAATGCATGTATAACATCTTCCACAAAACCTACAGCACCACATCAAAATGTTTTTACATCTGTGTGAGACACAAATGTCAGCTGAGTTGTTCTTGCAGCTCTTTTAGCTTTGAAAGCTGCTTGATAAATGAGACCCTTAGTAACTTTTCTAATATAATCTGCCCCCTGCCTGACTCTATAATGATGTCAATGTCAAGGGCATTCTATAGGCAAAGCAATGTCATAGTATCATCTCAAAACACCGCTAATCAAGTTCACAAATGTAACGTCAAACTAAATCTTACCCAGTGCCCCTTTAAGTTTTAAAAAGAGAGGTATCTAGCTTTGTTAGTTGCTGTCTTTTCCACTAGAATATTTGGTGTAAATGCTGCACTTTGTAGAAAAGCCGATCACTATGCACTCACTAAACCAAACAAAAAATATTGAATCTGTCTTAGGCTGCATTCACAATACGAACCGAACTGGACTTGACTCGATTGGGAACCAAAGTTCTAGTTTGCATTCACAATACACTTTTGCCAGTCGAACCAGCGCAGTACAGCACATCTGCTTCACATGTGAGGCGCAAAAAGTTATCGATTTAGCAAATCTGGTGAAAGGTATGTTACCTGTATAACTAAATATTGGATGAATAAAGACCATTTTCCGTGCTTAAATATGAGCTGTAGTGTTACTTTCTGTTGTTTTTTAAATAACAAGATAAACCGGTGATATACGGTTGTGTTTATTTATAACTGAATCAGCCACTTCTCTTCACATGTTACTTGTATGTGTTTTTGTGTATGAATAGTCTCATTATCGATCTCACACGTGTTGTTTATTTTGATTCTGAGCGTGAATCATGTCACTGTTTACAAATGAACTGCTCTGATTGGCTGTGCTTAAACAATCATCATTTATAAGAGTTGTGATACATATTTAAAATCCCCAGTTACACATGTGCTGTAGTTAGTTCATATTTAGAAACTATTTAATACAAAAAAAGCCATGTTTAGCCGGGCGAGTCTGCAGCCAAGCGATGAGCCCAGGATTACTGCGACCATTTGCAGAGAGTATGACTGGAGGCAGCCGGAGGTGAGATTAACTGGGAGCGTTATGTAATCCAGATGTTAGAAGATGTTCTCTCTGCCCTGTGTGCTGTCCCTTTGCTGTTCACCACATCGCCACATCTTTACCGGCTTGTTCCCTTTCCCTTCTACATTTTTGGCTGCACACTTTGGGCTCTACAGGATCGGAGCAAGTGGAGCATGCATGTTTCACCGCAGAACGTCAGCCCTCTCCGCTCCGTCTCCACATGCTGCCCGCGTCGGTCGGAGAAGGAGCACATGTGGATGTATTTTTTATGGCTCTTTGATTATTTATTTGTGTTTATTCGAGCCGCTCTGTAGAAGATTCTCTTTGAATCATTTGCTCGCTTTGCACAGAGACAGATGAAAGATGTGTCAGGCAGATGTCAGTCCAAAACGTGTCCTTCAGATTACAAGCCTAAAGCGAAGCTGCCAAATGTATATGTGGGAAACATGTGTAGGATTAGAGCCTGGAGTGATTCAGAGCCAATGATCATATATACTCAGATGTCAGACAAATAGGACTTAGGCAGGAAGTCACACTTCTTTTATTTAGACTTAAAGGTGCACTGGATAACTTTTTAGCAGTTTTTTTTACTTGTTTTATTGCTCAAAAGCTTAAAAAACATTCTTATTGTGAGTGAGAGTCGCCTTTCCACAGATGTGACCTAGTACTTTACCACTGCTTGTCTTCATAAAAAATAGGTCAATGATAAAAATAAAGCTATGTCATTAAAAAATTCACTGGTCACTGTTTTTCAAATTTAAAGATGAATTATCATCTGTTCTTTTTTTTCCTTTTCACACAAAGTTGGCAACGTTTGCGACATGCGGCTCACATGTGTCTGGTGTGAATGAGGCTGTTAGGGGTCAGAGCAGGACTTTGAAGACTTACTTAAAAAGTCTGCATAGCCAGTTGCTGCATATGCAGCTGTTTGATTGGCTTGTGGCCATTGGAGAACCAGCAAATCAGTTGCCTGGAAAATCCAGACGATATACTGTATAAAAATATATCATCTGGCCACCCATTTGACAGATCCTAGGGAAGCAAATCAGCTACCTAAAGCAGTTTTTTGTGAACCAGGGCATAACTAGCAACTCTGTTCTCCGTCAGAGTTTACGTCTGCACATGCCCACTTGGCATTTCTTCGATGATTGGTGTGCGAATTTTCTTTCAAACTTGTGCACCCAATGGAATAAACAGACACTCCTTCTTGCAATGAAAGTTCTTGTTGGCTCTGGGCAAATCTGATAAAACTATGGAGAGAAAAGTAACACAGTGCATCTTTAGTCCTAAGGCGGACATTTGGTTTTATTCCTTGAGCTGTAGTTCTTGGTTTAATCCTAATGTGGTGAATGTAAATTTAGTCCCATCGCACCCTTCAAATCAAAAGGACATTACAATCATCAAATTCCATTTTATTAGTTTAAAGATACTGTCTATGTTTTATGTATTTAAGCAAACACATTTCTTCCAGAACTGATACTGTACAAACAGAGCTCTTGAACTAAAACCATTGTGTGTTGTTTGTAGCTAATAATACATTGTTTTCACCATCAGCAATCCAGGAAGTAACACCATACACTGTTAACAAGGCATCTGTTGTTAGCAGTGGTTGACAGAAATCTCTGGAATTGAAAATAATGGGCTAAAAAGATTATGTTTAACTGGTAAACAGTTCAAAATAAACTCTCCCAGTGGTTTTAATTAACCATGTTTTGATTGATTAGCTTGTTTTTAGCAACAAGAAGCTGCTAATCAGTTTAATCAGCAGTAAGTAGTCTATGAGAGGTTATTGAAATGTGGAAAAGCGCTGCATTTTTATTTTCAAACAGATTCTTACTATTTATACCACTTCTTATCTTCTATCATATGCATCTTGGCCACATTTACTGCTTGTGCTGGTTGAAATCTTCCATCTGAGTTCATTTTTATACATGATTTTAAATGATCAGGCAGAACTACATCTTTGAATATGAGTCATGAGTCCATATGTGGGCAGTGACACCGTTTCTATTTAAAGAGACTGTTCTTCACAAGCAAAGGAAAAACACAGGACTGATTTAAAATAGAAGGCTTTCTCACACTGTACCTGATGATCACGTTAAGCCACACGAGAATCAACAGACAACGCTAACGTAGTTCAGGAAAGCTGTTTCTCAAAATGTCAGACACATTAACATCAACAAGATATAGACATAAACTAGATCAGTGATTTGAACCAGTGTACCGGGGAACATTAGTGTGCCTTGAGATAAGTGTGGCGTGAAAAAATGACCAGTTTCCAAACTTTATTCTATGAAATAAGTTTAAGCCGATTTAAGTGAATTGGTTGCCATCTTGGAGTGTTAGAACAACATTTTCATCAAGAATGGAAGCAAAACAATCACCCTTTACTAATTTAAAAGTGCACTATGCACCTTTTCAGCAAGGTTCAGTCACTACTTAGACCATATTCCAAAGTAAAATTTTAAACATTGAACATTTAACATGGGGTGCACTGTAGCAGAGTGGTTAGAGCTCTGGCTTCCTAATAAGGAGGTCGTGGGTTCGACTCCCGGGTTGGACCATATCAGCATCTCATGATGTCTTTGGGTGGAGTTTGCATGTTGTCCCCGTGTCACCGTGGGTTTCCTCCACCTCCAAAAACATGCACATTTAGATTAATTGAGCATCACTGTAAATTTTCTTATGAGTGAATGAGAGAGTGAATGGTCGTCTGTCTAACTCCGCGACGAGTTGGCCATTGTCCAGGGTGTTCTCTGTCTAAGGCCCAAAGTCACGGGCATAGGCTCCAGTCGCCCTTGACCCCTAATGGGAACAAGCGGTAGAAAATGAATGTGTCTCCATAGACCTGACCTGTACAACTGACTGGCTTCTCTTTACTTAGATTGATAGTAAGAGGGTCATACAAGCTACCAGAAAAGTTAATGCCCCTTTAAAGTTTAATAGGCAATATTTACAAAATTAAATAATTGCTTCCAAAGTGGTTTGATTTGGCCACATGTGAGTAGGTGTGCCGTGAAAAAAAATCAACCAAAAAGTGTGCCATGACTCAAAAAGGCTGGGAAGCACTGACATAACCACCAACACCAACACCAACACCAACACTAACACCAACACTGCTACAGCCTACAATAGTGGTTGTGTTGAGAGTAAGTCGATACAAATGGAGCTACTGTTATATATTCCCAAGGTTTCTGCAAGAATCGAGAGGTCAAATTTATGACCTTTTAAGAGTTTTTAAGACCACAAAACATACAAATTAAGACCTATTCGCGAGTCAAGCTCTATAGTATTTTACACTGCTACTTTCTTTGCAGAGGCTTCTTTAAATATGATTTCATATTTTGCTACAATTATGAAAAAATATAATGAATTATCAAAAAAAAATGATGCAAAGTATACAGCAACTGAGCATTCCATCTACTTATCTGTAGATACAAATGTTATTTATTGAGAACATTATTTTTATTATACATTTTTATTACTTAATCATCTATTAAGCATAGTTCAAACTAACTCACAGTAGTAACACAGTTTTACATTTTTGTCCCTGTAGCTTGACCAACACTGGGACGTAGCTTCTTTAATATTAATGTAACTGTGACTCACAACTCCACAGTCTTCTAGTTGTCTTTTTGCATATTTACAAGTTACTAAAAGGATGGTTTGTTCTGCTCAGTGATTACTTGCTTTGTTCATGTTTTCCACAGTCTTTCAAGTCCTGCACATACATTATGCTATTTCCACATTTGGCACAGGCCTGTAGCAGCTCTGCTCAGCATGCAGCCAGCATCACAGCACACTCCCATCATATATATATATACTCCATAATGTATTTGCTTTCCGTTATAGCCAGCTTCTATTAGATTTACGCCACAAATAACCACCCAAGTTTAGGATTTATTCTTCAGATGGCTGTGTTTTATTTGATGGTTAAAAGAAGAACTAAAAATAAGCAGCTCTCCTACAGATGGTGTAGGAGAGGTCCAACAGTTCACAAACAAATGAGGGCCCACACATCAAACATTTGTCCAAACTCCAAACTTGTTGAGTTAAATGATTGTGACATTGTAAAGATGTATTGTGGGGGTTTGTCGTGGCTTGTTGCCAGGGAGATTTTTGTCAATCTTTTTTCTAAAATTCTATGAATGAGACATGTATGCTTTCAGACTAAGGCAAACTTTGAAGTGATCGAGACTGCTCACATGAATCAATCGATCAATCAAAATCAATTAGTGGCAGAGTGGTTAGCACTCCAGGCACTCCTGTCACCCTCACCAACCAAAACATGCACATTAGGGAATATTTTCCATCTAGTTCCCAAACTTTTCAGACTGGAACCCCAAAATAGCCATACAACCAAGTGTGACCTCTACAGCAAAATTATATAGACCTATGTAAAAAAACAAAAACAAGAAAACCAATCAAAATGGTCAAATTGTATTATCTTTAATGAATTTAAATAATCAAAATTCACCCAATGTGCTGCTTTAAGTAACATAAAAATGATATGCTAAGTCATAATAGTAAAATCACATGTTGAAATCATTTCTGCACTGCCAAACTTTGCATTGTGACCCCCTAAAGGACACAACCCCCACTTTGGGAACCACTGATCTTGACCAAGCCGCACACAAAGTCTGGAGATGTCTTTGAGCGCTGCACTGCTGTGTTTACTGCTCCTGAGTGTTTTTTTAAGAATACCTAAATCTTAAAAGACAAATTTATGATGAGTAAACAAGCATAAACCAGGTTTAAAACTTAATTAAAGTTGCATTATGCCTTTTTTCCTCCAAATCAGCTAATCGTGTCTTGTGTCACCATCTGCTTCTCTCCACAAATGCTTCATGCCAAACAAAAATGTATCTTAAATCTTCACCTAAAACAAACAGGTGATCAGAAAAGTAGCACATCTTGATACTTCCATAAAAGTTCACATCATCTACTGGAAGGGCATCTTGGCTACGATTAGTAATGTCCTGATTGCCGTGACTCCCAGGTTCAAAAAGCAGAGATGTTGAATTTGAAATGTGTGGAGATGTGGTGAAGAGACTCATAATTATTAAGTGTGGCTGATGCAGATGAGGACTGCCTGCCTGATGACTGCAAGCTCCATCATTCTCTCTGTATATTCTTTCATTCTTTCACTCTCTCTCTTTTGTCTCAAGGTCATCTCCGACTCGGACGCGGCCATATTGAAAATTCCTCAGATGTCGGGCAAAATATTGACCATCACCTGTTTGCTGGACCATCAATGACCTCTCTGAACCTATTCAAAGAAGGATTTTTTATATAAAAATGGCCAGAGGTGGAAAGGAAAAGAAAGTTTTAGCTTTTGTTGAAGGATGTTTTGAAGAGAAGAAGTGTGAGAAGTGACAGTAGCAAAAGTGGATGTAGTAGCAACAGCAAAGTATAACAAAAACACTGTTAATCTAGCAGCAGGAAGAAAGCAAAGTAGGCTATCACTTATATTATAACTTTTCCACTTTCACTCATGCAATGTTTAAACCCTTGGGGATGATCTTCTGAGCCAAAAACAATATGTTTACAGCCAATTATATCACAAATATGTGACTCTACTGTTAATAAGATTTGAAGGATTCACAGCAAGGACCTTAAACAAAAAGATTTTCTGAGGAATATACAGTTTTTGTTGTATATTCTTGTTCTCTTAGAGAAATCAGATCCATACTGGCTACGTTTTCTAATTTAAGCTAAAAATAAGTCAAAATAATTGTCAATATGAAGTTCTGCTTCAACTTCTCAGACCCTCTTTTCCTCAATCTGATTATTTTAGCCTCTGCTGAGCCTCCACAGTCACTGTTAATGCATCTTTAGGCATTAGTATTTGTGCCGTTAAAATCAACTGTTGTCTAGGGTGAATTATATCAAATGTCATATGACCTGTGTGCCAAGAAGGTCATATTATAAACAACGTGATACGGCACAGCTCTACACAACAATCTGTGTAGTATATGTTAAACTTAAAGTGACTTTTTGGTTTTAATTTATTAGTGTCAATGCATTTTAAAAACAGGTCCACTCCTTAATTCATGTAATGTCGGCGTAATCCAGGCTTTATTAGTGGTGCCTGTGGCCATAATCTCCTCTCATTGTTAAACAGCAGCACAATACTGGGAGAGTGCACCAGCAGCGGCCATTTTTAGAAACGGCCGGGCAGCTGTTGCACAGATTAAACAAGATCACAAGATCACAAATGCTTTCAATCAAGGCTTCACCAGGGAATGGAACTTTTAGCTCGAATCACACATGAAGACATTATCTACGCCACACTTTTCACAGTCCTGTTAGTGAAGAAAACACCGGAATGTCTTTTGTCCATCTCAAGTGGAAATCTGTGAACAAGACAAATAGGTCATAGCAATGGAGCAATGTCCGTTTGGAATAACTTTGAGATTTTATTCATCATAAACATGGCTGGAGTTCTGTCAGTGAGATGCCATTCTTCCCCTCAGAAAACACTGATAGTTTCATAGATGTGTGATTTCATAGTTAGATGTCTAGATCTTTTGCATAATGTAGGCTTGCCAAAAGCCTTTCTGCAGGACTTTATACCTGGTGAGACCACTATTGCTTTTACAGCCAGTAGATGGGGCTCTGATTAAATTCCTGATGTGAGAAGCACATGCCTTTCCACATCAAAAGACAAAACACAAGTGCTTTGCAAATGATACAGTTCTGTTTTTCCAATATTTTTTAACAGTAAAACTCAGGTTCATTGCCCACTGTCTTTTCATTTTGCCAAAAACAAAAATAGTAATTAGGTCTTTTGCTTTGTTTACACTACTGTGCGATGTGGAATGAAATGAAGTAGCTGGAACTCTTTAAAAGAGATGCAGCATGCAGGGCCTTGCCAGCGCTTGGCACAACTTTGCTGCGCCCAACAAAGAAACAATCAGGTGTTTTAAAGTTCTTTTAAGTGTTAATGTTCAATCAAGCAACTCAATATGAACACGTTCTGTTGTCTCTATAAATATCAACCACAGATCTAGAGATTCTGTGTGTTGGAGGGATCAGTGTGGATAAAGATATATACTTAAGCAGAACAGGCTTAGCAGCTGAGGCCTGTTTTCATTTCACCATGGCAACCGGCCACTGTACACACTAACAGCGCCGGTGTGTGTTCCAGTGGTGTAAATGCTAAGTCAGGTCGTGCACTGTGACTGGGGTCAAATGAGACTGTACTACAGGCTAGTAATTAAAACCGCCTTCGATAAGCATTTACAGAGATGATCTGTGTGAGAAGTGGACCACAAATATTCACTGACTTAAGTATTTTCACAACAAGCTTACATAACGGTCTGCACTACACAGCTCAAGAAACAACGCCAATCAAACCTTATAAAGTACGTGCCCAACATCATCAAGACACATTAGCAAAGAAGAGAGCTATGGGGAAAACTGTTACACTGCAGGGTCAGAGAGTGTATTTTACTAAATGACCT
Source organism: Mugilogobius chulae (assembly GCA_038363315.1). Classification (NCBI taxonomy): domain Eukaryota; kingdom Metazoa; phylum Chordata; class Actinopteri; order Gobiiformes; family Gobiidae; genus Mugilogobius; species Mugilogobius chulae. The sequence continues at coordinate 31,966,749 of CM076401.1, read as the reverse complement.
GATTAAGAAACTTCAGAACTTACATGGACGCTTTAAAGTGACATATTCAGAGGCCTTTGAAATGTACTATGGATCAATGAATTATGTAAGTGAACAAAGCATGTAGACTGCAGACTGATTTTCAGGATTATTTTACACCTTCAGATTTCCTTATGTACTTCTACAGTATACACAGGTCTTGGGTTGTTTCATGACTTGCATAGCCAGCTTTAGCTCAATCAGTTTTGTCCCAGTTTTCATGTTATGTGTTTGCTCAGCCTCTATAAGCAAGTTAAGTAACACTTTTTGTGGTATTTTGTCTAAATCGAAACCACAAAAGTAGGACAACATTTTCACTAGCAAAGAAAATGACTCAACTGCTGCTAAAGGTTACTTTATAATGAAAAAGCTGTTTATTTACATGGAGTTTGTAATGGGCGCTGACAGAACCATAAAGCGCTCAATACAATGGCATAGGTCTAATTAACTACACCATGTTCCAATCTGATAACGTAAACATCAGCAGCCTTGAAAATGCTAAATTAACCATGCAATCGGCAGCAGAGGACATGTAGAGTCTAGTCATATGCATTGGGGCGCCGCCGCGTTTTCAAATGATGTTTCCAGCCTTTCAACACAGAAGGACATCTTGTCTAAAGTGCACTTATATGCTTACACAAAGAGCTACAGCCCTTTTGATGCTAAGTGGTTTTAGTTATGCCATATACCATTACAGCCAATTGAAAAGCTGATTATTTGAGAAGCAATGTAAACAATTGACACGATTATGATCCTTGCGTAACCTTGTTTTGTCGTCAGTGTGTTTTGCCATGTCATGTTTTCCAAGCTGTGTAATCAAGTTGAATAAGAGGCCCATTTCCACAAAAGCGCCCATAACAAACCCAATTGGAATGAATGATGCCATCTGAAACATTATAGTTAATATGATGGCAAATAAAAGTGCGATTGGCCCAAGGCTTGGTACCATTAAGTTTGAATGAGCCAGTTGTTTTATATCGCAAAAAAGAAGAAGAGTCGACAGGTTCACGGCAGCTCAGCGACACACAGCTCATCGATACATGTATTATCATTATTCCGCTTAATTGGAGCCCATTTGAAGAGAAAACGAGTAGGATCAAGCCTTTTCACAGCTGACATTTGGACATCAATGTAGCGGGAAGCTCTCCACAATGGACGATCACATTTTCATAGCCGCTCTTTTGTAGTAACACTTGTGTCATGTAGAAAAGTCTGCATAAAAAGTCAGGCTAACCTTCTTGTACAAATGGAAAGGGCGATTGCAACGGCACGGACAAAGGATTGTACATTATGTTTGAAATGTGAGACCGTCTGAATGGCTAACATTTAAAGTATAATGATTATTTCATCTGCGAGTTGATCAGTTAGTTGAGACTTTTTTAAAAGACGTGGAAATGCGATAATGACCTTCAGACTGAAATAAAACTAGAAGAATACGCAATAGAGTTTATTGTGTAGCATTACAAGACAATGTTTACACTGGTAAGCACAGTATGTCTAAAACTAATGCAAAACATCAATACAATTTGAAGCAAAAATGGTTTCAGCTTGCTATTTTAATTTGAGAATAGGTTCTGCTCAGTGCATTCACAACATTCTACCATTCAACAATATTTCATACAGATGGAAAGCAGCTAAAACAACTATTGCTGAAATGCCATTTTTCTTTGTAAATCAATAAGTAAATGACTATAGTCATAGAATCACCAGGTTGAATTGGTGACATCACTTTTTTGATATTTTATGACAAAGTACATCACACTCTGGTCTAATTAGTCACCACATTCTCTAGGAAACATATCCCATCTGATCTGGGAAGTTTTTAACTTCTACTAACAACTCTCTGTTCACTGCAGAGTCTTCTAGTCTTTATTGCAACACAATCGCTTTTATGCTTTTTTTTTGTTTGTTTGTTTTCGTCAATATGTTAAGAAAAGTCCAAACGCAAAAAAAAACCCACAAATTTTGGTTGAAGCCTTATGGTGACATTTTCTTTGGGTTTAATAGTTACGTTTAGGACTGGGGCTAGGTTAAGATTTACTCATTAAACCCAACAAAAATGTCGCCACGTGGCCAAAATCGTGGTTATTTCACATTTTGGCTTTTCGTAACATATTAGCATGAAAACGTGCTTATCGTACGTTTTAGACATTTCATTGTATATCTAGACCCAGCCGATTTATTACTATTTGTATGTCCAAACTTCAACTCACAAGTTTTGGTTCTCTCAGTGTGACGTCATCCTGGAAGTCCTTAGTATTTATTTGTTTTAGAGTGACTTGGCAAAGACCCAATAGAGATAGAATTAGAAAGAAACAAATGAACTACAACATAAAAAAGGTACATGAAAAGCACAAACACCACAATGACATGGTAATCGGATGTAAACAGCATATATTCATCAAAATCACAGCACAACTGTCACTATATTTTATAATAAAATTGTCAAAGCTTATAAATTACCAGTACACAAGCCATCACCAAGCTCCAGTGCTGTAAATCAAACCTAAGTTACAATGTAGGTTCTTTTGATTTGACAGAGCAGGCGGTGACAAAAGCCGTACACAAGTGGAAGTGCAGGGGGCCTATAGGCGGACTGTCAATCACGTTCGCGTCGGGGGTCTGGCAAAGTGCGGGTGAGCAGCGTGGGCACCCGACGGGAGAGCAAGTCCGTAAATAGGACCGACATGTGTGGACGTGCAAAGATGCCAAACAGCAAACGAAACAGGCCTGGGTCATGTCTATAGTCCCCTTGTCTTCGTCTGTACTCAGCGATGACCCGAGCTTCGATCTGTCCGACAGTTTCTTCATTAACTGTACCCCAGGACCAGTTAGGAAGAGGCGGAGGTTTCACGCTGTTATCGTGAATGAGTCACAGTTTAGTCAAGGAAGTCGGTCGTGTCCTGAGAACTTGGACTTAGCAACAGGGGTGCTTGTTTTGCAACTGGACTTGAAAGTCCATTCAAAGTTTTAATGTTTGTTTACACTTATAGACAGATTGGCGTTGCATGCTTTTTGAGGACATTACATTGACTCATTGAACCCATACAGGGACAAAAAGTTAAGTCTGTGCTGTCTAAATTGTGACACACTATGGTATTTATGAAGGATATGACTATTGAGTTTCTGTTCATAAGAAGTAGAAGTTTGACAGAAAAATCTCTTCATGGATCATGTTATTTAATCAGAACTGTATGCTTCAAACTCAAAAAGTAATGCAGATGAGAAGTGGTAGTGAAAGAGAAGCAATTAAAATCTAAAACCTAGCCGGGTAGTGTTCCTGTGAACCTTTGTTCCATCACGACTGCGCTAAAGTACATTTATTTACATAAAGTACTGAAACTATATACGGATACTGAAGTGAACACGGTGTACTGTTAGTTACAAACAGATGGATTGTCTGGTGGAAAGCATCTTCTCTGTGTTTTCTTGATTATAGGACAAATATAGTGCAATAAAAAAAGAAAAAAAAGAAAACACACATGACATGTTTTAGAAAGAAAACAAAAACACAGGGAAATAGGGGAATACCTAAATTGTTCTTAGCTCAAAGCAAGTCTGGATGATTTATGGACATAAAAACAGTGCAGAAGATTTAAAAGATGTACCTATGACATTACAGATGTTTTCTGAGGCTCAGAGGGGAACATAAAACATCTCACGGACAAAACTCAGTTGTGTTTTTGATGAGCAAGCAATGTTAGAACAGTAGGAAGGTAGTCGACCAAAGATATTCTGGGTTAAAGACATGTTTCATTGACGATTAGTCGACTAAAAAAGGCAAAAGCAATGAAACTAAAAAGCATTTTATTTATCTAACCCAGTGGTCTCCAACCTGTAGCTCGAGAGCTACAATAGTTCGCCATCACCTTTGAAATATCTCACCTAAAGATTTTAGAATCATACAAATAATGCTTTATTATTCCAGTTTTATTTATGACCTAATGTGTCTTTAGATGCCTAATTGTGTCCACTTCTAAATAGAGATTGGTTAAGTTTTCATATGGGACTCTCATGCTATAGTTAACTTATATTTTTGGCTAATTTTCTTTTGCAAAAACAACTCGTTATAAACCAAAATAAATAGGAAATGGTGTATTTGTGTCTAAGAAAAGCAGATTAGACCAATGATTTTGTTATAATCTGATTTATCCCTTTTCTTTTGCAGTTCAAAATAAAAAATGTAAATAAATAATTACTTTAATCGACTAATTTACTAAAGAACTACAACTTTATACAACAGGATCAAAATATATAAATTTGCATAATATGTGCACTTTAAAACCCCTGTATGTTATCTTTGTCAAACATATTTAAATTCAACTATGTGTACCATTACAGTAAACTAGCATAAGCAGAAATACACCAAGTTTACATAAGGAATAACGCAGGATCAATCCATGGTGTTAAAATCTCAGTAGATCTTGGGGAACACAAAGTCCTCTCGTCTGCTGTGTCTCCTCCTCTCCATGTTTTCCTGCTGTTGGAATAAAGCGTTAAATGACAAAAGAATTACTTTTGTGCTGCCTCCTAATTAACCAGCCTTCGTTAGCCGTCACACATCAAACGAGAGCCAGACTGCACCTTATAGCCTTTCCCAAACAAGCTCATTTGGATTTCCTCTCTTCTCACACCGACTGCTTTTTGTTCTTTGAATAGACGACTTCTCTTCTATTTTTTTTTTTCTTTTTGACGGCTTCAGTCACACAGAACATGTTTTTCCATCTTCGTCGTTGGACCAGGAAGTACGATCAATCACTGTCAGGCTTAAAGTACTCTTTACTTTTGCTTTCATTTGCCTTCTGCGTTTTCAAAGCGAAGGATATGAATGCGTATCTTTCTTTCTATAGCTTTATATTACAGAAAACAGCTTGCACAGAAAGATCCTTGCTACTGTGTTTGGTCAATGGCACTTTTAACACTAGAGACTTTAATTATGTTTGGAAAGGCCTTGATGGATGGCCGGCAAATGTAATGCCTTATTACACAAGGTAGATTATGCGTTCTGAAAAAAATGATTGATTTTTATTTACTCTATTATGACAGCTTATAGTTGGCTCGTGGATGTGGCGGCAGTGTCTGTAAATGGAACAGATCGAGATGGGAGCAGTAAATTACCTTCTTGTTTCAGATCCGCCGCATACAAAAGAGCGTAAAGCGACGAAAAGGAGAAAGATTCGAACAATAACAGCAGATCTAAGCATTCCCCAGCGCGAGGCAGCAGGTATTCATCAAGCAGGCAATGTCGCTGTCTGTCGTGTGCTATTTTTAGACTTCAGCTTATATTTTGGAATAATTCTGTACATTTAAAAAGTTGGCGTTTTTTATTGGAAATATTTAATGCTGATAAAGTACACACATTAAAGATGGAGTACCTATGTTTTTTGTTTTTTTTCAATTGTAAAACAAGGAAGTAGTCAATCAAATCTTTTCTGCTCATCTTTGGTACATAACTAATTTCACAGACATAGATTTCTTAACACATAGGTTTTTGTTCACAAAAGTGAAAGTGGGTGGAACACAATTGTTCAGCCAATCAGCTCTTACCCCAAACACTTGTCATACAACACAAGACTAATGCAGAAAGCACAATTCTTCTTTCACCACAAACTCTCTATTAATTTGTCAATTATGATAAAATTATAAATAAGCAATAAGGGTCCCAAAGCTTTAAAATTCTGCTTTGGTCAGCGTAAAAATGATTACCAGGAAACTAATTTGTAGTGAATTTTAACTATTGAAAAAAATTGACAAAATGAATATCTTGATTATTTTTTGCCTTTTTACGATATTCAGACGATATTTCAAACCAAGCATCAAGCATGTCTTTAAATGTATTAGTCTAAGTTTGATGATCAGAAAAACTGACAATCAAAAAATCATGTAGTGAGTTTTGAGTGAATATAACATGGCATAGTTGTCTGTATTGTGACAACAAGGAAGATAATTAGTTAATAACAGGCTTAAATGTTCCATTTTAAAAAGTGATATAAAACCAACAGTAAGTTGTACTAAATGGACAAATTACAATTGCTTTATTTACATTGATCTTGTTTAAACATGTTCTTGAGCAACTAGATAGCATCTCATGTATTAGAACTTTAAAAAGTATATTAATGCACACATGACAGTGCTTCAGTTGAGCCATTCTGTCTGGATTACTGCATGAGGAAACTGCATCAACAAAATAATCAAATATCAATCTTATCTGGTTTGCTGATAGTGTGGAAATGATCAAAACAAGTCTGGATGAATTATAGATATAAAACAGAGCAGACTATACCTGTGATAGCACACATCTGGAAAATTCATCTGGAAAGTATAGTGTTCTTCATATTCATAACATAACTTCACATTTGCTGTGATGAGAGATCAATTATTAAAACTCAAAAACTAAATTTTGTACGTGCTGTGTCCTTTAAAGTATAAAGTCCCAAAAATCTCTCTGCTAAAGCCTCTTCGATAGTCCAATCTAGGACTAATGCAAACATGTAGTGGTGTTGCTTTACCCGAGCAAGTGCAAAAACGCTGCTTTTCACTCCACTCCGGTCCCCTTGACAATAATGCGCCTTCTCTCTGGGAGCGGGCCATTATAGATTGCCTTTGAAAGGTCAAGCTAGCACATGTATAAGGACAAACACTCACTGCCACGCTCCGGCTTTGCTCTCAGATAATGCATTACAAATTTGATGCATCTATTGCTTTTTCTCTCCCAATTGGCGCTCCGAGACGAGAGCAAAATACGTCCATTGTGTGCGAGCGAGCATGAGGGAACGCCGCATTGTGCACGCTCTCTGCACAGATCCGGCCTGTTGCTAACGCGGCTAATTAAAGGGGCGGTGGCGTGAGACCTCCATGGCTTCCAGCAATGTTATGGCAAAGCTGGCACAAGGAGAGGTCCTGCTTTTATTCATTCGTTTAGCATTAGCGTGGATTACAGTTCTAGGTGCAGAGTGTGTGGAGCCTGTTAACAGTTAGGCCGTGTATGTTAGTCATCTCCGCGGCGTTCTATTCCCTGTGTAATCGCCTGGGCCTAAATTGCTTTGGGGATGCCAGGTGAATGCGATAAACAAGGCAGTAGGACACAAATGTGGACATGTAGCTATACTTAGCAGTTCATTATCAGCGTCGCCCAGGGAGAAAGGCGCTACATGGGTGAGTTAATGCGGACTCTGAAAGAAAACGGCACACGTCAGCTCTTTGATTACAATACAAAAGTGCTATTATGGAAAAAACACGTCATTTGGGTTGAAATTGGATGATGTACTGTGTGATAGATGGAATGATACGGACACAGATGAGTGGAGTACTGTTCCAAGCTGAAACATGGTAAGAAAAGACAGTATATTTAAAGAAAGACCTGTTTAAAGCCCAGTTAGCACAGAACAGTCACATTAGGAACTGGGTTAGAGGTTTTGGGTGAAAACGAAATCACACAATGGAAATAATCTAATTTATCTTGCTACAGATGCTACAGAAATGCCCCAAAATTAATCTGAATGGTCCATAGCAGATTCAACTTAAGGCTCCAGGGCAAAAATAACTCATCTTCCAAGTATTTCAAAAACATTTATTTCTTGTTTACGAGCTTTATTCTGGTGGTGTACCTTATATCTGAGTTTGTGCATTTTTAGTTTTGGTTCCATTCTGCTTTATCCTGGCCTGCTAACAGCATAATCTCAGTTCCTCTTGGTTCAGACTTGACTAGTGTAAGTGTAGTCTTTGTTTAATTCTGGTTCAGGGCTGGTGTAGACAGTTTGCAGTGACAAGCAGAAGGGTATTTTGGACAGCCCTAAATTTCAGCAACATTGGTCACGTGCTGTGGAACTTCCCGGGCCAGTGGCCGTGACTCTCTGAAAAATCTGACCCTCGGGTAAAATTTGTTGAATTGCCCTGGTTTATGGTTTTATACCTAAAACAGTGCAGACTTTCACAGAAATGTACCTGGCATCATAAACTAAAAAAAAAAAAATGAAGAAGAAAAAAGAAGAGAAGAAGTTATATGGTAGAACAGAATTCAAAATATGTCTTTGTATTTAATTCACTGTTTACATTAAAAACAGTATGTTGTTGTGGATTTTGATCATGTGATGAATTCAAATATTAAAATAAAAAGACAGTCTTGATTGGTTTTACATCATGTAATGATTACAGTCGTCCATTTAATTTTGCTGTGGGCGTTGCAAGTCGCTGGCATGGCAGTTTTGCTGGGTTCTGGTCTGGAGAGTTTGGGAACCATTACTTTAGATCGATCAAGTTTTGATCTGTCAGTGATAATATTTCTTTGTAAAATTTCTCAAATCAAGATAATGTTCTCAATTCAGTAATTTGTCAGAACTTTCTCTCTGAACTTTACTTTACATCTTGTATTGGTATGCAAAACTAAACCGTGTGTATTTATTGAAACTAACAAAATTATTTGGGAAAAAAGCTAGAATACTTTGTGCATTGGTTATTTTTATTGTCCATTTACGTAAAGGCACATTGTCAATATTGCCCATTCACACAAAAACACCTAATAAATGTAGTTATGGCATTTCTGTAAGATTTAGATTTTCTTACACAAATCTTGTAGGTTCTCACTCCAACCATTTTGATCAATGCCTCTTATTTACAACTAAAGCACCAGCATGACCTGATATTTCTACATACAATCTCTGTTCATCTGCGAGCTAACCATGCTTTTTATCAAGTCAAGCACTTCCATCAACGCCATCATTTCAGACACTCTCAAAACAAAAGCAAACACCAATAAATTAATCCCCTCCAACCTGCAGCTTTGAAGTCAATACCACAATCCGACTTCTCCCAAATATGATCTGTAAAAAAGGAAAACATTTGCCCACATACACACAGCCTCCGACAGCCCGGATTTCAAAGGAACAATCCTCCTTAAAGATTAGATGTGGTGGCTTTATTTCCTCCGGAGATCACAATATCTTTGTGACAAATGTCTGGCTGGGTGATTGTTCAGAGCACCATTTTCCCCCAATAACAGGCCATGATATTATCGAGTGCAAAAGGGTCTTTCTCTCAGCGCAATACAAAATATGTACACTAGACATTGTACTGGAACAATATACGCATGTAAGGATATTTATTACATGTACCATAATGTGTAAGCGTAAATAGGACATGTATGTAAAACCTAGTTTATTACTCAAACTTGGATTGGAAGCTTGCATTGATTGACATGTTTCCATTGACCAATGATTAAGTGCTTGGAAAATTGCTGTTACACTTTCACTTTCATTTTATTAATGCGTACCTATTCAAACGTATACCTATTTCATAATGCAAATTGACAAAATTTTCAATTATCACGTTGTGTGTATTATAGCTGTCACAATACACAAATATCTGACGAAATGGTTGATATACGCAATGATTAAATCAGGTTTTTGCTTAGACAATACAGTGTAACTCAGTATGATTAGTTTCTTAAGTGGTCTTGTCCACTTTTGCCTTTTAATGCTACGGTATGAGCAGTGCTGTTGAAATGGGATTTCCGGTTGAGCGAGAATTCAGTTTGTGTAAGTGGCGAACAGGGTAAAACTCTTGTCACTAAAATGAATAAAACAATGTCGGGTGAAAATTGGAAAATGTTCATACTTTTCTTGACGATATGAAAACATTTTGTAGAAAATAAAACATTTACTATTGAGATCTATAGCTCTGAGTGAAACTCAAACAAGTATGATGGTGGCAGTCAGGGAAACTTCTAGAATAAGGTTGTGACTAACACTGTTCAAAGTTTTACTTCCTAGATGACTGCTTTGATAAAAACAACAAAACAGAACAAGAGACAACCTGTTTGGATTGAGTAAAGACGGACGTCTGGCTACTGAAGTCTAAGACTGTTCTTTTCTCTGCGTTTTCACCTGAATAAGTGGTAAAGACAAATTTCATTCCCAAATGTTAATTCAGCATCAAAACATTTGTTTTTGCATGGTGATAAACTCTTGTTAGCTCACAACAGCGCTGGCTATTGTTGCTGCTACAGCTTGTGACAGGCAGCAGCAGCTCTTTCTGCACTCACGAAGCGTGTGCATTCATTGTTTTAATAAACAAATAATCCCTCTAACCACTATGTCATGTATTCACCTGACACTGATTTACTATTTGTATGTCTATCAAGTGTAGACTGAAAAGGGAGAGGAAGCAGACGTTCAGTTAAGCTGCTCCCACAACTTGGAACACTTTAAAGAAAACATCAAATTGAACTGAAACTTTGTAAATTGTTTTTTTTTTTTTTTTAAGGCATTATGCTGTCCTAAATACAAAGAGTAGTATCATGAACATTATACCACTCATGAGAAATTAGAGTGTGCTACAATCCGCTTTCGCCCAGTTCATAATTAAAAAAGAGAGATTTGAATGTGTTTTTTTGCACATGGTCTGTACACATGTATACTTGTTCTCCTGGTACACTAAATTCTCCCTAAAATGTTCATGTGGAAAGTAATGTCTGTCACACTGCTCCAAGTGAATATAAGAGCTGGAGCTATACTTAATACATCGACCAATAATTTCATTTGATTTAGTATTCATTAAACTGAGTTCTGAATATTACCATTAAGAAGATTTGATAGCGGCGCTTTGGACTATGTCATTTACCACATAGGCTTCATTTAGCAGCCATCTATATTCTAATAATGTGTAATCCAGATAAATGAGCAGTGACAGTCGCACAATTACCAGTTATGCCAAATGAGCATATTAGAATAATAACTAGTCCAAATCAAGATGTCAGGAGGAAAACTAGGCCCGCGCGACAGAAACGCACTGATCACTTCCATTATGTCCGGTTAAAATGTGTTTTCCATTATTGACGACTTGAACCGGTTTGAATCCAATCCAATTTGTTCGGAGTTTAATCCCAGTTTTGCTCTACCCAAAAGTCTGACTGCAAAATGTCCATCACATTAGGGTTTTGCAGACACTCCTCACACAAACAAGGTCTAATTTAGAGAATCTGCAGAGCCACTCCCCAGCTGCAGGTTTCCAATTACAAAACATTAGCTCTGGTCTTCCCCAATTTTTTTCTTCAAATGACATTGTTATGGCCAAGAATGTTATCAGAAGAAAATATATCTCTATGGTCGTACACACACACCATTGACACCTTTATCGTACTTAGAAAGCTTCAAAAATAGTTCTGTTTATTGAACTGGCTAATTACAGATAATTAAAAACAGTGGGGTTTGTAAACTCTAGTCTAAAATATTCAGTAATAACGAGAGACTAAAAAAGCTTCCAAACATGTCTTTGAGCTCTGCCGGAGGTCCTCTTCTGTGATACTTTGTACCAGCTCTAATGGTCCAGTCGTCTTTAAACCATTTCATTGGATCTGTGTTAGTGTCTGTGTCTGCTGAGACTGAGAAATGTGAAAAGATTATTTATTTTCAAAAGCTCGACCAATAATTGTGCATCTTCCAAGATATTAACTTACTTGTGTTATTGAAATAAACTTACCAAGGCAATGGCGTTTCCTCATCAATAGTTTACTCAGAGTTGTGTTTCTGATTCATTCATACATGTTTGTTTAAACCCTGTATTGTCCTGTATCATAGGCTTACTGCCCAAAAAACTCCTGTTTTATATATACTGTACCTTACCCTTGCCTAAATATTTGAGAAAATAACAAAACAATAAATCAACTAAAGTAATAAATTCTTGAATGAAAATGTGCTGTTTGCTCAGTTGAAATGTCACTATGATCTGCAGTTTGGACAGAAAGACAATTCATGTTATTACTAAGATGCTTTTTACAGAGATGCACCAATCCAAAAGATCGGAATTTTAGTGTCGAACCAGGAAATTTTTACTGAATCGGGCATCGGCTCCATGATATCGGTTCAGCCGATATTCTATTCTATTGATCCAGAATGTCTCATAATGTTTGACATTTTATTCATATTAAGTTTAGTTAGTTGCACTATAAATACCAGTTATAGCACAATATATCAAATTTATTATGTTTTGAGAAAAAAAAAGCTAGTTTAGTCACTAATATCAGGATCGGTATTGGAATTGAAAAAGCTGTATTGGTGCACCACTTGTTTTTTTCAAATATAACAGTTTACAATCAACAAAATGCAAATCATCACTGTGTACAATTTTTATAGCTGAAAAAACAAATGTCTCCTTCTTTATCATGATTTCCTCCACCATTATTCTACAAGATAGTACAACACGGTATTGTTGATGGAATTGTTCATTCAATAAATATGTTGATTGAACAAAAATATATACAATATTGATGTGTTTTTTCTTATTACTTCTATATTTATAAGTTATACATTATTGCTAATATTTTTCTATATTAATCATTTGTCACTTTAAACAGGAACGTCAGAATATCTATTGTTTTTCTTATAGGCTACACTTTAAAACCGATGAATAAAAAAAGAAAAAAAACACTACTACGTGACAACCCCAGTTTAAAAACAACACTCAACACTGAAGCACAACTGACAGTAATATTTCCCAGAGTACAGCTCCATCCCCAGCCCATTGCTCTAATTCCAGTCCTACTTACTCCATGTATTTGTCTATTCAGTCCCACGCTGTGCTATCCGTCAGTGGCTAAAACGCTGTCCAGAATGATGACTCTGGAAGCTGAGCAGCGCCGCTAATATTTTATCACCTGCACCTCTGCGGAATATTAATCCTGCAGCTCCCAGCCCAGGAATACAACGGGATCGGCGCTGATTTAAGACCGGTGGGAAAACAGACAGGCAAACAAGCCGCTAAAACCCATCTCAGACATTAGCTATGCAAAATTAGTATTACTCAGTGTTGCCGTTTTAATCAGTCACGGCTTAAACAAGGTGTCCCCGAGGTTTTCAAAGTGTTAATGAGAGCGCCATGGTGTCAAAAGCAAGACCTTGTGTGTGGATTGTATTGACTCAAACTAGACATGTCTCGTGAATAAAAAAAACAATGCATTTTTAATGAGTTAGTTAGTGTTTAAAAATGACATTTGTGTGTGGTGCTTTCTAGAACAGTTCATATAATTGACTGATTGTAATTTAGTTCTGCTCATTTTAATTGTTTTCTCTAGATCTTGTGGTCATTATTATTCGTTTTTAATTAAAGGGGAAGTATCTGATTTTCACACTGCAAATAATGTTTTAAATCAACATCTATTATTGTTATTTTATTTATTTATTTATTTTTTTCATTGCAATTGCAGACTAATATTAAAAACAAAGTGAAACTGGAGGGACCACCAAGCACAGCCAATCAGAGCACTGCTTTTAGCCTCTGATAAAAACTACATTTCTTAGACTACAGGTCTAATTTTTTCCAATGAAGGGTTACATTTATGGAAAATACATTTATACTATTTCATTAAATGTTATTTTTTTTTGTTTTTTTCTTGCTTGCTTTTGTTGTTTTTTTGTTTTTTTTTTTTTTTTTTTTTGTTTTTTCAGATATATTCAATATGGGAGATAGTTACATTTATGCATATGTGCTCTAAAACAGGAAGTGAGCTTTTATGAGCTAGCTCCCGTTAGCCTCAGACATCTTCACCATGGAAAGTTTAGAGGAGCTATACCACTTTGTAATATCTACACCTTAATAAAGCATGACAAAGATTGAATTAATGAATGAAAAAGTTGATTGGCTTTAGTAACTACTTAAAAGCCCATATACCTGGGAGTTTATACAATAATTTAACACAGTTAAAGTGTTATAAATTCTAATAATTTGTCACATTGTCACTCCTTATTTATGTTGTTTTTGCCCCAGATTTACAATGTGGTTGCTAGGTAACATTCCCCTCCACATGTGTCATATTTACTGGACAAAAGACCATAATCAATTTTACCAAAACAACCAAATTGGGTAAAAACAAACTAAATGTTTAGTGAAATCTTAATCATAATCATGTTTACTAGTTTTACTAAAAATTAGTCAACTTCACATGCATTTCAATAGTAAGTAGGTTAGTACATTTATTGTAGGAATTTGTCTTCATTTACCATCTTCAATGCTTTAGCATCCTCAGACAGTGATCGCCAGTGCAGCGCTCGGGACCCATCTCCAATGTTCTGCTAGCTTGGTCAGGATACGTACTGAGATATTACCCTAAATGCATGTTATTGGTTGGTGGGGAAACGGAGTGCCGAGGAACCACCCAGACGGGAGAAACATGCAAATCCACACAGAAAGCCGGCTGGCGGATCGAACCGTACTTTTGCTGTAGCAACGTATCGTCAGCACGTGCGCAATAATAGCTAAGTTAGGTTAGTTGGAAAGGGTTGCATAGTATTTATATATAATTAAAATTGTTCATGATTAATTTAAATGCCACATATAGACTTGAATAAATGTATGTTTTTGAAATTTAGACGTTTATGTTGCAATAAACAAAAATAAAATGTGTCTTGACTTTGAGCAGACTTACATGGCCACAAAATGGACTCTATAGCCAAAGTGTGATTTTAAATGTCTGTTTCTCTTTACCTCCCGAAAGTTGCACAGTTCACCTTTATGTTTTATTAAGAGTTTATTAAGGATTTATTAAGGTTAAGGCTACCAAGGCTCTATTACACTATTAACACATAACATCATGCATCTCTAGCAAACCAAAATTGATTCTTACATCACAACTAACAATTCATTCTCCAGCATTACGAAATAAGCTGCAGATTGTCCTTTTAGCTATGTTAATACACCACTCTGAAAAGCAAAATGAATTCCACAGATCCAGTCAAACAAATACAATAGAACAAATAGCTTAATTAAATCCACCTCTGCGCGTGACCTGCCACACAACCAGCAGGCGATCCCTTCACTTTCCCTTTATTTTCAATCAGGACTGCGCGGCGGCTGGCAGCTTCATTCTGCTATCATGTTTTTCTTTTTTTTCTTTTCTTTTCTCTCACCTCTCAGTTGATGCATGCAATTTAGGGTGTCATTCTTCATCTACTCTGGCGCTGGGACCCGGGGCTGTTTGTCGGAGAACAAGCAGCTCTTCCTGACGACTTCCCGGGTTGTCACGTGCAGGTACTTTACATGTGGCGCTCGTATTGGTTTGCTACAGGCGCACGAGGCTTTCTTTCTTTACCTGTTTTTTTTTTTTTTCGCTCTGGGTCTTTTCTTCCTGCATCATGAGAGAACACGTCGTAAATCTCTCCAAAGTCTCGCTAGGCAACGTCTGTCCAAGCCAAACATGCTGCTAATGTGCTCAACACGCCCATTACCTCCTTTACTCACACATCCGAAAACATGACCCCCTCCACTGACCTCTATTTTGGATTGTTTGGTTGTTGGTGGCAGTGGAAGCATCTCATTGCAGTAAGTTGAAATACAAAGGTAAAAACTTTCTTCATTGTCAAAAGTTCCCAAAATAGGTTGTAAGTCGTACATAATGCAACACTATGACACTTATTTCTAACATATTTTCAAAGAACAATATGTTTTTGGTGCCATAGGCCTCTGGTAAACATTTATCAAAGCTTTGTATAAGTAAGGTTGCAACTTGTCAAGAAAATTTGATAGCAATAGCCATGTTTTGTAATCCTTAAAATAAAATAAAATTGTAGATATTGTGATAAAATATTTGTGCTGGGATAAAACTGATTTTAAGGTTGAGTTTTAGCAATGAGTCGGTGTAATCCCTCATTCGTCCAGGAATGAATGCGGAGGTGGGGAGAGGAGCGCACTCAGGTCTGTGTGAGTGACAAAAGTCTAGATTACTGCATCATTCGCAGTACATAGTGTAGAAACAGACACCAGTAGCACTACATCCTCTCACACTGTTTGGGGCGTAATGTGGATGTGTAGCCTGCGTAATGACGTGCAGCACAGAATCTCCGAGGTGTCAGTCGGGGCTAGGCTGAGTTTCGGGACATGTGGGACAGGATTCGGGATTCGGGACAAATGCCTGAATTTCGGGACGTCTGGTCACCCTAACTCTGGAGCCTTTAGCAATAATTTTAGAAGCTATCATTATTTGTCAAATAATAACTGTTTAAATTGCATAGGGATTGCTATGTAACAGTTGTGGAGATACTAGAATCTTTGTCCTATTTGCTGACCAAAGAAAAAATCATAAACATCCACAATATGAGTAGTAGTAGTAGTAGTAGTAGTAGTAGTAGTAGTAGTAGTAGTAGTAGTAGTAGTAGTAGTAGTAGCAGTAGCAGTAGCAGTAGCAGTAGCATAGCAGTAGCAGTAGCAGTAGCAGTAGTAGCATTTGTAGAAAGTCGCAGGATATTTAGTTGTTTTAGAATAAAAAAAATTGTTATAACTGCAGCCTTTTCGATATGTCAATTTTGTCCATTCAAATTTCAATTTTGAATTGATATTGAATAATTTTGCAACCGTAATTGTTAGTTGTGCTTGGAGGAGCCGTTGACAAAGATTGACAGTCTTGCCCAAGGGATTACTACACACCAGGGCTATTTGACTTAATTTTTTAGAGGGACAGACCATGGTTTCTGGGCCAGGTAGTTGCACAACATGTCACTGTTTTTTTGACATGAGGTTGTACCAAACATTCACAGGACTAGATTTATTTCTATGGTGATACTAGCTAATGCTGCAGTCTGTTTTTAATAACTCTACAAAGTGTCCCAAAAAGAATCAGGAGTGTCCCAGCATGAAACCAAATCTAATTTTGTAATATTTGGAAAGTGAATGGAGGACCAAATTATATCTTTGGAGCGTTTTGTTGAATAGGCCGGCTGTACACTAGAAATCCACTGATCAATGACTTAAATATTAATAGAAGGAACTGTATAGCATCTGTAATTGGGGGGGATATAGTACCTTTTTTATTCAGTGAAGTTAGAAACTGTTACAATCGGTACATTCGGTTAAAAGAGTAAAAGCAACAGCAGTCTTTGTAGTATCACTTCCAATGACGACTATTGTATTACAAGCAGCAGTAGCACTTTTTACACTTTTGCTCAGTACTTCCTTCCCACCGCTATCTGCTCCATCTTTCTCCTGATTGCCTGGTTTCCTCCCATGTTCTCAAGCATCAGCAGCAGCTCCAGCACTGCCATCTGAAACTCCCACTCTACACTCTCTAATCTGCACAAAGCCAAAACACAAGTCTTACTCACATCTTTGCTATAATTAAACGCTGGCTGCAACTACTGAGGTAATGAACATGACGGAAGACTAATGAAGAGAGCAGAACCTTGGTGCGAGGGGCTATCTTAATTGGCTGTGATTTCATTGGGTTGAAGATCTGGAGGCATTTGTAAGCAGATACTAACTTGGCACGTTCTTGTTTTGTCTAGAAAGAAGCGTATCACAGCAGATAGTAATGGATTCACGGCTGCTGCCTATAGAAAACAACCTGATTTCCACCTGGTTTCGTTGTCAGATGTTGGATTTCTGTATTTCTCCACAGGAGCAGCAATGACATTGATCTGTTCTGCTTCAAATTTCTCTCTTATTGGATAAAGGGGAGATGCATTTTTCATTTTTCGTCATCCGCTTAAAGTGTCTCTGTAGATTTGGCTCGTACAAAGTGGGTTCGTGTGAGGGAAAGTACTGGACCAGAGTAAAAAGGTTGCCTCAATAACACGTTTTGCGTTGTGTTACATTTTGATATGATTTTTAGATGAATTCAACTGTCCAGTGGCAAACTGTTCTTCAACTATTTACAGAAGTCTTAGCAAATGCATTCTCAGCCTCATAATTCTTCACCACAATGAGTTCAATGAGTTTTATATATGTCATATAAACTGCAAACTAATTTTCACCCAAATACAATCTTTAACAATCAGTGGTGGGGTATATAACAGATTTCACAATCGGCAAAAGAGGCTGCGCCCACTATCAGACCGCTGTGGGGGAAACATAACATGAAGAGTGCATCAGAACAACAGTTTTATCACTCACTGTTCAACAACTACAACAGTAATATGAACTTAAGGAGATACACTGTGTTAAGATAGATACAAAGACATGGACATGAATCAAGCGATCCAACAGAACAAGTTTGTAAATATATCCAACAATGCTAATGATAGCATGTTAGAATGTGATGCTAGCACCACCTGGAGTATATTTACTTGTCTAACATAACTCTCATCAACAATCTATCATTTAAATTTGATTTTGAATCGAGTAGAATTAGTTGTTCTAAAAATACACTTTATTCCCCAGAAAATATCTTAAAAGAGGTAAAAGTTCAAATTCCCAGAGGACTTTCCCCACAGCAGGCTGCAAACCCAAGTATGATGTGTGGGACTGTATCTACACTGGCCATAATGCTACAAATCAAAATTGAAAAAGTTATTATTATTAGTTATTATTAATTTAAAAATCAGAGCATGAAGTTCATATTTCTGTTCTTTCTGGGCATTTAACATTTGTCTGATAATAAAACAGAGATCTAGCTCCCAAAGGATTTGGATTTAATTCAGTTCAATTCAGTTCAGTTTATTTTCCACAATATGCCAACCTTAAAACATTTGGAACTTGTAGAAAACCAGACAGCCTGCGAAACAGAAGTTTAGATTAGGGCCAACAATCACACACATTTTCACAAATTGTACTTTAATTCATGAAGATTTCTATTGCAAATGTGCCTTTAGATGCCTAATTGAGCCTAATTCTACACTGACATATAGACATCTAATTGTGCCCCATTTCACTTCAGCTTCATGTCATCGCTAATAATAGTAGCTCACCTCCAGATCTGTTTCTCCCATCAAAAAGGATTGTAGATCAATGTAATAAAACATCAAATAATAACTTTAAAGACATTTCTGTTGGACTGACATTACATCGTCTAAATATTGTTTTTAATGCGTCAAAATATATGTATATTAAGATATTTTATCAATACTGCACTTCTGACAATATAAATAGTGCTACTAAACTAACTAACTTATATTATTTTACAACATTTTGAATTTGTATTTATTTTTTAAAACAGCAAAATGAATACAGACTTTTTTTTTTAATCATGTTTTTTTCTGCAATATATTTAGCAGTCACTTATTTACAACAGCGATAACTGCTTTACCCACTATAACAATTCTAATATTTTTGTGATGTTGCCGTCTTATGTCTGTACATAGTATATATCCAATAAAAAGACCAATGAATGTTATAGAATGTGCTGTATCTTTAGTAAATGGTATAAATCGTCTCACTCACAAGCCTAAATGTACCCGAAAACCTTCTTGTCCTGACAATTCCCATGCGTTCTTGAACTCAGCACTTATGCACTTGTTAGGTTTGGTTTATTCATTTAGCGTTGACAGTTTCTCCTTTTAAAATCCCTGCTCCGAAATGACCATCTCTTGACATGGCATCGCAGACAGCTCTAGCCTGCCTCGGCCTTTTTATAGCAAGCCTTCTTTATTCTTCAAATGGAAAAACCTGGCGTGTCCAGTGGAGGAGCTGTCCGGTGCTGAAAATGGAAACACGGGCTGTTCTCTGCATGTGTGGAGCTTTTAGAGTCAGATGTAGACAGGATTTAACCAAAACACAAGACACTAAGAGAGCAGGCGTGGAGAGGGGCAGAGGTGAGACAAAGAACAAGTCAGGAAGCAAATAGATCCGCAAAGTGCACATGAGTAAAGTAGGGCTGATATGGAAATGGAGACAATTTCAGTGTTTTTTAGCGAAGCACTTACATTTGGTGTATAACATGCATCCAGCTATTAATTTTTAACATTGTAACTCAAACTTTTTCTAACATCTTTTTGTGGATAAACTCATTCTTTATTTCAGCTCATTTGTATGTTGCTATAATTTTTTGTGGATCTGAATAAGCTTTTGGCGATAATGTTGGCTAATAGTTAGGTTCAGATGTTTATTATGTTTTATTTATTTTTAATCAAAGCTTACTATGGGCTTAAGTCATGTTAAAAAATCTCCCAACATCACACTTAGTATCAGTAACAAGGAGTTAATTTGTAGAATGTTGTTGATAAAAGTCCTATTTGCAGCTGAATAAGGTCATATATATTCTACATAAAATAAATGACCAGTTAACATTGACTTAACCACTTATGTGTACCTATGTGAATGTGCAGTTAGTTAGATCTTTGGTGTTATTGTATTGTGCATGTAAATATGAAATCAAGATGAGAAGAATCTCTTGCTTAGTCAAGGAGCTGTCCAGTGCTGAATTTAGAAATAGTGGTTGTATTCAAATTTTGGCTTTGCGGTGTCCCATCTACAGATAATAATGATATACTGCTTTTCAAATGGCGGCCCCGGGGGCCAAATGCGGACCATTAAGCAGTAATCTAGGCCATGGACTGGACTAGATTATCTGATTTGCATTCTTAGAGCTTTATATTAGCTCTCTTTTCAAGTAGCCTATGCATCAATGAACCAGACTTTGCCATGCCATTTAAATGGTTAAACATTATAGTCCTGGTTTAGCTCCAGTTCAGATTTTATGATCTAGTCTGTCTAGTCTAGTTTTATTTAGTATTTGTAAAGAAGGTATATTTCTAGTAAATTGTTCCATATCGACTTGTTTGTGGATACTGGATGTAAAACACATCTATAGTTCAGTCAGTAATCCGGCCCTCAGACCACAGCCCTTTAACAAATTTGGGTTAGGGTTAAATATAATAGCTCTGCTGTATAGTACATGACAAAATGTTGCAAATCACTGATAATGCGTACAAAGCCCATTTAATATGAGGTAAAATAAGAGACAGCCATGATTTTTTTACACAAATAAACAAATCTGATTCCACTGTATGTTACAAATTTCACTCGACATGTGACCTAACTCCTACAACAAAGGCGATCCTATTGGTTTGCAAGCCTAAACATTTTCTGAGCTTGCACTTTTTCCTGAGTTTTTTAAAGTTGCTATAGTCAAGGGTCGTGTTAAGCTGTGGCATTTGAGGAAAGACAGAAAGATGAAAATAGGAATAAACTAAAGTGTGTGGCCTGGAGCAAAGAGGACAAGCCGGGACTAGCAGGAGCAGAGTATCATTCACAGTTACCCCGCTTCACACGGCAGAGCCCCTCTTTAAAAGGCCAATTACTCCATAATAGTGGCACACTGACTAGGTGATTTCTCTGGGAGCAGTGGCATCGGTCCAGTGGAGAGCTCCAATAGTGTGGGCACAGAGAGAGAGAGAGGCAGAGGGCTTTGGGTGCGCCCTAACGCCCGCTCTGTAATTGTCATTATTCTATGCCAGACGCTATTGAATGTGACCTACAAGGATCGTTCGTTCTCATATCAGAGGCCGACGCGGCATGAATGATGTGTTGCACTTGGAATCAGCTCAATAAAGAAAACAACTAGACTAGATCAGAAGCACCGCCACGTTCACTTGTCACATCCAGACGCAGGAAATTGGATTTTCGCCTTTAAATACATCAGTGTTGTAGAGCTAGATACGGTTAATGTGATAGGAGTGTTTCAGATGTTTGGCAGACATTTTGGTATTCAGGGATCATTGGAGATAAAACTGGTTATAGTTACCATCAAGTTTCTTTTCAAATTATCGGTCGACGTCACTTTCCCCTCCCTGCGCATGTTCTATGCAGAAAGAAATCATGTCCGTTTAGTTGGATGAGGAAACTGCTTGGATTAAAACATTAAAACGGGACAGAGCTAGCTGTTTTGGATCAGGTCTGAATTAGTATGACAGACATTTGGCTCCTGAAGCTTGAAACAATGTTTCTCTCACCATTTTTTCACTCCTGAATGTAGCGTGTTTGGGTCGTAGGGTCAAATTTCATTCACAAGTGTTGAATTAGCAGCATAACTTTTGTTTTTGTACAGTGATAAACTCTTGAAGTTAGCTGACAAAGCGCTGGCTCGACTTGTTGCTACAACTTGGTCAATGAACGGCTGTGTGCGCATCTCCTGTGTTGATAAACAAACAATCTCTCTATAATTATAATCATAACAGCAATTATTTGAAACAAAGACAACTTCAACAAGTTATACAAAGTAGTATAGATTCCGAACAAGGAATAAGCTCAAAATTGCAGTATTTTAATCAACATTCCTGCTAAAGCTGAGTTTTGTTCAAACACAACTTGACCTTTAAGCACATTAATGCTGTTTAACAAGTCCTTCAAGTCCAAAATAACTGCAGTCACAAGCTAATTAGCTTTAGCCAGCTCACCACCAGTGAGCTAGCATTAGTCAGTTACCTTTTAAGAGCCTAACCAGTACACGATTGTATTTATCTTAAAATGTTCACACACTTCACATCCATTCTCAAAATAATATTAATAATAATTGAAAGAGCAATTTTCAGTCATGTCTAAATGTCAATTATACAGTTGTTGTTTTTCTTAGTCATTAAAAATGTGACTTGGAACAGAATTTAAACTTTGAGAAAATCAATATATATAAAATATTGTATTTGTTTTTTCCAACCCTAGTGAACCTCTGCAGTCTAATATGAATGGTAATGTAGTTTTTAGTGTGCCTCATTACTGTATCTCTTGTTCTGTCTGTTCTATGTGAGTTCATATTTTATGTTGACAGGTTAAAGAGCAAATGAATATGAAGAATCCAGTCTAATCTTATTCTAGCTCCATCTCAAATAATAACATTAGCATAGCTGGTTCAAATGGGTAAAGCTGATCTAATGTGTGGTGACAATGAGGAGATTAAAATGCCATAAACTCAATACTCCAGCCACTGAAATAAGCTGATGTAATCAAATTGGTTTCCATGCATGTTTGACTCCGATCCCAACACACAGCAATCGATCCAAAACCGATCAAAAGGTGAGAGCCACACTTAATGACATTACATACAATTGGATAATGGATGGTAACAAATATGCAAGAGTTTTAGTGACAGTGTTTGATCAAAGTCATTTCAGATGTTTTTCTCTCCTGTATTTTTGAAAGAGTGAGTGTGTAAGGGGCACTGAACTCCACAAACAGCAGTGTGAAGTGAGCTGACAGCCTGTCTCTCACCACAGAGCAATTTTAGAATCAAGTGAAAAACACATCTAAACCAGTGCCAGAGATTAGGAAAGAGAAGAGACTGTTGCTAAATGTTTTTTACAAATCACAGCGTTCACAAAAATTCTAAACCATTATAAACTATTGTAACCACCCTGACTGTTGCAATGCATTTTGTTGTTGGAAAAATCTTCTCTTAGACACACAACATGTTTTAATTGACTTTACACTCAATGCTTTTTCTGTCGCTCGTCTAAAACTGTAGTACAAGTTACCTTTCCACCACCCCAGCTCTTATCATTCCGGTCTATTTTCCCTCACACGCCTGACTAAAATCATCTAAAATTCAAACTAAAACTGTTTCTGAACCCTTTGGAGCACAAGCAAATGGCTGGAGTCTTGGTAAAGCTTCATAGTTTGTTTTTTTGTCAGATATTGAACAAAACGGAATCAAGAAATTAAAAAGTGGGATGGTCCTCAGGAGGGGTTTTAAAACACATTTTTTATCTTTAGTTATTTCACATAATTACACCAGAAACTACAAACACAAAGCATGCTGTCAAAACTACCCATTTTTTGTAATTCATTGTTACTAATGCACCCAGTACAGTAAATGTACTTCTATTCAGTACATAAGGTTTGATCCAGTTAGATCAGAAACAACCAGGCTACCAACATCCTTTGATTTAAATTTATTTTCTAGCGCTTGTTCCGGGGTTGTGGGTGTCTGGAGCTGTGACTTTGGGCTTTAGGCGGGGAACACCCTGGACAGTGGCCAACTCATTGCAGATAGAAACAGACCTAGATAAACTTTCATTCACAGGAAAAATTGTACAGTGTTGCCAAACGACCTGCAATTAATTGAATTTTAACTTCAATTGTGATTATTGCTGTACTCGACTAACTACTAAGACTGTGTAATGAGTAATCATGATTGTTAGCCATAACTCATAATGTGTTGCATCAAAATTTCTTAATTAAGTTGGAAAAGTGGGTTGTGAATACATTTATAACAACCTATTGCTGTGAGATGTAATGTATTACATTAGATGTAATTGCTGGGTAATATTGCAAAAAAATACGATTTTCTTGGAGCCAGATCACGTATACATCTGTTTTGAGGAGGACAAACAACAATAAAAATGACGGTAAAAGTTGAGCAGACAGCTGGATCAAATAGAGAAATGGTCATCACAATTTTATCAAAAAAGTAGATTGTGACACGTTTCATTCCAACTCGTCACTCTCTGCATTTGAGGGGCACTAATACTCTACTTATGTTGTTAAAATTATTATTTGAAAAAACATGATTCTTTTTATCAAAGTGAATATCTTTGGCGGTAGGAAGCCGTGGTAACACAAGGAGAACATGCAAAATCCACTTGGATAATAAGAGGATTTTGTTAAGCAGATATTATAATGCCGTGCCTTTGTTGCTAGATACTTCCCCGTTCACCTTCACTTCCAGACGTCATCTATCCGTCAGCATCTCCTCCGATTTTTTTTTTTTGCTTCGAAAATAAACTAGGCTAAAGCTGAAGAAGAACTGCTGAGAAATCCCCCGACCTCCCAGACTGTCTTTAATGGGCACTCCGCTGTGGTTCCTTTTAAAAGCCAACTTACCACAAGCTAATGGTGCCGTATGAATGTTTAAACACATATGGATGGGATCAAAGATTTTTAGATGTGCGTGACAGCAGCCGGCCGCTCTCCCGTGGCCTGCGTTAGCCCCCGGTAAATATCCCCGAGTGAAGTCATGCTGAAAGGACCCAATGACACTGCTGCTGCTGCCGGAGCGCGACAACATTTGGGTGTGGTTTTGTGTATGCGTGTAAAAAAAAGAGCTAGAAGATTGAAGGAGCACTTTTCATGCCTTACATCCTGCCAACGTTGTGATTTCAAATGATACAAATGCGGTGCAGAGATACTGGTGTCTGCGAGATTGAGTGTTCACGAGCCAAAATGGACACTTCCCAAAACATGCAGGCTTCTTCTTCTTCTGCAAATATCACTCAGGCCTTGGCTTGTGAGTGCGTGTGCAGATATAGAGCAGTCTCCAGGGGCTGGTCAGGTGACACGGCTCCATGCCTGACTGAGTCCTCGTACACCAGACTGCAGCACAAGCGTTTGCACCCGACACAAGCTCTCATTAGTGGGACGTATTATCTATGGGAAGTAACGAAATACCAAAATATATACTCATTATACTGATTTAGAGTACTTTTACATTTGAAAAATACTCTTACTGTTTAAAATTGTGACAAACACACAGTTAAGGTTTAATCTTTTCAGAAATAGTGGTAATGCTTGAGAAAACTGTTCTAATATGAAGTGCATGTGTAATATTTATTTTTCTAGTATTTATAGATAGCAAAAACAAATAAAACTGTGTGTTTTGTTTTGTTTTCACTATAAATACAGTATAATATAAACACACTGGTTTGACTTAACAATACACATATATGAATTTTCATGTAGGTATTCAGTATTGATAACAACATACATTTTCAAAGTCATCTTCCCAACAATGGCTATTGTTTTTAGGGACTACGATGTAAATTAGCTGTTCGCTACGCACTTACACATGTATTTTATGTACTGGTGTTCATTAATGTCCCTTTCAAATAAATAAATAAATAAATTTTGTTTGTTTTTTTTTGTCTCATTTGCATAAGCATCTTGTATTATCACTACATCAAAAATTGAACCACAACTGAGCTGAGCCCAAATAACAATAAAACTGGAATTAAGCTAAATTTGAACAAGAACATATTGCAATTTAATCAAGATGAACAAAAACATTTTCAAATCAACCTAGCAACAGAAAAAAAGACAATGTACAGTAGTTTTGAAATCCAAATGTGTGCATTTATGATGATGTAGATTTTTAGAATATCTACAACTTGTTTTGTGCCTTAGGTTATTAGTCCTGTTTTCAGGTCTCTTTCTGTGGCCAAGAGAATAGACTTTAAAGAAGCTCTACTTGTGCTTAAGTCTCTCCATGGCCTGAAATATTGATACCTCATTAAACATCTCAAACTGTGGGATTGTTGGTGCCTAGAGTCAGTTCTAAACATAGGGTTTCAGCATTTCAGTCTACCTTAAGAACAAAGAATGCAAAATGTGCTTTTTGGGCCTTTAATCCAACACAGTATCACAAGAAGGCTTACATTTACCACGACACAAAAACAGCGTATTTTGAGCACGCTTTCTGGTGCGTTCTTATATTACGTTGTACCTTATTTAGCACAATATGAAAAGGCGTTAAAATGACACGAGATTTCACAGCGTAAAAATACACGAGTTTTGGTTGCAGCCATGTGGGGACATTTTCTTTAGGTGAAACAGGTAAGTTTAGGGATCATGTTACTAAAATTGGTAAGTTTAGGTCTGGGTCTTGGGGTAGGTTAAGATTAGGATCAGTATTTCGTCAAAATTCATAAATAAGAACACATCTTAACAACCACCGTAGAAATGAATTGCGACACGTACAATAATTACGCAAAACAGCCATGAACTTGTGCTAATCATACGTAATTTACATGTTGCTGGTAAATTTACGCTTTCTTGTGAGATTGAGCTCTTTAATCTTATGTAAATCTATATAACTATGTATTTCTCATTATAGCCTTGAGCTGTGCCCAGGCTGAACTGTCTGATTTCACATGTATGAACTATATCTTCTCCTGTCATATGGAATGATCTCACACCAGACTGTACTTAACACGTGAGTCTTGTTTTCATATTGATTCCTCATAGACACACAGTGTAGGCCGGCTGTCTGACCTTAAGTGTCCAGTAAACACATATGCATATGTTAGTGTGCTACTTGTACTTGTGGAGCAGATTGTAGGTGCACTGGAGTGTTTTGTATGTTGTTGATGCTGTCTTCTTTCACTCTACTGACAGCTTGTCAAGATGTTTTTAGTGCACAAAAACACTAGGGAGTCGAGTGGGAGAAAATACTGCGGAAGAAGTAAATATGTACACTGTTTAGCCACTGAGATGTTTTCTTTGGCGTGAGACATGTGGATTTTAGAGTTCTTATCGATCCACAAAAGAAATATTTGGGCACAGTAACACAAAAATACAGTATTGAGGTAATTTAGCATAACTTATCCAGTCACCTGTGTGTACTTGACATAATGTAGAATCTTAACGCTGCTGTACCCAGTTTTAGCCATCTCAAGTGTAAAGAAATTCAGTCTACATATTGCCTGAGCACATTCTAGGCCTCATAATTCTTCACCATGATGAGTTAGAAGCATTCTTCAACCAAAACGAATAAAAGCCATGTTGGTATGCTAACACAATTAATCTAAAAACAATTATGAGAGTACTTCCTGGGTTTTAGCTCACTGCTTTATTAATATACATAGACTGGATACTGCAATTTTCATTAAAAGAGATACTTGGATGATAAATGTGTATTGGTGCAAAACTGATTTTAAGCTACAATTGTTATTCTCTAATCAGGTACAAGACCTTTTTTCATGTAGTTCAGTCTAATTTGGTTTTCTTTAATAAAGACATAATATTAAAGCCAAAACTAGATCTAATGTAAATCTACAAGAACTTTTAATAAGCAAAGAATCCAAAAGTGCACTGTTAGCATGCTAGTTGTTGTTGGCTCTACCTTGATGGTAAAAGTCACAGCTTTAACTTGTCTATTAACTATTAAAGTTGTAACAAGAAGGTCTAAAAAAGATTAGAAAGAAAGAAAATATTTGGCTGTAAACTTAAAATCTCAACTTACAGTCAATTTTGCACCACTATTTTGTATTAGGCTGGAAATTAATTAGAAATGTGTTCCCTAAGACCCAGTACGTGAGCTTGTTTACATTTTTAGCAGAGCATTAGCTTTCGTTAGCTTGCAACTATCAACTTACTGTTTATATTTGGTAGCATTAGTTAAGTGAGCAATTTATGTAGACTGCTGTTTGTTTATATTTTAGAATGGGACTACTCTGAAACATTTTTGGCATAAAGCTTTTTAGGAAAACAAACAACTTCGGTCAGTGTTCTAACTTCCCACAGGAAACTTTTAGTCCACAAAAACACCATATTTACAGCCGAGTTTATGAAGGTAGCCCAGCTCTAATCCAGTCCGATCCACTGAAGTTGCTGCCACACAGATTTGGCACTGAACCACAGAGAGGAAATAGAGAGGAGGGTTACGATCTTTGGGAGTCAAACTGTCCAGATGTCGCATAGTCACAGCTTTGATGGAGCAGAACTTACGATTGGACGGAGAGAGTTGAAATTTTACAGTCAGACCACCCCTTGACTTTGCACACAAACACAAAAATCAGTATAATTTTCAGTCTATTTTGTTATGCCTGTGCTATTTTTAGACAGATTTTTTTCATGCACTTACAGGCTGAGCGTCCAGGCAGACAGCGCTTAACCATGCTTACGGTCCAGATGTGAGAAGACAGTTAATACTTATGAGCATTATTTGTGGTTGTCATTACGCGACATTTGGTCTGCGCTATGAAAATCTACCCAAACAGATCAGCGCAGTGGAGCGACACCAGTTTTATAAGAGAATTACACAGGGTTACAGTAAGGACAGAGAGGTATAGAATAGATAGGAGAGTATAGTGTGATTATTTTACTGTATTGAGGAGGATTGGAGTCATGAACCTGTCTGGATGCTTTGGGTTTAATCTCAGATCAGACGTGGCCGAATGAGGATAAAGATTACACTGGGAAAACATACTTAAATGACTGTCAACATATCAACGTTGAAATGAAAGTCTGATTGAATTGTTGATTGTTTATGGTTCTTGATACATTCTTATAGATAAAAATGTGTTAATACTATAGTAAGCAGTGTTATTTTTATGAAAAAAGAGGTTGTTAGCAATGAAAAATAGATGAGGCAAAACTAACCAAAAACAATCGTTACTTGCTACTATTTTTTATGTTTTTTTACAATGAAATAACTTTACAGCAATTTCTCCCTAGCACAGATCTATTGCTAATATAACTATTCACATGAAAATGAGTCCGCACTGTCCAGTCTACAGCTAATAATCGTCTGTTTGTTCACCAAAATCCACAGAGATAATTTGTTATTGTCGTTAGCATTGTGGCTAACGGCTGTTTAGCATACGACATGTTTAGCATGGTGAACGATTCAGAGGCTTAGAAAGTATTACAAAACATTTAAACCAATGTAGGAAGCTTAAAATGAATTTTTTTTGTTTACTTACATTTTCAAAGAAGCAAAAAGCAGGCATACCTTATAATAGTAGCAAAGATTTATATCATAGGGATATTATTATTACTTTAACTTTTTAGATGTGACAAAATATACAGAAGATGTTGAGAAAATGTTGTATTTGGGTATTTTAGGTGAAACTGACAACTGGTTTTGCCTCTTTTAGGGAAATAAATTGTATAAGTTCTCCTATTTGAGCCATTATTGCAAAGTTTTGTGTCCGTGTATGTGCTGCTTCAATGGCTAATCTTTTTGTCCCTGAATGAAAAGTATGCATTTTCAGAAATTTGAAGATACAATGTCCCATAAGAATTAATGAGTGTAAGTTGATTGAATTTAACAAATGGCCTAATAAATAAAACAGTTTCAGATTTGACAATATTATTTTTTCAAGTGAAAGTTGTGAGAGTAAAACGGACCGAAAAATGACTGAGTTTAGCTTTGAAATTTAAGTTGAAACACTACAGACAGAACTTCAAAGGCCACTTTCCATCCACCGAGGCATCGAGATCAGCCTTTAAAGTAGCTCCTACACACACCAAACTTTACTATCTGGGACTGGCAAAGATTTCGAAGGAATTTAGAGAAGGTTTAAGCAAGTTTTAAATCATTTTTTTTAAAGCACATTTAACAAACAGATTCCAAAGTGCTGCAATGATACACCCATAAAACATAAAGCAAATAAGCTAAATACTTTAATTTCACTTGCATTTGTTTATTTATTTTCACGTAGCGCCTTGCCATAGTGGACCTAAAGACAGAAACACTTCACCAGCTGCAGTAAACCATCCCACTTCCCTTTACTAACATTTCCAAAGCTTTTCACAATATATATTTTATCTTCCTTGGCGGTCAGTAGTGGTAGTTTTTTTTACTGGCCAGTGCCCGAGGACTGTGTGGCTGCATTAGCCGTGTTCTCCTGTGCAGTTGGGAGCCATCAGAAAGCGTTGTGGCGTGGCTTCCATTAGGCTTATGATGTGCTAATAGTAATATAGTGGCCATTGCAGGAGGTGCTTATGGAGGTTATGGGCCTGTTCACGCCTGCTCATTACAGGGCAGTTATAGGATCCCAGTGTAATCCGGAGATGAGCAGTTTAACACATGTGTCCGTCGTATGGTGTTGGCATGCACACTGTGGAATTCAATGGACACTATTGATGCTTTGATTATTACAGTGACCAGTCGTTAAAACAAGTGCTGGGGATTAGCATTTTTTTGTTTGTTTGTTTTTTGTTTTTGCTGTCTTTTCAAAAACAGTAACTGAAAGACTTTGCGCATATGTATAGATTGGCAACTTTTAAATTCCTACACAATGTAATTTTAATGTAAGCATTGAGAAAAGAAAATGTTTTACAAAGAACGTCTGCTTTTGTGGTTGATATTCACTATGCAAACTAATTTAATTGTTTGTTTGTATCCAGAAACTCCCCCTGAACCCCCCCAATATTTCTGTCTTTTTTTAGCTAATTTTTATACAGTGTTTCCTCATCAAAGACAATTCACGCTTGTCTAGTGACCCTGTCCTCTCTGTGTCTCAGAAATTACTCACTTTCAAATGCCTTAGTTTTGTGCCTTCAATAGTAGAGTTCTGACAACTTCTGAACAGTTTTAAAGTCAATAAATCCAGACCAGACTTGTTATATGCGTGTTTGTTTTGTGGATAAAGAATCACCTCACAAATGTAATGCATGCTTTTAGATCCTTTTTCTAAAAGAGGAACATCAAAGCAAAAACATCCAAGAGCATGCTACATGTCATGTAAGAAGACCAATGTTAATTATGTGCTTTGAAACCACCTACAAAATATTAATACATTAAAAAACATCAAGAAATATGTAATGTAATTAAACATGTAGAAGAGGAGGCTGCTCCCTTCATGAGCCACAACTCTCTTGAGAAAGACACTCAGATCTCAGTGGGATTTAATAAAGGTCAATAATGAATACATTTTTATTCATTTTCACCATCCCCTATCCTTGGTTTACTTACAGTTTGATTCAGAATTATAATTTGTGTAAATGAAGCAGGAGGCCTATATTGTTTGACAACTTTTTGCAAAGCAAAGACTTGAACATTCTGTTCTCAGTCGCTGTAATTACATATAAATAAGACATTGTATAAAAATTGTGTTTGAAATGGTTTTGTTCAATATAAAATGAAGCTCTGTGCCTGCTCAGGTGTGCTGTAGTCCTGAGTGAAAAGAGAGAACAGAATGAACCCCCTTTGGAAGGAGGAGGTCAACAGGATATTCTGCCTGGGACCAGACTCTTTTCTGACCCACAATGCACTGGGGGGAATGTAGGTCCCTGCAGGAGCTGCCGGTGTAAAGGATGGGCATGCTCTGCTGGCTGACAGGTTGTCACGGCGACCCTGACCTGCACGTGGAGACAGTTAATGGATGGCTGTCTAATGCAGCCCAGTGCAATAACATGATTAAAGCAGAACACACACGAAACCAACTACCTGAGCCTGTTAGAGCTGATAAATGACATACAAATACACTCATACAGTACTACTACATGTGATCATATGTACCAGTGGGTCTCAAACTGAGGTGCTGCATCATAAAGCCCTCTGCAGTTGTTTTTGTTCAGACAATTACTATGTACTATGTTATTTTATCCATAGTTTAGTCTTATGCCTTAAACTAAATTTTGTGGTGGTTACCTTAGGTGGTAGCTATAATATGAAATAGCACTGGTTTGTATCGTCTGGTGGTAGTACATTACTAATTCAGGTCACAGCTGCCTGAGGTGGACTGACAGAGATGTGGCAGGAGATTAGCTTTGTCACAATACAAAATGTCAAACTGGGGTTTGATATTAAGGAAACGGTGCAAAGGTCAAGACAGATATACTATCAAACCTAAAAGAAAAAAAAATTCTATATTTCAAAAAAAAAAAAAAATGTTACTAAAATTGTTTAGATAAAAGCTTGACTTCATATTTGTTTTTTTCCATAGCTTTTTTTCAATGGGATCACGCAAAAGCTACATGGTGTCACTTCAAGTATTTTTGTTAAACTGCTACAGAAACAACATGAACATAACATTTATAATATACACAATGAATATCAGCCTACTCCACAGTCTTAGTTAACACCATAACATGTATAATATACACAATGAATATCAGCCTACTCCACAGTCTTAGTTAACACCATAACATTTATAATATACACAATGAATATCAGCCTATACTCCACAGTCTTAGTTAACACCATAACATGTATAATATACACAATGAATATCAGTCTACTCCACAGTCTTAGTTAACACCAAAATATTAGTCCAATTATCCACAATATCCATCGACATTCCCATCTGCTGCAGCGCTATGTGACTCCTAATGCTTTGTCACATGGATTCCAGCAAAGCAGGCAACATCTGTTTAGTGACTGCTGAGCGATCATTGCTACCTTTCCACTGTTACATGCAGCATTACCAAAGGGATATGATTAGCTCATCAAGCAAGGAGACTCATGTTTAATGCATGACAATCAGGAAACATTGTGCTTTCAATTTCAATCACTTCCTTTTTCAGGTAAGTCTTTCTTGAATGTTAAAAACTGATAGACGTCAGTCGCTGAAACGGTTGGGAGGTTTGACGTGTCTTGAGCAGAAAAATGGGCAGATGTTTTGTTCCTCTGATGACGCTAACTGCTGCTGGTTCATTCCTGGTCCAATAAGCTGACAAATTAGCATGCTATTTACGCGCGTTCACATAGAAAAACGCTATATGCTGATGACCATTTTGGTATAAATTATCTCCTCATAAATCTTCATCAGCTGCAGAGCCTTGTCAAAATGATACCAGTGGAAAACCTAATGATAGCAGTAAGAAGGAGCAGGTAGGTCATAAATGAGGTGATTATATGGAGCGATCGCTAGGTAGAAAGTGGGACTGGGGTTGGTGGGTGACTGAAGATCGGTTACTTTGAGGTCAAAGTTTTGGACAATGGGAGCAGACTGGTACATGCAGAGACAAAAGAAATGCACTGGCAATCAATTAATCAAATAAAAGAGGGTAAAAGCTCACACAAAAGACAACTATTTACAGAAAAATACAAATAAACAGTGAAAAAAATCTTCAACTAATCAACTATATACCTTCTAATTTCTATAATAACTCGACTAGCAAAAACACCATTGATTGATTGACTAAGCGACTATAGACATACTGGTACATAGATAAATCTACAATGAAAATAAAAGAAAACCGTCTTAGATGGGTGACATCACAGACCAATGCCAGATACTAGAATCCTATATCTGTCTTTTGAACTAGAAGAATCCTAGTAACATGGAGACGACATGCAGACACCAACAAGTGCTTTATTCTGTGTTAATTTGATTAAATACACTAATTACACTAATTACTATTCCATTTACACTTGAACGCTGATGACCATTTTCGTATCATTTTTCTTCTCTGACAAAGCTTCTAGTTTGTCGAAATGGAGAACTAACTGATTGCAGCATTTACATGAAGGATCATAATGATAATCAAACTGAATTCCACTTTTCAATCACTGCAATTAGCAAGACAGACATGTTTTGAGTGAACAACATGATTTCTTGTGTATGTAAATATTTCATCTTTTATGACCAAAACTGGGTAATTCTAGAGCATCAACAATCATTTTGTATTATATATGATTCTTATATTATCAGTATTTACACTGGGAAGAAAAAGTATTGGCACTAGGAGTGACACTAAGCTTTCTGTATGGTCTATGATCAAAGTCATAACAATTGACAACCATACTTGGCTTAAACAATATATTTTTTTACAACATTTATGTAAACGTTCTCGTAACAACAGTATGTAAGTGTTGTGAATATTGTAAGTATGAAAACATGACAAAATAAATGTTTTTGCAACTTTAGTTTAAGCAAAGTGTATATTGTTGAAGATCAGATCACATTTTATGCTGAAATACTTGCTATTCCAATGTGTGCCAAGACCTTTTTCTTCCTACTGTAATTCCTTTAACTGGACACGTTTTAAGAGTGTTTGTTCAGTTTCTTCAGTTCAGAGAGTTCTGTTATGACTGCCTTATCGGTCTAAAGAGAACATAAGTCTAGTCAGAAGTTGCCAGCTAAATGTCCATTTACATGTTTAAAAAGTCAACTCAATGACTAATGCTTGTCAGAAGGATCTTATCGATGAGTTCGTCCCATTGCAAGAACACACAGACAATAACCAGAGGACACGCAGACCGAAATGTCTTCTCAGTCCAATAGGCTGATTAATTAGCATACTCACACTCATTTACAGACAATGTTACATGTTGAAGAGCATTTCTGCGGTCATAAATCTTGATCAAACCGACTAGGGCAGTGATAGCAGTATACGAATGAGTGTTACGGTCACCACATGAGGTAATTATCCACCATGGCTGATTCTCTAGGAGCTGCAAAGCTGGCTAAAGAGAATCCCAAAGGAGGTGCCTTCTGACATGTCCGTAATCCTATATGTTCATGAGCCTCCTTTGTGCGGCAGGATCACAACACATACACAGAAAAAGCCCTTTGCCTGGTCTAATCTTCCTGAATTTCTTTGATTGCAGACATGTTGCCAAACTCAATGTATGTCTCAAATATATGGATTTATATTGTGCACATTTTTCCATTTAAAACATTGATTCTTCTTCGGAAACGTGGATGGAGTTGTGTTTTGTTTCATTCACATATATTGAATACAAATACTGCGTGTAACAACAGCTGGATTCTTTGATCAAGCTAAACATGCAGTTCTTGTGATGTCATTAGGTGGTAATACAGGAAGTGCTCCTAGTATCATTTGAGTTACTCCTAGGGCTTGGCACCAAAACATGGTTGCTTTATGGAACTGACCAAAAACGTTCGGGAAAGACTGAAACAAAAAAATGATGCACATTCGGTGCCATTTTTTTTAGTTTCTCGGCTTTAAATGTCCGTGACAATAAGCAGACAACAGAAAAGACACACATGCATCATTGGCGCTCTGTACAAAAACACAAACTCTGCTCCACAAACAGCAAAAACATCACATAGCTTCACACAGCTACGTCTTATCTTCCCTCAAACAAACTATGTGTGAGCTTACGACTGCGCCCCGTAGTAGAGGCAGGTCTTTCAAACAAACCTTAAATTCTTAAACAAAAAAAAAAACAAGTTACAAGTAATATTTAATTGAAAAGAAAGTCTTTAGTGCGAGTTTTTCTGTCTGAAACTCAAAACTTCAAAACTCACATGATCCATTCACAGTCTTAAGATTATAAGAATTTCGACAAACAGATCATGTAATCCAAACTTTGCCATAAACACGCCATGCTGCTCATTACTCACTGCTGAAAAATAATTTGTGGCTATTAATTCACATCTTGAAAAAAGTAGGAACCAAAAAATAAAGGCAAAAAAACACATCTCGAAAAACAAGTAATGTTAAAGTAGTAAAGTAAATCTAACATACCCAACTTTTTGATGAGGAAACGTCAATCTAAAAGTTTAAAAGCTCACTGAAGCCAATTCTGCAGAACATGTGCCTTTAAAGCTGTGGGATCAGACGAAGAACGCGATCACAATGGATTTTTCTGACACTCCAAGACAAGTGGTCTGTCAGTCTGATGAATAACCAACCTCTAGGTGTGTGGTGGGACCTCCTTACAGCTGTTCTCACGGCTAAAAGACAGCGCAACGAGAAGGAGTGGACAGGAGAGCAGTCAGTTTCATCCAAGGTGACATTTACATAGAACATTTCACTATGAATAGACAGCTGGGGTTGTTCCGCAAGGTCAAGAACTCCTCAGATGGAAAGACAGACAGGCAGCTCTGTTATTCGTCTGCATTTGTCTCCTGCTGATCGGACCACATCCTGTCACTGTGGATACGTGGACACAGAATAACCGAGATGACTCAAACAACTGTCTGTTGGCTTTATTTTCTCTTTCTGGGGTTAGTTCAACAAATTGTCTTCCAAATATTCTGTGATGAGTTTAACAGTGATTCAGAATAATGATCAGTCTGGAGTTGGGAGAGAGAGTGTGGGAATGTGTCATTATTTTGGCCTGTATTGAAGTCATGTTGGTATAAATCAAGTTTGAAAAATAAAGTTTGGAATGTACACTTAATTCATAACTTATCAAACTAAAATCTTAATCTTAAACTCATGTTAATACTAAGGAATTGAATAAGGAACACAATAACAGGGACTCCCTCATTCCTAAATTCCCAGGGGTATTCCAAAGAAAGAAAACAAAAAACAAAAACTTTGATGTCTTTGTGTGATGGGTAATCTAAAACTTTTATGAACTGCAAAGTAAATGTTATGGATTTCAGTTAAACTTAACTAAACTTAAATAGTGGATTTTTTTCTAAATTCCTATAGCAAAAATGACGTTCAGTTCAGGAACCACAACGACCTTCAAAGTGTTATGCTTCATAGGCCTGAACCATGAAAAAAAAAAGTCTTTACGGCATATTAGCATCTATACCATCAGCCGCGGTACAAATGTGTTCAAATATTGAGTAAAGAAATGCAAAAAAGTCCCTGTCGTTGCTTTGGAATTTAAAAACTGCAAACAATAATGTGTAGAAAATGTGATGACCCTTTAAACAAAATGAAACAGGCATGAAGGAAGTAAAAACAATCAAAGAGACAGTAATGTTAAAATAATGTGGCCTATGCTAAGGTAGGTGATAAATCAAACTGAGAGCTCATCCTTTGACAAAATACTATTTCTCCGATATAGCTGCTGTTTGTTCCAACTAAGGCTGGGCAATAGTGACAAAAATTAACACCACGATAAGTTTGACAATAATATTTCAAACCAGGCATCAAGTATCTCTTTAAATGTATTAGTTAAAGCTTAATGATAAAAAAAATGGAATTGACTGGGTTGACTAGTGACTTTTTTGGTCAACATAAGAGGTACTATTTGATCTGCATTATATTATTTTCCCTTTGTTCCTTCAGGTCAACCTTTGTCATGCTCTGAAATACTAAAGAAAAACACTGAACACTGACACTATTGTTTAGCCATCCCTTAGCATACTGTATGTCCTCTTTAATGCAGGTTGATGCTTTCTGTCCTTATGTAAAAGCTGGCTGAAGATCTAAGAGAACGGCTTTGCAGCTCATTTACAAAATTACTCTTTGAAATTCCTTGTACCAGAACAAAACACATGCACAGTGTTTGTTTTACTATTCCAGGACAGAGCCAATAGATTTCAGATTGTGGCTGAGACCAGTGAAGACTCGTTTTTATTCAAGGTGACTTTTACGCACATTACTTCAGATTAGCGTGTATTGACAGCTGGGTTATTTTTGCAAGGTCGCAAACCTTTAAGACACAGAAACACTCCACTATGCTGTTCCTCCACATTTGTCTCCATCCAATCTACCACTTCCTGTCACTACGAGTCGGCAATGGACAGAAGATTTTTTTTTTTTCTTTTTCTTTCAGCAAAACACCAGGAAGCTTCTAGCCGGGAGAAGACAGGAATAAGAAGAAGAGTGGGCGGTAACAAGAGAATTTGAGACAAAGAGAGAGATAGAGAGAACAGAACACACACAGAGAGAGAGAGAGAGAGGTAATACATTTTCATCTGAAATATTAAAGCCACTGCATTAATCTGTCTTGCGTGTCCCCAGGGTGTCGGTGAAGGGCTGTGCTGTCCTAGAGTTCCCTTGAAAAGGACACAGTCTGCCTCTATCACCTTCTCTATGGGGGCCTGACTCTGCTCTCTAGCTTTCTTTTCAAATAATGGCTACTTAGAAATGTTTGCGTGGGAGTGGTACTGTAAAACGACTGCATGTCCATTACAAGTCACTAAATGGATTTTTTTTTTTTTTTTGGAGAGCACACTTTGCAAAATTTACCTGAGTAATTACTAGGACGCAACTGTTTATCATTTTTCCAGGACTGGGTGACCTTAGTTTAGTCTAGGTTTGCACAAAAAAAAGCATTTCAAAGACCTTCTGCAGATCCCCAGAAGATTTATTCGACCCATTGATTTATTTGACTTAAAACTCATTATTCAGAACAGAAACAAGACAGACTGATCGATCGCTAACCGCTAATTATGGCTAACCAATGCATAGCAACAGTATCGCTAAAAGACACAAAAGAACACATAAGAAACAGCAGGAGTTAGACGGACAAAATACATTCAAATAGAAAAGTAAGAAGTGGCATACTGGATTCAGCTTAGGAGCATTAATTGAATCTTGCAAATGCATTCTACAGAGAGACACCAGAATGCATTTGGACTTTGTTTTTTCTCTCTGGGGCTCCAAATGCTAATTGGTGTAGCATGACAGAAAGGTTTGCTAGCAGTTATAGCTAAAATGGATTATCAGCGTTCGTCTTGGTCCCAAAATACTGATTCATCTTGTTTGTGTCCGTAACTGGACAGCAATGGTGTCCATTTACAGACTGATGTGGCCCAGATGGTCTAATAATGTTTAAATTGTTATTGACATTAAGTTGTTAAGATGTACAGAATAAATAAAAGTTAGATAACACTATATGACCTAATTTTAACGAGGTTTGAACATCGGGTATTGGCGATCAAAATCGATATTACAGTGACAGAAAAAATCTGGGTCAAAATTTTCATGTTTAAATTGTTACTAGAAGTAATTTACACTAAAAATTTAGATTTTAAGCTACTGTAATTAGGAATCGATCAAATATTTATTTTTTTTTTTTTTTTTATGATCAATGGTGAGATTGATATACAGTCAATCTCACCATTGAGCAGACTATCGATGATGGTCGATAGTAGTCTTTGCTCTGTCAATAGTCTGAGCTAATTTATAAGATAATTATGATACTAAATATGTAATTCAATATAGGACAGACTATACTCGTTTTTTGGCAATAAAATAACTTAAAGTCAACTTCACAGGACGGATATCTTGTTAATATATCTATTCAGGTTCACCAAAGTTTAAAAAGTGTGTCTGTTGTTGTTAGCATTGTGGCTACTGTCTGTTAGCATACCAGCACATCTTGCTTCTAATGTGACAAAAGCTTGCAGACTGAAGTAAGCTTACAATAATTATTTCAGTTTGTTTTTACAGGAACAAAAGTCAAGTATAGTAGGCTACCTTTAAGATTTGTTTACCTTTTAAGATCAGATTAAGGTGCTATATCTTTCCTTACTGCATTTATTTAAATTTTGATTTGGAATAGACCATAGCATTTAGCATCCATCCTGTAGGTCACATTGATAAGTTATTACAGAATTCAAAATGCTCTTTTCATTGTGCAGCAGTAAAAAGCACAAAAATAGCCCCCAGGTAACATTTAAGGACACATACTGGGCCTGCTGCTCGCTATAATCCAATCATTCCACAGATCTCTATCGCCAAATTGGTTATAAAACTAGCCGACGATAACTGTTCACTCAATCACCAAGTTTTTACACCTCCGCTCAATCTTTTCTGCTGGCAGCTCGTGAAGGTGGTGGCACCCAACTAGCCTTTATCTAGGCCAGCAGATCCACAGCTGGACCCATCTGGCCCGGGCCATCTCCTCTAGGTCCACACACAAGAAAGTCAACTCAACACACATCCACATATAGCACACACGCACACTCCAGCTGTTGTGGATTAGTGAAGAAACCAGCGCACAGGCTATTTTCTGTGAACTGACCAGGGTTAGGTGGCCTGTGTGTGACCCGGCAAAAGACAGGCCAGTCGTCATGGCAGGCAAAGCTTTTATGTAATGACATCTCATTGTGAGTGTGTGTTATTGGGAATACAATGGATTGGATTCATACTTATTTTTATTTTGTTTTGTTCTTTGGAGTTAACAATAATTTTCTGGATTGTGTCATTGTATGTATGTGTTGTAAGGTTTACGTCAAAAGACTTCTGAAGACTATAAAATGTAAGTATTTCAGTGGGAAGATTTTTTATTTAAACCAGAATATGTGTTCAGAAGAATATTTTGAGTAACTGTATTCCAATGGTCATTCTTTATATGGTTTTACAGAACTGCTTTGGAAAAAAATATATAGAAAGTGCATTTTTAACTAACCTTTAAACAAATAATTTTGCTTACATTGTGTTTTTATATTACACAACTCAACGTAAAGGCATTTTACATTTTACGAAATACATTTTAAAGATGCACTGTGCAACTTTTTGTCCAAAAATAAATTTTAATAAATGTCATAGATGCCTTTGTTACAATAAATAATAATAAAAATCAGCATTTTTGTTTTGAGCAGGCTTGCATGGCCACAAATAGTCTATTATTTGTCTTGAAGGAGACCACACATTTGTTTCCACAGAAAAGCGGTTCCTTTTTTATTATATTATGCATAAAATGTGTTTACTCTAATCAGAAAGTCCCTAAGTATAGTTTCAACAAATGTGGATAATTTTATTCAGTAAAAAGAACAGTCTCATACCAAAAGAAAGTAAAAATATGAATTAGTGCACTATTGAATGCTACGTAGGCTGATTCATATTCGTATTTTGGATTTTTTTTTTAATTTTTTTTTTTAATCGTTATTACTAAAAGATGTTTTAAAGCAGTTCTTTCTTTTTTTTTTTTTTTTTTTTTTTTTTTTTTTTTTTTTTTTTTTTTTCTTATCCTTTTCTGACATATTTATATTTTTTTTTTTTTTTTTCAACTAAAATGTAAGAAAAAAAAATCAAATAAAAAGAAAAATAAAAAAAAAGCAATCTTGCATAATTGACTGTCAATAGATATGAATTCAAATTTAAATATGAATGTATTAATGTAAAACCTTTGTTGAATTTTGAATTGCTGTCCAAAAATGTAATTGCAACATAGATTATGACAAAGGCAGACATCTTAGAGGTAACTTCACAAACAACGTAATATCCTGTTTTATTCTGCTGTTTTGTTTTTTTGTTTGTTTGTTGTTGTTTTTATTCCATAAGCCTATATTAGTCATGTGAATGGAACGGAATCCAATTTGGAATCCATACATCACAAATAGATCAAAATTGCATCTGCCAACATTGCAATTAGATTATTATTATTTTTTTTTTTTTTTCAAATTGTGCAGTCATATTTTGCATCATAGAAAACATCACCGCAAATACATACCAGTCACATGGGGGCAAGTAACCTATTATATACAAACACCAGCAATCACAACTATACAGTCCTAATTACTCAAGCCTTATCCCTGTATTACATTATAACTAGTTCAGATCTGAGCTAAACCTTTTTCCACTTACAACATAGGGAAAAGCACCTCTTGTGATTACGGTGAGCTATTTTTGTAACTTATCAGATCAAACAGCAACGCGGCCACTCGCAGAAATACGACTTCTCTTAATCAAGGCGGTTTGGCGCTTCAGCGAAACAGCAAATCTGTCACCCTGGGCCTCCATCCATCTTGGGCTCCTCCCCGACATTGATCACATCTGTGAGTGTCCGATCGGGCTCCCACCTGATCCCAGCTTCATCTTCATTACTCTGTGTTAAACCAACACAGCCCTGCTCCAATCCTCATCCTCTGCTCCTCATGGCTAACCCTTCAAATGTAGGTTGTGTTTTGTGGCTCAGAATAGAAAAAACAAACGGAATATCCATAAATATCGTTATACTTGTATAAATAACTCCATCATGTATTGCATGCTTTGTGGTGTTTAAAAAAGTCAATTTCTAGTAGCTGTGACGCTTCAGAAATTGTCTTGATTATTTCTGATCACAAACACATGCCTGTCAAATAGTCATACTGCTAATCTCACTGTCACCGCCCACTTTTTACTCTTCCACTTTGAGATGTCTTTTGAAACTTTTCATGCCTCCAATGAAATGTATTTCCTTTGTCTAGAATGTTCCACACAATAGCATTAAATTTAACTTGAAATTCATATGACAGGTTTTCAAGAATTTCACAATGTAAGTTATTTTAGTAGAAAAACGAAAACACTAGCAATGGATATAAATTGTAGTTTTACATGAATCAAGAACAAGTTTGTGAAGATAAGTTTGAAAATGTGTTGAAATAACAGAAAATGATGACATTGCACTAGGGAGATCAGAACATTTTACAGTTTCTAACAAAAATTCACATTTGCAGCAATTTAACAAATAGAATATGTTGTAGTGTATTTAAAAGTCTGTTACATGAGAGAAGTTATGACCCAATTTATAACATGGTCACTAAGCTGGTGTGATGTCATCATTTATGAACAGGAAGTACTTTTTTAATCCTAAAAAATGGCTAAACTGGGATGAACGTTGAAAAATGTTTGGTGCAATCTTCACTCTAATGATCTTAACTTTGTTCTAATGAAATGAGTAGTTCAACCATAGCTTATCTCCATGGAGTCAGCAGCTAACGGTAACAGTGCATGTTTTTTCAATAACATACAGTTGAACAAATGCAATATTCCAGGCAATGTAATGCATGAGCATGAGCATGCATTTTTTATGGATTGGCAAATCATGAGAAATAAATTATAAAAGGTGTCCAAGGACAAAATGGTTTTGCAGAAATGTTCTAAAAGCAGCCCTCTTTGGATCTTTTTCTCTTTGGAACTTTAAAGT
Organism: Mugilogobius chulae; assembly: GCA_038363315.1. Taxonomy (NCBI): domain Eukaryota; kingdom Metazoa; phylum Chordata; class Actinopteri; order Gobiiformes; family Gobiidae; genus Mugilogobius; species Mugilogobius chulae. Next base: position 31,924,088 of record CM076401.1, on the reverse strand, counting down.
TGTTTATTTGTTTTTTTCATGTCTGATGAAGGGCAGGACGCCCGAAACGTCACTGGGTTAAGCAAATGAATGACTATGGGAGCTATTTGCTGTGCGGACCATCTCTCTTTTTCATTACACTATTGTTTTTTTCTTCACCAGCAGCAAAGAAGGTGTTGTTAGCAGGCTAGTTGTTGTCAATTCTACTCTGGCATCTGAAAGTATTAATAATCTCATCACAAGGAAAAATAAAGATGCTAGGAATTAGTTGTCCAGGTTTGATAATTTAAAATGCACCTTGAAACTATAGCCACAAGAATACAAACTGACATCTCTCTTTTTTTTTTTTTTACAGAAACTGAGAAATATGAGTGGAGATGGAGAGCCTGGAATGACTGGTGCACAGTTGCTACTTTGGTTTTTAAACCGTTAAAACAAAACTAGGAAATTACCTAAAATTAACATAAAACAGGTATCAGCATCATCCAGTTAAAGACCAACTGCAGCATAGAATTGCCTTGCCCTGCCCTTCAAACTTAAACTGAGTCGTTATGCAACACCATGACATCACCTGAATCTAACTTATTCCAATCCCTTGCCCCCCACCAGGCCTGTATGTGCCACCCAGCGCACATATCCCCTTTTGTAAAAACACGATTTAGGAAAAGCAACATGCAAAATAGTCACCCAGGCTCCCATCTGCGGCTTTACAGCTCAGAGCAAAAGAGGACTGAAGAGACGGACTAAGTCGAACCCCGCCAACTGCTTTCCCACAACTGCAATAAAATATTCCATCATATCCCTGAAGCATCCGAGACTCCAGCTGGGATCAAAGAGTATACTTGATGACTTGAGAGAGGGCGCGCGTATTAGGCGCTAGTGACGGCACCGGAGTCCTTCGTTCCATTCCATTAATACCCATCACGGAAAAAAAACAGAACACACAGGATCTGCCATGCTGTTTCCACTTCCTGTCTGAATATTGACGTGTGCAAAGGGACACGATGAGCGTTCAAGGGCAATTCACCATTCGATGTCTGTATGTAGTATGAATATATAAAGAATTCATGGTATTGATTGGATGGGTGATCATGGAGGATCAAATGATGCAGTGATGCTTAAAGAATGCAATAGGAGGAACGGGCAGACGTTTTACATATTAGCCAGAATCCAATGGAAGAGACGGTATTAAAAGCTATGAATTATTGGGAAGTGGATTCAGGTGCTAGTTAGTTAGCGTTAATAAAGCATGAACAGGTGTTTAATTCATACACACAAATCATATATAAAACATGATTCAGGCGCAGAAAGGTGTTAAAGAGATATAGGATAATTATTTGTTTATGTTTATTGTTTATACTTGTGTACATTTTATTAAAATGTGCTACCAAGATTCAAGGAACTGCTAAATTTGGTTAGAAAATAAAATATGTTTAGCTGTATAGCATAATTTGTCAGCTTGTTAAATGTTACATGTCTTCACTTTTATTGCTTTGTTTATTTAGTCCAATAACAATAATACTATCAGATGTTGTCCTCAAGCATATCTTCACTTTAAACCATATATCGATGTACTGCAAACAGATTGCACATTATTGCAGATTTAATTTGTTTTGTGTTTTTTGGAAGTATATATTTTATATTATTTGTTATGTTTACTTGGGATGCACTGATCCAGCCTTTTCAGTTCCGATTCCGATACACTGGCTTTAAGTATCCGCTGATACTTGATATCAACCAATACTGATGTAATTACTAAATTAGCTTTTTTTTTTCTCATCAAAACATACAAAATTTGGTCTTTTAATGTTCTCTTAACTGAATAAAGTGCCAAACATTTTTAGATGTTTTGGATCAACATCAGCCTGTGAATTAGTCTCTTTATAATTAAACAAACAAATCGACTGAACCGATATCATAAAGGTGATCTTCGATCCAGTAACAACAGATGGAAATTAGCATAATGTTAAATCTAGTGCAGCCATGTGCACGGTAGCCAAGTGGTTAGAGCTCTGGCTTCCCAATAAGGAGGTCGTGGGTTCGACTCCCGGGTCGGACCATGTCAACATCTCACGATCTCTCTGGGTGGAGTTTGCATGTTCTCCCCGTGTCACAGTGGGTTTTCTCCGGGTACTCCGGTTTCCTCCCACCTCCAAAAAAACATGCATGTTTAGGTTAATTGGGCATCACTGTAAATTTCCCTTTGTGAGTGAATGAGAGAGTGAATGGTTGTCTGTCTAACCCTGCGGCAAGTTGGCCACTGTCCAGGGTGTTCCCCGCCTAAGGCCCAAAGTCACTGGGATAGGCTCCAGTCACCCGCGACCCCTAACGGGATTAAGCGGTAGAAAAAAATGAATGAATAGTGCAGCCATCTTTTTAATGCAACTGCACATTGTCCTTTAAATAAATACAATAAAAAAAAAATACATTTATTTTGTCAAGGCATCTATAGAGGAGTGCCTAAACCTTTTTCCTTAGTCGGCCATGATGAAAATGTTGCAGTGTGTCTTAATATAATGCCTTTTAAAAACATGTTAAAGGAAAAAAAAAATTGTTTTTGTGTAATGATCAATCACTCCTAACACTTCTCAGAACTTTTTCGAGAGTCAAATTAAACCCCCTAGAGGACCGAGATTGGCCCCTGGGCCCCACCACTGATCTAGATTAAAAGATCAGTCAAAAAAACATTAGTTTGCAGTGTTCCATCTAGATTTAGTATCAGACAGAATGTTGTTTTCTGAAACTATAGAATGCTTGTTGTTGTTTTTGTTGTTGTTAGCATTCACTTTTCTGGGGCAGCATAACTCATGAAAGTTGTGAAAAGCACTTCTTTAGGTCAGTAACCAAAATCCAGCAAAATAATAAAATAAAATGATTTTGTTAGTTTAAGTTTTCTAAGATGGTATAAATCTTGTACCGTACTTTTAATAATCTACATATTTCCAAATATAAACCAGATGAAACTTTCTAAGGAGAAATGCTACAAATGCATTTCTATCAGTGTCCACGTTGCTATTTTTACCCTTTACATAATAAGCATCATTTTGCTGCATGTTCTCGGGATGCATGGAGATTCCACGTGTGACTGCATGGGCCTGCTTCTCTGACAGGTGTTTTATGGGCAGGAGTACTGTTGTTGTGGATGTTCTATCAATGATTCAATGCGGCACATCACATGGAGAGGAGAGGGGAGAGAGAGAGATGTCTGAGGCTGATGTTCAGGGAGAACTTTCAATATATAATTCACACGCTTGTCTGACGGCCCGGGTGTGAACGTGATGGATGCGCTCTCAGTCTGTTGAAGATTCACTGTTCTTAAAGCTCGCAGTCGCACCACTTTACGTCTGAACCAAATGCCAAATGTCCTGTTGGGGCGTTTTGTTCTCAATGCGGTATCTTGACACGCAGAAACACACGCGGAACAGCTTGAAATGTTGGTCAATTTGAGAGACAAAAATGGGGACATAGTGGAAAGAATAGATTGCAAGATGTCAAAAATCTTTCATATTTTTTGTCAAGATTAGGACGTGTAGAATGAAATTAATGATATTTTAATGAGAATATGCTTTCAACACGTCGAATAGTCAAATGTTTTACGTCTGAACCAATTATTCTGCAAGGGTGTTTTTTGTATCTTGACACACAAATCAGTTTGAAATGTTAGTCAATTTGAGAGACAAAGATCGTGGCATTGTAGAAAGAATAGGTTTCAAGTTGCCAAAGTTATAGAAATTACAAAATGTCTTCCCACATAGCTTCAGTTTCTCATTAAGGGCTTTACAATTAATGATATTTTAAATGGAATATGTTATCAACAAGTCAAATGGTCCAATACTTTAAGTCTGAACCAAATGCCAAATGTCCTGTTAAAACATAAAATTAATGAAACTTTTATTTGACATAGGGTTATTTTTTTTTTAATGAAGAGGTCAAATGTCAATCATCTGACAGGAAATACATATGGTTTAACAAAATTTGAAGACAGAATTTTTATTATTATTTTATTTGATTATTTTTAAATGGCTGCCATGAATAAAGGTTAATAAGGGTTAATAAAGGCTATACATTTGACATTAGATTTGATTTAAGTTCATGCATTCACTAAACCTCTACAAGTTGCATTCACATGTCAAACTCACACATGATGGAAAAAGGACAGTTATCTCTATTATCTAAAAATATATATGGACAAAAGTGGAAGAACAGAATCAGATCATTCCTAAGACTCACTAGATCCAAGTCCAAGACTTTGAAGTATTACAAAGAAATTCTATAATTCTGCTATTCAGTTCAGCTGCCTCCATTAGTGCTAATTATTACTGACCTATAGAATGTCACGATGCCACGTGAACAGGACTAACCTTTTATACGCCAATGTTGAAGTCAGAGACTTTAGTCCAAAACTCTTACAATATTTGTAGTTGCATTAGTAGGATTTTTAATCCTACCAATCCTACTAAACATCAGCTCTATACTTGTAGTATTCTTATCATATTTCTCATAAACTTAAACTTTACAGTAAAAAGTGACTTTTCTATAGTAGTGAAAACTTGCATTTCAACAGATTTTTTTGAAGAAATGTGGTGGGCATGGCTGAGATCTTTCTTAGGATAAAACCCAACTGCACAGATCTCCAAAGTCCAAACTTTGTGTTTGTGTGTGCCGCTTTTGTGTTAAGCTCGGCCAACAAATCCAAAGAACAGAGTGCATGTAAGATGGCAGATTAGGGGAATATGAAACGCGCGCCGCAGTCAGCGTTATGCTGGGGCTTTTGTCTTGTTATCTTCGGCAGTGAGTTGACATTATCCCCGTGGATAAGGTTTTACCGTGCATGGATTACCACATGAGACAAGCTGTGCACGCCCCCAGGAAAATAACAGGAGAGGACCTGCCTGGATCCGGGGCCCAGTCTCCCAGTGCACTTGGCCTCCCCTCCTCACTATTCATCACTGCCACCATCAGCAGCACACCTGAGGCTTATGACGCACACAATAGCCCCTGTCTCAATGGAGAATTCCATCACCTCCAAACCACTGGAAAGCATTTGACTCGAATTATTATTAAAGTTATTTATATAAAAAAAATACATATACCTATAATAATCCAGTCAGTATGTTTTTGATTAAGCCATTTTCAAAATAATTATACATGTATGTCAGAGATGTCCAAACCTTTCTTCTCCAAGGACTGCTTATTGAAAGAGACAAAGCCAAGGACCAATCAAGTACAGTAGCAGATGGTCAATAGAGTGAATAATTCATATAGGTGCAGTTAGAATGAATTTAAATGAACCACAAGATTCAGACCTAGATCCTCAGTAGAACAAAGTCAAATGTCTGAAGAAGCTTTTAGACTGTTATATTTTATAATTTGCTTGAAAGCCTAAGGCTTAAGAATGAGGATCACATTTAGCCCCAGTGAATTGGAAGCTTACACCTTGTTCAAGAAGTTGCCACGGGCAACGCTATTAATTGTGTCTCTCATTCTACAGTACTTGCAATGAGCTGCAGTGCTTGACAGCAAATACAGATGACAAAACCATTTTGAAGTCCAGAGAAATAGTTCATTGTTGACATGAACACTGACAATTTTCCTCAAAACCACCAAATTTTACTAGCTTAATATGTTGGCATTGAGACATTTTCAAGCTCACAATTAAGTGGTCAAAATTCTTGCTTAACAGAATTCCCAAAGCAGTCAGAAGGGGAAGCTGGCAGCTGGAGTTATGGTCAATAGAATGTAAACTATGAACTGCCATTTGGAAAAGATAAGTCAGTCTGTTTTGGTTCTAGGATTACTGGAATATATCTCCATTTGTTGGTGAGTGACTTTGCAAAATATGTTGAAAATGCAAATGTGAGATGTCAGATTTCTGTTGTTGCCGTTGCCCAAAACTGTACTTTGTGCAGGGAAAAGAATATCTTACTTTGAAATGCTGGCCTCAGATTAACGGTCATCAGAAATCATCCGCCTCCTAGATTGCTCCCTTGCCTGTGATACTTTACTAGATTTATAGAACTACTTTACTCATTGGAATACTTGTAAAAATGTATTAATAGAAACAACAATACACAGCATTAGGCCAGTCAATCTTCTGTCTCCACAAATGACTCAAATCCCAAGCATGTCCGATTGTTCTTAATCTGCAAAGCTGTTCCATAGCTACACTATTCTCCCATAAGCTACAGATGTATGTAACAATGAATCACATGTTTAGACGCATATGACGAAAGCGCTTAATCACCACAACAGCGACGTGAAATACTTCTCAACATCTGCGGGCCAACGGACTCCAGAGATATAAAGAAAAACTAACTGCACACTTCATTCCAGCTTAGTTCGACTGCTTAATATCCCTGGGAACATTTGAAAATATGCCATGGCAATTTTCTTCTTGTGCCTCTGAACTTCTAACAAAACCGGAGCAAGAGATCTCAGTGATCACAGTGGCACATGAAAGAGACTGAAGGATGTTCGGCTGCACGGCTTTCTACAAGGCAAAGAAGTTGAAAGATGGGTCGTAATGATACACGGAGTAAAGCCGTCTTCAAAACACACAGTTAACTTTAAATGGCGTTTCAATCTAACACTGCTAAGAAAAAAACACTTTTGTATTTCTTGTGTACAGTGGAGAAATTTCAAAGACCTGACTCTGCCAAACCAAAGAGGTGTCTCTCTTACTTAGGCAGCGATAAGCAGAAATAAACACGCGCTATAGGTATTATGGATCGGCTTATTCCAAAATACACTTCAAAGAGCACTATAAGGGCTTTCTTTGAACATCTGGTTGAAGCTTGGTAAATGGAGGTTGTATTTGACTTAATTTAAAGGAAATATACGTTATTACATGGATTTTTTAAGGTTGTGCAGTAGGAAAGTAAAGGGATTAGAGCAACTGCAGAAAAAAATGTATGTGTTTCACATATTCTTGAATAGTTTTAGGACTCAAGAGCATATATTTGTAACTCAGAGCAACCTGGCCTACTAGAGTCACTTCCACAGAAAACTTTAAATTGACACTAAACTACATTTCAAACATAGCTGGCAAAGTATAGAACTAAAAGTAAGGTTTGGAAGGTCTAAGGGCTGGATGCAACCTGCTGGGTTTATGAGATACATTATAATCTCGCATTAGCACCATTGATGTCTTAACATAAAGCCCATATAACAGATTTTTTATTTTTTTTTTCTTATTTTGACTTAGTTTGGTGTGATTTAACTCTTAGTTCGAATAATTTGCCACATTATCACTCTTGTTTTATTTATTGTTGATTTTGGCCCAGATTTACAATGTGGTTGCTAGATAACATGTGAATTCCCTTCCACGTATGTCGATTTACCGGACAAAAGACGATAATAAACTTCATCAAAACAACCAAATTGGGTAAAAACAACAACTAAAGGTTCACTGAAGCCTTAATCATGTCTAAGATGTTTTAATACAAATGTAGTCTAACTTGTCATACTCACTTTAATAAAATGGTTTGTCTGAATTGAAAGAATAATTCATTTTATTATAGAGACTACTATTTGTAGTTTGTCAAAAAGTGAGGTTTAATACAATCACTACCAGCCCTTTTATGACAATAATGATGCCACTGTGGCCCTTGGTGAAAATGAGTTTGACATCTTTGGTATAAGGAGTGATGTTATTGATCAGAACAGATATCTGCGGCAGGTGATTGTAATCAGACACACTTGGCTGTAATCAAGGACCAAGTGTCACATGTAAACTGAAGATGAAGACTAGTCTTTTGACTTGAAAGTGACAAATGTTCACTTAAGTTGTCTGAAAATATGACCCAACACAGTAGTCCAGGTTATTTAAACACCATTATGTTGGTAGCAAAAACAATGCTTATAGTTTTAGGAATGTGTTTTCTAGGGATGAAGCTAACTAAAGACATTTGTGGTTAACTTGCAAAACTGTAATCACATTATTTAAACAAAATGAAGTAGTAAACATTGTAAATGGATAATAAAACTCACTCAAAAAAAACAAAAAAAAACAAAACACAACCAAAACACCATGACTAAAGCCTAACAGTGCAATGTTATATAAGCCTGGAATTCCAGAATTATATATAAATATCCTTCATTGTACAGCAGTGTGAAATCTTAAACATTGATCTATTTTAAGAGTCATACATTACCATTATTATGTAATATATGACACATTGAAAAAACAGATGAATTCTATAATCTATTTGTAATCCCATTTGAAATCTACAATAAGGTGCAAAAAGACGTGAACGGGAATGATTATCTAAGGTCCTGAGCTGTCACTGAATATAAATGACATACTGCGCACATAGCCTTGCCTTTATGTGTCTATATTATATTATATGGGGCTATGGAGGGTTTCTGGGCCCTATAGACAAGCCAACACAATTGAAAATGATGAAATAGTTGCTCCTTTGTCATAATTTCCCTGGGAATGGTGCGCAGTAACTGGTGACAAGACTGAATATTGAATAAGGAATGATCGTCTTATCGGGTCCGGTGCACTCCGAAGATAAGAGCGCTCATTGGCTTAGATTCAGAAGAGAATGGAGCACTCCCACAATAGAGAGTCTTAAATATACAAGACAGATGGGAAATGTGAAGGGTGGAAGATGGGACCTGGAAGTACTGGGAGAAACAAGGAAGATATAACATCTGACTAGAGTATAGTTCTATTCTGACATACAGGGAAAGTGTTTATCCAGAAAAGTCGGCAAATGACAGTATATATTACCAACATCTGACTGAACAACTTACACATCAGCTGTGCTTTAAAGTTTAATAATAATGTCTAGCGGGTTACTTTGCATTATTCTTTCATTTCACTTTGGAATGAATGGCCACTTAGTGTCACAGAAGACAAGCAACAACTGAACTTAGTCATACAGATTCTGAAGCATTGTTTCCCAGAGGCAAAGACCACCATCTATATTTCTCTAGTAAAAACACAAATTCCTTGGATACTGCATTATCATTTGGAATCCTTCGAAGTTCCTTCAATCCTTCAGTGTTTGACCTCAAAAAGACAAAACTAGTAGTTTCATTATGAGAACTTCTATGTTCTCAACTATGAGAAGTCTTCTGCACGCTACAGGAGTTTTGGTCCAATTTTAAGCACAAGGTGCCCCTTTGTGTGGCTAGAAAATGGATTTTCACAAGAGGTTTTTTGTCATTTCAGTTTTTAAACTTGGTTTAATCCACTACCGTTTTATTGCTCACTTTTATAACCGCGCATATGAAAATAAACACGGTGCTCCATCACGTGACGAGTGCACTGTTTGCTGCTGCTCTCCACAAGTCTGAGTCATCTCTGTTCTTCTTGCGACATGATGCAAATGTGAGACGAATAATCATTGTAAATGTCTGTGGCCTCTTGTTTTTTGACCAAAAATCCCAGATCCTAAACTCTTCAGGTGTGCAGCCAGCTTTAGTGATCGAAATCAGAGTTGGTCGAGGGCCGCATTAAAAACTATAGGCCTAACAGTCTTATATTCTAGATAAGGTTTTTACACTATACTCATTAAAGCCTAATCAGATAGATAGGCATATCATCTATGATATGCCCACATTTATTGTTTTATATGGTCCCTCAAGTCACCAGGGATATTTTGAAGATATTGTATGTAATTTTGTTTGTTTTTTATGTATTTGATAAAGTCTAAAACTCACATACAGTATATGAGCTCTGCCATGTTTGTATTCTGCCACTGCTTCAGGGGCGGTGAAGAAGAGACTGTGTCTGCACTAGGCTGCAATGCATTGTGGGATCAGTAGGTCAAACTGTTATGATCGGCAGGCCATTGTCAGTAATAATCTGTGGACATTGCTTTAGTGTCCTAAAAGGTTCATTATTTACCTCATTATTCATTCAATAATACTTGGTTGACAAAATGTTTTTCTTTACTACCAAAATAATCATTAGTGACAGTTGCCAATCTCTCCAACAACAGTTCCTCACATAAACAATTTCACCTGTCTATACAAGTCATGGTATTTTTTATACCTTTCCTCGATGAGCAAATACACTCTCAAAACAAGAGCCCTTATTTACTTTACTCTCTCCGCAGCGAAGAGAACGGACGTACCCTTACAGAAGTAAAGTGAGACCTTAAAATAGAGGACAGGATGAGTAAAAACACAAAAGGCTAAGTATAGAGGCATGAATGATCGTAGTAGGAGGAGGAAGGAAGCGCCAAAGAGGTGACCTGCATCTCTACCAACCTCCGCTCAACACGCCACAACAACTCTCCATCTGCACCAGGGCGACAAACCGTGGCTCTACTCCCAATCACAGGAGGTGGAAGCAGGACACACACACACAGAGTATAGTGAATCAGGCCGACTGTCCAAACCGCCGTGAAATCTGCACCTCGCTACGAACATATGAGAGAGAAAGAGAGAACCGGTGAAGCTGATGTACTGTGACATGATCGGAGAGGGAAGATCTAAGAACAGGAGATTCCATGGAACTACTATCTAAAAACATATCATTATTGGTTGAATGAAATGTGATCTAATTCTGTCCTTTTACCAGGTCTGACCAGCCAAGAAAATGCTGAGATATTGCTTCAAACTATCTCTCAAAATCTCCTATCGCTTTACCTTCACTTTCATCTTAATCACGCCTACAAGCCTTTTCCCATCATCATCTCCCATCGCCTTTACACATCCGTAAAACTCCACATTAAAAGCTTTGTGAGCCGTGAATGCATTTTTACAATGGATAACTGCTGGCTTTATGCAATCACCGGAGCTGGACTGTGCTAGTAATCTGCTCCAAAATAGGACTTTATATCCAGGTGACTAGGCAAGCAACTCCCAAGAAAAAGCCCTGCACTGCCCGAATCGCACAGCCAGTCTCTTGAAATTGCCTATTATTAGTTTCATCACAGCCTTCCAGAAAAGCGCCTCAGAGCTGTACAAGGACAGTCCCACCGTCCACTTGCTTTCTGCGTTTGCAAATTGATAACGGAACCGGGGACCCTGCAGGGCTGGTAATTCAATATTGGGATCTAACAGGCTGGGATCAGATATGATGGAGCGTAATCCTCTCCGCACTGCACCGCCACCAACCGCCACAGCTCACAAGAGGAACTTTAGCTATCTTTCATTCATCTTCTTCTTCTTCTTCGGCGCATTCCTGGGAGATTATCCACGTGACGATGAGGTACACCCTGAGCGATGGGAAAGTAGGGCTGCAAAGGATGGTGAGAGTTGAAAGAAAGTGTTTTTTTCAATTAGTCAACTAGTCTAGCTGTTAATTCTTTTGTAGATTTAGACTTTTTGAATGCATTTTGCAAACAAATATGTCTGAAATAGAGATAGACATGCAGTATATCAGCCACAGCAGTCTTCTACAGACGCATTCTCAAAGTTAGTTTTGAAGAGAGACTGTAAGACTTGTTTTATCCCTCTCCAATTCTAAGTCTGCAGCTTTGATTCTATCATTAACATGTCTTTAAGTAAAGTTTTATTCTTGTTCTATGGCTTTAGCTGCAGCACAAGCTTGATAAGAGCTTGTTTGTTTGCAAATATGAACTCAAGTGCTTCGATTAGAAAAATAACCAAAAGGGTTGAAAAAGGTTATCGTTTTAATGTCATTTTTTGTGACTTACAATAGATAGATGGCCTTATACTGTAGTTGAACAGCATATTGGTATTAAAAGATAATACTGAAATCACATTGGCTTTAACACAATAATTCTAAATTCTAAATGTACAATATAAGTGTTAAAGGGGAAAACAAATTTCTACCAGAATATAGGCAAATTATCAAAAGAAATAGATATTTAGGCACAATATAATGGCAATGATAAATATATTTAAGCTAATTTTGTTGCAGTAAAATTTCTCTCTCTCTCAGACATGTTCAATACTCTTTTAATTTTCTACCCAATGAAAGAATGAAGATACTTCCAGCTTACACAGCCTAATTCTGAAAACCATATACCCAAGGACCAAAAGAGCACTGTGACTAAGTAGGCATGACAGTCTGTGATTACAATGAGTGAGTTAGCGCTAGTCCCCACGCGCTCCGGTATCACAGCCAATCCTAAAGCCTGTCTCCGAAACGGCTCCACACCCTGTTTCTCCAGCCACGTTCAGACACCGCAATGATCCCCGTGTTTACTTTCAATTAGGATTATTTCCTTTCCTCGGGCTAAGAACACCTTCATTTCGCAGTGGGAACAGTTAGGCCCATTAACACTGCTGGTGGCTTCAGATGTGTTTAGGAGAGAAGTGATGAGTCCAAAGATGCTGACGATGAAAGCTACGTTTTCACATTTTCAGATCGGGTGCTTTCAAAAAGGTCACAAATGACAATTAGCATTTCTCAAACATGGCCCCCGCCGAGAGTATAGCTTAAGGCTGGGCTGTACAGTGAGAAAAAAAAAATCTAACAGTGATCTCATTCAATATGTTCAAGTGCAAAGGATACAGGATGCAGTGTTAGTTTCTATTTCTGCTTTAACATTGTTTCCTCACCAAAATCACAGCTAGAGTTCTGTCTGTGAGATATGATTCTGTCCCCTCTGAGCTTCAGAAAACACTGTTCTCAAGTTCCCAGATCTGTGATGTCATTAGTAGAGCTTTGAAATCTTCTGCAATGTTTTTTTTTACTCAATGAATCAGCATCTTGGGCAAGATTAGGCTAGATTGCAGTAAAACAATAGCAACAATGGAGCTCAACAGTGGAAGAACGCACTGGTTCCGGAAGTAAGTTTCAACATTGGTCCCATTAGGGTTTAGAAAATTCAAATATTTCGAATTTAAAGACATCTTGCAGGCTAGCTAGCTATGTGCCAACTCAGATTTCTTGATATTTTGTAGTTTATAGCGCTGCAGAAACAGATTTTAAACAAAAATGTAGGTCTTATGTTCCTAACTCACCACATTGATTAGCCCAGAGGACATTTTCAAACTTGTAACTTGTTTTATTTTTTTTTAAACCCCTATGGAGATTTAACATGGGTTCCCTGGCTTGTTGAACCAGGAAGTGGATGGTCACTGTTGAGCTCCATATTTTTAAGCACATGAAAGTATCAAGAACTAAATCCCCAGACCCTATTTAGTCAGACGACCTTCCCTGTCTCCATGTTTGTGCTCACACACCAACAACTTTGGAGTCTAACTGCCTTTAACATTGGCATTTGTAGTCTGGAAAATATATTTGCTGTAAAGGGTGCTTGATCTAACTGGAAAGTACCTGCTCCAGAACAGGAAACTTTTCAAGTGTGGCCTCAGTTGCTCTGTGAATGCACCAAAATCAGGGACAAGAACTAAAAAAGGACCAAGAACTGAGGGAATATAATGAGGGATGTCGACTACTTTGGTTCGCTCTTTACAACAATATATAAAAGCTTACATGAATCCGAAACCAAAACCGTAGTCTAAAGAAAACGATGCTAATTATTTTTGGTGATATCGCTCATAGTGAGAAAACAACCGAGTCTGTGCCATTAGACTTGTGAGCCTGGGACATCTAGAGTGCTTTAGAATAGAGAACCGTCATCAATAATTCAAACTTCCGGCTACACACATATACCGCATGTTCTCTTTTCCCATACATTAATATTTTAGCCCAGCAGGCCCCCCAGCAGGCTTCACCTCGTCTTCTGCCTGCCACCTCCCGACGGACATTTTGTCGACATAAATCAGAAAGTGACATTAAGAAGCCCTAAGATGGCCTCTGTCACAGCTTAAAGCCGCCAATGCCAATCTATGGGTCCCCAGACTGCTAAGTGGGAGGCAACTGGCTTTAAACACTCAGGAAGACTTTGGCTAAGTTAAAATCTTCACATGTATACTAGGATTTTAATTTGTTATGCTGCATTTAGGATTTGCATAAAAGGTCAAACTGCAGTGTTACTTCGTCATAGGTTTGTTATAGCTCAAGATGAAATGAAGAAACCAAGAAAGAGTGAGAGGCTGAGTGAATCCCAGAGGAAAAGCAGTCTCCAGGCTTTTCACACCATCAACCATCACTGACCAGAGCCACAAAGGATCAGGTCTGGAGATGTGGTCAGGCCTTGACAATTGTGAGGTTCACAGCAGACACAGGATCATATGTCACGTATATCTGCCTTTTCAGGCTAGAGTGAGGTCAGTTTTTTTTTTTTTTTTTTTTACACAAACAGCATGTCACTGCAACACATACATACATGCAACAACTGTAACAGCATATGACCCCAATACAAAACTGGGCTAGGCTTTCCAAGAATTGAGTACAAAAGAAGATGTGCCTGTCAGACAGTTTGAATAAGAGATTTTCTTGAGGACAGAGCTTGTTCACTTACTTATTTTATTTACAACACGACATTACACAGCGATCTCATTTTCACCAAAGTCAACCAACATATCTGTGATTAGAGTAAAACTAACTTTAAATCCTGCATATTCTGTACATGGAAGATGATGTGTTACAACTAGAGCTAGGCAAAATATCCAATTTTAGATATTGTTGGTCTTTTGAAGATATGCAAACATTGAATAACGAGTAAAAAAATACTGTCAACTTTTAAATAACTATAGAAACTCTTGAAATTAAAAGCATATAAAATTTTAGATGATATTGTGAATGTTGTTTTTGAGATATCCAAAAATTGAATATCGAGTATGTTGTTTGAAGAAAAATTGCCAATCAAAATATTAGTATTTAACACAGATGAGGACTGAGCAGCTAAAACTAGTTGTAATGCAAAACCTGAATGAGTCGAATCATTTGTAAACTTCACTTGATTGAAAATGGGTGGAATTACTATTATTTAGGTTAGAAAAACTGCAACGTTTCCAACTTTAACGCAACCTACTGGCGTAAACAATACATATTTTATCACATTTCTGTTTGAAACAATTATCGTTATTGAGATATGCCGAAAAAAATATCCAAATATTCATTTTTGTTAATATTGTCCAACCTTACTTTTTCTTTGCTACCCAAAATAGTCCCGTCTCCCAACTTGAAAACCACTGATTTAGTCTACTTACTACTTTTACTTTAGTAAAGGAGTCAGTAAATGAACTGATCAGAACACGACTTAATCATATTTGATAAATAAACTTTACCTTTTATGTTTAATGACATATTTTAACATTTCCCTTTTGGACCGATATAATATCGTCTGAATATAACAATAGAGATATCCCAAAAAATTATCGAGATTTTCATTTTTGTTGCCCAGCTTTAGTTACAATATACATTGGATCAAAAATATACCTGAAACTGTACCACAATTTGAGAAGAAAATACAATACTTAACTGTACTTTTACATACATGCAGCATTTGTCCAAACAGGGCCAACAAACGGACGCTTCTCTTCCTGTAAAGTTCCTGTAAAGTTCTCTGGCTGTACTTTTTCCTTGCCTCGTGATACTTCATTATTTGAAAGTATTTCATCAGGAGTGTTTTGCCTGTCACATAAATAATGTATGCTACATCCAAACATGTTCCTTGGCCACAGAATTAATTATTCCGTGGAGAGTCTCCGTGTTATACCTGTCAGTGCGGCCTTGTTCCTCCAGCACAATGATAATGAATGTTCCTAGCCACCGCCTTTCTTGCTGTACAATATTTAATTATTGCACCACTTTTTTTTTCTTCTCCTTTTTTACCATGCCCATTATCTTGACATCCAAAACACAAGCACGACTCCTTTATTCTCGCTCTGCCATACACATTCACAGACTCATAAAGCGCATGTATAATTTAGAGGATAATATATTAGCCCGATAAGCACTGGTGATCTGCACAGGCTGCTGATTCGGCTCTATAAAGGACACATCACGTAGCAGATGACTCCATGGTGACAGAATCAAAGTGAAAATGCTTCAAACTCAGATATAGGGTTTGCCCTGAAGCTCATCTGTGGAGAAATGAAGTGTATTAATAGAAAGTACTAAGGTGATGGACAGTCTGCTGAAGCTGAGAATATTGCATCAATATATTTAGTGTTATACTTATTAATATGCTTGTATGTTATGTAAAGTGCAATTAAAGCCATGCAGCCCTTTTTCATTTGTTTATTTAAGTTAGGGTAGCTGATTTTTATACAGCAAGCACACATTAAGTCTAAATCTAAAAAAATGTTCTCATAATCCTTCCACACATGGTTCATATTGACATGTATTCGTTTTTGGTTGCAATTATGGCTTAAAACCCACTTCTTGCAAAGAGTAAAGTCAAACTGGAGAGGACCACCCAAGCTCAGCCAATCAGAGCGCTGCATTCAGCTCGTATTTAGAATTCAAATTCATTATTATTCAATTCAGACAGTACTCAGTGGTCTCATTTCTTCCACAAACTACTGCATTTATAAGTTACTCCTTAGTGTAACGCACAAAGGTTACTAATGTACAACTAAAAAAGTTAGTTACCTCAACTTGAACATATCAACAATAAACACAAATGATCAGTTCAGTAAATAAACACTCAAATCCAAATCTGTCCTAATAACTGACCTTAAACATCATAGCATATAGTCTCATAGCAGCATTACATTTTCAAACATTATTTTCTTAAAGCTTTTTTTTTTCCTTCTTTTTTTTTAAAGATCATGTTTTGTTTTTTTTTTTGTTATCTTATTGTCTTAAAGTTGCTCAATGTGGCTTTCAGTCAATTAAACGTATTGTTCTCCATGACAAGAAGCAGATCTAAGAACATGTGTTTGTTTTTTTTTGTTTTATTTATGGGCAACAATAGTAAAATGAGTGACATAAAATGACATACATAGCAAGTCAAAAGTGTTACATTTACAAATGGAGCCAGATCAATATATTTGTAAGTGGTGATAAAAGTATCAAAATGTATCAACACTCAAGCTAAATTTTTTTTTTAATTCCTTATAAAACACTATTAATGTTGTTTAATTCTGTTCCTGTCTATTTAATTTAGGCCTTTTAACCACAGTCCTCATGCTTGCATAACATTCACCACAATGTGCTTTGTATAGCTTTTCACAAGTCTTAAAAGCAAGCATGAGTTACGGCAGTCAGCCAAATAATATAAACAAATACATTTCCTAGATTTTAGTGGACAAAATGTCTCTTATTAGACGTAATTTTCCCTCAAATAGATACACTGAAGCAATGTCGGTGGCATTTGAATACAAACACACTGCAACAATGTCATACTTGCCATACTGAATCTAAATTGCTAGCTCGTCTCATCTATCACTGCAGTGCATCTTTGTCTTTCCTTGACACCTGCTAAACTCTGACGACACATGTGACGGTATGCTCAGAAAGTCAAACATGTGAAATATTGGAGAGTATTTAGTGCATTTTGTCCCTGCTCACTGTCTATTACCACAGCCACACCTCTTTTCCGTTTAGCACCAATCGCGAGCCTGCGCAGCCACTTCCTGCTAAATTGCTCCGTTCTGTCACCGCGGCCTAATTTATGTTCCGGGCGCTCTTACTTTACTGCGTGTGTGCTGGTTGGTAATTGGTGCCCATCAGTGTCAAGTGTTTCTGTGGATGTACGCAAGCCCAACACAACCCAATGCACCAAACAGCAGAGATTTGCATAAAAACGTGTGCATATTTTGACAGCTTACGACACGTGAACCTCCAACATGGACAGCGTTTAATTAACACGGGGAAAAAGAAAGCCGGCTGAATACCTCCTATGTCGCTGTATGACTTATCGGTGGGGTTAGCGCTACATAAAGAACATGCTTCTAAACAGCTGTGACATTATTCATTCAGATGTGGTGAATGTGTTTCTATGGAACCAATTCATACATATTCACACAATGAACTGGTAAGACTGCAATAATGATTGTTTAAGCAGTCAACTACCTTGTGTATGTAAATGGTAGAAATGTAAATAAAAAAAGACTTGGGCTACACTAGATATTACAATAGAATCGAAATTTTAATTTTATTAGAAACTTCGGTAACACTTTAGAATAACTACAGAATAATTAGGCTTAATCATTAATAACACCTTAATAAAGACTTATTACATAGACTAATTAAATATGAACAAATGATTAATAAATAGATGAAAAAGCTTATTAGTAACTACTTCATTACTCCGGATCCTGCCCTCTAACCCTAAATCTTAATCTTAGCTCCTTAGTTAAGTAGTTACTAAGCATTAATAAACGTTTTCATTTACTAATTCATTATTAGTTCATGAATAATTAAGGCTTTATTTTTGCTTTATTAATGGTTTACTAAGGCCAATTAAGATTTAGTTAGTATAAAGTGGTACCGAAACAAAAAGCAAATTCCAAAGGCAGACATTTTAGAAGTGCCATGTTTTCCTTCACAAACCACAAAATATCATGTGATTGTCTGAAGGAAAGAGGTCAAACATGTAGTTAAGGTCTGTTCAAACATGTTCAAAACATGTGTTTTAGTAGTTTGTCTGTTTTTTCAATGGTTTTGTTCAGGATGGGTTTAAGATGTAAACATTAGACAGAATTACACGGTTAAAACACAGAACGTGAATCTATTGGGAATGACAATGCTGAAAATATATGCTTTTCCCAATCATGCAGGCCTAACGTTGAGTGAAGGCTTCGAGAAAGAGAATAGATATTGCATAGACACTATAATGTGTACATGTTTTTGGACAATTATTTTTAATAATACTGCTGTGTTATATATAGAAACAACCTTTTTTGTTGTTTGATGAGAGAGGAAGAGCTTACTGTACAGGTTGTAGTGATAGGCAAACCAGAAAAAATAGAGGAAAGATACGCAGACACAGGGAGAACTTCACATAGACAGTCCAGGAGTCAAACCCAAAACCTTCTTGGTATGAGTCAAGAACCCCTGCACCACTGTGATCAACAAAGAAATGGAAAAAACTGAATGTTGAATAAATGAACAGTGGGTCAACATTACTGATGCCAAAATTTTTAAGTGTTTTGTAATTTTTCAGTTCGCAATATATTCGCGAAAGGAAAAAAAATAATTGCGCCAATTTAAGTAAAACTGAATAATATTTAGTCAATTCTAAAATATCCATTCTTGTATTGACAAAAGCCACATTTAATAAAAAGCAGATCTTTGGTACAGATGTGTGATATCCTAGATTAACCTATTTAAAAACCTATCAAAGCCTTTATCTAGGTTCAAGGCTTCAAAATAATATCAAACATTGACTAATTATCAATTTATTAGTAGACTACATTTCGTGTTTGGAGGTCGCGAATGCCTACGATCATTATTTTTGGGGTCACAACAAAAAATGGTTGAGAACCACTGTCCTAGAAGGTAGAATACATTTTTATTTTGTACTATAATCAAGAGTCAATTTGTGATTTAAAACTCCAAATATTGGCAAAATAAATAAATGAGTAAATAAAAAAGTTTTATAAAATTGGTCACAAATATGGGAGAAAAGTGGCATTTCAGTCCATGAGAATGAAAGAAAATAAAAGATTTGGTGATCATAATAGTGAATAGTTGCTAAATTGTGACAATAATGGCAACACTGGAATGTAATATTATGACATCAGCCCTTAAAAAGTCTTATTGAATCTAATTAAAGGCCAAACCAGGAGATGTCATGTAACCGATCAAACAAAAGAACTGCTCAAAACAAACAAACCAGTAAACAATAAACACAACCTCCTTCGCTGCTCTTATCGTTCCAACACTTTCCCTACGCTGCATAATAAACACATTCTGATCGCAGTCAATGGCGTGTGCGTAGAGAAGGTGCCTCTGCGCGCTCATCCCTGTCCGGGCCGAGCTGGGAGCAAGTGAAGCGTGTCCCGGGACAGACAGGAAGGTCCGCGGAGGCGCCCTGACCCCCAGAGAGAGAGGATTTAGATCTTTGTTTTTAATCCCCCTTACACGCACCGCTGCCTCTACAGTAACTCTCCCCGCAGCCTTCATGTATAGCAGCGCAAAAACAAAAGCAATAACTAAACACGTGTATGTCAGCAAACAACAAATCCTGCTATCTGCTCTGTGTTGTGACAGGAAAACAGTGGTCCTGGAGCTGTCCGGAGCAGTCGGGAACAAAAGGAGGAGGAGATATATAAAACCAGACCAGCTATTGGTGATATTTTGGCTTTTTCTGTAGCTCTTGTGGGATGTTTATGGTTTGAATTCCTCAAGAAAGTCTAAAAAAAGAGTTTAAATGGGGTAATGCAGGCAAACTGTGGTCCGAATGCCAAATGCGGCTCTCAGATCAATCTTTGTTGGTCTCAAACCTCCTGAATAATGAACCAAAGCAACAAAAGACACAAACGAAATCTAGCATTTAGCATTAGCAATAGCAATAGCACTTTCTGTACACAAATGCAGGCTTAAAGGGACCTAATGCGTTTTTCTATGCATTTAGAAATAAACTATAACATTTTGTTATTTGTAAAGCACAGAATTGATGTAAAACTGCTCAGAAATAGAAAGAGGTCCTGTGCTAAACTGCAGAACTGAGCCTCTTCATTGTAATATTTTAATGTAACAAGCAGCAGATTTTAAATGTGTCTTCTTTATTGTTGTAATGTGCTTATGTGACTATTTAGAAACATACATGCTTTACTATGGATCTGAATTGGTTAAATAATCACAATAAAACACAGAAAAGTGGGAGGGGATAGGTGGTAGGTGAGGACAGGGCTTTTCCGAGCACTCAGTCATCAGCTGAAGGACAATACAAGATCACTCAAACATGCAGGGATCATTCTTAATAAAACTTTGAGTAAGCCAATGATAAAAGAAAGCAAATAACAAGGTTAAAAACTTACAAAAGTAGATTTCAGACAATAGGTCTCCTTTAAACCGGAAAAACTGTCTTGTGGCTTAAGTTAACTTGCTGTATTATCTTGGTTTTGTGTTACTGTTTAATGAATACTAGGGCTTGATTAGTTGGGTGATTATTTTTCAATAATCAATTAGTTGTTTAGAACATAGGAGTCCCTTGAACACATTTTTGCAAAATTAGAGCTTAGGTACACTGGAAACATTCCATCTTAAAAGTTCATAAGTGATTTGACTGTTCCATATAAAAGAAGAAAAATATAAGCATTTCTCACTTGAAAATAAGAAAGAAAAAGGTCACAATGATAAACAAAACTGGCTTGTTTTATTGAGAAAGACCATTTCTAGATAAATAGAAGCACTTTTTTCCATAATAACTTCTTTAGGTCTGCCTTTTCTTCCAGTGTGGCATCATCAAAAACACAACATTTACACAATTTTCATTGTTCATCATCATCATTGCTGATCAGTCGAGGTTTTCTCATCTCATGGTTTGTTTTGAAACCTAAATAAAACCTTTTAGCAGTTACTTGATTATTAAATTAGTTGACGATTATTTAGGTAATTGATTATTTGCAATGAAAAAATGTAACCAAAATGCTCTCAAAAAGACAAAAAATGTGACAAGAGTTCATACAAAAACAAGAATTTACAAAGAAAAGAACTACAGTATAATGCACCTAAAAGCCAGATCAACCCAATAATTCAATCCAATATCTTCAGCTAACTCACTCAATTTGTTTTTAGTGGCAGAAATTTAATCATTTTGATCACAATTTTGACACTTTAAACATAAAAACAACTATAAAACTACAGCTCAAGCATGGATTTACACATTTACAGTTTACCTGCAATAAAAAGCCTTTCTATTTGCTAACTGTAGTGATGATTTCTATTCATAAGAAGTTTTTATTCCCTCCCATGCCAGAGGAGAAATCTGTCTCTAAATGCCCTGATCTAATCCGCAGTTGAAGTGGCTTGATTATACCATTGCTTAAACACCATGCCACTTCCTTTACATGCAAGTGATGCTATTAACCCACTTAGAGCTGCCCCTGACCCACCTCACACGCTCAATATTCAGCCGAAGAACAAAATGCGTGGCTTTGAATTGCAAAAAATGCTAAATGTGGGTGGCAATTCACCAGTGGGACTGAGGCTGGGTGGACGTGTGCGCGGAATTACAACTGCACTCGACTAAGAGAGAGTGGGATGGGCCCCGAGCCAGCCACTCATCCCCGCGGTTTTCCAACACAGCAACGTTCCAATAGCTTTCCCCATCGACTCCTCAGCCAATGGGGCTTGTATGTGGAAAATGGAGAGAGGAACATAATAGCTTCCAATGTATATAACCGGATGATGGAGTCGAGAGTCTGCCGGCGTTTGTGTGTATGTTTACGGTCTGCGCTACGATGGGAGATAGCAGGGAAATGGTCAAATAGAGAGAGAGTGACAGAAGAAGAAGCATGGAATACAACTAAACTAGAACTTAGACTATTTTAGAATCGATAGTGGAATAACTTAACTTCAAACTGTATTTTAAATCTAAGTTCATCTTTTGCTTTAGTTTTGCTTTAGCTTTCGAACAAACACAAAAGTGAAGCAGACTCACCATATCTCCAGAACCAATCAGCTCTCAGCCCAATGAGCAAGATAATAAAACTCATGGCTCTTTATGAGAAAAGATTGTTTGATGTTCTGATTTTTTTTCCCACTAAGTTCTGCTTGTACAATAAGCTTTCTGGAGGAAAACTGAATTTTCTTATCATGGGGAAAAGAAGATGAGTAGTCCAGGTCTAAAGGTGCACTGTACATTTAGGGCATACCTGCTTATCTCCATGGAAAAGTTTTCATTTTATCTAGAATATTCCAAAGGCTGTGTTTAATCAGTTAAAAAGTATGCATTTTACTGTGTACTATCAATGTTTTAAACCTGAAAAAAAAAAAAAATAATCTTTTGTGATCCAGTTTTACTTACTCTAAAAGTATCTGTTACTTCAGTGGTTCCCAAACTTTTCAGACCGGGACCCACAAAATATTGATGTAACCAACTCGCGACCCCCACAGCAGAATAAAATGGATGTCTTTAAAAATTCAAGTTGGAAAACCATTCAAATTGGGCTAAAATGCAATTAGTTTTAGAATTATTGCTTTATATGAACAATTTCCAGTCAAACCTGATGCCAAAGTTCTAAAAACAGATTAAAAACCAAGTCATAACTGTAAAATTACATGTTAAAATCATCTCACGATCCTCAGATTTTGCTTTGCGATTTCAGGATTAGTCCTAGGCAGAACAATGGACATAAGTAGGAATCTGACACTCTTTTTTGTGTCTTAATCTGAGAGGAAATACATTCTACGTTATTTTGAAAATAGTGTGACATATTATTGGGGGGCCTTGGGGCAATATTCAGGCCAATAGGAGGGCAGCGGATCTGAAAGTTTTGGGAACTGCTCCTTTAAGTATTTAAAAACAACATATCTAGTTTTACTTTATTTTTAAGGTGTTAGACCAGGGGTGTCAGATTCATTTTGACAACAGACCACATTGGCATCTTGATTGTCCTTGAAGGGCCAGTCGTAACTGAAATTAACCTTACTAATCTTTGACTTATACAAATAATAGTTGTATTTGATTATTGTATATTTATTTGAGGGGACAATTACTGAATATTTATGTGCATTAGTCTGAAAAATGACTTACTCTTTAAGTTTTAGACAAATCTTTTCTTTAGGTTAAGACACCCAGATTACTTCTGGGACAAATATAAAATTGAAGTAGACCTTATAAAACCTTGAGGGCTGAATGAAATGTGTGTTAGACAATGGAAATGAAAAAAGATTGTTCTGTCTGTCGTCAATCCCTGTCTTTACTGTAACAGGTTATATAAGTTCTGACTAATTCAACAAAAATATATATTTTTAAACACGCTTGAGAAAAATGGAAGTCTGTACAGCATGCACACATTTTCTAATACATGTATTTTAGTTTCCAGCTGTGACAAGTCGCAAGAAGCCAATTTTCACAACAGTTTCCTAATCATAAAGCAAAATGACTGTGCAAGAAAGGCGTTTTTTTTGACAAATTACAGATGAAATTGCCAAGAGTCAAAGTTAAATAGAAGTCACCTGGAAGTGGGTTGTTATCAAAGTCATTTTGACCTATGCCTATTTAGATTGTTCAAAATAATGAGCCTTTATACTTTCCATTTTCCTGAGAAAAGCTATAACTCAGCAAAGGGCAAAGTTTCAAAACAGTTTGGATAAATGTTCGTGCTCAGAAGTGCATTTTATTTCCAAACACGCACAAAAAAACATCTTTAGAATCGATACGTTCTAGCGCCGTGGCAGGCAGAGACACAGGAAATGGGAATGTGGGAAGAAAGGGGACATTTAGACAAAGGATACTGTTCCCAAAAGACATTCATTTAGCTCAGCACCAAGCAGCAGCAATGAGGCAGGCACAAAACAGAAATCATGTTAGCTTCCACATTATGTGCAACACAACCCCATACACAAGTGCATTACTGCATTTAACGTCTGCATTACGCCATGGAGCATGCAAAAAAATCCACCTAAAGCCATGTTGTACACTGTGTTTCATCATAAGAACAGAACTCATCTACATTCAATTGCACGACACAAGCCCAGATTTTATGGTCAAAACAAAGGTGTGAGCGTTGTCATAAAAAAAACAGCACCGTTAGCCTCATTAGCTCATAAGGATCAAGCTATTGTGTTTGCGCTCAGCTTAGGAGATGTAAATACAATCCGCTAAGGTTATATAAAAATAGAGAGTACAAGGCTTGAGCAAATCAACTGTGGCACTGAAGCAAATGTCCCACTGAAGCAGAGTTAGTCATAAAGAACTGGAAAGGTATATGAAGGTATATTGTATGAAATGGATTTAGCCGGTATCGTTGTTGTGGCTGATTCCAAAACCAGTATTTAAATTGTAAGATCTATAGCAAGCCCATAAATGGATCTTAAAGCTGGGGTACTTGATATTTTTTGTTGCAACTTAGTAAATGTTGTCTTTTCCACCAGAAACTCTAATGTAATCACATGAATCACTGTAAGTAGGTCTGAATTGGATAATAAAGAATTTTGCTTCTCGTAGATAGTCAAAAGCAGCATTCTGATTGGCTGTGCTTGGGTGGTCCACTTCAGCTTCACGTTGCTGTTTGTAAAAAGGGAGATCTTAAGCTGTAAAAAAAAAAAGAATGCATAAATATAATTTATGTGTCAAGCCATTTTTGGAGTCGAATTAGAGAAAAAAAACATCTACATCTTGTTTTGCAGCATAAAAGTAGGGACGCAATCTTTAATATGAAGTAAAACATTTGTCAAAATATAACATCACTGTCATTTATGTGGGTTTTGGCCCACAGTTGCCAATGTAGTTGCTAGGTAACAGTCAAGGGTTCCCCGCTTATGTCATATTTGCTGGACAAAATAAAAACTATAAACCTCAAAAAATAGTCAATTTAGGTGAAAACAAGCAAAATCTTTGGACAAATCTTCAATAAAATCATTATATACAAGAAATAGATGAAGAAATAATTGACAATGCATTAGAAAAATTAATCTAATTCCCATTCCTAATTATTTAATTTTGTTAAAAGTCTGATCTCTGCTTCAAATTGCATAGTTTTAATAAGGTTGTCTGTACATCTCTCCATTCAAAACAAGAGCAAACAGTAAGTGTATATCTTTAGTTATATATCTATAGTATATTTGAGAGCGTCACTGCATTAGTTTTGCTTATATGAACATTTTGGATGGAATGTAACTTTAAAAAGTGCATTCAAGCTGAATTGCAAACATTTCTGTCAAAAGAGAAAAATCAAATACACTAAGAAGCGTGATGCCCTTCTAATAATTGAGAAGGACATTGCAGACTGAATGCCTAAAATGTGTTTACATTTTCAAAGGTGGAATTTTAAAATCAACATTCCATTTCTCCAGCCACAAAACCGTTTACATTGCATCCTGGAATGCCCTGATTGAAGTTCATAGTTATCTTTGGAGAACACGAAGGAAGACTTGACTTGCATCAACGCTACGACACGCCTCCGTTTACTGCAAATTCCCGTAAAACTCCTCTCCTCTCTGATGTAACTGGCAAGCATAATGGATGTGTTTTGGTTGGCTGCAAAGTGCCACCTGTTTCATGACAGATATTTTCCCCCAAATGCGAGGATAAAGATTTCACAAGTGGGGAAAAATGTCAGGCTGCTCTGCATGGTGTCAACACTGAGGATGGCGGAGAATTATCCACCACTTCCACTGAAAATGACTTATATCTGGAGGCATTTATTAGCTGAGTGCAGATTTGAGGAGAGCTTTAGAGCCTTGATCTTCAGATAGGAGGTGGGGCTGCAGTGATTACTTTTTAAATGTATAGCAGCATAAGTGGTGAAGTAATCTAAGCCTATATTTAAGAAGGCAAACTGTCACTTCACATTACAGAAAAACTACTGCTGTTTCTGTAATGACTTCTGCCATAATAAATTGATATCTAGGGCTGGGCAATGTTGACTGAAGCATCTTGATAATGATATTGAGCCGATATTATGACGATCCAAGAAGAATACAGTATGTTAAATATGTCTTCAAACAGCTAAAGTTTAAAGGGACTGTACTTGATTTTTGCATTCTTAAAATGGAAAGAAACAGAAATTTTTCATTTTAAGCTTCTTACTTCATTCTACATGATTTGCTCACTTAGCTTATTCATTCTGAGCTTCAGAATTGTTCATGATGTGTTTTAATGTTTTTTTCACAGCTGTTATTGGTGAGGTGAGTCACTATGCTAACAACAGTTAGCCACAATGCTAAAAACAAAAACAGAAAAAGTTGGCGACAAACGGTATTTTATTAGACATAGACAGGACGTGACGGACTAATTTCCACCTGAATAGATACATTAACAAGATATCAGTGTTAGGGGAAAATTGTTTTAAGTTATATTGTGGTAAAAAAAAAAATAATTGAGAGTAGATTTGTGATTTATGCTTTGGAATGTGTTCTGTTATATTGGGACAGATCTAAACTATAATATTAAGTTTTTATGAAGGAAGTGACAGAAAATGTTATACTTCCTTTGCAATTTGATATTTGCATCTAACAGAATGGCTATTTCCATTTGATTTTGACACTCAATATTCAAGTTTTGCATATCTTCAGAACAACTTTCATAGTATGACTTAAATTTGATATATTGCCAAGCTCTAATTGTATCCAGAGCTACACATTTTGAGAAGCAGAATTTCCAAATATTAGTGCAACAAATTACAGCTAAAGCATTAAAGTTCACCATAGACAACGCTTAGTAAGTCATAGTTGCATGGTTATTTAAAAACAGAGGTTAAGGTTTAGCTCTCTCTTTGATCCTGTTCACAATTGTACTTCCTAGTTGAACATGAGCAGCTTATATAATATAGGTAGAGGTAATTCCACTACTTATCTTGTCAGTCACTGCAAACACTGGCCAAGCTCCATATACAGTGTATACATATGACACAATTGTTTAGCTTGACAACACTTTTACACTGTACACCTTTATTTAGTTGATTTATTCTTCAAACTGTCAGAAAATGTGTTGTAGATTGTGTAAAGTTCTATTGTGAGCACATTCAGTCAAATTTTCATTCGCATGTCTTGTCTCAACAAAATGATGTCTCATCCCACAGTCAGAGTTACAATTGCACTGCTACAACTACTAATACGACTAACACAATATCATTGACACCACTAATGTTCCATTAGTATTGCTTCACTAGTTGCCAAAGCACTGCATATCATTGTTTAGTCCATTAAAAAGACAGATGGTGACTTGATCAACCAAAAGTTTCATTAGTTGACAATGAAATTTACTGCATTATAAAGATTTTGACATACATTGCAGGTTCATTCATTCTTTTCATTCATTAACATATTAAAATATAGTTGACTTGTACTGAAATGGTTCCATATACTCATAATTTGTGGATCTTTCTGAAAAGTAGTCATACCATCTACTGACCAGCCATAGACCCTGGAGGTAGAAGAGAAACACGTCACTTGAGCACTTGTCCCTCGTGAAATCAATGCCATTGATGAGTTCAGCTGATAAATGAGAGGATTCTATGCAGCCAACCGGAACACTACGCACGTGACCAACGCTAAAAATACTGGGAAAAAGTCGAGTTCTAGTTTCAGCTGCCCTTTAAAGAAGCTTAGTAAGAGAGAACGCTGCAGAAAATTGTGTTTCAACAGCGTATTGCAAGATTGTTAGCATTTGGACAGATATTTATGGAAGACAAGGATGGAAATTGAATTAGAAAACCACTAATCAATACATCAGTTGATTAAAAAAGAGTGTTATTTCAGTTATTTTTCATGTTCCTATGGTGTTTCAGTATCCAGTCCAATTCAATATGACTTCAATTGACAAGAACAATCCAAGGAATTCAATCAATAACAATGTGGGCATGCTTGGTTCAAAGTAGCTCAATGGATAAGCTGTGCATCCAGGTTGAAATCTATTGTTTTGGTTTTGGTGCTAGCTGATTCAAACTGTAACATGTTGTTATTTCTGCCCGCTACTCAACAGCAGGCTTACTCACTAAATAGGTACACAGAATTCTAAAAACGAATTTCTAAAATTGCTTGTGTGTTCAGCTTGCATCCGGCCTCACGCTGGTCTCAATATCTTCCAGGTGATTTGCGAAAGGATGTTGGCTCCGAGACGAATAATCGCAAAGCCATCCTTCATTACACAATGCTAAATATGCAAAATTCACAGCTCCCCTACCCTCTGTCTCCTCCAGCACTTGCATCACTTAGCCAGCTCCATCTGCCATCTCTCACTAAACTCTCTCTTCCATCGCTTTGTTATGCTTCCCACATTTCCCTCCACCATTTTCTACCTCTCCACTTGTCCTCTGCAACCTCCTTTTTATCCCTGTATCCAACTGCTTTTTCCTGCAGCGTTTTCAGGCTCTACCCAGCACCGCTCGCCTGCCTGCATCCTCTCATCTAAATGGGACGTGTGGCCTTGCTCTATCTTGATTCTTCAAGACAGGAGGTGAGAGCTAACCTTTCTCCCACTTCCACACCTCTGCTTGCTCCCTGTTATTTGTTTTCATAACACAAAATACACCGGCCTCGGTCACGCAAGACATATCACCAAAAAGCTTCAACAGCATCCCAACTAACAGTCAAAACAGCGTACATTGGGCAAGCAGATGAAATCATAAGGGAAAAGGCTTCTCTGGAGGTGAGATTCATATCGGATTATTGCACGAGTGAAAGATAAAGATGAGACGGGTGGAAAAAGTGAGAATATCCCTTGATATCAGCTTGTGCTAATGAATATGATTAATGTTAAGCTTCTTGAGTACCCACAATCCATGTGGTTAAAGAAAATCATTAAAATTCTGAGACTGTGAGTCATATCAAAGGATATCCAACAAAAGGTGTTATTCTGATCAAAAATACAGACACTTACATTTTATGCCAGCTATCGAGCTGACCAGCTTAAAGCAAGTGAATGAATCAAAACGCTTAGAAAGAAAAAATGAACTTACGAGTTCTGTAGCGGTGGTGTGGGCGCGTGGCGGGGCCTTTACCTGGACGCCCATGATTCCAGCGTGTAGTGGGCTTGAACGGGACAGCCGGCTGGGAGGAGGGCAAGGGCAGCTTGGCAGTAGATTTGACAGCAGGAGTGACAGTAGATGAAGATGTGGAGGTGATAGTCACAGTCTGCCCTGGTTTAGAGTTCCCATTACGTCCATTGTTCCCGATCCCTTTCCGGACAGCGTTTCTCGGGGTGACCTCCTTGACGCTGGGTGGTGGTGTTAGCCTGGTGGCACGGGTGGTTGAGACAGTAACCACAGTTCCGATAATGCGAGTACCCACACGGTTGTGAAGGTGCGGGGCACGATTCGCCTCACCACCCAGAGAGCTCCCATTGGCCGAGTGGTTAGCAGGAGGTCCTGATCGAGTTCTAGGTGCTGGGGCGGTACCATCAGCAGCTAGCAGTGTGGTAGTAGAAAGGATAGCAGTGGTAGAGGCCGCAGATGTAGTGGTCGTGGCAGGAATGTCTTGGCCCTTAGGCATGGCACTGGGTTTGGAGAGGAATATAGGGTCCTGTCCAATGCTACCTTTAGGATCCACCAAGTCAGTGGGCACATAGTCCTGCACCGAACCCACCACAATCCACTTGAGAAGCATCAGGCTTAGTCCCAGTCCTACAAATCCCATGACAAGAGGGACAGCACAAAGCCAGGTCTGCTGCCGGGGCCACACCGCACAGGGGCCACAGCGCAGGGGCCCCTGGGCTCTTGGCGACGCCTGCTCGGCCCCTGGCTCTTCCAGTGTCATGGGAACAAGGGAGCTTGTGCCCGAGCGCTCACTCATCCTGTCAGGGGAGGGTGGCTGCTGCTTTTTTGTCTTGGAAAGTGAATACGAGGTCAAACAGGTGGCCGGATGATGCAAGGGCATAGACAAGGAAGGGGACCAGGCGCAGAAGGAATGTCGGACATTTTAAGTATAGCCAAGCACACACTGCCTTTTTCTACATGCAGAACTAGACTGAACACAAACTAATGCACCTACAACATAAGCAGACACGCTATCACACACTGGGCTATTAATTAAAAGCTGCACAGCACTCTATTGCATTCACAAGCGATATAAGCTGCACTCCCTCTGGCGGACAACAACCCAAACACACACACACACCACCATCTAAAGAGCACATGCACTTTCACGCCTGCACGCACGTTCTGGACAGGTGAGAGGAGCCAAAAGGAGGGGGGTGTCTCACTGTAGTTCAGCTCTAACGAAGCGAGGATAATTCCCAGGATGCTTCTCTGCCTCGTTTAAAAAAACAGACAGAAGGAGGCAAAAAAGAACGGAGAAAGATATTGATCCGCTGGGTGGTGAGCTTCAGACTCGGGCTGTAAATCCATGTGCGTGTGTGCGTGCGTAGATCAACACGCCAGGCTACGACAGCACCCTTCTCCCCTCGCGGCTGCGTGATTATCAGACGCATACACTCCTCAACGTGTCAGCAGCCACCACCTTTAGTCAAGTTCCTCAATCATTTTGTTTTCCACCCAGATCAGACGCTGTTAGAGATTCCCACTCTTCTTTTTGCAGTCTTTTAAGTTTGCTTGCACTCCATCCCTCGCTACCTTTTTGCCCACTCCAGATGTCAGTAAATCCAACCGCCAAAAGCCGGCAGACTGCGCTCAGGGGCAGGGCATGCAGAACCAGATGTGCCCGAGTCCAGGAGAGTATATCCGACTGGTCCAAACCGCTTGGATGTGGAAAGAAAACAAAATCCACGGCAACAACACAACAGGATCCGCGCGTCTGGATAGTCTCCGTCACCACGATGATGATGATGGATCCCGCGCAAAACGCCGAAACTATATGCTTCGTTTACCTCCGCTGCATTCTCACAGTGGTGCAAGAAGGAGCAGCGGAGAGGAGGATGAAGAGAGAGAGAGGACAGAGTCAGAGAGAAGCAGGGAGGGAGGGAGAGAGAGAGAAGGAGGGGGCTTATACTGCTACTGCTGCTGCTGCTGCTCTGAAAAATGATGCGGCGGCTGTTCTCGTTCGGCTGCAGACTGGGGAGAGACGGAGAAAGAAGAGGAGGAGGAGGGAAGGGTGCTGCCTCAATCTGCGCTGACTGATGTGGCTCTGTACGCGGCTGCTATCCCGTCCGGCTGCGTGCGCGCTTTTTCCAATGTCCCCAAAACGCACCGACGCGAGTCCAAAGTGACAAGAAGCAACTGTGTTTTGGCGTTGTTTCCCCCCCCCTTTTCGCACTTTGGCTGATCCCTGGGAAGTAAAAAAAAAGAAGGATAGATGGGTGAGAGAAAGTGTGAGCGTTGGTTAAGATCCAGGACAAGCGAGCCACACTCAGACACACCCCAGGGAGCGGTGAAGTGCAGGGGAGGGGCAAGCTCCAAGGCAAGCAAATAAACACGAGCACGTCTCATGAGATGGATTCAGACCGGACCGACCGACAGAGTGCCATCTTCCACCGGGCAGCAGCAGCAGCAGGCAGAGTAGGATTTACACTAGTGGGACAGGCTCAGGGCCAAAGTGGCTTTATGGATAATGCCATGTGCTCAGATCTGACTAGGAATGACAAACACACTGGCCAACAAGCACAACCTGGGGTCTTTCAAGGGGATTTGGAGATTGAGTCATCGTTTTTTTTTTTTTTTACGTGTCTGTCTGTAGGTGGCAGTGTCAAGTAAAAGTTGTATTGAGGACATACTAGTATTGTAACTTGAAAAAGAAATGTAAAGGTTTTTTTTTTCATCAATATGTATGAAACTCAAACACAAAAGAGTTGATTTTAGACAGATGCAACCCTGCTTATAATAAAAGTACACGTTATATAATGTTTTATTGTTCAAGTCTATTCTTAGCTAAAACAGTGTCTTTAAGTGAGCAAAATAAGTGTCATTAGTCTCATTTTCCCTTGTCAACAAAGAAAAATATGCAACTGTATGTAAATTAAGGCTTAAATGAGCTGAATAAACTGTCATCTACGTTCCTGCCTTTCTCATGCAGAAAGAAATTGAGCACAAACATCACACTGGACTATTTTAAAGCTGCAGTTATGGAACCACTGGGCCTAAACTTTTGCTGTTCACAGTGAAAAATGTAATGTGTGAAGAATACAGATCTGAAAGTCACTGTTTTTTATTAAAATGTAGTTTGAAAAGAGACAGAGGAAGTTCCTAAAGAGTACTGACAAAACCTACCAGACAGGTGTGGTACTCAAACCGGCCTTTTTAGAAGTAGTGGTGATAAGTACATGTTCATCTGACCCACTTGAGGCTCTGTAGTATAGGTAAGATAAAAATACAATATGTTCTGTTCATGTCACATCACAATAATCTAACTGGAGAATTTAAACTGATATCTGACTGTATTATTTGTATACAACCATACACAGTACATAGTAAAGAGTTGAGTTTGTGATTTCGATCTACTGAAACTTGTCAGAAACATAAAATCTGAAGTCTGGAAATGGAGAGCCTGGAATGAACTGGTGCAAAATTCCTAACTTGGAGCTTAGAGTATTGTTTAAATGTAGTTTTGTCATATAAAATATGCTCTGGTCACTAATTAACAGGTTGAACATTTAGGAATTGCAAAAGTAAATCATAAATCATCTCAAGCCTTATGACATCACACTCTAGTATATGAACACTATGTAGTAGTCAAGAACCACACTAATCCAGACAAAGACCTTTCCGAGACCACAGAGTCCCAAGATCCCAAGATAAAACCACTGAGGGTCAAGACCGAGACGAGACCGGTACACATGTATCAGTGTCTACATGATCTTAGTGTGTAGTGCTTATTACAAACTGTGCCTGGGACAGGCCACTGTGCTCCTGGTGCACAGTGACCAAGAGCACAGTGTCCAAGACATGACTGCATCCAAGACAGAATCCAAGATAAGTCTGAGACCAAGACAAGACCAAGTCCAAATGTGCTTGAGTCTGTGACAAGACCAAGATATTTACTACTACATAGAGAACACAACTTATTACATACATGTACATGTTTTAGTTTGTTTTATTTGTTAATAGTATTATGAAAAGCTTGAGAAGTACTGTAAAAGTGCTGTGTTTAAAAAAAAAAAAAAAAAAGTTGAACCTGTTCTGGAGAAGTGTCCACAATATTGCCTTACTTGAAATGTTCCACAATACAGCAATGCACATATTGTATCTGCCGCATCTCTTTAGAGACAAGCAGGTGACCCCAAACAATTTATAAAATAACTTATTCAATTTATCAGAAAGGACTTTGTCATATGAAGAGAGACTGAAAATGGAGTCAAGTTTTAAAGCTGGAAACACAACAATATATCTGCCAAAACATCATGAAGTCTCCAGATGCAATGCACCCTAAAATTCAATTTAAATAAAGTTGTCAACATAGCAATACAAGTACATTAAGCTTAGTTTCTACACCTTTAATTCTATACATTATTTCATGGGCTTAAGTTAGCCACATCAAGTCAAAGTGGGATTAAAACTAAAGAATCCATTCCGACAAGACAATTGTTCAGCAAATGTTTTAGTTCTTTCCTCCAAAAGTCAGTGGAAGTAAATGATAAAAAGTGTTATTAAAATTCTCCAGTTATCACAAGCAGCCGCAGATGAAAAGCAGCGTCTGGAAATGTTAAGGATTCAAGCTGTTACACATGAATAATTCTTTTTAAGCGTGGCACATAAGAGCACTTAACAACTTTTTTTAAATATAATATTGAAGAATGAAAACGGGATGATTTGTAAGTAATGTTGAAAGTAGAGGAAGGAAGGAAACAGGAAAACAAGTTTGAAAAAGAATGTTTTTTTTCTAATTTTACGTAACTGGAGTTCAATATCCAAGTCTCACCGCTAACAAAATTTTAACGCTTATTGCAAACCGCTTTTGTCTCACAGCCAAAATCACAATCCACTTCGAACTCGGCAAATTCCCCAACGGACCAACTCAAACGGTGACATTTGAAATCTATTGTTTTTCTCAATAACAATTTGCATCCGCCCGAGGTCGACTTCTTAGCTAGTTTTCATAAATAATCCAAAATTGAGTGACAAGAGTGCAGCGGCGTGACAGCTCCATGCTTATTGGAACTCGTTGTAATAAATCACATTGTCTGCTAATGCTCCGTGATGAGTCGTGGGTCTGTTTACTGGTTTGGAAGAGTACAAGGTGATGTCCCGCTCTGAAGATTGCCTTTGAACTTGACAAGCTGTCTACAGTCGGTCCCTCCCAGGAATTGTGTGTGCTCTTTTAGCCCCGCGCAGCATTCGAACGCTCGCAGGCAGAGCTGGAGAAGAGGACCAAACAAGCGGATTACGGAGGGAAAATGGTTTCAATTACATAACGCAGTTTGTGGGGCAAGTTTTGACATCGATGCGTCTGTTTGCTGCCCTGAGATGGCTTTACGTGGGAAAGTGGAGGCTTGTTTGGTGAGATGAGATGGATAGAGTTGCTAAAAATGATTTGTAAAGGAAAAAGGAGAAGCTGCTAATATTGCTCAAGTAACAAAAGAAAGAGAAAACATTTAATAATTCACAGTATGTCAGATGCCTTGACCTTAAAAAGATCTATATTGAAAATCTATTTTCGAGTATAAATAAGTTGGTTTGGATAGATTTGTGTGTTTGAGTAATCTTGTTTGTCCTTCAGCTGACTTTAATGGTCTAGAGAGGTCAGATATCAGAGGTCACATACTTTCTATATAATAAATACTACTTGCTATACATTCTTAAACATTCTAATACATTTGCAATGAAGAGGCGGGGCTTTCAGTTCTGTTTTGAACAGGACGTCATGGACCTGTTAATCTTTCTTTTTTACAAAGAACAAGACATAAAGGACTGCTCTAGGGCTGGGCGAGATTACAAAAATAAATATCTCAATACATTATTATGGAAACATTATTTATATGAACGCCACTTCCTCAGTTCTGCACAAGCTGGACACAGTTTATCACAGAGCATTATGTTTCATTACAAACGCTCCGTTCAGGACCCACCACTGTGAGCTGCTCTGGTCTCCTGGTCTTCGCTGAGCCTCAGATGACAACTGCATTGGCTTTGTTAATATAAGGCCATAATGGATAAACTGCCATCATACCTGTGCCAGCTCCTGACTCAGCCAACAGTGGATACAACACACATTCTTCACAGTGGCGTCTGTTTAAATTGCCCAAGATTAACACTGAACTGGGTAGAGCAACGTTCACGTACGCGACTCCCTGGCTTGGAACAACATTCAGAAATCTTTAAAACTTCTGGAACTGATTCTACTTCTTTCTTTTTAGTTTCTTCTAAAAATGTCGTCACTGAAAGTTGTAAATGTTATTCTTGATCTTGAAATATTCCTCTTTTTTTAATATAAAGAATAAATAAAAATGTTTTGGTACATCTGAAAACAATATTTGGACAATATTTTGTCAATCCACCTTAAAAATGTTCAAAATTGTTGCTACACTGGAAAAAACACTTAGTGTTAACATGATTTGAACAGGTTTTGACTTTCTTAAGATTAAACAGTAGAAGTAGAAGTAGAAGTAATTTTACTCCTTATTTTAAGAAGAGAAGCTTTTTCTTTTTTTTCTCATAATTCCAAGATCCTATAGTCTTGTTCCTTTAGCAGTTTAAACCAATCAAAATGTACATTACTTATGTAAAGCACAAATTCTCTTGTCTAATTTTAAAATTGTCTTTTTTTTTCCCTCTTTGTTGAAGCACTTAAAATTACTTCATGAACAAATTCATATAAACTTGCCTTGTCTATTAGAAAGTATGCAGCATCATTATTTCATTTTTATAGTAAATTCTACTGCACAATATTCCATCTCCATCTACAACGGCCGTATTACACCACGTGAGAAAAGCAATGCTAATGTACTGTAAGCACTGTAAGCAGCTGTAATAATCAGAATCAGAATGCTTTATTGATCCACAGGGGAAAGTCTTCAGTTGCTGCAGCTCTCACTCCAATAAATATTCAACACAATAAAAACACAACACCAATTAAATCAAAACTACAGTAAACGTGCTACAGGACAGTACTACAAACATTAGAACGTACTAGATGCAATCATTTACAATTGGATATGCAAACGTTCAGAATCAGAAGAGTTGAATGTAATCCTCCTGTTCATCACATCAGGGAGAATCCATTTCCTCTCTGACCACAACACTGGCTTTGATGTATTCAAAAAAGTGTTTACTTTTTGTCAGACAGAAGCGTTGTTTCTTTACGTGCTTTACATGTTTCAGCTACTTCCTGCGGCCATCCTCAGAAGCGTCAGTGGTTGGTATGGTGACGTGTCTTGTAGGCGTGGTTTTGCCAGACAATAGGGGGACTTTCACGCCCCTACTTGGGCAATATTACGATAAAAATCGAATTGTGAGTTCATGTCAGTTACAATCTGCTTTTTTTCATAAAATTGTGATATCGTAATTTCCTTTTTCTCAATTTGATGCATCTGTCTGTTCAAATATAGACTATTTTTACAACCTATTACTCTTACACAGGAATTCCACATCCTGCATATCCGCTGCGCAGCGCTGCACCACCGAACACCTCCGATTTCATGCACAAGCCTCTCCTACTGGATGCATGTTGTCCCCGCCGGGCTGTGCTCTGCCAGGCTGCGAAGCCTCGAGAAGCCTAAGAAGAGCATGTGCGGAGAGTACAAGTTTATGAAATAAAAGTTTTCAATTAAAGCCAAAATAACTCTTTGATTGTGCAGCAGGAGTGCAAAAAACGTCCGTGTTTGATGAGATCGCTCTTTAGTTCACATCACATGACCTTACGTTTGTTATTTCTCCCACACGAGGGAAAAGGCATTACGTGAATAAATCTCGTAAAAAGTATTCTCCTGTCAGTGTTTAAGTGACATAAAGTGAAAGTTTACAGCAGACTGAGTTAAACTGGCAAAGCAACTATGCATATAGAGATTAAATACAAGTTCTGTGATCAAAATAAAGTCAGTGCGAAGTGTTTTTACTTTGAAGATCCACACGTAGTTCATGTTCTGTTTCCTGTTTGGCGCTCTCTGAATTCTTCTGTGGAACTTGGATTAGGTCGGACCTGGGTGCAGAAGATTTTACCGTTGATCTACCTTTTGTCGGACGGCGTTGGAGTGCGGAGCTGAGGCGCAGACCTGCAGAGTGCGAGATGTGGAACATACCTCATTCATTTCAAAGGCGCAGCACAGGGATATGCAGGATGTGGAATCAGCCCGTTAGTTTCAGAGTTGCCAAATCCAAGCTTTTATAGCGACTTTAGGCTACTTTTGAAAGTTCCTTTTGGATTGCGCTTTTAAGTCACAAAAGCAATGAATCTTAGCAACTTAGTAGGTTTGATTTATTAAAATATATATTTATAAAACTGTAACATGGATTTTTAGCAGTTTTCAAGTCTAAAAGTTATTAATGCAAGAAAAACACTTGATATGACAAAATCTCTAACACACAATGTTCTAATAAATCAATTATTTTATTAACTTTTTATTGAAGTTCTGAGTTTACTTGTTTCCCTCTGAACATTTGGCAACACTGGTCAGCTTTTGACAGCTGGATTTAGCTGTTGATAGTGAATTGTGTTTACTTCAAAGACAACATGAAAATCAAATCTACAAAAGTGATTTCAAGAATCATGACAATAATTTTTGCCAAGTCGCCCAGCCCTACTTTTAGGGGTCTTCTCCAGGACAGAATCCCATGTGTGTGACAAGGTGTAAGCTCTGAAATCCTACAAGACATGTCACCATGCCAACGTTTCTGAGGATATAAAAGCAAGTAAAACACAATGCTCCTGTCTTACAAAAAGAAAACACTTTTTTTTTGTAACTAAAATAAAAAGTCAGAAAGAATCTCTTTGCAAGGGCTGGCTTTTCTGATCAGGATGTAATTTGATGCAAGAACTGCTCAAAACATGTCTGAAAATAATGATTTTAAAACAATATAGAAGATCTAAACTTATGACGTCATACATCTGGAAAATTTGTAATGCATTTTAAAAATTAAAAAAACAAGAATCAATAAACTAATCTAGGTATAATTGAAATGTTTCAACATGAATAAGACTTCAAAAATGTAATATGTCTTTTAAGCTTTTTAAACTATTTGCAAAGACATGATTGTTGATTTGTTTAAGGCATTTCCAAAGACCTTGTAGTTGACTTCCATTACATTATAAATGGCAATATGTCAATATTAAATAAAAAAAATGTGTTAAGAAAGTATGTCCTATACAAAATGTGTGATAGGCTGCGTATTAAATTATTTTCAAGTATAAATGCCTTTTATGTGTATTATTTGTTTACTAAGGACCTTGGCTTAAAAGGATAACAGTTCAGTAAATGTAACTGACCTCATGTAACTTTAACAAAACACTGACAAAAGGAAAAGCCATGAGGTCTTTCATGTACTGTATATAACACAAGCTGGAGCATCATCCAATCACTTCCTAAAATAGCCCTGACATTCAACTTAACGTCTCCCTCCCGCAGACGCTTTTCAGACGGTTTATGAAACACGTACAGTATAGTGGGCTTTTCAGTCATGTCGAGAGCAAACATGTGCGTTTACACAGATCTTTTGAGCCGTGGACAGCCAGCGGTTTAAAGATCGTGTCCGGATAGTGAGCTCTTTTCTCACTTTTATTTGCTTCCAGTATGTGCGGTTCAAAGTTGCACGCTTGTAAAACAGGCCCTGCATCTCCCCGAGCAGCGCTGCACGTTTTATTTGTGCTTAATAAACTTTTCAAATGCCCGTAGTTGATCAATTTAATAGAGCGAGGCAAAGAGAAGTGAGGCTATACCGCTTCTGCAAATGAAATGTCCGACCCATCCATGAGTTACAGCAGTGAGAGCAAAGGTTTTACTATTTTATATACAATGTTTTTACCTGTTAATCAATATTTCATTCATGATTTAAAGTTTATTATTTAAGGAGACATATTGTTATTGCTTTTAATTGGATTTAGCATTGAATGTATCTACAAAAGCATTGAATACTTATCTGTCATGTTTCTCCAAGTCAAGAATTAAGAGCTCCATCTACTGTCTGAACATTATTTAACAGTAATTAATTCTTGGAAAATCTGTCCATTATTCATGAACTCAACACAAAATTTCTCAGAGCTCGATTTATGAGGACATAAAATATGAAACTTTGGGATGAAGAGGCTCATAGAGGAGAGGATTTACTAAACAGGGGTCATCAAACAAAAGTGAATGAAGCTAAATACAATGTCCAAGGTAAGATTGAAAAAAATACGATTATAACTATTCCAGTGGCAGTCTGCTTTTTGTATTGAGATGTAAAAATGTTATGTTTAAAGCTGCTCTATTCTCAAGAACACAGACTTTCTCACACACTCCTCCTATTAATATTCTATAACAGCCTTTGTTATGTTCTAATGAGAGACAATTACATTCT
This sequence comes from Mugilogobius chulae, assembly GCA_038363315.1. NCBI lineage: Eukaryota > Metazoa > Chordata > Actinopteri > Gobiiformes > Gobiidae > Mugilogobius > Mugilogobius chulae. Next base: position 31,884,386 of record CM076401.1, on the reverse strand, counting down.
CAGAAATGTGCAAATTTCTAAAGAACAATCACACCCTTTATATTTAACCTCATTAACAATATTAAGGCAATATGAACAGAGTAATGGAATAGGAATTATGATTGTAATATGGCACTATGAAAACACACATGCCATTTTTCCAACAGTTGGAATAAAAATAGAACTTACATAGAACCTACTATGATGCATTTTTTATGTTGTTTCAGTCTTTCAAATATACTTCTGGGCACCTCCTACTTTGGAATCCCATGCATCAGATCTAATAAAAAAATTATAGTCATATGTTTCCCACATGAGAAAATAGAGTTAGCTCTCCATCTAGTGACTACAATGGACATTACACTCTTTTCTGATCTGCTAATGCTGCAGACATGTTTAAAACAAGTCTGGATTATTTAAGGATTGTGTATTTCAATTTCATTTCACTACAGCTACTAGATCAGGTATTAAAGGACTGCTGACAGTTCCCAAAAACCAGGAAGTACCATCGTCCAGTCGCGAGCAGGAGAGGAGTGGTGCGTTGCCAGAACCAACTCAAGTTGACACAGCAGACTGTATGTGTGGTGTAATATTAACTTAAAAATATATACTGTACCTTTTAATTTGGCAGTTTACCACATAGAAACAGAACAATCACTGACACAATTTATGCTCAACTTCCTGGACAACAAAACGACCAAAAAGCACTGATTGGTTAAATCAAAAAAGTCCCCGCCTACTGTGAAGTAAACGAACCCCAATGATGCGATGTCAGACAGTTTCTACAAAGTGAAAGAAAACCAGCTGATGCATCAGGCTGGTGTTTTCTGAGGCTCAAAGGGAAAGGCAGATATTACACTGCAAAAAAACAAAAATCTAACTTAGATAATTGACTTGAATTAAGCATATTAATCTTAAAAGACTCATTTTAAGATTTTTTCACATAAGACCAAGTTTTATAAATATTATTTGATTTGTTTTAAGATATTCTATCCCGATTTACTCATTCAGATATAAAAACCTATTTTAAACAATTTGTATTTGTTTTAAGCCATAATTGAATTAAAATAGATTTGCAAAAAATCTTGCCAAGAAAGTTGAAACTAGCATTTTCTGCTCAAAACACTTTTAGTCAATTTTCTTACTGAACTGGCAGAATATTTGCCTTGAAATAAGACATTTTTACCTCAAAACAGTAAAAAAATGTTCTTATTTTTAAAAAGGCCTTTTTTGCAGTGTAGACAAACAAAAAGACCAAACTTCAACTGAGTTTTTGATAAGCGACTCCACGGTTTGACTCCCGCAAGATCTGGTCCTTTCTGTGTGTGGAGTTTGCATGTTCCCCCCGTGTCTGGGCGGTTTCCTCCTCCACCAACCAATAACATGCAGGCTAGAAACACTTGGTGGTGGTCAGAGGTTGAGGCATCTGTTTAATTATCATCATGAGGAAGCAATGTGAGAAGAGGATTTAGAACACCAAAAAGTCATTTTCCATAACCTGTCCTTTAATATTTTTGGTATTTTTTTAAAGCATGTTGCAGTTTTAATGTTTCCGCTGTCTCCTAACAACTCCCCAGTAGCAGCTAAAGCAGTGTTGAGCTGCTGATCATCAGACCCAGTACAGGGGTGCTTCTGAGGTCCTGAGGGGCAATTTGGGCCGCAGCCTTGATGAATGCTCTCCTGTAACATTCATCTCTGTCCCATCACACTTACACTGGACAAGTCGTCACCAGAAGCAGACATCATTCCCCTGATTCAATCCCAAGTGTGCGTCCTCCTCTTGTCTCTTGTCTCTATATATATATGGCTTTACAGTACGTCGACAGGCAGCACAAGTGTCCAGCCAATCACTTTTCCATTGGAGTCCTGCTCTCAAGGCCCACGCTGCGCTTCCTTTTACAGTGCTACAGATGGTCGTAGATATACATTTGGAAACGGGGACGCTTCCTCTGCCACATACCGCGCACATGGAAGGCAAAGACTGATGGATCGCCAGCAGATGTCAAATGCTGCTGCTGCTGTTTTCACTCTCACTGTCTGCACTTTTCTCCATTATGCGTTATGGGATCAAAGAACAATTCAGAGTCCATTTGTGCTACATCTATTCCTGATGCGTTATACATTATTGACATTTGTGTTTATGCTTTTTAACATAAAGCTGAAACACGTTAATTCAGGTTACGCGTTTATTTGGGTAATCATTTTCAGATTTGTCTTTTTTTCTAATCGTAGATCGTCAATATAGAATGTAGTTTGCTGTAATGGACAACATTGTTTTTAATATTAATATGCCATCCTAGTATACTGTTCTATGTCACAAAAGGTTGAATATTCACAAAGGTTATAATACTGTATTCATGTATTCCTGAAAGATGTAAATTATAAAGTATTACAAAGCATTACGCATTCAAGTGCAAAGTAGAATATCATAAATGTAAAACACCTAACTCTATTTAAAAGCACTGGCAATGTTCATATGATTCTCACTTATATTTTTAAGTTATTCAAAACTTGAAAAGTTTCAGTTCAGTTGGAAATTGGGCTGGGCGATATGACAAAATATACATCATGATTTTCTGGAGACAGATCACGATTTTGATTTGATCACAATTCTTGTAGACTATTGTCTTATTGCCTTTGAGGTAAATACAATCATCTGCATTTTCTGAAAGTTTCTACTTTACTGTGATTGGTTAAATCCAGCTGTCACTCACTCAGAGCAGAACAAGACTGACCAGTGTTGCCAGATTTTCAGAGAAAAACGTGACCAAGCTTTTGAAAAAATCCAAAGACAAGCGAAGCGACCTCAGCGAATAATAAAGTTATTCAAATAATCAATTAATTAGAACATTGTGTGATAGTACAATTTTGCATTTCTAACACTATAAAGCTTTTCTCCATGTTTCATTCATAAATAGATATATTTTTGTAAATCAACCTGAAAATTTGCTCAAATGTATCTGGAACTTGACTTGAAGCTGCAACACAAAAGACGTCAACACATGACCTTCAAAATTCATAAGACTATTACAAACAGACGATCAAATTGTTATAACGAAAAAAAACTTGGCAACTCTGAGGCTAAGAGAGGTAAGTTGGAAATAAATGTCTGTATTTTAACAAACATATGAATTAAATAGAAAAATGGGAAATCGCAATTTGGCAATTTCACCAAAAAAAAACAAATTGTCACAACAGTGAGCTCACGATTCAGTTTTTATCACAATATTGCAGAGTCCTAGTTTGAAGTGTTCCAAGCTGTGGGAGCAGCTAGGTGATATAAGCATTCCTGCTTGACTAGCTCTGGTTTCTGAAAACCACTGATTACCTCATAATGGTGAAGAATTGAGGCTCAACACATTCATTAAATGAGCAAGACGTGAATCTTAAGTTAAATAGCTTGGCTTGTTTGTAAGACTGGGCTGTATTGACAAAATGGAAATCTGGGTATTTTTTTTTTTTTTTTTTTGGCAAATCTCGATTACGTTATTCAGACAATATTATTTCAAACCAACTAATGTTCAAACACATATTTAAGTGTACTAGTTTTATGGTTTAATGATCTGAAAAATTAGGCTGTAGTTGACTATAAGACATTTTTGGCCGACTTAAGACGTGCTAGCAATCAATTCAATTAATTAGTCGACTAAAACGTTCTCTTTCTCAAAACCAGTGAGTGTCTCAATGTTCTGACCAAATATTTGTTTGGATGCTAAATTACTATTCAATAAGAAAAATGCAGCTAAAAGATTTTATGTTAACAATTGAAATAAATTTGCAATGTGCATTCTAACTAATAAAACATTTGTTACTAAGACACCATTATTTGACTAAAATATCACCTCAACATTTACATTACCAATGTTTCTTCATTTGTACTTTAACATCTATTTTTGAAGCATTTGTTGTTCTATAGAAGATTCTTGATATCTCAATATAATCTAAAATGTGATATATTTCCCAGCATTATTTGTTTCATTTTAAAATAAGTGAAACATCATAACAACATCTTTTCAACTGACAAAATAGATTTCTAAACAGTCCAGTGATTTTAGGGAACAGGGTTTAATTTCATTATTGACATAGTGCTTAAGGGTTGCCAGATATCTCTGCTTTTCGTCTACAATTGCTTGAACTGCATCTTCACTATGGCATTTTCCTTGTGCATAGCTTATACAGGGTTTAGTTATTTTTAGGTGCGCTCAAACAACACATGAATGACCTAAGTCCAACCTTTCTTTCCAGGCTTTGTAGTGGCAGTGTGTTCATAAGTTTGTGCGCCCAGCTCTGTGGGCAGCTTAGTCCCACTGCTGACCTCTTAAACGCACTTGCAGAGATACAGTAAGTCTCCCTCACTGTTTGACTGTCCAAGAACTAAATGTGGCTTTCACTGGGGCTGTAGTCAAAGCTGCACACTGAGCACATCTTCACTTCAGAGCCTCTTTTTTGTTTGATGAAAAGTAATATGAGCGATATGTCATCTCTGCCTTGGGTTGGTGGAGCAGGACTTTTCCATCTCCGCAGGTGAGTGTGGCGGATTCTTCTTCCCTCTGGCCCTTCTGCTTTTAGTTTAAAGGGGCAGAAAGATGAGGGTTAATAAGGAGAAACCATGTTTGACTGCCTGGCTGCATCCAATCCATCCAATTCTCCAGCTCTTGTGGGATCAATGCACTCGCAAATACCCCGCGGGCCGCGCTGTTCACACCGACGACTCCATTTGAATGTCAGATGGGTTACCTGTCAGAGCAGAACCAAAGGGTCGGAGAGAAACAGGGGATTCTTGTTAGACCGTGTGTCCACTTTGGGAGAAAAGGATCAGTGTTGGGCAGGTTACAGGTCGATGGACCCAGAGAAATGTGACAAGTCAGACGACATCTTTAGGGTTTATTTTAATGAGGTAAATCAGTTATGTTTACACGCAGTAATCAGCAGTAATGTGGCTATTCCAAAGCACTAAACAAGTCTCTGTATCAGTGAAGATTATATCATTTTGTCACAAGAAAAATGAGAACAGGTGTTAGTTTTCCTTTTTAGTCATTCTTGGATTACAGTTAAATGCTACTCACCGAGAATGTTACAACAAAAATAGAAGCACAGATTTTTTTTTTTTTAAACTCAACATGAAAATAAAAACAAAGTTAAAATGGAAATCTAAGATTCAGACATAGCGTAGGCATTCCCAAGAAAAACACACTAGCAGCTTTTTATGGCATACTGGATCGAAGGATACTGTTCTAGTAAAAGTCTTATTTGAAAGTGCATAGGAACTTCCACAGAACTGCACACTAGTATTATTTTGTTATTAAACATATCCTAAAACTACTGTAAGTATTCTCATACTGTATCTGAAAGCACTCTAGATGAAAGTAATAGTATTTCCATGAGGCAAACAGAAAGCTTAATCATTTTTAAAGAAGACATACTTTTTAGAAGCCTAATATTAAACTACAACAAACAAATCATTTTAAATTGTGTTCATTGTACATTGCAAAGTAACAGAAAGCTGTGCAAAGTTGTTTCTTTGCTGGCTCTACAGGTTCGTCAGAAAAGAATACATTTTATGTTTTGGGTGTATGTAGTAATAATTATGGCATAAGTTTGTAATGTACATTTTGTTCACCATCGAACACAATGCTTGTAGAAAAAGTCTATTGTGTGTTTATTGTAAAATTGCATGTGGAATGTACTTGTTCTTAAGTGGCTACATGACCTTTTTGAACTCTGTAAATAAAGTCAATTTTAGATGCAAATTTTTAAGCACTCAAGCATCAGCGGTTGGACAAAACAAGAATACTCAAACATGCATGAATTAGAAAAAAATGTATAACCTAATGAAGCCTTTACCCCATAGTCTTCATTAAAAACAACTAAGTACAGAGATGTGGGCGAACATGAATTTCCAAGCACAAGAAAACAAGAAAATACAAGATTCCTCAAATGAATTATTACAACATTCAGTAACACATTAAAATGCTTATAGTAAATTTAGCATAACATGTCACCTCTTAACATTGTTGAAGTCTCAATCTGCTTTACCCTGAGTCAGAACGGTCAGTAGATTATTGTGGTGTAATCCTGACCAGCACTGACTGGCTCTTGTCTCCATCAGGAGCTGTCCGCGGTGCTGATGCCTGAGCCTGGGATCCGGATGTAGCTGAAACCTTTCACCCCTCCATCACGGTTTTCGCTCATGCAGCACCTATTGAACTTGTGATGGGTAGAAATCAATTTTATGTCTGAATGCCTCTGAACGCTTCACAAAATACAACCGCTAGGTCAAGTGACAGTTAAATCTATCAATGTGTTTATCTTTCTTTATGCATCTCTGACAAACAAATGCACTTCTGACTATCATAATCCACCTCAAAGAAGACAATAGCGACACAAATGCTATTAACTCCAAGCCCCGAGTTTTATTTCTTCCTAATTAGCCTAATCGTACTACATTTTAATGATCCATGCAAGTTGGAATATGAGCTCAACAAAACAATACTGCCATGTTGTGCCATCACAGATTGCTACAGGCGCCAAAGTTCCCTCAAACGCGCACGGGAAAAAGTTCAGCATCTTATCATTAGCGTGCAGCAGGCGGACAATATTACAGATGTAGCGGTAATTAAATCTCGACTCCCCGACTGGAGCCATCACAGAGATTAGCCGTGTCTATTTCGCATTGTCGAGGTCCGCCAAGTCATAAGCTTACAAATTACATCAGCTGTTGGGCGCCAAAAAGGAGTGGACCGCCGCTGATTGGCCACCAGAGGGCACAGAGCAGTGTTACAGTGTCCTGCGGCGATGGGATGGGGAGAGGCGTTTAGTTAGCCCAGCTGGGTTCAGTGTTGGTCTCAGCGTAAGGGACACCGCGGTCTATTGCCTGTGTCAACTGTGATATGTTAGGGTTGTACTGCGACTCAGCCTCGTACACAGGGTGCTATTTGTTTTGCAGAGGAGAGCGTAGTGTGAACTCGGAATAACAATGACAGAGTAAAGTGATTGTGTTTGGTGTTTGGGATTTTCATAGCCTGCAATTTTGCTGGTTCCACCAAGGTCAAATGTGCCGAGAGAGAAAGCTGCCAAAAAGCGAAAAACTAAAAGGAATATTGTCTGTGTTTCTTTATCCATTCAGAAAGTGGTTATGATATAAACAAAATAAAGTGTGAAGAAATAGCTTGTGGTGGATAAGAGCCAGTTTATCATATTAAATCTTTAGGCACTATAGTTGTTCATTTGAATCCAGCAAATATAAAAAAATTGTTTTCTAAGCGACTGCGACTTACCAGAAAATAGAGCCTGGAAAATCTTGGTGCAGAATTGCTACTTTGGCAGATGTTGATGGGTTGATAACATAGTGTTTCAGCAGGTGAAGATAATTTCAAAAATAGTTTCAAACAAATAAAGCTTTTCAGTTGCTCACACACATTTGCATTTAAATAATGAAGGTTTATAATTGTGATATTATGTGATTATATAATCACTGAAGTTACTGGTTTGTTAATTTAGACACTTTTGTATTCTTTAACTGAACTTAATTTGAAGTGGAAAGGTTCAGAATTTGTTTGGTATAATAATCAACTTTTATAGCTAGGATTAGGGAGAAGCGCTGTGGAGATATGTTTTTGTCTACAGGTTAACCTTGCTGACCTCAGGAGAGAACCGGAGATATCTCTGAGGAAGGGGCAGTGAGAACTGGCTCCACAGATGCACTACGAAATATGAGGAACTGGAGGAACCACATGAACATCAGGGACAGGCAAGCGGTCAGATTTTCTCACACTACGCCTGGCATAAGTCTTGCATAAGGAAGCTACCAGGGAAAGATTGTCCGGTCTTTGTTAGAAATATTGTTCGGTGGAATCAACTTTGATTAATTTAAACCTTTTGAATCTTGGTCATCTTTAGAATAAGAACATGCATCCATCACACGGAAATCTAAAAGGCCTATTCCAAATCCAATCACTTTATTTATATAGCACATTTCATAAACAAAACGCTCCCAAAGTGCTTCACAGATAAAAGCAAAACATACAATATGATAAATAACAGTTTGACCTACTATTCCAGTTCAATTATATATTATTATATTGTTCTTTATTTTGTCCAGAATTTGATTCTTGCTTCAGTTTGTCATTTATGTTTTTGTCCTGGAAAGTATCTGTTGTGTTCATGGCAGGAGTTTTAAGGTCTGTTCTAATATCAAGCAGGATGTGAATACTGAACAGATTCTGCAGTTAAACTGTTAATGTTAAAATACAATGATATATTTTCCTGAGAACATTTGTGGCTTTCTATCGAGATGTGAATATGTTCACTTGAATAAGTACAAATAAGTGCTTATGACAGATGTAGAATTACTTCTATCTTTGTGAAAGGCGTTTCAGGACCTTGGACACGACATGACCCAGAGCTGTTACTTGGAAATGGCTTTTCTGTAATTGTTGCAAAAACGGGTTACGCTATTTCAAAGAGTCTTACTCAAGGACATAATGGGTAAGTGCACAGGTCAGAGCAGGGTTAAAACCATCGACCTGGGAGATAGTAGACTCTCCATTCACCATGGCAGACAAATGATACAGTTTCTGATTCATTGATTTCTGATGGCAGTGATTTAATTACACCAAAACAAGTGCTCTTAAAAGCTTAAAGTCATGGCTATATGTCGGCCCATTATGGAGAAAGTATATCCTGTGTCCTTCAAACATCCTTTGTTTGTCTTAATGTCTTAACCAGCCAATACTCCTTCGTTTATTCAAGAAAAGCATCTGTTTCCCAGCAACAAACATCAGCTGACCTCCGCTGACTTATCGATGAGTCTTCCATCTGCCTGCATTTTGTATCTTCTCCAGAGACAAGGGTCTCAAAGGAGCGTAATCACTGAATGGTAAGTGTCTGTTAAACTGGGAGACTATTTGGTGGACAGCACCACACTGCACTATTTTCCTGTCTGGACGGGTTGTCTTTTATATCTTTGAAGAATAGAAACAACAAACACTGATATTGTGTTTTAACAGTGAGATTTGGAGTAGGCTCTAAAGCAAATGTCAAAAGTTGTTTTCATACAAAGCTATCTTTAATTGCTTCAACAGATGTATCCAAAGAGGAAATTGAGGTAATTTGGGCTGAAAAGTTAATGAACAAAACTTGTGAAGCAGATGTATGGTGCCAATCAAGATTCCATTTAATGTAATTACATTTTTAAAATGCAGGCAGCCAACAAAATCTTCACTCTTTAGGTTACTGTATGTCCATGAACATCTCATTGTGCTTGCAGACCAAGGACATTTCATGAATATTTAAAAAGACTGACCATTTGCACTTTTGTTTAATTTGATTGACTTTAATTAAAATGAATTATGTCATCTGCTAATAATTTTATGAATAATGCTAAACAGGAACAGTATACAGACCCTTGGGCTACAAACCTTGGGCTATTTTCAATTTTAAAGGATTACATTGAAAAAATGAATTTTATATGGTATTGTACTGCATAGATTATTATTTAATTCCATTTAATCTATTATACACATTTCATTCAACTACATGTATTTTCTGTTCATACTTTAGTGAATAAAATATTTTAAATCCACAAAAATATTTCTTGACAAAAAGCAAAAAGTCGAGATTCCATTTTGTTGTTTTGACTTGATCTATGTTTCAGAGACAAAATGTGGACGTTTACACAATCTGGAGTAGATTGAACACGTAACTTTGAAGCTTTCAGTTGTGTGCATGTGTCTCCATTTTAGCTCTAAACCTCTTTAATCCTGATCATGTGAAAAAGCTGCACCTTTGTTCTCTGCACCACCTGTTCAATAATTCATGATTTACCCAATGCCATGACTGTGTTCAGCCTTATGCGTGTGTTTTATAGATTTGGTTTTAATTGGCCGATGGGACTGACTCCTGACCAGTGTCACCTCCAAAGGAAGCAATTAAAACACTTGAACTAGCACATTTGCACTCAGGAGGAGGATTACTGAGTAGAACACCATATTTACAAATGTAGCTTGTTCTCGTCCAGGTGTCCAACCACAACCCACCAGAGACACTCGCATGTTAGCATACAAACTGGTATAGCTTGTTGTGTGGCTTTCGGTTTGCACACTTTCTACCATAATTGAAGTCATTTGAGTCCCCAATGGTACTGGAAGAATTTGGTTATAGAGTGATTTTTGGACCTCTGGGAATTTTGTCATTCGCTGCCATGCCACAAGTGACCAGAGATTTGTAGATCCAATGTAACTGTTAAGATGGACTCAACATGGAGAGTAGAGCTAGTTACCATTCTTTCAAACGTGATCGTGCATGCAGAAAATCTTTTGTGGGTTCTGAATGTAGTGGCTAGGCAATTATTGAACTGTGGGCAACTATGTGAAGTGTTTAAGTAGATACAATTGTACTATAGATTAGTCTTGTCATGATGTTGAAAACTCAAATTCGTATATAATAAAATGTACACATAAAACAACAGGAAAGGTCCAACTTCATCCTATGTCCTCGCTCTCTTCATCTACTTCTTCACCTGTCAATCAAACACACCATGATATATGGTGTCCCAAAGCTCAGAGGAAGCAGGGGATGGAAACCATGGAGCAGGGTTGAAGAGGCAGATCTTGTGTTGTTACAAGTTGCAACTAGAATGACAACAAAGTCTCCCACATTGATAACTGTGAGCTCCGCTGCTTCTCTCCTTGTCTCCTTGCTGTGTCTCCTTTGTTGCTGGAACTCCCTCAACCATTTCCTACAGGGGAACTGACGAGTCGAGGACGGAAGGAGGCAAGGAAAGAGAAATAAAACTGGGCCATTCAGTTGATTTTAACAGTGTCAGTCCTAGTTTTTGTTGGTCCCCTATGGCAAGATTTCATATGGTGGTCATCAGCTTTCACCTGTAGTAACACACACTTTTGCTATGACTTTCTAAAGTAGAAAAACCAAGCAGTCTTGAGGACAGGGGGTCCCACATGAGGTTTTTAAAGAAATTCAATGCAATTTCTTAAACGTAATGCTTATTTTAATCAAGAAATGCATCTAACGATAAAAAAGGCCATACAATTTACAATTGCACTACTAACCATGATTCACACTGGGCATTGGCCACTGGCTTTGGTCTCTTCTTTGCCATCAGCTGTTGTTCTCCCTAAAGTATACACCGGTTAGTCGGACCAATCACAGCGCAGCAGCAGATCAATCACAGCACACCACTGTGATGTGGGTGGAAGTGCATGTTTAAATCGAAACAGACATGGTGGCTCTGATTGACATATTTGTATCTATTTTGGCAGAATAACAAATTATTTTGTCTCTAAAAAAAAAAAAAAAAAAAAAAAAGAAAAGCCACTGGTCTGACCATAAAACTGGACAAGATGTCAAAGTCACTCCATGATCAAGCTTGACATTGTGGGCCAGGACTGATTAAATACTTTTAATGTGGAATAAATTGAGCCAAAGATCAGCCTAAAATGATTTAAGATGTATTTCTAACTGTGCTAATTCCCTTACTTTTCCCACCATCATGAGCCAGTAGAGCAGCTGGTTAGCAGTTTTATCTTTTCATTGGGGTCCCTGGCACAGACTGTTCTGTAAACATCTTGGACTATCCTGTCCACATCTGGCCCCAGCATGTACTTCCCTCTTTAGCCCTTTTGTTATTGAGAAAAAGGTTCCACCACGTTACCACTAGTACTGTGTCTGTCTATGTACTGTAAAAATGCTATGCATTTTTCATGTTCAGAAGAGGCAGCGCACATAAAAATGCTGCGACCCCGGGGTTCACTCTAAAACGACTGATTCATGTGTTTTCATCATCATCCAAACATGAATTCATTTCGGACACTTTTACTTACATTTTTACAAAATTCTCTGGATATATCTATTTTTCTCTGTAACATTTTACACTCCTCTTCCACCACACTTTGATTACTCGTGCGACACTACAGTGCACGGTTCAGGCAGGTCTCACTCAGACTGCGCCCTTGTCATGGCTCTCATAGCAGTGTGTGTACTCTGCGTCTGAGGTGCACAGATATGCTGATCAGAAGTGACAGTTCACACATACTGTCTTAAGACCTACTCCTGTGTGCATCTCCAGAGGTCCGGCCCTGGTCCCTGTGTGGGCTTCACCTGTCCGCACAGCTCACAATCTATCACGTCAGTCACTCCACACAGCGTAGGGAAGAAACATGTGAATGCAGTTTAGATAAGTGTCCTGATGAGTTGTCATGTGACTAAACGCACGCTCAACACTGTGAGATAAAGGTCATGCTGGATAAGGTTTGCAATACCAAGCTTATAGAGAAGTTGAATGGTTTTAAGACAGTTAAGAAGAAGTAAAAGTTTCTCTCAAATCTTGATATTTTGCATAGAAACAACTAAAATACTGTACATATAGAGTTTTTATGAGTCAAAGTGATTTTAATTGAAATTGGAAGACTATTGGTAGGTCTGCAGTCACCTTTTCTTCATGGAGAGGATATTTTGTCACCAGCTCACTGTAAAAAAAATAAATAAACATGCTTTCCAATGTTTTTGAGCAATAAAACTACATTTATAGTTAAATAAATTCAGATACTGGTGTTTCACTGGTGGAATAAAAGCTGCTTTTGGTGGTACTTGAAACCAGCAATTTGATTATGTGTGTGTTTGTTTGTTTGTTGTTTGTTTGTTTGTTTTTTTTTTTTTTTTTTGTTTTTTTTTGTTTTTTTTTGTTTGTTTGTTTGTTTGTTTGTTTGTTTTAGAAACAAATGTTTGGCTCTGGTTTAATCATCCTGCAGAGGAGCCCTTCTATTTGATTGCTCTCGTTTTAGTCTTGAGTCAGCTCTTAAAGTAGTACCTGCATGCATTTTTTTTGAATAGTTTCTTTATATTAAACTTAAAAACAATTTTGACTAAAAAACAACAATAATATCAACAGACAGTATATCACATTGCCTATTCTCTTTGCTGTTATGAGACAAATAAAGACAAATAAACAAGTTGAAATGTGTGAAGCTGATAACAGCTCTCTGTAACCTACAAGCTAACACCTATAGAATCTTGACGAAGTTTCACATTTACGTTCCTTGTTGTTTTGCCACAGAAGCAGTGATGTGCAGTAATGCTGAACAACACAAAGCAGTGGTAATAATAGGTGTCGCTGCCGAGCGTGGGCCATTAGACATGTGAAATGGAACAACAGCTACAGGGCACTGTTTCTCTTCTCTTCATAATTACATAATTGTCAAATTCCCAAAAGACAACATGATATAATCACTTGTTTATTTGAACATACAATATAAAAGTGATGGCAGAGCCACTCCTCTGCAGAGGCAAGTTGTAGTCAAAACAGGGGCAGCACAGAGAGAAAAAGTTCAAAACAGATTAGATCTTCTGGTGGATATTTTGTTCCCAAACTTTTCTCTTTTGCTCTTACTTTGTAATCTCCAGCTCAGGAGTGGAGCTGTGCAGACAGAAGTTTTACACTTTACAGGAAAAAAATATTGGACAAAAGATGGTTAGGAAAATTCTAAAGTGTCACTAAAACCATCTTGTGGCTACAATTTTAACCCTAAGCACTGGTCAAAACTGTCACAATGAAATATCTGATTTAAGGAAGTCAAGCTAGAACTACCTTTTCTGCGAGCTCAGAAAAACTCTCCCTCAGTCTCTTCATTTACTTCTATACATCAGCTATAGAGAGCAGCCTGACCTACACTGCACTGTGGTTCTCCAGCTGCACCTACAGAGCAGCCCAGAAGGCACCACTGTCTGTCCTTAAAAGAACTGAAAAGCACAGATTTTTGAAAAGAAAATCCATTTGACCCCTGCACAGGTATACTGTTGTCACTGTGTTGAGGTGAAGCTTTGTTTGCACTGTCCTGTCTACGGCTAATACGTCTACGCAGTTTAGCATACCAACATGGTTCATTGTAAAAGTTGTGAAAAGTACTTCAAACACATTGTGATGAATAATTCAAAAGTTAGAATGCATTAGACAGGTGAACTAAAGATATGGCTGATTTAACAAGCTTAAAATGTTATCTGTTTACGAAGCAAAAATAGGATATAGTGCCTTTAAGGACATCTACAGGAGCCAACTTGAAAGAATCTCTGACCCTGGACAGACTATTCACCACTCTTTCTTCGAGCAAACAAAACAGAGTGTTGGAGACATAACCAATAGACTGAAAAACAGCTTTTATCCACAAGCTGTCAGAGCTCCTGTCATGTCATTCACACATGTAGTGTCTGACCATGGAGCAGATAAACTGTGTTTTATGTGGAGGTTTTTGTTTTTCTTGTTCTGTATTGTGACATTAGTGTTGTCACGATACTAAAATTTCAAACTCAATTCAATACTTGAAAAAAACTCTATACCAATTTTGATACCACGGTGCCAAAATTCTGATGACTTTTTTTTTATATGTTTTTCTTTTTGATATTATTAAAATAACAATATTTTAATGTAATAATTGTTTATTATTAACTTGATTCATGAACCTTTACATTAAGACTGGGCTTTGTTTATTATCAGACACATTTCTTATGTAGTATATAGGTCATATATACAGTGTTTGACAGTTTCATCATTTCCATCTGTAATGAGAGAAGAAGGGGGCGGGGCTTAGCGTGTGAGAGTGGGGCAGGGACGAGGCTTAAAATATCAATACTTATTCAAAAGAGTATTGCGTATCGATATCGGTTTAGTATCGATGAGAATCGGGGAATCGATATTTTTGACAACCCTATGTAACTTTTTTTTTAATATATTTTTGCATTCAGTGTTATATACAAAAAAAAATCTACACACAATCTAATGAGGCGTGAAATGATTTCAAGATATCATTTCACAATAATTGCAATAATTCAAGTTAAGATTAAGGATCTCTTAATTGCCCTGGATAATGTGTCCTCTGAGCTTGACCTTTCTTTGAACGCCTCAGGAGCAGTAAGCGCCACAGTGCACTGCTCAGACCCATCTCCAGATGTTCTTGTTTGGCTTGGTCAGAACAACCGTAGCTGGAGGATATTCCCTAACACATGTTTTGGTTGGTGGGGGAAACAGTAGTGCCCAGAAGAAACTCAGCCTTCCCACGGGGAAGTCAAACCTGCAACCTTCTTGCTGTGAGGCGAGAGTGCAAGCCACGTGCCGCACTGACAAGCGTTTATTTCATTATGGGCCACGAGTCTTTTGCCTAGTCATTTTATTGTTGTTGAATTTCACTTTTTGCATCTACTTCCAAAACTGTTAGGCTTTTTCTTAATAAATAATTGTAATTCTAAAACGTGACATTGTACAATCCTAGTCAGAAATTGCTGAAATGGTCAAATGAGCAGATCAAAACCTCCATCCACACACCCTTGACTATTGATTCACTCAAAAACAAAAAGACATTCATCTTTGGAATTCTGTATTTTTCTTGCCTTCAAGGTAACTTCAGAAGTGAGTTCTTTTCAGCTCGCACTACATACATTTTTAATTAGCATGTTCTTTTTTTACAGGGATCAAACAACCTCAGCCGCTTCATTCCAACACAGCCATGAATTCAGAGTTGAAATGTCAAGAAGAGCATTACATAAGACTGGCTGCTTTCGGCCTTGATGTCCGCTGCCCTGTTTCTCTTTCTCTTTCTTTAAACCTGTGTGCGTCACCTCGGGTTCTGCCGGCGGAGAGCGATCAGTGGATGATCTGTGACACCAAAAACTATTTCATCTTCCGTGGGCTAACTTCCGAGTCTACTTTTCCTTGCCCTGCTTGGTTGCATGTGACAAAATACACTCCGCAATTTCCACATTCTGGCAGAGTCCTTGGTTAGACACTTGGGCGGAACTTTGGAGTTTTTTGAGAAAGCGACAGGCTTTTAGTGACAGGCAGACGTGCTCCGCTTGGACAAGAGTATAGGAAGAAAAGGCCGCGTGGCTGTAACCTTGAAGTTGGTGAATACATTTGGGCTGTAGAATTGAAAGCCAGGGGGAGCAAAAACAAATTATTGGACATGCAAACTGAAATTACCTTTTTATCGTGAGAGTTACCCATTCAGAATATTTTAAAAAGTAATGGAAGAAGGGGCTTTCTCCTCTTCTTGGCGTATATTTTCCTGCCACGGCGCACTGTCCCCGTTATGAGTGACTTTCCAGAGAAGCTTACCTCCGCTGATAAGAGTTTTTATCTCTCGGACACACAGGAGGAATATGACGTCCTGCCATTAGAGGGGCATCTTCAACTGCAAATGCACACCTATCATCGTTATCGGCAAAAACATATCTTGTTAAGGCGGTATTGGACTGCATTCAGGCAAAGAAATCATGTTGGACAAGAGTTACTGTGGCAACAATTGGAAGCTGGGAGGTAAGATTTTATGATATAGTCGTTTGTGGAAGTGGAAGACAAATAATGCGGTGTTTTGTTGCAGATATTTGCTGAGGTACAGGCAATTTGTACTTCAAATCATAATGGAATTTACTCAAAGACTGTGTAACCAATACTGTGCGTGCGATTAAACGCCGTAGTATGCCAGACACATTGCCTAGTCTCCACAGGCGGCCATTTTAGATCTTCTTCTAATGTAAAGACAAGTAAAGAAGCTTCTGAAATATCAGAGCAGCCCTGATCTTTACTGTCAGCTGTGATTTATTCAAAAACACAACATTACATCATACAAAGCTTGCACTATAGGAACAGAATTTGCTTTTGTAGGTCAGTAAAAGCCCTGGTCATTTCCCCACAAGACTCTTAAAATTTAAATACTAAATCATTGTAAGTTTTTGAAGTCATGTAAAAACAATTTGAAACCCCATTTTCTGTTGTCTGAAAATTGGAACATAATGCTGTATTTATCAAAACAAACACAAGGGGAAGAAAAAAATCAAGAAAAAGTCTAATTGGAGACTGCAAAATAATGTGGATTTCTGCAAATAAACTCATTCGGTTGCACAGTACAAAGTAGATTTGATTCCCACGTGTCTCTGACCAGCTGCAACTGAATTCCATTATCGACGGGGCACGTGTGTTGTCATTAAGGGCGGCCATTTTCAGCGGCTTGACAAAATGACTTTCAAATGGAAGTCAAAGTGTTTCGATTTCTAAAACTGTGTCCAGATGATAGTTTTAAAACTTGTTCTACCACGGACCCCAGCGTGAAGAAGTGACTAAAACAGGCCTGTGTGTTAACAGACATTGTACACATTTGAAAGAATGGCATCACTTGCAGTTGCATTGTTGAAATACATGTGTTTTCTGCATTCGACACAAATATTAATACTATTGGAGTGAATTATACAAGCAGAGGGCCCATGTTCAGATCTTGAGCTAGGTTACTGTAGCTGGAGGATTTTACAAGCAGATTTTTTTATTATTATTTTTTTCCTCACCATTAAGTTTTCATAGATTTGTACAAATTATTTTATGTATATTTTGTTTGTTTGTTTTATGTCTTGTCTTGTCAATTTTTTTTACTTTTTAAGTCTTGTTTGAATACTTATTTATTATTATTAATATTATCATTAGTCTTTTTTGTTTGTTTGTTTGTTTGTTTGTTTGTTTGTTTGTTTGTTTGTTTGTTTGTTTGACACTTGTCTATTGTTAACTGTTTGTTGCAGGTGTTTGTTATGATGTTATCTATCTTGTGTCTTGTCAGGTATGTCTTGTTTTTTACTGAAAGGATAGCTTTTTTTAATTTTTATTTATTTTTGGTCTTTTTGCTTTTGTTGTGTTTTTTAGTTCTTTTTGTTTACTTGTTATTGTTTTTTTCTATGTATTTTATATAAATAAAAAGAATATGTACAGTAACTGCTACACTGATGATAAATAAAGAAAAATATAAAAATATATATATATATTATTTTGTCCAAGTGCTAAACCAATGGAGATTTAAAAAAAAAACAACTAAAATTGTCATTGTGACACTTCAAAGTGGTAGATATATTTACCTATAGTGGTTCTACAGTGTAGAACAGGTTATTCCACACTATTGTCTATACTTTTTTTTTACATTGACTAATGTATCTTCAATGGTTTAACTGCAGAAAGGATAGTTGAGCAATCAAAACTGTGTGAGGCTGCAGGTGCTATTTCAGCCTTTACTTTATTTTGTCTAGTTTTATAGTAATGGGATTTTTTAAATTGACATTTTGTTAGACGATTCATTTTTGTCAATACATGAAACTTTGATTCCTTTTTCCCCTCAGCTTCCTCTAAGCTCCGTCTACACACAAAACACATCAAAGTTCTGGTGCATAAATGATCTCCATTCAGTATTTATGTTACAGAGAAAACCATGAATCGGTAAACATGAGTCCAATCAAAAACGAAACAATTCCATAGTTTGATTTATAAAGTGCAGCAGGTAATCAGGAGCCTGGGATCCATTTGAATACCGACTATCCCACTGACTTGTTCTCCCCATTCTTCCCACTGATTTATAATGTCACCCTTTCCAATTGGTCTCATCCCTTCTCCACCTGTCGAGTCAGATATGAGCGCCGTAAAAACCATCCTAATCCGTTATTATCCCAATCCGTCAAAACTCCTGCTCTCCAAACCCTTATCTTGTACAAACTCATCGCATCTTCGAGCTTGTCACATGCTAGACCCCCCGCCGTTGACCCTAACTCCGTCCTCCCTCCTCAAAGCTCTCCCTAAAGGTAAATCTTGTCCGTGATTCGCTCTGCTTATCTCCCGAGCGCAAACCGTCAGCTGGGCCTTCGCACGCTGGGGTCGCCGGTCCAATCGCAACCGCACATCTGAGTGAATTATTCAAATCGCCCTAGAGCAAGAAGGGCGTACAACCTTTCCCAATGGTACGTGACGGGAATAATAGCCGTGGATCACAGCGGCGTTTAAAGCAGACAAAAACATCATTTGTTCAGATATCTTGACTCTTTGGTAATTGCTTGACTTGGTAATGGCCAGCTGCCTGTCTCACGTCTTGTGCAGTTAAAGTTAATGAAATTACTATGAGTGGTGACTCCATTGCACCCGAATGGACGGTGTAGCTCATATCTATTGGCCCGATTGTTCTCAAGAGCATGTAAGTGTGGAAGTGTTGACACAAGGCAGCAGGGAAAAAGGCAAAAGGTAAAAGTAACAGGCTAGAAATCAATTACATGCTTGGCTCACCTAATTGATATCCACCTCGGTGTGAAGAGAGAGATGAGTGGAGCAATATTAGAGCATAAAAACAACCGCAGTCTTTTACAGGAGCGGTTAGTACGGATTCAAACAGGCTGCTTAGGCGTGTTCACTTGTTCAAACAGATGGGACAGTTTTTTAGTCTTGTTTTAGGTATAAACTTTTGATCATTCATTTCAAAGAGTTGTCCTCAGGTTGATATAACGACTGTGAAAACTTATTTAACCAGTAAATCACAGACTTTTATTGCTAAGCTATTACTAATGGTTGAAAGCAAAAGTGAAGTGAGAATCTGACTATCTTTTTTGAATATTAAACTTTAAGCTAGACCCTTTTTTTTGCGACTTTGACCAGCAGAGTTGGGAATTTCTGTCATTCAGAGAAACAATCCGTTATCTATTTTAAATGCTTTATAACAAATCTAAAAAGGATTTGACTTGTGACAATAAAAGAAGAGTTCAGAGTTTTAATGACAGCAATCAACATTACTGATATAAGATATAAGTGCTTACAAAGGTTGCTTAATGGCTGACAAACTGACATTTTGAATTTCAACACTTAATTTGGGGTAATTAACATTTTAGTTATAAATTAGTCAACTTGTGCATTCTATTAAGTAAATACGCCACATGGTGAAAAAATTAGACCACTTATAAATATAATTTTTACTCTAATCAGAAGTGGAATGCTGGCTCTGATTGGCTGTGCTTGATTTTTTAAGACATAATTGCAACCAAAAATGAGTACTGTTGATTAACCATATGTCAAAGAATTTACAAAAGTAAACCTTTTGATTAAAAACCTAAATCATTTGCTGTGTAAAAATCAGCTACACCACCTTAAAGTGTGCAGAGGAAACTACTCCAGTCTCATGTCGGTCAAATACAATACACATACAAATGTGATTCACATTTGTGAATGAAATAAATGTCTATGTTTTCTTAAAACAATGAGATTTGTATGTGCAGTAATTGGCGGTTTAGAAACTTGTGTCACCTTCTTTATCCTGCCCTTACACAGAACGAGGTCAATAGTCTGGCCGTACAGACCAGGTCCATGTGAAGTATCTTGTGCCAGGCTTCCACATTTATAATGACACTTCTTTTTTACTCTGCACTTTTCACCACACTTAGTTTTTTTTAAACTAGTTTTCAAAGTGTACAAAGTGTAAAACACTGTAAGCCATGTAACAAGTGCTTTGGGGGTTGTGATACAAATTATTATTTTGCCTGGATATAATAGTTTTTCCTCAGTTCTCAGAAATAAAATACTGTAAACATGCAACATGTGGGAGAAGATTGTAAGACCAGCCAGGCAGTGACATCAGTTTAGTTTTATGAGATCCCAGTCACTGAACATTTACCACAATGTAAATATCACAATATTCTAAATGAGGATAGCTTGATAAGATCTGTGTTTGTTTCGTTTACTCTGACTTGACATTTTGATTGTGTCATAATCCAGAGTTCTGCAGGGCTCATACGACTGCATTGGTTACTTGATAAAAGTATATTTCATAAGATGTTTTCTATCATTTATTGCTTTATACAAATACAAAAGATATATTTATAAAATGTCTTCTATAATTTATTGCTTTATCCAAATACATAATGGACGTTTTTCTCCAGTTAATAGAAAAGTCAGTCCGAAGAATCACTCTCTTCCAGTGTTGAAGAGCTCTTCTGCTTTAAGAGGAATACTTATGTAACCTCCAACACTCTCATTTGCCAACTTCCACTTGTATCAACAAATTACATAATGTTAATGTATGCAGTAAGAGGATAATAAGGGCAATTTGAACATGTACTGTACATCTTATCTCTGAAATGTGTTAAGTAAATAGAATATGGACAGTGCTGGAAGATTTCATTTAGTCTCAGTCAGTCCAGAAGTGGATTAATATACTTACTGTAATCTGTATAAAGTTAGCTACATAATATTTTTAAAAGCTCTATTCCATAGAAATGAGACGTTTTAGAGCCAGGTCAATCAATGCGTTTATGAAAGTTTTAGTTTATGGATTAATATTCCATGATATAATATTCTTTAAATGTGTGCCATGGAGCTAGGAATGTAGACTACAGTGGTTCTGTGGCTTGTTTGCTTAATTGAATGATCCACGTGAAGACCACATGGGAATGAACTGCTACTAAAACCAACATTGAACTTTACATGAACTTTTTACCTGATTCACTAAAACCTATGTAGCTAACAAATCTAACTTGTGCTGTAATGAAACTCAGCAGTATTGCCCATTTAGAAGGTTGCCATGATTAAAGATTCCCAATCATTGTTGCCAAAGGTGAAAAATTCTAATTACTTGACCAAAATCCTCCAAATGAGCAAAAAAAAAAAAAAAAAAAAAAAACTAGCACCACACAATGTTTGAAAGCTCAGGTTAAAAACAAAGCATGTTGGCCAACTAAAAGTAGCCCGGGGACACAAAGCTCTGTGTGATTCCATTCAGAAAAGTTGTTCTGGGAAACTTTATGCAAGTCCCATATTAAACCAGTGAATACATTTCTGTTAAAACTGCTTTGAAATGAGGTATAGCATTGCTCAAAAAACCTTTCCCTAAAGAAAAGTTCCATACTATATCTCTTCGTCTAAAGTGATGCACATCATCTTTATGAAGCAAAGATCTTTTTTCCTCTCTAATGGATTCTGAAGCACCTGCCGTATAGTGCTTTATCAATGTGTCATTACTAATGTCACTCAGTTGTTGCTTTAGTGTTCAAATAGAGCAATCTTAAAAGAAGCTCTCTTCACCTCAGTATTAAACGTATACTTACTGCAGAGGACAGGAGCAGGGAGATGCTATCTGCAGCGTTTTAGCCTTAGACAAGCACTTTCCCGGCCGCCGTGAACCTAAAGCTGTCTCCAGTCATTGTGTAGGTGCGGCTGAGACAGACACTCTCGTATTTAAATAGCACGTTGTGACACACAGGCCATATTTTCTTTGGGAAGCCTCCACAAGAGAGCACTGGACTATGCAAAAGACTTTCAAAAATGCTTAGAAGTTAGAAAAAAATGCAAGTGCCATATGGAGAATTTTGGGACAAGGGCATTCAGTACAGTTCTACGTACAAACAAAGCAGAATGCAGGGATGATTTATGTGCATATTGTAAATGCTGGCAAATCATTCCACTTTAAATACTTACACAATCATTTTAATAATCTTACCTTAAAGTTGACCTATTTTGTTAAATCCACATTTCTGAGTTTTGACCATGTTACAACAGTGTTTTCTTGTAAACATTCTTATCTTACTCACAGTTGTATTTGGATTAATTCATGCATGTTTGAGTAATCTTGTTTTGTCCTGCAGCTGATGCTCCTGTGCTAAAAAAAACTGTTTTCACCTGCCACCTATCCCCACCCACTTATCTGTATTTATTTGGGATTATTCAAAAACGTCAGTTCCAAGTAAATCATGTAGTAGGGCTGTACTCAATGTATTGGTATTGGGATCGGG
The DNA here is from genome assembly GCA_038363315.1 of Mugilogobius chulae. Classification (NCBI taxonomy): domain Eukaryota; kingdom Metazoa; phylum Chordata; class Actinopteri; order Gobiiformes; family Gobiidae; genus Mugilogobius; species Mugilogobius chulae. Next base: position 31,861,829 of record CM076401.1, on the reverse strand, counting down.
ATTTGTGACAAACTTGTTGACAATACACATATCGATACAGGGAGGCGTATCAGGATTCTTAAACCCTTACAGAATTTACACTTCTGCTGCTTGACATTTTATTTTTCAACATAAAAGTTACATTCTTAACATTGATTTTAAGGAGTCTTGTAAAAGTAGTATATATTTTCTATAGCTTTTTTCTACATTTTCTCGTTTTGATCAGTAAAATATATCTTGATACATATTGCATTGGGGGAATTTTATCGGGAAATACATGTATCGAGATATGTGTCACATCAGAAGGCTCTTAGCCATACCCAGTCCTATCATGTAAGGTTCAAACTTTACAACATTAAAAACAAATAATTCAAAGTATACAGCTTGTAAAAGTAAAGTATTAGATGCAGAGCTTATCATTTCTGCAGTTTTGAACAGGAAGTCAATGGACCTGTTTCTATTCCTGTCGTTTTAGGTCAATTTTGTCTTCTACAATGATCTATATGTTAATATAATAAAAAAACACGACAGGTCTCATTTGAAGCTAGCAATAGCTGAGTTACAAAATTACATAAAGGATATAAGCTGTGTTTTCTAACATTGTAGGGGACTTGAGGACTGGATATTAGAAAGGATGGACTTGAATTGACTGAAAGACAATGGAAACTTCTTCTGAAACTTCTTCTTACTGGTTTTCTTTCCTGCATCAGTCCCTCTGCACAATCCACCCAGTCCACACTGTCCCTGCTACTTCTAACCCTGCACCCGCTCCACCCTGGCTGCTGCTGCTCCTCTCGATGGTCTCGCCACTTGGGCATGAGCCTTTTCTGAAGGACAGCCTGCATGATTATCTTGCAGATTTGGTGTCACAGCGGATCACCAACCTATGCCGTCCCATTCCGACCCTCAGTTCTGCCCTGGCTCTGTCCTAGAACTTACACATTTTTGCTAAACTCCTGCTGATTTCTCGATTTCTAATGCTCTTCCAAGTGTTTGAATGCCGTCTCTTACCCATCAGGCTTAGGGTTTGTGGTTTGTTCCTAGAGGTTCATATAGCTTGACTCATTCAGTCATTTTGTGTTGCTTTCATTTGTTGGTGCTGAGGAATAAACTTGCTTCAGGTCTCTAGTGTGGTTTCTCTTTTGTCACATCGTATGATTTGGCCTAAGAAGTAACCTTTACCATTTGTGAGAAAATAAATGGTTATGTTTTGACCAAAAATAACTAATACTTTCTACTAAACTATCATATAGATAAGTAAATAAGCAGGGTTTGAGTATATGAGATTATTTTTATTGTAACACTTTGGCTGATGCATCAGTGGTGAGTCAGTGGATGTGGTGTTTAGCCCACCTGTCAAACTGACTCATCGATCACAGGTCTAAAGACACTGCTCATCATTAACCGTGCCGTTCAAAGTTTCAAAAGATGTTCAAGGCTACTTTTCGGGAATATGAAAAACAAGTTGATTAGCAAGTGTGAGAAGTGACTTAACTGAAGGATTTATTTTTTAACTTTGCATGAACCTCTCTTAGCAGACAGCTACTCTCAGGCCTGTCCAAAATAAATTGAACATTTCCTTCATTATCTCTTTATTATTTGAGCAGTGTCTTTAGTAAGTTTTGGTTTGGGATTAGAGCGAAAACAAACGTGAATCTGAGGCAGCACAAAAGCGCCGACAGAGAAGACAAAGGGAGAGACAGCTGCAGAGTGGAATATGAAAATCCTCCTCATGACTATTCCAGGAGCCGAGCGACTGCAGCTGGAGTTTGTCGGAGACGATGATAAATGTATGAGATCCACCACTGGAATACTAGAATCACACATTAGAGCTACAATTGGAAGGATTACAATTGATGGCGGTGCCTGAAGCAGCTTCCAAAATAAGGACCTGTGTCTCAGGGCTTTTTGGACCTGTAGAACTTAACTCTTTCCCTGCCAGTCCTGAGCTCAACTTGCTCTGTGTTGCCTGGTTAGGTTTTCGCTCATTTTAAACAATCTTCATAGCTTTACAGGGTGACTGGAGTTATCCCAGTGACTTTGGGCCTTATGTGGAGAACACCCGGACATGGCCAGCTTGTCACAGGGTTAGTGACAGTCAACCATAGACTCACTCGTTCAATTACTAGTGGAAATTTACAGTGATGCCCAACTGACTCTGGAGAAAGCCAAAGTAAAGTACAGAGAATTAAGTACAGAAGTACAGAGAATCAACCGTAACAAGGGAATAACATGCACCAGTCTACCCAGAAAGATTGTGCAAACAGGAAAAATGACATGTAAACCATAGTAGACATTAGGGGTGTAAATTTATTGATTCGGCGATTTATTGCGATACTTCAATCAAAATTGTCCAAATCGATTTTAAAAAAAATGTGATGAAAAATTCATCTCCGGGGTTGAAATTCTATTGCACTGTAACGCCCGGTCACTAGGGGGCAGGCAACCCTTCAGACTTTGTTAAACTACCTCACCATCAAAGAACAATGGCGTAGTCATGCGAGAATTCTGCCATACAGGTTTTTCATGTAACATCTTGCTGTAGCGCAGTGCACTGTCTGTAATCAGTAAGAACATGGGGAAGAAGAAAAAGAATTGCGAGAGGCTCTGAGCTGTTATAAAGTGGGCATTTAGAAGCACTATGGATTTTTTTAGTAAGGCTGGATCAAACGTGTATAGCAAGACCTATGCAGTGTGCAAAACCTGTCGGATAAATATCAAAACTGTGGAAATACCACTAACCTTCGGGCTCACGTGCTTCAATTTCACCGGGAAACGGAGGTAAAGACTAAAGAACAACCGGCACCATCTCAACTTACTACAGTATTTCTTTGCACACCCTGAACTTGGGGTATTGATGACATTGATCTGCTTTTCCAGTGCTTTTGAGTTTGGAAATCCTTTGCACTTTTTCAATAGAATGGGGTATTTTATTGATGCATTGACATGTTTTTGTTATTATTTTTGAAAACTCATATCAGACATGTTTGTCTTTAAACATGCAACTTGTTTCTGCAAGTTACTTGAAATTATTACATTAGTATATTTTACAAAAAAATTAATAAATTGTATTTCATAAGCTGTTGTTTTCACATATATGTGGCTTTAGCAGTATAGATCTATAAAAATAGAAATAATTATCGATTAATTGCAATATATAATTGCTTGTGTTATCGGATTAATTGAATTGTGAAGTGTGAATGTGATACGAATCGAATTGCCAGTTTATAGCAATTCACACCCCTACTAGACATAAAGCTGTCTACTATCATTTTTGAAAGAACAGTATCTTTTTTAGACAACCCATTATTTTTGTTGTTTTATGCACATGTGCTCAATGGTTAGCCACACCTCAAGTAAACCTTTTACATGAAGTCAAAGCCACAGCCATCTTATCATCACATACTGTATCTTATTCAGGGCTCTCTCCTAAAACATGCTAATTCACGCTGGTTTACAAAAAGCAGAGTCTCTTTCTGCACCCGGCTAAGCTCCACCCACCAAGACCGCATGATGTTTACAAACAATGAAAGGGTCTATGAAGAAAAAAATCTGCCTTTTAGTTCAACACCACGCTCATCTGCCCTCCGCCTTCTTACTTTCTACATGCTTTTCTCCAACCTGCCAGGGTCCTACTGTACACCAAATGACTCCATCTATTTCTGTGTTTCACTCATGTGACCTGTCAGACACGCAAAATCTGAAACAAATAGACCAGCAAAAACACGTATTGGGAAAAATTGACTGTACATAGGATATGACTCCAACAGTTTGAAAAAGGAGGACTTTTCAAATAATCAGGAAGTTTTACCTGCCGTGAGGCAAACGTCTTTCTATACTGAGCCAAAAGAAAGTTAAAAACGAAAGTTATTTTGTTTCTGATCAAGTCAAACACTTAAGATCCAAGGGAACTCTAAATGTCTGTCATCTAATTTTTGCTTGGGTGAGTAGCTGGGATTAAATATAGCTTCTGTAATGCAATCACAAAAAAAACATTCTCGTGATTATACAGATTAGCACAACCACTGACCGAACAGAATTTGGGCATGTTGAAGAGGTAATGTGAGTGAAACGCATAGACAGTACATATGTAAGGTATTTTTATTTATGAATTTGTACTATGCCTTTTTAATAGGGTAATATGTTGTTGTGAAGAACCATTTTGTGGCGCAATAAGATCACTGTGATAAGGTCACATATAGTTAAATGTTGCATTGGCTGTATTGAGACAGACCTGTAGGAATTCTAACTAAACGTAAACTGTCTCTCTCCTGTTGAGTCTTCTTACACTCACGACTTTCCAACTTCAAGCATCACTCCACAACAGACACGTACAATAATGTTATACATATGTATTACATGCTCCATTTCGGGCTAATGGTAACATATATGGAAAAATGTATAGAACGCCGCAGCTGCGTTCACTTCCCGTCCCCAGTCAGCAGAAGCGTGCAGTTTGTATGACGTCATCTGAAAGCCAGCGATAGGTTGATTGATTTGCTCATATCTGACTGTAAATGAAGTCCTTTCTGTTCGTGCCTTGGAAGGAGTTAAGAAAGTCTCTGTCACTGAAAAGAAAATACAACATAAAGTGTTGTTCATTTATAAACTCACTTCATAAATGTGTACGATTATGAGAACAGAAAACAGCCACTGACAAATCACAGAGCATAATTATAGACAAACAATAAGCATAAGAGTGAGGTTCATTTTAAATACACTTTAACTAGCCGCATTCATGTTGTGATTCCATTCAGCTTTGTAGTGTCTTTGTAACAGTTCAGGACTGTATACTATATTAAAGACAATGTGAAGCTGAAGTGTATAATTCTCACTTGATTTTAGATTTAGGGTATGTTAAGTAACAGATGAAGGCACTTGTTATTAAGAGACATTTGTCTTCTTCTCACTCCCACGCTTTCCTCTTCCCACACTTTTGGACAGAAGTGCAGAAACTTTTGCATAATACTTGCATGTTTGTTTGTTTTTTCTTCTCATGTAGCTTTTTTAGCTATTCTATTTTAGTTTCCATTGACTTTAGATTACATAAGTCAATAATTTACTTTCGTGTCTGAAAAAATCTGTTCTTGAGCTGTACTACTGGACAAAATAATCAATACATGTGAGTGTACTGTAGCTAAAAGGCTTGTAAGAGCTGCTAGAAAGGCTGAAATTCTTCCTTTCAAAAGCAGCATCAGCTTTAATGTACTTTAGGATTTTTATTTTTATGTTTGCTTGTTTTGTTTTTGTTTTGTTATTACAGTGATAAAATAAAGTATTTTTCCATCTCTTGTTTTGGGCTTCCTGGATCACACCAACTACAGTATGTGTATGTTGTTGACTTTACAGACAGCTCGAGTGTGTACTTGCAAATGTGCTGCCCTGTCTCCTCTCACGCCTCAGTCCTCCACAGTAATCACCCAGATCTATCTGACACACACCTGAAGGATGCAAGCTGTGCTGAATTTCAGGTCTTGGGAGTATGGATCTGCGAAGAGTCTACACCGAATCATCGACAAGGACAAGATGCGGCGTGTGAGGCGGTACAGGAGAGGACTGTGCCCCCCGCGTCTGTTTTCGTTCTGATATATGGATTTTCGCGGAAACCCTGCCACCTGCGTTTTCACCGGTGAAGTCGGACATACAGGTCGGAGTCAATAAGTCAGAGAGTAGACTGTGTAGAGCAATATTTGAGTTTGGATCGGTGCTGAGGGAAATCAACTGACAAGGTTCTTTTTCTGGTTAGTATTTCTATCCAGACGCTGGGTTTGTTAGGTTGGAGAAAGTGCAATTTGAATTTTTAAATTAAATGATATGTTTACAAATTATGTTCTGACCTCCACAAGTATTGAAAATGTTATATGAAACTGTTAAATACTCATAAATAAAATTCTCTCATACAACAATGAGCAGATATATTTGAAGCAAGGGGAGTGAAAGGTTAAGGCCACATGGGTGAATGCAACTGGTATCTACTGTAACTAAAGATACAATTTAAGATGTTTGTGTGTGTGTTTATAGAAGATTTATCTTCTTAAATTAAGTGTCATAATAATTCTGGATCTATGCAGCCTGGTCTCACCGATATGAGTGTCTATACCAAGCAGTTTGAAACAGCGTGTCATATGAGGGTGATTTAAATTTTCGTGGCGTGGCATATACTAGAGCTTTAGTCAAAGCATTTAGTTTGGTTGCACTTGTGTGTCTAACTTTTTTAAACAAATGTCAACAAAACAAACATTAATAGGGTAATGCTCTAACTATAGCCACAACAAGTCAGACACACATTTTTTAAATATGATTTTAAAAGTATCCAAAAGCGCTGACAAACCATTATTTAAAATTGCATTAAAATGCAAGTGTAATCATCACAATTTGACATTAATTTGACTTTAGTAAAGTCTTATTAAGTCATAGCCTATAGGATAATTCACTTTTTGAATTTGTACCCCCAAAAAAATCTAAATGGAATGCAAACACATCCAGTTGAATGATTCACACTACTAGAGACACACATTTGGAAACATTACTGAAAGAAGTCCAGCTGTATTTCTCTCTTTGCTCGTCTTCTTGCAGACTAATAAAAACTATAAATCTATAGATATGTCTGACAAGATCTCAGAAAGTCTGGATACTTCCCACAGTGATAATGACTGCAGCATTGTCATTATCATTGAATATTATTTAGCTGTCTTTTTATAAAAAGTACAGCTGTCACATCGCAGGACATCAAACTGGGACACATTCAAAACTTTCAGAAAGAACAGTCAGTCCTGTTCAAGCTGGTACAACAAGGTGGCAACAAATAAAGGGCACAATATTAGTAATGTTGCAGTTTCAAAGGCGTTTAGTTCAAAACTTTTTGACTCTGGAGGGCACAATATTCAGGTTGTATGTCATTATTTGACAAACTCTAAATGGAAATCATGAGGATGAAACAGGAGACTGTGAGGTGATACTGTTTCAGGAAAACTTTTACAAATGTGCAAAGATGTACATTTGTAAACGTTTAATACGTGTTGATGATTTGGTCTGGTTTCATGTTTGGTGACTGGTGTGAGACAGAAGCCTAAACAATTGGTAACTGTAGATATCAGAACAGTACATCATTTTAAAAAAGACTTTATTTTATTCTTGTTAAAAATGTATTGTTACATTCTCTTGTCATTTTAAAACTTTGTTTTTAAAGCGCATGACACTGGGCTCACACTGCCTCGAGTCCAGATCCAGATCCGAATCTGTCTGGAGTGGCCACCGAACTGAGAGCTCACACTGTGACCGGCGTATGCACTTGTATACGGACCCTGCCGACATGGCAAGATGACAAGTTCACAGGGGTTTACACTTAACTTGTGACACGCAATCACTGACCCTATGTAAATGTAAACAAAGAACAGCACTGAGTTGTGGGCTTTATTCATGTCAATTCATTTTGTTTGATTTTTTGCCACACACTAGATAAGCACAGAACATTTATTAACATCCTCTGTGCTATATAGTCGTGTATATGTCGTGAATTTTGATGTATTTGTATTGAAAACCACCAGATGCTCTTCACCAGTGAACTGGTAACTTCACCAAAAAGAACTCTGGAGCACTCCAACAGTCTTCTTCCAACGGAAACAATCCGGACAATTATTCTAATAACTGATTAGTTGGGATTAACTTGTTACAACCCTCAGTATTACCTGCTAGCCATCTAAACCAAAATCACTGGCATTGCCCATCATTGTAAATACAACCAAAATGAACTCTCAAAACAATAACAATGATACAGTAAAACCACCATTTCTGAACTATTACACACATTTTTTCCAACACTGATCTACATAAGTGATTTTATATTTCTATCCAATGTTTCAGCTAAGCCGGTATTTTCTGCCAAAGCTCCAAACTTCATGTTAAACGATTCCATTTTCTCAAAGCAAAATGTTACTAAAGTTTACACCTGAGAAATCATTGTAATTCTCATCTCGTGAATGTCATTTTTTCCCCTACTGCTCTTAATTGTACCCTTTCAGTTTCCCTGTTATGTGTTAATAATACAGCGCCAGAATCGGAGGACGGTTGCAGTTGCCTGGTGACACTAGTTCATTTAAATTTATGCAGCAATGAAAAGCCATCGTCGTTTGACATCCAAAAAGGTGTCATATCAACAGATTACACTCCACGCTCATTCCACCTGGAAAATAACAGTTTATTCTGAATACTTACAGAATTACAAAGTGTTCGAGTCGGTAAACAAGCTTCACACTTCGGAATGCAGCAAAGTACAGTCACAGAGTTCATTTTGGAATAAAAGTGAAGTTTCAGTCTGGCAGTGAGGACAGACCTGACTTCACCTGAGTCTTGTTGATTGTCCATGGCTTTGTAAATGTTGTTTGTGTCGCTAGCCTTGAACACGTCTATTGTTGTTGAATAGTTGTTTATCTTATCGTTAACTGAACAAGAAGAGACTATAAAGTCCAGTTGGACGCAAGTTATAGAAAGAATACAAGAGACCTCAGATACACTCACCAGGGGTTTCATATTTACAGTCTTAGCAAAACGTGGTCAAAAGACAAGTTGATTTTGTGTCTGTGTTTGTAAAATTTGCACCTGATGGGACAACTTTTTAGTGATGAGACAGAAGTGCTCAGAAAGAAGAAAACTGTTTGAGAAATGTTGTGTTTAGAGTACAATATAGAAAACTAATCTAATCTCTAGTTACAACTGGTGAGCGGGGAAATGAAGATAAAGTTTTATTGCTCAACTATGCCATTTTGAAGTCGTATGTCTGCATGCGTTTAAGTTGAAGTCATGCAATAGATACAGTCGGCATCAAAGGCCACGCCCACTAACAAACCTCTGAGGGGGAAAGTTAACATGGGGAGTGAATCAGAACAGCAGCTATATCAGTCACTGCTCAAAAACTACAACAGCAAATGTGGACTTTAGGAGATAGATTGGGGCAAATACAGACACGAAGACATGGGGATAACTAAGGTGATTCAACCTTCCAAGTATGTAAATATATCTAGCAATGCTAACCGTAGCTGCGAGCTAAATGCTAATGTGACACTAGCGCCGCCTGGCGTCTTCTAGCATCTATTTTAACTTATTGTTTACTTTTCTGACATAACAACATCTCAGTAACTTCCAATTAAACCTGGTTGTAACTCGACTTGTGCTAAAAATACATTTAATTCGCCAGAAAACCTCTTAAAAGAGATAAACAGTTTAGCTTCCCATTCTTTATTATGGTGAGGCGGGAGATGTTTTCCCCCTCAGCTGGCCACGCCCCCAACAGTGACTGTATCTATCGCTGGTACATCTGCAACCGTTCATTAAATGTGAGACCTTACCGTCATGTGCTGGCAGGAGGAGGTGGAGAAGGCATGACATGAAGCGAGAGATCGTGTGGGATGGTGTGCTCCAGGTGTGATCCATGAGCAGGAGTGTGCACAGAAGCTCTTATGAAGCTCCTCTGGCACTTCCAATGCAAGACTGAACCAGGTGCAGTTTGTGTAAATGAATAAACTTGTCTTTTCACCTAAAAGTATATTGTAATTACAGCATTGTAACTTTGTACTTTCGCAATCCAATTACAAGCATTTTAATAATCGTAGACAGCCAAAGATAGTCAACTTCAGTTTCACTTTGCTGTCTGTAAAAAAAAATGTTCTTAAGTGGTAATTCAAGGATGTGTGAGAGCTAGGAGGTAAGTATAAAAAAAAAGAAAAGTGTATGTTTGAAACTTTTTAAAGAAGTCCACATTTGATCACTTATATAATGTATTCAGAGCATTGTATATCTTCACTTTTCTAGGGCTGGCCAATAGGGCTTCACAATAATGACAAAAAATCTAATTGCGATTTTTCTTTTTTTTTTTCTTTTATATTGCGATTTCAATTTTAGATTTATTAACATGTGCATAAATATGTTTTTTTTTTTTCTGTTGAGCATACCATTTTGCAACAATTGTAAAATGTTGACCATGGAAAATATTTAAAATAAACTGCCCTACTAATTTGAAAAGTTTAACTCTGCCATGGCAACATTTTAGGCATTAATACTACTGAAGCTATAACCAAGATTGATTGGATGTTGTGCTTGATAATTCAATTGGCCTGTTTAAAAAGTAACTAAAGTAACTAATTGTTTAAGTTGTGTGACAGAAATATACATCTACGCCAGCAGATGGGGATTCAGAAACACTGAGACCAATGTTCACCAAAGTTGCTACTTTGTGCCAAGTTCTTTCACTTAAATCAGGAACAGGACCCTCAAACCTCTGGACAATGGCCTTTGAGCTGAAAGTCAGATCAACATTCTGGGAGCTGTCTCATAAACACACGGCTGATTGCTGCTGATTATAAACTAGTTAAGACAGAATCTGTGTTGCATTGAGGCCAAAACAATGGGCCGCTCTCAGTATTGTGTCTGCAAGAGGCAAACAGCTGCGAACCAATTATTCCCAACTAATGCAGTACTGAGTCACAGCACAGGCGCTGATCATAAGATCAATGTTTAGAGATGCAAAACAATAATTACTGCAAGTCACTCCAAATGTGTGGTGGCAATCTGCAACAGAGTGAAAATCTCTTGTACTGGCTGAGCAGGAGAGACACTTGGTACAGCTGGAGCATCGATCACATTTCTCCTCACGACACAAAGAACAGGAAAGCTTTAGTTACATAGTGTTCAAGGACACAATAGTTTCGACGCGCTACACTTTTACTGAATTCTTCTGATTAAAAACACACAGACTTAAGAATGCTGATAAACAATGTTTGAGCACTGAAAAAGCAGGGAGCTTGGGGAGTTTTTAAGTCTTTCTGAGCTTCTACGTACCTCAGAACAGATATATTTACAACAGACAAAATTATTACTGGAAAATACTTTTAGGTTACACAGGCCATCAACTTCTTTTTCATTTTATAAACCATTACGACACTTAATTTGAAACTTTATCTAAAATAGATCCCATTTTGGGCTTGCAGCAGTACTTTATCCTTTGTTGACAGTTGTTGAGTAAAATTAAGATCAGTATACTGAATATATTGTAAATTCCAACCCATTTTTAACCTGGCCAGCCAGATGGTTTGTCTCGCGATATTTGTGAATTCACAAACACGAGATAAACCATCTGGCCTTCCAGCCAGCTCACTCACATCACAGCAGTGTGGTTTTGAGGCCCACACAGGCTGTTAGTGCCGCGGCGCCGCCGCCGAGTCTAATTCAAGCTCACGTGAATGTGTTATTTGCTGCTTTTGATGTGGTTTTAGCAGAAATACAGAGTCATTTCTTTTTGAAAGAAGAGCAGTATGTGTGACATGTACTTGTTCTATCTCACACGGACATTGGATACATCATTACAAGTTGTTGATATGATTGGCTAAGCACAAATAAGGTCGGCCGCTCACCCAATCAGCTCGAAGTATTTCACTAAACACCCCACCTTTTCTCGAACGCTTTCAGCGAGTCAAGTCCCAGATGGATACTGTGGAAGAACTCAAACCACTATTCAACACAGATCCATCTGGTGTGAGCCAGGTTGTCCCAGTTTAGCTAATTTTAGGATTAAAAATTCCTTCTTGATATGAACTTTTTATTGTTGCATTTTCAGCATGTTTTTTTTATTATTATTAATTTATTTTATTTTTTTACTTTTCACAACTTGTTCATACCGGATAGATATTTACAAGAGATATTAATCTTCCAAATAAAGTAAAAAATATCTCCAAATAAAGTAAAAATGAGAAAAGCACACAAAGTAATCAAAAAATCAAGAGTTTCTGTCATGTGCAATCATCAGTTATTTATTCAACAGTTTTGAAATGAGAGATCGACAACCAAAGTACAAATGTGGTTTGGAGCAGAAGTCAAACTTGGAGTATTGGTTTGAATATTTTTAGTCCTTGATTAGGAATAAAGTCGTGATTATATTTTTTCTCCCAGTCCTAATAAGCATACACATTTAAAATTTATATTAGTCATGCTTCTATATGTAATTCTCAGTAACTTGTATAATTTAAAAATATTTAATTCCCCCCGTAACTATAGATTGTGTTAAAATTCTACATATCATTGTTTATCTGTCTGATATTTTGTCCTGGTTTATTTTTCATACTGATAATGAAAAAATGTAATATTTCACTCCTAATAGCCTAAGAACAACCATCAAAAACTCAACTCTAAAGACATTCCTTTTGTCAGTGAAAAAGACTTTAGCTCATGAGATTAACATGACAAGTGTGTGGAGCAAATTTTAAACAAAGAATGATTTTTTGTGGATTTATATTTTTGTACTTTCTTCCAATGCCTTTAAACATTGCTTATTTTCATTTTATTAACCACTTTTACACTTATTTTGAAATTGTCTGCCGTCTTTTTGAGTGACACCTAAAATAGAACCCATTTGGGGCTTGCAGCAGTACTTTATCCTTTGATGACAATTGCTTAGGTCCGCCATAGTCGTGATTGCCTCGTATTTACCCAGAATGCACACGATATAACTCACGCTGAGGACCACTGCCGGAGTCAAGCCTTTGCCTCCAATTAGGTCACTTGAACCGTGAAGAGGCAGCGTTTGATCCGCGTGAGGTCGACGTGACTTCTCCCAGATCCTCGCAGCCTCTGAGGTCTGCTCCGAGAGAGGCAAGAGCACAATCTCGCCGCAAATCCTACGTTTAATTAATAACTTTATCAGCGCGCGGAGAGCAAAGAGCCTGCAGGCGCTAATGGAAGTCAGTTAAAGGTAGCTCACAGCGGAGGCACCTTTGATTCAAAAAATGTAGCGACAAAAAAGGTGATTATTTTCTGCCAGATGAGAGCAAACGTATAAGTCTCTTTTTTAAATTGTCATTTACAGATATCACTCTGATCGATTACATAAGGTGAATCTCTATAAGTGACATTAAACATGTTTCCATAAGCTCAGATCTTTCACATGAATCACACCGGTTCACTTTGGACTGTTTGAGCTGCTTATGTTAACATTTCTTTGCAGCTGAAGGCACACACATTTTTTCTTATTAAAAAAAATCTAAAATGTACCTAAATTATACTTTTTCTTCCTGGCATATCATTTGAGAGATACAAAAATTATGAATCTTTGTCACCTTTTACCTTTAGTTCAATTTTCTGCATAGCCTTGGCACCTCTAAGTTGAATTTTAACATCGTTTTGTTTAATACAATGTGGTAAGATTATCTTAGATGCAACATGCACAAGATTTACAATGTTTTTGAGTGTTTTGTCTCAGCAAACGATAAACAATAAATGTTAGCACAGGCAATATTGCGCAATGTTATTTTTTGGTTTTATCTGCTTTATTCTCTGCAGTTTTCATCTAGGGCTGGACAAAAAAAAAAAAAAAAATCGATACATTTGTAGCTTAAATCAATTTGTATTTTTAAAAATTCATTTTTTCTTACTGAGATTTTGCTGCGCTTGTCTCATCTCATCCTAGCAGGCTTCCGTAGAGCATTGTACGCTCAGTTCTAGTTGTCCTCACGCAACTAAAAACATGCACATATAAAAATATTGATCTGCTCTGAAAGTAGGAGTTTTCTTAAATGCAATGGTTTTGTTGTTTATTCTATAGTGTGTATTAGTATGCATTTATATGCAGTACTTAATTTGACTCAGATGTCGATGCAGTTGTTGATTTTGGGTGCAACACAACACCTAAAAATGTTCATAACAACAGCTATAGTTTCTTCCATGAATCAAAAGGCACTGTTGTGTGCGTCTTCAATCAGAAATTCTATACCCATTTGTCTTTATGTTAATACAATCTGTAGAAGCTGCTCTCCATCTCCTTCCTATAAAAGACCACACAGGTTTCTTTCCGTGGCAACGTGGATCATATATTGTGGATTGTGTTACTGATTCAAGTAGATTGATGGGCAGAACGGTCAATAAAGAAACTTTAATGCATTATTTGGACTTTGATTTGTGAAGATGCGCGTTGGGCAAACCCTTTTAAACTTTGAACCATCTTTTGCCTCTACACAATCACTTTTGAGTCACTTTACTCACTCATTGTTGGAGAATATAAGTGTTCTCCTAATGAGTCCTCGGGTTATGAGGAAAGGCTTAAGATTCTGAATGTCTGAGGCAGGAAAAGTTTATTCATCATAACTCTGGAGACTTGAATACTCACCACACTAATAGTACAAAATAGTAGCTAAAGGAGGCAGACTGGTCAAGATGTAATGAAAAATGCTGCAGAATGCTGCTGTAACACAAGTTGATCGACAAGATTAATAATGTAGGAGAAGGACAAATTCTGCAACAACTGAATGGCAGCCATCATAGATACAGCTATAGTTTGCCGTTCAAAGCTTTTCACACTGCCTCATTATAAGTTACATACCTTATACGTAGCATAGGAGCAGAAGCATGCACACGTCTGCACTCGCTGAACTCACATTTACATACTGCTCTTACTGTCAGTTTTGTCTCTCACTAGATATATAATGTGCTTACTTGATCACTGGTTTTGAGAATTACTTTTTTGTGGCCCAAAATGCCCATAATTGTTCCTTGGCAATTGTAATTTGAGTTTTCCTAATTTAAAAGCAGCTTAAACGCTGTATGCATCTATTTATTGTTTATTCTGCGCTCTAGTCAAAGTCTTTCTCCTCCAGAGCCAGCTTTGAAACGATTACATGCTTTTATTCCCTCCTCGGAGCCACAAATGGGAATAAAATGATCCCTGGTGGTGATAGATGAGAGAATCATTGCACTATGCCTGCTGGGTGGCTTTTTCTTTTATCTCTGCGCTCAAAAAGCGTCTACCTAACCAAGCAGGGTGCAACAGACAACATTCAATCTGAGCAACAAATCCTTCAGTTTGACTCAGGGTTTGAGTAAGGCAGCTTCTTCTTCAGTCATACAGGAAACCAATGTGGTCTTCTGCCTTTGTGCCTTTAGGCCAGACACCACATTTATCCATAAAAACAACAAACATGTACTTTCTTGCAGGCTCCTTACTAAGACCTGACCGATACGGATTTTTGTGAACAAATAACATGTAGCCTATAGCAATAAGTGCTGATATATTTAGTAATGAAAAAAAAATGGAATATAATAATGTATGTGAGGGTCTATTCATATTTGTTAAGTTGTGTTTGATTTACTGTATTTATTTATTTTAGTTTTGCTTCTTGTCAGTCATTTTAAAACTGAAATTTGTTTATATAAAATCCACTTTTATAGACTTGTGCCACTCAAGTGAATTCATGAGCCAAACTGTGCATTATCCTCATTAACATGCAGGATCCTGCAGTAATTACATGTATAAATGCCAGCCAGTTACACTTTTTTTCATGTCTAGTGAACATTGATATACCAACAGTAACATTACAGCACTGCTTAGAGTTACAATGTTAAATAGCATCGTGCTAACTAGCTACAGTGAACTAAAACAAAGCTCAAAAACAGACACAATTTCAGCACTCTCTGCTCAGATAAACGCCTCTCATTTCCCTGACTCCAAACGATCCATAGTGAGAAAATAATCCTTTAGGTTGTTGGCTTGTTAACAGTAGTTTGCTTTGTGTCCTTCTGTCTGACAAGAATCTTCCCTCTTCTCCACACGGACACTGACAGTATAAGTCCTTTTTTGATGTTGCTGGTGTGATCTGGGTTGAAGTGAGTTGAACTTGAGTGAACTTGAATTTTTTATTTTTATTTTTTTGTGTTCTCAGACACGTTAACCATGAACTAATACCTGACGGTTTCAACAGCAGGACTTCTGGCTTTGTCAGAGGTGACGTCTGATGTGACGTCTTTTTCTGTCAGATGTTCCATTTGTGATTTTCTAGGAGACGCATCACATCTCACACTTCTGACGAAGTCCTGCCATGGAAAGTGTCAGGAGCTCATATAATACTGCAACGGTACCATTAGAAAAAAAAGAAGTTTAGTATATAATGTCGGCAACGAATTTTCCAAAAAACATTACTTAGGACTCAAGCATAAATTGTACAAATATTAGAGTTATTTTTATATAAATATTTGAGTTATTTTTATGCAAATATTCCACTTAGTGCTACAAGAACATTTCCAAACCTTGTCTTTATTTGGATGTTTTCATTCAGACTCCAGTGAAGTGGGAGGAAAATGATGAACTTTATCAGTGGCAATGTTTGATCAGTTGAAGGGAAAGTGAAATTCGGACCTGTTGTTGGATCAGAGGAGTTTAAGTAGAGGGCGAGGCCATTTTACATGCACGTCTGTGCATAAACCTGCCTGAATGAGACAGTGCGCAGCAGAGCTGACAAATGTACTGGGAGCTGCAGAACATTTGTCATTATGAGCTATGTGAGAGCAAATGGCTAAAGCAGGAGACTGCAGCAGAGAAGAGCGCTTAATGCTAACTGTCACTTCATTACGCTGACTGGAACAACCTTGGGATTCCAACTCTATGACTGCAGCATTTATCTTGTCACATTTTCACTGTGACCATGCTTCTCTACTCTATCAGCTCATCAATATTCTCTTCCATTATGAAATACACTTAACTCTTTGTAATGCAAGTCGCTGATGCGCTGAGAGATGACGCTTCATGTGTAAAATACAGAATTATAATAGCAACTATAACTGCAGGAACAAACACTGCAAAGACAAGTGAAGCTGAAGTTCTAGTTAAATGTTAAATATGCAGAATAACAATATGTACTTTAAAGCTCTAATTGGCAGCCACAAAAACTATTCCAAGTCTTACCCTTTTCTTCTTCACTTGAATCAAAAGTTTAATTTAACCTGGCATAGAGAGCCCAAAACAAGAGGATTTCCCGCTCTGGAATAAACAGGCCGGTGGTGTAGCACAGGCTGGGATTAGGATTTCATGCCCTTGCCGAGGCTCTACCGGGGAGCTCCTGAACTCGACCGTGTCTGGAGGCTTTGGGCCAGGAGTCTGTGGATGCAGATCTCAACTTGGGCATGAAACCCAGGAGCGTGGAGTGAGGGCAGGAACGACGCGAATGACTGAAGCGGTGGGCATCAAACACCTGGAGAAACAAACTCGACAGGAAACACAACAAAAGGTGCAGAAGAGCCGCAGGGACAGATGTGCTCACGGCTCTGCTCACACAGTCTGGGGATTAGTTCTGTTTTCTTTACATAATCATAGCTTTCTATGTGGGAGGTGGATGAAGACGCACTCTACTAGTCAGAATTTATTCTATCAAAGCTTCTGATTGAATTAAACTTTGGGACATAAATGGTAAAAGATTGGAAGCATTTGTAGTGCTGATTATTATTCATCTGCAATCATGTAAAAATGAACAAACACAAGGACAATGCAAGCGCTACAATTTAGTGCAAGTAATTATTTAAATGTTGTTTTCTATTTTGATTATAACAGAGAAGAGAATATTGGAAGACTTTGTAAGGCAATACCCAATAAAATATAATTTGGAAGCAATAAGTAAGCACCATTCTGTGACAATAAACAAAGGCAGGGACTGTGTAGATGTTAGAATTTTGTAATAAAATAAATGTTTGTCTATAAAGGAAAAAAAGCTAAAATGTTGGAGGGTTTTGTAAGGCATTTTAACACCAAAGCTGGGGTACTTTAAAATTCCATGCTTCAATAAAGAAAGTAGGTTTTAAAGCTGAGTTTTTATATTCCAACATTGCTTCTTATAAAAAACACAGCTGTAGTTCCGTCTGTCAGATACTTTCCAACTACCATAAATGATTGTGGGTTCTACTAATATGTCACGATCTCTCTGGGTGGAGTTTGCATGTTCTCCCTGTGTCACGTGGGTTTTCTCCAAGTACTCCGGTTTCCTTTCCCCCTCATAAACATGCATGTTTAGGTTCACTGGCGTCACAGTTGGCCACTGTCCAAGGTGTCCCCGCCTAAGGCCCAAAGTCACTAGGATAAGCTCCAGTCACCCAAACCCCAAACGAGAACAAGGTAGAAAATGAATGAATTACAAGATGAATACAAAAATGTAGCAACGTTTTTGTACACTAAAAGAAAGTATTTTGACTTTTACGATTTTAGTGACAGTTTGCATACACGTTCAGTACAAATTGTAACAATTTCAATATTTTCTTTCTTTTCTTTTCCTTCAAACTTGCTCTGAAGCACCTCCACATTGGAATCTCATGCACCAGAACTATTAAGACAAGGGTTGTGTGTGTTTTTTACATCAAACATTGAGTTAGAGCTCTATTTACTCACTCCAAGAAAATTACAGAGGTTATGCAATCTGGCCTGATATGCTAATCCTGCAGAAATGCTCAAGACGAGTCTGGACAATTGATCAACTTAAAACAGTGCAGAATATCTTAGAGATCATCTATGACATCACAGATCTGGGACATTTAGAACAGTGTTTTATGGAGAACAAAATAATCTCGCAAAAAACTTCAGCAGCATTTCTGGTGAGGAAGCATCTTTACAATAGAGAAAAAACTCAAAAAAGTTGATTTAGCTTAATATGTTCCTTTAAAGTACATTTTAATTGGCTTAAATGTTTTGTTTATAATCTCATTTTACATTCTACTACTGTATCTACAGATTTGATGTTTCGTCTGAAGGGAGGTTTTTCTAGGCAGCAAGTTTTATTCTTGAAATAGACGAGACATGAAGGTATGTGATGTGTGCATTTCTCCGACTCCAGTTGCCATAGAAACATATTTTGTAAGCTATTATATTTTGTTTTTTAGATGCATTGTTAGCTGCATAACATGTCAGTCGATTTATAAGTCATAAAATAAAAGACAAAAAAAAAAAAAAAACAAGAAACAGAAGTATTTGTACAAAATGTATAGAAATAAATGTATTTCACAATGGAAAGGATCTGTAAGATGATTCATTAAGCTCTTTAACAACAGTCACACAGTATTTGAAATGTTAACAATAATTGGACACGTTGTCACACATCAGTAGAGTTTTCAGTTTGCCTCATCTTAAACAAATGTGACTAGAAGATGCTATTAGTAAACTTATATAGTCTAACACAGTAGTACAAGTATTTACTGGCCCACCAATTATTGTACAGTTCTGTTGTTTACCTTTTAAAGTTTTTCTATGTATCTTTATGGACACATTGTTTGTTTGTTTTTACCTTGAACGTAACAAATTATATTAGTTAAGAGCAGCTGGGTCATTACATATCAAAAAGCATTTCTATTTCACTTTTCTGATGGAGATTTCACCCTCTGCATGACACGGTGATGTTATTGCTTTTCCTAATGTTCCCTGTGGCTTTAAACATATATCTAGAATAAATCACTATGGGCCTTTATTACATGCTTTATTAAAGTGATTAGACACGCCTGTCCACAGATCAGACTTTTAACTTGGCCTGGTAGTACTAGATGGCAGAAAAAAAATCTCATAAATAAGCACCTTTAATATGTATCAAATGGCTTCAGGCTTTCGTGTGCATGGTTTATAAAAATGAACAATGAAATGCGAGTGGATCAAAACAGGTTTTATTAGAGGGGCATTAGAGGTAAAGAGTTGTTACACTGATGCATTGTGGGAGTGAAAAAGTTCCAACAAACTCTTTGTAAAGTCTGTGCATCTCACATCATTTAAGGAGCAGTGTGCGTGTGCAATCCTCGTAAAAAAAATCCTGCACTAACTGTGTGTACAAAGCGTTACATTTATTTACAGATGATGAGCAATTGTTTCTTCTTTATTTTACATTTTAAGAGTCACCGTTATTTGCCTGGGATCCAGAACCCACACTTCAGCAAACTTCGAAGAGTGGGTCTGGTCACCACGCCCCTCCGCCTGCGTTTCAGACCAATATACATCATACTGGGCAATCAGATTAGTTTATTTGTATGAAGCAGATGAAACAAAGAAGCTTATTGGTCGTCTGTCATTTAGACCAAAATCTAACTTCACTCACCTCACATTAAAATAGTTTTTTGCTTCGCTCATTGATTCTGCTGTAACCTGCGATGTTTTTCAGTTTCACGTAATATTTTTTCCATTTATATTTTTAGATTCTTTGCTTCTGCACGGTTTTAATGTAACGAAGAACATCTGAAGCTGTTAGTTAATGAGTAAAAAAACATGTTAGCATAATTAATAACTTCAAGAATTTCAGAATCACAGTTATCAAAAGAATGTCTCCTGTTCCTCAGAAATCAATCAATAAGCTTACAGATCTATATGTTGGCATACTTGAATCTACTTCTGTTCATTTTTCAACTTCTCAAACTTCTTCGTCAAGACAAATTCCACATTCTAACCGTCTTCAAACAGCGATAAACATATGGCTGTGAGATAGAAGCCTTGTGAAGATTATTAATTCCTTTAATTTATTCAAGCTTAGCAGTAATGAAAACAAATATATGCACTCGTCCTTGCCAAGAAAAGGCTAATAGCTGACTGGTTTGGCTGGAGGCCCGTTTTCGTCCAGGTGCGCATAAAGAAGTTTGAGTAAGACTTGCTGAGTTTTGCACACCATTCATCAACATTTCATCGCGCCATAGCTTGTCAGAATGTATTTTTTTCTGTATCTTTTCTTGGTCTCTAGGCGCAGAAAGTCGACCAGCTGTTTTGTGTCTCCACTGGTTTCAACATACTTTACTGCTCACCCAAATAGAGACATATTTCTACTTCAGTAAAAAAGAATAAAAACTAAATTACCTTTGTCTATATTTTCCAAAAGAAGTCTGTTATCTAGTTATAAAGTTCACCCGAGGTCCACAAGTTGCCGTGGCGCTTTGGGGAGCGAGAAGAGTGTTAATATAAAGCATGTAATTTCAGAGCCATTCTGTTCTTCTTATCTGCAGTCTCCACCTTTTCTCCGCACTTGAACAAAGTGAAAAGCACAGCAGCCCTCTTCTTTTTACTGACTGAAATTATTAGAGGTTATGAAGTTACAGGCTCTTCGTATCATTGTGTGGAGTTAGTTAAGTGGTCTGTGATAGTCAGACATTACGATATTTGAGCTGGGATCAATCTTCAGTGTCTGCTTTGAATTAGACCACCATGCTGCTTCTTAGAAAACTCATTGTATATTACTGTGGCATTGTTGACTGAGAATTTCAATGACTATCAAGAGCATCATTTCATTTTTCAGTTATTACTTTATTGACCTTATTCTTCTTTCTAGTCTAAAATTAAAGCAAATGTCCTTTTCGACCCTCGTTTGTACTGAGCAGCTCACGTGAGGCAGGCTGTCAGGTAGATCCAATAAAACAAAAAATTACTAAGTCCAGGAGCTCAATGGTCCGCAGGTCACGTGTCCGCGGAAACGCCTAATCTGCCACACATTTTGATCGCAGCACACCTTTCGAACGAGTTGTAGCTTTTTCAACTGAGCCTACCCTGTAAAAATAACACTGCCAAAAATCTATAAATAAAATATAAACTTTGTTGGCAAGTAGTTATTTTGTTGTTGTCTTTCTTAAAGTTTTATTATAAATTCTTTGTTTAGAAAAAAACATGCAATAATTAGTAGAAAAATAAGCTATGTATTGTATTATTTGTATATGTAAGTACCGATAAGAGACCGTTAAAAGACTGGATCGATAAGCAGTATGGATAAGAGTAGTAGTATCGATAAATCCTTAATGGTACCCATTCAACTATTGATCCAAAGAGTTATGGTTAAGATTTAGAGTTGAAGTATTTATCAAGATAAAATAAACGTTTTTGTCATGATGTCATCATGAATTAATTAATAATTAATCACTTCATGATTAATTAGGACTGTATTCATGCTCCACTGAGGCTAATTAGGTGTAGGTATAGACTGTTACAAACAAGGAGCTATGATGTCTTGTTGCAAGAGATTAAAGATTACTCATACTTGCATGTATTTCTCCAGATACAACATTGAGAAGGAAGTCCAAACAAAGCTCAAACAAATAGGATAATCCCAGAACTTGGTGTCTAAATGTCCCTCATGCTCCAGTTGTCTTCGTTTGAGCTTAAACAAATGAAGACTTGACTGATGACCTGGGGCAGTGGAAACATTAACTTAAAGCCACTGTTCTCTTGTTCACTGGCACATCTGCGATCAAAGCCTCTGTCCAGCTGCTCTGCTCCATAAATCACCTAAAAGTCCAGAGTTAGCATTTTGACCCTTAAAACTGGCCATTTCATTTCATTCCACTCCTGTCTTTGTGTGTTACTGTCAAAAATAAAAGGCTTAAACATTTATCACATTCTCATTTTAAAACATGAAATTGTAACTGAGTTGATACAAACGTTATAAATATCTTGAAAATAAGCACGTTTTGAATTTTGAAACAATAAATAAAAGCTACCTGTTCAAAAAAAAAAAACATTTGGCGACCAACAAGCCTGTTTTCAGACTCCTTCCATTGCTTTCTTACCTGCTGGCTCTGCAGGAATCACTTTAGTTAGTTTGGCTTCACTCCCTTGTCTCTCCTCTTTCCAAACTTCAAAACAGACTTTCTTTTGTAGCTCCCCGGTTGTGGATTCTTGTCTGTCATTGAACAAACTTACTGTTAGCAGAGAAAAAACTAGTTCAAAGAAATTGGAAAGTGTGGCGTAGTGACACTGAAGTAAACAGCAGCATCTGTGGTTATGTGGAGTGTGGAGTGGACATATATGTGCATAATGAATCACGTAACAATGAACTTTAAGAATGGAGTCAAGTCTGTTCTGAGTGATTGATTGATTGATTGGACAAGCTTTCTTTATATCACAAAGAATGTCTGTACCAATACTTGTTCTCTTGTCTTGTAAGTCTTCAGGGTATCCATCCTTAAGAGTTCAGATTGGCATGATTGACAGCTGGTTAATCTATTCACATGTTTGGTCTTTAGGTAAAATGTTGTTTGTATCACATTTCTAACAACAACCACAGCCCAAAGTGCTTCAAATAGTGCGCTGTGAACTTTTATTACATAGAGAGAAACTCAGCTAAAGCTATTGAAGGCCAGAGCAAAATAGTGTGTCTTCAATAACAATTTAAAAGTAATAAGAGACTCTGCAGCTCTAATATTTAGTGGCAAATTGTTCTATAACTTAGGAGCAACCACTAAAAAAGACGAATTCTTCAGACATTTAAAAGCAGCAGATTTGTGGATATCATCTCTCTGGCTGGAATATAAGAGCAGTGCAATTCAGTAAGGTATGGTGAGGCCAGTCCAACAGGAATAGTGTCGAAACAAACATGGTGCTGAAAAGCTTATCTAAGGGGAAGATAAGATTAATCAGATTAAATGACAACCGACTAATGAGTTCCTCTGATTCACATGCATCACATTAAAAAGGGCTGGGCAATCTGGAAAAAATATGTATAATCATGATTTTTTTTTTTTTTTTCTCGTATTGATCAATCTCAATTTTCAAATAGATTTTGTTTAACTTTTTCAAAAACAAATGGAAAAATGCCATTCATAAACAGAAACATAACAAAAACTTTTATTATGTCCCATTTATTAGATTTTTTTGAAACTATACATCAAGATTCTGCCTCAAAGGTTGACTTGTGCTTCAAACTACACACTTTACTGGAATACAATTGTTTTTTAATTAGAGCTGGGCAGCGATTAAAATTTTTAATCGCGATTAATCGCATGGTTGAGCTGCGATTAATCGCGATTAATCGCGATTAATCGCACTTTACACACAAGTTCCATAAATAGCTATTTTAACCTATTTTTTCTCCAAAAGATGCTTTTTTTAGGTATATTTAAGGGTCTTCATTTTGTAGAGTGTACAATCCTGCAAATTTTGTGGTATTTTGGCTTATATATATAATTTTAGCTACTCATAGAACTATAGTTACACTAGGTAACGAACATTTTGAAAACCTGGTCTAGTTCTGGGATAGTCCTGATTAAAACCAGCTCAGTGCTCACTAAATACACTGTGGAAGTGAAACAAGGCTGTTTTTAAAGTTTTCAAAGTAAACATCACAAACACGTGTGTAAAAGTTCGTGCATCGCCGCGGATCGAGCGCCGAATCTCCGTGCGCATATTTAATGAGATGTTAACGGTTTGAAGTCTTTAACAACACGTAGCTCCGTGGTTCTTGGGTCTTTTTGGACAATTTAAACACTCAGACGAAGCTCAGACTCGTCTCTGTCCCGCTGTCTGTACAGCAGAGCTCACTTCCTTGTATTTAAAGCGCTAGCAGCGACGGAGCAGATCCTCTGTTTGTGGACTGTTTATGAGAGCGAGAAGGAGAAAAAGGGCGCAGCGGCAGCAGTGCGGGCGCTTCATTCATGCTTTTTGGCTGAATCATGTGACCTGCGTTAACGCCGACAAAATATTTAATCGCGATTAAGCACGTGCTGCGTTAACGCCGCGATAACGCGTTAACTTGCCCAGCCCTATTTTTAATCTTTCGATTTAAAACCTACCACCAAATAAGATTTTAGATTAATGGTCTTGAACATTGAGTGTTAAATACAGATGAATATCAGATAAATCATGTGCTGACGTTATCACTATAATGTTCATAGGTGAGAGGACTAGACAAATGTTGCACTCAAATGTTATGGGCAATATGGACTATAACATTTTTTTATTTTTTTTATTTTGGGCGATTTTTATTTTAATCTATTTTATTCAAAGTCATCTGTGACTGCTGCTTTTTGTTATGATCTCATATTTTAAAGAAACTATAAAGCATGAGCCAGTGAACTTGTTTAATTCATTATAAAAGTATTAATAAGTGTTTCCTACAGCATCTAGGTCATTAGAATTTGCATCTATTAGGCCATATTGAGATCATCATCGTTAAGATTTTGTTGTTGTTTCATATCTAAAAGTTTTAAGTTTGTCTGTGTCCGTAACTCACTCCTGTCACTCAAACTGTGTCCATAGTTACTAACACACTGAGGGGAAAGGGGCGGGGACACGCAGTGGATTGCCAAAGTATAAGTTTCTCTCGTACTCTCGTAACACAGTAAAAGCACAACAAAAAGACGCTAGTTTGTGCGCGGGACTTTTCCAGAAAATTCTCGCGAGTCTGAGCGCTGAAAGAGGCCGACTGAGCTGCAGAGAATTAAACAAACATGTAACTTTTTCAGATTAAGATATATGAACCTTCCCCGAGAGGTTAGTCGCGGCTCTTATTACGTGATACAAAGGCCAGCTGAACTTGTGCTATATTCGGTTTGTCTCTTTTTTGTAAGAGTCTCGAAGAAGAGTTCTGCAAAGTCGCTGAAGTTGTCCACTCAAGGCACGCGACTGGGCACAGCGCAGTGACCTCGATTTCACAATTTGGCTATTTTTCACAATGTCGATTTTTAAAGACCTGAATTATTTCATTTTATCGCCTAGCCCTAGTTCTAAATAATATTATTCAAGAAAAGTGTATCTGAGTAAATTTACTACAAAACTCTCATGATTGTACTTTTAGCGACTTTCAGTTATTTCCATCCAATTATCATGCTTTTCTGTGTTCTCATATTTATTGACACCATCTTGTGTACATGTTCATCTGCCCCACTGAGACCGTTTCCAATCGCACGCCAGCAGCTTCATCAGGGACTTTCAAACAGCCAACAACAAATCAATATCGCTCACTCCAGCGCAGTCTAATTCCATAAAGCCATTTGATACAACAAGACACACTTCTCAAGACCATATTCTGTTAATCTAATGTTTTGTGATGATTGCATACTGTCCATTTTATCACTGGGAAGCAGAACTAACTGCAATATAGTTGTAATTATAGGAGAAAGTAAAGTCTGTGTGAAAAATGTGGTGGCAGTA
The DNA here is from genome assembly GCA_038363315.1 of Mugilogobius chulae. NCBI lineage: Eukaryota > Metazoa > Chordata > Actinopteri > Gobiiformes > Gobiidae > Mugilogobius > Mugilogobius chulae. The sequence continues at coordinate 31,836,175 of CM076401.1, read as the reverse complement.
ATTTGCAAGGCCAGGAGGACAGACTGATAGCCAAAAGGTTCTGGGCTTTAATTGTTATCAAGGGGCTTAATAAGCTTAGCCTCGGGCAGAGAAGATTAGCAAAAAGAACAGCAAAGTAATAAGTAAGTCCAAACCGTCGGGCGGAAAACTTACAAAGAAATGAGGTGTAATTGACTCTCGCAATGAGGAAAAAGTTTAATTTGGGTTGACGAGATAAAATGGTAAAATACTTCATTGTCTTTAAGCTGAGATAGATTCACAATAATGGTTTTAAAAACACATTTTAACCACAATGCAGCACAAACTTGTTCTTTTAGTTCAGTTTAATTACTTAAGACTCCAAGATGCCACAACACATCTTTTTCTTGACATAATGAATCAACAATAATGTAACTCATGATTGTGTGAAATAATCAAAACATTAGTATATAACATTTTAATACTATAATGCTTAGTTGGTAACATAAATATTGATCTTACAGTAGTTTGTAAAGAACAATCTTCTATAGGAAACCAATGCCACAAAACTAGAATGAAAAAATGTGACTTATGTCAAAGTTCTGCATACAAGCAGAAAAGTTGCAGTGTAAATAAATATATTTCATAAAGATTGGTAGTGTGCAGGACCTCTTCTTTGATGCCGTTTTCAGAGTTGTACCCATTTATCCTACACACCCTTCTCAACATTAATGTGCAAAGTCTTTTTTCAGAGAAATGTCACATGAAGAATTAAAAAATGTGTGGCAAATGCAGTGACACAATGATTCTTAAGGTCTTTCACACCAACACAACCCCCAACATTCAAACCAACAGGATCCAAACGGCCACTAGTTGTCACACAATTGCCAAATGAGCATGTGCGGGATGTAATACTTGACAAAAATTACAAAACATGAGTAGCACGTGAGTATTGTCAAACTTTTGACGGAAAACAGATTACCTCACGGATTAAGCGATATTTCTTTTTCCCGCTACAGTCCAGCCTTCATACTGCGGTCACTGCAACTCCTCTGTCTTTGTTTTCCTTGAACCAAATAGTAACAATTCTCCTTCGTACTTACGTCCCGTTTGAACCCGGGTAAATAACAACAATCCATATTCGACAAAATACTGGTTTTCCGTTAAGGTCATTTTAATTTTTTAGCGCAATTTTCCTGCACACTGATTCGCTGGTTCTCTGTGGCTACAGTCCAATCAAACCGCTGCATATGGAGCAACTGCCGACTACTGGCAACGCAGATTCTTCAAGCAAGTCTTCAAAATCTCGTCTCCTCTGTACCCCAACAACCCCATTCACACCATACACACGTGAGTTCCCAGCCCGATCTCACAAGAAAGCGTCCATAGACCACGACATAACGCAACATGTAAATTGTGTAAGATTAGCACGAGTTTACGGCTCTTTTGAGTAATTATAGTACGCGTCACAGTCCCCGTTCATTTCAATGGTGGTTGTTAAGACGTGTTCTTATTTATGAATATTAACAAAATCCTACATCTAATCTTAACCTACCCCAAGCCCCAACCCCAATCTTACCCATTTTAGTAACTTTATTCCTTAACTTACCCGTTTCACCTGACGAAAATGTCTCCACGTGGCTTCAACCAAAACTCGTGGCATTTTTACGCCTTTTCATATCGTGCTATATGTACGGCGTAACGTAAGTACGCAAAACAGGACTGATATTGTGCTAAAAATACGCTATTTTTGTGTCGTGCTATATGTACGCCTTCTTGTGAGACTGTGTTGCCCCGTCAGCAAAAGTTGCCAGACCGGTTCAGATGTGTGACCCTGTGCTTGGTGTGAAAGACCCTTTAGACATTTGCCTAAGGCAGAGACAGACATAGGCTCTGTGTGGTTAGCATAGGCTAGTAGTGTTTTTGTGTTTAAAAAAGTTACAAAGCAAAAGAAAAATACGGTCATGTTCACAAGTCATTGAGAAGCACTGGTGCTTACATGTCTGGCAAAAATTACTACATATGTAGAGACAGAAGGACTGAGCCTGTAACCAAAATTTGGAAATATCAAACTTGCCTTTGGTCGTATCAGGTCTATAGCTTTTGTTCTCTTGATCAGAAATGATTAATCACAGTGGAACAATTCATTAAAAAAAGGGAAACATAATTTGTATTTTAACTTCTCTTATATTGGTCCAACTTATCAGGAACATTTGTAGTCATGACTCTGCTTTTTTGTCTTTTGTAATAAATTCTATTGCAAACTGAATCTTCAGGGGGTGTGCAAGCTACAGGAAAACTGCACTTTACAGAGCATTACAACCATTTTCACCATTTGCTTAGTCTTTCCGAATGACACATCCTTGCTTGACTCCTACTGTTCCCACACAAACTACGCATATGTTTAAAAAATCATCTCACAGGATGCAGAAAGGCAGTATCACTCAAGGTCGATGAGCAAACTGGCGAGAATAGGTCCAAAAATAATCTTCTCCTCAAAAAAAACACCCATTGTATTGTCAACTTGTCCTTGAAGAGATACTACGTTTCAATTACACTTTACCGTTTTAGTTTAAGAGGGCTTTTTGGCCACAAGTGTTATTATTTGTTAGGAGTGAATGGTTTTTGGATGTTCCGGGCTGTGATCCTTAAACGCTTTTGTGGCTTGCATCATTAGCCACCTGTCACATGGAGGATACAATAACCGGATAAGCACAGATGTGTGAAGTGCAGACATCAGGCATTATGACACCGCCGTTATTGGTGGAGTTGATGATGATGATGATGATGATGGTGGTGGTGATGATAATATGACATAAATATTAGAGACAAAGGAACCATGATGTAGTAATAATGAGAAAACATGATATCAATGACGAGACGGACTTGCCCTTTAAAAGAAGTGTGTCCTCTGCATTTGACCCATTTTTGATCCATGTGGACTCAGAAAACTTGTCTCCAGATCTTGAGATTGAGATTGGATTGAGTTTGATTCAGCTAGATTGTGCCAGCATCCATTCATGACATCCATCAGCAGTGGTCAGCTTCAATCAAACATGAAAAAAAAAGAACTGATAAAGGACTTTGGAAAAATTGGACAGCCCTTCTTTTACCAAAAAAAAAAAAAAAAGGATAAGTTTGGGTACCTGACTTTTTTGTTATAAATTGGTCAACTTTCATCATATCCAGGATAAAGTATGGTATAAAAGCAGCACCTAGTGGCAAAATCAGATTGCTGTGTACGGTCTGAATTGATGAATAAAGCATTTTATTTGTCAGCACTTTTTTGTCAACATTCAAACAGTAAACAGTCATATATAGTGTCCATATTTAGAGTTGTTAACCCATCAGTTGTTATCACCTTGTATTATTGTGTGTATTATACAACTACAGAGTGTGTATCTAAGTCAATGGCTGCATGAAAAAAACTGATCGATTCTGGCCTTTCGATTCGATTGTTGCGAACTTCGATCAATTTTCGATATTTTCGATCAATTTTCCATCCCTAGTCAGCACGGTGGCAGAGCGGATAGCACTCTGGAATCACAGCAAGAAGGTAGCATTGAGTTTGCATATTCCTCCTCGTGTCTGGACGGTTTCTTCCGGGCACTGCAGTTTCCCCACCAACCAGAAAACATGAATGTTAGGGAACACTTGGTGTTGGTCAGATGTTGAGACGCAAGATGTTTAGGCGAATCGCCTCTGCTGAGAAGCCCCAGGGCTGCTTGCCATCACTGAGTGTGTGTGTGGGAGGGGCTACTATGTGAAGCACTTTGGAAGACATCTGTGTGTGTAAATGTGCTGTATAAATAAACCATTCATTCATTCTCACAGACAGCTGAAAGCAGCAGTCTGATTGGCTGTGCTTGGGTGGTAGTTCTGAAGTGTTAATTCCAGCCAACATTGTGAAAGCTTTAATGGAAAGCTTTAAATACTGTGATGCTGTTCTTGGGCAAGACAGTTTTGCTGTTTTTATGAAACAATTTGAAATTAAAATCTCCAAAAGTGTTTAACAATGGTGCATTCATAAACAGCATATCAGAAGGTAATACATGCCGACTTGATAATTTTGTCACATCAAGATTGGTGAACCAAAGATTGTCCAATACTGTAGTTCAGAAAATGTGCCAAGTCACATTTTATGAAGTATTGAAAATTATTTAGTCTTTCGGTACTTCATTGGACCCTTGTAAACCTTGTGCAAGACACCTAACAATGCATGTCCGTATGTGGTTTCTAAGAGTAATACTTGAGCCTGGCATGAAACTTGATGGTCAAATAGTAATTCTTACTCAGACCAAAGCACAATGTTAGGCAAAACATGTCTTGCTTGGTTGAAAGTGAATAATGAGAGTTGGTATTTTTAAGGAAAATTCTTATAAGTGCATCCATGTGTTCAAACCATGTTATTACAGGTGGTCAATATATTCTACGGCTTCAGGTTGAAATTGTGTTTTTGCAAGAAATGGTAGAACAGATTAGCTCAAAGAATCTATATAGTTAGTCCCTTTGCATCTTGAGTGTTCAATATTGCTTTCGCTCTCGCAAATCCTCCTTTGAATGACAAGAACACAGTAGTTACAGATACAGAGAAGCGTCAAATCCCCAAGGTCAGAGAAATCCAGCATAGAAATGAGGCGAGCGTGCCACTAAGTAAACAACATGGCGTCTGCATGTCCTCCTCAGCCTGATCAATGTCTGTGTATATTTGCTCTCCCCATTTAGCCAATAACACAACCATGAGTGTCATCTATTACTCCCTGCAATGTGTCACTAATGAAGTCTTCAAAATGGCCGCCACTCATTAGCGTTCACTGACCCTTGTAGATTGCCGTGATTGCCGCGGCATTCCATTTTTCACCTTTGTTCAGATCGAGCTCCCGGACAAATTGGATGACATAATGTACCAATCGTCTGCCAGTAATGCTCAGATGTACACTGGAGGGTGTAATGTTAAGTTTATGGGGACAAACTTAAATCACAAAGATGCATTTTGCTGAGAAGGATAGAAAAAGTAAGGATGTAGTATGTAAGTAGAAGAGGACTAAGCTTTGTCTCTCACTGCTGAGTTTCAAACAGAGACTGGGCCTGAGAGCTAATTGGCTCCTTGGAGTTTAGCTCCTATTCACTTTGTGTTGAAACTCTACACACTTTTCTGTGTAACAGCTGGTGTCAGCTCACTGTTCTGCCATTAAAATGTTTGTCTTGAAATTCTCTTCATCTGTGTTTTTCAAACTGGTAGTACTGGTAGCTTCATTTTATTCATGTTTTAACCTTTTTAAATATAATATAATGTAACATCATGATGTAATTCTTTTTTAGATGATTCACTGCTTTGTATTTTGTGTTTTACTTTGCCTGCATTGTCCCACAGTGTGGAATTAAACCTATCTAGCTTGCATTTGTAAAGTTTTATGACCCAAAACACTGATAGACTCTATAATGAGTGGACACTAGGACGCCATACTGTTTGGATCCAGTCAATGTGGCCTTTCGTGACCAGCAGGTATAGCGACTAATCTGGAGCTCAGTTCCATCTTTGGAAATCTGAATGCTGTGTCATGGCAACCAGAAAGCAATACGGCCATGTGCACCACTGATTATGTCGGGTCAGGTATTTTGCAACAGGTTGTATTAGCTGTCAATCACGCTGGGGCTTGGTGCTTAATTGGTCACTTAACAATCTGACAGAAATCAACCAATTACTTTACTGTCCCCTTAAAGAAAAATGTCTCAGGTTGCAGCTACAGCATAACACAGCTCATCTACCAAAGATACTGAGCATTTCAATTGTTCATTTGTTTCTATTGCAGGTGATGAATGTCAAAGGTCACATTAACCAGAGGAAGAACTTTTACTGAAAGTGAAAGTGATATGACTTCTCACTAGTAGTCGAATCCAGCTGAGCATCCTTGGGGAGTTTTCAGTTTTGTATCAATCTCAGTCCAAATGCGGTTTGTTGCTAATTAAATGCAATGTCTTTTAAGTGTGTTCTTACTGCAAACACATAAAATGAAAGCATCTAGTTCTTTCTTGATTTTTTGCCCAGATTTGCTGTGACTTTGAAATTAAAAGATTACATTACTTTTTACATTGTAACATAGTCATTTGTCAAGCAAGCTCATTTCAAATTACATGCTAATCCATTCAATTCCACTTTGTTTTGCTGCTGATTAAATCTTGTTTTTCATGACTTTTTGGCAAATGTTTAAGGACTACACAACATTATTTGAAATAGTTTCCTTTTACTGTTGTAGGCTTTAGTTGTGTTTAATTAGACACAGCTGTTGTTACAAAGGCTCAGCCCTCAGCGTGTAGACACGTGATCTGACGCACTTCCTGTTTCCTGTTGTAGCAAAGCATGTAGCTAGTTCAAGTTAGAAAGACGTTTCTGAGCATTTGTTCACTTCCAGCTGCTGATGTCGCCAGTATTGAGTCAATGATGAAACGTGAGTTTGTCTCTATCAATCTGTACTGTGTAATTATCTTTTGTGCATGTTTAAGAGTGGAGAAAGTAGCTCTTTAGCTTAGCATTTCACCCGCGATTTTCGCCGCGGCTAATTAGCGCTCATTAACATATTAATGGTTCGTATTTCTATGCTAATGTACTTCCTTTCTGTACTTAGTACCTGTTAGACCATCTAGATGCAGATTAGGGTCGGATTTTCTATGCATAGTCGCCATTTTGTGCCTTACCTGGTTGTTTATTGTGAAGTACATTTTTTCCGCACTAGATGGCGTCCTTACACCACTTATAAGTTGTCTGTGCTTAACTTTGTCAGACTTTCATTGTTAGGTCAGACTTTTATTATTTCATTATCTATATGTGTATTAATGAAGCCATAATTTTAGGTATATTCTTTGATGTACCTTGAGTTGTTTGATTATAGTTTATTGACACATTATTTTATGTCCTTTCAGACTATACTGTACCAACTGCACATCAGCCTTAATAAACCCAGCTGGAACATCACAAGTTCTCCTGTCACTTCTTGGTCTCTCCTGCGTTCTGACCGACGCACCAGCTTGTTTGCCGTTATAACCTAAACGAATTAGCACCATACAGTCCACTCCATAACAAACTGGTCCTTCGAGCCGGATAACAGCAATCAAGATGGATGAGATTCAGAACTTCTCAGCCCTCGGTGCACGCCCGCGCCGCAATGTACGTCGTCCCCTCCGCTATGAAGATTATGAGACAGAGCTTCCCAGACTAGATGCTAGCTACCAGGAGGAAAGAGAGACAGTGGGCGCTTCTCATCTCGTCATATCCATGTCCAACCGCTTTGATGAGCACTCTCCAGGCTATGACACGCAGAGGAGGGGGAGCTAGAAGATATGCAACGAGAAAGGTTCTTGTTCCAGCAGTCTCAGGAACAGATGAGAGCGGGGCTAGCGGATTTCCAGGCCATTCATGCTAGTATGCTGCAACTGCTGAACCGTGCTGAGAGTCTGCAGCTAGCTCACCACACCACCTCCAGCCGCTGTTGTTCATCTCCAGCCTGCTCCTGTTACAGAAGAAGACGATTGGCCTCTACCCCCTCCTCCTGTTGAATGTAAGGAAGAACCTCCTTCAGCCCGAGTCCAGTTGTAGATCGTCTTGATGTCATGATGAAGAGCTCCAGAATCTAAAGAGAGAGTCCTTGGCTGCACAGCAGGGTCGAATAACCCCCCTACATGAATCTAACCCGTGTTCACTCCTCCTCAGCCAAAGACAGTAGTCTACCCTCCAGCGCCGCCTCCTAGAGCACACCCGCCTACAGTGCAATCTCTGCCACCACCTCCTCCCATGCTTGGTCCCACATGGGGTGCACCGCCAACACCTAGACCCCCCAGCTTGACTGCAGCTCCAGAGTTGACCTACAGGGGGCCTCGTCCAAGCATCCCCAAGCTCACACGCCGTGATCCAGGGGAATTTGCTCGTCTAAAGATGGCGCTAGAGAACCTGTTGCCCCAGACAGTACAGAGTTATTCAAGTACCAAGTCTTGTTAGATCACCTACATCTGGAAGAGGCAAAGTTGATAGCGGACGCTTACCTCCATTCTGCAACTCCCTTCAGCGACACCATGAATGCCCTTAATGACAAGCTGGGCCAGCCCCACCAGCTTGCCCTGAGAAGAATCGCAGCTGTGATGGACTCACCTGACATTCGCAGAGGGATGTAGCGGCGTTCGAGCGGTTTGCTCTCCAATCCAGTCGCTCGTGGGCATGTTAAAGACTTTAGGCCCTGATGGTGAGGTTGAACTCCAGTGCGGCTCCCACGTGGCTCGGCTCCTGAGTAAGCTTCCCTCCGAGCAGAGAGCTGATTTCCGCGGTGCATGTACAACCACTCTGGTCAGACTCACACCCTTGATGACCTGGCTACCTGGTTGAAATATGAATCCTGGTGTCAGGATTTTGACGGCTTACCCACCCCAAAGAGCACCAAAGAGAAGCCTGACATTAGACAAGCAAGCGCTCCGTGGCAGTTCTTCATAGTGCAGAAAGCTCCCCTAAGTCACCAGGTAACACCCCAAACCAAGCTAAGCAGCAGCCCTACTGTGCCTATTGTGATAACGTGCTCACCACCTGAGTCAGTGTCCAGAGGTCATCAAGCTGAGTCAAGAACAACTGACTGACTGGATAAAGACCAACAAGAGGTGCTGGCGCTGTGCTCGCTCCCATCAGGCAGCACAGTGCACTCTCAAGAAACCCTGCAGCCTGTGTCAGGGTCGCCACCTACAGGTCCTTCATCAAGTTAACTCCAAGGCCCCGAAAGCACCTGCCCCACGCCTGTCCTGCACAGAATGGTGAGAATCCTACAGGTGTCCTGTACCTCGACCGACCTACAGAGAGTGGTCAAGTCCTGTTAAAGGTCGTTCCAGTCCTCCTCCACATAATGGCAAAACACTGAGCACTCACGCAGTATTGGATGATGGGTCAGAAAGGACCATGCTGCTGCCACGGCTGCCCAGAAGCTCGACCTCCAAGGCATTCCAGAGACACTTCCCTTGCGCACTATAAGACAAGATGTGCAGACGTTACACGGCTCATGTGTTTCGTTTGAGATCTCTCCTTGCAGCAAGCCGAAGCTCAAGTTTAGAGTCAACAACGCCTTTACCGCCACCCGCATTGACCTGGCCGAGCACAGTTACCCAGTAGAGTCACTGCAGCGAAAGTACCGACACCTCCGAGGCCTGCCACTCCAGCCTTTCAAGAAGGTCAAACCTTTACTTCTCATTGGCAGTGATCACCCACAGCTCATCACTCCTACTGAGGCGGTCCGTCTTGGTCCACCGGGTGGTCCCGCTGCATGCGCACCAGGTTAGGTTGGACATTGCAGGGTCCCTCTAGCCTTATCTGCTCATCCTCACTGCCACAACAGTGCCTCTTTACCACCACCATCTCTCCCCAGGTGAGTGAACTACTCAGACATGTAGAGAAGTTATGGCAGGCAGATGTCATTCCAGTGAAAGAGGGCAAGGTAGTTACACGCTCAAGAGAAGATAACTACGCTGTCGACCTGCTAGAGCAAAAGACAGTTCGCGTAGCAGTAGAAGGCATACAGCGCTACGCCACCCCCCTCCTTCGCCGCCAGAATATGCCACACCTGAAGCTTCCCCTAACGCTGTTGTGCCCAGTCTGAGAAGTGTAGAGAGGAGACTCCAGAAAGATCCAGAGCGAGCTAAGATCTACAGCGCTGAGATAGACAAGTTAGTTCAGGCTGGTTCTGTAGTTAAGTTGACCCCTTCTGAGGTTGCCCAAGCAGATGAGTCGTGGTACATTCCCCACCACCTTGTTAGCCACAATGGGAAGGATCGCCTAGTATTTAACTGTTCGTTCCAGTTTCAAGGCCAAACCCTCAACGAACACTTCTGCCTGGCCCTACCTTAAGTGCGTCCCTCCTAGGTGTCCTGCTTCGCTTTAGAGAGCATGCCGTAGCAGTTAGTGGTGACATTAAGGCATGTTCCACCAGATTCGCCTTCTCCCTGAAGACCGTTCCCTCCTGCGTTTTGTGTGGCGTAACTTGCGATCAGATGAACCTGTGACAGTCTACGAATGGCAGGTTCTCCCCTTCGGCACAACCTGTAGCCCGTGTTGTGCCACCTTCGCCCTGCAGCGCCACACCCGGGATCACACTGAAGCAGATGATCCACTCCGTCACTCTGTGGGACAGTGCTTTTATGTTGACAACCTGCTCCAGAGTGTGCAGACTCCCGAAGAAGCCCGGGTGCTGGTGGACAAGTTAAGAGCTCTCTTGTCTTCTGCTGGATTCGTCCTTCGCCAGTGGGCCAGTAATGAGCCCAGTGCTATTGGCCACTTACCCGAAGACCTCAGATCCACAAGTGCAGAACTTTGGCTCGCCCAAGACAAGTCGGACACCTCTGAGCCCACTCTCGGCCTTAGCTGGTGTTTCCCCACTGACACTTTAGGCTACAAGCACCGCTCTATCAGTTACGGTGTCCCCACCATGCGGAACATTTATAAAGTCTTGCGAGCCAGTACGATCCGCTCGGCTTTATCCTGCCTTACACTACCCGTGCCAAGATGCTGGTGAGACGCCTTTGGGACCAGCAAAGGGGATGGGACGACCCACAGCTTCCGCCAGACCTACTGGAGCAGTGGAAAACCTGGGAAGAGGAGTTGCAGTTCCTGCCACAAGTTCTGCTTCCTCGCCCTTACCTGCCAGAGCACATCACAGAGTCAGTTATCGAGAGGGAGATCCACATATTCTGTGATGCATCAGAGCAGGCCTATGGCGCAGTGGCCTACCTGAGAACAGTGACAAGTGATGGCAGTTCACATCTGGCCTTCCTGATGGCTCGCTCACGTGTTGCCCCTAAACGTGTCCTCTCCATGCCCAGACTCGAACTGTGTGGTGCCGTTTCCGCGCTCGTCTCTGCAGTCTCCTCGAGAATGAGCTCACCTTAGACATTAACAGAGTAGCGCTGTGGTCTGACTCTACTACAGTACTCACCTGGCTGAGGTCGGAGTCGTGCCGCTTCAAAGTCTTCGTCGGCACTCGCATAGCTGAGATCCAGGAGCTGACCCGCTTCACGCTTGGCGCTATGTCGATTCAGCCCAGAATCCGCTGATGACATAACCCGGGGAAAGTCACTCCTGGAGCTGTCAAGACCCAACAGATGGAGCCAAGGCCCACCTTTCCTGCTCCAATCTCCAGACCAGTGGCCTTCAGAGCCCAGTGGCACCCTGACTGAACCTCCAGGCCCATCTGAGCTTCGTAAAGAGACTTCTGCGGAGTCTCCACCACTGCAGATCCTGCAGCCTCAGACCTCGCTGAATATGACACCTGGACGCAGTTGCTGGAAGCTACTATTCTGCAGTTACACGGGGCGGCTAAAGGCACTGGAACCTCATCAGCTGATGACTAATTCAGGCAGAGATGCAAGTCTGAGGAAAGCTCAACAAGAGAGCTTCCTGACGAGTACCGTCTTCTTAAGTCTGGCAACCTATCAGCGCAGCAGTCGTCTCATTGCACTCTCCCCTGAGTTTGACCCAGAAAGTGAAGTCATCCGAGTAGGTGGACGTCTTCGTCGCTCTGAAGACCTTACCTTCTCAACTCCATCCTATAGTTTTGTCTCCAACACATCCTGTTACCCGCTGCTTATCCAGGACTTTGACAGTCGCCTGCGTCATCCAGGGCCAGAGAGGGTCTTTGCAGAGATTCGACGCACTTATTGGATCCTGAGAGGCCGGGAAGCAGTTAGACGCTTCCAGAGAGCCTGCCCTGAGTGCCGCCGGTGGAGATCCCAACCTACTGTCCCCAAGATGGCCGACCTGCGGTTGCTCGTCTCCGCCTTTACAAGCCTGCCTTCTATTCAACAGGCATGGACTGCTTCGGACCCTTCGAAGTCAAGGTTGGGCGCCGTGTCGAGAAGAGGTGGGGGCATCATTTTTAAGTGCCTTACCATCAGAGCAGTCCACCTTGATGTCCTAACCTCCATCGATACGGATGCCTTTCTCATGGCTCTCCGACGGTTTGTTGCCAGGAGAGGAACCCGGCAGAGTTGTACTCAGATCAAGGTACTAACTTCCGCGGAGGAGAGAGTGAACTCCGAGTAGCTTTTGCCTCAATGACCTCTGACCTGCAAGAACTATTGGCTCCCCAGAAGATCAGCTTCCACTTCAATCCACCAGCAGCTCCTCATTTCGGGGGGAGTGTGGGAACGGGAGATTCGATCTGTCAAGACAGCGCTCTACGCTACAGTAGGAGCCCAACCCCTTCAGAAGAAGTCCTCCGTACCGTCCTTGTCGAGGTGGAGGGCATCTTGAACTCCAAACCGCTGGGTTACGTTCCCTCTGACGTCAGTGATCCTGATCCAGTGACCCCAAACTGCCTCCTGATGGGGCGGCCAGACGGATCACTTCCTCAAGTGGTCTACCCTAAAGAAGAGCTCCTGAGTCGCCGGAGGTGGAAGCACTCCCAGGTGCTGGCCGACCACTTCTGGTCCCGATTCATCCGGCTGTATCTTCCTGGCCTCCAGTCCCGGCAGAAGTGGCAGTCATCCTCCGCTGACGTCACCGAAGGTTCGTGGTGATGATCGTGGACCCTCAACTGCCTCGCGCCTCCTGGCTGGTGGGGTGCATCTCCAAGGTTCACCCGAGTCCCGACGGACACATCAGGTCTGCTGACGTCAGGTAAAGGACAGGACATTTACTCGACCAGTGGCGAGGCTGGTGGTACTGCCGGCTCTCCCGGATGAAGACAAAGGACAATCGTCTTGATTTAGTTAGTTTGTAGAGTAGCCTTTGTTGTGTGCAAATGTACGTTATACATTTGGGGGCGGCTGTTACAAAGGCTCAGCCCTCAGCGTGTAGACACGTGATCTGACGCACTTCCTGTTTCCTGTTGTAGCAAAGCATGTAGCTAGTTCAAGTTAGAAAGACGTTTCTGAGCATTTGTTCACTTCCAGCTGCTGATGTCGCCAGTATTGAGTCAATGATGAACGTGAGTTTGTCTCTATCAATCTGTACTGTGTATTATCTTTTGTGCATGTTTAAGAGTGGAGAAAGTAGCTCTTTAGCTTAGCATTTCACCCGCGATTTTCGCCGCGGCTAATTAGCGCTCATTAACATATTAATGGTTCGTATTTCTATGCTAATGTACTTCCTTTCTGTACTTAGTACCTGTTAGACCATCTAGATGCAGATTAGGGTCGGATTTTCTATGCATAGTCGCCATTTTGTGCCTTACCTGGTTGTTTATTGTGAAGTACATTTTTCCGCCACTAGATGCGTCCTTACACCACTTATAAGTTGTCTGTGCTTAACTTTGTCAGACTTTCATTGTTAGGTCAGACTTTTATTATTTCATTATCTATATGTGTATTAATGAAGCCATAATTTTAGGTATATTCTTTGATGTACCTTGAGTTGTTTGATTATAGTTTATTGACACATTATTTTATGTCCTTTCAGACTATACTGTACCAACTGCACATCAGCCTTAATAAACCCAGCTGGAACATCACAAGTTCCCTGTCACTTCTTGGTCTCTCCTGCGTTCTGACCGACGCACCAGCTTGTTTGCCGTTATAACCTAAACGATTAGCACCATACAGTCCACTCCATAACAGCTGTTTCACTATTTTTGTTAAGTTTTCGTTAAATACTCATCTCCATTTTACAACAATCGCACCATCTTCAAAGTAAAAGACAGAACAAAGCATCTGATAACAATTATGATTAAAACCTTTAAACACATTATGAATTCCCAAACTACATAAATCTTTGCATATGTTCTTTACTAAATCCAAACATGCTGGAGGAGTTGTCCCGTTGTAGTAATGAGCCACTCTTCAAAAGGGCGCAGAGAGTCAAAATCAAAGACCTCCTTCACAATCAGGCTGCAGCACTTCTACACCAGACGCCGAACGAGGATTTTCAGAAGGATATTTTGGACAGAATGCTGGTAATTACAGGCTGAAGATAAATTAGGTTTGAGGAGCTTCTTAATGGCAGGTAAAGAGAAAAGCTTCTACTCGTGTTTTCCAAAAATATCTTATGACTCTTTTCTTCGTGACTGTGCTCAATGTGCAAGTGAAACAAACCAAGAAAGCATGTTATTTTGAATTTGTGTGAATTATGTTTGACTGTATTAGAAAATACAGAAAATTATCTCTCTGTTTATGGACAAATACAACAAATGACCGTTTGCTAAATTGTCAAAAGATATCATTTTACAGTAAATTTGATTGAAACATTTTGAATTGAGGCTTAAATGAGTTTTATAATCATTACTTTAAGTTGTATTTAGATTAATTCAAGAAACAAAACCTTTTAACCCACAAACCCTCGCCAAAGCCCTAAATGTATCTACATAACCTGTTTTAAATTCACACATTTTTGATTCCCATTAGTCAAAAACATTTAGTTCTAGACTGGTTTTATGAATTAGAACCATGATCTTTACATTTTTGGCACAGACTCAAAGCCATCTTTAATCAGGACATTGGTACTGATTAGGATTGATACCTTAATATTAATCATTACTACAACTAGTATCGATACTCGATACTTGTTTGAACAATTACTGATATTTCTATAAACTTCAGCGCGCAGCATCGACACAGAAAACTTCTCCTTTCAGACAGTGCTGCAGGATTTAGAGACCTGCTCTGACATAGCAAAGCTTTCAGTCAGTCTTTGATTTATGTTTCTTACCTTTATGATTGCGGAGAAACATCAAATTAAGTTCTTAAAAACATACTCGTGTTTAGTTTTAAGTGACCTTGACGTAAACCTCGTAAAGACCATACGGTTTCAATAAACCTCATGTTTTTATTTCCAAACTGTCACTAATTGTACTTGTCATTATCATTTAGTTTATCACAAGTCTGAGGCTGACTCTTCAAAGGAAGAAAGACAGCTGAGAGCTGGGCCCTGCTCTTTCTCTGCACATGTCAAGCCCCGCCCTCTTCCCCTTCTCACACTACAGCCCCGCCCCTTTTCCTCTCACACTACAGTCCTGCCCCTTCTCCTCTCACACTACAGCCCTGCCCCTTTTTCCTCTCACACTACAGCCCCGCCCCTTTTTCCTCTCACACTACAGCCCCGCCCTCTTCTTCTCTCACACTACAGCCCCGCCCCTTTTTTCCTCTCACACTACAGCCCCGCCCCTTTTTCCTCTCACACTACAGCCCCGCTCCTTTTCCTCTCACACTACACCCCCTCTTCTCTCTCACACTACAGCCCGCCCCTTTCTTTCCTCTCACACTACAGCCCCCCCTTTTTCTCTCACACTACAGCCCCGCCCCTTTTTCCTCTCACACTACAGCCCCGCCCTTTTTCCTCTCACACTACAGCCCCGCCCCTTTTTCCTCTCACACTACAGCCCCGCCCCTTCTCCTCTCACACTACAGCCCCGCCCCTTTTCCTCTCACACTACAGCCCCGCCCTTTTTTCCTCTCACACTACAGCCCGCCCCTTCTCCTCTCACACTACAGCCCGCCCTTTTCTCTTGTAGTTGCACTGAACCATTGTAATATTTAAAATACTGTGCAAACAGCATATATACAGTATGTATGTTTGTATATGTTTAAAAAAAAAAAAGTTAAAGTTCTAGCATTTTTTTAAGTTGATACCGTGTTATCAAAATTAGTATCACATGTTAAGGTTTGAATTGAGTATCGAATAGAGGTGAAATGTTTGTACCGTGACAACATTTGGAATTAACATTATATATTTTTTTTTTTTAAAGACACAAATTATTCCTTTTTTTTTCAGTTCTCTACTAACTTTTTTTTCACTGCCCTGAACATGAGCAACAACCAAGTAATTTTTCTAATGACCACCGGATATGTTCTTGGAGCTCACATTTACATGCATTACCCTACAACCTTGAGTTCATGAACGCCCCCTTCTTTCAGTCAGACGGAGATTGGAAGTGAAATATTGCCCATTAAGTGTAGAAAGAGCCGACACATTTCCTCCTCTGTGTGTGTAAGCTACAGGCAGAGCAGAGGCACAAGAGTGCTGAGCTGCAGTCAAGGTAAAGGTTACTTCCATTTGACGAAAAACACCCACAAATCACTCTGGGATTGAGCAAATTTCATCTTTCTAATACTTTTACTTGACAATTTAAGATTTTTGTTCTGCTTGTTGGACCCAATGTTGGTTTATTGAATAAACTGGATCAGATTACAATAGCATAAATGGCATTAAAGTTTAATGTAGTATAATTTAAAGATAATACTACACTTCTCAGTAAACATAGTGGCATGATTATAGTTATTTTATCACATACTGTAGGTATGATGAATCTACAACACATTCTGTAAAAAAGGAGTGAAAGCACGGCAATCTGATATATGCACCTTCACTACAACTGTTGCATAAAAGGAAATAAGCACAGTATGGGGTGGAGGAGATTTGGTGGAAGGGGTGGAGGCTTTAGTTGAAATTAGGTGGTGCCTAGTTTGGTTAAACTTTTTTCTGGAGGGTTGATGGTATAAGTCCACTTGGCTCCATTTGCTGAGTTACTGGAAGTCTCACAAGGACTTCTTTTGGTTCATCAGAAATGTCGATATAGAAACAAACAGTTGGTTTTGTGTTGTCCAGCTCAAATGTCATTGCTGCCAGTGGTTCCTCTGAATTGCTCTCATTGGGTCTACTGTCATCTTCACTTAGACAGAAGGAAAGATTCTCTGCTCAAATTGTAATGTTTTTACCTCGCTTAAAAGTCCCAGTGGGCGATCTACAAACTTCCTCTGTTATGATCTTGTGATTACCTGGTCTTCTTGGGAGATGCCATGGTGGTGACACTGAAGGATACACCTCAATTACCTCAGGCTTTGGGATCAAGGCATGTGTTGCTGGAAGTGTCTGAACATTTGCTGACACACAAATTAGGTTATTTTCATCAACTTGTACCTTCCTTAATTCCTGTTAGAGTACTGAAAAGAACTTAGTCTTACTTCTTTAGAAGGATCATGAGAAAACAACTCAATCAGCTGAGGTGGCTTTTATTAATTTTGGTAGACTTTTGTTTTCTCCTTTACAGCCTGGATGGATTTTCTAAAATGACCAAAAGCAGCCTCAACAAGTTTGGAGACGTGGTCCTCTCTGCTCATCATAACTAGAGCTTTTCTACTTCTTTTACCCTGATGTTAAATACCTTTTTATCAGTATGAGTGGTATTTTCTACTGACACCTGTTTTGTACATTTTTGAGGTTTAAAATATTTGCAGATTTTCATAAAAATTAGTGTTACTTTTAAAGCAGAAAAGCGTGAAGAAAAGCTGCAAGAGGTCTGTGCACACTTTTATCATAGTGCAAATAGCACAAAAGCTATTTACACTAAGATAAAAACCTGATTGGAGTTCACACCTTTCAGTTGAGTTTCAAAAACATCTCCCCAGAGCTGCACCATTTTCACATCTGTAATATCTGTCTTTTGTTGATGAAGCTGATTTCATATTTACAGGATGCACTGTAAATCCAAGTGTGATGTTTTCCCAGTAGTCTCTCCTTGTCTTACAAAAATCACAGGTTTACCTTCTCTCATGTTTTATTGAACCAGCTCGTCATCTCTCCAGGTTATCTGCATGACCTGGTCCCATGAGCTTGTGTGGATAAGTTAATCTCAAATCTAAGAAGGCATGTTTTCCATTTTGTGGGACAGAGCTAATCCATCTGGGGGACTGTGAGGGATTATATATGCTGATATCGCAAAACATTTCAACACAATACTGTTCATATGTTTTGATATCAAAGAGAAACCAGCAATCACGATGAGGATGTCGTTTAGATTGTGTGTAAAAGCGCTCAGAGACGCTGCAGAAGGACATTGCCGAGCCGTTTTGTTTGCCGTGTTATAATGTGAAAATAATTTGCTTTCAGTTTATGCCATCAGCTTAGCATTGTCCCAGCTCAATTTAAAGCAATGTACAATGATGTTTGCTCAATGCAATGTGTGTACAACATTTCACTATTACAGATAATAATAATGTGATAGGCTTTACAGCATTTTGTTTGTGCCTCTTTAGCTTACACATACAGTGAGAAAATCTGTTCTTTTATTGTAAGTGCTAGATGCATTCTAAAATAATGCAATTTAGCATCAGAATAATAAATAGGAATTCCAAACCCTGAAGAAAGTACTGTAAATGTCTTGAAGGCACTGAACTTCAAAACGTCATGTATTGGCTTTAAAATTACATTAAATAACATTCCTAGTGGGGAGTCGATTAGGTTTTATTCTAATGCCACTAATACAGACAGAGCTTTTGACTCAGGCTTCAGTGACCAAACATGCTAAACATTTGAATAACAGCCCTAATGCATTTTTATATAGAAATAAAAATGTCTTTGTAAAATTAATTATTATTTTATTTTATACGTAAAATATGAAGCTTTAAGCTAATCGAACTAGCTAAATTCATAACGGTTGTATTCTAATTAAAAATGTAAGCTAATCAAACTACAGCTACCAGAAAGATACCAGTCGTCTAGTTGGCTGGGGAAGCTTCTTTGATTAAAGCAACAAAACAGACAAGAGCTAATGTTTTGAATCAGGTCTGAACAGACAGCTCTGGCTCCTTAAGCTTGAGACAGTGTTTTTCTCATTGTTTTTTCACTCACCTGAATGTAACGTGTTGAGTCGTGAACATTAACAAATCTTGATTTAGCAGTATAAATTTTGTTTTCGCTAGCGATAAACTGTAGTGAGCTGACAACAGCTCGGCGAGTGTTACTGCTACAGCTGTCAGCCGCAGCGCTTTCTTTTATCCTGTTGGAGTGCATCCCCCATATTGATAAACAAATAATCCTTATACATCACATTGTCAAGTTAATTCAAAACAAAAAAAAAATAGCTAATTTACTTTCCCAGAATAAAGCTCTGGTCCAAATACAGACAATATTTTGGGATCTCTACAAGAAATGCTATAAATATCCTTTAAACTGTTATGGGTAGAGATGGGACGCTGTTGAAAATAGTATAAAATGTTTGGTAGAGGTGTTTCTATTTAATTCTTGTTCCGATTTATTGAAGTTAGAAGTTGATTCCACTTTCATTTCTTAGTCAGAGGAAATAAACAACAGGCATATTATCATTTATTCTTATAAGGGCAGTTTTGTCACTTTCTGTTTCACAAAAATTGGACAGTTAATAAACAAAACAATCGTGATTTATGTATCAAGTAGGGATGGGAAAGAGTTTGAAAACTTTGAAAATCGATCGCATTATGCAATCGAAAGGCCAGAATCGATCGGTTTTGCTCATGGACCACTGACCTACACACACTTGTAGAATACAAATAATAAATAATAATACCAGCCACGATGTCTGAAGAAATAAAACGTGAACTTGTGCAAAACCTGACTAAATGTACATTATTATGTTGCATTAACAAGTGATGGTGAACCATAAATATGACTGTATTACTGTTCTAATGTTCATTAAAAAGCTCTAACAACAGCAGCTTTGTTAAAAAATTAATTTATTATGGTTTATTTTGTGTATAAGGTAAAAAAAAAAAAAAAAATCAAAGAAAAGTGAAAATCGTGGGTGCAAATTTAAAAACTGAATCAAATCTTGACTTATAAGAATTGTCCCATCCCTAGATCAAACAAGAATTCAATTGTGACAAACCAGAATAGTTTCCATTCATAGTTTGACTATTTGCTTTTTCAGGTACGACAAACTCAAACAGATACAATATGACATTGAAATACACTTGAAAATTACACACATTTCAACAATAATGTAAATGAATTCTCTTATTTTGACTACATATACACCCTGCCATTGTCTCCCGAGTGTGTCCAGCTCATTTGCATACGTGCATGCAAACACAATGCTAATCTCCTCATAGTGCTTCCCATTTATCTTTTATTCGTCACGCCATCTGTTCACGCGGAGTCACATTTAACCCTCGCTTTCCTCCCGTATAGTTGTTGGATCGGTTTTCCCTCCCTGGGCTCGTACGTTACATTACATGACAGGACTGGATAATTCCTCTGATACAGCGATAGCATCCACATCAAAGTGAGAGCGGAATGAGCGGGCTGTTCATTAGCTCCACTGTAAATGACATGATTGTACCCACGGGTGCCAGCGTGACGGCCCACTAATCCACAAATCTGCATCCTCCGGTCCACCATGATTCACGTGTTTTTTAGGCTCGTTCCAAAGTGAGACTGGTTACTTTGAGATGTGAGTAATGATGATCACAAAGTTCTAAAAGTTACACAATATCTCCCAAGAAATTGCCTAAAGGTGGTTGAAATGTGAATCATAAATGACTCCACAGAAGCTCTTTACAGTAAAAAGAAAGAAACAAGTTCTGTTTTTAATGGGCTATACACATTTTTTGCCATCTTAAAAACAGGGACAAACAGAAATATTTCATTTTCAACTTTTCGCAGCAGTCTACACTTTTTACAGCTGTCCAAACTGAAAATAATTGGGCGTATTATAAACTACTTTTAAAAAGTCTTCTGCAAAGCCAAGCGTTTTACTCTTGCTTTGAGGTTCTAAGTTTAAATAAAGGTTTTGTGGATATATTTACCTCCTAATAGATTCACTCTTTGTTTGTCATTTTTTTATTTGAACTTTTTACTGCATGACCAGGGCCATGATGAAAAAAGACACTCTTGCACTATGTTATGACAGCCAAGTGCTAACAACAATGACAAACGCACCTCCTGGATTTTAGAGAACAAACCATGTATAATTAGAAATCAGAATTAGAAACTTATTTTGACTTAAAAAAAAAAAAAAAGTAAGTTACATTAACAATAAGTATATCCCTGGGCCCCACTTTGAGAACCACTGGGTTAGTCACAATATACTGTATTTAGATAATAGATTATGGCTGCAAAAAGTTTAGAGATGACCGATACGAGTTTTTCTTAAGCCGATACCGATTTTATTTTTATTTTTTTAATTTTATTTATTTATTTTGTCGTCAACCGATGTCGATATTAAAGGGAGATTTTAAGGCCGATTTCTGAGGCCGATTTTCTTATTTTAGTTTTTAAAAAAACAGATAATATATCCTAAAAAGAAAAGGTTCAATCTAAGCTAGTTTGTTTCATTGTTTGATGAATGTAACATTTGTGTGCACATTACAGAGCATTTTAAAGAGTCATTCAAGAAAGTGTTCCTTTTCAAAATAAGGCAAAATGGAGAAATACAAACCGTATAATTTTTCTCCAAAACTATCTTGGAGCTCAGCTGATCACTGTGAGAGCAGCTCTACCGTGCAGATGACTGACTGGTTAAATCTCGGCCAAAAGAAGGCTGATGGATGATATGCAAAAAAAATCCAAATATCAGCCCCAAATATCGGCTATTTGAAATAATCGGCAACTAATTGAGTAATATAATCATTAACTGGTCTTTATACAGGTTCCAAACAACCTCTGTGTGGAAAAGCCTCAGGTTGAACAGAAATTACAAAAAAATGTGTAATTTCATATTTTTTATTTAAAAAAAAATAGTTTGCCTGAGCCTAGAGTTGTCATGATGCTAAATATTATTTTTTTACATTAAGGAATAGATTAGATTTTTGATACTAATAATGATATTCAAATTTGCTCTTTTACATCAAATTTCTGTACAATCGACTGACATTTTCAGCATGAAATACAAATACTTCATGAAACATTTTGGTCTTAAACTATTTTGATTACGCTCAGGATTATACTTAAAGTTTTATTCTGGATCAGTATTTGATTTTTGATACTTTTGAGAACCCTAAAATCTATATCTCCAGGACGTCCTCAAGCGATGCTACCTCAGCTCAATTTGGCAAAAATCTCGTATTCAAGTGTTTTTGCATTCTGAACAACTAATCGATTAATCAGAAGAATAATCACCCAACTGATCGATTATGGAAGTAATAGCAAATCTGCCATGTTTTTTGGCAGGTGTGCAGAATTTCTATCGGAATATTATAGCTGTGCAGCTTCATTGTCACCAAATAGACCATTAGCAATACATTTAGAGTCACATTAAACAGTCTCACTATGAATTTTGGTGTTTTACATTTTCTGACATAATGAGAACATGCAAACTTTACATTTATTCTAATGCAGCTACATAGGACTATAGGCAAGTCTGATGCTCTTTGTGTGACTATTCTATCTCATCTATTGTCTTTGTGCCTACATCTTTGACATTCACATCCAAAGACACAGATCCCACTTGGTTGTGTTGTTAAATTATGGAAAATCTAAACTCCAACAGATGTTTGATGTAAGTTGGAAAGGCTGAAATAGCATCTGAACATGGCTAATGCGAGCTCGGGACTACAAACGCCTTTCATTCGGTTGATGTTTAATGACATTTGGGGATCTGATAAGTGAATTGATTAAATGCTGCACAAAGAGATCCCACTGCAACGAGACCTCAATATTTCGCTCTCCAACTGATTGGGTTTTTCATCTCACAAACCAGTTATTGTCAGTGTGATGCATCGCTGTGGCCTGGCAATGTTTACCATCTTGGGCTAAAAATTACGTGATGTATTGCCTCTGGTGCTGGGCAACATTGAAAAGAATGCACATCTTGATTATTTTTTGGCATGTCCTGATAACAATACTGGATAATCTAACAGAACTTTTTTTTAATGTTGTATAAAGTGTCTTCGTATTTATTAGTGGAGGTTTAATTATCAAACAACTGTTAAATGTTGGTCAAACTAATCACAAAAGCACAGCAAGTTCATCTTTCACAGCACTTGCATTTACTTTCTGTATAAATTTGTCAATACAAATAAACTTGCTTTGCTTTTTTGAAAGTCTACAACATATCTTACCTAATTTTTCTTGTTACTTAGCTCTTTTTGTGACGTTTTTCGCAGTATACAATATTCTGTTTTTGGTTATCTTCAAAACAAGATTCAAAATTTCAAAATTCAATATCTTGCCCAACCCTAAAAGTCCCTGTTTTAGGGTTCTGCCTGTTTAAAAGTCCTACGTTTTTCTTAGTGACAAACAGTCAGCAAATCAATTCAAGTGCTTATTGGAAGTTCTGTTTACCAATTCTAAACCTCGCTTAAGTGTGTAAAAATGACAACATAGTAGCAGGAGTAGATAATAGTAGTACTAATATTACTACATTGGGATGGTAGTGGTAAAAAAAAAATCAACTATAGAAAAAAAAAAGATGTGGGGTTCTAGTCTGAATGAAGCATAACCACCTGCTTAAGGGAAATAGCTCATATGTAGTCTATGTTCTGAGTGAGAAGGGTTCGTCGAGATTAACCTGCTCGCTACCAAATCCTGGAGATATGCAGGTTCTAGGAGAGATTCTTAGTACAACAGTGTGTTTCAGTCTGTATTTGTCCCTGGCTCTGACTCCAGCGTATCACATGGTGATGGATAGGGATGTAACGATACACAAATCTCACGATACGATATTTATCACAATATGACACTCATCAATGATATTTATCACTATTTCTGATGCAAGTCATGCTGTTTAATATCGTCAGGTGATGACGACGATATATTGTGACATATTGGTATCGCAGTATCACAATATTATCAATATTGTTTGTTACATCCCTAGTGATGGAGGAGGTGAGGATGGACTCAGTGATGGCTGTGTTGAACTGCACCATCATCTGGGCCGTAGCTTGACTTTCTTCAGCAACTGCAGGAAGTATATCTTCTGGACCTTTTTGATAAGGGAGCTGATGAAGGTCCTGTGTGATGGTGGTGACGAAGAAGCAGAAAGAGTCCACTCGCCTGACTTTCACGAGAAAGTCAGGGCGAGTGGGAGGTGAGGGGCTGTGACTTTCCACAATCATCTCCACTGTCTTCTGAGCGTTGAGCTCCAGGTGTTGCTGCAGTACACCAGCTAGTCTACCTCCCCCCTGTAGGCAGACTCATTACTGCAGAGATGAGCCCAGTGAGGGTGGTGTCATTCACAAACTTGATCACAGTCATGGTTGGAGGTGCAGCAGTTGGTGTAAAGGTATAAAAGCAGGGGAGAAAGACCTAGTTATCATTGCACTGATCATTTAATTTCTCCAGTTTAAAATAGTTTTATAAGTGAAACAATCTTTTAGTTTACCATATACTTCATCTTTAATTCCAAACACTTGTATCTCCACATAGTAAATCTAGCATATCCCATCCAAAAATATTCTACAAATGCTACAGAAACTAGACATCTGTATAGTGCAACCCTTATCAAAGCTACAACATCTCAACGCTGGGAGACACTTTTGCTATTCACCGGAGGGAAAGGCAAGAGACAAAAACACTACGGAAATAAAAAACAAAAAGTTACAAAATCATGATGCAAACTTCTCACAGCAGGCTGCCGAACCGAAGTCTTGATAAAACTCTTGTCTACAACTGCCTCCTGGTTCCAGCTCATCACGCAACTCGACTCCGAGCACTGTCTTTCATTAAATCATTGCATTTGCACAATCCAAGCCTCCTTTTTTTGACTCATTACGGACACCATGCTGTCTTCAAAGCACTTTTATTTTATTTCTTTATATATTTTGACACAGTTTGCAGGTTAATCAAGGACAGACGAGAGAGTTAACTTGTTCCAGCAGTTGCGCATTAGCTTGTGGCTCGCAGTGCTTAGGATTTATGGCAAACGTAACTAATTGCCAAACAGTTCCCTTGTCTCGCGGCGCATCTTTATGACTTCTTACTTTATTATTAATGCGGCCACTTTATCACGTCGAGATGAACTACGGCAACGGATTTAGCATTATTAAATCAAGGCAACGACTACGGACTCTTATTGATCAAGCGAACGTAAGTTAATGGCAACCTCCCCGAGCATTCAGAGGGATGCCAGAAATAGTTCAGTCCTATTCCTGTAAATATGATTTGGGGTGCTGTCTTCCACTGGTGCTGGTCACTGTGTTTTCTTAAGTATAAAGTCGATACGGAGTTTAAAAGGAAATGTTCTTACTGGAGAATCAATGGTGGATTTTAAAGATTAAATGGGACAATAGCGCAGATGGCAGATTTAGTTATATTTAGCAAGGAGATTGACAGTTTTAGATAGTTAGCGCAAAAAAGCATTAAGGGACACACAAAAAGCAAAACACAACCACCTTGTATTAAGTACACCTTAATAAAACATGAACAAAGGATTAGTCATACAGGAAAAATTATAAATTGATGGATAAAGAAAGTTTACAAAGGCTTTGCTGGTTACAAGCAAACTGGAATTAAAAATATTTAGCTGGATAACTCACTCTCATCAAAAAGGAAGTTGATTTTGATTTCCACAAAATCATTGCTAGCATGGCATCAACTGTATTGCGAGCAAGACAGGTTGTTAATATATGAATATAAGCATGAGTCAATGTAAAGATACATGTTTAAGGACAAAACCAATGCCAAAGCAACATAGCACTGCAAAAAGGTGGCTATTATGGAAAGGTGAAAGTGCATTGAACATAGTATTGTCTTGCCGCACTTAATGTGATTGGAAGTAGGGCTGGGCCAATAATCGAAAAATCGAGAGATCGTATCGAACGGAATTGCCAATACTTTGGTGGGACACAAAATAGGACACATTAAAAGTTTTTGTGTGTTTATGTTCATGAATGGCATTTTTTGTTTGTTTTTGAAAAGGTTGAACATAGTCAAATCGAAAATTGAGATTAAAAATAAAATGTGATCGTATTTTTTTCCAGATTGCACACCCCTAATTGTAAACAATTTCATAATTCAATAAACTAAAAGATTCTGCCTTCAGTCATCCTAATATTATTACTGTATTCTTGGAACAAGTAGCATTTTCTTGCATTATGCTGTATGAAAAATCTCTAATACTTCAACAATATAGTATATCCGTCTGAACTTATACAAAGCAATCTGTCCATGGTATAGGTCGCGCCCACGTCTCTTTACATGCTGCTGCAGCAAATCAATGCTTTCAGACATGAAAGCAGCCATTCAATGGTACAGCCCACAACAGCCTTTTTAATGATAATAATGATGCATTAGGTTTTTAGTGCAAAAATAATCATTTCTATATTATCCACTAACTGTACAGCAGTAACTACACTGTTGTAACCTGACGAAAGCAACTATCTTCATGCACCAATCACTTACTTACACACACACTAAATTATTATATATTTAAAAAGTGGGTAAAGTGTCTTGCACAAGGATGAGCTGGGTGGTTTCACTTATTTACAATTAATTACTTAGCTCCCATAACTCTTAATTGTTTCTCCAAGGACATTTTTACTCTTATAAGTAAATTCTTTCTTCTTTGTACTTTTACCTGAGAAACAATAGGAATTGTGGCACAGACCTTGTTCTTTTTCGTATATTTAATCTTCATTTAACCTGGAATAAAACACAGAGGACAAAATCTCTTTTTGCAGTACTCTTAATTACTTAGTGACAAAGCTTTGCTGACAATAAAAGACTGATGATAATGCCTTTTTTTCTTATATATTTTCAAGACTTCTTATTAGAATTTTCACGAAGGATTTAGTTACAAATAACCAGTTTGTGCTTTAAATGTTTTGGTAAATTACATCCACATAAAAATGATGAATGAGTTCTAACAATACTTGCTCAACCTCACTACACTGAACTTCTGCGTGTGGGTTAACAAAGAACTCTAAGCCCTTGACACCCCATTAAAATGAGATCTTTTACATATTCATCCCACAATATCACAGTTATTCTTACACCCTTTTAGTCACATGCACCTGTGTGTCCTCATAGTAAAAGTCTGCTAATTATGACAGTGCCAGCGCAGAGTTGATATTTACCCAAGAATCCTTTTGGAAGGTGTTTAATTTCACCTCCACACGGCCTGCCCCCTGTGCCCTTCCATCTGTCCGCTTACTTCCTGTCTGACTCAGTGGCTCCTCACGCTCTAATGCGACAGACTATTCATTACACTTTATACAAAAAACAAAAGCTTGATTTTACATGCAATCTCCACACTACCACTAGCACCTCTGCGAGATGACCTACATACACTCCACATTGTAAGCGTGATAGCACCATCCCTCCAAGCCATTATTCTCCTGCGTGAATATTTTTGAATTGAAAATTACACCCGGCTATTCTTAATATATTGCAAACACGCACAACAAGCAAGTGGACTTAACCTTATACGCTGTTTACATCTCCTCAAATACCAGTTTCCGTTGCCGTTTTTTCCCCTCAATGTGCTTGCCCAAGGAAAAACATCCAACTTAACAAGCCGGATACGTTTTATATGTGTATTATATTCTTGAATATGCAAAAGTGCTAAGAATAAGCTGAGGCTGAATTAGAACGAGAGAAAAAAAAAACAAGCATCTGGCCACACAGCTCCAGCCACTCGACTTATGCAGAATTGATATTCATATGTATGTTTTGAATTTAAAAAATATGCCTCCGACACATGGTCAGGGCTCATTAGGGAACTCGTTTTTTTGCCTGATGAGAAGGAAGGAGGGATAAACATATGCAAAGATGTACACAAACTCAACCAAATAAGGCATATGGAATATTTGGTGCGATAAGAACCAAATTATTTATACCGTATGCCTATATCACAGTCGTAAAAACGTAAATGAATGGAGTTATTTCATTTAAAACTTGTAGATTGGACAATGCAAGCTCACTTTTACCTGAAAATCTGCTTTATAAAGAGTTGTGCTGGAGCATAACTGATTATTTTTAACATAATAAACAAACAAACCAATAGCTTTTAAAGAAAACACATTATGCATTTAGAAGCATATTAAACTGCACTGATAGTAAGTATACTTTTACAGTTTGTTAATTGTAAACTAAAGTGATCTAAAATGGTTTATTCTGCATCCATTGACCTCCTGTTTTTACTAGACCCTTGTTGTTCATAATGATGGTTTGCAGTGTACAGTGAATGCATGAAGCAATGGATTTTTATTGTTATTCTACTGCTTAAATATAAAATGCAGCTGGCATTTAGTCCTACTGCTAGAGGTGTGCAATATATTAAATTTTAGATAATACTGTATTGTGTATTGTTGTTTTGAAATATGCAAAAATGGAAATGGAATATCGAGCATTTTGTTTATAGTAAAAAAACAAAAAAGTTAAAAGTAAGTTTGTTTTTAAAAAAAAACAACACATCATTAAGAAATGTTACATTGTAAATGTTCAAGGAAAGATAGAGGGTAATATTTTAGTCAATTGGTCACTCTTATGTGTCTCAGTTGACCAAATATTGTATTAGTTAGAAAGCACATCGCAACTTTATTATGAATTTTAAACATGCAACATCTTATTTCGCCGTTTTTGTTTTGTGTTTTTTATGAGTAGCTAGTTGAAGTGCAAACATCTGAGCTTGCAGATTGAGTCAGATACTTGGTCAGATCATTGAGAAACGCTAGTTTCTGCTTTTAGTTGTCTCACATCAGCCAAGAACGTCTCCAGTAAACCACAGCTCAATTTTCTAATTGGACAGTGGTTGACTAGCATGAATGTATGTCTATTCAGCTAAGAGACTTACTTGCTTCCTTTGAAATATCATCTGAATATCATAATCGAAATATGTCAAAGTACAGAGATGTGGGTGAAGGTAGGGGTAGGTGAAAGAGGACTTTTTCAGGAAACTAAAAATTAAAAATCAGTCTAAATAAAAAGGATTTTAATAATGCATGTCAACAACTCCATCTGCACTAGTTATTCAGTTCTGTAATACTGCATATGTTAATTCTAGTTTATTCAAACGTTGATTTGTAGACTTATTTTCTTACAGTATAAATCATTATCTTAAGTTGCACCATAATGCCAAAACAAGTTAGTAGTTGTCAAATTTGTTCACTGGCAAATTAAAAGCTTCTTGTTTCAATGCAATAGACCTGCTGAATATTAATCCAATGTGGAGAGAATGAGAATTTTACCAGTGAAAAGGCTTGTTGTGTTTGAATACACCGAGTAGCAGAAGGCACAACTTTAGTAGTCTACATCTAACAATGTTGTGGACTATTTAAAGACCTGCAGGTGAGGCCCAGGTGATCTGCAGTTTTCCAGTCTTGCCCTGCTATGCACTGTAAGTTTGATCAATGTGAGCTTATTATATTGCCTGTTTTGGCCTTTATAACATGCCTTGGTTCTGGTACAACCACAGTGCCGCTGCTCTTGGCATTAGTGGCCAGGGAGAAGTGGCGTAGCACCTGGTCAAGCTTCTCAATGGGGAGCTTTTGGCCTCTTTTTAGCTAAATTGATGTTTTTCAGTGACCCTGTAGCTACTCATGTTGTAACAGAATTTTGTCCCAGCACAGATTTATTGTCTAACTCCTGCACTAAAGCATTTGTTCCTCGAAACCCAAAAAGCATGGTTGTGGTTGTTGACAGTATGGCTGGTTCAGGAATGACAAACACGCTCTGGCTTCAGAAAGTTGTGAAAAGTGCTTCTAATTATGATTGTGAAGTACAGCACCGTTAATATGTCAGTGTTGTTTGGGATAACATTTTAGTCACTTTTTGGATTTGGATTTCTGCATTTGGTCAGTCTTTTGGGAATAACTTGGGAGCTTTGAGAGTAGTTTTTTTTTACCTCTTGAGTGTTTGTCTTTTACATGATTTTAATCCAGTTTTCCTCAGCTTGAGATGCTAGTTTGAGCAAGGCTGCACACTTGTTGGAGGGTTTGACGTTAGAACTTCTCACTTCTGCTATTCCCTCACCTGCATGGTGTTATTATTTTCATTTTTTTTTTTTGCAAATTAGACAGTTGTGATTGTCTGCCACAGTTCCATCGTAGATTGCAGCTCAACTCATTAGCCTTTATGCTACAATCTTTTTCTGCTCTGCCTAGATGAGCCACATCCATAAGCTTAAAAGGAGACTGCGTTTTTCCAACCCGATCTCAGAAGAAAGCGTATATACAATATATATAAAAAGCTACTTTTCAATATTTTTTTTTGTTCAATTAAAACAAATTTGTGATAAAATTATCTTTAAATTGACTTGATATGGCCTTCTTTGCAAGAAACACAAATAGATATTCAAACATCAGCACTCTGGTCGTGCCTCTGGGTTTGACCCCAACAGCTTCCCTCTTTTTGATCAGATCCCCGACAACAATCCAAAATGTTGCAGTAGCGCCACCTAATGGTCTTTTGGTCCATCACTTTTAGGGTCTGTTTATATAATGACGCTGCACTTTTATTGCCGACTGACTGGCCTGACCCCAGACTGTAATACAATAAAAATTGGTTAAAATCAGTGCATGTAAGCGCAACTTTGCAGCTTTTAATGACACTCAAGGTCGGGCAAAATCAGTTTAGATTAATCCCTACTGTCTTTGTTAGTTTCTTTATAATGACATTCAAATTTTAGATGGGAGTCCAGGACTACACCTAAAAAGTTCATCTTTTATAAGAGCCCAAATGTTTGCTGCAGCAGACAGACAAACAGACAGACACAGACAGACAGACAGACAGACAGACACAGACAGACTTGGAAGAAGAAACTGGAGTGAGAGATACAATAGATGACAGTCAGGTCCCGGTGGAGCTAGTGAACTTCTGTTGTTTCAGTCGGTGATAAGACCTTCCCCTGTGGATGTGTCAATGCCCAATAGAGCCTCCACCAGAGCTGGACCTTCCTATGCACAGACTCTACAAGTTGCATAGGACCCCACCTTCTGAGAGCTGATAGTTTTTCAAGTCTATGCCAGTCCAGTCATCATGCCTGTTGGATTCAACCTCTGGTTTGCGCTGTACACAAAGCCTGTTTGACAAATCCTACTAGCTTAAACGTCATAGACCCTCCTCTTCTGTTCTTGAGACACAGCCGCTTCCCTTGTGCTGAGCTTAAGACAAAAGCAGAAACAGGTGTCTGATCATTCTCAGATCTCAAAATCAAAGACTCTGGGAACAGTTTGAACAACAAATGCATGTTCTGTATATCCAAAGCTGTCAGCCAATCTTAATTTTGCATCAATAGGACAAGTATTGGCTGAACTAAGCACACAAATAGCTGATGAACTTAAACCTGCAGATTGGAAAATTAGTGCAGCGAAAATTACCACAGTGAAATACACTTATTTACTGAGAATGTTTTGAAAAAAAAAAAAATTATTGAAAATTGTGATGGTGTTTCTTTAGCAATATACAGTACAGGACTATTGCAATTACTTATGTGTTTGTGTTTTTAGTTCAGTTTGACATAGAGTGTAGAGTGTCTCAAGGGAAGAGGGGTCAAAGCGAGAATAGGGCTGATCATGATAGACTAACATGGCTACATTTACAGAAAGGTCCAACGTTTGTAAAGTTTTTGTTATTCCATGTCACACTTTGTGGCATCTTATCTTGTGTCGATGTTTTTCACAGAATATGTATCTCCAGATTTGCTGTCAGCACCTGCAGCAAAGTCTGTTCCTTTTTTAAAATGACTTTTGGCAGCTGAGTTTCTCTTGCTTTTCTTCCACAGAAAACACCAGCCCTGCATGAACAAACTGTGCCTTCTCTATCATTAGCCATGTGTTACAAGAACAACACCATGTGAACCAGCACAAGCGCATGTTTGTACAGTCTGCTATTGTTGATCAAAACCCATGAACACAAGTTATCTGTTAAGCTTTCAAAAATCACTCACTGTCCAAAGATAATGAAGTTTCTTACCTCCATTTTAATATCTGAATTTGGGACCGCAGAGGCGTTTTGGAGCAGTGAATCTTCAGCTTTTTAACTTTGATAGTGGAGTCAGAAAGTCACATCATTATAAGTCCACAGAAACATTATTTCTCCCACACAGAAATGGTTCTCTTGACACTGCAGGTTAGCACATCACCGGACACCATTAAGACTGCACAGAGGAACATGGGTAGTGCCTGCGTCACCCATTTGCCACCCACCATGTGCCCTTCACAGACCAAAAACACCTCTGGACAAGGAAGATTTTATCAGGCTGCGCTGTATGCCTCAGATTCAAAGAAAATTGTTTATATTTGTGAATGAGTAAGTTTTCCTGTCATAGTTTGCTTGCAGTCTACATTTAATAAATGAATACTTTTTTAACTACATATTAGTAAGACAGATTCTGAAGGGAGGAATGGTTAACAGTGTGTTGCCCGTCCACGCCTGCATGCAGACCACACAGACAGAATAGAATTGAATTGTTGTACACTGAGGATCTGATTTATCAAGCCAGGTGCTAAATTGCGAGTACAAAATAAATATGGCCATGAGTGCGAGTTCGGTGCGAGGCGGAACTCTTGCGACTCTCGCAAGACTTAGAAAGTGCTTAAAACCAATGCGCCCTTTTACAGACCTCGGAGCAGTGTGAGCACACGTCCAAGAGTTGTGCAAGTGTGCAGAAAGAATCCATACAGTACAATCTACATCACAGCTGCATACCTAAAAGAGAAAGGCATACATAATTACTTAGCCCTATCATACTGCTGTGCTAAGGGAAAATTTTTAGTCATATAGACTTAACTGCACACAACATGCCACACAAGATAGCCTTCACAATGGAATCAGTGCAGCTTGCCATGACATACTGACCTACGTGTGAGACCATAATTAGAAAGTGTGTCTTTTCGTGTATAAAATGTCTTGAACTGTCCTTGTCATCATTCACAACATTAACAAATGACTGAGGCTGAGCTGTACGGGAGGTCAGACGTGTGACAGGGAACAGCGACACTGGCCTTTTATTTCCACACAGAACAATTCTGTAAGAAGAATAGGGCAGGGCGCAGGTCATTATTTTATTCACATTCACAGAACTGCCCTCCATGAATGTGATGTCATGTTGATTCATAGCTACTATTATGAAACAAATTACCAAAGCTTAAATGCAATTACACACAGTCGAACATTTCAATTTGAACCAGGCACAATGGAGGTACTATTACAGTAGAAACTGCTGCTGTTCTGTCTCTTTTGCTTTGTCCAATTCATAGTCACTTGTGTCCACATGTAGAGATTTTTTATAACATAAATAAAGCTGTTGTTCATTACAACTGAAAATGTAGTTTAAACTTTACTGACACAGTTTCCATTCACATGATATCACCACATTCTACATGTTTCATAAAGAGGGCAGCTACAACGAATATGTTTAAATGGAATTTTCCATTAGGTACTTCTATCATGTACGATGTTAAAAAGAAGAAAAACTGTCCACTTTATGGTCTTATGTCATCATCACGTTCTAGAAGATGAACACAACCGATTGGGTAATCCTGGTGAGCCCTCCCAATGTGTCAAAGCACAGAGAAAAAAGTAAGCACAGAAAAGCTTAACCATCTCTAACTATGATGATGTTAGAAGATGTAGAAAACTTTTAGCCATGTATTTGTATTTTATGATCAACTTTGATAAATGTACTCATTTATCGGCCAAAACTAGCAAAAACCTGACACACTGATATTTCATCTCACACAGACACTATAATTTTTGTGTATATGTGTATTTTCAATAGCACTTTTTTTTTTTTTAATTATACTCAATAT
Source organism: Mugilogobius chulae (assembly GCA_038363315.1). Classification (NCBI taxonomy): domain Eukaryota; kingdom Metazoa; phylum Chordata; class Actinopteri; order Gobiiformes; family Gobiidae; genus Mugilogobius; species Mugilogobius chulae. Next base: position 31,802,821 of record CM076401.1, on the reverse strand, counting down.
TTATCACCTGGATGGATAGATGGGAAGTGTTTTAGAGGTGTGTGGGTATGCATAGCCAATCATAAACTGAAAAAACAAACAAATCCTTCTCCCATCTCATCTCCACTGCAGCAGCACAACCACCACCCTCTTCAGCCTTTCCCTCTTCTTCTCTTACTACCAGCTGTATCTACACATCCTGATGAGGCTTTTTCCTCGAATAAATCTTCCCTTCATTTCATCTCTGACATCTCCACCAGGGCTAAAGTTGATTCATTCAATAAAACTACTCGCCACATCATTTGTCTGTGTCTGTTTACGACTTGGGCTAATGTGCGGTTATAAATTGCTTTCATTTTGTAGTATTTTCCGCGATATTTGAATGAGCAGCACTCCGCAACAACTCTGGTCACTCCGGCAGATGCTCCAGCGGACTTTAATAATACAAAAGCATGGAACTCCGCCAGCATTCCTCGCATCAAACCCCTAACCTACTTTAGATGCTCTCTTCTGTCATGTAGGTCAGAACGCATGGATTTTCTCTTCGTTTTTTTTTTACCCTTCCCAAATGAGAGGGAAAATAACATGGCGCGTAATGAGGGCTGATAAAATGGTAGGTTGCCTTGAACAGTTAATGACAGAGGACAAATGGATCACAGGATAACCCAAAATCTTTGCGCAGTCTCTTTTGACAACTCACCAAAGCTAATTTACATTATTCATTCCTTTGGGGATGTGTGTACGCCCAGTAACCTATTTAAACTTGCAGTGTTGAGTCCTGGATGTCTTGTAGCTTGTCTTTTGCTCACAGATTTCATTTCAAAAACTCTTCCTCGTGTCCCGGCGGACTCTGCAGTATCACAGAAAGAGAAGTTGAACTCACACGGCCAGAGCGAGGGAGGGACTAGCACTACTGCACGTGTCGGAGCGTATGGGCTAAATATAATGGTAAAAAGCTCATGAAATATGAATTCACCGCTTCATAAAAACGTGATGCAACTTTAAATGTAGACATGTGTTTGTATTTTGTGGTCAACTTTGCTTTATGCACTATTTTACCTGTAAATACGTCAGCTTTCCCCAGCTCAGCTACGTCTAATACAGTAATACATTGTTTGTCCAAAAAAGTACAGGAAGTGTGTTTGTTTAAATTCATAGCATTTAGCTAACTGTGCTTCATAACACATCATGATTAATAATTATGAGGTTTACAGGCAGCAAAAAGTGTGTCATGTCCGTTTAACTATAAAAGCAGTTGTTAAGATTGTACAATCCATATAAAAGTTGGGTTAACTAACTTTTTAGTTGTATATTTGTAAACCTTGTGTTTTCCACAATGAAACCACTGTGTACTGTCTGAATTGAATACTAAAGAAGTTTAGTTTAGAGTCAAATGCAGTCGTCTGATTGGCTGTGCTTGAGTGGTCCTCTCTAGTTTCACTTTGTTGGATATAAAAAGATGTTTATGTAACCAAAATCATTACATGTCACTGTACTCATTTTAACCATGTGCCGAAAGATTTATGAGAAGTAGTTGTCATATTTAAAACCTATATGTTGGCAGTGTGAAAATCAGCTAATCCACAGTCCACCAGTAGACACTATTGGCAGTCGTAGAATTCTATTTAAGAAATAATGCATCAAACTGCAGGTTTATCATCAGGATCAGTTGGATTAAACTGTGTACTTTACTCAGGCTAAATGTTATGTGCCAGTACATAATAGTATGACTTGTTTTATTATTGCATTCAGAAACTGGCCTCTCTAGAATTCTGACGCCTGTTATCATTTGTTTTGCGTTGCCCCTGCGAAAGCGTTTTGAGGCTCTCCCCCGGATTTGCAGTTTAAAAATTCATCTTAGGGAAACTTCTTCTGGAGAGTTATCTCATCCCTATTTTGACACAGTAAACAAACCTCACAGTTGTTGAGAGTTATCAGGGAGCTTCCACAGAGGAACTTAGTTTCCTCTGACAGCCTGTCACTATTGATGCTAACTCCATTTGCACATCACACTCATTATTCAACAACTGCTCAGCTTTCTTTATCTACATCTAAATCTAGTCAGCCAAATTGGTGAGGGAATACTCACTAAATATTTGAACAAACGCAAACACGGATTTGTTAGAATAAAATAATAGTGCTTTCAGTGTATTATTATGTTATTTTTAAACGTCATAGCTTGTTTGTGTCAAACCTAGGCAGCACAAAACACAGAAAAATGAATTAAATGAAATGTTTGTTTGTCCAAGTAAATTTGTCCACTGCATATGACCCGCCCCATATGCCCGTAGGACAGCCTTTGGGCAGTGCGTGACCATCTTTCCCTGTGCAACGATAAACGATCTGTAAACTTCACACATACAGCATCAGCCTGTGTTGAGTGTCTGCATTCCAACACCTGTGACCAGGACTGTTTTTACAATAGTCTGTTCTCTGTAGTAGACAGATTATATAGGTTCCTATAAAGAGGGCTTGTTTCTCTTTGCTCTTTCCTACTTGAAAACTCCCTCCGATGGAAGGAAGTTAAAGCTGAGCCAGGCTATGGTCAGTGATAGCAACCAGGATCGTCCAGTGATTTAGATGCACTAATGTCTTTGTACAGTCATCATCAGTGAGCAGAGTGCTAGTGAGAACAATGTTGTTTATGCATTCTGCATTCAATGGCCAAAGGAGCCCTTTCTGGGGTGTGGGGCTTTTGGAGTGGCCAGTGTTACTGATCATGGTAAAAATAAAAGTGTGTGAATTAAGGCTGGGCAATCTGGGAAAATATACTCATGATTTTTTTTTTCCCTCACATTAATCAATTTCAATTTGATTTTGTCTCTCGGTTCAATTTTTGATTCGACTTTTTCAAAAGCAAACCAAAAATGCCATTTATGAACATAAACAAAAACTTTTAATATGTCCCATTTATTAGTTGTTGTTTTTTTAACTCTGAAAATGGGTGTTAAGAAGAAAAGAAAAGTTGGCTGCCTTGATTCAACTGAAAATACCTACCGAACTGTTTCAACTAGAGATGCACCAATTCAGCTTTTTCAGTTCAGACACTGATTTCAATACTGTGCCTATAAGTATCTGCTGATACTCCACATCGACTGATACCAGTGTTGGGACTCAAAATAACTTCTTTTCTTCTAGAAACTCAGTTAACTCAGGAGAAATAGGTCACACGGTGTTATGGACCTGTAATCTATTGTGCTAACTGTATGTGAATAAAACCCCGTTCTGGGTCAACATCACCCAGTAAAGTCTATAGAAGGTCACAAACAACATGATACCAGATATTACAAATTTCATGAACCAGCATCAATATTCAATCCCAATATCGGATGCATGCATAACTAGTTATGACAGTGTGACTGTTATGTATTAAAAACTCTGACTGAAGAGAACGTGCACCTCTTTTTTATGTTGTACCTCTGATTGTCTACATATATTTCTCAACCTGACTGATTAAATGTGTGGGACGTTTTCAAAGAACAAGAGAATTGTAACTGCCATCTGTGGACGTTTTTTTTTTTCCTCCACCTCCACTTGGTTAGATGATGTACTGTGATTTAGAGACATGAATCCCGATACACCTCACAAACACTATTACAAAAGCTCCCATTATAACAGCACATATTCTTGATTTACATGTCTGTACCTGGAAATGTCCCTCCTCTGTGGTGAAACAAAGCTCCTCTCAGCACATGTCTCACCTCCCTCCTTATTCAGTCATATACATCAGCATTCCTTCATCATGATTGGCCTATTGTGCTCAATTGCTGAGCAAATTGCTCAATCAGTGGGCTGCAGATTGAATTTGCTGGTGGCAGAGTGTGGAGTAAATATCCTGCTGCTACATTTCTCTCACCGCAAACCAACACATAGCACAGATGAGGCTGAATACGGAAAGACACGGAGATCTGTGCGCCTTTGAACTAAACACTAATTACCACTAAATTTCACATGAATTTATAATGGGCTCAAAAGACGAAGTGTGACATTTCGGATTTAAAAGGTCAACAGGATATCTGCCAAGAGAGAATTTCTGTGGCACAATAAACAACACTTGATGTCCTCTATTCAGTTTGTAAGTAGGGCAGCGGGACGTGCTCCTGTAGCTCAGACTTGAATGGTCAGCAGAATCGGTTAATAGAATCAGCTCCGTCTACAGAGAAACCGGAGATTGTAACCGTATTACTGGATACAATTAGAGGGAAATAAGGCCAAGAGAGGCTGTTTGAATCACACTATTTACACATTTTTCTCCTGAATGTAACTGTGATTCATGGACTATTAGGTTGTGTAAAGTTATAAATTACGTACTTATCTGAGTAGAGCAAATGTTGTTTTCGCATTAGTAAAACTTTATATGTGAATCTCCCTTGAGTTTTACTTTTATTGCACCAACAAAGTTACCTCTTCTTACACTGTGTGCATGAGGGAGCAATGAGATTTCTTTTGTTGGTACAATCCAAGCACATGATGTAGTATTTGAAGTAACTTCACCATCCATCACTATCCCAGGAGTACTACACGTATTTTTTTGCCGAGCACTTCATACGGTGAAGTACATTCCAAGTGCACACCGGAAACCCCAGCAGAGCCCTCTCATCCTCGAACACATCACACACACGAAAGGATACTCGCCTTCAAGTGCCACAAAAAACACACCACCAAGAAGGCCCCCTATGGCTCCCTGTTGTCAAACACAGTGGGTACGACTTCCTTTGCACAGATGAAATAAAAATGGCTTCTCATCGACTGCTTCAGTGATTATATGAAGTGTCAATTTAGATGGAGAAAAAGTGCCGGTAGGTTAGAGTCAGAGGTCTGGGGTTGGAGAGGGAGTGCGGGGGCTGTCCCTGTGCACTTTGAACAGGCACAGGGTGTAATCTAACATGGCTTTACAAAGTGAGATCTTGCACTTGGCAGTTGTAGGGTAAAGTAGAAGGTTGAGAGCTTTATGTATGTACAATGAAGGTAAAGACTGAAATTATAAAAGCAGAACGTGTAATTGGACCACTGTAATTAGTAAGCAAATAGTAATTAATATTCAATCATGATTGAAAGGTCTAAAAAGTAGTCAGGTTAAGATATTTCACCTCTTAATTTCTCTGTTTTCATGAATAAATGATTAAATTGTTATATTAAAAGCAGTCCTTTGAAAGATAATGGGAGCAAAAGAATTGGAATAAACTATAATTTGCAACTTTGCTTTCTTGGCAAAAACACAAGTGAAGTCTAGTCTGGGAGAGACTATTCTTACTCCTCTAAGCTTCCTCTGTTTAAATCAAATTTAAGCCTCGGTCACAATGACCCGTACGACCTGCTTCGACTTCTCTGCGAATGTTTTTTGCTCATTTCCTATGTCAGTCTTGAGGCGCTATGAAAAAACAGTGCTCGCAGCTTGTTCGTAAGTTCATAGTCAAGTTGATGGTTTTTTAAAAGATTTTCTACGACAAGTCTACAAACGCAGAAACTAAACTATAGAATACAGCTTATGATAAAGCAGATTGGCTGTGCAGGAGAGTGAAAGTGGAACAGAGATTAGCTACAACTAGCCCAGCGATAGAGGCGCATTATTCAGCTCATGCGAGGAACCATGGACTTGGAGCGCATGTGGAAAACTTTGTTTTTAACTTTGTGAGACTGAATGGTGTTTTGATTGAAAAAGACAAACGCTGGAACAGATTAAAAGTGGCCACAGTTTCAGACGAAGCTCATACAGAATATGAGCATATTCACATTCTGCTGATGTACATGGTCGTTTCGGGTTATTGCTAATATTCCGATTACTAAGGGTTAATGAAAGGTTTATTAGCTATTAACAACTTGAAAAGGATTGAGATTTACTTAGGGAGATTGTGCAACTCCCATGCGATACAAAAAAGTATTTTCCGTAAAAACGTATTGGAGAAGCTTTAGGGAACACACATTAATATTGTGCAACTTTATTTCCACAAGAATGCCGTTGGTGAGAGCGGAACGTTTACCGTGAAAAAGACTCTCTCCTTCCCGATAGTCATACGAACTCCAGATTTCATACGACCGGTGAGATTCCTACTAACCACACTTATAACAACTGCACCAGAGAATTTCAGAACTTTTCTGCGATAGTATTTGGTCTTTGCGGCTCCGTTTTTGCACAAAGCAGCCTGAAATAGACACAAACGTGTCTTGGCTGTGTAAATATACTTTGTGTGTGTGATGTGGTGCTCTTTACTGTGCTTTATGTGAGTCACTTTTGGGGCTGCATCCCGTTCACACCAGAGACGAGTTGGAGTCGCATGTTTTGTGTAATGTGAACAACCACATTAAAAAAAACAGAATTAATGAAAAATTCCGAATTGAGAATCCGACCTGCAAGACGGTGTAGTCCCTCATTCATCCAGGAGTGATCCATAGTAGAAGTCTTCAAAGTAGTCATCTGGACAGTGTTTCCGAAGATCAAGACGTTTCGACTCTCATCCGAAAGTCATTTTCAATCTGAATTTCAATCTGATTGAAAATGACTTTCGGATGAGAGTCGAAACGTCTTTCTTCGGAAACACTGTCCAGATGACTACTTTGAAGACTTCTACAATCCGACCTGCAGTGTGCCTAAAGAACTCTTCTTTGTTACCTTACAATTCAGTAAATATAGAGAGTTGAAATTTTAGCTTGGAGAACCCAAATTGGTATCTGCATCATCTCATGCAACTACTAGTAAAGTTGAGTCAGGAATTTTCAAAGCTACTGAAACTCATCAGAAAACTTGACGATACATTAATTAAAGTTAGCCATGGCTGTGACACACAATGAGCTAGCATGCTGTTGATGTGCAGAGAGCTCAGTGAATTCTGATAAAATGTTTCATTGTTTTGTTTACCTTCACTGTTCTTCATTAGGTGTGAAACAAAATGAGTTTTTATTCAATAATTGTAAGCGTGAGTCTGTCTGTGCTGTGCTACAAAACAATGCTGGCATCCACTCGACCTACATTGGGGGAAATATTCCATGCCAAGCCAATAAAAAGATACGCCGATGTTCTTTTTCAAGCTCACATATACATTTCCTTTAGCTCTAAGCTCGATTTTACATTAAGCTGATAACATTTGTGAGTCTATGTTGAGTGGTATCTGTAACATCCAATGGTGTGCAGCTGAGTGGATGAGAAAGTGCAGTAATCCACAAAGGCTAAACAGTTCAGTAGCCTTCCAGTGATAAGTCCTTTATCAATTCACAGGCCTAGAGATTTATACTGAAGACATCTCCCCACCTTTGTCCATTACATTGAAGGTTCTGCAGTATTAGTCCTCTCTTGACATGACAGGTTCCCCACAGTGTGTCTATAGATGAAAAGCAATAAACCAGAAATCTTATTATCTGTGCCATATACTGCCTTTTTTAACACATTGGGTGAAATGGTTTATCACAATAACTAAAAACTAATAAGGATGATGAAATTGGGCTTGATAAAAAACAGTTACCACTGAACCAATCTATATACTGTAGTTCAACTGGTTGGACTCATATCAATAAAACAGCAATAATATCTAATAGACATAGACAGCTGCTAAATGTATTTTTTTAATGTAATGCAAAAAATGAATTGATCAATTAATTATTATTCACAAAGTTGACAGTATTATCTTTTGAAAATTTCATGGCAAAGTACAATAGGCCTTATTCATGACACGTTCTTAGTGACAAATTTGTTCTTAGGGGATTTTAACGAACCTTTCTGGCATTCACAAAATTAGTTCTTAACGAAAAATGTTCATCTGTAAAAACAGATCTAACACTCATGAGCACTCGTAGAACAAAAAAAGCTGATGCTAAAAATTGGGACATATTAAAAGATTTTGCTTTTGTTTATGTTCAGAAAAGCCATTTTTCTACTGTTTTTAAAAAGATTATACAAAATCGAATCAAAAATTGAGGGGAAAAAAAAAACGTGAAATTAAAAAAAACATGAGAAAGAAAAAAAACGTGATTTTATTATTTTAGTTTTTTTCAAAGAACGCCCAGCTCTAACTCCCACTTCACAAACAAGATATCAATCACCACAAAAGTGAATCATACTACAAAAACTATGTAAACTTCGGCTACACATTAGCATTAGCTTTGTCTTTACATACATAAGTGGACTCAGTTGGAATAATATGAACTGGGAACTGTCAATGTTCAAGTGGGAAACATCAGAACTCCCAGCTGTCTGGAACGCAGCATGTACCATAGCTACAAGATATAGCATTCTCTGTAGTCTGTTGGCTTTGCTGGATGAGATTGGTGCATCCCCATCTTCTCCATGATCCGCTCCCTGCCGCGCACCCATAGGTGGAGACGCTCTAAACGACAAATCATTGTTATCATTTAGTGGTAATACGCTGCTACTAATCTGAACCAGCTGCCTTAAATAGCTCCACCATTCCTCCACGGCGAGCCCAACTCCCACTGAGCACGTTATTAAGTGTTTTTGCCCAGAAGATTGATGCTGTGAGATGTTATATTATTTCTGTGCTTTATATCGTCTGTATACTTTGCTCCTGATATTTCCCCAACCACTGTTACACAGCTATTGTTTGCACTAAACAATGAGGATCATGTACAGGCTGTAACATGGAGAATATGCAGTAAACAGCAAGCCTCTTGGTAATACCAACTGGATGTTTTTACAAACCAGTGTTCTTGTACATTTTGTTTTGTTCTGATATATATATTTCTTTTTCCTATCAGACAAACAGCAGGAGAAACGGCTTTGTCTTGGCTGACCAGTTTCACATTAGGTCACTCTGAGTCTGCCTCTGTCTGTGTGGGCTTCAAAGAGTTGGTAACTTCAGCACTATCTGCCTACAAAGCTAAAACAAATAATCAAAAGAAAAGAAGACTTTCTAGTGTGCAGGCGGCAGGCAGCAAAGATAGACCAAGTGGAACAATGAAATAAATAAGCAAAGTGTACTTCTTGAGTCAGATCGAAGCGAGATTTGCTTAAAAAGACAGGTGGCTGCAAGTTTATTGGAGTAAGTCAGAAGTTTGAACAGTGCCAAAAAGATAACATGATAGATGGTACTGGTAAAATTGTTATTTTAGAATCTTTGGTGGTATGAACTTAGACTACCCAACTTTAAATCAAGCTTCAAATCAATCTGTCAATCAATTGTCAATCTAATTTTGTTCAGTGTACCGTACTTTACGTTACAAAAAACTTCAATTTAAAAATGTTATGTTTCAAACTTTGGCATCAATAAACTTTTTGTTATTTATGGATTAGAAGTCCAGAAATCATTACCAAAATGCATTTTCATCTTGTTTTTGAAAATGCTAAATACAATTCAATCTTCACAATTTCAGAAGTGTGGGTTCTGGATCCCAGGCAAAAACCAAATAAGGCCCACAGACCATAAGCAGGCGTAAAGAGCATAAGGTTAGTGGACAGCAGATGATGTAGTTTTGAATTCACCCAAAAACAAATGTTAAAAAACATGTTACAGAGCCTCATTGTAAAACAGCAACAAAAGGTTCAGGCATTTGCTTGCGAGAAGAGCCCATCTCTCCAGAAGGATATGATTAGGATGCATGTATCCGATAGCAGTACAAACAGTATTTGAATCTTAAGCAGTGCTCATTGTGGAGAGGCGTGTTTGATGTGCGGAGGGCATAGCAGCGGGATCGGAGCAGTTGTCAAAAGCCCTGAACATCTTGACAAACAGACTGGAGTTACAGCGGATGGAGATCAATGGAAATGTCTTATCTGCAGCCTTTGAAATGCTAACTTTTAACTGAAAAGCCACACTTTTTTAGATTTCATTTGCACCATTTGGGATAAAAGTTTTTTCAGACCTTTTTTCAGGTTCATACAAAGAGCAGGAACTTAAAGACGGAGATTGGTACATCAAATTAGTCAAAGGATTTGTGCTCTTTTTCTATTCAGCGGGAGATCGTAAAGCGGGATTCAAATGTGCAAATGCAAATGATGCCGTTTTACATAAAAATCATGATGTATTGGTTTTATAGACTATCCTGCATATAATTATATTACACTTTCACTAGAGTTTAAAGGAGCCATGACTTAGTGACTTTACCCACGACTGGTGAAAGTCAGAAAATGCATTCTATAACTATATCACCACAAACTAAACAAAAACAGATGTTGTGTATTTAGTGAAATTTAGAATACATTTTCCAAATAAAGAAAATTTATTTTTTTAAAGAAGCTGTTGTAAGGCATTTGTTTTTAACAAAACTATTGTAGGAAAATTGTAATTTACCCCAAAACTATACTGATACAGTATATATACTCTATTTAGCAGTATTGTCACTCACACTGTTCAGGGGTTTTATTTATAAAACACGGTTATGTACAAAAAATGTTACGAGTGTCATTTTCCACGTTAGTTTGTGATTTATAAAAAGCTAACTTGAACAATCCAATCCAAAAAATTGCAACTTTGCGCTTCTGAGATCTCAGGTGGAATCTGTTCAGTCTTACAAAACACAACATTTCTGTAATATAGGTTCTTTACAACTTAACTATTCTGGATATTTCTTCAGTAAATCTCTCATGGAGTTACATATGGTCCACCATCTGTGATTATGACATAATCAAACACTAGAATGTGAACACAACCAAATGCAAAGCCAAATGATTCCTTTGTTAGATTTGACACGTGAGTGTCTGTGAACTGTCTGTGAGGTTTGTCACATCAGCAGCAGCAGCAGAGTGTGGCAGAGGCTGTATGGAAATGCCATGTTCCTCCTCGGGGTGCGTGACATTTTTTCACATTTGACAAGGCCGTCACAGGAGACTTTAAACTCGCGCTGTGTGTCGGCCCTTTGATGATCTGGCGTTTGTGTTTCTGTGCTGTAACTACTGTTGACTCGCACACAATGAGGAAAGCTTTCAGTGTCAGCCCACCCCCAAACACACCGGGCCCATTAGCTATGAACATTTGCAATCAAACATTTGTTGGTTTTTTGTCGTATTTTGATATTCATGATTCAAGTTTAAAGATATTTTATTCTCAGCCAAATTAATATGCAAATCGTCCACAACAAGGGGCCGAATAGCAACAAAGTAAAACTGAAAACTTGTTGCTGGCTTGTGCCTGCTTGTATAGGGAACTTTATTTGTGCTGAATTTATGATTATTTTTGGAATTTTTTTGAAAGAATCAGCGTTAAGTGTACAGTGCAATATTTAGAATCAAAAATAGACTTTAATAAAAGCATGATTTTGTCATTTACTTGGTTATGATGCTCTATATAAATAATACAATTCTGTGTCTTACAGTAGACTTACATAGTCACAAAATGGAGAAGGACTTACATTCTGATCACAAACACTTGCTGTCAAACCAAACACGCTGCTCCTGGCATCTTCACTCACTTTTGCACATTAAGCACTGCCCAGTTTACCAGCTCTGAATGAAATGTGGCTGTAAGTAGACTTTAGGGGTGAGGTCTACACTATCATGTAAAATATTGAAGCTATTACCCTTCACCCAAAGGTACTCTGGCATTGCATTGGACTTCAGTGGTTCACAACTTAATTGTAGTTTTGGGTGGCCAAGTATTTGATGAAGTTAATTGTTTATTTTCTAAATAGTTTTCAACAGAGTCACTATTGTGAGAAAGCAAATGGAAAATTAAAACAACGTTCAATCAATAACGAACTCTCATTCTGTGTTTTTACACATATTTATGTATTACTGTATATTTTTAAAGGGGCTGTGATAACTGTCCCAGTTAAAAGATGACATTTATGAGCCATTTCATCTGTGCATTCACTTACTGCTGTCTGAATATAGCTGAGACTGTTAGACAGATCTGCTGAAGGAAAAGTCTCTGGGGAGGGAGACTGCAGCTGGCTTCAGACAATAATTGGTGGAGGTATATGTGCATATACTGTATTTTTCACATTCAGTTACACTGCATGCAGCATTCTGGCTTATTAGAGCATTCTCAAATCTATAGTCTTTGTTGAAAATGTTAAAAATGCCACTAGAATTGAGTAGAGAGAGTTGGTTTGTAGATTTGTGTGAACTCTACATTAGTTGGTGGGAGATGTGTCATGTTCTTCCAGGAAACTGAATCATATAGGAAACTTTTTGACACGTACAAAATGTACTGATGGTTAGAAGTGTTGCTTCTAACTAAGAACAAAGACATGCAAGTCTGAATCAGTCCTCTGAAAGTCTCTGATCACAGTCTAGCAGGCAGTTTCTCTTATTGACTTCCTTTAGTGAAGATGTGGACGACAATACTTGACCTTGGTGCACGACAATGGCGCAGAAGGACAACTCTTAGCCCCTGGATCATTTTTTTTTGGGGGGAGGCTCTCATAAGCTAAGCAAAGAGCCAAAAGATGTAGGGTTCCAAAACCGTTTGTTTGGTTTGAATGGGGTGTGTTTGTTTGAATGGGGTTGTCGGGGTCAGAGGAGCATAGAGCAGGTCTAGGTTTTGAAGACTTGCTTGAAGAATCCGTGTTGCCATCAGTCTCCAGTTCCCACATATGCAGCTGTTTAATTGGCCTGTGGCTACCGGAGAACCAACAAATCAGTGCGCTCGACTAATAAAAATATTAGTCGACCAAGACTCCATCGACCAATTAATCGACTAAACGTCTAAAGGACTACAGCCCTAGTTCAAATGCAAGTATAAAAGAGAATGGCTACTATTTACCCAGAGGAAAACAAAGACGAAGAAGTTGCAGCGATTGCAGTACGAAGGCTAGATTGTAGCGGGAAATAGAAGGTAATCTTACCTGAGGTAAGATTAGAAACATCTGTTTTCCGTCAGAGTGTGACAACTACTGATGCACAACTTATGTTTCGTCATCTTCATCAAGCATTACATCACGCGCATGCCCTGACAAATGTTTGTGTGAATAATCTTTTACATCTGCGCCCCAAAGAGACTTGAACAGACGCTGTGTCGCTTCTCCCTACTGACAGCGACCCGGGGTTGTGTTGGTGTGAAAGACCCTAAACACACCAGAATGACCTAAACTCCATATCTTCTCTACACATTTGGAAATGTGGATATTAGTTCAGGCAAGCTCAAGCAAACAATATTCTGCAACATTTCAGCCACTGTCTACTCAGCAACGTCTGGCTATCGCTGGAGCAGGAAGCAGTCTCTCCTCAAAGCGTGACCGCTACAACCTTGAGACAAAGAAGGACCTCGGCCACTTTCAACTCTGATCTGATGAAATGAAAATTGTCACTTTGGGCTGGTATAGACACTGTTAATGCAAATAGGTTTAGATACATTTCTAAATGTGCACCTATTGGAAACTCATTGCATACCTAAAACACTTTATGTAAAATTCTGGTCAATAAATCTTCATAATCACACTTGTTTTGGTTAAGTGCATAACAAATGTTTAGAATAGAGTCAATGAAATTGTGAAAATATATTACAACCTTCAGATTGGACTCATTAATAAATCAATAATTCCAAATTAATTAAAACATTTGGTTTTAGCATCAATTATTTCTCACTGAGTGGTGGCCTGAACAGAAGCTTAATTAATATTTCGATTCCATTTATGAAGCTTTATCCGTACTCACTGTTCCACCTTACAGAGGTCAGATACATCTTTAATAAAAACCCACTACAGCTCAGTCCTTTATTGTTTGCTTGTTTGTATTTCTATAAAATTGTCATAATGCCGGTGATATGCCTTTAAACTCTTAATATTTGATTTATTTCTGAATCCCTATGGAAGATGGACAGCTCAATGCATGTTGGGTTGGGATGCACTGATTCAGCTTTTTCAGTTCCGATACAGATTTCGATATTTTGGCTTTAAGTATCTGAGAATATTTGATAGACTGTTACTAATGTAAGGATGGAAATAGCTTATTTTTGTCTTTCCAAAACAACTAAATTAGTCATATATTGTGTAATGTAATTATTTATTGGACTAGTGACAGCTCAAAAACTTTATGTGAATAAAATTTCAAACATTGACATCACATAATGCCTGTAAATAAGTCTTACATCCAATTAAAGACACAACCACAATATAACAATTACTTTGTGGTTTATGAAACTAACAGATTTTAAAAAGAAATGTAAGTCTTATTCTCATCACAGAGCTGGTTAGCCCCAAGGACATCTTCAAAAATAGTTTTTATTTTTCAAAATCAGGGAGACTGTACTTCAGGAACCAAGGGGGAGGACAGAAGAAGAAACTCATGCTTGTGCGGATGGGGGAAAGATACCGCTCAGTATCTTGCAACATTCCTGGATATTAAAATAAATGATCAAAAATGGCTAACATTTAGTCTTCGGCTGATTTCAACATCTTGTGAAATCTCCCAGGCAAACATGAAAACATGAAAAGTGGGTATTTTAATGAGCACTCTTCGTTGACATTTTTCACACCTCAGAAAAACTTTACAGCGCTAATATCAAATAAATGCGAGTGACAGATTAGCAGCTAAAGACGCTTGATATCTAAACTGACCAAATGTTCCATCTGAAATGAGCAGGTGCATTCAAACTATTGAGTTGTGCTGGCAAAGATTCATGTTTAAAGTGATTAGCATAGTTTGAAAAAAGTGCCAAGTGCTTTGATGAAACTAAATATATAAGCCCATTTTAAATCTTGCATTTTGATCACTGCCAAGAGTCTGGGCATTTTAACTGTAGGCAAATAGACTGGTCTTTTAATGACCATTACACTGTAAGCCTTCTTTCAACAACTGCCAATAAAAGGCTGAGAATATTCTGCACTAGATCAACACCGGCAGTTGGTTTGGGGAGTTACTGAGGGCACTGTTAGTGTTTCAGTCCAGCTCTGAGTTTGTCTTTGGGAATGACGTAGGTGGAAAAGGGAAATGTACAGGGGAAATGGGGAAGAGTGTACATGTTTAGGGCAGAAGTAGGGCATGTTAGACATCTTTTACATGTAGGCAAATCTGACATGAGGTTGGCTGATGTGAGTGGAGGCGATGTAGAGATAGGTACATAATATATTGGGTTCCTGTGACATTATAAAGTTTAAAATGTGTGTTTAAATATTTATGGTAAAATTTGCCTTTTAGCACAAAATTCAGAGACCTCTCTGTCAGAACAGATGGAAACAGGGAAATAGTCTATCAGTGGGTTTTAGAATGTGGAGTAAGACCCTAATAAGACCAGTGCCATTTGCAACAAAAAATGTAAAACTACATATTGTGTTTTGAATAGGAAATTGACTTCATAATGGGACAGGAAGCTGAAAGCCATGAGCAGACTAGAATTAGCAGAATTTCATTCATAGTGGTGCAAAATTAAATTGGGAGTTCTAACTGCCCTGCAGATCCTTATTTTCTACTGCTGTAGTGTCTTACCTTGGATGTACAGTGACTGTCCTGCAGAACTTAGAAAGTGCTTAAAACCAATGTGCCCAATCCTCCGAGGTGTGCAGTTGCAAATGCAGGAGCTGCGCATTTTTCAGAGAAACCGCAGCGGTCTGGTGCAGCTTTCAGTCATTGTACAAGCATTTTTGCAGGACTTTACGTGATTCCGCGTGGCTTTGGACGAAACCAGATTGCAGTTGATCGCATCAGGTGTAACAGGCACGAACCAAACTCGCCTTGCAGTTGTGTACATCCAGGGTGAGTCAATCAATAGTTTCATTAGTCCATCAATGTTGGTCCAATTTTGGACATAAACATACATTTACCCTTTCATTTTTTGTTTAAATTATTGTCTTAGCCTGAACTTTCATAACAATTTTACTCTGAGCAGAGTTTAGGTTCAATAAATTGTTAGTTTGAAAGATCCTCTTTGCTTCAGACCTTTTGCCGTGAACCCTTTTTAGTCAACTAAGTGATGAAGAAATTCTTTGGTCAACTACAGACCTATTAATTTTAATTTAGACACACAGAACATGCAATCTTATTGAATTCACTTTCTAGAATGTCATTGTCATTTGGTCAAGACCAGATAGTGGAGCAAGTTTTTCTTGTTAATGAAATTGTACTTTAACATGAAAAATTAAAAGATAAATTCACATACCCATTCATCTTTTGCATTACAACAAAAACTGCACTTGAACAATATTCATTTCAGCTGTTCTTTATCTATTTTAATTTATTTTCGGCTGTATAATGGTGATGTCAAGTTAGCTTTTCCAAACCTTGAAAACAAGTAAGGATTTCAATTACAATACCCTTGATTTTCTGACCATACAATTGCACAAGCATATGCTTTCCATTTGAATATTTCGACAGTAAACACAATGCAACCAGCCTTATGGACTCAGCTCCAAAAGAATAACCAATAATAAAAGCAGACAGAATTCATTAATTTCCAGTAATGAGACAAGAAACAGAACAACTTTGCCTGGCTAAACTGCGCAGTTATGATTTTCTTCGACTATTATTTTGACAAACAGCGTCCCGCCTCCCCAAGAGACTCATCAGCTAAACAACAATAGCCACTCGGAATTTAATTTAGATCAAAATACAGCAAACACCTAGCAGGAGAGATAATTCTGTCGCACTAATTAAAGATTTCATCCCCAGACTTGTGTGCCGGCGATGTTGTGCTTTCAAACGTTATTAGTCCTGCCAAAGATAACTGGATGAGGAACAAGGAGAGATGATAGTTCTGTTTCCTCACCCGTAGGAAGACTTGTCAGGGAGAGAGAGGAATATGTTAGGACAGGGAATCCCTCCTGCAATATCGGAGAGTCAACAAGCGCCTCACACTCCAACCAGGAGAGTGTGAGATACCATCAGAGGCTCGCAGACAGAACAAAAGGCCACTTTAATCTGCCCTGCTCTGGCCTGTTTGGGGGACTTTATGAGGGCTGTGCAAATGTCTGATGGTGGTTCAGAAATTCCGTTCATGTTCCAGAATCCGATGATATCTTAAGTCCATGAGGAGCAAGAGGCAGCTTTTTTCTAGCATTGAACTTTGCTATAAAATAATAATAGTTTAAAGACAGTGATAACTAGACTCAATAACCTTGACCTGTATTATTGGCCTGTAGAACGTTGTATTCCGGGCTGGATTTGGATTACCTGTATGTAAAACTAAACACACTGTGTAGCTTTTTGATCAAAACCACTAGAAACGTGAATAAAAGCAAGTTTTGCAATTCAGATGTTTTTGATGTGCTAAATAAATGATAAAATTTTGCATCTTTCCGTTGAGCAGACTTGATTTAGCACAAAATCAACAATTAGTGGCTATTTCTTTCCATAGAAAGCATTTTACTCACATAATGCAATTATTATTAGCAATGTTATATGGTTTCAACTTTCTGAACTAATGGCATAGGCTACTACAAATCTTTCTCTCTCTCTCTCTCTCTCTCTTTTAATCTAAAACGTACATTTTGCCTAATTAGGTCCTTTGATAACTCTTTCAGAAGTAAGTTATAACTAAGCTTTTCTGCTTATTATTACTAAATTTCTGCAGCTGTCAGATGTATTTTCTTAAACAATGTTACACATGGTAGAGATTTAACTGACCCATTTTGGAACAAACAAAAAACAAAATTGCAAGGGGGGTTGCACAAGAAAGAGAAAATGTAAAACATTAAACTAAGAGAACTCGCTTTTTTTTCATGAAATGGTTTTAAATGTTCAGAACATAAAATATATTAGAACTACATACAAGATAACAGTGAGGTCTCCAACCTAAATATGTACAGTAAACCTAATGGGGGCTGGGCTCTAACCATTAACCTATGACCTGAGAGACCTTGAGCAATTTCTCTACCAACTGATGTAGTGCTGTTCTACTTAGTCTTATTTATTGCTAACTGATGGAGCTAGGTCATCAGTAGTCCTAATGAAAAAAAGAGTGGTTATATGTCCCCAGACGCTTCATCCATCTCGTCCCGGGGAATCCCCAGGCAGCACCAGGCCAGCTGACTGACGCCAGCATGTCCCAGTTAATCTCCTGCATCTTCCCAGTGGAACGCTTCCCCAGGGTCAGGCAAACACAGGGCAAACACATGTGACTCAGCGCAGGGTGAGGGAGCAGCAGCTCTACTCTGAGCTTTTTGTTGTTTTATTATTAACATATTCAATAATCAATTTTGTATAACTCCAACAATCACAAATAATTGTATCATTTGTTTTTCAATAATTAAGCAGACTTAGTGACCAAAAATAAGCACCTTCATGGTTATCCAGAAGTTACACACCCTCTCTTCTCATTTAATTTGAAACATGTGTCGGACATCGCTTAAACAAAAGAAATGCATTAGTAGTTGTCACTATTCTCCTTAGATCAGCACAAAGCCTAGTTTTCCTTTACTGAACTATGCTCCATCAGTAACCCTACGATTGTTTCTATTGTAACCCTTGTTTGACCCTGTAGCACAAGACTTACCCTCTGGTGTGTGTCCCATACAGCTGCATTCTGCCCACTAACAAGTAGCTATAACTCATCCTCCAGTAACAGTATGGCATAGGCCTGGAATTCGCCTACAAAGAGCAAAATGAATTAAGACATGAGCAAAAGATGAAAAAAAAAAATAAAAATTAAATCCTAACAGGTCTTTGCTTCAGCTAAACTGTTAGCTTTAACCACATGCTGAATATACCTTGATGTACAATACCTGATGTAATACCCTTCTATATCATGTTATACAGCTTCAGAAATGTGCGCATCTTTGGAAATATTTCATTAGTCAACAGAGCAACAAGAGTTTAAGTTTTATTAAATAAAAAAAAAACATTATAAACTCACTCATGTCTGATGAAAATCACTCTAAATCAAGTTATACTAAGACTTCACTTGCTAAAAGTCATCAGGAAAATGGCGCCTGTAATGACCATTTAAAGCTGATTGCATTACTATACGTAGTTTGTAAACCCAAATGAGAGAAAAGCACAGACATCTTTCTCATTCACACATGTACAAAGCAACTCCATGTGTTTTTCAAAAGCCAAAATAGTTCTATTTCTGTTCAAATAGATTGAAACACGACCAAACATCTGACTTCCACCCAAGCAACAATGCAGCACTGTGATTGGTTTGCTACTGCCATGTGATTGGTCCAAAACACTGGTGGTTCAAAATGCAAACCTAAAGACGCAAGCAGAGCTTGTGAATGTACAAGCTCTTGAGAATCTATGAAGATGTTGGACAGGTTAGAAGCGTTATGCTAAAAAACATAAAAAATATACTTTTTGTTTGAATTCATTAAGTGAAATGGTATCCATTTGTTCATTTAAATATTGAAAGAAACAAATTACACAATACACAAGCCACAGATGACAAAACATGTGTGTCATGTTGCTAAAGCTACTGGTTTGGTGTGCTAATACTAGCTTAAGGTGCCTCAATGTCAGATGAAAAACACTGATTAATCACAAAGCATAACCTCTCAGTCAATATCTGTCCACTTATTTTCTCTTTTCTGTTCAGCGCTGGCCCTTTATTAATTCTCTCTTTGCTGTATCAGGCAGATGTAAGGCTGCTTTTAGCCAATCTCATTAGAAATTCGTGCTTGGATGTTCAGCCACAGCAGAAATGTGAATATTTCATATGTTAATGTTCTGCTTGGGTCTTTATTTTTGTCAGTGGCCACTATGATATGCAGGGTGAGGAGGCCGGACTCACTCATACAGAACGGCTACTTCACAGATAACTTCAGCTCACCTGGAACCTAATTAACTTTCATTTTGACATTTTAATTAACATCGACTATGCAATCACCCTACTACAGAATGAAAAGAAATGTTACTTTTATGCCTGTATCAATATTCATCATAATGGTGGCTTCCAAATGAGTAAAAATGGCAGAAATATGTGCATTTATATTTCAGGCTTTTTGCCGTTTGCTAAAAATAAATTGCTTTTAAATCACATATTGTGCCTGCAGCTCTGTTCTTGGCAAAGTACATCAACATGTTTTGGCACAACTTCTCATTTGAATTGGCAAAAATACCCTTCATTTACAGATTTTATTTCACTCTATCTATCGCACAAGCATCCTTTTTAGAAGAGCTATAACACTTTGTATGCTAACTTGCCAATATTTCTTTTTAATTTACAGAGCAGTAGTGCATTCCAATACAAAAGCATCACAAAGACAATATATTAGGGCCCGACCGATATATCGGTTGGCTGATATTTTTGGCCGATATGAGTGCACCTTTAGCCTCTTGAATTCACTTCAGTAGTACAAGACCATCAAAAATAATGTAATAAGTTTCAAGCCTTTAAAGTCACTCATAAGAGGCGAACTAACACTAAATGTGCCATAAATAAACCCAAATTAAAATCACTAAAGTCATACAGAGTTTTTCAACACCTGCTCCTAATAAAAAAGTACTTTTCTATTTCTTACTATATCGGCTGTCTTATCGGTTATCGGCACCCCAGCCTGCTCTATATCGGAATTGGTATCGGTTCCCAAAACCCCATATCGGTCGGGCCCTACAATATATTGAATAGTGTACGTAATGAAACATTAAAAGTCAGTTTGAATAAGAATATGTTTGGAGCCAAGATTTTTAAGGGTCAAAACATGATGATGGTTATGCAGTTTGTAGGAAAACCCTGTCGTTTATTCTATTATTTATTTTTCTATATTTGATTATATTTTATAGACGAGACACAAGAATATGCAAGAAAAAATGTATCATTTTGAAACCACTGCTGCTGTATACTCACATAAATATGAGAAAGTATGCATGGTACGTCTTAGCATGTTTTCACAGTAGGAATGACCAAAAACAATATAATGATACTTTTCTGGAGTATCTTGCTACCTTGATAACGAATCTAAATTGAAGTTGGGGTAAATATGCATAGATATTTTTTGCTTTAAAACAACATAATCTAATCTCATCTCTAATCTCTTTTTTGGAGCCAGTTCATCATTTAGATTTTATCAGACTGTAGTAAAATAGGAACATCTGCTTTTTCACTGACTAAATCCGTCCACAAGAAAATGGGTTGGAAAAAAAATGAGGATTTGACAAATTCATCAAAAAAGTTGACTGTAACATTGACATTAACTGTGACATTTTTAATCACAATATTGCTTTAAATCAACATTCACAATAGTATCTAAAAATTCACAGAAATAGTTAACTGTTTGGGTATGAACTGCCAAAATTGATATTTTTTACAACATTAAAATTTGAAATGACAGAGGCAGGTTTAAATTTCTTGGCTAAATTATTGCTAGAATTAAGTAGCAGAAAATTATATTGATGTTTGATGTGTAAGATACACGTTATTGTCTCCTATAGGGAGACAATGACGTCCTCTGCATTTGACCTATCACTAAATGCCGCATCTCAGGAGCAGTGCCCATCTCATGTTCTTGTTTGATTTGGTCAGGAGGACTATCGTAGCTGGAGGATATTCTCTCTAATGTGCCTGTTTTGTTTGGTGTGGTGTCTGGAGCAAACATGCTAACACACAGACAAATCTTTATTATTTTTAGTATTTAAAACAATAATACAAATCTTGAAAGCAGTTTGTACTATTATGTTTTTTGCTTATTGTTTTCATGTTGTGCATTTTGCTTCAGTTGCTTCTAAGTTTGACAGAAATAGCCCACTTTCTACTAAAAAGATAAAATTTTTTGTCAAGCTTGGGTTAAGACAAAAGCACCTTATCTGTGTGGCTTTTTGCACCCAGACGTTTGACTATATAAAACACAAAGACAGATTGGGGCCAAAAACATCTTAGGTCCCAATATGGAAATGTTGAGGATGTTCCACGCTGCAGAAGATTAATGCAGAGCTCTTTAAAGATACCAGATTAGTGGCACAAAGCTCATTATTTGAATCTTGAATGATGAAACTGTTAAGTCGCCTTGAGCGTCCGCACTGTGTAATCAGACATCACAAAATGCTTTATACTGCGTCCAATACAGCCATAATGGTTTGTATTATTGGTGCAATGATATTTTCTATAATGAGGAGCTATCTGAGTGACACTAAAGCAGGCGTTGTATCTTGATGAGCATCTAGACTCGGAATGCATCCACATAGTCTTATCGCTGTTGTGGAAAATCTATGTGTTATTCTGATGAAAGCAGGGGTAACTTTATGATCCTCATGGTTTCAGTGACTAAGACAGATTTTTGCTTTTAAGATAAGACTTATATTAGACGTAGCAACCTTCAAGCCTTAATTACATCAAACTTCTAAAAACATGTCATTCAGGGTAATCTAAATAAAATAAAAATCTAATAACTTTAAGAGAGTGGCACAATTTTTTCCTGCTAACAAAGTAAAACATTAGTTTGGAACATACAGCAGGTTCATGCCTCACTGTATCTCAAGGAACAAGATTTCCATTGAAACAAGCAAGAAGCCCTCATCCAAGCAAGAAGCCCTCATCCAAGCAAGAAGCCCTCAGCAAACCTGATCAGAGTAAAGAACACGCACATTTTTATGTTTTTGGTCTGCACAAAAACATTCGAGTACAAACAGTTTTTGCTCAGGACTTTTTTTTTTGGCTAAAAAGTTACAGTGTACCTTGTATCAAAATGAATTTACATTTATGATTGTTGCTTTTGATTAAGTTAGGCCAGTTCAAAAAAATGAGTAATCACAGAGTAATGCTGGTGTACGTGTATCTTTGAGTGGAAAGTTGCACAAAAATGTGTCAGTGTTCATGTCTGAGTCCCCTACTGCCATTTTTGTTGTTCATACTCTTTTATTTAAAGGACACATTATGCTAACTTGAGTCTTCTGACTTTGAATCATGTCGTAGCATTGATTTCTCATCAAAAAACACTAAGAGTTTGTTTGTGAGGGTTCTTCCTCCTCTGAGCCTCAGAAAACACTGTTACAAAAGTCAAATGCATCACAGAGATCTGTCTGTCTCTAACAAGATTTGTTTAAAGCATTTCTGCAACATTAGCATATCAAGCTGGATTGGTTTGATTTTTATCAGTGTGTAATTTTCTTTGCAGCCACATGGTGTTTTCACTAAATCCCTAATGTGAGTACCCTTTTTAGCATGTTAAAGTTAAAATTGTTGTAACAAAGTTGCACCCACAAAAGTGACAAGTTATTCAGGCAATACCTTTGAAGTCAAGGTGAAAGTAAACCGAATACATAATCAGGTCTTATATCCTCTAGTGTGTCTACGAGTAAACATAAGCTTCTTTAACACTTGTGAGCTCCAAAGTAAACACCCTATCAAAATACAGTAGTAGTGGTAGTAGTATGTTATCATTTCCTTTGCCGAGGTAGCAAGAGATGCAGTCGGAACATGCCACTATCCAATGTATAATGTAAATGTGTGGAAAAGGCTGTGTAATCATATGTGATAAGGGCTGAGAGCATATTCCCGCCACTCTGTGTGGGCTTGTCCAAAGTGCTGAGGTGTGTTTTACAGCAGGACTAGGTGATAACTAAGCCCATGGCCTTCACTTCGCACTGGACTTATCAGGGGCATCAAAGTCTGGGCAAGTAGGGGGGCCCAGCTATTTCTATACAGCATGAATGATTAAGTAACTGCAGCCCTGAGCAGCAAACAGCCTGTGGTGCACAAGTACATGCACATATATGTTTCACAAGACTGTAGTGGTGTGGGAGTCAAGGCAAGTTTATTTGTGTAGTCGCAATACGAAAATAAAGATTGTGATGTGCGGATGGATGAAGTATAGCTGTAGCAGGTATCTGTTGTGCCTGGATATTGACCTAGAACAGCGTATAATGGTTGAAACTGTAATCACAAAGTTGCTAAGTTGGCAATTGCACAATCAATAATAATTTGTAAGTCATATCTTACCAACAACTTATCTCAGTTTGACGGTTTCAAGAAATTAAAAAATTCTATTCAGTTCTCACATCTGTACTGGTCGATTTCAGTATCAGTAATAACTATGTTATATTGTTTTTGTTGTTTCCCTAAACAGAAGTGACCTTTCGCCGAGCCCCCGCCAGGAAACGGCCATCACACAATCTAGCAACAGTTACTATGTAAATAGGGCCCATCAAATCTTGAGCTCCAAGCAAGATGGTGAAGTGATGCACCTACGGTTTATGTAAATCGGACAGCAGATACCCCGAAAGATTGACCGGAGGAGTTGTGTTCTTTCCATTTCAAAAGCTGAAAACACAACAGGAGCAATGCCTACGATGGATTAAATTGTCCCGGCGGCCCCACTCCCAGCTAAATGTATCGAACATAACAAAGCACAGGTGTGTCTGCTCAAAGGTAAGACTAATGTTTAACTAGCTAGCTAGCAACTTAATATGTTGTTAGATGTAGAGGCAAGTACACAAACTAGACCAAAGTTATACCATGATGAGGATGTAATTGCCAGAAGTAATGCTCTGAATAAGTTTAGCTAGCCCCTTAGCTTTAGCCAACACTTGTAGGTCTAGCTAGCTAACATACCCTTGTAACAATGCACTTGCAATAGCCAATAACAGACCATAACAAATGAAAGCAAACATTCCCGGCAGTGCAAGAGCATGGCTGATAAACAAGGCTGTGCTTGTTGCATTTGACATGTTTCTTTGATTCAGCTTGAGACCAGTAGCATTAGCCTCGATAGTTGTTATGTCCCCTTCGTTGCGTATTTTATTGTTTTGAATATTTAATGTTTTGAATACATCCCTCCACTGCATTCTCCAAACCCATTTGAATCGATTGAGAGGATATTGCGGAGGTATTGCTCCAAAAACGTCACTATAACACGAATTAAAAATTATAAAAAAAAGATATAAGTTAGCTCTTTTATCTCACTATTAAAAGAAAATAGATTTAGCTTGTTTATCATCGGGAGGATGTCAAATATAAAAAAGAATTGCATAACATTTGATAAGTATTAGTCTGTTTGGGATGAGGGAACTAAAAAGCCAAATTATTTAATTTAGAAACTTGGATACAGGGTCTTAACACACTTATTTTGTTAAGCCATTATCACAGCAAAATAAAAAACATGAAACCCAAAAAAGTATGAGTACAAAAGGCGCTTACTCTGAGCTTTGTGGATAAAAACAGCAATGCAGCTCATAACTAGTGTACTAATAGAATCATTGATGAAGTCACTGCCACTGCTATTAGTGCATTAGTGAATTTGGTGCACAGTGGAGAGAGGCCAAAAGAGCAGTGGTTTAAACTACTTCAGCCACTCAACTCTGCGTGGAATAATTGGTAGAGCCTGATCTTAAGAAGTCTCTGAGCCGCCCTGCCATAACAAAAGCTTTTTCTGGTTTAAAGTTTCACAGTACGGTTTGACTACAGCTTTGTAACGCAAAAAAAGTCTTCAATACCAACGGACCAAAAAAATATATGGGTTCTTTAATGAGCCGTGTTTGTTGACCTATGAATTAATGATTAAATTTACCTTTACTCAGAAAATCTCAGACAGTCCAATTAATAATTCACACCGTAAGGGATCTCAATTTATAGACTGTAATCTCATTCATGGCCAAACACGCATGAGGAAAAAGAAATGGTATATGATTAAGATGTAGCTTGGAAATGCATCATGCACCATTTTCCCTTGAACCTGGCAATGAATAGTGCAAACACATTTTCAAAGATTTCTTTTAGTCACGCTTGACAGTCTTTTGGTTTGATTCCTGGAAAGAGCTGAGTATACCCTGTCTATCTGTCTAAACTATAATAAAGGTCTACTTCTACTTGTTGACCTCAGCACCACTGAAGACTGAAAAGCAGAGACCAAATGCAGAAAAAATGAGCCGAAAATGAGTACCGATAAGCAGGAATAAGCAGAACACAACGTTGTTTTGTTATAATAGGTGTTTTAAAAGGGACATATGTCAAATAAACTTGAATCAACTTTTACAATTGTTTGTCTTCATCATTTGTTTTCATTGGAATTTAAATTATTGATTAACGTACGTTTGGTTAATCCTGTAATAACACGTCTGTTCCGCTGATCAATATTATCTCTGCGAGAGACGCTCTTTTTCTCTCTTTTCTCCACCTCATAAGCGACGCACTTTGATTTACACGCACAAATTCTCTTCACGTTGCGTATTTGGCCACTATATATACACGTGAGTAAAATGTGTTTTGAGTTGAGAAGAAAAAAGCATGGTCTTTGCGCTTGCTTCTCTGGAGATCTGTCAATCATCTGCGAACAGCGCCAGGGTCACGTGTATCAGCGCCAGTCTTGTTTGAAGTCTGACTCTGAAACTGAGCAGCGCATAGGCTGACCGCAGAACGGACAAATGTGGAATTATAATTAAACAGCCTACAGTAAATCATGTTTTATTTTTCATTTTTCTTCGACCGTTTATTTATTAGCCTATTGGTTCTGTCGGTCAAGCTGACCTGGGACATCTATACTTTCTGGTCAAGGGCACATTTAACACACCCAATAAAATTAGGGGGACTTTCACCTTTTTTGAAAAGACATTTAGTTTTTGTTTTTTTTATGTATTCATTTTTATTTTTTTTAATATATATAATTTGCATAATACTATTTCAATTTAAGATAGTTTTAGTTAAAAATCTAATAAAAATCGAGATTGAATGACAAAAAACTGTGATTTTTTTAAAAGTCAAAATATTCAATATTAAAAGCCTGTAAATTAATTAAACTGTTATGCTTTTTATGGTGAAATGTGACTAAGAAGAAAGCTTCTGATAAGCCATAATACCAAATGCCACTTTTGAAATGTACAATGACCAAATTGTAAAATGTTGATCTACTTATTAACTGATGAAGGTTTTGAGGCATAAACTTATATCCACACTAATTTAATGAGAACAGCTGGACTTGTTTAGTTCATTTGAAGTCCCTAAGGGATTGAAACTAGTAGAAGTAGTGTAGGCAATCATGCATCAAATATATATTTGTGAAACAGCTCAGTCATTTCAGAAGCGTCTCTATCAACAGTGCCGGTAAACATCCTGTGGTCGTGACTCTGGTGTAGATCTGTATATGGAGAAAACAGGCCACACTTTTGACAGCAGGGACATATTTCTGTGGGATCAGGAGCCTACACAGTTTAAAGAAGTGTGAAGGAGGAGGTGTGTGAGAGATCTTTGAGGTCAGTCAGGAACACTATGCTTTCAGCTCTCTCACACGCATTTCCATAGTAGAATTCACAGTCATTAAAAAACACTTTATCATTTTAAAAACGTGAACAAAACAGTTTATAGCACACTTGCATGTGCAACATCTACATGTTTTTCAGAAATGTACTAGAGCAAAAAGTAGAGATATAAAAAAAATTTACAAAAGTACTTAAAATGGCACTGCGACTTTCTGGAGGCAAGTAATCTACTGCATAATACTGTATAGCATATCGATTACTATATGCTATAGTCAAAAAACAAAACAAAACACATTTTTATCATGTTTTTTTACCTGATTTTTACAAACTTAATTTTCTCCTAGAACAGACATCTTTAATTCAGGTGGAAATCAGTCCACAATGTCCTGTCTACGTTTAATAATGTTTCATCTGTTTCATCAGTTCATCTGTTGTTGTTAGCATTGTGGCTAATGCCATTAGCCTCGCTCCTTACAATTGTGAAAAAAGGTTAAAACACCTCCTGGTGAACAATTTGGAGGCTCAGATTGTATTAGGTAAGTGAACAAAACATGTAGACTGATGAAGGAAGTTTAAAATGTATTATTTCTCTTTGTTCACATTTTTGAAGGAAGCAAAAATCAGATCTTGCTTTTTTTTTTTACTCTTAAACTTTGTTATTTATATCTGGTTATACTGTTATTGTTTCTAAAAAACTGGCATAGCACTTTTAACATCAGATTTTCTTTAATAAAATGAACAATTTTTGTTTAAGTTCAACATGATAAAACACAACATGTCGCTTTTAAACTTCTATATCAGCAGCCTTTGTAGAAATAAATAATTCAAAGCCATCTTCATGAGGCCAGCGAACAGAGCAGTGACAGACCCACACAGTGAAACCATAACGGACAGAAACAAGAGGATGAAAGGGGCATTTATGGAACTTTTTCTTCCCATGAATAAGTTGGAGAAGCAGCTACACAGAGCCGACGTGAGCGAGTCTGAGTGCTGCTGTCTAAAAGCAGAGAGTGGAACCAAATAATGCTATTCAAAGTCACCGTAACACTCTTTTGGCACTGCATCAATGGCAGCGGGACAGAGAGTTGACTTTTTGCTGATTTGAGACTATGGCGCCAATATCCAGAGTGAAATAAATACATGTTCACATAATAAGCAAGAAACTTTGTAAAGCCTGTTTTGTGGTGCCACTCTGCCTCGTTCAATACAACTGCGCCGAGTCAATGCAATTTGTCGAAATGAGATGAAAAGTCAGCGATGACATTTTTCAAGTTGGATCAAAACGTGCGCTGTTGTAATAACTATACCTGCATTTCCTGTCAGTAAATGTGAAGTTATGTTATTTCAAAGCTTTAACTGTCAAAAGTATAAAGTGCTGATTAAAAACTACAACTCCAATAACATAACAACAGTCTAAAAGAGTAAATGTAGCTCTGGAATCCAAAGAATCCGAAGAAGAATTCGAAGAAGAATCCGAAGAAGAAGAATCCAAAGAAGAAGAATCTAAAGAACAAACTTGATTGGATTTCTGAAACTTGTAAAAAGCGTTGATCACAGTGAATATTTATGAGGCTTGGAATGCATTATAATTGAGCAAAACTGCTCCAACAAAGTTAAAATTAAACAGGTAAACAGAATGATGAAGAAAGTATATTTTATTGAATGTAGCTTGAATTTACCCTGCATGATGAATTTAAAATATCTTAAAATACACGACATACATTTCTTTGAGTGTTTGACTCAAAACTATAATATGACTTGCATGTTCAAGAGGTGCATTTAGTCTTATTTACAAATTTAAAAGGTTCTTTTCTCAGATCAGTGTCCTTTTAGACAATTCTGAAAGCTATAAAATACAAAAACATGACTATGGTACTATAAACTGGGATGAGGGGCCTTTTTACTGTCACACACCTAACAAAATCTGTGTAAATGAACTGACAAGACACATCACAGCACAACAGACTACGAAGACTTTAAAATAGTCAGATATGAAGAAGATAATATACCTTTAAAGTCAAACATGTATGCATCTTTTCTGGATATTAACTAAAAAACATCATATTTTGTTCATTATTATTCCAGCAATCAATAAAGTTAATAATGTCATGCTATTTTCCTAGTCTAGCGCTGCCCTCTTCAAACAAATTAAACAAATTTCACAGTGGGTTATAGATTCCCCTTGGCCTTTTCTTCCCCATTGATTAGTGCCATCTCTGTCCCTGGATATAAATACCAGTGAAGTATATAGGGTCCTATTTAAAGCAGCACTCAGCTCTCAGTGGTGTTCTGTGCACTTGCTGAAGCGGCACCGTGGAATGCACCACATAAGCACATTGTACTGAGACTAGGCTGGCATCATCCGCCCTCAAGGGTCAAAGTTCACTGCCTTCAGCAAGTTAGTGAATTAAATACCCCATTTAAGTCTATTATGTGTGTAAAAATAAAACAAATGGGGGCTAATGTTCACTTAAGGATACGGAGCGTTGCATGATGTAAATAATGGGCTCTGTGGTGAAGCAGGATGAGAATGCAAAACACGAACACAATACTGTGATTATGCATAACTATCAGGGCTCATGCAGTTGTTATCAAATACAGTAAAGACACATTTAATTGACTGTTGCAAAATCAAGGAAAATGTGTAGAACAAAATTTCAGATAATTAATTTATTTATAAACAATTTTATAATTTGGTGGGTTCCTTGGTGTGCTCTAACTGATACGTTTCGATTGCCTCCAGGAGGCCTGCCTGGTGAGGTGTTCTGGGCATGTCCCACCGGGAGGAAACCTCGAGGAAGACCTAGGACACACTGGAGGAACTATGTCTCTTGACTATTTGAAAGCAGTGCTAAATTCATTGCAAAATGTGGGTAGCACAGAATAAAGCTTTTCATTCTCAACAAAACAAGCAATGTGTTTCTAGCAGAGGTGCGACCAAAGTCACTGTTTTGCAGGTCTCAAATGTTTGACCACAATTCAAGTCCCAAGTCAAACATAGGCAAGTCCAAGTTAGAGCCCCATAAGTATCATGCAGGTTAGGGAATGCTTGGTGGTGGTTGGAGGTTGAGGCGCCAGGTGTTTAGGCGAATCGCCTCTGCTAAGCTGCCCCAGGACAGCTTGCCATCACTGAGTGAAGGGGGGGGTTACCGTGTGAAGCATTTTGGAAGACATATGTCTGTGTAAATGTGCTCTAGAAATAATCCTTTCATTCATTCATTCATTCAGGTCTTTCGATGTTAGTCTTTTCAAAACTTTACCTCAAATTACAATATTTACAATTCTACTTTTTTTTTTTATTTGTCACTTTAAAATAAATTCACTGTCACCAAAAGAAGTCAGGAACATGCTCAAAATGATTAATGTAAAATTAGTACATTATTTTTTGAGAAGAAGCATCAAGTCATCTCAAGTCACAGAGCTCCAAGTCCACGTAAAGATCCAAGTCACTTTCCATTGAGTCCCAGTGGTGTACCAAGTCCATGCTATTAAGTCAAGTCTCAAGTCATCAAAATAGTGACTCAAATCTGACTCGAGTCCAAGACAAGTTACAACTTCCATGTCAGAACCTCTGACTTCTAGCATGCTTATCCTAAAACTCCACTCTGACCTCTGAAACTTGTGCAAAGCAAGATGGCACAGTCTTGAAAAGCTACAAATATAAGACTTTGGTTCAGTCCCTTTAATTAACAGCAAGACAAGTTCTTAGAAACACTTTCTTTGGCCTTGAGACATGACAACATCAAAACTTGAAATGACACTTTAGTTCTTCAGACTGCCAGCTCATAGTTTAATCCTGCAGGTCGTTGCGAGTGTTACCATGGCACCGGTTTGCTTGAATATATGAAGTACAGATTTAAATAGTTGATCAAATACTCTTGCGAAGGTCATGGAGTTTGCACATGTCTCCCTAATCGTGGGCTGGCTGCTGTTTTCTTCTATTGGTCATTAAAGTCTGTGTGAAGCTTTCTTTATGTCTAAACGAATCACTTGGGACCAGTGTTTGTGGACACAGTGGCCATTTGCCCTTGTGTGCCACATTATGGTGTGTTATCATGTCAAGGATAATTGGAAGTGTGGGACAGAATACCAAGTGTGGATACTCAGGAACAAGAGCTGAAGAAAAACAATAGAAATTTCTCTGGCTTTCGAAGAAGATGACATGTTATCTGGTTGGCTGGAATTTTCTTTGTTGCGTAGCAAAGAATTACTCACTTTAGATATTCATGTTTTCCTCTTCAAATACCCCAATACCATGTCAATCAATACTAAACTATAGCAAAATTTAATACTTAATGAGAATGTACACTGCAAAACACAAAACAATCTACAAATTTATTGATATGATTTATTTATGGCCTTTATTTAACAGGAATAATCATAATAGTTTTTGTTTTGTTTTAGTTTTTTAATCATGATATTTGTTAACTGGAATATACATTCGCAAAAGACAAGCTTCACTGTCTAATGGTAATAATAAAATGAATGACTGACTCATCAAAAAGTAATTGCTGGCTAGTCAACTAACTACAAAAATAAACTTGACAGTGATTTTAGTGTCTAAAAAACACAGAAAAAATATTGTTGAAATTCTTTGAGTAGTTTTGAAAGTGGTAATACGGAAATTATTGTTTATTTTGTGTTGAACATTACAATATACAAGTGTTTTTAACAACACTGCATTTAAAGCTCAGGAAGATGACTATTTTTATTGTCATTTCTGTTGCTTTTTCCACAAAAAAATATATTGTAAATTGACAAAATCAAACATCTGTACTGTCTGAATACAGTAACAAAAGATTTCATTTTTTAGCCAAAGGCAGCTTTGTGATTGGCTGTACTTGGGTGGTTAATTTCAGATTTACAGATTTAAAAAATGAATTAATGCATGTGGATATTAACCATTATGAGAGCTAGGCAGTAGCTCATAACTTTGTGTAGTGAAAATGTTATTGTGACAGCACAAGATAGAAAAACATATACTCTTGAGTAGAGCTGGGAGATATATCAAATTTTAGATATTATCATGAATGTTGTTCTGAAAAATTGAATTTTTAGTAAAAGGAGCTGTTTCAAAATACAAATTAAATATACTACAGAAACTACAGACTAACCACTAACTACAGAAAGGAAAAGTATTTTAGTCCCTAAAAGTAGCATGTGCCCAACTCCTGGACCCCACAGCAAAACAAAATGCATTTTTTTAATAATTTTAAGTTGGAAAATGATTGAAAATTTTTTTTTTTTGTGTGTGTGTGTGTGTTTTGTAGTTTATTGCTTTATCTGACCAAAATTCAACCAACATATAGAAACAAAAACATTAAATACCTAGTCATATTGTAAAATTAAATCTTAAAATGATCTTACAACCCCCAAATTTTGCTTTGCGACCCACAAAGGGTCACAACTCCTACTCTGAAAACCTCAACTAAAATATGTAATGCATTACTGGGATAAGAAGGATTAGGAACTTTTTTAAACATCTGAAAACCTTGTTTACTTACATTTCTTTTCTGTCTGAATAGTTATTTCACTTGGATATTTGGTCAAATCATTGAGATGTTGCTAATTTTGAAAAGGAGTCATGTCCTTTTAGTCAACTAACCAATCAGAATGTGTCTTAAGTTGTCATATTTGATAATTAAACTTTAACTATGACACATGTTAACATTTTCCTGTTGGACTGACATTCATCGTCTGAATATCGTAATCGAGATATTTAAAAAAATTATCGAGATATTCATTTTTGTCAATATCACCCAGCTCTACTCCTGAGCATGCCTTATTGCCCCATCTTGAATTGCACATAGAAAATTGTGCTGCAATAACAAACACATTTACAACAGACTGCATTTTGATTGATTTTATGAAGAGAAACCTTGGCCAATGAACTCATCCTATTACAATATTACACAACCCATGCATCAATTGAGATAAACTTATGACTGGTTTGTAACAAGAGTAGCAAGTTATAATTGAGACACCTGCAGGCACAGTCACAGCTGGTCCCTGGCATGACAAAACTAGAGATTGTTTAACATGAACAACACAAACAAAATGTACTGTTACAATCTTGAAACTGCTCGAAACCTAAAGCTCATCTGTAATACCCGATAGAAAAAAAATTATATTTTGTCTAATCTTTCAAATAATGGTTTCAAACTAAGTATAATGCAGAAAAATATTCAAATATTATTGGAGAAGGACCCCCAAATCCTAGCCAGGCTGCAGTTACATTGTGCCTTCTTATAGGACAGGTAACGCAGAACTGCAGCCATTTCCTAAAAATCAGGAAGTACAATCGGCCAATCAATAAAAAGATTAACACGATTTTTTTGGAGCCAGATCACAATTTCAATTTTATCACAATTCTTGTCTATTTTTTTTTTTTTGTCTTTGAGGTAAAAACAAGAATCAGATTTTTCAGAAAGTTCCTACTTCATTGTCAATGGCTAAACCCGGCTGTCAAAGTCTGTCTTGTTGCCAGATTTTCAGTGAGAAACAAGTGATCAAGCCTTTGAAAATAGATCCCTAAACAACCAACCTCAGCCATTCAATGAAAAGTTTTGATTAATTTGAAAATTGTGTGTTGCCACTAAACACACAGCATATGTTTAAGCATGAACATATGCTAAGAATCCATGTTTAAGTCATAATTGATATATTTTTGTAAAGCGGGTAAAATATGACCTCTTTTATGACTTGAATATGCAGTCCAACACAACCTTCAAAATTTATAAGAGATTGTCACAGAAATGAGCTCACGATTCGATTTTTATCACAATATTTCCCATCCCTTTTTCAAATTATCTTTCATCACTTTTGATAGATCCTTGTGATTGGAAAAGCCCAGGAGCTGCTGTTGTTCTTGTTAAACCTGCTCACTGCTCACAAGTGCCACAATATAAGACACAACTGTGGAGAAGCTCAAATCATACCAGATGCATGAACGTTGAATATTTGATGTAACGTTATGTTGCACCATTCGCCTGTTTCGCTCGTCTCATAATAGCCATTACGGGGCCTCTTTGTGAAGTTTGCTCTGTTTTTACCTGTGTGATTTCACTTCAGATCCAAATGTGCCAATATATGTGACCCAAAGGACGCATAAGAAACCAGAATCCTATTTGCCTTTCCTTAAGTTTAAAATCCCCAGTCCCCATGAAGACAATTACGGCACTCGCTATCTATTCTCACGTGCAATTACTATCTGTGTTTGCCTAATCATGCAGAGATTACCACTCAAATGATCTGCATTTTAGATATTGCACTTTGTAAATTATGGGCAATCTTCTTACATAACTACTTTGGAAGCAATCCAAATCAGAGTAACCCGTGGCGCAGTGGTGTAATTGCTTGACAAAAATAGAGTTGGTTCATAACAAACCTCAATATGTCTTGCTGCCTTAAACCACTGCAGGGAGGAAAAGTACAAGCTGAATTGGAAACAGTAAAGATGTGCTTCTGTGCATTATTCTGGTGGAAGTTGGAATATGTAGAATAACAGATGATGACAAACATTATTACAAACATAACCATGCAAAGGGGAATTATTTGTTTGTATTAGTATCTTCACTATGCATAATGGGAGATTTGGGGCAAAGAACTGATGCGGTCACATTGTCTATGCCTTGCGACGATAATCTTTTGTGCAGTTTTTGTTTTATAATGTCTAGCGCTACCGGCCAGAGTTTTTTTCACTCAGTCACTCACACTATCTGTCGCCACCACTGTCCTGAGGCCGCCTCACATAAAAGCGAGTAACCAGTTCTCTGGTGGTGGTGTGTCTTACTCAAGGATACAAAAATCAGACCAATACAATTTTGGAAGGTTTATTTAATTCTTCATCATTTACTCACTCCCAATGTTTTCATTTATCTTCATTTTTTTTTTTTTTTTGGATAATCATCACACACTAGAAAGTGATCAAACAAAAACACTAAAAAATATAAAACATTTCCTATGCACAAAAGACCATTTTCTCTCAAATATTCAAATCTGTGTTAGCATACAGCACCTGTCTTTAAGGATTTTGTGAATTGAGTTGTTTGTTTGTCTTGAATTGAGTTGTTTGTTTGTCTT
This sequence comes from Mugilogobius chulae, assembly GCA_038363315.1. Classification (NCBI taxonomy): domain Eukaryota; kingdom Metazoa; phylum Chordata; class Actinopteri; order Gobiiformes; family Gobiidae; genus Mugilogobius; species Mugilogobius chulae. The sequence goes on along the minus strand of CM076401.1, from coordinate 31,767,819 downwards.
GTAACTGTGGAGATGGGACATGAAGCTATGAATGCTAACTTTGCTAGCTTTGGACATCGGAAAAGCTACAGAGCTTTTACTTCTTATCACTGTTTGAAACAACAGAAGTTTCATCTGATCCACTTGGACCTGTGTCATCTGTTCTCTCACTTTGGTTTCCACCTCCAACTGCACCTACTCCTCGAACTAGGACCCTGACCGAGTCAACCACATCATGGACATGGTCCCTGAGTCCATGGACCAAGCTCCAAGCCTGGGGCGACAGAGCCTTCTCCATTGTTTATCTGCCTTTGTCTAAGCATTATAAAATAAAATGTATTATTTATAATGTATTATTTTGCTGAGATACCAGCGGATAGCATAAATACCATGCAGGTGTGCTTTAAGATAATCACAAAAAAGAACACAAATGTTCAGTTTTAGAACACAGCTGTTGCCTATTCTGTCTCAGAAGCCTTTTAAATAACTTAGCAGTGCATCCAACTGGATGCATTTATATTTTTGTTAAAGCTAGGGTACCTGACATGCTCAGCTGTATAGACAGATCATTTGTTTATTAACACAAGTGTGCACAGCCTGACTGCAGAAGAGTCGTGGCTGCCTGGCACAAGCTGTAGTAGCAACACCAAATCATTTTGTGAGCAGTCAGTGTTAACTTCCAACATGCTTCAACAAAGTACTTTATAATGTGGATTCCAGAGTTACAGAGCATTTTAAGTCACATTACAAGCATCATTAACTGTCAGAAAACACAGTGCTTACTTACCATGAACAAGTAGACTATTTAAAACAATCATAAGCAGAAGAACAAAGAACCACATTACAAATTCTGTAAGCGGCCTCTCTCCAACACTTCCCACTCACTAAGCACATCTGCGTACAGTCAAGACAGCCATACAATAGGCAGCTTATAGGAGATACACATTATGCCTGGCGCTGACGGCTGCACTGTCAAGGTTGTTCCTCCTAAGTGGACGCTGGCTGAAAATGTTTTGAGATGTAGGTTTGACGGCCAGATCCTTCCAGTGCATTCGAGGTGACGGGACAATGGCAACACTCAGCACTATTTTTAAGACAATCTCCGCACACAGAGCTGTTATGAAATGCCTTTCTGTCTTCTCATCAAGGGCTGGTCAGGTCTTCACTGTGCACCAACACTGCCCCCTACTGGAGAGCATTATTTATAACATATCATCATGGCATAGTAAGAAATGTGTTCAGTACGTGCTATAGGCGTATGGTTAGGTCAAAGAAAGGCAGCGAATAGATTTCACACAAAAAAGGAGGAGATAAAGCAATGTAACTGTCCTAATGACAGAAATATGTGTTGCTACCGTAATGTCTGCACTATTAAACACACCAAAATATAAGCAACACCAACAAGATCTAAATGAAAAAATAAAATAAAAAATTACAAATATAAGCTGTACTGTGAGACTATAAGAGACAAAAAGTTTGCTGCATTATTGTACAGATCATAAAATTCATAATCTTGTAAAGAAAGTAGCAGCTTACAGTTAGAATATTATGGTAAAAGTAGGGATGCATCGATCCGGCTTTAGCGATTCCTATATGGTATCAGCCTATACTGGCATAAGAACTAAAAATAGCTTTTTTTTCCCTTAAAACTAGGTTATATTGTGCTGTGTTACTCGATTTTGGGCAAATAGAAGCTTAACAATTTTATATGCAATTGTAATTTCAAACCTTATGAGATGCAACATCATCCAGAAAACTGTATCATTGTTGTCCAATTAAAAACACAAACAAGATATCGTCTGGATCGATATTATGGAACCGATTCCCCATCCAGCAAATTTCAAGGATCGGCGTTGATACTCAACCTCAGTATTGGATCAGTGCAACAGTAGGTAAGAACTCATATTTTTCTGCTCTGTCCAGTCATATATTCTGATACTGTATCGTTTAATAAATCAATAGGTCAAGTACCGTAATTTCTGCCTTATTGAGGGCACCTGAATATAAGCCGCACCCATTAGATTTAAGTAAGAAAAATGACATATATAGGCCGCACTTGTTAATAGTAAGTCTATGAGAATCTATATTTTTGCTCCATTGCCTTAAAAGCTGCATAGTTCAAAGCTCATGAAAAAAGTAGCGGCTTATAATCCAGAAATTACGGTATGTGCAAGTTTGAGCAAAATAAATAACATACTGTAGCTTGTATGCTCATTTGTGTTTATCATACTTGTGCAGTATTTTGTCAAAGCATGTTTGTTTGTGAAATATGAACGATATGCCAAAAATACAAAGTCTTAGGTTGTGTGAAAAACTTTCCAAACTCCAAACTAAACACAGCCACAGTGAGAAATCTATACCACTTTACATTTTACTTTTGAGACAATAAATCGATATGCTCTAGCTGTAAATCTGCAGAATATAAAACTCAACTAAACTCAAAATATATTCAGTGTTGAAAATGTATTATCTTAACATTGTGATTTCAGTACAGGACCTCTTTTCAACTGAGTGGATTCTTCCATATACTGTATAGTCTAAACTTTTTGTGTCAAGTTTCGGGTCAAGTTCTAGAATCTATTATTTTTGTGAACAACGCATGAAAATTCGCATGGAAATAAACCAACCAAGACATTTCAAGAAAAGAAAAAAAAACATGTTGTATAGCCATGAATGTGAGAGAAAAGTACTACTGGTACTTTTCAGAGTAATCTTCTATTAGCTCATTCAGCTATCGGTGTAGTTTTCTCTGGGTTGTATGTGTGTGATTAAATGGTGTAGGAACCAACCACGGCCAAAACTTTTCAGGAGTTTAGCAAAAGAGCAGAGAGAACATACCTGGATTACAAAAGGAGGAAACAGTTTTACCGTGTGCTTTGGCCCAAACTACAAAAGATAACAGACAGAATCTACATTTCCCCTGATCATGTCAATAAATCAAAGACAACAGATCAACATAAGTGCTTAAATACAACTATAACTGAGCTACAATTGAAAATAAATATGAAATAATAGATAAAATATGCTTAAAACCAAAGATTCTATTAGATGACCCACATTTTCCCACTTGAGTTTGGCAAAAAGGAAGAGGAAGTCACAACAATCACCAGGTATGCAGCAAACAAAAGACAATAATTAACTGGTTACACTTGAGTTATATTTTTTCACTTAAGTAACTGTCTCTTGTAACAATATTGGTTCCTCTTCTTACATGAGTAACTTTAAATGACACAAAAGTACAGTTTTGTTCCCTCTGAGTGCATCTGAATATAAGCTGCACCAACTGGTTTTGAAAAAGGGGAGAAAATTTACATATATAGGCCACAATTGTTTACAGTAAGTCATATAGTATGTATTATTGGTAACGTTTTATAATAAGGATACATGAATTCATTGATTATCATCATGAATTCATGAGGAATTAATGCATGAATTCATGAGGAATTCATGATGTATTCATGCATTAGTTCACCATGACTCATCAAGAACTTTCATGAATTCACCATGAATTATCATGAATTCCATGATCATGATCATATGAATTCCACCATGAATTCATCTAATGAACTAACATGGAATCATGTTAGTTAACCATTACTTTTAAACCTACTATGAATACAAGGAATTCACATGAACAAGAGATATTTAAACCAAAAACAGGAATTCATCATGACTTTTGAAAGTCATGCATGAACATCATGAGTCATCATGAATTTCTTTCACCAAAAAGAAAAAAAAAAAGCAAATCTAGCTCTATAGGAAAACTTTGTTGTCAAGAACTTATAATGAACTAATGATTAACTCATGATGAATTCACCATTATTTAGAACTTTGTGCTGCATTTGAGCTTGTTTTTATGTTTTTAAATAAAAATTCAAGGCTACCTTTATAGCACCACTAGTTAGGATTAGAAACAGCACAATTATAACTTCAATGGGTAGGTACAGCAATTCGGTGACATCAGCACTAAAAATGTTTTCAGTGACAGAATAAAGTAATTCAACAGTGGCACAATTTATGAGTCAACCTGTAGTCCATTGAAATGGTCTGCACCGTCACATCTACAGCCTGTGTGTCCGTCCTTGGGAGTCGATCTCTCCTTCACTGTGGTTTTAATGCATGTGTTGGTATTGACCAAATGTTTCTGACAATTGTGTTTGCTAAATCAACAATCATGTGAAGTCTTCTGAGATAACTGTTGTTGTGATTTTTGGCCACAGGTGTCCATTATTACTACTATTTAATCATTTACTTAGTCTCTCAAACTGCATATACACATTAATACAAAAAAGGGGTCCCACCACACCACTGCTTGTCTTCATGACAATTTTATTTCTGAATTTGTCAAAACTATTAGAGATCTCTATGCTTTATGAAACAGAAATATTTTGTTGGCATTTAAACAGTAATACAACTCCACAGATCTGATTTCCAAGTAACTTCCTCTGTAACAGTCTGTTAGTTTCCATAGCAATTTAATTTCATTTTATAGCCAAAGATCACAACAACAGTTATTTCAGAAGACTTCACATGATTGTTGATTTAGCAAACACAATTGTCAGAAACATTTGGTCAATACCAACAGATGCATTAGAACATCAGAAATGGTCATTTAGAAATACAGAGCTAGAATGCCCAACAACGAACACGCAGATGGATAAATGTTCCAGGGCATCCCTCCTTCTCAGCAAGAAATATCTCAAAACCTGATAGGAGAAGAAGAGACCTCGAGGAGAACCACAGTGAAGCAAAGATCCACTCCCGTGGACGGACGGACAGGCTGTAGATGTGATGGTGCAGACCATTTCAATGGACCACAGGTTGACTCATAAAATGTGCCACTGTTGAATTACTTTTTTCTGTCACTGAAAAGATTTCTAGTGCTAATGTCACAGAATTGCTGTACCTACCCATTTGGGTTATAATTGTGCTGTTTCTAATCCTAACTAGTGGTGCTTTAAAGGAAGTATTGCATTTTGTTTAAAAAACAAAAACAAGCTCAAATGCAGCACAAAGTACTAAATAATGGTGAATTCATCATGAGTTCATCATGAGTTCACTAAAAGTTCTTGACAACTAAGTTTTACTATAAAGCTAGATTCCCCTTTTTTTTTTTTTACATTTTTGGTGAAAGAAATTCATGATGACTCATTATGTTCATGCATGACTTTCAAAAGTCATGATGAATTCCTGTTTTTGGTTTAAATATCTCTTGTTCATGTGTATTCCTTGTATTCATAGTAGGTTTAAAAGTCATGGTTAACTAACATGATTTCCATGTTAGTTCATTAGATGAATTCATGGTGGAATTCATGAATGAATTCAGTGATGAAACCACTGGAATTCATGATAATTCATGGTGAATTCATGAAAGTTCTTGATGAGTCATGGTGAACTAATGCATGAATACATCATGAATTCCTCATGAATTCATGCATTAATTCCTCATGAATTCATGATGATAATCAATGAATTCATGTACCCTTATTATAAAACGTTACCGTATTATTTAGTGGCCTCATTGTATAGACGCTGCAGAGTTGAATAAAACGATTTGAACATTTGTGTTTCTTTTCCCCAAATACTGTGCGTTTTTTAACTCTTCTTCGAGTAACTTTAAAAGTATATTTACTCTTAACTGCACATCAGTAGCTGCGCACATACCATAACAGTATTATTTTTGTAAATGTTAAATGTTGGAGCTGAAAACAGGCACTCTAATGTAGAAAATAATAATGTAATCTTTCATTTATGCATGCATTGTGATCACATTAACATAAAAAGTACGTAGCAATAACTGAGAACAAAGTTTGACTGAAAAGGTTGCAATTTTGACACATAGGCAGAAAATATTCCATCTCCTAACTCATCAAAAGTTCTTATACCCAGAAGCCTAACAAACATGGAGCCAGCAACTTCTACTTTCTCCAAATGCTTCCACACCATTTCCAAAAGATCAGTCCAAACAATGTAAACAGCTCATTGCAAGCGCACTATCACACTTAAACCATTACGTTCCAACCTTTCAACTTCAGTAAGTCAACCACAAGCCGAGAAAGTAGCCTCCTGTCACACATTTCGTCACCAAAAATCGCAGATGAGACATTGCGCTAAATAACCTGCCTTTTTGGATCTACTCATGCAATACAGGAGGCAAGGTGCTCCCAAAATCTAATCAGTTCTTCAGGGGATGTCTCTTCATATTGTTGCCATGATTGTGCTGAGAACAATGTGTGCCCACTGGAGGAATACAGAGCAATAGCAGGCCCGTATGCCAAAATGAAATCAATTTGCCCGTGTTCAAAGTTAGCTAAGGTGACCGGGGAGAGCGTGCCTGGCACCCATGGGACGGCTGCACTGTAGGTGACCCACAGCTGACTGATGTGGCAGGTCAGGTGTAATCAGAAGACAAGGTGATGCACACTAAAGGTTGATTTATGAAATGTATAAAGCAGTGACAATAATTGGTGGTGGAAGGGCTATAGAAGAATAAATTAAATGAATAGAATGTACAGACAACGCCACCATCAATTTATCTAGATGTAGAATTCATTCAGTTACATTGCAAAAGGTTGACCTAAACAAATGCTTGCAGTAGGTACATGAGTGTATATAAGCTTATTTAAATGGAGAAAACTAAACACAAAAACTCCTTATTTGGCTGTTAAACTTAGAAATAGTGATTACATAGCATGGCCAACTGTTTGAGTCTTTTGAAAATAGTCTAAAACCTCTTATACGTATCTCACTGCAAAGGCTAGTGTGAGCATTGACTAATTCAAAACTGTGTGCTCATCACAAACACCTGATCCAAACCAATCACACTGCTGCTCCCCACTCTCAGCCCCTCCTTTCATCTTTCCTTCGTAGTTTAAGGGTTTAGCTTCACTTTACCAAATACAGCCAAAACTAATCAGCATAGCAACAGTGTGTCTAAACTGTGTCCAACTCAAACAGTCACTTAACCACACAGACACAGGCCAAAGCTTGCAAGCAAACACGTGACAGCGCACGTGCACTTTTAAAACCAGCAGCAAACCGCCAAAAACACATGAAAGTAGCTGCACTTACATGAGATGAGAAGTTGTCATTGATCCATCGCCTTCACGGCTCACTTGTTTTAGTTGATCTGTAAACTCCAACGAACACTCTCCTGTTGCTGCAGTCTGATTTCACTTCCATCACAAAAACACCTCAGATAAGTAGCTTCTTTCAAAAATCCACTTGTTTGTCGTCTTTTCAGCGGACATGCTTTAGGGAAAGCGGTGCAAACAGACCTGGCCATCTGAACCAATGAAAAGCTTTAACCCGCCTGTCGCTGCTTTAATTGGTTAGTCAGTCAACCTATGATAAATATGGCAAATATTATGATTGTAGTAGTTATTAGAGAGGGATTAGCTTAATGTTGGCCAACTAGTTACTGACTTCAGTCAAACAATATGTATCTAATGTGATACTTTTCAGTAAAATTGTTCTAACTGCTTTTCAATATTTATACATTTTGATGACGTATTATGTAAAACCTGGTTGGACATGGTCAGTAGGCTATATATAAATAGGCCTAGAAGTATTTCACATAGAAATCTAGAAACCATAGGCCACATAAAGCCAAAATCCACATAAATTACACACAAAATTGACAAATGCATTTATCTGATAGCATCTTAAGTTTTCCTAATTAACCTGTCAGAAAAAAAAACCTAAATATTTGTCTAAAATGTTTTTGGAACTTGCAGTACTATTTCCTGCAGTTTTCAGCTTTTATTTGCCATTTCTTTCTCGTAAGTTGCAACTTTACTGTTGTAAACCCAAGATAGACATTTACCACACTATACAATGTCTTCATTTAAAAAAAAAAAAAACAAAAACATTTGTCTAAGAGAGAGAAAAAGAGTGACACAGTCTACTTCAAAACTGACACAATGCTCATGTTGAATGATTTACAGTTTTATTGAAGTGGGGTGCAGGGGTGGGCGGGGTTCTGGAGTGGAGTAATTAAGTTGTTATGTACTTTATGTATTTGTGTTTTTGTGTATTTATTCTTGAATGATGCCATGCTTAAATTAGACAAATGAAACTTAAAATTTTGATACAACACATGATCAAATAGTATTTGGGTAATGTTAAGTCATGTACATAAAGCTGCCTCCCACTAGATGGCACAGTTGTCCCTACAATCCACCAGGGGCACCACTGCTCGTGAGGTTTACTGCTCCAGGACGTGTTCATGGTGGAAGCAAGTGTCCTGCTCAAAGCTCTTCTTTATTTGACCAGACTCCATTGACACACATATTGCCCATGCATATGCACATACCCACACACTGAAGCTGAGCTTTGGCAAAGGCTCATGGGAAAAAGATGGCTAAAAACAGCTTACAGTGTTCCAGGCTCACACAGGGATTTGGACACAAGCCTTTTACACACAACTTACAGTATTTTGAATAGTGGAAAAGTGGATTAGGAGGCAGACAGTAGAATTCATCTCAGATTCAATTAATGTTCCTCAAATATGGACACAGCCATCAGCCAATACATTATGACCACATGCACAGTGCAGTTTTATCAAACAATTAGAGGGGCACAGGTCATTTATTTTTGTTTCACAGTAATCTATTAATCTCTTTAATTACATTTACTCAATTTGTAAACTGCTGCCTGTCATTGTTGTAAAAGATTTGTTTGCACATCTGACAGAAATAACCACCAACCTGCTCAGTTAAAACAGGGATGAGTAAGCACTGATGGTATTTCAAGGCACCAGCATCGTTCCTACAACCTTTGTCTTGCTTAAAGATCCCATATTGTGCTTATTTTTCAATGTGTCATCATCAAAACAAACCTAAGTTATGTTTTGCTTTGTCCACAACCATTTTAGCACATAAATATCCAGCATGCTCAGACTAAAAACATGCAATTTCTCCTTATGATGTCATTAAGTGTAAATACAGGAAAGGCTCCACTGTGTTTTAAACTGAACACACCTTCACTTCTAGAGTCAACAGATACATTTCTTCGGCCTTGGATTTGCTAAGCTTACAAACTTGAAACTACAGCTATTGTAACAACCTTGTTTAAACTGCTTCACTTCACAGTTAACACAATATTGACTTATTTGGAAATCTTAACCAAATAAAAGAGATTGGCCAAAAAGGCATCTACTTAAGACTCTTCAGGGTATATTCAACTGAGGCTAAAATATCAGTTAAAATAAAAAGCACCACTTCATGACATCACAAAGTGGAACAGAAGATGAAGATGTAGACAGTTTAACAATCTGGGATTACTTAAACATTTGTGAATGAAACTAAATGCAACTTTGGAAATGTTATGGGTGAAGAAACAATGTTTTTAAATGGCTAAGAGTTCACAAAAGTCAATGTTGCATAACATGGGACCTTTAAAGTTTGTATCTCTGTGCAAACAAACACAATCTGACCATATCATCAAAACATTGTAAATTATGCAGTTCATTTTCATCATGGAGGTTTTTCTTGTGTGTTGTGTGAGAATACATGTTACAGACCATCCCTGTCCATTCAAATGTTAAAAACAACCAATAGACTGCAAATAACGTCTTATCTTAGCACCAGAGGTTAAAATAATTAGTCTGTTTGCAAAGATCATGCATTAAAGTAATACTAAGCCAATAAATCACAATCAATCAAAACAGAAGCGCAAACTTAGTGCTTGAGAATAAAGAAGGGGTGAAAGGAGAGGGTGAAAGTGGAGAGGAGCAGTTTGTGAACAGAAACAATCAGGACAATCTGATGTTGTAACTCATATCAAAGAAATTAATTTGGCTAACTTAAATTTTGGATTATTTTGACTTAAAACTTTCTAATTTGACTGATAAAATGACAAAAAAGACAAAATGCAATGATATATATAACTTAACAGCAAATAATAGTTGATTTAGTTCTTAGTATACCTTAAACATTTTCCAAATTCAGCTAAAAGAAGTGTTTTTGTTACTTTTATGGTTACTGTCAAACCCTATTGAAGAAAGCGTTGGTCAAGGGGCCAGTAATTGGTTAGTGGGAGCTCGCGATGGCCACAGAACAATGCTATCGATTTTACCTAATAAATTTGCAGCGCGGCGAGAGCTGGTGCGTTCTTAGGGGACACATCAAATGAATGATAGCTGTAAGGAGACGGATAGAGCTGAGGGAGAAAGCTTTAGGAAGGTAATATATGTGTGTGGCTTGAATGAGGGGCTCTCCAAGCAGCAGCCCTCTTCCTGTTGATGATTTGGTATAGATTTTCCATTTGTTTTAAGTAGGACGTATCATATGCAGGAAATACTGTAGGTACGTTACAGCCACTAACTTTCTGCACCTTCTCTGTGTGGCTAATGGACTTTTATCACAATATGCACAATAAGTCAAGCTAGAGAGTAACAAGTTATGTATGATTCAGGTTATGTAATTTAGCTGACGTTTAGTGATGAACTTTACAATAAAAAAGCACGTAGCAAATACATATTTAATGACTATCTGCCTGTGAGGCCTGTCCCAATGAAATCTATTGACTTATTGGTCTCGCAGCGCAAGGCTTTTAAAAGAGGCCATCCAATAAACTTAAAGACTTCATTACAGAAGATATATCACCTGCACAGCTGACGGGAAGGTGCATACGGTCTACTCTAATCCAAAGTGTGGCAGTGTGGAGGTGTATGGTCTCTTTACAATATTGCCTGCTGTGAGCTGTGGTCTCTAAGTCATTTGCTACAAGAGTTCTTTAATTGTGAAATGAGAAAATGTTATCACATATTGACAATGTTAACCCTTTAGGCGCTTGGGTTTTTACTGAAAACAAATCCAGACTGTTAACTTTCCACTGGAGAATTCAAACTGATAAATGTGTCTGTGTTATTTTGTACACCGCTGGTAGAGTTGAATCATAATTGTCCAAGCTACTGAAACTTACCATAACTGAAATCTGGAGTCAATAATTTGGTGCAGAATTGCTACTTTGGCACCTAAAGGGTTAACAGTAGGCTGTCCACGGGAGACTGTTAAGCTGGTTTCTTTATTTCAAGCATATTATCAGTTACGAAGAATATCTGCCTGTTGTTTCACCAAAAGAGATAGATCCATATCTCTGTTTTGACATTCATTCTAATCTTCAACGTAAAGTATATACAAAATTAATTATATTGTAAGGATGCATGGATACTGCATAGACTATCAGGGCTTATCTTTGAAATTGTTGTCACACTAAGTGTTCAGTGTTGCTTGCATGATAAGAACACTGTTTGATCAACTACTCATTGTAATAAGTGTTTTCTGAGGAGAAAAAAAGTCATTCAGTTTGTATTGGTTACAGTTTTTAAGCCATTTCATTAGTATATTCATTTGGTTAAAATTGTATTTTCATAGGTTCTTGTACTGGCCTAACTGAGGCTGAAGTGCTTAGAATATTCCTGTTTTCACTTATCCTCTATCCCCGCCCACGTTTCATTAGTTAGTGATTTTTTGAAAAAGAACATTGAGTAAACACATGTCTTGAAACCTTTACAAAAAGCAGTATGTTTGCAGATGTTACCATGAATAGGCAGAGCTTATCCGTTTGCGATAAACGTTTTACTAAAACATTGTTGGATAATATTGCAGATTCTATGAAACAAATGTAAACTAACAATCTACTTATTGATTGTGAAGCACTTTGTGACACTGTCTGTGAAAGGCACTATACAAATAAAACTCACTCACATCACTCACTCACTTACTTATATTTCAGTGCTATAGTACATATAATGCATCCATTAAAGGTGCAATAACCTTTTTTTTTTGTTTTTTTTTTTTTTTGGCCAATAAAGGTGAGAGAGGGTACTTTGGTTACTATCGAGGCAACAACACCAGAACGTTACGCACTGACCTTTTAGGTTACGTTTATTCAGAGAGAGTGTATGTGGATTTCTGAGAGAGAGAGAGAGATGAGGAGAAGAGAAGATGAGGAGAGAGAGAAAGAGGGAGAGGAGAAGAGAGGAGAAGAAAGAGAGAGTGAGAGAGAGAGAGGACAGCAGAGAGAGAGAGAGAGTGAGAGAGAGAGAGAGAGAGAGAGAAGAGAGAGAGAGAGAGAGAAGAGGGAAAAGAGAAGAGCGAAGGAGAGCGAGAGAGAGAAGGAGAGAAAAGAGAGAAAAGAGAAATGGAGAGAGAGAAAGAGAGAGTGAGAAGTGTGTGAGATAGAGAGAGCAGAGAGAGAGAGAGAGAGAGCATTAACTGTTTTGCGTGTCGCCAGAAAAGTATGCACTGCACTAACTTACAATTCAGTCATTTGTCCACATCTGCACGAGTAATCACTAACGGAGACATATCAGCATAATGCACAGCAGGGACGTGCACAGATAGAGCCCTGTGGTGCTCAAGCACCTGCCCTTCTGGCTCAAGTGCCCTTCTGTCAACCTTTTTTTTTTTTTTTTTCTCGGTTTATTTTTTTACTTCATGAAGACAGCAGTGATGTAAAATGTTTTAAACTGGCCTACTACCATATAATAATGCAGCTGCTTTGCTCCACTCTGCGCTCTCTCTCTCTCTCTCTCTCTCTCTCTCTCTCTCTCCCTCGCTCACGTGCGTTCGTCTGTCGCAGCTCCGTCCTGTGTTCTTCCCTTTCCATGCCCTTAACAGCAAATAGCGTGGAATCATAAACTGCAGGAACCATTTGAAGTTCATAACGATGTTCTACACAGCCTAAGCTTTTAGCCAGTTTTTATATTTTGATAATCCGTCTGGTATTCGCAAAGTTATGAGCAAAACAGCTGAGAAACTTTACGTCTGCATGAAATACAGCGGCGAAGCGCGGGCGCGGCCCGGGAAAAGATACGCGCTGACTTTTAGTAAAAGCGGCACAACACACGTACTTCCAGAAGAAGTGAGCACAAGTAAGTAAGCAAGCAAAATTTAGGCAGAAATTAGTTTGACTGCTGACGCGCCCTTGCCTCGGCTGCGTCAGCCCTCTTACCCACGTTTTCTTGTCAAATATCTTTCCTCCCTCTGAATCCTGGTGTTTAACTACGTTTCTTTCTATATCCTCTCGTGTTGTTGTTCTAGGATCTTTGCCGTATGAGATCGTTATGAGAGGCTTGTTTTTACAGTTGGCTTGATCTAGTTGTGCCCAGAAACTCGGGTCATGGAATGGAGATTAAAGGGCCCATATGACATTATTTTAATGTCTATATTTTGATGTTGTTTCCTCATTAAAAACATATCTGGAGTTGTATTTTGTTGAACTTATGTCTATTTAACTCATAAATCCAGCATTCTTAGCCTGGTTCTTCACTTAAGCTGAAAACAGCCTGTTGGTAATGCAAAAAGTGCCCCACTGTGGTTTAAAATTCCACACACCTTTACTGTAACCATTTCAGCCTTGAATTTGTTTGTCTTTAAGACTGTAGCTATTGTTTTAGCCTTATGCATCTTTTGTGCAACAGAGAATAAAATCTCAACTGAACAAAAGGTGAACAAAAACATTCAGTGTGTTATGCTACTGCAGGCCTGGGCAAACAGCGACCTGTGGGCCAGATGCAGCCGTCGGACTGTTTCAATGTGGCCCCGGCACATTGTGGAGATTAAGTGTTACTAATATTTATTATTTTTTTAATTAATACTTATATTGACTTGGCTATGGAGCATGTGTCATTGCTTGTTGTCCTAATACATATCATCACAATAAAATGGTCAAAAAAAAAAACAAAAAAGAATTTGTTACACAGTGACTGCAGTTTGGTCCTCCACCACTTGCACAAGTCCCTTAGGAAAACCTATTTGCCTCCCTTGTGCTACAGTATTGTATAGTATAATGGTTCATGGTAAAATACCTGGTATTTCAAAACTTCCATTTAGCCACATCACGAGAGCATGTTAGGCTTTGAGGCACAGTATGATGAAGGCTAGGTTAGGCCTATTTGCCAATTCAATTTGCTGTTCTTAATCTGTGGATGAAGGTCAAAAATAGATTCCAAAAATACACCAAAATACGGGAAATGAATCCTATTTTGAGCTACATTTGTTCTGAAGTAAAGAGTGGTTGAAATAGAGGATTTGTTAACTAAACATAGCCCAGATTGCAGGAAATTGCATCTATTTTAGCCAAATCTCCAGGGGGAGGACCCCCTGACCCCCCATATAATAACAATTACCTCTGTACATTTCTTTACTCTGGTTTAAACTTGGTTTGTGCAAGAGCTGCAGTGAACTCTGCTGCACACATAAAATTTTATTTTGAAATATGCATACTTCTATGAATTTAAAAATTAAGTCTCCTCGATATGGGAAAGTGCCCTTTTTTCTGGTTTGAGCACCTGCCCTTCAAAAATCTCTGTGCACTCCCTGATGCCCACAGGCCCGTGATATAAGCCACCTTTATATATTTCTTTGAGTTACGCTCACGCGGTGTCTTGTATAATGCGTGAATGCATTATGAAGTGTGTGACTGTAAATTTCCCGCGCCTGTTCCCGCTCTGACAGACGTAAGCCGTGGGCCATCATTTAGTCTGACTGTTTGAGGAGGAGCTGTGTGGCGGAGGAGAGTCTCTAAAACCACTCATTAGGCTGATTGTGCGCGCGTGGCGGTCACATCTAATGACGTCACGGCGCGTTTCGTCTGGAGCTTTTTGCGATTGTTCATCTGAGCGCGGCGCACAACGAGAACAGTCCGGTCACGGATCAAACAGCGCTCCACCACTAACGGAATTTACGTATCGACTTTTGGGAATGTACTGCGCAGACACGTTTTAAACCACCAAGGACGCTAAAGGACAAAGTAGAATGCGTAACTTGTGCGTAAAAGTGTTTTTGTGAAGATTTTAGTTAGACTTGAGCACCAAAGTTTGGCTTCCTGCTGTAATCTTCGTATTTGCACTCTCACTTTTGTTCGTTCGTGTCGCTTTTGGCACTGCTGGACGCACGAACGAGACCCGAGACGCACAAAGATGGATGTAAAAGGATGTGTTGCCAGTATTTGGATCAACGTGATGTGCCAAGTTGAGAAAAGGGGTCCTCTTTAACTCTCTGATCTTGCTTTGATTTATCCTGATCGTAAAAGTCACCGAGAAACATGCTTTTTACAACTTTAGTCGTTGTTCTATCTTTGCAAGGTAAGTGGAACATATCAAACACTCGTGATACATTACAGGCTTTGTGCGTAAAGTTCAGTTGCATTGAAGTTTGTGCGTCAATGTGCTGTAGATGGAACAGTCGTGCGTAAAACCTGTGTTCGGTTTTGACTTTGTGTGTTTTTGTCAGATGTTGGTTTGAGTTTGAAAGGCGACGGTGCGACCAGGTCCGCGCCAATGGACTGCGTAAAGGCGAGCGAGCAGTGTCTGAGGGAGTACAGCTGCAGCACCAAGTACCGGACCATGAGGCAGTGCGTGGCGGGGAGAGAGAGCAACTTCAGCGCGGTGACTGGCCCCGAGGCTCAGGGCGAGTGTCGCAGCGCTATCGAAGCCGTGAAGCAGAGCCCGCTGTACAGGTGCCGGTGCAGGCGAGGCATGAAGAAGGAGAAGAACTGCCTCCGGATCTTCTGGAGCATATTCCAGAGTCTGCAAGGTAACAAATGTCAAGTCACTTTAGCGTGATGACGAGTGGAAAGGTCAGGGAGAGTATTACGCACGGTTTCAGTGAAAAGTGTGGTGATACAGTCAGTAATAGACTTCTGTTAACTCTGTATTTACTTGTTATATTTAGTTAATCGATTATTTCAACATTAAACTGTGGAAAAGTAAAGAAAACAATATTTTATTGAAGACAACAGGCTTTTGGAAAGATCACCAAGGCCTTCTGGACAGGTCCCCAGACATGAATACAAAGTCCTTGAGGATTGTTCCTTGACAGAAGTCTAACAAAGTTAAAATAAAGAAAACATAATAATAAAAAAGAAGAAGAAAAAAAAAAAAAAGACATTTCATTGGAAAATAAGAATAAATAAAGAAAACAGGCAAAAAAAAAGCCATTCCCAACTAAAATTGTTTTATGACGGTGATGGTAATGATGAGTTGTAGATAATTTATGTAGGCTATTCTTTATTAAAGTCTAATTTTCTAAAAATGAACTCCAACTCCCATGACAAAAACACTCACACATTTATAAAATGTGAAAGCCTTTCACACACTAAAAACCTGTCAGAGTCTCAATCTTTAAATAGAGCACTAATTCCTCACAAAAATCAGCTTAGAAAGCTTCATTTCAGTTTGAATAGTGTTAATTGTGAAGGCATAACAGAACGCTCGCTTCCCCAAATCAGTCCGCACTCGAGGGACAAACAAATAATAAATGTCACTTGAACTCAGGGCAGAGTGTCCTTCAGCTCTCCACACAACTGGAAGCATAAATAAGACAGCACACAACCACAAAACCGTGAAGTTACATTGTGTTTCTGTGCAGGTAACGACTTGTTGGAGTATTCGCCGTACGAGCCTGTGAACAGTCGCCTCTCTGACATCTTTCGCCTGGCTCCCATTATCGCCGGTAAGGTACAGTCAACAACAGCACTTTGCATTGTGCACTGTAAAGCTACACAACCATTATGTTACGATTTCACTTTAAACTGGGCTTAAGTCAACACGTGCCATTACTGAGTCGTGCAATGCCTCTTCAACAGCCATTATCCATAACAGCAGCTCGGATGTGACACTGCGACTCACCCACAATACACAGTCATTTAGGAGATCTCACTGTGAGCTCTCAGGGTAAGCTCTGCATGTTTGCCATTGTCACAGAAATGCAGCTGTGTGCTACTTGAAGGTGAATTGTCCCTCTTGAGCTTCTGTAGGGCTTACACTGGTTCAATTCTTGGAAAATAGACCAGCAACAGGAGCATCAGAAAGCAGCTGTCAATCAATCTGTCAACAATATTTGGGGGAGAAAGTTAAGAGCCAACAGTAGTGTTCAAGTAATTCTTTACTTAAGCAATGTGCTTATAGTATTCTGATGCTTATTCAAGTAATGTTTGCAATGGATATGTTTCACTTTACGTCACTACATTTGAGAGCAGTGATGTCTAAAGTTGGATACAATGGAGGCTCAGAGCACTGCAGGAGCCACCCAATGTTACATAGTTAGAGAAAGCATTCATATTATTCTGAATTTGTTTCAGTTTACAGGGGTTTGTGCAATCTTCAGAGAAGCCACAAATTCTTAAAACTTTGGAAAAAGCTAATTTAAAGGATTAGTTCATAGCACGTTCATGGTGACAGTGTGATGAGTGATTTTGGATTCAAGGCTCAGCTTTGAGCAAACAAAATATACATGCAATTCTCAAAAAAAAAAATAATAATAAAAAATCTGACTATTGTTGACTAAAAATCACCAGAATTCTTGATCAAATCTCTAAAACTAAACAAAATGTAACATTCAAATACTTTTATTCTTTAGGTTTTGTTGTAGTACTTTTTGTGATCTCTCTCTCTCTCTCTCTCTCTCCTCTCCTCTCTCTCTCTCTCTCTCTCTCTCTCTCCCTCTCTCTCTCTCTCTCTCTCTCTCTCTCTCTCTCTCTCTCTCTCTCTCTTTTTCTCTCTCTCTCTCTCTCTCTCTCTCTCTCTCTCTCTTCTCTCTCTCTCTCTCTCTCTCTCATGCTTTAATTAAAGCATATGACACTGTGGTAAACTGTGTTTTATCCAAAATGTGTATCATAAATGCAGCTGTGTGCACTGTCAGACTGTCTGAATCAAATTCACTAAGTATTTTAGTATTTTAATTCTCACAGAAAGGAGAGAGCAGTGCTCTGATTGGCTGTGCTTGGTTGATCCAGTCCAGTTTTACTTTGCTGTCTGTAAAACATGTTTTTAAGCCAGAATTGCAGCCAAAATTGAATGCATGTGAATATTAATATAATGGGGTACAGAGTGGAAATCAGGTACAACAGCTTTGAGTAACAAAAGTGACTTCATCACCACTACCAAATACATATTTGCATTTTCTGCAACTGAACCCATTGTAACGTTTTACATAATAACAGAACAATTCTTAGCAACACATTTCATGCAAGGAATACAAAGAGGAAACAATTTCGATGACCATAGAGCTCACATAAAACTAGAAATGTCCAGAAGTTACATCTAAGAAGCAGTATTTGTACTGTAGGTATACTGTATGTTGTGTCATTGAGCAACACACTTGACTCACTCTGTCTAGTTCATCCCCAGTGCGCCTGCTTGTACCATATTTATTGTATTGCTTGCTGGTTAGTGCCTGGAACATTGTGAGACTGGAGCTTTGGAGCACATATTTAGAAGGTCTAATAGCACACACAAAACAGATAAAAAACAACAGCAATTAACCATCTGCATGCTTTTACTGGGCCCTAGAACAAAAGCATTTTTAATATGCTGGATGGAGAAGGAGGTCTGCTGCCGAGTCAGGCACAATACACAAGCCCAAATAAAAAACAGCTCTGTAATAGAACCCACTTAGAGCATCACAGTGGCAGCGTGCCACGTGTGACAACATAATGGTTAATAGTATTTTTCAAAGCCTGCTGCAGTTGGACACAGACAAAGGGGTTATTCCATCTGATTTTTCCTCCCAGCCTCAATAGTGACAATGCATTTAAAGATTTAGCCATGCAACTTCTGAAATCACATTCTTAGTTAAATTAGAGAGCTCTTTCAGATCTCAAAATACAAAGAAGAGATGAAATTGCTGAAGCTGAGATGAATGTTTAATTGCAAAATTGCGTACATTTGTCTTCTTGCTAATGGACTTTTTCTGTTTTTTATTGTGGGGAACTCTTTCATCATCATTAAACCCAGTAACTTGAAAGCAGGAAGAGCTTAATATAGGGATTAAGAGTCAACTTTGAATATACATTTCAGGGATTAATAGGTCAGAAATCTGGAGATCATTTACCGCAAGTGACCTTAATCCTGTAAATCTAAGACCTGGGGCAAAGACTCTGACATAATGGTCTGTTACCATGAGAAGTTACAATGTAGGACGTAGCATGCATTGTCTATAAGCCTGAAAGAACGTACAATATCAGTGATTGTGTTGTGTTGCTGTAGATGTTACAGAAGACATGCTTTTTTCTATGCAGCTTAGCAGTGTCTTCATACTATCATATTCATCCTTGCAGAACCGATAAGAGACATTTCACTATAACAAGCAGCAAATTTGAATTCATGTGTTTGGATTTTTGATTTTTTCGTTTTATTCTTACATGCATTGGTCAGTGTCTTAACTTTTCAAATAGTCACATGTATTACAGATCGAATCGTCAATTATTTGGTGGTGGGTTTTGAATCAAAAGATCGAAAAGTAATCTTTTGTCAGCAAAAATGTGTCCTTTGCAGATAAAGGCAAACTTTGAAGCAGAATTTTGATATATTGTTTTTCTATTGTTTTTGAAAAGATTAAAGGTGGGGTAGCTGCCTTTTTTAGTTGTAAATTAGTAAACTTTGTGCTTTCCAGTAAAAAGTAGTAGTAAATACAGCACTTTGTGAAAAAGTAAGACCTCTGAGTACTGTCTAAACTGAATAAAAAAGAAGTTTAGTTCTAATCAAGAGCTGAATGCTGCGCTCTGATTGGCTGAGCTTGGGCGGTCACTCCAGTTTAACTTTGTTGTTTGTAAAAAGACGTTGATAAGCCATAAATGCAACCAAAATCAATACATGTCGATATTAACCATGAGTTTAAGGATTTCTGAGAAGAAATCGTCAGATTTAAAACCTATTTCCAGAGTAAAAATCAAACCCCACCTTTAAACAAAATCGAATTGAAAATCGAGATAGGTCAATATGAGAAGAAAAAAAAATCGTGATTCTATTTTTCCCAGATCACCCAGCTCTAATTTGGATTTTTGGAGACTTGTTTTGTCCTGTGTTCTGAAAATGTCCTATTTTCACCTTCTATCTCCGCCCACTCGTGTGTAACTCAAAATAATTGGCTCATCTGCCATTTACTACTGCTGTGTACTTGTTCTAGCAAAGTTTATTGTATTACAACACATGTGACATCAGGCTCTGTATTATGTATAATAATAGCAATAAAGCAATATATTAGACACTTAAAATAAAAATGTTAGCATTTTTACAATGAAGATTTATTTCTAAGCTGTTCTGGGTCAATTTTGTGCTTTACAGTGAACGAAATATAAATTACTGATTTACATGAGTCATAGTTTATTACTGAACACATTTCTCCTTTAAAACTATAACTTTTTGGTCAGAATATTGACAATATTCCTACAGTTCGTATTGTTAAAAGTGCATTGTGTAACTTTCTGGAGGTGAAAAGTCAACTACAACTCACTAAATGGAAAGTTAAAACCATACTTTTGGAACATCGTATAATTGTGTGCTATGCCATAACGGAAAAATATATTAAAATAACTTTTTTAAATAGAAACACACCATTCTATGACTATGCAAGGCCTCTCAAAGTAAATACATTGTTTTTTGTTATTTATTTAATGTATAAAAAATTTAAGTCTATTTTGTTTAAAAAGTTATAGAATACATCTTTAAATGAATACTTAGAAGAATACATTATTGAGCAGACTCCCCTCACCACAGATCTGATCTGTAACCTGACCTGTGGCGTTAACTTCCTGTCTTCATGGAGATTGATATGTTTGATATGTTATGTCATTACAGAGGAACATTCTGGTGCATCTTTAAAAATTCACCAAATACAATTCGATACAATATTGAGCAATCCTTCTTGTGGCTTAAAAGTGCACTCAATAGATTTTGCCACAGCAGGTCTATGGTAAGATTAGATTTCAGTCATTTTTAGAGTCATGTGACCAACACACTGTGGCGTCTTTCTTTGCAACGCTCGCATCTGTTCAAGAATAGCAATAATTAGCTACAAAATGCAGCACAATCAGATAAACTGGACAACCCAGAGTCCAAACTAATAACTAATGAAAATGCTTTTGTCGTGTCTCGTGCAGAAGCAGTACATTTGGCTGTGGAGAATAATGTGATGTGATCTGGGATGACTGGAGCCTACTCATTGTGTCTGTGGCCCGAGGCACAGATTACAGTCCGTCTGGGGGAAGCATTCAGCCGCTCAGTGACCGCAGTGGTTCAACTTATTGTTCCACATTTGTTTGGCCCCATGCACAAGACAGACGTCCGTTTAGCTGGACATTTGGGCAGCCATTACAGGGAAAGTTCTACACAGCAAAATGTATTGATGAGGTTTCAATGTAGAGTCAAGTTATTGATTGGTCATCTGCCACTGACTTCAGATAATGGGTTTTACATGGTTGGAACCAATGCCCACAACATTCAATGGGTTTTAGACTCATGAAAAATGAGCTTTATTGACATTGTGTTAACATTGCAACATTCAAATGTCAAAAATTCTCAGAATGACACTTATAAACCAGAGATGTAAAAGTAAAAGTATAGTTACTTGTGTAAAAAGTGACTCTGGTAAAAGTCAGAGTCTTGCTAAAATCCATGCATTTATTTAAGTAAAAGTACAAAATTAAATGTGTATAAATTTACAAAACGGAAAAAGTACAATTAAATCCAATAAATTTATTTTTGATAGCCCAAAATCACAACAACAGTCGCCTCTGAGGACTTCCCAGGATTATTGATTTAGCAAACATGAATAGTAGGAAATAAAAATAAAACAATACACATTCAGAAGCAGTGACTGATCAAGCATGTCAAAGCAGATTATTAGTAGAGCAGATGAATGATTGTCCAGAGCATCCCCTGTCCTTAGACCCTCCTTCTCGGCAAGGAAAAACTCAAAAAAAAAAAACCCTAAGGGAAAAAGAGAAACCTTGAGGAGAACCACAGTGAAGAAGGGATCCACTTCCATAAGACTAACGCAGATCTAATTGCAATTATAGAGTTTAAGTTTGTGGAGCCAGAGTCCATTAGCAGAGGGAAACGACTCATCTAGCAGGACCAGGACAGGCCAATCCTGGAGAGGGTGGTGGGGCGGATGTCCACACAACACGTTCACTTTACACTGTCTTATACTTTCCGAGTGCGATGTTACCTGCTTTTTTCTACATATTCTTAAACGTTTTTTTTAAACTTGTTCTTGTATTGTCTAAAAGCTATCATTTATATTTACAGCAGGTGTTAATCTACCAAATAGAGTTAACATCTACGGAACATTCTGTTTACTTTTCTGACACTAGGCCACTTCAGTAACCTCCATTTAAACATGTTTGTGTCTCAAATTGAATTAGTTGTGCTAAAATACATTTCATTTGCCAGAAAACGTTATAAAAGTCAAAAAAAGATTAGCTTTCCATTGCCTTAACATAGAACTTTCTCTGCGATTTTCCCCCACAGCAGGCCACGCCCACAAATATAACAAGCTGCTGACAGCCAAGCCCCTTTTCTACTCAACTATCAATCAGCAGGGCATATTTCAATTGACCATGAATTCTTTGATCCAGGCTCATAAATGGAACAGTCTTTGTTTTTGCTGAAAATGTTTGCTCACCGCTTTCTGAAAGTCTTAAAATTGGTGCCAAATGTGCAGCTGCCTGAGTATATATATCATTACATTCTCAATCTTTCAGCCGTATTACATAAACCTACACCAGTATTCTTTAAGAGCCGCAATAAATGGCTAAATCCATTTCCCATTAGCCGAGCAGCGATGATGATCTAACCTCATGACCTAATGGATATGTGGCAGAGTGAGTCAGTGGACAGGTGCACCCAGCCATGAGTTTTCACAGCCTCCTGAACACAGCACTCAAACTACAACAAGCTGTCCATGCACCATTAGTCAGATGCCAGCCCTGTTGATCTCCAAACATGTCAACATCAAGTCACAAAACTGTAACTCCTATCTTTAGGGCAATCTGAGTCAAGGCTCTGACAACTTTAAGGAACTTTTGATTTCAGTTTGAACAAATGGACTGTTTTATATAGGAGGCTCCAACACTGATTGTCTCCAGTGAAATGTCATTACTTTGTCTTTGTGTATTGAAATGATCCATCTCCATGGAGACAAGCGGGTTAACATATGTCAGGTCTGAAGAGACAAGCCCACTTGTGTGTTTAGGCATATAAAATGGCTTTAACGTTGTAATCTGGACAACAAAGAAGGGGAAGTATCAGTCAAACAAACCAGTTCATGAGCCGGTCAACAGGTTTAAGATTTAGCCCATTCACAGGGGCAGGACAAAACTCAGATCAGTATAAATACAGCCAGTTTCTTCAGTCACTTCCGTCAGATTGAAAATGACTTTTGAATGAAAAGTCTAAATCTCTTGAGCTCTGAGGCTAACCCTAACCCTGCCCCATTTTTTTCCTATGGATCATTCCTAAACAAATGAAGGATTATACTGACAAGCACACATTAGGGTGTATAACTTATTGTAAAGAATTAACAGTATGTGTAGATCGATAATTTTGTTCATAGACAACCACCAAATTGATCTACAACATCTTAGAAATATAAACAAATGCTGTGACTTTCTGTTGACGAAATGCAGAACTGATAAGCTTCGCCTCTTTATAGAGATCCCTCCTCTTTATTGTAAAATTGAATTGTGGCAAACATACTCATTTTATTGTTGAAAGTGGCTACATCATGACAGTTTTGAAGCCTTTGTTTTACTGGGAATCAGTTGTTTGTTTTTTTGAGTGATCATAAGTAAATACAGACAAGTGGGCGAGAATAGATGGTAGGCGAAAACGGTAACAAATGTAGGACAATACAGGCTTATTTCAATTACAAATTCAGAGACAACTAATGATAAACACTGTCATAACATGGTGGTCAGAAAAACAGATTTTACATAGCATGTTCCCTTTAAGGTATCTGTAATGTAATGAATGAAGATAGATAGATGAGTGCAAAGAGAGTGGTGAAATTTAACAATGTCTCTATTGGAAACACAAAATGTTTACAATGATATGAAAGTTCTACATTCATTATGGAAAATCCTCCTATCTGCTGGAAAAAATATGAAAATCAACTCACTCCATTTGCATATTGTACTGAGCTGAGACTGAATAAACAACTGGAATTGTGTTCATAGAAAACTAATACAAATCTTAACTTTCGATACATAAAAGCTTTACTTAAACGCTGACCAGAGCTGCCGACAATATGCTGAGGTCATTGCACCACTTTTTAATTAATACCGGATGAGAAAATGTCAGATTGTGCCAACTATGATTTAGCTAATTACATGGATACACTTTATACATTAATCTTGAGACTTTTCAGATGGATTTAGAGAAGTTGGCAGCCCAGTTTATTTCTCCCTTTTATAGAGTGGACGTTGGCTGGATCTATACAGGCAGACAAACAAAAGACACATTCTGTCTACATTTTTACAATCCAGTCTTGGGCAGGATTTCTACGTGGCGCTCTCGTATGGATCAATAAGTAGATACATATTCATCTGTGGCCAGTTCTTGGGTTTCAGAAGGAGTCGCTTTGGAAGAGGGAGGGGCTTATGAGAAAGCAGTGAGCTCAGACTTACTTACTGCTGACTGCTGGGAATGGCTTTTGGCGACTTCAGTGACACAGACACAAATGCACTGATTTTTTTTTTTTTTACATGTATTTATATTAATATTGTCAATACAACTTCTCTTCATTATACTGCAAGTCAAGCTAAACCACTAAAATGTATTGTTGTGAGTGAAAATAGACTGTAAAGCAATACCATTCTATTCAAAATATAACTGCCTTCTCCTTGTTTCTACTCCCTAAGGACACTCTAATTAGGCCTCTCATCCTGGTAAAATTACATTGTATTGGCGAAAGGTTCAAAGGTTAGATTCCACAGTTTGCCCCGAGGAGTCTTCACCTGACATGCTCCATGGTGGCCTGGCTGTGAGCTAGA
Source organism: Mugilogobius chulae (assembly GCA_038363315.1). Lineage (NCBI taxonomy): Eukaryota > Metazoa > Chordata > Actinopteri > Gobiiformes > Gobiidae > Mugilogobius > Mugilogobius chulae. The sequence goes on along the minus strand of CM076401.1, from coordinate 31,743,057 downwards.
ACTTAAAACCAACTAAAACATCAGGCAAATTTGTACAGCATCTTTGTGTGTCAGTTTCTCAACACACATTCCTTAAACTTACAGTTAAATAAGACATTTCTAATACTTTCGAAGGCCAGCTACTGCGTCGAGTATTGCAGAACTGCCGACCTGCCCGATAACCAGGATGTACAATCAGCCTATCAGCAAACAGAGATGAACTGAGTTGAACCAGAGTTGACATGGCAGACTGTATGTTCTCCTCTTTGAACTCAGAATTAGATTTGGTACCCTAAATTCACAAGCTTACTGCACAGACGCTGCTTCCAGGAATAAACCTAAAGATGCGATGTCAGACGATTTCCACAAAGTGAAAGAGACCTGCTGATGCATCAGGCTGATACTACATAAAGCCCACACCTGCTACATTGGAACAATTGGTGAACAGTAAACTTCACAAAGCATGACAACACTTCTGTCTCTGTGTTTGTGGTAAACGGACAGTTGGTAAATTGAAAATGATCAACTTATTAGCTAGAAAATATAGGCAGAACTTATTGGTCATTGGTTTCTCTAAATTCTAAGGACTGGTATTGCCCTCAGTCAAGAAAAAACTCATATTTATCAATCTCTAGTTATGTGTTTTGCCCTATTTGCGCCTAAGAGATAAAATAATTTATATTTCCAATCATGCCGCTGAACAGTAACCCTTTTTTATCCAAGCACACTTGTCACTATGTGTTAAATACTTCTAAATATTCAACAAAAATCTCAGACCAAACCTAAATGCAAATACATGCTGATAGAAATTTGTATTGGACAAACTCGTAACAACATATATCCTTAATGAACAGCCTATTTGACGAACATGGTTAGGTGTAACAACAATTGACACAGAGTGTCAGAGCCGAGCCCCTCGACTCTGAAGCAGCAGGAGATCTGACGGCCCTTGTCAGATGTAAGTAATGGCTTTGGTAATGTGTGATTAACCCAGGTTCAAGACTGTATTCAGATGTAATCACTCTAAGGAGCACAAGAAGCTACACTGAGCCCATTCCACCTCAAAAGGCAGAATTACCAAATGCACTCTTCCATGCTCACGGCTCAGGCTCTACTCGTGTTAGTGCGTTGAGCACAATCAGTGGAGCAATAACAGGTTTAGAGGCAGAAAAATGAGACCTTATGTTGGTTTGAGCTGTGTCGCTGGAGTCTAGTCTAGTGTGCAGTGGGAGGAGAGAAGTCACCTTGAGAGAGGTGTGCAGACTTTACAACAGACTTACGTTTGGAATTGTTTGCAGTACTTCAATAAATTATGAGTCTCATAGAATTAATTGTACAGTTTTAAAGGTACAGTTTTACTATTTTATTGAAAATGCTTAGGACAGTCAAAAGGAGCACAAAATTAAAAAATACAAAACTAACCACTAGACAGACAGACATTGATTGAAAAGTCATTGCTTCATAAAATGGAAATTGTAGGAATATGAAAGAGCCAAAGTAGCTGGTCTGCATCAAGTCATCCCAGGCTCATCTTCTGATGTGTTTCAGAAGTTTGGAAAGTTCACCTTTGTGCCAGTGATTGTATTAAATATACATGGGGATATCTGTTGGTTAGTGGTATATATAGTATAGGGACTGTATGATCATGCTGCCATAGAAATGAGTAACTTCTATTTCTAAACTGTCCTCAAGTGTTATTTTTTATCATACCCATTACCCCCTAACCAGTGTTTCTCAAATTATGGTTTGTGCTCCACTAGTAATATAAGAGCTGGCACTAGTGTTTCTCAAAGCTCTTGTTTGAATATCAGTTAATTGAAAATAGAGTCATGTTTTTGTCCTCTTTTAAGTTTTTTTTTTTACATTTTAGAACTAAATGTTAACAAAAGAGGCAACAGTCACAACTGGGACAACCAAACCAGCTTATAAACTGGTCGAACAGACCTAGGCTGTAGCCTCTCATCAGAGGCAGGACAAAACTCAGTTAAGTATAAATACAGCAAGTATAAGTCATTTCCATCAGATTAAAAATGGCTGATGAGAGTCAAAACTTCCTGATCTTCAAAAATGCTGTGCAGATGACAACTTAGAAGCTTGTCTACAATAAAAAAAATTTTGAACTCTTTATAAACTCTAATTTGAACTGATGAGTCTAAGTTTAGATCTGCTAGTACTTCAAGAAACAATTGTGTTCCTGATGTGAAAAGTTAGAACCACTGCCCTAACCTTTTTTCATAAACGTATCTATTGCTCTGAACTTAATCACTGTCCCGTGGATTTCACCAGGCTAAAAAGTCAAGTCTTTAGTATCAGAAAGCAGAAATTCACTCCTTCTCCTTGTCCCAACCACTGTGATAACTCAAGTAACAAGATTACAACCTGATTTCGTATGCTACCTCCCAAACCTAAACCTGCACTAAAACGCTAAACATTGCTTTGTGTCTTTCCCTGTGTCAGCCGAGCCTTCCTCCACAAAAGAGAACAACTGCCTGAGCGCGGCCAAAGCGTGTAACCTCAACGACACATGTAAGAAGTATCGCTCAGCCTACATCAACCCATGCACCAGCCGCGTCTCCGCCTCTGAAGTCTGCAACAAGCGCAAATGCCACAAGGCCCTGCGACACTTCTTTGACAAGGTAATTGGCCACTTTGTGATTCAATACTATTACGCAAACCTCTGTCAGCTATCAAAAGGCCTCATAAAAGCCGTTTGTTATTTATTCAGACTAATTTTGGTTCGTCTGATGTGACTAATTTGCGGTTTTCTTGTCGGGCCTTTTGTGGAAATGAACAGGTGCCAACCAAATACAGCTACGGCATGCTGTTCTGCTCGTGTCCGGCAGGGGACCAGACCGCCTGTGCCGAGCGCCGCAGGCAGACCATTGTCCCGGTTTGTTCCTATGAGGATAAGGATAAGCCCAACTGTCTGTCGCTGCAGAACACCTGCAAGGCCAACTACATCTGCAGGTCTGAACGCCTCAAAGCACTTTCTCTTTCATTCTGTGCACAAATGATTAAATTGCTGCACATTTTCTTTTTAGGATTAAAAAACAGCACTTTTAATATCTTATTTGAAGAGGCACTATGTACTTTCAGTTTGATGCTTTGTCTCTTACTTTTCAACTATCATCATTTTCTGAGGGGAACATTTGTAGTAGGGTCACCAATTTCAATGTATTTTGGGATTGCACAAATATTTCTGACACTAGATCTGTTTTCATTTAGTAAAATAAGTATTGCTCTGGTATATTTTGACAACACCTACATTACAAAAAAACTGTCATTCCAGTACTGAATCATTCCAGTACTGAATCATTCCAGTGTTGCATGACTAGACTACACTATATTTTCTAAACTTTGGAAGTTGGGGGACAAATTTAAGTACTTTGCTGTATTCTGGTGCATTTTTAAGTTTTATAGTCACATCTCAACTAGGACTGTGGGATATTGATTATTTTTTCTCATCTCTTGATAACATATTTAGAGGATATTTCATCAATCCAACAGTAATGTGTTAAAACATGTATTGAACTTTTTTCCTGTTTAAGTTTAGGTTAATAGGTTGCATTCACGTCGAATAATGATGTCTTAAGTCCAGATATTTTTTTTGCCATGAAATATGTAAAAAGTCTTTTCATACATTTCATTGATTATTGATAGACTAAGCTAGATCCATTCACTTTTTGCATTGCAATATAAAAATGTATACTACATTTAAACAAAACACCCATTCATTTTAGCCGCTAAACATATAGAATAGATTTTATTGGTCTGAAAAATTTTGTTATGTTAAGTGACAAGGCCACTATCAATAATAATCAGAAATCATCCTGGAGGCCACGTGAAATCATCTGCAGGGCTGTATTTAAGGATTGAATTAGAGTTTGAAAGTTTTAAAGCCCTAGTCTAGAACACAAGGTGGCCTTTAAACCAGTTTTTGCTAGCCCTTAGTTGGTCTTAATCTAAATTGGTTGAAGATTTCTTCTCTTTGACTATTAACTGTGTTCAAACATAAATGTTATTGACAACTTAAAAAAACAAGATTAAAGAGATGTTCCTAATGCAATCTAAAGTCATACATTTTACCATATTGTCTGTTTCTAAATGTTATAATTAACAACGATGCTAGCAAAGTACCAATGCAAAGTGCCGATTGTTTGACCAAAAGGTTAATAATAATAGAAATAATAATCAGATTTTTTTGTGTGGATAAGTCTGTCAAACCGTAGTTCTTATAGTGCATTTTTCCAAATTATTCAGGACTTTAAAGGTCCAAGGTTGGCTCAAGTACCTGTAAGCCTTTTGTCATGATGTAATGCTGTAATCTTTGTTTTATTCACAAACATCCTGCTTTTTTTACCTAGTAACCTCCAAATGTGCTGTTTGTCCTTGTGATGTCACAACGTGATTGGATTTCAATGAACAGACATTTTAGTCTCAATTGAACAACTTTACATTTTAAAACATTAGATTAAGCTTACATTGTTGCCTTTTTAAAATGTTTTTTAGCTTTAGTTTTTCTTGTATGTAGCAGATTTTTGTGTCAAACGAGTGAATGCAACAAAAACACAGCTTCTGAAGTGTTTCTAATGAGGAAACATTAGTGTAATACAGATCCTTTCATTGTAAAAATAACCACGTGTCCACAGATCCAGATTGGCAGATTTCCTGAGCAACTGTCAGCCTGAACCACGCTCCATCTCCGGCTGTCTTCGAGAAAACTACGCCGACTGTCTCCTGTCCTACTCCGGACTCATTGGTAAGCACTTCTGCGTTACGTCTTGATTTTTGTACACAGCAAATCCTCAAGCAGCTTCTGACAAGTCCAACTCCAACTTGTTCAAGACAAATTTCAGCCCAAAATAGCTGTCTTTTTTCATCACTCGTTCTCTCGCAGTGGCTTTATCGAGGGAAAATTATGTCCCATTGAATTGAAATAATAAGGATTGAATGGAAGGGAGCAGCGGTGGACGTTTTAATCAGCACTAGTCATACTTGGCTTCACACGGGTTACACTCGGATGAACTTACACCTCCACCTCTCACCTGCTCAGAACGCCACATACACTCCAGAGGGACAAACTAGCACAGGAAATCTGGCAAGCTGGTCTTAAAAATTTTTAAATATCCTGATCAGCGTGAGCGTTATGTGGCGTTCATTTAGGTCACAGCTAGAGAGGTCACAACATCACATTTTTAGTGTAAAGATCAGTGGGGAAAAAAACAACAATGTAGCAGTTGGATATTCTTTGACATTGCCAAGACAATTAATTATTTACTGAAACAAAGAAAAAAAATGAAAAAAAAAAAAATGCATTTCTTCAAGTTAATTTAACAGCACCTTTAATGATGACAATGACATAATCTAAAACAGGGCAATTCAGCAAATTTTTCTCGAGGGTCAGATTTTATTGAAGATCATGAACCAGATAGTTCATATCCACAACTCTGTCTGTTTCAGTAATGAAAAGAACAAAGTTTATGTTTGACTTCTAAACCACAATTAAACAAGGACTAGATTAGTACTAAGATAATTTCAGCATTAAACTAGGACCAAACAGGGTCTAAAGCAGAATTAAACCAGAACTATAATAGGACCAAATCAAGTTGATTAGGCCTGATCTAGAATAATCAAAATTTTGCAAATTGCAATACAGCTAAGTATTTTGGCCTCAGTCTCCTTAATTTATTACATATTTTGGTAGGCATTTAAAGCATGTTTTAGGTAATTACAGCTTCTCAAAATGTGTAACTCACCAGCATTTGACTGTTTCTTGTATGTCATCAAGTTAAATCAATATCTTCAGTTCATTCTCTACACTGTGCCCAACCTGTGACATTTTCTAGGACAAGATTTCTCATCCTGATTGATCAAACTAAAAACCCTGACATCCATAGCCACAGCTACAACCACAAGTTAACAAAAGCAGATATTTTTGGCCTAAGCCAGTTTGACCACCACCGCTCTCTCACAATGTGGGTTAAGTGTCTTGCCTAAGGACACAAAGACAAACAAAGTGTGATGGCTGAAGGCCTGGGTCAGAGAATGTCCAAAAATAAAGCTCTTGTGGGGTTTGCTGTGGTCATTATCTTTGGAAACTGGAACAAGGAAGTAGAGGTGAAACTGGTAATAAGCAGCCAACTATTAACTGAAGCTAGTTTGTGTCTAATATGATCTTCAAATAAGTACATGGTTTATCTGGAAGCAGAATGTTAAGACACAAAGTTTACTAAACGCTTTGACAGAGAATCTGTGTTTATGCGCTGTGTGCAGGTACAGTGATGACACCCAATTACGTGCGCTCACAGGGGATCAGCCTGTCACCCTGGTGCGACTGCAGCAGCAGCGGCAACAACAAACCCGACTGTGATAAATTCAACCAGTTCTTCTCAGACAACCGCTGCCTACGTGAGTCATGTCAGCCTACTCGCTCTGCTAAGTAACGCTCGGAGATTGGAAAGAAGCTCTGCCTACTCTTATTCATTTGCTGTTAAATTAGTCTAATTAAACCAATGAAACATCTCTAATTAAAGATGAATAATAGCAACCAAAAGATTCAGACAGGTTCTCCAAACTCTTAAGTGCACTATTCATTCCCTTTGTTTTGGAAAGTTACTTCTGTAACTCTGCACAATCACATGGAGACATCAACACAACATCACCTTTATCCTCCTTGTTATAGGTTTACACATCTGGTTTGTGTCACTCAAAGCAAGATACAAATGTGTGGACTAAAAGAAAAGAATGGTGTATAAGTGTAGATCTACAATATGATAACTTTTTGATAAGTTTCAGAAAGAAATAAAAACAAAGGCAACTCTGCACCAGCGGTTTTATAAGCTAATACAGAGAAATATTAGTTTTTATCCTCCAGGTGAAAGTTTTAAGACTTTATAGTTCCATAAATGTATTTCTGATAAACTCCAGCGCCTAAAGGGTTAATAAACTGAAGAGTTCTTTGGACAACACATTAAAGGGCTTGTATTATGTAAAATGTACCTTTTCCAGTTTTTAATTCTGTACTAACATGAATTCATCATCAAAATGCAGCTGGAGTTCTGTCTATAAGATACTATTCTTTCCAATCTAAGCCTCAGAAAACACTATTCCAAATTGCCCAGTCTCATCCAGACAGAGCTACGACTTAATTGCTGACATAGGAAACACATATCAACTGTAATGCATAATACTTGTCAGTAAATCATTTGTAAGGTGTTAATACTAGACAATACTTACTAGCATTAAAAAATAACCAAATTAATTCATTTGTTCCAGGTTCTCATCTTCAGACTCCAAACTTTGAAAATCTCACCTCTGTACCTAAAATGATACAGGAAGATATTAGTTTGGATCCTCCAAGCTATAGTTTATTCATTACTCTCTCTATATATATATTGGAGTGTATTTATAACCAGAACTAACTACAAAATGATGTTAGATACACCCAGGAAAAACATGTGACTATCTTACATTGTTGTTCCTGCAGGTAATGCCATCCAGGCTTTTGGCAATGGCACAGATGTGGGAGTGTGGCAGCCTCAGCCTCCCATCGAGCCCACAGCAGTAGACCCCGGACTGACCCGAACCAGGACCAGAGACCACAACAGCAACTCCCTGGACACACTGACGGACATCAGCAGACTGGACCTGAACGCCGACTCCTCCTTCAACACATGTGGGATGCAGGTGAGTGAGACTTCTGCGGGGCTAGAGTTTCGCGGTTCTTTTGTCTGAAGAGGTGGTGGGTTTGGAGGGGAAAGTGGATTTGAGGGACATGTGGCTGTGACATCTTGATAGATCCTCGCTCCTGGGCAGAAAGATGAGCTCGCAGTGAAGAGAGAGCTTTACCAAATCTGTCACGTCAAAGTTAATTGTCGCTATGGTAACCTCAGAGTTATGCCCTAATGATAATGGGTGTTTTTAAGTGTTTATGTAGTTTGCTAATAGTTACATATTTATTAATGGAAAGCCCTTAAGATGAGCCATCTCATTTTCAAGGGGGTCCAAAATAGTTGGGAAGAGTCAAAATATATGCAAGATAATTGAATATCAAATAAAGGCATTTATTTAAACAACAACGACAACAACAACAACAAAATGCGTTTATAGTAATTTGTGTATTTTGTCTATGCGCAAATTGCTCAAAACGTATTATTTTGTAATGCATTCTGAGCCTCCAAATGACTTATCATCATTTGTTTAGAAGTGTTTTTCACAACTTTCAGAAGCCAGTGCTAGCTAAGCCAATGCAGAAGCTAATTGAACGCTAACAGCATAACCAAGGGCATTTCATGGGTTTTAGAAAACAAAACGTAAAACAACAAACTCATTGTCTCTCAAAAAATATACTTTGACAATATATCTGTGCTGAGGCAAGTTGCTCTAGTTACAAAAAAAATATTCTAGGTCTATACATCAATACTCACTTATTGGATGTATTCAGATATACAAAACCAAATTATATACAGAATTACAAATACAATTATGTTATTATAGCAGGCTAACATCATAACATTAAAATGCAAACAAAACACGCAAATCAAAAATAAGGTTAATGTGCTGGGAACAAAGTATTTTTGTACGAGATGAAGCACATCAGACATCATGAGCTATTGTATTCAGACACATTACCTCCACAACCCTGCTCAGTCAAGAATTTTATAAAAACCCAGCCCTTTGATTCAATGTTCAGCAGTCCAGCTCAAGCAGCCCTCTTCCACCTCAGCACCCCCTGTTGCAAGTTTTGTTTGAAAGAAGATTCCTTTTCTGACAACTTCCTGTCTAAGCACCAAACTTTATTTAAATGGCCTTTGATTTAGTGTGCATTGTAGGTGGCTACAAAGTTGCATTTTGATTGGTTCATTGGTGATCTGTAGTGTCCTGCTACTGAGGCTCGTGTGCTCTGAAATTTGCTGTTTCACCTACCCCCTATTCCCACCCTCATGGATTCATTTGAAAACTCCAAGTTCTCGATGTACGATTCTAAATAGTCACATAGCTACTAAAAACATGTAAATAAAATGATTCATCGTAAATGTTGGGGTGACTTTGCAGTTTTGATCAAAAGATAATGGGTCTGGTTCCATTAAGAAGTCAGTTTAGATCAATATTATGATTTACAAAGAACACCTTGTAAAATGATGATCCACTTAGGAATTCTAGCCAAATGTACTAGAGTAAGTATTACTAACAATTTCTGCTCAGTATGACTCATTATATATGTAAATGAACAACTTAGTTTTCACTTTGAACGTAATTTGCTCATGGCCTTCTTGTGACTTTTCCACTTTTCCAACTCTGACTCAGACCTCGACTTTCTTCTGATAATCCTATAAGGGCCTATATTTTTAAATGAGATCATATCACATGCTTTATGCCGACACTCGATCATATTGGCTTTTAATAGCGATAATATGATTTATCACCAGACAAAGAAGAAAAACAATGTGGAGGAGAAAGGACCTCCTATAAAGCAATTAATCATTCTTCTCTTTGGCTGCTTTTACAATTCTTTCCACTTAAAAGGCAGCGCCGTGGCCAGTGTTTATTATGTTCCCAAAGCGCTGTGGAGTCACTTTATCATTCGCTGTGGTCCATCTCTGCATCTGGAGAAGGGCCTGTTTGCTTGGGCCCTCGTAGATATGTGAATATAATAGTGGAGGAAACTTTTTAATGCATTGAACTGTCACAAGTCTAAACTGCAGCCAATAAGTACAAACTACTAACAAAGTGCTGTGCCCTGTGGGAGTGAAGAAAGTGGAGACAAACTTCTGTACAGTAGCAAAAGTTCAAACTCAACTTATAAGTGTTGAATAAAGGATTGAAGTAGCTTATAAGGCAATTTATGTATGAAAACAGGCAAAGACGTACAGCCAAATCTGAAAAATAAACAGAGATTGGTTAAATTTATTTGGTCATTTTTGTGGACATTTTAGACACAGAGCTAATTTTGGATTTCCAATTTAGTTTTGGAGTGAAGTAGATATGACTGAAACTGGGTCTAAAATGTCCTACAGTATTTATGTTAAGCATACAGTAAGGTTTAGAATTAGGCATTGACAAAAGCTTCAAAACCTTGTTTAGTTTGGTGTGCGTAGGAGCTACTTTTTTACCCAGAAGAAAGGAAAATCCATTTTAAGAAAATGGCCTTTGAATTGAAATAAATGAAATACTATACCATCTTCAGCAGAGCAGTTTTGGTTGTTTCCACATAGAAGTCTTTATGACCAAAAATAAGAAATGGAAAGAAATCTACAGAGGGTCAGGGATAGGTTAACACTAACCTTTTTCCTGTGCTCCGGTTTCCCCTGCCACTAAAAACACATACGATAGGCTCCTCACCTGAAAAGAGACTTCAGTCTCAGTCTATTGGTTAATCAATCAGTGAATAAATTGAATATTTCTCTCTTTTCCTCAGGCTCAAAAACTGGTGTCTAATCTCTCTCTGGACAATAATCTGTGTGTGGTAAGTGTGTTAAGACTGAATGCATTGTCTGAGTTTGCACTGCAGTGTGTTGATATAATAGTTATTGTGTTGTCCCACAGAACCATCCTCTGGATGAGTCCAGCTCTAACGCCGTCGCTCGCAGTGGATCATCTGGACTTCTGTCTTCACATCCAGTCATTCTTCTCTTATCACTTCTCTTTTCTGTCTCTTCATCGATGAAACTTCAGGAAGGATTCAGACTTTGGTGGAAACCAAGAATGTGAATTTCTCAAGAACTGATTGAAGTCATTTTCATTTGATCACTGGCCCTGTCTGGAGTGAGGACGTTTCTCAGACTGTAAAGAACTAAGGGACCTTTAGTGACTGTTTTCACAGCAAACTGGATTGTTGTTGAAAAGACTCTGCATTCACTGAGATCACTACTGTGTTTGGGAAACTGACTCATGACATTCTGGATATAATTACATTCACGAGTTGTGTGGACTATTTTCTGCTTTTTGTGCTATGTGTCCAAGCACCACTTCGATCAAAGGTGTTAAGTGAAACAAAAATACTGCTCAATAGATCATTTCAAAGAAAAGTAGGTTTTATCTACTAATGACACTTGTTTATCTGGGAAAAAAAGTCTTTAGAAAACACCACCGTACATAAACACTCTGATTTACACTTTTCAACTGCCTAGTACCTGTTTCTATATCATAAAACATACTTTTTAGAACTCATTTCATAATGATGTTTTCTGATCATCTGCAGCTGTGTTTCTTTTTCTAACAGCTTAAAGGTGCACTACTAACTTTTTTCTGGTAGTGGACAAGTCACATGACTGTCTGTTTTTCAGTAGGAATGTACCAATACCAATACTGAGATCAGAAACTGGCGCAGGCTTGTGAAAATTAGCGAGTTCATGTATTGGTCATATATTAACCGTTAATTTGTTGTTAACAATATTGTCTACTTATTGACATTGATTCATCTTCTAAATTGTATTCAAAATTGTCAGTTGTTATGATAACTAAGATACATTTTAACTATAAATCCAATACTCATTGAAAATAAATGTCTTTTGAGGAGGTTGCTTTCTTCCTGCACGGAGACAAACAGAAAAAGTTACATGTGCATCTTTATTGCTGTATCAAGGTCCTGACTACAAGTTGATTTATCAGACCAGAAGACCGCCACTCCAAGGAACACTGGTTTATCTTCACAGTCAAAGCTGGAGCCCTTGAGTCTATAGATGATTTATAACATGTCGCCTGTACATACAAATGCCAGTGAGCAAACTGAAACATGACGTGTGCACTTTGTAACAGTATGCTGCTGTATGAGCTTGTAACATATTGTCTGTGATGTTTCTAGCGTCTGGTAGTGTCTGTGGAGATCAGGCTCCGAGCTGTAGCTTAAACACTACCACTTTTAATAAGACATGACTCTGTTGTGTTCTATTTTGATCACCAAGTGAATAATGTATATTTCTGGAGGATTAACTGTAACATGAAGATCTAACAAATGTATTAAATGAAAAGTTGAACTATGCTGTTGTTATCATGATTTACAATGGCAGATGTTACATTGTGAACTTACATTGTGAGGTAAATGGCTTCCCACAATGTTCCAACAGAAGTCTGTATTTGTGGAGGAAACCTGCTGAGTCTGAAGCCATAGTAACACAGGGAGACATTTGAGCAGCTCCATTAGCATCCATCCACTGACCTACAAATGTGTGTTTATGATACATGGACAGTCTCAGTATGAAACATTGAAAATAATGATTCGGGAAAAAAATATCCAGTGTTTATACATCCTTTCTAAATTTTAAAGGTTCAGTTACTTACTTTGATTCATACATGTTGAGATAAAACTGACACTCTCTTTCTTTATTTAAATCATGAAATAAAAAGTGCTAATATAAAAGATTCACTTGTGAGAAAGCAGAGTATCCAAAATCTCAGAAATACACCAAAAGACTATTTAGCTCTCCTGCCTTATCGCAAGAAAGTCATGATTTTGTCTCCTGGGACTTGCAGGACCATTCTGTGTAGAATTTCAAATCCTCATTTCTGTGTAGGTTTCTTCCAGTTTCGTGTTTCTCCCTACCACTAAACCCAAGCACAATACTCTCCCTTCCCCCAGGATTCTTTGAAAATGACCTCAGTGGGAATTTTCTGGTTAAATAAAGGTCACATTGTTCTCTAATTCTCATCAAGGCTTCCTGAAAATACATGTAGAGAATGAGAGATACAGTACTAGCAAATACATAGTTGACCTTTTCACAATTACCATTTCGTGAACAAATTACTGTTGAAATATTGAAGCAAATGTTCAAATCTTATAAATCTCAAAACCAGAAGCCCACTCCCTCAGTTCTGGGTTGTGCACTTTTGGTTCGATCAAACTAATGCACTCCTAAAGAACATAAGGCTAACAGCTCTCAGTTTAACAGGATTGGGACAGCAGACAGACGTGCATTAGCAGTCCCATCACATCTGTCCCACAGTGGAATGACACCGCAGACAAGGACACAGCCCGCGGAGGACAGAGCGACCGAAAGACAGCCTGCTGGACAGTCGGGGGGGACAGGTTTTGCACAGAATATGTCCCCCTGTTTTGGTCCATGATGGAGTGGCTGACCTAAAGAGAAGGATGAGATTTATTAGACGTGTCATAAGAGCGGAGAAGGAGCAAAGATCCTGCCGTGTAATGCATGAAATGAAAATGACAAGTGTCTTCTCACAGGCCTGCTAAAGAGCTACAACTTGTTCTCCGTTAGTCTAATCTGAGTAAAAAGGCTGGGCTTAAGGTTTTTATATCTTCAATTACAATATGTTAAGTTATATGGTAAGTAAAAACTCAATGGTTATATCTTTTATCATTGGTTGTCTTACATTCATATTCAACTATGCCTTTTACTATTTTTCTGTTGTAATTCCTTACATTGCTGATTATTCTTGTTTTATTGGTTTTAAATCTTTATGCAACAAACAAAAGGCAGCTGGTGTGCACCCCTTCCCCCTCCCCAACATCGAAGTAAATCAAAGCAAAGAAATTATTGCATCTTGCTTAGGGAAGCTAGACAATTTATAGAGATCAGTCATAATTTAGACATTCCTTATGGGTGTTATTTTCTTGTAAAATTAGTTTGTCAAGAATAGACTCATAAAAGGTGTCTGCCATTGCTTTGATCCAATCTTTTAATTCAGGTCGTACAGTTGTCTTACAGTGCCTCAGGATGATTCTTGATGCTGAGGACAGAAAAAACTTCTTTAGGGTCAGTTGGAGTGACACTTGTTCTATCCCACACCCACATTGGATGCCAGAAGAGTCATTGCTGTGATTGGTTGAGCACAAACTAAGGTTAGCCACTAGTTGACAAGTCACCCAATCAGTCTGTAGTATTTCATTAAATGTACATTTCTGGTATGATCCAGGTTAGCCATTTTGAGATAACCTGAACTTCTGATATTGTGGTCCTGCAAAAAAAAAAAAAAAAGGGTATATATGCATGACAAATAATCTATACTTCATAAATATTACATCTGGATCTGTCTACAAGTCCATAAGAATAGCAATCATAAACACAAGCATCAGGGGCATTTTCAGACCAGACAACCACAAAAACACTACAGCAGCCACACCTCAACAGTCACAGTCAATGATTTCAAGTAAGGAAAAACTTTACTGGACAGAGCAACACATTTACTTATAGAAGCCCGTTTCTGCCAGTTAAAAAAAAAAAGCTCACAAAAAAATTTTCTCATTAGGAAAAATATATTATCACGAGGGAACGTGATAATTATCATGAGGGAACGTGATATTGTCATGAGGGAATGAGTTTATCACGAGGGAACAGATAATTTGTGTTTATGGAAATGGCCCTGCTGAGGAGCGGCCTTACACAAGCTGCCTGACCTCAACAATAAAGAAGAAGAATGTTTGTGAATGGAGTCAGCAAAAATATGACTTGGTTCATTTTTCCAAACATGCGACATCATGTGCACCAACAAATAAACGACAACATCTTCTCTGGATCATTGAAAACAACTATGATGTATTACATATCGCGGCGATGCTGGTCGGATCAAGAGTATCCAAGAGTATCCAAGAATCTGGCTGCAGACCTGTATGAGGAGTCCTTGGTCGGATCGCCGCAATAGACAGTGGTTAGCTTAGTTCCATTAGCCACACACAAACATTAAATGATCACACACAGGGCATGTACACATGCTATACCTTATCTGAAAGCATAGATCTGTAGAATTCAGTCGCTATGTTACTTTTAACTGTCATTGTATCTGTTTGAGATAAGCTAACAAGATATAGCAGCTAAAACGCTAGCTACCATCTTGCTATGTGACGTTACTTAATGACATCAGGAGAGCATTATTGTCAGAGTAACTTTTTAAATAATTACTTACCTCAAGCTTCAGATAATTGAAAAAGTTATTTACTTTCAAGGCAGGCTAAGTTGGGTTTTCTCTACTTGCATTTGCTTAAGAGCAGCTTAAGATGCAGTGACTCAATACAATTCTAATCAGAACAAAAACTAGAGAAGGTGAACACAGCTCAGCTATTATTCACATCGACTGCTGAAAAACTCATGTCGCAGTGAACGCAAACTTGCTTTGACTTTATTAAAACGGTAGCTGGCCAAACTCGCACAAAAAGACCTCGTTCTGACCCAACAAAAATCAATCCTTCAAACATTCAGGGAGTTACAAAATCAAGTGCACTTTCCCTACCCTTCAGCACCACGGAGAGCTCCATCTGACAGTGGCCAATCAAAGTCAGATGTTCTCCATCACTGTAATGACCAGGCCACGGGAGAATACTCTTCTTTTTAAATCACTGACGAAACTCCAGCGAGGCGGGACAGATCTGAGCCAGCTGCAGTCTCACTTGTTCCACTGAAGTCCTGCCAAAACAACACATCCAGTCACATTAGCTACCTGTGGATCACTTACCTGCGAGTTCCCTGCCAGTACATGTTTTATCTGTGAGAGAGAGAGAGACTCCGGGCTTGTTCTTACGGTGGATTCTATGTTCCTGATGCAACACACTTATGCCCACATGCTGTCGCCTCATCAGCTGGATTGCACCACACTTGGAAATGTGATTAGTGTTGGTAAGAGGTTGTGGGTTTGAATCTTGTCACTTGAGTTTTTGTTTTTTTTTCTATAGCAAAGTTTGTGCGATGTGCAATGGTTAAGTTCCTGATTAAACAAAGTAAAAACAAAACAAAAATACAAAAAAAAGTTGAAAAAGTGAAAGCTGCAACACTGGTGGTTTAGAATTGAAAGCTCTAGTTGCTTATTCTGTTTTTTCTTTTTCTATTTCTATTTATTTTTTTTATGCTGTGTTCAAACTAACTGGATGAACTTACTTCCCTCTTCCTGAACAGACTTGAACTGTATCTGCAAACAAATGCACTTTAGTCCTGGTCACAGTTACAGCCTGTCCATCCCTGGAAAAAATAAATCATAGTAGTTCATAATGTGCTTGAAAGTACTTGCAAAGGTCTCCGGAAGCTGCACTCACTGCTCCTGAAGAGATGGTCCAGTGGTATTGAGGGATGGGTCAAAAGCAGAAGACAAAAAAGTCTACTTTAACCTTAAACTTAACCTTAACCTTGATTAGAAATAAATGAAAATGGCTACTTCACTTGAATTCAGGACAAGACGAGCTTGTTTTATTGGCAAGTAAAATAGTTAAAAACTTAAATAATGCTTTCAACAAGACAAATATATAAATTATTTCAAGTAGTATGTGCTTGTTTAACCTCATATGTGATGGAAAGCCCCCCCACGGGCCCTAACACTTTTCCCTAATTATTACATTTTTTTTCCACCATTTAATAAAAATCAACTATATCCCTGACAAGTTAAAGATAAAAAGAAAATTGGAACCCTCTTATTTACCGTCAAATCAACCATTCTGGGATAGATTAGAATTAATTTTTACTCTAAATCTACGAATAAAAACATACACCAAAATTCTCAAAATTTCATCACAACTTAAAAGGGCTCCGCCTAAACCTTTAAGTTAATACAGGTCCCTAAAGCTCACTTTTAAACTTGCAATTTTTTCAGAGTGAAAGTGGATCTCTCTTCACGAACCTATATGACAATTTGTAAATGGTCTCTATTTATATGGCACTTTTCCACCTTTCAAGGCACTCAAAGTGCTTTAAAATCTAGTATGCACTCACCCAGTGTTCGCAGACACTGAGGCAATGTGGGTTAAGCTTCTTGCCCAAGGACACAACAACAATCCATTCCTGTCGTCCGACTGTGGCACATGGTGTTCCAATGGTCTCCCATCAGAGTACTAACCAGGCCCTAACTTCCTTAGCTTTGAGATTTGGCGGGATTATTTCCACAGATCAGACAATGTTCTCTCCAGAAATACACATGAAACAAAGAATAGGATAAAAAGTTAGTGCTAAAAGGTCAATAAATAATCAATTAGCATGACTTCAATAAAAAAACATATTATAATAATACTAAAATACTGTTATTATGGTTGATAACAACATAGATTTAGCTAAATGACTGAGTAGTCCTATCCTAATGAATAAGTATCAGTGTGACTACTGTCTAGCTGAAAAGTTACAAGTAAATATGGTTAAAGGTATGAACTGCCATCTGAATCATATTTTTAGCACAGCCATGATCCTAATTAAAACGACATTTTGTTAGTAAAACTACAAGGTATCCACTTGCATAAATCACAAAATGCAATTATTTTACTGCAAAAAAACATTTTCATTGAGCTACACGTGAACACAAAAGCCTCCAAACACTCACTTTGTGTCACGTTTCAATTATGTCCCCTGAGCAAATTGCGGCGAGAGAAATCAGTGTCCCATAAAGCGCACATATCAATACACAGCAGATGTCCATCATTACATGAAGCTTAATGTAGCCAATGGGTGCAGCCGAGTGCAGCAGTGCCAGTGTAAAGCAGACGCGCTGCAGTTTAGATGCAATTATGATATGAGGAATAGCAAAGCAAGCGTGATATTAATCCACTGAAGTCGAGAGGCAGGAGAGGAGGGAGGACAGATACTGAAGGTAACTACCCTTTTCATGTGTGACAATAAACATGTTTTTCATAACAGCAAGCTATAAAGGCAGGTTATTACATGTTCTCAAGGAGGCTCACAGGCTAAGAACTGTGAGGGGAAAGTCAATAGGATTTCACATAAAAAGGTAAAATGCAGCTAACTTGTTTAAAAGTACGTGATGCTTTTAGTTAACTTTTATGACCTGTTGTCTGCCCTATTGTGTTTATGGAAATGTTACTGTTTTCCCTAAAAAGCTAAGTAATGTTGTTCATTTATATATATATATATATATATATATATATATATATATATATAAAAGGGGTTTTATCCATCTTGCAGACATTAAATGAGTGTTTTGTTGCCTGTAATGTTGACATGTCTTGTAGGCTGCTTACATGGTAGCCTGAGGTGTTCTCCAGGACTACCTGATAATGTAGGCTTTCTTGTCACCATTTATGCTTCTGTGACCTCCCTTGCACCTCTTGATGACCTCTGAGATGGCGTTTATTGTTTTCAACACATATGATCCTGGCATTCGGGGTTTAGTCTGTTGCAGTGATCATGAATTGCTCATTTCAAGTTCTCCTGCTCTGTTGGCAGTACAGAGCAGAGTAGCTACGCAGCAAACAAGGAACCTACAAGGAACGTTAGCTCGTGGTTCTCTAAAAGTTATTTTATTTTTTTTCACCAAAAACATTCTCTAAATGTTACCTAAAGGTTAGGTTAGGTTAGAACCTAAAATACCCAGAATGTTTAGAGAATCAAATTTCAAATGTTTCCAAGAGGTTGCCTTGCAAACAAATCTTCAAATTCGTTATTTTAAGGTTGTTCAAAAGTTTATTTTTGTTAACATGATTACTAGATCTCTGGAAGGTTCCTGGAGGTTACCCTCAAACCTTCAGACAACATTGGCCTGTGGCTAGTTACGTTGTAACTAAATGTTATGTTCCCTGAACATAAAAAAGGCTCTTTGCACATCTCTCATCGGTGGGAGGGATCATTATGTGTTATGGAGAGAGAATTCAATTTGAAGACAATTGAATTGAATCATTTGGATCTAAGGTGGAAGGAAACTCACATTAAATGTGCTGGACATTGAAATCATGTAAGTGATATTTCTGAGGTTAGTTGTAATATGAATATTACTTTAAACCAACCGGCCATTTTCTGATTTGAGGTTACATGGAAGTTGTTTCGTATAACTCTTTCTGTCAAACACTGTCCTTTTTCTCCCCTCCTATTATAAGAAAAACCTCTGACTGCAGAGCTGGATATCTTTTTGACAAACCCTTTTGAATTACGCTGAGCCAAGTGACAGATTAACCACTATTTACTGCTTCTCCTCAGAGGCACACATCCAAAGTTAAAAACAATAAACACTTTGAAATCACATACATACCATACAAAATACTTAGTGCTTCTAAAATGACAGGCTCTTGTGGTGCCAGTCCATGGTGGCAGCATAAAGGACAGTTGTCAGCAGTCACTTTGAATATTTTGGGCACAGCCTCTCCTGCACTTAGCACTGACCCGGCTCACTGAACTGTCATAGTGAAAAATAGCTGTCAGTAACACCTTGAAGCGGCGCCAGGTTGGTCAAAATCCTCCAGACTGGATGTTTTTCAGACTGGAGGTCAATCATCACACGTCCTGTTGTAAACAAATAAGCCCAAAACGTGATGTGGGATGATATGAGAGAAATTAGGAGAATTATTGAATCAAAATCTACTTTTGGTGATGTTAGTGGCACACATTTCAAGCAGTTTTTTTAAGATACAAAATTAAAGCTCCAAGACAGTCGTACATGGACTCACATGGCTCTGTTTTACAAGTTTGAAGTGAAGGCAGCATATAGAGGTACCAATGGTACATCTTGAAAATTTAGATTATGCATACTTTATTTTTCAATTGATTACATTAGAAAGCAGTTGTTTCATAAGAGCATGTGCCTCTATGTCTTGGGATATTGACACAAGAAGTAGCTGAGTCTTGTCTTTGCTTGAACACAGACAGACAGTGTGTAGCCTGCTGATATTGTGTAAAGACTGGTCAAATAAATCAGATTTTCGCCTCACTCTGATCTGAAATAGAACAAGGACATTTCCGATCTAACTGGAGAGTGTCGGGTTTCCCATGTGGCTGTGATTTGAGCAGCCGACAGTGGACTGAAGTCATGCATAAATAATCAGTGTCTGTAGATAGGCCCCGATTCTCCTATCACACTCATTTACTTTTGTTTGGAAGCTGGGAATGAGAAAACAAATATCTGCTAATGATTCAAGATACATTTGTGTACAATATTGTGCATATTAGAAGGTAAGTACTTGGACAAAAGAGTGATATTGTGGACAAGAGGAGAAGAAATGTTTGTTTGTTTAGGTTCAGATTAGGCTCCATTGCAAAACTGAATTCTGTCAACTTAAGAAGACATTTGACAGTACAATGAAATGAACATTAGCTACATCTTATCTCTGGATCAAATATTTTTTGGATTTATTGAAATGTTTTACTAACTGAACTAGATCTTGAAAATTATGAATTCTTAAAGATGTGGGAGGTCGCCTCTTTAAAATCTGACTTATAGTTTGCCCTTATGGTGTCCACTGGTTGGTGAAAGATGAGTTTAAAATTTTACTGTGGAACATTGTCTCCTCTATGTACACCTGCACATGAAAAAATCAGATCAGGGCACAAGAGATTCATGGTAGTTGGCTCCTCCTTCCCTCATACATTTCAAAATCATCAATATCATCACATTTCAGGCTTAATATGAACTTCTTTGTCATGGGTACTTCATGGCAGACTCGGACTTGAACAGTATTTCTCAAATTGGTGCTACCTACTATTACCAATTTGGGTAATTATTATTATGTATATAAATTGTGTTGTTGGATCATATTAATCATCCAATTGTGTATTTAAGGTGCATTTACAAGTTTAGTAATTGAGTTGAAATATTTGCAAACATATTCCAAGTGGACTATTTTTGAGGTGACCATGAACTGAGTTGTAACCAAGGAGCTTAAAGACTGCTGGTACTGCAACACAGGCACAACAAGTCAACAGGTGTGTTTGAGACAGAAAACAGAATCATCATTGAACTTTCATGGCTGGAACTGAGGACAGTTTCCTAATAAATGAGGATTGTCCAAATGGAAGAAGAGGAAGAGGTGGAGCCACATCCAGACCAGGAAGCAACCAAGAGCAGACTTTATGGGTTAAGATCTTAGACAGGTTGTAATTTCTTGCATTTGTTCATTTGATCAAAGTAAACTCATCTTGATCTGAATATGTGGAGTCTCAGTGTTTCTTAATTAAGGATTACAGAACTTTTCCACAAAAGTTATATATCATATAGATTTTTTTTTTTTTTTCATTCGTACTTACATTTTTTTTTTTTTTTTTTTTTTTTTTAGTGTTAACTGTTCAATATAATTTTTTGTTATAGATTAAATAGAAAATGAAGTACTTATTCATTTTTAGTGAATAGAAGCAAAGGTAATGACAAAATTACTTATATTAACTACAAATATATAATACATTTAATGAAGTATGAATAAGACTTAATGACCAAAGATTATATTACCCTTAAGTACCAAAGCAGTCATTCCTGGCTCCATCTCCAGACTCTAGGTTCTCCGTTTAAAAAAATTCAATTACTCAGCACCAAAATTAACAGCACTTTTATACATTTTACATTGTGTAAGTTCAGATTTGGAGTGTTCCGTCACCTTTTCTGACAGGATCTATCAGAAAAGCCCTTGACGACAGGTGCACGCCTCAACAAACTTGGCCCATGGCTGAGCTGTCACTGGTGAAGCCGCAGCAGGCCTGTGTAATGGTCTGAGTGAGAATAGGCCACGATCAGGTCAAAGAGATCTCTCTGTGCCAGTGATGGGACTCACTTAGTCATCAAAGAAAGTCATGCAAAAGACAAGAACATTGGGTGAAATGGAGAGAAATTGAATCAAGTTTGTCATCTCTAAAGGCTCAATGATTTGTTATACACGATTTCTCATTTATTATTGTTGCCAAAGGGAAAAAGTGAGTGTGTAGATTCCTTAACATAAAAGAAGTAGTCTGATTCAGCAAACCTTGCATTGTCAATGTCTAGGATTAACTTTGAAAATTGTGTTTTCACTGACAGGTTTTAATAATTTTCTAACTGAATTGTTTTTTAGAAGCTTATAACTTGCCAGTAACATAAGTGATAGTTTTATGTGAATAAGAACAAGTTTTGAAGAAAAGTACAAAAAAAAAAAGAAAGAAAAGAAAGAAAGAAGTTCTTAACTCATGACATCACACTAATGGTATTTTCATTTTTCTTGTGGGAAACATAATTAAATAAGCCTGTAAATGTACTGTATATTTACACAAAATGTGTGTCATAATGTACTTATATTGGTTGAGGTTAGTTGTAACATCTGTATATGCATTATTTGACTATAGAACATTAAAAAATTGAAATCACAATGCAAAACATTCTTATTCTGGCTTTTTTCCCTGGCACGTTTGCTAAAATAGCCTGAATTCAAATTAAAACGGTTTCCGTTTTAGTTTTGTAAATTTGTAACTTTAGAGAAGAAACTCAGTCTGATCTAGGCCAGAATGGGTGATTTGACTCTAAAAGAAGCTACAATCTTATTTTTATTTTTAGCATTTTCAGGTGCTTCATAGTGTTGTTTTTTTTTCAGATATTGAACAAAAAGAATTTTATGAAGAAAAAATGGAGCAAAATACACTCAGATTGAGGTGAATGTTACTGTATTCACACATTATCTATAGAAAAGGTTAGATTTTTCAGTCAAGTCACATAGCTACTATATATTCTTACATTTCCATGCAGCTTCCTTAACAAATGGTCACCTCACTCAACCTTCCAACATCTTCAAAGTTTGGCACCGAACACTTAAAAACTTTTCAGCTGTGGTGCACCATATTAACTTTATCTTTGGGGGCATGGTTTGTTCTAAGCAATATCTATAAGATTGTCTGTCGGACATTTTGTTAAGCTTCATTACTTCTTTTCTGTTGGTTCCTGTGTTTGAGTGCTCTTTACCACCGCATAATATCTTTTTCAATATAGACATTTACACAATATCTAAGCACTGTTAATATCCCATCTGTGTGGCTAAATACTTCTAAATACAGTGAAAGTGAGATAGAGGAGAATCCTAGAAAGATTAAAAAAAAAAATCACACCTAAGTTTTCATAATACCCTGCGGTAGAGCATAAAGATAAGGTTAAAAATGAATGAATATTACAATTAAATATGCCCTTACTCATTAAACTGTGCATTATCTTTAGCTGCAACTGCTTGTTTTTTAATATACTGAAGTCATTAGCCTGGCTCTTTTTATAGTCAACCTGCACAATTAGCTGTGACGTCCGCCCACATTAAGGTACAAAAAGACTTTGACTCAACGCGTCAGATAAGTGACAGCTTGTGTGCATTTTCTAAGAACAAGAGAAAATGAGTCAACTGAAGCTTTGGCACTTGGTACATTTACACAAAGGAAAAAATAAGTTAAGGAACATTCAGTGATTTGAAATTAGTGAGTTTTAAGCAGAAAGCGAATCTAATCTAATCCTTAAAATCATTAAAGTTATATTATAGAGGTTCTCAGCCTTTTTGACCTTGAGGCTTGAATGTTCATGTGCAAAGTAACCTGGGGCCCAATCTCATATTAAATGTATTGTATTTTACTGATTGTGCAACCCTCAAGGTGGTGCTCGCATGCAGCCTAACTTTTTATAGCCTACTAGTTTTTGCTTCCTGAAAATGTAAAACAGAAATAATTAATTTGAACTTTTGACATTGGTCTACATGTTTTGCTTGCTACTAAGTTATGAATTGTTTATAACTATGTGTTTTAAGCATTTTTTCACAGCTGCTAGGAGCAAGATGCGTCAGTATGCTAATGCTAACAGTAGTTAGCCAAAATGCTAACAACAAAACAGACAGGTTTAGTGAAGTTTGGTAAACAAACGGGACATTATTAGACAAAGACAGGACATTTAGGACTAAACTGTGCTGGGGGAAATATATTTTAAGTTGTTTTATTGTGAAAAATCAAATCCTTTTAATTCTTGAAGCCCATAAAACATTTATCACATTTTTCTTATTTTGATGATAGTTTGGTCTAATAGTTGTTAATGTAAATAAAAGGACATTTAATCAAAATAGCCAAATTGGGTGAAACTAAGCAAAGGGTTAGTTAATTTTAAACATGCTCGTTAGTTTAATGAAAAACATAGTCAAAGCTGTCACTTCAAAAGAACATTGCAAAAAGAAATAGGCCTAAATGTGAAAATGTTTACAGTTGACTTGGGTTGTAAAGTGAAATCTTCAACCAATATTTAGTTTTTCTTCATTCAAGCGATGTAAGGTTGCTTTTCTCTCTTTAAAGAATAGAGAATGTTGAGACTAGTTTTTAAGAACGAGAGATTTTGTTTCACTGATAAAAATTTTACTTACAAAGTCAAATCACAAATCACTGTATATATAATTATTCTACGTATTTTAGATTTTCTGCATTTTTTTGTTTCAGTTGCATAATTTTCCTGAACTATGACCAATCTACAAGAAATCGGATGACTCCTCTAACTGTTTACATGACATTTAAATAATTTGACACTCCACAAATCCGAAAAGGCTCAGATTCGTGTACGTAGGTTATGTGTTGGTGTGAAGAGTTATATAAGGTCATAAGGTCATAAAGACACCTCAAACTGGATGACTGGAATTGGACTTTTGCATTGATGACTGAAGCATTCGCACTTGTGACTCACACTTGTTAGGCCCATTTCCCACAGACAGAGCCACATCACCAAATGTTATAAACTCACATTGCCTTTGCTGCACTGTTAGATCATTTCTATTCTTTACTTTACTTCAACTTTCGCTAAAAACAATGAAAATATTACTTCTTGTAAACAGGCCAATTTATAGTGTACTGATTTAGGTTTGATTGAATGGCACATCTGTTGTTTCTTGCCATCTGCACATCAAGATTGACTGTGAGATGAATCAAGTTGTGCTAAGTATCCACAGAATACGGAGTACAGCATATGTTCAAGTTGTCCAAAAACATGGCCTCTGTCTCTGCTTCTCTCTGATTATACAGACTCAGAACTTCTCTGAGTAACCATAACTCAGAGAACATGTGGACAACTTAGAGCGAGAAACCCAAATCTATAATTTGTAAATGAGCAAACTGGGTTTTCTCTGCCAGAAAGTATATGGTAAAAGCAGCACTTCGGGACTAAATCAGACAGATGTATTAACTGAATCAAATCAAGAGCAAAAAGCAGCACTCTGATTGGCTGTGCTTGGGGGGGGTCCTCTCACTTTTTCTGAAAAAAGGTGCAATCAAAAATCAATACTACCAAACATCCAATAATGTAGTGTCAAAAAACAAATTCATGGTTGTTCGCAGCATTGATGTCCTTGAGGTCTGGACCTCAGTAGTTTTTGTACATTAACAACAACAAAGTCTGCAGCATTATCCTGTTATGTTACTATTTTAAGTCTGACAAAAACAAGCTATTAAGAACAACAATATCAAAGTTTGGCAGTTAAATAATGGCCCATGTTATGACATTTGATGTGATGTCGTCCATGTTTTTATAGTTTTTCTATATAGAGATCTGGTAAAAACGAATCTTGTTAATCTAACAAAAATTACTTCGGATCAAATGAATTATATGATTTTCTTTTAAAATTTTAGGTGTAGGTGTTCAACCAAACACAGCAGTACTTGTAATTGAGGACATCTTAACTATGTAAATGTATTATTACCTTTTATCATTCAATTTTCAGTACTTGTCCCAAATGTTAAATATGTAAGCTGAATCCAAATTGATTTCACATCATCAAATGAATCCAGCATATCAACAAATCAAAACAAGACATATCAATGTGTCTATTTTTCTGATTATATTTTGCAGTTGCTGGAAGTCCTACTTCTAAATGAAAACCTTGTATGGAAACCTTAATACCATTTTAACCATTGAGAAATTTAATTACATAAGAAATCTCAAACTGACATCTCTAAATGTAAGATTGTTTCTTTACCACCTGCAGTGCCTCGTCTTTAAAACACGCGGCACTGTGATATGGCATGCTTAGTTTCCTTAGTAACATGAAATCAAATTCTGTGTATTTCACGGTTTTGATTCATGGGCCAAACCTCGGTGATAATAACACAAGACAAGCGATCGTCTATTCATTTCCTGGTCTGTTTTTATTTTCTGGCATGTCGCCCATAAAATACACTGAAGATTACCGATATGCATCTTTTCCATGTTACAGTGAGTTCCCGAATCCTACGTAATGACACTTCAAATAGGATTTTTCCGGAGACAAAATAAAAACACATTAGCTTGCATATAACACCCTCCGCAACCACTTTGCAACAACAAATAATAGTAAGACAATGCCCGTAAGGATGCACAATTCAAAAGTATGTAAAATGGTCTGAAGTCAGGTGAATTACACAGGAATCCATTAAATATCAAACAAAAATATTAACACAAAATGCTTTTTTTTTCCACAAGTGTAGCAAAGACTTACAATTTTTAAAGATAATAATATAGTAACAGGTGACAAGGCCTAAAACCAATCATCCTCTCTCGGCAATCTGTCATAAAAACTTGACAACACGTAATATCTCAAGAGATCCGAGTGACAAAAAAGACTCACAATTTGTTCAACAAGACTCTGTACAGCATTGGGGCAGTCCGCTTACAAAAAAAGGCCCGCCCCTTTCCTTCTATTAGAGTTCATGAGAAGAAGCCAAGGCATTATAAACAGGGAATCTCGCATTTAAACTTTACCAAGGACTAATAAAAATGTACAAAACAAATTAGTAAACAGCAATTGGAACATGTCAATAATAAAGTCTTCAAAATAAGGACATTACAAGAGGAATATTCCAGAATTTACCATCCTGGCTAATGTAACAACTTCCAGTTTGCCTTGATTAACAAAACAAAAAAAACAACACGCCTTCTCGGTGATGATTTTGTTCTCGTTTCCACCACATGTCGCTGGTCTCATCCATGTCTTCCAAAGAAAATACAGACTTCTGCTGGGGGATGGTGCAAACACGAAAGCTTTGTTGAGTTGGCAGCGCTGGTTAGAGAATACTACTAAAACATTGGGTGCAAGCCTAATGCTGATTACCTCTTCTTTTTAAAAGGCAGAATATTCAAACAGCGAGATTATTTCAAAGCTTTAGCACCATTGAAAACTTCACTTATGGCAAGCAAAGGGAGGACAGAATCTATACATATCTACCAGCCATTTTGAATGACTTTTGGGCATTTCAAGCACTACTGCAGATAATTTTAAGTTAATGACTGACAGCATGACTATTCCCTTTGTGCTGCAACAACAACATGGCATTATTTATTTGAACGGCTATGCTATGTCCACACTAACGGGCATTTTCAAAAAGAAGTTTTCAAGAGTGCTTTACAAAAAGATTTAACAAACTCGGGCTGAACTTCTTAATAGCATTATACAACTAAATTAAACACCAGCTTCTTATTGTGTTCATCAAAGTGCATTTTCTGTGATCTCCTCCCCAAAATGTGATGCTTTCAAAAATAGCCTCATAAGTGTAGACAAGGCAGAAATTGGTGCAAGATAAATTCCTCCTCATGCAGTTGGTGAAAGTTTTCCAAGATGGCCGTCCCACAAAGAACCTGGAGAAGGTGCAGACTTTTTTTTCTATCCGTAGCTTATGAAAGCATGAAATGACTTATGCGACAGTGTGCCCGTGAAACTTAGGAAAAGTTTTGGTTAGTGTTAGCAGCCAAAATGAAAATATTGTACATGTCTGTAGAAAAGGCCTCCAGGCAGTCCGCCACAGGATGAAACAGGCTTAAAACAGCACCCTATAAAAGTTGTATTCGTGGGCCACTCAGACGCAGGTGCCTTGATGTGTAGGAGCGAGGGCTTTCCTGTTTTTCAAAAGCCAGACCCTTGTCTTTAAAATCTGATGTTTTCTGCTGAGAGACATCTATTAGTGCACTTGCCACGATGAAGCCTAGAGAGGAGACAGAATATTTAGTTACACATTTGAGTGAGAGTTCATTTTAGGTTTAATAAGTAAAACAGACAGCTAAATAAAGGTGCACTGTGTGCTTTTTCTGTTTAAGGATTATTAAAAATTTATTCAAATACACATACTAATTTTTTAAAAAGAAAGAAAGAAACAAAGAAAGAAACAAAACGTATTTGTCATCTACAACCTATAATACCCTTAAAAGAAAAATCACATACACATTTAACAAAAGTAGAGATAAAAAAAAATCACTATTTAAATGGGATTGTAAGATTTATCGCAAATGAATCAAAATGGCTATTTAAAGACTTAACCTAATAATAATAATAAAAACCTTTGCAAACTTTACCCAGTTCCCAAAACCTGGAATTTTCCCCACTTTCCACTATTAAAAATGCACTGAAATGCCACTCGAACTGGGAAATACCACTTCAGTTCACATATGAGCTCAACAATCAGCACAATAAATGAATCTGAGGCTTTAAATGACACAAAAACTATGTAAGCATTGGTACAAGCTATCTAATGTTACTTTTGTTTAGCCCAAAAGGTTAGCTCCGCCCACCAGAATTCAACTCAAAATTAAAATCAACTAGAACATAAAAAGACAAGCTTGAACGCCATTATTTACTATAATTGTCAGTGTCGCCCAGCCCTATTGCCACATTGATAAAAATTTTCAACAATTCTGCAGGGAACCAAGGACACAGTAAAATAGCAGATCTCTTTGTCTCATCTGTAGAATGGAGTATTGCATTTTGCCTTGGAAAATCAAATTCTTCTTGGATGTGTGGTTGTTTCTGTTTATTTAATTTTTTGGTGAATGTCGATAGTGATATTCAAAATGTTGTCAGCTGATGCCGTAATCAATGACTGATTTTCAAAACTGATTTCTGAGGCTGAATTTATATTTTTCATTTAAAAGCATAGCAAAATGAGTCCGATATACAAAAAAATCTTAATATTGGCCCCAAAATACTGGTCTGTCTCTAGCTCAATTCAAATTGACCAAGTATACAGTGATATTTTTGTTATACTTTTTGGTCACCAAATCCAAAATGTAAAAGTAAGACATGCAACTTTGCCTATTGTCTCCAGGGAAACCTAAAAACTAGTTGTCTTTTTCTTTCTAAAACAAAGTCTAATATTTGACATTGTCTAGCCCAGCAGGAGAAGCAGATCCTTGGTAGTTGCAGAACAATTGGCATGGTCAGAAAAAGTCTTCTATAAAGTCGATGACAATGGTTACCTGATTGGCCCGGCGGAGGTAATCCTGTGGTCAGAAGGCAGACGCATCAGGACGGTTAACACAGCAGCTTTGCCTCCTGAGCATGGTTCTACAGCCACCGGCTTTGGCACGCCCTGACAAGACAAAACAATACAAGTTAAGTGCTGGCATGAAAACAAAATCCTCCACAAAAGTAAACTCTCTTAATTACTCAAAGTGATGTAATCTTGGCTGATGAGTTTCGATGGCTGATACAGACGGGGCTCCTCCTCTGAGACAAATGATTTGATTGTCACACAACAACACCTTGTGTCGCTGTCAGACTGTCCGCGGGCTGAGGCGATGACCTACCCCTCTGAGTTTAATGGCCAAAAAGCCGTTTGTCTGGAGCGTGAAAAAACATGTCATCCTGATAATGAACGTCAACGTCGCTTTCGCAGCATGGTTTTGGGAGATGAGGGGAGAGAAATTGGGGAATAATAACATGTCTGATGCGAGCGAGTTCTTCTTGGAACTTACGATGGAAATGAATAGCAACAAGTAAGAAAACAAGGATTATCACAAGCAAAGACTTGTTGGTAGTTTTCATCTGCGGATTGATTATTGGGCAAATTGCCAGTGTAATTTTTGTCATCTAACACTTCCACTCGCACAACGAAAGTCACTGATGCAAGGTCGCACAAAGATGTGGCAGATTTATTAGTCACATTACTTTCTTACTTCTACTTTAACAAAACTGTTTTCTTGCTTTTTGTTTTCACCTGAGTCTATGTTGTCTCTTATTCAATCATCTCCCACTAGACAGCTTTGGAAGCAAGACCCACTCAGGTCCACTTAAATGCTTTTTAATCACAGCTGTCTGCTCCAAGTCCAAACATGACTAATTACAGATAAGTGTCTAGACTCTACACTAAAAGGTCAAACTTGGTTTTGAAACGGACCTATCATATAAAAAATGATAAATAATAAAGATATTTTTATACAGCATTTTTANGAACCTCGAGTAGTTTATATTGTGTCCCTGGCATTTTAGGTGTTTTATTTGATTGACACACAGATATAACATGAAGTAGACACACTTTTCATCCGCTACTAAGTATTCTTCTCGATCTATTCTTAATTCTCATGCACTCCGTGCTGCAACTCACAGCTTTCAGTGACTCTCGCATTATGACATTTAGATCGTGCCGATACACCGGTTCATTTTATTTTATATAATTATACAAGACTTTTGTATGCTCCAAAAATTAATTGGAATAAAACTCCCTATTAAGCTTTGGGAGGTGCTATGCATGGGACTTACTATACATGATCTCTTTCAAACGGATAGCGGGATGGTTGGATTACGGACCCAATAAAGGCCTTCCATTAGTATCTCTCTATAAAGTCTGTTTTACAGGTACGCCTCCTGTTAGGAAGGGTGATTTGGTTTTTATGGCGCCTTATGTACGTAGCTGAAGCGCAATTTTGCAAATCTTTGGAATGGCGTATGCTATTTCCTGACTCCGTTTATTTAATATTCGCATTAACATCGTGTTTTTTATTCTTATTAGCGAATAGATTTAAAACTCTCAGAGTTGTTACGCAAACAAAGCTCAATAACCCACGGGAAACCCTCCTGCGCTTGTTATTTTAAATAACCTGCTGAGGCAGCTCTGGAGGAGGGACTTGGGACTGATATACTTAATTGAGTTCGACACAAAGATATCTCAGCCACAGACACGCTAGTGTAGTTCGCCTTTGTTACCCTAAACATGCTCGCCTAATGACACGCCGCGCCAATCCCGCTTACCTCGACCCCAGAAATAAACAATAACATGTATAATGTCTGTAGGTGCCGAGAGGTCATAGCTTACGTAACCACGGATGATAAAACAACAGCTGTTGTGTTGGCAGGTTCTTGAATCCTATAGTTTAAACTGGTGTTAAGTTTTTTTTGGATTGTGTCCCAGATGGGCCTTGTGCGGCACTTAAGTGAATCTACTCTATGCAGAGTGATCCAGGAGCTCGTCCTCTTAACACAGAGAGGTGGCGAAAGGATTTGGGCATGATATTCAAACAATGGAACCGAGAACATTGGCCCTAGTACTCTTTTTGTGTGTGTTGCGCTTTTGAGTTAAAATAGTACGCCAGATCATGCGCCATTTACTTAAAGAAATAACCGACAGGATTAGCGTTTCATACTGTGGAGCCAGCCAATGCCTTAATGGAATATGGTACATAGGAGTACTTTTGGGGAAACTAAATTTTTGCCTAAGAAGTAGAGTACGAGAGCATAGTTTCTGGCCGCTAAGTTTGTTCAAATCGTGGTAATGAGTGTGGAAGTAAACTATCTGGCAGGCTGTGAGAAGAAAAAGCTGAGAAAGACACGACATGCTCGCTGTGTCAGCGGTATTGGTACCAGTCCCTCGAGGAATTTCACGATCGGTGTTGTTACACATTGCTTGCCATATTTCGTACTTCCTTATATAAGAAGCTTTGTTTATTGTGAAATAATTGTGCGGTCAGGTCCAGTAGATTGGGTGGTTTTGTTTCTTCCTTGTTGTATTTAAAGAATGTTGACCTGTTACACCATGTACATTAGATTTTTGTATTATGCCTGCTGCGGCGCTATGATGAAGGGTGCTAATGTTGATTTTTTTTTTTCTGCGGCACACTCGCTCTTTGCCTTTCGCGCAAATGCTCTTCCTAGCCGTGAAGGCGGTGCTGCCCACGTTTTAATTATGGTACACGTCGCCACCCAAAACCAAGGCCAACTACTTGTGTTGCATCTGATTATTAGTGGGCGGTGAAATGAAAAAGTTTCAACTCCTTGTTGAGTTCATGTTTGTCTAGTAAAGTAGCTGCTTTTCCATATTGAGGAGCAAATGAAGAAGAATCCCACACTCTTTGTACTTACGTGCACAATTTAGCAAAAAGAATGCGTATAACAGAAAATCGAGAGTGATCGTCGGACTTTCAGAACCAAGTGTGAATGTGACAGACAAACAATCCTCTTATAAGAAAAATTCTCTTTACTAATCTGGCACGCTTCCTGCGTTACACACAGATGTAACAATTCAGCGCATTACATATCGAGGCAGTATGTAGCCTTTCTGGTTCTAGTAAATAATCATGTTCATTTAATTATGAGCTAGTATATATATTTACAGCATATATTGAAATGCACTTCTTAAAGTTAACAAGTGAAATTTGTGAGCTAAACGTTTAAGTTGATATTCAGTTTGTGATTTATTTGAAAAAACAGAGCTTGAGGCATAAATTTTGGTGATTGTTATCGCATTGTAGCATCGATCAAGGTTTATTGTTTATATTGGAAGAAATATCTGAGAAATATCTTTATTATAAGTTTTTGGGATCTATTGTGTAAATTAGTCATTTGGGTTTGAGTGGGCCTAGGGAGTTTATGGGTAAAAAATGTTTTGGAGGGATGGTTGCGGACGATAGGAGAGTAACGCATACATCGAGATAAAAATGTGGTGACCACCTTTGACATAGATCTTTGAATAAATTTGCAAATAAAGAATTATGTAACAAATATAGTTCGGGTGTTATACAATTGTCGTATGCAATTTATAGTAAATTCTGTGGACCTCGTCGGAATTGGTTAACTTCCTGTACGTTCATCTTAACAAAGTTATCTAGACTCAGTGCTCAAAAATCAATGACTGTAATTGTAAGAGAGAACAAGTTGTTACTAAGCAAAATTGTGGTGGGGTTGTTTATTTGGAAGGTGGACATTTCGGTGTTTTAGCTCTCAAATATTCACTAGAGATAGTTTAGTGGGTGTCGTATTTTTGTCTGACAGAAGCCATAGAATGCGCACTGCACTATCGCAACTCACCTGCCATTAAAAAGTGCAAGCACAGTAAGCAGCGCAAACAAGCTCCAGAATGTCTTCTATCTAGCAATAATCCTAACACCAGCCAGATAAGAAGCAATAAATAAGTCTTAGAGAGTATGGTGAAGGCGTCCTAATTCAATGTTAAGGTCACACGTCTTTTACCTGAGTGTTGCAGCGGCCTATAAATGGAGGTTCATCAGATGGGTTGGCGCCACAAAATGTCGACCGTTGATAAAACCTTGGAGAGGGTCTTCACACATCCGCGCTTGACATTTAGTGAATTCTAGCGGATAAATTCTTGGCCAATGCCAATACGTTTTCTGCTGCTGAATTGTAGCTTAGTTTTATACATCTCGGCTATGCTACTCCTGGTACTACAGAATACATAAACAATTCTCTAATACTCAGGGTGGCTTCTAAGTGGCATTCTACAAAATAGATGTGTTTCAGGAGACAGGGGCAATGCGACCAATTATCTAAGCTAAATAAGTATGATTTTCTCTATATTTTTAACACAGCTACATAATGGATTATGCTTATCAGTGCGGTGCGGTGTGACTGTGAAGGACTGTGAAAGGTCAATACTTAAATTTGGAGAGTATCTCATGGGAGTGATGGGTGTATTCAAGCCACTCCAATACTTTCACAACACGATCTACTTCCACCGCTTCTTTCACGTACCTCCCACAGACCTTCTCGCCCTCTCGTATGCAAGCTGTAAGACACGTAATTCCCTTAGACACCTATCTCGGCCCGCCACTCTTCTCCTCATTCGCTTTTCGCTTCAAACCTCCACTTCAGCAGCACACCCTGCTCATCCTGTTGATTTGCCATGACAAATCTGGATAGAAGGTTTTATTATTATGATGGTTTGTTGTTGTATTTTGCTAACCGTCTTTCATGATGTCGAGATATTTCCAAATAATCATCGAGTAAGCATCGGAGGGCTGGAGAAGATGGTATATTACCAAGGTATACACACTAAAATATTAGTTCCCTCCCACTATCCTACTTCACCCTCTTCTCCTCTTCTTTCCCGGTCCTTCTTCCACATTCCCCAATCCCGCCACACCGCCCCCAACAACAGGCTCTCTATCCTCCCAATCAAAAGGTGTAACTTGTTCATTGGTTTGTGTTATTTATAGGGCCCCACTTTTCACTGGGCTATTTCTCCTCCCCCTCTCTTCCTTTTAAGTCTACAATATACCCTCACAATAATATGGTACTAGGGTATTAACTCCATTTACTATATCTCTCTGTAGATATAAATTATTGAAGATGGCACATTGAAATTGTGGTTTTTACTTTCTGCACATGGAAAGATAAATAACAGACCTCTTTATCCTATTGACTCTACTAAGTTTAACAAGGATTCCAAATTTGGGTTCGTCATATTAATAGGTTTGTAATTTTTCTAAAAAATGCATCCATCTTTTTAACAAAAGTTTTTCCAATATTTTGAGAATTGGGATAGCAGTGAAATGGGCCTATAATTACAAACTAAATGACGGTCTCCACTTTTGAAAATTGGAATAATTTTTGCCGTTTTCATATTATTTGGAAATACACCCAATTTAAAAGATTGATTAAATATGTAAGTTAGTGGTTCGACGGTAAACTCAATAGTGTTTTTAACTAGTAGCATATCAATATCAATCCAGTCTTT
This sequence comes from Mugilogobius chulae, assembly GCA_038363315.1. Taxonomy (NCBI): domain Eukaryota; kingdom Metazoa; phylum Chordata; class Actinopteri; order Gobiiformes; family Gobiidae; genus Mugilogobius; species Mugilogobius chulae. Next base: position 31,708,759 of record CM076401.1, on the reverse strand, counting down.
TGATGTTTTATTTTTAAAACCTTTAGCAATTTGTAAAATTTCATTTTTGTTCACTTCAGTTATAAACATTGAAAATATATTTACATTAATACCATGATTTATTTCTGTATCTTTATATTTAGACTTTTTTATGTCATTTGCTAAGTTTTTGCCCACATTAGAGAAATATTCATTAAATTCATTTGCTATATCTTTTGAGTTCCTGATTGAAATGTTATTCTTTTTAACATAATTTGGACGGTCTTGCTTACTAGTCTTACTAATTAAGTTATTCAACACTTTCCACGTCTTTAACATATTTTGTCTTAATTGTTCCAGTAGAGTGTGATAATATTGCTTTTTACTCTGTCTCATAATGCAGATGAGTTTATTTTTATATTTTTTATATCTATTTTCAGCCTCTGTTGTCCTTTCTTTTATAAATTGTTTGTATAATGTGTTTTTCTTTTTACATGCATTTTCTATTGCCTTGGTTATCCATGGCTTTTTATTATCATTTTCTTTTACCCTTACTTTTGCATCGGACAATTTCTATTATAGAGCTCGATAAATGTATGCAAAAAAGCATCATATGCTGTATTAACATCTGTCGATGCATAAATTTCATTCCATGTTTGTTTTCTCAGGTCTTTTTTGAATGATTCTATGTGATCTGTGGTGCAGCATCTTATAAATTTGTAGTGGGGTTGTGCCTGAGTTCTCTTTCTGAATACCTTTTTAAACACTGCAAAAACAGGCAGGTGATCACTTATGTCACATATAAACAGGCCTCCAAAGATATTTTTTTCTAGTATGCTAGTAAAAATATTATCTATCAGCGTTGCACTTTCTGTAGTTATTCGGCTTGGCTTATTAATGATTGGCATAGTCCATTACTGTACATTGTATTAATAAACTCGATACTTGTTTTAAGTCCAAGAGGATTTATTAAATCCACATTTAGGTCTCCACAAACTATTTTATCTTTATTTGTTCCCATTATGTTAACCAACTCAGTCATTTTATCGTTGAAAATTGTTACATTTGTTCCTGGTGGTCTGTACACACAACTTAGCATTACATTTTTAGATTTTTTTACTTCAATTTCCACTGTTACACATTCCATTATATTTCAATGATATATGATGCCTTTTTAATAAATTTACTTCTTAGAGTGTTATCGATATACAGAGCCACTTTTTTATGTTTTCTATTGTTGTATACAGCTCATAACCTTCAAGACTTACTTCTACCACTTTGTCATCATCAAGCCACGTCTCTGATACAGCAATCACATTAAATTTTTTTAGAGACTTTAGACATTTTTTATAGAAGAATGTTTTTTACATAGACTTCTACTATTAAGATGTATGACTGATAAAGCTCCCTGAGTATCTACACTAGAATTAAATTGTTCTTCAGAGTAATATTCACAGTTGATTTCAAGATTATTATAGTAGATGGTTTGAGGTCAATTCATTTTAATAGCAAGCATTTGATAGAGATGATCAAGTTGTGCCAAGTATTGCCAGAGAAATATGAGTCCAGCAAATATGTCAAGTTGTCCAAAAACATGGCCTCTGTCTCTGCTTCTCTCTGATTATACAGACTCAGAACTTCTCTGAGTAACCATAACTCAGAGAACATGTGGACAACTTAGAGCGAGAAACCCAAATCTATAATTTGTAAATGAGCAAACTGGGTTTTCTCTGCCAGAAAGTATATGGTAAAAGCAGCACTTCGGGACTAAATCAGACAGATGTATTAACTGAATCAAATCAAGAGCAAAAAGCAGCACTCTGATTGGCTGTGCTTGGGGGGGTCCTCTCACTTTTTCTGAAAAAAGGTGCAATCAAAAATCAATACTACCAAACATCCAATAATGTAGTGTCAAAAAACAAATTCATGGTTGTTCGCAGCATTGATGTCCTTGAGGTCTGGACCTCAGTAGTTTTTGTACATTAACAACAACAAAGTCTGCAGCATTATCCTGTTATGTTACTATTTTAAGTCTGACAAAAACAAGCTATTAAGAACAACAATATCAAAGTTTGGCAGTTAAATAATGGCCCATGTTATGACATTTGATGTGATGTCGTCCATGTTTTTATAGTTTTTCTATATAGAGATCTGGTAAAAACGAATCTTGTTAATCTAACAAAAATTACTTCAGATCAAATGAATTATATGATTTTCTTTTAAAATATGATTTTCTTTGTAAAATTTTTTAAAAAGGTAATATGTGGTCCTACCAACTTGTGTCTATCCCGTTAATCTCACAAGCCACCTGGCATTTTTGATGATGGTGACGTCAGAGGGCTGATGGCATATATGGCAGCTTGATTCCATCACTCTCCCAGGGCAGCTGTGCCTGCAACAACGCTTAACTCAGGTGTGGATGTGAAGCATCTTTGGGCATCTGAAAGCGCTATATAAATCAAAGCATTATCCATAATTTCAGTACTTGTCCAAATGTTAAATATGTAAGCTGAATCCAAATTGATTTCACATCATCATATGAATCCAGCATATCAACAAATCAAAACAAGACATATCAATGTGTCTATTTTTCTGATTTATATTGTGCAGTTGCTGGAATCCTACTTCTAAATGAAAACCTTGTATGGAAACCTTTAATCCATTTTAACCATTGAGAAATTTAATTACATAAGAAATCTCAAACTGACATCTCTAAATGTAAGATTGTTTCCTTTTCACCTGCAGTGCCTCGTCTTTAAAACATGCGGCACTGTGATATGGCATGCTTGGTTTCCTTAGTAACATGAAATCAAATTCTGTGTATTTCACGGTTTTGATTCATGGGCCAAACCTCGGTGATAATAACACAAGACAAGCGATCGTCTATTCATTTCCTGGTCTGTTTTTATTTCTGGCATGTCGCCCATAAAATACACTGAAGATTACCGATATGCATCTTTTCCATGTTACAGTGAGTTCCCGAATCCTACGTAATGACACTTCAATAGATTTTCCGGAGACAAAATAAAAACACATTAGCTTGCATATAACACCCTCCGCAACCACTTTGCAACAACAAATAATAGTAAGACAATGCCCGTAAGGATGCACATTCAAAAGTATGTAAAATGGTCTGAAGTCAGGTGAAGTACACAGGAATCCATTAAATATCAAAACAAAAATATTAACACAAAATGCTTTTTTTTTTCCACAAGTGTAGCAAAGACTTACAATTTTTAAAGATAATAATATAGTAACAGGTGACAAGGCCTAAAACCAATCATCCTCTCTCGGCAATCTGTCATAAAAACTTGACAAACACGTAATATCTCAAGAGATCTGAGTGACAAAAAAGACTCACAATTTGTTCAACAAGACTCTGTACAGCATTGGGGCAGTCCGCTTACAAAAAAAGGCCCGCCCTTTCCTTCTATTAGAGTTCATGAGAAGAAGCCAAGGCATTATAAACAGGGAATCTCGCATTTAAACTTTACCAAGGACTAATAAAAAATGTACAAAACAAATTAGTAAACAGCAATTGGAACATGTCATTAATAAAGTCTTCAAAATAAGGACATTACAAGAGGAATATTCCAGAATTTACCATCCTGGCTAATGTAACAACTTCCAGTTTTGCTTGATTAACAAAACAAAAAAAACAACACGCCTTCTCGGTGATGATTTTGTTCTCGTTTCCACCACATGTCGCTGGTCTCATCCATGTCTTCCAAAGAAAATACAGACTTCTGCTGGGCGGATGGTGCAAACACGAAAGGCTTTGTTGAGTTGGCAGCGCTGGTTAGAGAATACTACTAGAAACATTGGGTGCAAGCCTAATGCTGATTACCTCTTCTTTTTAAAAGGCAGAATATTCAAACAGCGAGATTATTTCAAAGCTTTAGCACCATTGAAAACTTCACTTCATGGCAAGCAAAGGGAGGACAGAATCTTTACATATCTACCAGCCATTTGAATGACTTTTGGGCATTTCAAGCACTACTGAGATCATTTTTAAGTTAATTGACTGACAGCACTGACTATTCCCTTTGTGCTGCAACAACAACATGGCATTATTTATTTGAACGGCTATGCTATGTCCACACTAACGGGCATTTTCAAAAAAGAAGTTTCAAGAGTGCTTTACAAAAGATTTAACAACTCGGGCTGAACTTCTTGAATAGCATTATACAACTAAATTAAACACCAGCTTCTTATTGTGTTCATCAAAGTGCATTTTCTGTGATCTCCTCCCAAAATGTGATGCTTTCAAAAATAGCCTCATAAGTGTAGACAAGGCAGAAATTGGTGCAAGATAAAGTTCCTCCTCATGCAGTTGTGAAAGTTTTCCAAGATGGCCGTCCCACAAAGAACCTGGAGAAGGTGCAGACTTTTTTTTTTCTATCCGTAGCTTATGAAAGCATGAAATGACTTATGCGACAGTGTGCCCGTGAAACTTAGGAAAAGTTTTGGTTGTGTTAGCAGCCAAAATGAAAATATTGTACATGTCTGTAGAAAAGGCCTCCAGGCAGTCCGCCACAGGATGAAACAGGGCTTAAAACAGCACCCTATAAAGTTGTATTCGTGGGCCACTCAGACGCAGGTGCCTTGATGTGTAGGAGCGAGGGCTTTCCTGTTTTTCAAAGCCAGACCCTTGTCTTTAAAATCTGATGTTTTCTGCTGAGAGACATCTATTAGTGCACTTGCCACGATGAAGCCTAGAGAGGAGACAGAATATTTAGTTACACATTTGAGTGAGAGTTCATTTTAGGTTTAATAAGTAAAACAGACAGCTAAATAAAGGTGCACTGTGTGCTTTTTCTGTTTAAGGATTATTAAAAAATATTTATTCAAATACACATACTAAATTTTTATTGAAAAGAAAGAAAGAAACAAAGAAAGAAACAAAACGTATTTGTCATACTACAAACAGGTAGAGATAAAAAAAAAAATCACTATTTAAATCGGGATTGTAAGATTTATCGCAAATGAAATCAAAATGGCTATTTAAATGAACCTAATAATAATATAATAATAAAAAAAAAACATAAAAAAAAAACCTTTGCAAACTTTTACCCAGTTCCCAAAACCTGGAATTTTCCCACTTTCCACTTGTAAAATGCACTGAAACGCGACTCGAACTGGGAAATACCACTTCAGTTCACATATGAGCTCAACAATCAGCACAATAAATGAATCTGAGGCTTTAAATGACACAAAAACTATGTAAGCATTGGTTACAAGCTATCTAATGTTACTTTTGTTTAGCCCAAAAGGTTAGCTCCGCCCACCAGAATTCAACTCAAAATTAAAACTCAACTAGAACATAAAAAAGACAAGCTTGAACGCATTTTTGTTGCATTTACTTAATATAATCAGCATATACTATATATTGTCAGTGTCGCCCAGCCCTATTGCCACATTGATAAAAATTTTCAACAATTCTGCAGGGAACCAAGGACACAGTAAAATAGCAGAATCTCTTTTGTCTCATCTGTAGAATGGAGTATTGCATTTTGTTGCCTTGGAAGAAAATCAAATTCTTCTTGGATGTGTGGTTGTTTCTGTTTATTTAATTTTTGGTGAATGTCGATAGTGATATTTCAAAATGTTGTCAGCTGATGCCGTAATCAATGACTGATTTTCAAAACTGATTTCTGAGGCTGAATTTATTATTTTTCATTTAAAAGCATAGCAAAATGAGTCCGATATACAAAAAAATCTTAATATTGGCCCCAAAATACTGGTCTGTCTCTAGCTCAAATTCAAATTGACCAAGTATACAGTGATATTTTTGTTATACTTTTTGGTCACCAAATCCAAAATGTAAAAGTAAGACATGCAACTTTGCCTATTGTCTCCAGGGAAACCTAAAAACTAGTTGTCTTTTTCTTTCTAAAACAAAGTCTAATATTTGACATTGTCTAGCCCAGCAGGAGAAGCAGATCCTTGGTAGTTGCAGAACAATTGGCATGGTCAGAAAAAGTCTTCTATAAAGTCGATGACAATGGTTACCTGATTGGCCCGGCGGAGGTAATCCTGTGGGTCCAGAAGGCAGACGCATCAGGACGGTTAACACAGCAGCTTTGCCTCCTGAGCATGGTTCTACAGCCACCGGCTTTGGCACGCCCTGACAAGACAAAACAATACAAGTTAAGTGCCTGGCATGAAAACAAAATCCTCCACAAAAGTAAACTCTCTTAATTACTCAAAGTGATGTAATCTTGGCTGATGAGTTTCGATGGCTGATACAGACGGGGCTCCCTCCCTCTGAGACAAATGATTTGATTGGTCACACAACAACACCACTTGTGTCGCTGTCAGACTGTCCGCGGGCTGAGGCGATGACCTACCCCTCTGAGTTTAATGGCCAAAAAGCCGTTTGTCTGGAGCGTGAAAAACATGTCATCCTGATAATGAACGTCAACGTCGCTTTCGCAGCATGGTTTTGGGAGATGAGGGGAGAGAAATTGGGGAATAATAACATGTCTGATGCGAGCGAGTTCTTCTTGGAACTTACGATGGAAATGAATAGCAACAAGTAAGAAAACAAGGATTATCACAAGCAAAGACTTGTTGGTAGTTTTCATCTGCGGATTGATTATTGGGCAAATTGCCAGTGTAATTTTTGTCATCTAACACTTCCACTCGCACAACGAAAGTCACTGATGCAAGGTCGCACAAAGATGTGGCAGATTTATTAGTCACATTACTTTCTTACTTCTACTTTAACAAAACTGTTTTCTTGCTTTTTGTTTTCACCTGAGTCTATGTTGTCTCTTATTCAATCATCTCCCACTAGACAGCTTTGGAAGCAAGACCCACTCAGGGTCCACTTAAATGCTTTTTAATCACAGCTGTCTGCTCCAAGTCCAAACATGACTAATTACAGATAAGTGTCTAGACTCTACACTAAAAGGTCAAACTTGGTTTTGAAACAGACCTATCATAAAAATAAAATGATAAATAATAAAGATAATTTTTATACAGCATTTTTACTCAAAATAATGTTCTTGTTCTAATTTGGTTTCACACTATCATCATAATGCTACATTTAGTTTTATTAGTTTTGGTACCTTGATATACATTTTTTGGATGAAACAAATGCATGTTCAATATCTTAAAGTAAATTTGGACACATAATCTATACACTGAAAGTCATTTCCATATCATCATTTGTCTGTGTTTTTTAAACCACTGTCAGCAAATCTGTTGTCTGGAGCAGAAATCAAGAGTTTGGAAGAAGAAATTTGATTGTTGTCAGTGTTCAGTGGCACAAATAAGTCTGTATAGTTCATATTCATGAAAACATTACCAAAACTCATTAGTATTTGTATTTTGAATAGACTAAACAAAATCAAATAAAAAATCTAGATCGATCAATATGTCAGAAAAGGCCTTGATTTTTTTTTTCTCCAGATTGATTGACCTTATGGTAAATGGTCTCTATTTATCTTTTTTTTTTATGGTCTCTATCTATCTATGCCTTTCAAGGCACTCAAAGCGCTTTGCAATCAAGGATGCGCTCACCCAGTGCACGCAGACACTGAGGCAATGTGGGTAAGGACACACAGACAGTCCATCCATTTTGTCAAACTGTGACATCGGGAGTTCCAGCAGTCTCCCATCCAAGTATAACAGCCCCCAACTTTCTAAGCTTCTAAAATCTAACAAGATCTGGCTTTGACAAGCAGGTATGTCCACTTATGACTCCTAAATAAATGTCAAACTATGATCTCATCATAAATAAAAAGCTAGTCTGATCTTAAGACTGTAAGTTATGAACCCTTACATTAACAGCCAATCTCAACTATGGGCCATAAGCAGGACACATAGGGCATTGTCAGACGTTGGGCCGTCTGCGGAGAACTTAAAAGACCTCTTGCACAAGCCTCTATTGACTGAACCTTAACCACATTATGAGAAGAGAATATTCTTAAAGATCAATATGCTTTTTATATCCAGCGGTGGCCTGAAAATCCAATCACGCACTAGACCGTTCACTGATCTTTGGGATGACTTTACATCAAGGAGACGGGTCAGCTTCAGCCTTCATCCATGTTTTATTTATGTCAGATAACTGTTTAGTCATTTGCATTCCTCTAAATCTGCGTGTACATTTCCATATCCATCGCATACGGTCACGGGCTCACCAAAACACTCTCACTTTCTCTCTCTCTCGCCCAGTGGCAGGTGTCATCTATCATTCTCGCTGCCCATATGTTGAGCGCCATTCAAAGTGAGGGGAGACATCTGTGACATCCAGGCCCTTTAGCGTTCGGTTGCCAGATTGGCGCAGTTGTGAGGCAGCTGTTGACATTGTGGTCTGTAAAAAGCAGCGTCCGTCCCTCGGGGGCTAAAGCGGGCCAAAGATACAGGGAAAACAGACACATTGCTAGCGATGATGCTCCCCTCTCAGTCCAGCTGGAGGCTTGTGAAAACTTAGTGGCAGAGGGCTGTAACTGATGCAGTGTCATCCATGTTGACAGTACAGTACGACGTGGGGTAAATGAAGGTGTCTGCTGAGGCTTGAGTGATGGACGGATCAGGAATAGAAGCTTTAGAGTGGTTTGTGACCTTTCAAAGTTAATGGGTTAAATGTTTATCTATTATCAGAGACAAAGAGGGTAAAACTCAGGAAGATACATTTACTCCAACACAGTGCAGTTTAAATGAATAACCATTTAATTAAATTGTACTTTTCTGAGTTTTTGGATGCAGCAGTAATGCTTTGTCCACTAATCTAATGCATTCTGACTCCTAACTATTCTCCAAATGAGCTTAGAAGCACTTTTCACAACTTTTAGACGTGTGCCGGTAAACTAATATGCACTATCATTAGACATGGAATTAACCATGAAACAATTTTTACTTAAACAGATGCTTCAAAACATACCTTAAGCCATTTTAATTTTAATAGTTTGTCTTTACATTTTATAAACTCCTAACTTTTGTGAATCACACTTGAAAGAAGTTCGTTGGTTGCGATCCAAACAGTGGTGGAGGGGATTGTTAGCAAAGACAACAGCAAGTAGCACCTGAATCAAGCAACACAAAGATGGCAGCTTCCATGGATGTACAGTATGTGTTTCTGCTATAATTCTATCCCAAGCGCACATTGGATTGGCCATTATGATTTGTTGCTGTGATTGGTTAAGCACAAACTAAGGTAGGAACTAGCTGACAAGTCACCCAATCAGCGTGAAGTATTTCATTTAACGTCCCACCTTTTACCGAACGCTTTCAGCGGGAAAAGAAGACTCAAGTTGGAGTTCAACACATATCCATCTGGCCTGAGCCTGGTTAAACTCCACATAATAAGTAGTGGAGTTGGTTATGAAGTAGGTTTTCATCATGTTACATTTGTGGAAGTCTTTACGTCTCTTAACTGTGTGGGAGACAATATAGAGAAATGTCATGAGTTACCTTTGACATAAACAAAGATCAGTGGTTACAAATGTTTCCAGTCAATGACACCTTTATTCTCTGACGGACCTAACTGCATTAATCCAAAGTTATAAGTTGCAATCTTAATGTATGCAAATGTTATACTGATAAACACTTCTGACCTAAAACTAATTAATGGCTAATGCAAATGAGCTTAAATACAATTTAGGCTGGCGTTTATATTCAGCGTTTTAGCCATGTGCCAAATTGTACCACTGAAGAAGTTTTTGTAATTGGGAACTAATATATTCAGTGAGGTGTGAAAAAATAATTTGACGCATTTTTTTGTAGTATTTGGGAAAGTATTCAACTGGATTTTGGCAAAGAAAAATGTTTAATTAAATCACAGTAGAGATTAGACTGAATATGCTATATATTAGAAAGCTATAGGAAACTCACGCAGAAAAACAGGGTTGTGTGGGTTCAACCTACACTTTGAAAATCAGGAAACAGAAAGTCTTATCATGATTTAAATCGTAAGCACTTTCAAACACATATTTGCCGCAGCCACACATGAGCGAGTGTAAGGAACTTTTATGTGCGCCGCTTATAAATGAAGACGCAAACCAACAATACCCAGAGTGCCACTTCACAGCATATACACTTTACCAGGCATGTGACATTTATACAGCAGCTAATTAACGGCCCACTTTAATCAAAGCTGTCGCAATAAACACAGTAGTTAGCGGGATTACTTAGGCCCGGACTGTATTTAAATGCTTGGGCAAATGCAGCACAAATGGCCCCAGTGAGAGTAAAGAAAGCATTGTTTTTCTCCTCCTTGGCTCTTTACACTGCCCTTCACTACACCATAATGCATCGTGAGTAGCACTCGGTGGCGCGCTAATAGCTAATGTAGAGGCTTTTTGCTGGTTGCCACAGTGATTTTATCCCTCTCAGCTGCAGGTGACACCGCTCTGGTTCACGGCAGAAGGAACAGAGTTGGTCCTCTGATGTCAATTCAAAGATGCAGTGCTCTTTTACTGGCCTGTTCTTAACGCAAGTGGCGGAAGGAGTTTTGTGTTGTGTGAGCCAGCTTAGAGACTTCTGCAGTGTTTAAATATGTGTTTACGAGAGACGAGACATGGGTTGAAAATGTCAAGGATGTAAATGTGTTTTTTTTTGGTATACAGTGATCATGTACGTTTTTTGATATTTCTACTTAAAAGGTTGTAAAAGTATTTTCCAAGGAAGGGCAAATCCGACAACTGCTTGTGTATTTTTTAAATGTTCTACTGCTGTGTTCACCTCCTCTTCTGTGACCTTGGGAACATCAGTTTGATTGACAGACCCACAGGCCATAATGAGGCAGCCTTGTTTGCTTATACAGTATATCAAGTCATGTAGTCTGTAGTTGTATTGAATTTTCTCCGTTTACTATAAAGTTAAGGGGACATAAGTGTTGTCACAATGAGTCCTAGAGTTGTAAGGAAAGGTAAGGAACTCTGGATGTTTGAGGTAGGACAACTTTATTTAACATCAGTCCATGACCCGGAGACTTGAACACTCAAAACCTTGAGCCAGTATTGGCTATTTAAGCCGGATTATGCTTTCACACAAGGAACTTAAAAAGTAACTAGGGGGGCCAGCTTGGAGAAAAACTATCCGAGATGTAATGAGAAATGCATTTCATACCACTGCATAGTAATGTGAAACGCTGAAACTGCAGGTGGCCTTAAGACGAGATGGATATTTCTACAAAATTTACAAGGCTGTTACAAATCTAAAACGACTATTTTTGACCAAATGTAACAACAAAACAAATCTAAAAGTCCATCCAAATCTATTTGTTGAAGTAAGGTTCAACCTAAAATGAATCAAATGTAATAACAAAAAGAATGACTATCTAACTGGGATATAAAATCATTTATTGGTAAGCATAGTAAGCATGTAGACTCAAGACTATTCTATTCCTATCCCATTTTAACAACTTATATTATGTAATATTGTTATACTAATATCTACTTGTCAATCCTTATTTTTTATTATACATTTTATTGCAATGGCTGCTATTTTTATTTAAATTTTCAAGTACTGTTCCCCTCTAAGTCTAGCAGCTTTGCATTCTTATGTATTCTTTTTTTTATTCCTAAAGTTATTACAATATCACTCATGCCTCTTTAGAATGTCAGATCTAAAAACTTACCAGACAAAAGAAAAGTTAAAAACAAATTTGATGTCAGTGTCTCCAAACCCTTCAATTCAGTCCTCTTTTATGTTTCAGCAGCCGTCGTCTCTTCTAAAATAATGCATTCCTAAGAAATCTATAAACATCTTACAGAAACTTCATTGCTCAAAAAAAAGACGTGTCTTGACAATCGATTGGTAAACAGCAGCAGGTGTACAGCCCTGATTGTACAGGACAAAGAATCTAAAATCAGGAGGACGAGATGAGAAAGGCTGGGTAGATTTCTTATTGATGTGGGAGTGGACATTTTGTGTGGACAATGCTGAGGCTGAGAGCAGCAACAGCACAGGTCAGAGTAAGACTAATAATGCTTTAATACTGCAGTTAGCATTTACTTTAAGACTTTTATTCAACTTTGCGTCTATTAAACAATCATTTAAACTGATTAAATAAAACATCATCTAGCTGTGGTTCCACACATCTGATGGTAATTATTTGTTATTCACAAAAGCAGAGTGTAGGACGCCTCAGAGGACGTAGGTATCGTGCCTATCCCAAAGTTCTTGGGTGTAGTTGCTCATATTTTTCCTCAATCCAAACTTTGGGTAATCTTCTAACTAGTAACTCAAAACAATGGTTTCATTTAAAAATTTGGAAAACAACTTATGTAATGGCTACATTTCACACCCGGGATACGGCTGCACAATTATTCAAAATCAAACTGAATTTGCAATGGACACAATAAGCAATTTTTGAAGTTCCATAATTTCCTTTACAAACAGCAATATGTGACTTTCTGTAAACAAAAATGATTTTCTAGTAGGTTAAATCAATTCTTAGCTTGGGTGCAATTATTTTATTAATGTATTAGTTAATAAATCATTTTGGTCCAATTCTCCCCTAAAACACAATTAAAACTTGTACAGAATTCTATATTTAAAAACCAGATCACCAGGTCGTCATTGTAAATGAGAAATTGTTATTAATTGACCTACCTGGTAAAATAGTGAATAAATAAATAAATGAATTTTAAAAACATACATCGCAAATTGAATCGCAGTCACAATACTGGTCAGAAGTCATTTCTGGTTGGACAATTATGCAGCCCTGAGTTAACCCACATACGTACTAAAAACAATGTCTCACAACACTGTGTTTACGAAAGTTACAGGTCCAGTCGAGCTACCGTTTGTGGATATTTCCAGATTTTGTGCAGCCGTACCTGCTTGTTAAAGCCTGATCCTGTCAGATCTCAGAAGCAAAGCAAGTTAGAGCCTGGTTAGTACTTGGATGGGAGGCAGTTGGAACACCAGGTGCCACAGTGGGACAAGTGCGACTGTCGTGCCATTGGGCAAGACACTTGCACCACCCTGTCTCAGTGTCTGTGAATAAATCCCTGATTGCAAATTACGAAAAAGCGCTATATAAATAGACCATTTTTCCAAACTCAACATAAGCTTAACTAAATTATTATGCAAAAAGTATGAGAAGAATGAGGGAAAGAGCTTTGCATCTTGCAGCTCAAATTTGTAAACCTCTTCCTTCTTTTGCTTTCTAACTTTTGTATGTGTGAAGTTGAATGACATAACTGTCATAACTAGCAGTCATTATAAAGACATGTACCTTGCTTACCCTTAGCATATTTTTCTCAATCCACTTTCAGTTCACAAGTAAATGTTCTTTCTTTAATTGAGTGACATAGCTGTTAGATCTCAAAAGTACAGAAATTGAGTATAGAGAAGAACTTAGTAGTGTAGAGAGTGCCGTGTAAGAGGAGACGCCACATAAAATAGTCAAATCAAGTCTTACATCAAGCACAGGCTGTAGTAGTTCAGTCTGTTCTCCTCGAGCGTCCAGGGCAACGGCCACCGAGGCAAAGGGACGACTGGCCATCTGCTGACGCTCTCTCATCAGTTGCTGTAATAAAAAAAACAATAAGTGTTTAATGTAAAGAAGTTTAATTGCTATTAGGCATTCAACTTGCAGGAATAAGAATTACATAACACAGCATACCTGAAAAACATACCATCTGTGGATATACATCTACAGGTTATATCAATCATGTGACAATCTGCTAAAAAAGTCTTAATTTCTAAGACTTTGTGGCTGCTAAATACAAACACTTTTTCTCTAATTATCTTCGATCGATCAGTCTCTGTAAAGCTTTGAGTAAGTAACAGAAGAAAAAATAAATAATAAACATGTATATAAAATGGGACAAAAATGTAAATTGTGATCCGTCTGAGGATAATGTGAAATAATTTTACCATATTGCATTGTTTGCATAGGTTTAAAGAGGACAAACAATGGTTATGATCCTATGATGATAAATATGCAATGCAGCACTGTTCACATGTCACTAGAAGAACTTCAAAACAACATACTGTGGAACGTACATGTGCATTATTCAGTTGTGTTATTCCTATTGCACTGCTTTGATAAGACTGATCAAAAATGGCATCTTCTGTGCTTAACTAATCAATATTGAAACAACTAGCACTACCACACTTTCATCGCTAACACATTGTCAAATCAATATCCAAACAGGCGGTCATTTTAGCGCCAAGGACACCACAGATAGGTATTGGATTTGTGATGAGCCTAAGTGTCCTGCATTAAGATCTAATTGGACTTCAGATTATGGAGCTCTTGTAAAAATCACATACAATAACATGCCTTTTAGTAGCACTTCAAGTTTATTACATGTACTGTGTTTATATGCTGACTTTGCCAAGACCTTTTAAATGACTATTATAAAACAAGGTGATGGCTAAATGTGACTTAACTCTAAAATGACGATGTTTCATTGCTTGATCATTTCTAATAATAAAGCTACATTTCTGTTCATGGGATTGCTATAATGAATATTGAATTAATATTGCAAGAACAGAAATTGAATTAGAAAAGTGCTTGCACACTTATTTTATTGGCTTCAAATTGTGAAGAAGCAGAGGTATTCAACCTGCAGAGTCATGATTACAAAATACAAGTCAATTACTTAATTAGCCTAAAATCTGCTCTGTTAAGAGATTATGTTGCAAACTGGAAAGTTGAGTGAAAAATGAACATATTAGAAAACAGTATTAAAGCTCCTGATATCAAAGAAAATCTCTTAAGGATTATGCAGCCTTTCTTGTCTTAAAAAATACTTTTGACCACATAGGCATATCTTTTGCCGTTTTTAATCTTTATCATACTTTGGGACCACTGAAGATTCCTAGTAATATCATAACAGATTTTGACAAGTGGAAAGATTTAACCCCATTTCTTTTCAGACTTAAGTCGACGGTGAAGTTTCACGTAGCTAACACTGGAACAATTCCCTCAGGCAGGGAAGTCTGAGAAAAGGGAAAAACAGCCAACTGAAATTGAGATTGATCACCAGATCGATTTTTCCTGGTCTTTATTTTTGTTGCTGTTGTCGGCAACAGTTTCTTAAACTTTAAATCTGCTCTTGTGTTAGATTGGTGTTCATCTCTACTATTAAAACATCTTAACAGCTACAGCACAAACCTATAGATTGGAGGCTGCAGGGCTGCCGCAGGTCAAAATGAGAATTTTTTTGCCCTTTTCCGAAAGATAAAAGCAGGATGGAGGGCCTGGCAGGGAGGTTGCAAAAGCAAGAAAACAGCTCGCGGCTTATTACGGTTCCCAACATAAGCGCTTCAAATCCAACAACATTTATCCTAAATGTCAGATAGCAGTAATGTTATTTATCACGTTGCCGGGTTCAGTTAAAAACACAAAGCACAAGGAGAGAGCGGAGGCACAGTCGGGTGTAGGCTCTCCACTATACTGCGTCCAGCCTATGCTTCAGTGTGTGCCCAGAATACAATCATCAGAAAGGACACTACAATACCACTCTGCATCTAGAAATGAATACTAAGTTACAGACAAAAGGCAAAGGGGTGAACTCTGTGAAACCAATTAACGTGTGTGCAATAACGGCCTGATTTGGCGGACAATATGAGCTGGGTCCTTTCAGTGTTTTGATAAGGGTGGATACGCGCTGCAACGCACTGGCACTTGATTAATTTGGCAAGTGACGACGTGAATTATCTGTCTAGAGAATAAAGCTTTCTGTTTCATTCATTGGTTTCTATAAAAGGCTAGGTGTTGGACCGCCTCTGAGCATATTTTACATCTAAGCAGGTCACTGTGTCCTTTGCAAAGATCACTCCTCGTACCCAAGGGCGATGTGGGTGTGGAATAAAAAATAGAAAGTAAAAAAATTACACGTTTGTTAAAAAAACGGTCTTGCCTCAAGAAGATTCGATGAGAATATTAAACACTGATAGCAGCATGTAAAGATATGACTTAATGAGCCAACAGTGCAAACAATCCGCAAATTATTAAAAGAAATTTGAGTTTGAGAATGAACATTTTTCATTTGTCACAGGTGCAAACTCATCTTCGCCTCTTCAGTTGCAACACAGACGACATTGTTAGAGACACACTTTGGGACAATCAAGGTGACCAGAGGCTTAGAAGGAGGTAATCTTATTACAGCAATCGATATCACTGATTGAACTTGTCAAGATAAAAGCAGAGAGTAGTGCAATGACAATTCTTCTGGATGTTCGTGCCTGTTTGACAGTGGCACTAGACAATTATTAAAGCTATTACAAAACAGTCAACAAGTGGACAAAATGAACTGGTGAACTTTGTCATTTATGTAGAATAAGTGTGTGATTCTATAAACCTGAGCAAACAGCTGTAATATGACACAAACTTATTGCGAGAATCATTGTTTTGCATCTCAAAATAAGTTATCAACTAATGTAGTGATTAGGAGTTGTGCAAGATAAGACAAGGCACAAGAATAACCATTGATTTGATCTGCCATTGTAGCAATGCCAGCTTGTCCAAGACAACAGTAAACAAGTGGAAAGAAAAATTGCATTCTATAATTGTCCACAATTTAATTTGAGCTTGTGATGCAAGATCTTGTTTGTGAATATTTTAGTTTAAAGATGAAAACTATTTTTTTCTGTCTCTGTCCATTTGGAATTGGAATTTCTGGCAATACAGAATTTTAGAGAAACTGAAGGTAACATTGGTCTTTTTCTACAACTTTGATATTACCTTTTTCATTTTGTTAGTCAAATAAAAACAATTTTGTGTCTATATCACACCTTAGTGAATAATCTGATACTGCAAGCTTCGCAGTTTAACATACTTCTCTTGACTTGCAGGACAGCATTACAATGCAGTACAGATTTTCCGGCACAGAGACAAATGGACTGATGTGTATTGGTGTTGGACATGAAAAGAGTACATCTGCTTTCTCCCCGTGTGCTGCTGTTGGACATGTGAAATGTCACTGCCCCTCCTCTGTTCCTCCCACAGGTGCCTTCAAAAGGGTCGGCCCCTGTCCTTCAGCCTGGCATTTACAGCTGTTGTCTTTTCAGATTCTGCTACAGATCTTGTCGCGGAGCCTCAAACATTATTCAAATAAAGCATCAAGCCATCCCTAAAGAGGAATGTCTATAAAGGTAATGCTTAAGATTTTTATGCTCATTAACAGGCCTTTAATTATGTTAATCATGATAGATTATGATTTATAATACATTTAGCCTAAAACAGACCTGTTTTCAAAGAGCTTTAAATAGTCAATTTTGATACAGTAGTGCAACTGAATACTTTGAGATACAGGCACAGTCTTAAGTCTTATCTACCTAGTCTTATTATCTTTCTTTAAGTAATAGCTTTTTTATAATATCTCTTATTTAGTTTTTCTGGATTTTGTAATATTTCAGAGAAATTAACATCCAGACTTTAACAAACCAAGACAAGAGACAGGAAATGAGAGAAGACAAACATAAGAACATAGAACAGGCCGGAAATCGAGCCTATGCTGCTCTGGTATGTGGTCTGTGAGGCAACAAAAGGATATTCAGAGAAAATGTCACAGAAAAAAAGAAACTTCATGTATGTCTTTATGAAAAACGCTATTCTATAGTTTTATGTGAGATACTTAAGCACACGTCCACTTCAGTAAAACTCAAAAATACGCTGCTCATGTACCACATATGACGAGTTTAAATCAGTGAAGGGCCAATCAGGCCAAAGTTTCACACAAAAGCGCAATCACAATCTTCTCTGAAATTATTGTAATGTCAGGATGGAGAATAATCTTTATCTTTGGAGAAATTCAGTGTATTTAAGAGGCTTTTGGAGGACAATCTACAAGCTCTGCACGTTTGGAAGTGAGTAATACTTTGAGCAGAACATAGTGTGATGCTAAGAATTCATGGGGACAAAGAACAAGCACATTTAGAGCTGACATTTTCAATGTAAACACACTTAAGTGCACTCCCCAGCTGAGAAACATTTATGTTATTCATGATGCAGCAAAGAAGAAAGAACTTTTTTGAACTCATCTCTGGGAAGTGTGCATATTGAACATTCTTTAGAATTTTTATTATTATTTTTTTTTAAAGGTTCACCCCAAGAATTATAGCATTACCAAGAATAAAAAAAACACCCCTAGTCTTTGTCTTAAAGGCTTTCGAACAGCATTGCAAGCTCAGAACAAATTCCAAAGAATTGCAAGGCATCAGAGTTTCTGCAGCCACAATTGTCATTTTTATTTGGGCTTATTTAAATGCACGCTACGTTAAAGTTTGTTCAGAACAATAAAGTTGTGTTTTCTGGACAAAATAATGCTAAAGGACTGCATTTATTTTAACATGCCATTGTGTAACTTTCTGCTGGCTGGAGACCTAACACATCCTACTGAAATAAAAAGCTTAAAACAATACTTTGGGACAATCTTCATTAAATTAATTAGTTTTATGCTATAGGGGGATTTTTTGTTTATCGACACGACGCACGCACGCAAGTTATGCTGCTAAGTCAACATTTGTGAATGAAATTCAACCCTAAAATTTACATTCAGGTGAGAGAAAAAACGATTTTCAGGATGCTCTCTTTTGATGCTCTAACCTGATCTTTGTTATTTCTGTGACAATAAGAAAAAGTTTTTTGAATGAATCTTGTATAAACTCAGTGGAAATATTAAATAGTTAAGTTGTGACACTTTTGCTTGATGGTTTCAAAGGTGATTTTGAAGGTTATTCTGTTGAAAAAAGGTAGAATATTTAATGATCAAACAATGTAATCTTCAGATAACACACACACAGTGCAGTGGAACTGACTGACTGCCATTAAACCTCATACACACATGGTGCAGAAGAAATAAGAGCATAGATGGTGATGATGGCTCCTTCATGAGCACTGCAGCTCGGAGGCAAAGCAGTAAATTAGCATAGTTTTCTCACTTTCTCTTCAGAGTAGCTTTCTTACCGTTTTACCAGTCCGTTCAATGCTGACCCCATTTTATTCTCAATCTTTTGCTAACCCGCTCTTCAGTATCTACACTGAATATTAATGCTACGTTTTACATCTTTCCCTTTAGTCACGTTATCTCAAGAGGCCATTTTCAGTGCTTTTAAATTAAGTTTCAGCTCTGTCCAACATCCACTAGAAAAAATACTAGATTTAAGACAGATCAAGAACATGACACGGTATTGCACTTTTTGACATGAGATTAGTTTAGTTCTCTCATGATCTTAAATGACTGTGATTGTAAGATATGGATTTTGGACTTACCTCTCTTCGTCGTGACGCCCAGCAGGTCTGCTTGATTTTCCAAACCACAGCAGCCACCAAGAGAAGAGACAAGAAACAGCTGCAATGACAGAAAAAAGTGACAAAATTCAATAATCTTTGTTCATTTGAGCAATTAGGTTAAACGTGTTGTTGGGTGCACGATAGAAGAGTGGGTTAAGCTCTGGATTCCAAAAGGAGATTATGGGTTCGAGCCCAACATCACATGATTTGCATGTTCTCATGTTCAATTTACCTTCAATATAATATGCATGTATAGAAGGTAACTTGCCAACACTGTGAATCCCCCTACTGAATGAATGAATGAATGAATGAATGAATGAATGAGAGAGTTAATGAGTGTATCTGATTCTGTGTTAACCCAGCGACAAGTGGGCCACTGTCATTAAAAAAAAGGATGTTTTGAAGATAAGCAAACATCGGCGTGAGTACATGATTAATTACAAAAAATCCAAAAGTTGAAAAACTGACACATAATGGATTACCAAATTGTAGAGGCTTCAGTTAGTCCAACATTTTATAAAGTATATTAGTGAATAATTTACAAACATTTACTTGTGTTTCTTAATTAAAACTCAACTAATACAGTTAATAGCATGTTTTAACAACTTACTATTGCCTGAATAATGTTATGGAACATTATAAATAATGTGGAGATAATTAATTTCTATCAATATCACTCAGCCCTAAGGACAATGCATTTTACTTTTTTTATCATTTTATTGTTAGTTAGTTTGTTTATTTTTTACGAATTTACACATACAACAAATGTTTCTTAGCCTATTGTGAATCTACCAGAATACAAGTTTTGCATCATATATTACATTAAAAAAAAGTTGGAAGACAGACAGTGTAGATGGAAAGAAGAATTGCAGCATGTTCGTTTCTCAGTGGACTGAATATTTTGCTCTATTACTTCAATTAATAACCCAACAGTGAAAGCATTAGTCAAGGGAAATTCAGCAGGATCTTATCTCTGCCGGGACAGGAAAATGATGACTGATTGAGAGCTACTTCATTATCCAGGCGATGGCTCTGAATGTAAAGATATTATAGACTTATGCAAACGTTTTACATCATGTTAAGATATACAGCCAGTGAAGACTGATTGCAAAGAATATCTACAGTGTATAAGGGCACATGTTAAAAACTGGAATTTGAGCTTAATAAGACTTTGCGATAAATATTAGTCCTTTCAAGTACCACTAGCTCTAAGCCTGGACTATTTCAGGTCTAGTAGAACTATAAGAATACAATGGGGCTCAAGTTTACATAGATTCTTTTTCAAACTGTAGGATTGGAACCAACAATTATTTTGGAAATTGATTTATCCCTGTTTATAGACGAGCACTGAATGAGATTGTAAGAAAAACATTAGAAACTAACAAGATGCCACTTTTCATTATTAACACATTTTTACACTTTTCTAGTGTTGCTTTGAATTAATCACTGTCTTGTCTGAGTCATAAAAGTTCTTCTCTAAGGACACGGAAGGCTTTGGCGTAACTACAATCATTATAGTACTAAATTAGTTGACAGTAATTCCAATTTATCTATTAACTTGTTTCAGTCTTGGTCAAATGGCTATTTACATTACACACCAAAACATATTCTAAAAGCTTCAAGTTAGGAAATATTTAAAAATACATTGAGTCTTAGACATATACTGTATTTTGCATGCCTTACAATTCTCATTCTCGTTGTTGTAAAAAAAATTGTCCACACATGTACAGAAATCAAATCATAACGTGTGTAAAAAGCTTTTTAGATTGCTTCATTGTCTTTATGTGTCTACACCGTCTCCCTCTGGCTTACAACAGTTCTGATGATAAACTATTATATTCCTGTAATTTCTTCATCCTCTCTAACCTTTCCAGGACCAAATATCTCAAAAGCAGCTCCTACACCTCGCTGACATACCAACAAACTCACCAAGCAACCATCGCACCATCTTCATTGCAGGTAACTAAATTCGCTTTCAAAAATGAAGCTTGGCATGACTATTGCCACCTGCCATGTCCTTTTATAAGCACACTTTTCACGTTTCAAGCTCCAATGTCTCTACAATTACACAGCTTGTTTGATATTTCACCTTAAGAGGAGAGAGAGAAGGGATGAGGGACATAACTACCTCTTAACATTTTTTATTCTTTATGCAAAGAGAATCTACTAAGGGGGAGAAAAAAAAGAAGAAATTTTGTGGGAATATGAGTTTTTCTACATCAAGCCAAAGCACAGAGAATTTACCTTTGGAAGAGCACAAGTAGGGGACCACTTTTATTCTTTCAGAGGCATCATCTAGGACACCTTTGGAGATAAACATAACTCGGGAGGAGGGAAGGTTTTTTTTTTTCACCACCATGTGACAGAAGTGACAAAAATCCCTAGATAGACGTTTGGCTTTCAGAGCGAGCATTTTAGAGCGGCAAGAAGCTTAAATCGCCTTCCCCGTTCTTCCCGTGGTTTCAAAATCTGCTATCACTCATCTTTTTAAGTCTAGAAAGTGAAAGTGACTGTTTATTCTTACATCAATGCCAGGTGTGCTTAAATTATTTATTTCTATCTGAAGATTTGGGTGCTTGGTTTATTAGAGCAAAAGGATATATTGTCTAAAGTGTTCTGCATTTAAAGCTTTTTGGGCAGCTAACATAACAAAGTAACCTTGACCATAATAGTCACAATTCATAAACGAATCATCAATGTACTGTGTCTTTTTTTCTTTTTTTTTTTTCAACCAATCAAAAACACACTTGAAAACATTTTTAATACTTTTGTAGTCTCTGCAGTTTGTAGAAACTAACAGTGAAATAAAAATGGTTAATTGAGAGATATAAAATTAGAGCTGTAAATGCCCAAAAAGTCCAGCCCGAGATGATACAAACCAGTCCAAAGCCATCAGGTTGAGTATGACTTCAACTTCTATTAAAAATGACTGCATTTAGCAACAAAATGTCAGCCAAAAGTTTCCTTAAAATCCAGTGTAACAAAGCAAAAGTCGTTAGCATATTAAGCTTAAGTCTGCGCCTCGTCTGGCACTGATCTTCTGGGTTTCCTCCTTTTAATTACAAGCTCTTTTGTGTGACCTCAGCCCTCCTGCTGGCTACAGTTACTCACAAGGGGAAACAATCGATAATACATACTCCATTGCCTCTCGGAAGTTTGAAAGACCATGCTTTTTTTTAAATTAGCTGCCAGTGAACAGTGGTTTAGAAGTCTCACTGAGTCAACTACTAGAATGTTGAGCACAAGCAGCCGTAACTGCTACAAAGTTGCTCATGTTAATTAGTAAAAATGAGACTCCGGGGTTTCTGGGTAAAGAGTGGCACAGCATCATCTTAAGAGGGGCGTGTAATCAACGCGGGAGAAAAACAATCAAAGCCTAACAAGATTTTCTAACTGACAGGAGAATGGCGTACGTGAAAAGTGAGAAAAATCAGTTTAGAAAGAAACAGCATTATGCAGTTGGGATCTCAGGGAAGACTTTAAACAAAACAAAGGTTAAAAACAAAAACAGGCGCAGATGAGCTGTGTGTGAGCCTAGTTTTGGAATTTATTGTTCGGTTTATACTGTACTTGATTCACATCTTGAATTAATTTAAACACATTTCGTACTCAAAATGCTATTGTTAATAAATGCTGCTAAATTAATCTTCTATCAACAAGTAAATACCTCAATAAAACCATTCATTCTTTCTTTGTCAATTGGTGAGTTTATTTCCAGCAATTTATTAAGAACTTTATGTTTTGCACTGTGGCATATATTGGAATGAAATGGCAAAGGGAGACAGAAGAGACGGCTTATCCTCAGTCAAGGCGGCATCCTTCCTTGCTCCTGTTATCTCCTCCAAACCCTGTGGGGTGATGTGACATTTGGACTGATTATATTTCCTGCAGGTTCACTCCCCCTGAACCTTCCCACATTCACACATCTGACTTCTGTTGACTTCATGGGTCACTGACGACTGGACAACAAGCGTGCACCCGGGAGGACCATCGGAAATATAGAGACAAAGGCTACCGATATTCTATTCACGTCACATGGCAGGAAAGCACACTAGACACAGGGTTTTCGGCTAACGTATAAATTGCTTTGGCATTTATAATTGTACCGTAACACTTGAAATTTATGCGTAATAAAAAGGGTAGAGAATGACACAGAAGTAGTTAAAGCTCCATCTACTGGGTGCAAAATAAATTACACAAATATTCAAACCATGTTGTTGATATGGTAATGCGCAAGAAATCCCCAAATCTAGCTTGGATAATTTATGGACATAAATAATTTATATTTGTTTATTTAATCATGGAACGATGCAGAAGATCTACCTCTGACATCACAAATGGAAAATTCCCTACAGTGTTTTCTGAGGCTCAGAGGCAAAGAATAGTATCTCACAGACATAACTCCAGTTGTGTTTTTGATAAGGAAGCAATGATTGAAAACTCAAAAAGTAAATTTAGCATTTAGCCTATTTTCTTAATGTAATCGTAAAGAAATATTTTGAACTAGCTTGTTGTTCTTTGAAATGATTTATGTAATACTTGCACAGTACATAGACATTGAAATTACTGTGCGTTTTATTAGTAAACAATTCATTCTACTTTCAGACATAAACATTGGCTTTCTGCGGTAGTTTCTAACAATTTCAGATTTGTCCGATTTGGCAGTAATCTGATCAGATAAAGCAGACATAACTGTGACGGCGTTTAGAGGGAAGTTATTGTGGAGCGGCCAATGACAGCTACGCGCCTCGGGCCAAATGGTCTTCCATTTCTACACAGATATTACATGTGTCGCCTATATGAAGGCAGCACCACACATACACATACAATAGCACACAGTAATAACAGTGTACTTTCTACTGTGACTTTTGTAGGAAATGTAAAAAGCCGAGAACTAGATTACATTCAATTTTTTTATTTTTTTTACTCAATGCTATATTAAACAGTCCTAAAACAAAACAAAAAACAAATTAGTTTAAGTAGAATGAACTATTTTAAGAAGTCAGGCATTTGCAGTAGACACTTTTGAGAGAGACAAGACTGATGAGTTCCAACAAATTCATTCATTTACGCAATTTTATGTGTTAATTTTTTTGTTGCAACCATTTTGAGAAGCATTTAAATGTGCAGAAAAGAAAATGTAGGTAGGGTTTCTGTTCATCTTTTATATTTTTTAATTTATCTTGTTATGGTTTTGACATTATGTTCAGTACCTTTACGTTGGAAATTCATGTTTTAGAATCCAAAAGAAAGAGCACAAATTACTCAAGGCCTTCTGTGTCAAGATAATAGACTAAGATACTGACAATGATTTATAGACTTTTATAGTCTATTAGTTTTATAGCTCGAGTTATGAAGACTGGAAAAATTTGGAAGGAAAGCTTTAGAGACTCAAAGAAAAGCACACAACAATCTATCAAACAGCTAAAAAGAAGCTAAATACAAGGGTGTTTTTGATGATCGAACAGTGATTACTCGCTCAAATGTTTACAGTATTTTGAAAAATATATGTTCTTTATGACAGATGCATATTTACAAGGTTCAAAGTTTCTTTATTTGGTCTCCCTTGAGAGAAATGTTTCTTGGACACCCCCCAGAGACCTGTGGAAGCAGTGGCTGGACGGCATTGATTGAAAGCTAATATGGCATGTATGTAAAGGAGGATGCGTGTTCTTTACTTACCTAAAAAATGTCACAAAGAACTGCACCAGATCCATTATGCTGTTGTGTTGAGAAAAGGCGATCTGGAACAAAATACAAAAAAAATAAAATCTATTATTATATCCTCATCACACATTTCTCTATCAAACAACAAAATAAACATGTTTATGTTTAGGTGCACAGGTAATCGTTGCAAATAAAAATACTTTTGAGTGCAGAAAGCTTTTATCACTGTCATATACATTTATTTCCAAATAGAAAGAGCTACATCTGCAAAATTAATATTATGTTTACTTTTTATAATTGGTAGAATGAGAAATACCTTGAAGTTTTTTGGAGAGAATCTGAAAGAGTTTTAACTAATACGCACAATTTACTATCCACAAAATACTGAACATCACAGCGTTTTTAAGCCTCATTATTGTAATAAGCCCCAAAGAGCACGTTAACCAGGTCAGATACGTGTGTTCTTCTCATTAAAAAGCATTTCTAGGAAGATACAATCACGCAACATTAACTATAAATGGTTTGCTGTGGCAGTGTGCCCTGCAAACATTCACAGACAAAAACCCAAGATCCGTAGAAGTCTCTAAAAAATGCAACTGGGCTCAAAACGTCCATTTCTCCAGATACTTGAGTTTAATCAAGCTAAATTGATTTTTAAAAGCACCAAAATGTCAAGGTAACAACAGAAAATAGTAGCGAACCTCTGGCCCTTTTAACACTTTGACCCCTTTTTAAGTCAAAAATGGACTTTCTGATCTTGCACAAAATGCTCAGTGACCAGGCTAACATGACTCTAGAGCACACATTATTGTTAGCTTATCCTGACCACTTTGATATAATGTGAGGGTCAAAGCAATCCTCGCGGGGTTAATTCAATTTTAATTCCACAATATTGGCCAGTCAATAAAAGACTCAACTCTGATAATTAACTTACTAGATCTGTGCTTACAGCTTTTATCATCCATCCGTTTATAAATGTTTTGGATATTCAAAAGCACTTCAAAGCGGTTTCGAATTCCGTCTTATCTCAGCTGCATCTGCGCTTTACCTGATCCCGTTACAGCAGCTTTAACAGCCAGTCCATGATGAATAAGTGACTCTCGCTGAGGAAATCTAATAAAAAACTATTACTGGACCACCTCCACTGATGGACTGACCCCCAAGATATTGTTACCCCCTTCATGGTCCAGTCATCTATAACGGCGACGCAGGAGAGAAAGGGCTAATCTAAAAATCTATAGCTCACAATGGACTATTTGTAGATAAGGTTTTATGGTGTATCGTAATTGTTGCTGCTACCATATACACACAATTACTGCCTTCTAAGTTGTTCATAGCATGCTCCGCTTCATAGCAAATTAGCAATAAAGAAAGTAATAGACGTCACACGTGTATAAGTTATAACATGACATCTTCAGTTTTAGTAGCAGTGTATATGTGGTATTGTTGCTATGATGCTAAAATTTCAAGCTTGGTTTTTATACAAGTAGGCTTGATAGTAATTTTTATGCAACAATGACCATTATGTATGTATATAAAAAAAAAGATTGATTTTTAAAGACCTTTTTCAAATTGTTCTTTTTGTAATCATGTTGTTCCATTTTTGGAATAATTCATGTATGTTTGAGTAATCTTGAAATCTTGGAAGATCCTGGTTTTCATCAGTATCACCTGTATTAAATGTGATTACACTAAAAATTCAGGCCCTGAGTAAAATAGGGGGGAGCGGGTTAGTTGTCACATGGGTTGGTTGTCACAATCACTGTATCTCAGCTTGTGATTGGTGCATTTGAAAAAAAGTCAGAATCAAATGTGCATTAAATGAACCAAAATACACTCACCAAACATTTTTGTAAACATTAGTTCAAGATTGTGATAAGGTACATTTTCAGATGTTAGGAAAAAATTTTCATTTTTTTCCAAAACTTGTGTTGAAAGCTCAAAACTGTTGACACTACAAAGAGGAGAGTCAGAGTGACAATTAGAACAATTTTTTCTGTGCTGGGTTTAAAAATGTAGAAGAAAGCTGAGGTGAGTAACAAAGTCCAGTCGGGGTTGGCTGTCATACTTTTTTCAGGGTTGGTTGTCACATATGATTATATCTAGAACAGCAGCACAGCCAGAGAGGGGTTGGTTGTCACATTTTTACAAAAGCCAGATTTTCTCAAAAATACTGTATTTTAAATATTCCATATCAATGCAAGAAATCAGTGTAAAGTTTCAATAAAAAATAAATCGAATGATTGTCATATAGCTTATTCTGTTCAAATGTCATTAATGACTAATTCACATTAAAAATATAGTTTTACAATATCATTGGAATCTTGACAAAAATGCATTTTTTAAATTTCCAATTGATTTTTTTCTTGTAATTTAACGTCTCCTGATTAAAAAAATGTAAAGAATTCATCAAAAAATCAAACCAAAGACAAGACACATTTGTAAGCGATCTCTCATTGACAGAACATTGTGACAACCAACCCCATGAGGTGTGACAACCAACCCTGACTTGGGGTTGGTTATCACAGATGAACAAGTAACATTTAATGATCAATAACTTTTGATCAAAATAAGATAGAGAACAGCAGTGGATTCATCAGTTACCCAAGACTTTGAGCTTTTCTCTGTTGTTAAATGGTTAATGTGAGATTTGGTGTTTTTGAGAAATTCAAATCAAAGTACAAAATGTGACAACCAATCCCGCTCTCCCCTATGCAGGGTTTATAATCATCACGTAGCTACATTCCAAGTATAAATGCACTTAATTTGAATTGTTATAGTTAATTTAACAATGAAGAAGCGGCGCTTATCAGTTCTGCCGTATTGAATAGAAAGTTGTTGTTGTTTTTTTAATAGGAAGCCATTTTTGATATTTTTTGTGTTTTTACAATTATGCTACAGTTGTGCTTTTTCCAAAAATTGAAAAAGCACAATAGGTATTCTTTAACACAAAACTATTGTATATTCTTCATGTTAGCATGTGGTCTTACACTAATTCAGCCTAAAAATAACTCCACAAATTGTCAACTTTCAATCTTTATTCAGCTCATTTGATTTTATAGGCCAGTCTTAAATCCCCAAACGCATGCCACCAAAAATTACTGACACAATCATCTGGAAAATTATGAAAATTATAATTGCAGCCTAAAATAAGTGCTGAGAAGAAATACTATGTTTTCAGCTTAATTTCTCTAATGTGGTAATGCCCGATCAGTGCTATATAGAGCTAAATCTGTAAAATTAGTATTCATGAAACCACTCATAAGTCACAATGCCGTAAATGTAACCATTTGTTTGTCAAAATCCAAGCTTGAATCATTACTTCTAAATGACTAATGATGTCTTTTCGCTAAATGTTTTTAACAGCTGTCATCTTGCCAACTTTGATTTGTCACTCCCATCAGTTAATGCAGAAGTGATTTGGATAAATTTGAGCTTGGCCCTCCTTCCATATTTGTCAGGGCAAATTAATTGGCTATATGTTGTAAATAACCTGAAACTCAGATTTGTTGTTGTCACCACAGCCAAGCGCCTTCATCTTGGAGAAGGTTAAATGGTGCTTTGCCGTTTGCCCGCTAAAAACCAGCTGTGCACCTCTGCGCACTAACCACCGCTCATTAAATCTCTAATTAGAATAAAGTGCACTTGAAATCACCCTGCACAACGGCAGGGCTCTGTATGTGCAAAAGATGTCTACCTTTGTGATCATTATACGCGTCAGTCAGGGAATTATTGGGACTAAATATCATTTTCCTGTTCTTACTCTTCCCCTTTACTCTGCTGTTCCTTCAAAGTGGCTAAGGTAGGTCCCTAAAAGCCTGCTTAGGTACAGAGTTAACAGCCATTTGCATAATCGCAGGTGCCATTTGCTACAAGTTGGATTTGTACTTTTCTCTCTTTTTCACAGCAAATGACTGACTCCTGGTATGCATCAATGCTGGAATTTTTTTTATGTCAGTGCCTTCCAGTTGGTGTTTGTTTCAGCATACACTGGCTTGTTCCTTCTTAGGTCAAAACTAGGTCAAAATAAGTATCGAACTAGAAGTATGTCAGTTTTAAAAAGACAAATAATATGCATTTCACTCTGGAAACAGCAGCACCAATAAATCCGATGTGTGATGTCATAGTGTTGTTTTGGAGTGGTGTTTTTGATGGAACGAAAAATATCTCACAGACAAAACTTCAGCAGTGTTTTTGATGAGGAAGCAATTTTAGAGCAGACTTAAAAACTCAAAAAAGTTGATTGTGTCTTTAAAAGTTGCATTGTCTCTTTTTATTGTATTCATGTTTTTGTCACTTACAATTGTCTGTATAAAATAAATGGCAAAAAAAATCTAAAAAAAAAGAAAGAAGATGAAGCAAAAGAAAAAAACTGTACAGATTGTGCTTATGCTGCTCTAACTTGATGGAGTGGCATTATCTTCTTATATGACAAACCTCTCCCTAAAAAAAATTAATGAAAAAGCTGTGCACTGTGTACTTTATGATAGATCCTTAGAGGGGAGTGGGCAGGTATAAAGGTGGTCTAAATAGTTACCAGAAAGTTATCAGAGTTTTAAACCAGGAAAGATAGAAGACAAGTGTGGGATTGCTTGCTCAGTTGGACTATGTAAGCTACCTACAGATAGAATTTTGTCGTTAAGTTTTATTTTGTTCGGTCTTGTTTTTTAATGTTTTGTGCATTCTGTTCTTTACATTTATTTTATCTATAGGAATGCAGTTCTACTTCTTCCCTACTGACCACTTTCACTTCATGCATGTGCAGAACTAGGATGGACGATTCACTTAAGTCAAGATTCGATTCAGTTTTCGATTTTGCAGCACGATTTCGATTTTTTTGATTTTGTTAGTTTATTATATACTTTTTTTTTTTTTTATCTTAAAAAAAAAATAAACTATAATACATACATTTAAAACAAAGCACTGTTGTTAGAGCTAAGAACTAAGTTTTGTCAACATTCAACAACAAAGTCATATTTGTGTCTATATTTATATGCTAACCCATCAGTTGTTACATAACATAATAAACCACATTCGGTCAGGCTTTGTTTCTTAAACATTGTGCTATTCTTTTATTTGTGTATTATACAATACAGCTTGTGTATCTAAGTCAGTGCTGCATAAAAATTGATAGATTCTGGCCTTTTGATTCGATTGTTTGACTTCGGTCAATTTCAATATTTTCGAATTTTTGATTTTCCATCCTAGCAGAAACTCATTCAGTGACTTCAGCAGAGCCTACTCGGAGTGCATAAGAGTGTAGTTATGTGACTTTGGTTTTACCTGGATCTTGATAGGCCAGGAGAAGTTGCTGACGTACACATAGAAGGTAATGTTGGGGTTGCTTCTGAACGTAAACTTCTCACAGGAGAAACTGTCGCGATACTCCTTGATGTTGGTTTTGGAAACGATGGGCACTTCCTCTCCAGAGATGGTGCCAGCTGTAAGGGCAAAGGTCAAAATTAGCGGGATCCGCGCAGAGCAGTGAGCGCTACCTACAGACTCAGATAAAGCAGCGTGCTGACAACATATCATTACAAATCCATTAACGGTTTATCACAACATCGGGAACAACAGGGGGACGCTCATCAGCTATCATTATTATGTCTTGAGTGTTTTAACATTTGTGCATGACCTGAAACAGAACGAAGCTTTATTGCATAATTACACATGCAAAGCTATATTTTAATGGGCAAGGAACAAAGAGGTGGCAGAAAGGCTCAGCTTGACAGAGAGACTGAGAGGCTGCTGCCCATAGGTCCTGGTTGAGTCACGTTAACACATATTCATCACTGACATCGACAGCAACCACCACTTACTGCATCATGTTTCAGAGCCAGGCTTTTAATACAGCCACTACAGTTAATATACTGAGAGATGGTTATTATGCATGAGGAAACAAACTTAAGATTATTTCACAAATGCAGATTCCCAAAGATTGCCCAGTATTAGGATCTCAATGAGAATTAAAATAAATACACCCATTTACTAAAAGGTTCCATTCACCTTCTACACTTCAAGACAGTCATGAAGCCAGTTGGAGAACAAGATTGTATTAATAACATTGTACTTTGCCATGAAATATGTAAATTATTATTTACTATGTATATATTATTATCATATACTTATGATGTGACTAGACCCAGTAGCCTACTGTGATACGAAAAATATTTTGCACTTTTTATTTTAGCTGCTCTAAACTTAGTTAAAATAGTGGTGGCCTGTAAAAGTGAACAGAATCTATTGATCAGAACAAAATACTGAGTGATGCAGGTATTAATGAAAAAAAGATACATGACTGAGAATTTTAAGTGTGAATAATATTATTAGGCATGCAACTATTAACAAGCGGCAAAATGGAAACAAATTAGTAACATTTTCAAAACTATTACAGTGTACTGTTGAAATCACACACTTAATATTTTTTTTTTCCTGTGATACTGCTATTGGTTTGTTTATGCTGAAAAATATGTATTTGAGTTTTCCCCTACTTTATTTAGCAGAGCGCTCCAGCCTGCTTGCCACAATATATGTATGTATTTTTTTCATTTGAGAACTTTAGTTTCGTGGGATAAATGTAAGTATTCATATAATATGTTACATGGCAATTTAAATGCTTTACATGGCATTAAAAGTAAATTATAAACCTGGATTATGTAAGACTATGTAATTTGTTTAGCAGTGTATACAACATTGTCTATTATTAGGGACCAAATTGGTTGCTTATTTTGAAAATCTCTTTAGTAATTTAGTTATGAACTAGTAATGCACTGCCCACCATTTTGTCAACTTATTTATGACGGTGCATCATGCTAGAGTTGTAGCAGTAGTGTAATTTTAGTGCAATTATTCTTACTTCAAATAATAAAATATTCGCAATGAAATTTACCTTGCTTACTCCAAACACATGCCATCTTCTGACACAATCATAACCATGCTGATAGCTAATAGATTGTCTGCCTTTATAGCTTGTTTATAATTGTCATAAAAGAAAATTATTGCATTTTGAGCAGCTTTTAGACGGCTCTTTATCTCATTAATCTCTATGTATTTTTCTAATTTATCTTTTCATATAATTTCATATTAGTCCTCGTGTCACAGGCTCGGCCGCATTGACATTCCAGCCCACGAGTATGAAACAAAAGAAGTGAAAATGACAGCTTGAGTGTGGCTACGTGAGCGTGTTTATCTTAATTGAAATCACCCTCCCCGTCTCAGCCCCCAGCCGCCCCACCTAAAGGCGCTTCATGCTCTAGTCGATTGCAGAGAGTCTCCCACTACTGAGAAACAATATCTTCTGTGGTGAGTTGAGAAAGAGAAGACTCAAATTCAAAACGCATAATGACTGCAGCCAAAGGTCAGCTAATAAAAACGTCAAAGTAAAAGCAGGACGCAAATAGGTTCAAATGTTTGAATTCTGACAAATGGAAAGACAAATCATTTCGATTTTGGTTATTAATAATTATTCATATTCTATATATTTTTTATACCTTTTAACCCCTAAGAGGAGGGGGCATTTTTGTTAAACGTCTGACTAAAGTCATCTAAAATTTAACGGAAACTGTTTCTGAACTCTTTGGAGCATAAACCGTTGGCTGGACCCTTTGTGAAGCTGAGGTTCTGTAGTTTTAGCCTCAGATGTCTGACTGACTCTAGTTTAGGAAGAAGCTCTGCACAAAAGAACATCAGGTTTTAAAGTCTGCCTAAAATTTCTTTGGTAAATATAGAAGCAGAATAGCTGGTGTCATTAGCCTGGGGCCAGAATGACACTAGATTTGGCATATTTTGGGTTTTGACATTTCCTCTTCAAAAACTGGAGCTATTTTCATTAAAAAAAATGTTTTATTGATCTATATTGACTTAAAAAAGCTTAGGCGGAGCTCATTAAAAAGTCCTACTAAATTATTGTGAATTTTTAGGTAGTTTTTTATCTGTAAGTTTAGAGTAAAAACGGATTCTGATCCATCCCAGAATGGTTGATTTTACTGTAAATAAGAGGGTTACAATTAGATTTTTATCTATAACATGTCATAGAGCTTGAGAGTTAATTTTTTTTAGATGATGGGCAAAAATGATTTAATTAAGAACAAGTGTGGGTTAAAGAAAAACTAAATACACCAAATAAAGTGTATGTGAAGAAAGGAGAGAAAATTTAGAGAGAAAAAAAAGTTATTCTTGAATGAGAAAATGTTTTAATTAATTCCTTTATTTTTGAATACGTTTTAAGATTAGATTTCTCTGTCTAGTTTTTGGGACCCACATGGACAGAGAGATTTCAGGAGTTTATAGAATAGGTATAGAATATTAGACTCTTAAACAAGTTAAATGCAACAGATCTTAAACAGAAAAACACACATTTGTGATGCATTTAAAAAAAAAATAATAAAAACATTTGAAAGAGTTGTTTTTGTAAGTTTTGAATGCTTCTGAACAGAGAACGTTGAACTTTAAATAAGTATTGAGTAAAAACCATAAAAGAATAAATCAGAAAATGCTGGCAGAGACTTGCTCAGACCCTGAAGAGATTTTTTTTCTTGCTTGTAGAGAACATTATATTACCTAAATAATTGCCACTTTGTATGCTTCTAATTGCGACGTTACAAATTGCAATTACGCAATTAATCACGCAGTCTCATTTTCTACCATGACGGGAACTTTGTGTTCTTTTTTTTTTTTTTTTTAGCTTTCATGTTACCGGAACAACTGTGCATAAATCTCCAAAATGCCCATCGCAATACCAAATTAGTGTTTACCACCACCACCAGTCTTGTGTGGCCTGAGGAAGAGAAAGCAGGAGGTAAACAGAACTGCAGTGTCCTTGGGTGTCTGTCCTCAGGGGAGCCATAACATCCACTCAACAGTAACATCATAAACACGGACACATGGCGGGAACAACATAGCCGTAATTTTGATTGGCCTGAATAAACAGACAAAGTTAAGCATCCTAATTCATATTCAGCGACAAAAAAAAAAACATTTTCAGACTGCAACTTTAGGGTGCTTCACATATGCATATCCCTGCAACTGTTTTCCGAAATACAAATGAGATGAACGATTTAATTTTTTACAAGTGTGGAGCCTCGCGACCCAAATCTGTAATAAGTGTTTTGTGACCTACTGTTCACTGCTTATTTTATGCTCTTTATGATGATAATGCAAGAAGACATTGTTTGAACTTGGAAAAACACATTTCCATTGTGTAATTGGGAATGGGACAACAGCGAGACGAGAAAGGAAAACTCATTATAAGGAGGCTTGTTGACCAGTTTGGATTTTGGAAATTGTCAACTTAGTTCAAAATCAAACTTATTTGTATTTAAATGAGCAAGTAAAGTGTGTTCACAGTTTGTTAAAGTATTACCTGTTGATCCCACAGACCAGGTGATGTTGAGGTTAAAGTTATTAGATGCGTTGATGGACATGTCCAAATTCTTGTTGGCCTGAAAATAAAATACATAGAATAATAAAAAGAGGGTAAAGAAAAATGTAATAATAAGAAGGTCATGTGTAAAGTACCTGCTCTGGAGAAGCCATAAAGTTGATGGCAGTGTAGTGATTGTCGTCTTCTTGTATCAGGCTGAAGGTAAACTGGTAGTCGATAAGAAGATTATCTGTTAAAAACAAACAGGTTTAAAGTGAGTTTGGATTTAAACACATAATGTATACAAATAGAGTTAATGTCTTATAGAAAATAAAATATTTAAATGTATGTATTCACATGAAAATGTGCATAACTAAAAGAGAGTTGAAGCCAAAAAGTCTGTAATCAAAAATGTGTTCACGATAGACTATTTTCTCATCAAAAAGAATTCATGATCCAGGTTCAGTTCTGTTATAGTATAGTATTTTATTTATCACTAAAAGATGTGACGGCAATGGAGCTGTCAATTTTTAACACAGGTCAAAAAAAAAAAAAAAAAAATTAGACAAAAATGATCTACATTCACAACCAATACAATTTCTTTGCATTAGACTAGGGCAGTGATTCCCGACCTGGGGGGCGCCTGAGATTCTAGGGGGTCGCCAGAGTTTTGTCTGGTCAGAGGGTCAAGTTCTAAAAGTAGTTTAAGTGAAACTTTATTAGCATAAAACACAAATCTAAGCACCAAAACACCACAAGAGTTGTTTATTTGGCTGAAATCAATGTTTTTAATCTAATTTTCATCATACAGTAACAATTTAGAGGCCACTGGTTTAAACAGGGGGGGCTCGACAAGTGTCCCGTTCCGTCAGGGGGGCTTCGAGGAAAAAAGGTTGGGAACCACTAGACTAGGGCATGGCAAAATTATTGCAATAAACATGAGCTTGGCTTAGAATTTTGTGATGTATTGTAATTGCATGTACACGGCTGCTGATTTAGTGACAAAAACTTCAAAACCTAGAATTGAGTGACTTTAACACTGACTACAGAGGCTAAAAACTTTAAAAATAGAAAAGAGAAGAAATGAGTAGTTAAACCAGAACTTCAATGTCGCGTTCAAGCAACCTTGGATGTACTGTATATCGTCAATGTTATCACAAATCTTCTCGTTTATATTGTGATAAAAAATGTATGCCATACTGCTCTGCCCTCCATTAGCCTGAATGTTTAAGCATCATCATCAATTATTTGGTGAGCAACCAATGTGGCAGGTTTATGGAGAAAAACATATGACGCACGTAAAACATATGCAGTCATTTATTGTTATAGGAATGTTATAGGATTTGATGCATGACAAGACTAGAGTATTTTATTTTTTTCTAGATTTAGTAACTTTTTTGTCCAAGCCAATTCTAAACACATGGAAAATATTTTACAAGATCCTCATCTAGTAGTAATTTTATATTGTAATATCTTGTAATAGTGGTGTCTCATTCTCGTGACCCCCATGTTGTGTTCATCTCATGGCATTTACTTAAAGGTTGTATAGAGGATTTTCAAAAAATTGTTTGTTGTCAATCTTGGTCAAAAACAGTTGCATAGATTTGTAAAGCCTTGAACTTTTGCTAAACAAAAAAAGAATTATAAAAATATATAAACTGTGGACATGTTGAGGCCTGTAAAACGTTGACCAATAAGATAACGAGGTACCTCGTTATCTATTGGCCTACTAAACTGTCAAGCAAACCTTCAGTGTTCCTAAGTAACTCATTGGCCCAGTGAGCAGAGAAGGGCGTGGCGTTGGGAGGGGAAACACATGTGCATCTTTGAAAAAAGCAAGCAGCTGTTGGATTTGAAAAATCCTCCATACAACCTTTAAGTAACTTCTAATATTTACTTTACTATATTCACTTTATTTACTTTTGTCTTTTCAAATGGGGCCATGTTCATACAACACAGTTATAGTAGATTCTGAATCATTTGGTTGCTAGGCATACAGTAAGTCAGCAGTGAATGTATAATAAAGTTCACTCTATGTTCATTCATGTTCCCTGGCCTTTGAATGTAATAAGCCACATGTTTATAATGACGCAGAAACATATTTTACACAAGTCTGTGAGCTGTCTGTACAGAGGTTAAAACTGGCTCGAAGCTGTAAACCAAATCTTACAACACTCATTCATGCCACACAGAATGATATTTTAGAAAAGCGGACAAAAGCATAGCTGGCGTTGTCAGTCGTAGAAGGTCTAAACGGAGACAACAAATTACCAAGTAGCGTAGCGGCGTGAAGGACACAGCGTAAACAAACATGCAAAGCACAAACCCCAATATGTACTCGCTTCACTCTAGGAACACAAAAACAACTAGCATTTATCCAACTTTTCTAGATGAATAAACGAGTGGGTGGGTGATTGAGAGAGCGAATGACAAGTGGAGACTCCTTTTTACTCCTCCTTGATTAGCTCACTCTCTCGCTACTTCTGATGCACTTGACATTTTACCACGACAAGTCATTCTGTCGCCGAACAAGCAAGCAGTGCCCCTGGTTTTTCGCCAAAGTGCTAAAATGCTCCATCTGCCTCTAGCGGAAGTGGAAAAATGGGGAACGAAAGTAAGAGAGAGGGAGTGTGTGTGACAAAAAGCGTCGAGAGAATAGCCAAGAATAATCAAGGCTGCCTGAGAGTGGGTTTGAGAGTGCGTTGTGCGTCTCGGAGTCTGAAGGAGCAGACATCCAGAGTTACTCACAGTAGCAGGTCCCTCGGAGTGGATTGCCAAGGTAACGGTTTTCGGAGTCGCATCTGCAGAGGAAAGAAACACAAGAGGAGAGAGGACAAGATGAGCGCTAACAGATTGAGAGCAAAAGTAGCGAAAGAAATGTCTCCTTATCAGAAGAAGAAGGTGCCAAGTGCCAGCGCATTAACTCCTGCTGTTGGCGCCTCATCAGACTCAACTTCTGACAAAAAGAATAATCTGATAGTTTGTAAAAGTTAATTAGCTTTTTTTCTATACACTTTTTTCTATCAACACAGCAGTGGCAAACTTCACAATTTTAGGTACCTGATCAGCCAGAGAGGGAAAAGTTGTGTGCTAATCCGTTAAATCCTTGGAGGAAACAACTTATGTAAATTTAGAGTTGATTACGTGAGATCTCTAAGCCTAAACTGGCATCTGAAAAAGCAAATTAAGCAAAACTACATTAAGTTGATTCAGGTAAACTATCATAAGGATTTAAAAGGGTAGACCCAAAACACCAGGCACCCAGAGCAACTCAAACTTCAGTTCTAGTCATTTATTAATTCTGGGCTTTAGGGATAAGACAGGATTAGTTATGATTATTTTATTAATTAAGCTGTAATTGACAGGGGTACTATGCTGTGATTTGGTTAAAGTTGACGATATTAGAAGATATTATGATTTTGCCTGTGGCATAATGCTTGACAGCAAAAGATGATTCAATATTCTAAAATGTAAATGCCAATATTGACCATAGACCACTTTATAAAACTATTGTATTGAATTCTTCCTGACACTTTAGTGCCACACAACCGAAACAAAAGGATAAAGATGACTCTCGTTTCTGTCTGAGCCTCTTTTCAATTTTTACTTGGCCAGTAACTGATATTTTGCCACAACATGAAAAAAAAAAGTGAAAATTTGCATTTTTCTAATTAGAACTTTTTTGCTTTGTCAAATGTTAAACCTTTTAAAAGACATAACAGCATAATAGCCCCAGGACCATTTCAGAAATAACCACTGGAGTGAAAAGTTTTTTATAAGTGGCTTAAAAGGGTTCATTTTCATCCAGTTTATTTATTATGGTCTGCTTTTGCAGCCCACTTAGCCCCTTCACAGACAAAGCCAAAGAGAAGACAATAAATTTAGTCTGAAATTATTTACTATTTTAGAGCAAATATATCAAAAAGAAAAACAGTTCTCCACTGAGGTCCTTTAAGGGCACAGTTAGGACGTTGCCACGTCACCACGCACCAAATAGCAGAGCAACAAGTAATACTGTAGAATCAGCCCAAATTGTCTCTGCTTTTATCACAAAAGTGCTTAGAACAAGATAATCTGTTGACATCAAGTGAGTGCTGTCAGCACTAAAGGCGATGGCCTATCAGTGTAGCAGGTTCTGCTAAGACATACAACTTGAGTGGTTTCAATCTAATTTCTTTGACTCTACTATTTCTACAGTATCAACTTTTTTTCCATAGCTTTAGTATTCAGAAGTGTTGTGTTTAAGTTTGTATCTATGTTTGGACACTGAACACTTATCTTTGAAAGCCAGAGCTATGACTGAGCGCTATTCTTCTTTTCTAAGAGAAAGTACTTGGCTAAAGTTTATTTTTTATTTATTTTTATGTATTTATGTCAGAACCAGAGCCGAGGGAACATGGAGGAAAGGACAGAAGGGGACTGAACTGTTTGAATGCCACTGTGGAGGTGGTGAGTGACTGTTGCTGATGTGATGGTGTAAAAGTATGACACAGCTACTAAAAATATGTGCTGCTTTTGCGTTGTGTTAGCTATGTTCTAAAAACCATGAGCTAATGATATCACCAGTGAAATTTATATGTCAGATGTGCGTGGAGACTTCACACAGTGTTTCTGTGAAAAACTGAGTCTACAGCCCAACAGGGTCACATGTGTGAGGAACTCAGACCCGTCACAGGCATTTTGAAATAAGCTTTTACAAACATGTTTCATTAAACAAACTGCACAAAAGAGTTGAGGCTTAATAACACATTTTACACAACTGCTGCTTTTATCTAGGAAAAAATAAAAACAATAAATAGATGTAATCCTCTGTCTTTATCCACACAAAGAGTCACAATCAATCAGTCAGCACCACTCATTATTATAATTCATAACATTTTAAAATGGTTTCAGACTCAAAAATGGGCTGTTTTTTGGTTAAGCTGGCCCAATATTTTGATTGATGTCGATGCTTAATTGTTCATGCAAAATGGTTGCATTTATTTTCATTTCACACAGTGAGTCAACAAAAAAGGTTTGAAAAAGCCATTAGGTTCTGCAGCACATGCTCGATTTCTCCTCCTTTCCTTCTTCAAATTAATATATTTCATACACTTTTTAATGCAAAATAGTTTCTGCAGGGCAAAAGCTAAACAAACCCCAGGGAGCAACAGAGGCTCTAATTCTTAAAGTGAGTCAACAAGAGCAGGGCAGAGTGCTCTTTTCCACAAAGTACAGAGGACAAGTGCAGCCAGGAGCTTTTGAACCTCACACAACACCACTCCTGGGCTCTTTTCTGCCGTCTGACATTTACAGATGGCCACAGAAGAAAAAACTAACCCACACACCCACATAGTGGCACACACTTCATCTGGAGGTGTATAAAGCCACTCTCCCTCCTATCTTAATTTCATCTACACCTGCATGCATGCGTGCACACATCTGGACTGCAGGCATTCCCAGCGTATTGTATCTTAATTTGATCTACAGTCTGCTGCTTGAACCTCTGTCTCTGTTTGTGCACATTTAACACATCACACAAATGGCTTCTGGGTAATAAATAAATAATAAAACATTGCCCTGTTACCTCTGGCCATGCCTGAATAATATGCATCTAACTGCTACAGTAAAAATATTTCAACCCTTTGACGCACTGATGTATTTTCAAAAACAATTTCCATTCTGCATGGATGCACCCTCCTCTTCATTACGGCTGTTATTATTCTG
Organism: Mugilogobius chulae; assembly: GCA_038363315.1. NCBI lineage: Eukaryota > Metazoa > Chordata > Actinopteri > Gobiiformes > Gobiidae > Mugilogobius > Mugilogobius chulae. The sequence goes on along the minus strand of CM076401.1, from coordinate 31,668,860 downwards.
TAGTCCTAATGGCGCTGGCAGCTGTGTTCATGTGTGCAGCTCTGTGTTGATAGACTTGTACAGTATGTGGGTTGCTCTTTGTTCAAAGGTGACTATGCCAGCGCTGCTTTTGGGGGGCAGTGATTACATGTAATGGGATACCTGAAATGACATTATGATAGGACAACAGTAAGCACTCTGCTCGGAAATAATTAGGTTTTGCAAACATGTTTTGATATGACATTACATCTGCTGTTTTGGACGCTTACATCACTTCACATGGAAAGAATGTAATTGAATTAAATAAACAACATGCTCGTTATTAGAGAATAATAATAGTAACAGACTGATCTAAAGCTAAGTGTAAGCTTGTGTCTTGTTTTTAGTTCTTTTAAAATGTCCAGTTGGCCATGTATGTCTGCAGTTTATGCCTCTGCTTTTGTAGGTTATACAGAAAGTAATTTGCATCAGCCGTTATCCACCTGTTATCCGACTATTGCGTTGAATTGTACAAAACACAATTCCATCTGGCAGAGGAAATTAAAGTGCCCGTTTATCATCATGCGCAAAGTAATTCAGTTTACTCTGGGAGAAAAGGAAAAAGGATTTGGTTCATGTGTATTCCAGACATAGTTTTTTGTTTTAGTCTTCCACTGTTTGTCTTTACACTTGTGCTTAAAATAGTCGCATGCAGTTTGTCTCTTTTCTTTCAGGCTTAATAAAGATTAGTTTAGTTTACTAAAGGTACTACATAGCTTTGTAGGTTGACAAAACTTGTAAGCTGTGACATTAGGGTTCACAATAACTATGTGGTTTAGGTTGGGAGAAGTAAATGTATGGTGGCCCTGAAGGGTAAAACTCAAAAACATAAATGCAAATTCAAAAACAGAAACACAAATTCAGCAATGCAGATTACAGACAGTGTAAGTCCTAGGGTTTGGACAATATAATGTAGAGGCTACTTTTTTAACATTTGCTGAATCTGTTTTACCTTTGATATTTCATGTATATAGCATGTATTTTTGGCATGTATTGTTGCTGGCAAACATACACCTTGCCCAGAGACTACTTGTTCATTAATGTGCAAATAAATAATTAGAACTGAAACTAGTCTAAACTTTGTCATGAATCATCAGATTATCTAAAATGTCATTTAACATATTTTTAATCCGGTGATTTCTTTAAGTGACTAGACCCATTAACTTTTTAATTAATTTTGGGTACACCATCTAGATTAAATAATAGTTGCCTGTAGAGTGCTGTGAGGTCACACAAAATCTATAACATCTTTATAGAAACAAGCTGATGGTGAACTCCCACCAGAAAAGTTAGTGCTTCTTTAAAATATACATCTTTTCATTGTAAACATGTCATTCAATCAGACTTCTTGGAAAAAAGTCATCGTATTTCAATGCAAATCTAGTTGAATCATCATCAATAGAGTGTTTGTAGACAAAGGAGGAGACAGATCACTGCAGGGTGTGGGCGTGTTTCCTGCATGGGTCCCGTTTGCCACTGACCCCTCCATAACTCTTGCTGCATTAAAGGTATTAAAACCACCCGGCTGCATTGTGCTTACCAGCGGGAAAGTGGAGCACTAAGTGGAGATGGTCCTCCTACACCGAGGGGATCCACCATCGTCAGCAAAAATACAAGTGGAGGGTGGGGTTTTGGGCCTGACAGTTCTGTTTACGCTGCCAATCATTAAGACATTAAAATCTCCACATGAGGATAAACAGGCTGTCAGTGATATCCAAGTGTCGTGCTATAAATCTGTCAAAGCACAATTTCAACCCACCTTTTCATATGCAAATGCAGTGCTCTATTGATTGCATTACTGGACTCAATATAAATTTAACTACATCTATAAATGACAATGGCTGGTCAGTTATTATAATGGGCTTTCAACTGAGTCCATATATTAGATCCAGAATTTTCCAGACGAATACATTTGTGACACCAATTATTTGGTGTCACAAATGAATGAAAATATGTTCAATGAAAGTAATGGTGCACAATATGCGCATAGCTTGTGATAGCTCAATAATTCCCTAATTTTATCTCTATGTGTAACGTCAATTTAAAATATATAAATACAAGATCAGATGGTGAACCATGAGTTGTTAATGGATGTCTCGGAAAACATGTAAAAAAAAAAAAAAAACATTATAAAAAATTGCATCAATTTTACATAAAAGGTCTCCACTTTAAAAATTAATTGGTTGTTTATTTCAAATTTTATTAAAGTTAGTATGGAACCACAAAGTGCTATTGTGCATAGACGTCATTAATGAAATGGAAAATCCATCCATATCAATATTGCAAAATAAACATACAGCTACATAGCACTAAATTCCTACACTTACAATTACATGCCATGTCTTTTCTTATTCATTTGTATTTAGCCTTGAATTTGGTAAGTTGCATTTTTTGCTTAAACTTAGCCTAAAGTAGATTGATAATCACAAAATTGCTTGAGCAATGCATTTTTTGTTCAAATCAGTGCAACATTACAATGGCAAATCTATCATTTTACCTACAAAACCTACATTCATCTTTGTGGTCAGAATAAAATAAGACATTATATCGTACCATATAGATCTATCCGCCTTGTCAAACTGGGTCGGCCCTCGACATGCCTCCAGCGCTTGAGAAGGGCTAAATCCACAGAGATTACCTGTGCGGTGACAGTGAGCTTTCTGACATACACACACAGCTGATTGACACCTCCATCACTCTGAGCTAAAGGTAGAATGTGAAGAGGAGGCTAGTTTGCCCTGGGTATCGGCGGTTTTGGAAGGCACCACAACAATATTCAGCATATATTTGTGGAGTTTAATGTTTAAGTCTAAATGGCAGATTTTGCAATGTAGTGAAAACATTGATTTAATTGAATATTTATTAAATTATTAGGCCAAACTGGAGTCCAAACATGATTCAGTGCTAGTTTGTTTTAGGCAGCTCAATCAGACACATGCTAAGTACTTTTGCCAGTGAATCCCTATTATTGGTCAGTCTCTACATGCTCTTACTAATTACAGTGGTGTGTTGCAAACAAGATAGGATGACATTTGTTTAAATCAAACACAGCCAACTTTGACTTTTCAAAATTGTATTTTGCATTTTGCCATATTCTTTGTTTTATTTGGATTTATTTATTTTAATATTTTTAGAGAAACACTGGCTCAATTCGACTTCATCAGGTAGTTATAAAGAAAGCAGCCTCCTCTGATTATTATTAAGATGGACAGCATTTATAGAATATATGATAGATTATTATAAGAAACATTATGTTGACTGAAAATGTAGAGAAAAATCCAACAAGCGCACATTTCTCTCACAAATAACTTGAGCAGACTACATTACAGCATTTAATTAAAAAACAATGAAATAAAATCAACAGTTTATGCAAATTTGTCGAATTATTTTTTACTACTTTGGAATTTCTAATTTAAAGTAAATATGCTGATTGAAAACACAACACAAATTACTATTACCAAAAAAAAAAACAAAAAAAAACACAGTTTATTTTTTTTTGTCATTTTGAATATAAAAGAGACTTGTTTTTCTTATTAACGTTAATTGGCATTTGTTGGAGAGAGCATTACATCAAAATAACTTGTGATTATCAAAATGTGTACTGTATTTCTGGACTTGGTTAGTTAAGTTAAGATTAGTTATTCTGATGAATTGTAGCAGCTTTAAACCTACACAGATGTTTACTAATGCACTAGACGTTTATAAAAGCCTGAAAAAGTCTAACATATGGAGGATAATCAACTCGTGGCAGTCTGCGCTGTTTTCCTAGGTTCTGAACAGGGCAAATATGTGTGCGTTTGATGCAAGCGTGTTGCAGTACTCACAGCTGGCATTGGTCTCCTTTGATCCCCTTAGTGGTACAGAAGCACTTGCCAGTTAACACCTGGCACACATTTGCATGACCATTGCACTTGCACGCTGCGAAGAAAAAGACAAATGGAAAAAAACGGTGTTGAAAGGCACAGAATAGAACAGAAGAACATAGGAAGACACTAAATTAACTTTTGCTTTGATTTGGGCGCTTGATTCATGTACATTCACTCCAGGACTACAGCGACTGCCTCCAAGGACACATTAAAGACTACACTTAAATATCTGAGATTCAGTGTATCTTTTGAGCGCAGAGAAAGCTGTTTTCATAATGTTAAGCTTAGGTTGTCAACACCTCCAACGCCGCTCTGAACATAGTGATGAAATTGATATTGATCTCTGCAAGACGGTAAACAAGTGTATTTCCCAAAAGATCAGTTCAACTTAAACAATCTGATACATGAAGGAACAAAATATGCCACTGCAGATAGTAAACTACGATATCCAGAGGGCATGTGGACTGAATTTAAACAGTGCCGCAAAAGGGCTGAGGACTAGGAGTGAATTAGCTTCGGGAGAGCTGGGGCACCCTTTTAGGCAGCAGAACAAAAAGTGACCCATTCCTTTCAGTTCAGCGAGTTTTAAACAGTGGAGAGGTGTATTACAATGGGGTCAGTGGGCACAATTTCCCTCAAGTGCCGAGGCTCTCCCTTAAGCACATTATCCAAGATACTTATATGAATATTTCACGCGACACTGTAGCTTTTAGCAGAGATCCTTGCTACTCTGTGACCTCGACTTTAAACATGTAACTTTTTTTCTGAGGGGGGTCAGTTCCTTGCTTGTCTTAGTGAGATGTTATGATCAAATAACTGAATAATTGATCCTATTATGAAATCTAATTATAGGTAAAAACATAAGGATTAAGACTACACATCATTTTACTTTGTGGAAATGTCTGACATTGCACCATTGGGTTTCAGTCACTAATAGTAGGCAGGTGCTTCTTTGCTTTAGCCAATGCTGCAGTGTAGTCCAGAAAGTAGAGCGTCAACATACATGTCAGTATTGTTGTCATTGTTGCGGCTTATGAAGTAAAGGTACAAAATCAAATACTAAATTAATATTTGACACAAGGTCAAAGGAAGGAATGTATACAGTCCGGTATCTCAACTCTGATTGGTTCTGGCCTATACATGGATTCATGCCTGTTCACTGATTGGCCAATTGTACTTCCTGGTTTTCGGGAACTGTCTGTAGTTATGCAGTACCTGTAACTGCAGTAAAATTAAATTGACCCTAGGCACTAGAAGGTGAGAATGCTAGCCACTCTGACACTATCTGATGTTTATGTGAAAAAACACAATTTATTAATTTCAACTGTTAACATACATTGCTCACTTAACTCCTGCATTCCTAATTATTCACCAGGATGAGTTTATAGGTGCTTTTCACAATGCTTTGAGGCTGAGCAAGTCACAGTAAAGCTAACGATTAACTAGCATGCTAATAGGGCATGTCCGGCTTTGATAGAAAAAATTATAATGATCTGCAAATGGCAGCCAGTGGTTTCTTTTTCATTCGATTAGCTTGCATTACATCATACAGCCCTTTTTATTATCATACTTTGAAACTTCCTAGGTAAAGTAACAACATCTCCATGGCAACAAACAGGTTAATAAAACATGCATCAGTAATTCAGAGCTTAGTTTACAAAGATCTAAGTAAATATTAGCCTAGTCTAATACAAAGATAATAGTGTTAAATCATGACCCGTGGCTAAAACAAATTTACATTCATGGTAGCTCACCTGTGTAGTTTCAGCTTACACTTAGGCTAAGGACTGCACATTAGGAGGCTACCTGAGCTGCTCCTGTGTAATAGTGTATGTGTATGTGTGTGTGTGTCCACTGTGGGCTAATTCATACAACAGTAACATGTAAGTACTCAGGAATGCTATTCATGTTTCTGAAGACGAGAGCCCCCATGGGTTAATCTGCTCTTGACAAGAAACTCTCCGACCGATGTCAAATTAATTGAATAAAGAGACATGCTGAGACCTTTATCAGATCAAAATGCAAACCTGTAATATTTGATTAAATTATTACATTCCGTCATGCTTACACAGTCTGGGCATTAAATTCAGATCACATACTATATTTTCTCTTCTACAAAAACAGAATGATCTATGAATAATGGCTTCCCGTCAGTCAAGGAAATTTATTCAGAAGGCGGGCAGTAGGTGGGAGACATATAATAAATCAGCTTCATGTGAGCTTCAATACCATCATTTAAATCATTATATTAAAAAACATATAATAATTTGTAGAAAAATATATACAGCCATTACAATTGTGAATATCTTTACAACTGTTATTTTCTTTAAAAATACAGAAATTTAGTTTCCTTCAAATTCCCTTAAAACTATTTGACCTTCAGCCTAACTTTGCTGCAGATAGATCTTACTTTAACAACAAGAAAAGTTAGGACTATGATATTTTAGTGTGGTAAACTAAAAATGTAAAATGACTTAGCAAACTTCTGTTCTGTCTTTACTTTTTTATTACGGTAACATATGGAGCAACGATGTCATTCCTCAAACATGTCACTCAAAATGACATAATTCAAATCCGTACACAATAGTGCCATCTGTTGGTGTTGGTTGTATAACGCTGCATGTTTGATCATAAAACAACACTAAATGGATGGTTGCAGCAGAATTATGACAATGTGAGACTCTGTGCAATCACAATTCAAAGAAAATGCTAGAGTCTGTTAAGGATGATAGCAAAATAAATTCACCTTGGCACTTGCCGCCGTTGGTAGGGTCTCCATGGAAACCAGGCATGCAGGTCTGACAGTGAGGGCCCGTGGTGAGGTTACGGCACTGCTCGCACACGCTGCCGTTCACGCAGGTGCTGTGGCCGTTGCACTGGCAGGCTGACGGGGGGAAAGAGATTTAACAGTGGGGTCAATAAAGGTTTATCAAATGTGTCAAAAATCAGATACTAAATGGTACTGCAACTAGTATCAAGAAGATACTAAAGACGTTGTAAACAGTAACTATAAATGCATCTTTCATTAACTGTTTTAGAAATATTGTGGGCTTTTTTTGGTTTTAGAAAGTTTGAAATGTTAGGCTACTAGGCTTTCTAAAATAAAAAAAATAATGTTTTCTTAGAATTGAAAGGGTCTATAAAAAAACATTCGATGCATTTTCCTTCAGAATATTTATTACATTATTAAATATATTAAGATTGCTTCAAAAATTTATAAAAATCTGTAAAACAAGAACTGGTCAATTAAATGAATAGCACAGAAGAGAAAGAAGGTAAACTGTATGATTTTCGGCTTAATATTATTGAGAACTTTTGCTTTGTTTTTTTGATTTCCAAGGAAAACTTTTGTATCGATGGGTATTCAAAAATGTATTCAGTCAGAATAGTTATTTCTACAAGTTTAAAATTTATTTTTGTTAAAGGAGAAATATGATGCTTTTTTTTGTGTTGTGTTGTCATTCTTCAAACCTGCTCCTGAGCATCTCCACTTTAAAATCTCATGCACCAGAACCCATTAAAATATGCCATGTGTTTCCGACTTCAGGATTTAGAGAGTTAGGAGTTACAGCTCCAGTTAGAGATGCAAAGGAAGTGACGCGGAGAAAATAATCAAAGTGATCATGTCTGATATGCTTATGCAAATTTTGTATAAGTGCCTTTTAAAAATAATAATTGGAAAAATTACAACTTGATATTTTTTCTTTAAACATGCAGTCCTTTGAGACAGATCCCAAATTTGTCTTCAAAGTAATAAACCACTTTATTCATTTATTGTTTTGATGTCATGTGTAACTCACCAGAGTTTGACTCATTTTGTTGGTCCAAGCCAACTGTGACGATTAAGTAAAAGTAATACTACATCAATGAAAAATTATTCAAGAGATTTTTCCAGATTTCTTTTGTTTTGTTTTTATAAAGCTTTAGTATTATAACCACGGAAAAGGTCAATCATGCTTTAAGGCTATCCATGGATTTCTAAATGACCAGCTTCCATTTAGTACTTACAATTGTATTTGAAGTATAAATCTTCAAATCACCTACGAGACTAAAAAGATCAGTAACAATGTGTTTGACCTATTTTCCTTTTTAGAGATAATCGTTTCACCTAATCAATACAGGAACACAGGCTCTTGACCCCACTGACAAAATCACATCCTAGAATCTGAAAACAGCCCACACTAAACAATATGGTTTTACACAATATAACAATAATCCTCTGAGCCCTCTTCACAGTCTCACTTTACAGCTCTCGGTGGGCGTGTTATCAGCTTACATGACGTGGCGGCACAAAGCATTAAATGGCATAGTAGCATAAGATTGCACAAGTCAGTGGGGACGTATTGGTTGCATAGGATGGCTGTAACTCAACTCCACAATAAGGGTATCTTTGAAAAAATGTAGACAGCCAATAAGTAATCTGTGTGCTCACCGGGGCAGTGGATGAAGGCCCATTCGAAACCCTTGTCTTTGGGGCAGATGCCAGGCTCCAGGATCATGTCTGTGGTCTGTCCCTGCTGGCTTTGTTTGGATGGTCTTTTCATGGGTCCCCTGTAGGAGCCCTCCATACAAAGGCCTTTCCCAGTGCTGCTGGGATCTCCACACCAGCCGCACTCGGGCTGCTCCAAGCACTGCGAACAAGTGCGGAAGCCGGAACAGTTTTGCGCTGTAAAAGAAAACGTTATGTCATTAGAGGAAAAAAGGAAAATTGCACAGGCTGTTTAGACCATGAACAAAACAAGAAAACCCTTAATCCATACTGCTCAATAGATTACAAAACCATTAGTATGTGACCAACTTCATTACATCTCAGTTTCTCATTTAAAAGCCAATTATGTTTCCAGTTCTGGCTGTTGTAGTTTTAATTTCCTTTCTTAATTATTTTGAGTGCATGAGCCAGATTTCTATGTGAATTACAACAGTGGTGGCTCTCAAAAAATTTTAACACCAAGTACCAAATATGAAAATGGTTGGTTTCAACAGTTACGAAATTTATGAAAGAACCAACCAAAACATGGCTTAGGTCCAAAATTGAACAAAACCACAGGAAGTTTTTTTTTTGTACCTTTGAGCTACATCATTAATACCAGTACAAGGGGAAAGCTATTTCCATACATAAGTCAAATTAATCGTCCGAAAATTACTTGATAATTGTGTGTGTATTTTATAACTAAATCTTATCTGATGAAGTAGTGCAAAGAACAATGAAATAAATAATTGCTTATTGTCAAGGTAAAGCTTTTCTCACTTATAGAATTACTCACAGTGAGAAGACTGACTACAGTAATTTTCTTTCTCAAGTAAAATTACTGTAACTTCAATAGAATAGAAATATTACTCAAGTAAGCTACAAGAAATATACTCTAAAAAGTAACATTTCTGAAAAAATTTAAATGAGTAATGGAGTAATATTCTTCTCAATATAGAAAAAATGAACAGTATGTCCCAAAAAAATTTAAAATAAACAAAACAAAATAAAAAGCACCAAATTAGACCTTTTTTATACAAAGATCAGATTATAAGACTAAAATGTGACTTGTGAAGTGCAACCCAATAGAATAATCCTATTTTGTCAGCTTTGAGGACAAGTTCTGGGCCACTAAAGTGCTTTACAAGTTTGAGCATGGCCACTTTGCTGCCAGACAGACACTCGCAGGGCGAAAATGCCACTACTATTTTACGGGAAAAAAACACTGAGTGCTTTTACCTCGGTTTTATGTCAAACAAATCTCTCGCTATTCTGCTAATGGATGTGAAACCATGACAACGCCACAGCAATCACCAAGAAAGTAAGACCACTTAAGTTTGTTTTGACAATAAGACGCAAGTGGCACATTTCACAAGAAAAGGCTCGGCTGCTTTAACCCTTCTTGTTTTTGCAAGACAGCTAAACAACAAAATGATTACAATTTTCACACGCTTGATATCAGTAAATAATATTCACAATTTTAAGCAATTACCTTAATAGTAATTATGGGCTGGATTCAAGAGAACAAAAATATACATTCTTAGAGTTTTTTCCGTAAGCAATGCAGACAGAATTTACTTATTTATGGGTGCTTTCAAGAATGTTTTAATTATAAATGAAGTCCGTTTCAAGCAGAAATGGCATGACTTTATGACTCCAGGGTCAGATGTGCAGCATTAGATGATACTCTAAAAGCGCACACATTTTGCTGTTTTGGTCTCCTGTGGTTTAAAAGCTGCTCGTCTGATTCAACTTTGTTCTGTCTAGACTCCACTGAGGCCACAGGAGTATTGATTAAAGTGACAGTTTGCCACATGAAGATTTACAGCATGTACTACATATCTGATATCATACGTGAACAACATTGGTCTGGTTAATCTGGTTAAAACATTTACTGAAGAAACTGAGCAAAGGTATTCAATGTTTTCAAGACAAAAGCAATAATCTAATTTTTAAAAATCTAATATTTTTGTTTATGTAATTACTTATTTTGGAGTAGCCCAATATTATGTCAACACAACATCAATGTGCTAAAACATTTAAACACATTAGTTCTGTGTAGTTGTCCATTTTAATCATCTTTTTTACAACAAGCAATGTATCTAATGTTCAAATTTTGCATGTACGCCAAAACAACATTCACAATATTATCTAAGTTTCAATATATTGTCCTCCCCCACTATGAGAGTCAAGTATAATTTAGAGAAGTATACTCTCTATTAGGCTGAAACCAGTAAATTGATGGATCACGATATAATTTTAATCTTAGTCATCTGGACTGCTTTTTAAAGCTCTGTACTGAGAGAGGAGGTTATATGCCTCTACTGTACAATCATTATGTGTAGATAAATTTGATACAATGTAGTGAAATGGGTAGGAATTGCACATTTAAATTAACTTTTTAGCAATCAGCAAGAACATGTAAATATTTACATAGCATCTCAAAGTTATTACCGTTTTCTCCTGCTGTAAATTTTTGGGCTTAAACTTAAAGGTTACTTAACGGCTACGAAGTGTAGCCGCGAACAAAAAACCTGTAGCAAACGTATCTTTTATTTATTGACATTTATTTAACCAGGAAAGTCCCACTGAGATTCAGAATCTCTTTTGCAAGGGGAGTCCTGGGGGAGAGGAGAGGGGAGGCATTAATGGACAAGTTTTGGGTGGTAGGGAAAACCGGCGTACCCGGAGGAAACCTACGCAGACACTGGGAGAACATGCAAACTAAACATAGAAAAGCCCCGGGCGACTGGGAATTGAACCCAGGACCTTCTTGCTATGAGGCCTGACCAGGTGAAATCAGTCTATTATCATTGCATTTGATGTTGATGCACATTACGAGAGGGTTTTTTCAAATTATCACAAATTATCTTTTTAAGCATTCCACAACTTATTCTGAAAAAGTGTATTTGACCATGCACGTTTTTAATTCTGTTTAAATTAAACATAACTTCATGAGATTCAAAGTCCAATGATGAAACAGATAAGACAGTGCTCACAGCATGTTTGACCAAGGCTTGGTGTAAAAGTTTGATCTATGAATGCACCTGTAAAAGAGTAATTATTAACTAAATAGTAGTTTTTTTCCCCTAAATTTAAGGTTTAAGAATAAAGTCTATAATAATAACTGTAAGTAAATATCTGGCTTTTTAAGTTTCATCATAGAGGGGGTTACTTGACTGCTGTGACAATGGTTTTCAGAGCATTACTGCATACTTTGCCTAAAGGGTTTGAGAAAAGTAGTGTAGGTGAAATCATTCAAGCCAAAAGTGGAAGCCGAATTCCTGAAGGTGACTGAGAAGGAAAAGAGTCAAACAGAATAAATGTGAAGACTGGGGAAATATAAAGTGGTGATAGGATTTATAGGATAACCTTGTCTGTCCTTTGTTGCCAAAAGGGACAAATTTCTCAAGACAAATGTCCTCTGAGCTCTGAAACGTCTGAGAAACCCAACACTGGCCGACACAAATGAATTTGAGAGTGTTCCCATCGGGCTCTGAAACTGTTACTCACTCAATGGATGTGAGATGTCTGTAGGTTCTGACTCAACTATGGCTATAACTCATGTATTACATTATTCAATGTCTTGTAAATGAGTTAAGAGGTCTGGGTCAGCTTACCACTACACAGTGCAAACTGTTTTGACACCACTAAAACTATTTCACAAGTAACACACTAATGCATGGAGACAAGAAGTTCCATGATTTTTACATACCAGCCTAAAAAAAAAAATTAGCACAGATGCTAAAAAACAAAACCACAGTTTTTCTTGAACGCAATATGTAATGTGTGTATGGGTTCAAAAAGAATGCTTTCCTTACTTTCCTCAAGTCAGCATTATTGGATTTTAGAATGGCTTAAAAGGGAAAAACACATTTACAGCTTGTATACAGGTTTTCCCAAAACACCATCTTCTCATTTACAGAAAGTAGAGGAGTACCGTTCCTTGATCTTCTGCTCAAAGCAGGTAATGGTAAAGAATCCATTCGCGTCGGGGTCAAGAGGGAAATCAACAACTGCAGTCAGTATATGTGAGGCTAATTGGCCATTACGAACCCAAAACAGCTTCCAAAGCAAATCGCTGAAAGCTAATACCCTTTTCCCTTGGACACAAAAACCTTCCACTTAAAAGCTTTTTTCACTCCTTAAAACCCTATCTCTTAGTGATGAATTATCGAGCGCTTTACAGAGGCCAATCTGAGAAGAGCTTAATGCTGATCACCTAAATGCCACACTTCAAAGCAGCTCCTTTTAAAACAGGTTCAGTCAAAGACACTCACCCACACAGTCTCCCGTCTGCCACTCCAGACACTGGCCGTACGGGAAGGAGATGACGTAGGCCGTGGAGTCGACGCAGCGCTGCGTACTGCTGCACCACATGCACTCCATGGCCTGACTGGTACAGTTGGCACAGCTGGTGTGGAGAGAACAAGGCTTTTTGCATGAAGGACGGGAGCTCTGATTGGGGTTACCTGCGAACAAAGCAAAACCTGTTCATAATGGGAAGAAATAGAACTGAATCTCTTGGCATTATGTAAATTATGTTGTAATAAAATGAAAAATAATGGACAAATGCTTTTCTTCTAATATCTGTGGATCTGGACAGCTGATATGATATTTGCGCTTAAGCAATAGCAAGCTAGCATTTAAATTTAAGAATAGGTAAGAGAACTTGTTTTCACAATTTCTGAATTAATTTTATTCAATGTTGTATTTTCAGTGAATTTTTGAGCATTTCTCCTTTGTTACTCATCCCAAAAAATAATCGATACTGTTGTCATGAAAGGACAGTGCTGTATATTTCCTGGTGTATCTTACCTGCTGCCTTTTCACAGATCAGACCGTGTGCAGTGGCGGTGCATGGATTCGCCCTCAGTCCCGATACCTGGGGCTCCTCTAAATAGGCACAGAATCCGGAGTCACTTGGTTCCCCGGGCAACCAGCGCAGACTAGTGTTTGTGAAGGGAGACAAGTCCTCCCAGCCCCAATATGACACATTGATTTTCCTCAGGCCAACCCACGGAGACAGTCGCTGCGGGGACATAAATAAACATGTTTGAACAAATATTGTAAATAATGCGTCCCTTCTGCCACATTTTGTTGTTGTAGAGTGCCTCCTGCATTGGCACTTTAGATCCAAGAATGCCATTAAAAGTTCACTGGAAATAATTTCACAGATATGATTACTTTTTCCCCTCCGGCATTCAGCTTTTAATGTAATGGAAGAAATGACGGAAATGGTATGTCAAGGTTCACTTCGGAACAAACCGCATAGACACAACAAATAAAAATGTCAAACAAAAAGCATGACAAAACAGAAATGACTTGCTTATGTATAAATATTATGGATAATAAAAAAGCCACACTTGGCTTCCTAATAAAGCATAATAAAATGACTTTGTTTAAGAATGAAGAAAGTATTATTATAGTTGCAATATATGTGCCTTGGCTTCCATTACTTCAAATCTAAACCAAAAGTCCAGACACAAGTTTAGACAGCATGTTGTTGAATACTAGATGATATATTTTCTGAAGAAAGAATTACAAAAACAATTAAATCACTTCTGTCAGTGACCCAATTAGTCTGAACGGTGACAATGCAAGAAAAACGTTTTCCAGATTAACAGAAAGATTTGTATTTAACAAGAAGGGATTAAAAAGCAAGGTTGTTATGCAGTTTTAACTACATGTGTATCACAAAAAATCAAAACATCTCTGCATTGGAATTTTGTGTAAGAGTTGAATAGAATATGGTCTTCATAGAGTTGTCATGCTACTACTTTAGATTTTGTTGTAAGCAAGAATAGTAATGAATACACTTGATTTTTGATACAGATTTTCATACAATTGATTATCAATGTGAGGTGCACTTTAGCAGAGAAATTAGAGCTCTGGCTTCCCAAGGAGATTGCGGGTTCGACTCCCGGGTCGAGCCAAGTCAACATCTCACTATCTCTCTGGAGTTTGCATGTTCTCCTCGTGTTCCCGTGTGTTAGCTCTGGGTACTTTGGCTTCTTTTCACCTCCAAAACCATGCATGTTTAGGTTAATTGGGGATCACAGAAAATTACTCCTAGAGAGTGAAAGATTGTCTGTCTGTATCTGTCTGTGTCTGTGTTAACCCTGAGACAGCTGGCCACTGTCCACGGTGCTCCCTTGCCTAAAGCTCAAAACATTGTCTGCTTATTCTCTTTTTGTTCAAAATTTCTTTTATCCTAGTATCTACTAGTTAGTCATTTCAGTGAGTCATTTTGAATTATTTGCACAACCCAAATTGAATTAAAAAACAAATCATACAAAAAGCAAAAAGCCCTAAAGCATGAAAATGGCATCTTTTTAAAATAACAAAATGACATAATGATTTAACAAAATGAGATTAAATGACAAGGAACTGAGTGTTAGGCAAAATGAATGCACAGTAATATTGGAATTCTCTTTGACTGAGCTAAAAATATGCGAAGAAAAAATTCTAGGAGTAGTTAGTATATACTGTATAATGATTCACAGAGGTTAATTATTCAAACCTTTAACTCCTACCTTCACCTAACCTTCCTCACAAGTAAAAGGCAAGATTAAAAAAAAAACATCCCACAATAGCCCAAGACAAGTGATGAAAATATGAAACAATCTCCTTCCAGTGTTTTTTGCTGCCTCATAAATAAAACTATGCAATTGCGAAAGTTGGATGTAGTCAGAGGTTGTCATGCCGGTTGTGATGCAAAACAAAGTTGATGAAAATGGTTAGAGAGAAGAGAAGATTCATCCCGTCTAAAAATAAGGGCTGCAATCAGAGAGATAGAATGGCACACGCAAACACACACAAACAGAGGCACAAAGCTTGATCAACAGCGGCAAAAGATTGTCTCCCAACACAGACCTCATCAGAGTTATTGACAGGCTACAACTACAACATAACCACACCCTGCTCCCTTTTCCTTAGGCATCAAATGGCAGACGTATTCAACCACACACTTTCCCAAGACATGGCAAAAATATTTTCATGCGGGTATGTTCTGCAAGATTGCTACAACACATGAATAAACCAAAATACCAACCAGCACTACTGTTTTGTTAGATGTGTTACTTATTTATATTCACCTTGTCTTGCTGTTGGAGTTTCTTGAGCTCCTCCAGCACAAAGTCCACTTGCTTGGAGGTGGTGAGAGACGCGATGTTTCCATTGAGGTTTTTGCAGTAGTGCTGAGCGTTGTCATAACTTTCTCGGCTTGAATTGATCCTCAGGCAGGCCTCCCCTACCTGGTTCCAGCCCTCGCTACACTGCTGGGCTGCAAAAAGAGAAGAAAAAGTGTGATGACATGATGATGATGACACTTTGTCAGATGTAAGGGTAATCTTCTTGATCCTTTCCTGTCAGAAGTACAAGAGAAAGTTAGGCAAGGTTTCTCTTTGGACATTAAAACTTGGAAAAGCAAACATTAGAAAGCATAATTAAAGCTTAGCTCAGGTTGTCATAATGTTTACATTCAGCTTGGTGTCAAAAACTGGTTATTTGCATTTTAGTTTATGATAACAAAATGGCTGTTGTCTAATTTCAGAGCATTTTATGAGTTGAGAATACATCACACAAAAACATAATTTGCAGGTCACACCACGGCAACAAACCCGCAGGCGTCAAAGCGTCATCAACAAAGAATTAAGGATCAAGTAAATATTAAATTTTTTCTCTGGCAAATTCACTGAATGACAAACATTTGGAGAGAGGGGAGGGGGATTTGTGTCAGCCCAATACTCAAAAAGGCTTAAGAAATAAAGTCAGTTTGACATTTATGAATATCAGTGTTTAAGTTGGTTCTTGGCAAAAAAAAAATAAATTGATAATGCTGCTTGGTAAATTGTCCTCATCGTTTTGAGATTAACTGCGTGCGATTATTAAGGTTGGTCAAAGAAGAGCAATGCCGACGGCAAAAAAATCAATGATAATCTTTTTAAATATGCGCCTCAGGTTTGAATGTCAGCGAAGTCATTTTATTTTCATTACAGTGAGGGCCACAACAAATCTTAGCCTACACTATATTTTTACACGAGTGGTTATCTTTGACATTCATTTGCAACTTTACCATTAGAATTTGCCACAAAAAGAAAGCAACCTTGACATTGTTGCATTGGCATTGAAATATCATCAAATGTGTTGCCTGGACCAGACTGGGAAAAAATACTAATGTGGAGAAAGACGCTGTATCCAATTTGAAGCTTTGTCTATAATTATGGAAATGTGTTTTTTAATCCAGTGTCCCTCTTACCTGGCATAGCGTGGCATTCGGACTGATTTTGGTCCCACTGACAGTTGAGATTGAGGGAGCAGCTCTTGCAGTTGGCCAGTTTACTGCAGACCTGTTCATTACGCACTGGACACTGGGTGAAGTTCTTAACGCTCTAGAAATCACAACAAAGAATAAACATTTTTAGTTAATAACAATTAGTTGTTATAATGAAAAGAAAATAGATTTGTGAATGTGCAAACTACACTCTCAAAGCATCTGTGTTAAATACAGTATATGAGCAGTGCAATAGTGCTCTCTAGTGGCAAACGTACAGAAGTGCAGTTGCTGGAGGCAGAGATGCATTTTTTGTCATCACACCACTGGCAGCCGTTGGTATTGGCAGAACAGCTTGCACAGTCGGAGAACCGGTAGCATCGCTCATCCACTGTTACTGAAAAGAGAAAGGAAACAATTGCCCCAAGCGTTGAATATATCACAAGGTGTGCTG
This sequence comes from Mugilogobius chulae, assembly GCA_038363315.1. Classification (NCBI taxonomy): domain Eukaryota; kingdom Metazoa; phylum Chordata; class Actinopteri; order Gobiiformes; family Gobiidae; genus Mugilogobius; species Mugilogobius chulae. Next base: position 31,651,779 of record CM076401.1, on the reverse strand, counting down.
TAGAAACTGTATGCAAAATATTATCGATTACTGAAAACATCACAACAAAATCTACATTTGTTTTACCACAATGTACAACACTGGAAAAAGCAGAATAACCTTAAGATGTAAATGTTAGGCTCCATATAAATGTGTATCAGTGGTACATTTGTGTATTTTGATTTGAATTTTTTTTTTTTTTTTAGTTTCATCTGTAAAAATACCTACTTTATGGACTCTAATAATGGAGCCTAACAGTAATAGCCTAGTAGTATATGGTTTCCGATTATAATTTTTTATGCTGATTCAGAAAAATATATCTATTAAAGTAGCAAGTAATGAGCATTAAACCAACAGTTTTAGTGCAAATTTGTGAGTAACATGTTTATTAAACTGAAAACAGCTAGCCATAGCTGGGTAGCTATAAACTCTTAAACATGCAATGTGTGTGTAACTTTCAGGAGGTGAAATGTAAACTTAACAATTCTGAAGAAATAGAAAGATTAAACCATAGTTTGGAACATTCTGCATGTGAATAAATGCATTTTATTCCTTAGTGTGAAGATGTATCGCTAAGGGAGCATCTTTTCCATGGAAAATATAAGAGGACGCCAGCCTCCAGGCCAAATAATGGTCAGTTTTTATCATTTTCTTATTGCAACAAAGGCATAAACAACCATAACATGATTTTATTCAAGTCTATTTTTGGTCAAAAAGTTGCAGTGGACCCTTAATATTTAAATTTTTCCAAATCTATGTGGCAAAAATGAAAATCTTGGTTGCAGAACCACCGCAATCTATGAAATGGGACTGTTGAGCTCCATAGCAAAATGCAGAAACTTAAAAAATGTCTTTTATACGACAAAGCGAACTGTACTGATTCTGTTCCTAACAGAGATGTGTGATTCTATTGTACATGATATTGTGTGTGAGTGTGCCTGGGTCAAACAGTGGACATTGTGAATTGTTCTTATTGTTGTCTGTGTGATTACATCGCACACATAAGTATTACTCCTGTAAATCAGAGACTGTAGACCTATTCAGCTATAATCTGGTGTGGAAGGTCTCTGCTTTATATAAGCTCACGGTCTCTGTATATTCAGACAAAAAGTGAATACTAAACAAAATCAAAGAAATAGCTGAGTTTGAAACAAAAAAATAATGTGATGATGAAAATGCCATAAAGGTTTTAGGCAAAGAAATAGACTCATACCAGGTTTAGGCGGGCAGAAAGATGCTGGTGTGAGGCTGCCATTGGACATGCTGGGGCTCCAGGAGAAGCAGCGGCCTTTGGACCAGAGGCAGCGGACCCCTGGGCCAGCTTTCACACAGCTCTGCTCTGAGGAAAAGGCCTGGCAGCTGGGAGGTCTGTAAACCAGCACGTCATTCAGCAGCACACTGGAGAAGCCCCAAACACATACATGGACCTGGAGAAAACAACACAGCGGTTATTCTAGACCTGTTGTTAAGATGTCTAGGCAGCCTTTATTGTGAAACAGTTTTGACCTAGTTTAAGTGACCTGTTCTGTGTGTCACTCACCCGTTGCTGACCACTGCAGAATGGCCAAAGCGATTAACATCCCTGTGCAAGTCTGGCTTTGGCAGAAGCTTCCACTCATCACAGGCTGAAAAACAAGAGCATGAACTCAGCAAAAACATGTGCATTAGATTCTCACAGACTTCTCTCTTGCATCTCTTCTGTTGAGGCAAGAGTGTTGAGGCACAATAGAAACTGTTCCATGCCCCAATTCATGAATTAGGTTGTGAATCTTTAAGTGCACAGGTGGTTCAATTTGATTAGTTTTAGATTTTGCTGATCACAATTTGATTAAAAAAAATCCTAATTTGAAGACCAGATTTAATTTTGGCTTTTTATTTATTTTTCTAAGGCTTGATAAACATTTGGTCACATATTATCGGACTAAATAATTAGGAGGAACAAAATTATAAATATAAACTGTGTGTTCATCTGTTACCAATGTCATAGGCGAGGAAATCAGCGGAGAAGCATTTTGCTCCGTTGCTAAGCGATGTGTCGTTGTGCGTGTTGCCTCCGAACACGAGCAGGGTGCCACTGAGGAGCACGGCTGAATGCAGGTACCGCGGGAAGCCACTCTCCTTCAAGATGAACCTGAACACGTGCAAGTGTGCAGAGGACAGACGTGATGAGACATGCACACACTGTGACTGTGCTGCCCTCAATACATAATGAAGGAGGTGTCTACTGCACTCCTCTAAAGTCCCACAAAGGTTTTAAGGACATGCACAAATACAGATCACAGAAGGGAGAAGTTGAAAGAGGTTTCATGAGTTCAAGCTACAATTATTCAAATATGAATCTTGAAATAACATTTATTAACTCAAATTGTTCAATAGTGATAATGTTGCATATTTTTTCCTTATAATTAGCAAAGATTTTAGCATCTGTAAGGTTACACATATAAATTGTGTAGAGGGTAATAAGACTGCTTCACTTTTGTGTCTGAAAACTTGTTCTAAAGCTGTGCTAGTGACAAAAAATCTATGTGAAACTAGTGATGTGTCAAAGAGAATTGTCAAAGCAAGGGTTGAGTTAGAGAGGTGGCAGATTTTAGGAATATTGTTGAGGTCCTTTAGTGACACACTCCGTTTCATAAGGTCACTGGATTTGGGCACTTACCACGTTCTTTTATTGACATCATAGCGGTAGAGGTCATCCACAAGGCCATATTTGTTGGCAGGTAAAGCTTTGTATCCTCCGTGGACATACACGCTGCCGCTGGTGCTGTCGTAAGTGCTGCTGTGCCCATAACCTCCCTGCGGAATGGCACCTTTGGTCTCAGGCACCACCCACGTGTTGGATTCTGCCAACAACATCAGATGGTAGAAGTGAATAGTATGAAAAAAGCATCCATTTAAAACTACGCAATAACTGATTAAATAATTAACAACATTTATTTTCTGCTAGCTCAAAAATAGAAAGCAACAGGTTTTAGTGAATGTTAAAACAGATGCAAATTTCCATTTAAAAGAAATTAAGCAGACTTAGATTCTGCATTTGTTATGAAATTCTGGGACACAAGAAAACAACCAACAAAAAAATAACTTGACTATTTTCAGCCTCCTTGTCCCCATTCTTTAGATCACTGTCTATGACCCTCAAAGTGCGCACCATCTCAAGTACTGCCTCAATTTCTAAATTACAGAGAAAGACAAGAGGAGGTCATAGAGTCTCTGAAGTGTCCTTTACCGGCATTTGGCAGGCATGGCATATAAAGCAAAGAGTATATAATTTAGATGTACTGATAATATGCGTAGGAAGCCCCTCAAAGCAGACTTTAAAAGGACAAGTTTAACACTTCAACAGAAAGTAATTGCTTTTTTTCAGTACCAATGTGAGTAAAGCTACGTTGTCCCATAAGTGAGCCTCATGTGCTCTGGACATTTCTTCTGCATCTCCCTATCTTCGCCTTCAACTCTCTACCTAGTTGTAATGGTTCATAAAAAAATACTAAAATAAATAAATAATAAAATCCAAATCTGCTCTATGCTATGATGAAATGCCACTTTCACACGGCAAGTTTATACATGCAGTTTTGAGCCATTTAAGTTGCAGTTTACTATGATGCTTCATAGTATACATACATACTAGCATACTATGTTTTCTTAAAATTGCTAAAACTCCAGTAGATAAGAAGCATGTGTGTACTAATTTGCTGGTCCAATATGCATTTTCAGATGTTTATTTATGACCATACAATTCGTAATTAATTCTGTAAGCATAAGTAATGTAAGGCAAGGCAAGGCAAATGTATTTGTTAAGTAGAGCAACTCAAAGTGCTAAGGTCTAGCATGTAAGGTCTAAGGCTGTCATTTTGTCATCTAGTCAGTCACTGGTGTCTTGGTTTCTGAAAGAAGTAATGGGTCAACTTAGTTGTTAGCTTTATTTGGATTTTACATTTTTTATGGTGCAGAAGCAGAAATTAGAAAAGCAGTATTGATCAGAAAATGTGTGAGTATAAATATATCCAAATTGTTTTGAACTCTAGTTTCTGTGCAGATTATGTCCAAAACATAGTCAAATCATAAAGTTATTTAAATTCTGTCACGCCCTTTTATAGCTGACTAATCATCAGGGCTTGCCTTTGGTCGACCTAGAATATTTTTGGTCAACTACAGCCCAAGTAAGGCCGGAGCAAAGTGCAATGATCTGTTTCCAGGGGATGTTGACTCACTCAGATTGTACTCCTGGACATTGCTGATGTAGCTGTAAACAGGGGAGTAGCCGAAGATGACCAGCATGACGAGCTCGCCCCCCTCCAGCAGGACGCAGTGGGCAGAGTGCCCCTCCACAGCATACATCTGACTCTGCCCCGGGACAGCCAGCACAGGGTTCCTCTTCTGCCACGTCCGACTCACTGTGTTGAACACCCACAACTCATCTGTCACGTTTCCGGAGCCCGCCTCCAGCTTGCCCCGTACATGTAGATCTCATCCTGGAAAAGATGGTTGAGTATGTGTTATGTCAAGCATGAAGGGTAACTAAATAGTATGTGTTGCTGTGAAATTGCCTATTTTTCTCATTTTAAAATTGGTTAAAACTTTTTAATGAGGAAAAAAATGTTTATATAGATTCCTAATATTTGCCTTGTTACTCTGGGTAGTAACAGTGCAAATATAAAATTTCACACAAACAAAAAAAAGGGCAAAATTTACTCTTGTCAAAATAAAACAATACAGTATATAATATACACATTTGTAAAGTGATGTTGTTTTATAGTAGGAACCAATAAAAGTGTACATTCACATATCAATAAAAATAAATTTACACATTTCCTTGTTTTATGAAGCTCATAATATCAGAATAAAAACAAATGTTTTTTATTCTGAATCTATAAACCTTTAAAACCTTCAAATAAGATTGTTGTAAGATGGTTATCTACTTTTCTGACTTTCTTTGCCTTCACTCCTACACTTAACTAAAGGTCACCTAAATCTAAAATAAATATTTTCAATGTCTTTACCTGGTAGGCAGCGAGAGAGTGGCCATATCTTGGCAGAGGGCCACTGCTGATGGGCCCTGTGTTCCAGACGCCGCTCTCGAGGTTGTAGCTGCAAAGAAACACAACGTTAAACTTTAATCACAGTTGTGTTTATTAGCTTCATTTACTTACAACTGTAAACAATAAAGGACGGCTAATGGGATTTTTAATGTTACACCTGGAGTCCAAGTAAACAGTTCATTTTTTATTGCCACAAATGCTCTGTGTAATTACAAAGAAAGCACTATATAAAATAGCACTCTGTAACTGTAAACAAGATGATTAGCTTACCCTTCTGTAAAATTGTCCTTTCTAAAAAGTTATAAAAATGCAACGCAAATTACCACAATGTAAAACAAGCCTGCCTCTATGGTTTATTTTTGATTTTGAAACAGCATAACTTACACCTACAAAACTCCCACATTTGAGCCTTTTACAGAGGAGCTAGAATATACAAAGATTTTATGTAAACCTAAGGGCGCATTAAGGTTAGGGGAGGTCATTCTAAAAAAGACTTACTTGAGAATCATCTGAAACGAGCTGTAGTTGAAGGTGTATCCGCCCACGACCCACATGACCTTCTCCTGCACCACAGCCTTATGGGAGGCTCGGGCCAGAGATGTGCCGAAGGGTTTGACACTGGGCAAGATCCAGAAGGACTCGGTGGACGGTACGGTCAAAGAGCAGTCTGGCCCTGAGGGATCAAGAAGAATAAAATGTATCTCCAAATCAAAGCAAATTTAATCAAAGCTGGTTTAAACTAGTATTTTCTCTTTTAATGAGATTTGTTTCAACAGAGGGCAATTGAAAGAAAAAAGTTTATTTTTTGTGCTTAATTAAGATGTTGTAGAACAATAAATAATCATAAAACGTGTTATCATTTTGTTCCAATTCAGTATTCCTCAAACTTCTAAATGTGTCAATCTAAATCTTGCATTTATTGAACACAATAAACACAATTAACCAACCATTAGATTTGATTCAGATTCAGATTGTTCTAGACACTAGTGAAATGGTTTACAATACATTACATTAGGGCTGTAGTACTAAAAGTATGTCCCATTGACCGATTAATCGACTAAAAAGCTGGCAAAAGCTCTGAAGCTAAAAAGTCTGTTTTGTTCTATTTATCTGACCCAAATGAAAAGACTAAAAATCCAGCGGAGTTCATGCAAAAACACAAAATGATTAGGAAACATAGCATTTATCTAAGGGTGTATTCAGACCTGAAAAGTGCAAAAGTCCGCTTGTTTGATCCGAATCCGATCCGGACTTAATTTTTTTCAGTTGGTTCGCTTCGTATTCTCACTGCCCAGACAGCAAATACATCCGTTCCGGATCCGTTTTCGAGTCGCAGGATCCGCGTAGGAGTCAGATCTGGTCTGCGGATCCGCGCCGGTTCTGTTCCAGACTCATTTTCATAAGTTGAGTCAGAGACTCGGCACGATAGGTCTACCTGGGTCCGACACGGAGGCGCAGAACGGAAGCGCCAATCTCCTCCGGTTTACGGAGCGAACACAGACCCGGAGCGGAGTCATTAAAGATTCGTAAAACAGAAGCGCCACAGTAACTTTTTCTAACTGCTAACAGCCGACTTTAACTGAAGCGAAGACGATGCTTAAGCTGTGGCTGCTGCTGCTGTTGACTTTTGGTAAGTAAATTGCACATTTTCGCTGCTAGAAAATAAAAAAAAATAGTATATCAAGCTACTTCATTGAATGGGCTTTTGGCTAATGTAAATTATGTGCTGAATGTAGCATATTGGACAGTATAATCGGGATTTCTGATTAGCTAACTGTAGGTAGCTAACACATCATTAATAGCCTACTAGCACAACTAAAGTTGTGTTTTATACTGTAAATAAAGTTACATTGGCCTACTCTCTTCTATGTGTATTATAGCTACTTGCTTAATTTTGTACTCTTCTGTACAACACGGACCAGAGCTTTGCGGTAGTTTGGTAATGCTTCTCCCCGGACAGCATCCCCAAACTGGGCGTCAGAGGCTGCGTGATGTGGCCCCATAACTGTGCAAATATTGTACAGAAAAATCCCTTAATGTAACAAAAACTTGTGTAGTTAAAATTTAGATGTTTAGAGATGAAAAGAAAAAGTTATTTTAAGTAGTCTATAGGCTAATATTTAAGAATTAAGATGAGAAGATGTCTTAGAATGAATTGTATGTGTTGGTTAAAGTTTTTTATTTATTTTTTTTGGCCCACCATTAAATTAGATGAACTATAATCTGTTATGTTGTCCTATGTCCTATTTTCTATGTTCAATTAATTGTAATATTACTGTCTGGTAATAGTCTTCTACTTGTGTTTCACTTTTACAGATTACTTTAGATAAATATCAGTTGGAAGTACAAGAAGTGAGCCTGCTCATGTAAGTGTTAACACTGCCTGTCTAGGTTTTACTTTAGACTCACCTGTTTTTTTTTTATTTTTTGTAGGTCTCCTCATGATGGGATTTATAGAAAAAAAGTTTCCCACTGCAGCTGTGAGTATTACATATTATATCAGATGTCATTTATTTGCTTTAATTATATTTATTCATTGTAATGTGTGAAATATCTGTGTTTATTAACTTGTGATCCAGTTGGAGACTACAACAACAACTCTACGGCACGTACTGAGCAGGTATTTGTTTCGCCTGCTTCCTGTCCTGCTTCTGCCATTGAGCTGCTCCTGACACAGTCCTGCTCTTGTCACACACTGCACAGGTATGTGTTTCACCTGAACTTAGATTAGTTAATAATTCTGTTACTTCTTGTTTTGGGATGCCTAATTGTGTTTATGTTTGGCTTTTTGTAGCCTCTAAATGTATGTTTATGGAAGTAAGATGACATAAAGGCCAATCTGTGACTCTGTATCCTGCTCCAGTCCTGCTTCCGCCATTGAGCTGCACCTGACACAATGTTGCTTCTGTCACACACTGCACAGGTATGTGTTTCACTGAACTTAGATTAGTTGATAATCTTGTTACTTCTTGTTTTGGGTAATCTAATTGTGTCTTTGCTTTGCATTTTGTAGCCTCTAAATTCATGTTTATGGAAGCAAAGATGTCAAAAAGGCTCATCTGTGACACTGTGTCCTGCTCCAGTCCCAGTCCTGCTTCTGCCATTGAGCTGCTCCTGACACAGTCCTGCTCCTGACACACACTGACAGGTATGTGTTTCGACTGAACTTAGATTAGTTGATAATTCTATTACTTCTTGTTTTGACATATCTAATTGTGTTTGTTTGATTTTTTGTAGCCTCTAAATGTATGTTTATGGAAGTAAGATGACTAGCGCCAAGCTGTGATGTGTGTGTGTCCTGCTCCAGTCCCAGTCCTGCTTCTGCCAAATCTGCTCCTGTCACACGCTGTAGGTACAGCATGTGTTTCACCTAAACTTACATTACTTAATAATTTCGTTACTTCTTGTTTTGGGTAATCTAATTGTGTCTTTGCTTTGCATTTTGTAGCCTCTAAATCCATGTTTATTGAAGCAAAGATAACATAAAGGCCAATCTGTGACTCTGTGTCCTGCTCCAGTCCTGCTTCTGCCATTGAGCTGCACCTGACACAATTTTGCTTCTGTCACACACTGTACAGGTATGTGTTTGGACTGAAGATTAGTTGATAATTCTATTACTTTTTGTTTTTGCATATCTAATTGTGTTTGTTTGACTTTTTGTAGCCTCTAAATGTCTGTTTATGGAAGTAAGATGACTAAAGGGCCGATCACACTTGTGTGTCCTCCTGCTAGAGTTCCAGTACTGGTCCTGCCACTGATCTGCTCCTACCACAGTCCTGCTTCTGCCATTGATCTGCTCCTACCACAGTCCTGCTCCTGCCTTGCCTTTACATGAGTGAAGGGTTAGGACAACTGTTCTATGGATTTAACAAAAGACTAACTTACTGAAGAAAAATGAAACTTTAGGACAGTCTTACACCGGCCTCAGGGAAAGGTCAGTCCTATTCTTTTGAGCTGAGCATTGTTTATTTTTGATATCTGACTAGAATGTATTTCAGTCTTCTCTAAAAAGTTAAGATCTATTATTGTAATGTTTTATTTTTACTAAACTGTTCAGACCTACTATTCACTACAATTAGGCTCGGGAAGGTGACATCACACAGCATTAGAATGTTCAGTTTGTCCCATGTTAAACCAATGGAGATTTTAAATAGCTAAATACCGAAATAGCGTTTATTAAATCACGTTTTGACACTATTAAGCGATAGATAAACTTACCAGTACTGACCCAGCAGCTGGTTGGGCTGCTCCACGGCTGTTTTGTTTACTTTTTTAATCGTTTTGTCTAATGTATTCCTATGGAAGTTCTGCTAAACTGTCAACAAACATGGCGGATTTGCCATTATTTCCATGGTAACTACAGATGCTTCCCGAGCCTAATAGCCTGTATTTGCCTTGATAACGATGCCATGGACCACTGTCAAAATGCTGTTTAATTGCCATATTTGACTTTTCTATGAGGTAAAGTTAGATTATGTGTTTGTCCTGTTATATTTAAGTATGTCAACATATTGACCTACAAATAAAATGTATGTTATTCTTAAAACTAGCCTAAATTCAGAGGGGAAAAGGTAATTCAGTAATTTTATATCTAATTAGCTTTTTTGCAGTTATTTGATAGGCCTAAGTGATGTTTGTGAAGCAGTTAAGTGTACATTTATAGTTAATAAAGTGTTTTAAAACTATTTTGTGTATGTGCTTATTTTACAATGCCTGTGTAAATCCGTTTTGCGTATCAGTGCCGAGTTAGAAACGGGTTTAAAATGACACCCGGGGCGGATCCGCACCGGAACCAGCAAAATGAACCTCCGTATTACCAATCCGCGCCAGCTCCGTGCCAAATCCACAGTAAAAATCACCTCCGTTTTGAAGATCCGCGCCAGATCCAGGCCGAATCTGACCATTTTTTGTAGATCTGGCCCAGATCCGCTCCAGCTCTGCTCCGGACCCGTAAAACAGATCCGTTCCGGTACTGGGCCGTTGGAAATAGGGACCCCGGACCGGACCCGTTTTGCGGACCCGGGCCAAATCCCCCATACCGTTTTGCAGACCCGCGCCAGATCCGCCGCGGAGGTATTTTGCTGTCTGGGTGCGCTCCTGTCAAGTGGACTTTAAAACGTAAACAGACGCACATATGTGGGAACCAGCGCTCTCATTGGACAGATCTGACGTGGAGGCGGGGCCAATCAGAAGAAGAGCATGGATAAAAGTTAAGCTTGCTTTATAGTAAAGTAGCAACCCGTTTTTCGTTCATTATCATAACGGCCTTATAATAACTGCCATAGAAATTGGTCTGTGTCATTGTGGAAAAGTGAAAATGAAGCAGGACGAGACACGAGTCCAAACCCAGACTCCAGCCTAGCGGACTTCAGTGGATTTTAACCCTGTGCGGAGCCCGAGGAGAAGCGGCAGGAGCCTGGGTTTGTGTGCGGCAGAACATGGACCTGGCGCTCGCGAGGAGGATGTACTTCGGGACGATTTGGCGCAAACGCAGTGGACTATTCGCTGTACCAGCGGGGCCGGGCGCAGCAGTGCTCACCATGGAATAGTAGCCTGTCTGTGCTTTCTTATTTGTCTGGACATATGGATTTAAACGGACTAAGCGAGTCAGGACCCGGAGGCGCTTTGGTAGTCTGGTTTGGAAGGATCCGCGTCTGTTACGGGCCCAGAGTTTGGCCCTTGTTTTTGTTGCCTCCCGTTTTTCTGTGTTCTGTGTGCATGTACTATTGGAGGACACTCGTCATTGGCCGGTGGCTGACCACACCTTGGAACCCCCGGATTGGCCCACCTCGCTTCGCTCCTCCAATCCCGGTATCACTCCACCTCTCGTCTTAGTCAATAAAGAGTTCTTTTTACTGATGGCTCGAAGGTTATCTTTATTGTTACAATCTTGAGCTTAGCATTTGTCTCTTAATGACACTTAAACACCTCTGCCACCGTCGAACTAAAAGAACATAAATTACAATTAGCAACGGTGAAATCATATAAAAGAAAGACAAAAAATAACACAGAAAATATACACAAACATACCTCGCTGGCTGACCCAAACTTAAGAGGTTGAATGATGACTTAGTGTTACTTTACAACTTAAATTGGCATTACTTTGACACGCCATGCTTTTCAGCTTCTCTCGCACAACGTGCGTCTCTTAATTGTGTCTACCGGAAACGTACACCTTAACAAAGGTTCCTACCCCTAATTTCAAAATAAAAGCACCAAAAATACCTTTACGAATTTAACCAAAAATAAACATTAACTCAAAAGTATGGCAGTAAAAACTCCCACCAAATCACATACTTATTGTGATTTCTCATAACACATATTACATTTAAACAACAAAATCAACTTATTTAACATTACTCAGCTTCAAGTAATAACACAGTTTTATGTACTGGTCTATCAAGATACACTGGTTTGACAGTCCTTTTTCCATCCTTATCCAGGGTCGAATCACTGATTAGCAGCTTGACTTTCCTTACTCGTCCATCTGCACTGGGATAGACTTCAGATACTCGTGCAAGCTTCCATTTGTTCCTTGGAGAGTTATCCTCTTGAAGAATAACAATGTCATTAACTTTCGTGTTCCTTTTATCCTTTTGCCATGTTTGTCGTTCCTGTAGATTGAGAAGATACTCTTTCTTCCACCTTGTCCAGAATTCATTTGCTAAAAACTGAACTTGACGCCATCTCTTTCTAAGGTACAAGTCCTGGCTGACAAACTCACCAGGAGGGGGCAGTATGATGTTAGATTTCATCATTAGAATATGATTGGGAGTCAAAGGTTCAACACTTGTTGGATCATTCAGGTTCTCAACTGTTAATGGTCTGCTATTAACAACAGCCATAACTTCATAAAGAAAAGTTCTGAGTGAGGCACTGTCAAGTCTCTTGGAGGTTTGATCAAGGATAGCTGTCAAAACACTTCTAATAGTTCTAATTTGCCTCTCCCAAACACCTCCCATATGGCTTGATGAAGGGGTGTTCAGAATAAACTCACATCCATACTGTTTCAACTGCTCTTGGTCAAGTCTTTCATTGCATTCAAAACTCTCCCTTAGCACCAATAAAATTTGTGCCTTGGTCACATCTGATTTGTCTTACATGTCCACGAATAGCAATAAAGCAACGTAAAGCATTAATAAAAGCATCGCTAGTAAGGTCATCTAACATTTCAATATGTATTTGCCTTGAACACATACAAGTAAAAGAAGGCCATACTTTTTAAACTCTTTTCTACCCTCTTTCACATAAAAAGGTCCAAACAGTCAATACACAGTAGGGAGAATGGCGGTGTCATTTCCATCTATCCTCTGGAAGATCTGACATGAGTTGGTCTTGTGTACTTCTCCTGTACTCCGACAGTTTGTGCACTTGTGAATGTGTGAAGCGACTGCACTGCTGCATCCTATGATCCACAGTCCATTGGAGCGCAGCTCGTTTGCAGTTATTCCTCTTCCTTGGTGATGCACTTTCTCATGATAGTGTTTAATCAACAAAGATGAAACATGACTTGACTTGGGTATGATGGCGGGATGTTTGACATGTGGGTGAAGGCTAGACCTGGTTAAACGTCCTCCCACCCTGAGTATTCCTGGTCATCAACAAAAGGACTTAATCTGAACAACTTGTGTGTCTTATCTTGTATGTCCTTTCCTTGAGTCAAGTTTTTGATTTCTTTGCAAAATGCATTGTCTTGTGCCAGTTTTATTATGAAAAGTTCTGCTTCTTGTCTGTCCTCAATACTTGTGTTTTCACTCTTTGTTTGTGTGCCACATTTAAAGTCTTTCACAAATTTTCTCAAACGAGCAATAGCTTTAACAGCTCTTTTCCAATCAGAGAATTTTGTGAGACGATCCAATATTGTTCTCTTCTCTTGTTGTGCATTACTGCTGAGCACATTCACTGTTTTTAGCGTTTTTAGCTCTGGATCATTTTGCATGAGTTCATTCACTTGAACATTTTCAATGGATAGTTCACTTTGCCATAAAAACTCTGGACCTCTGAACCAGTTTGAATCGAGGAGCTGCTGAACATTTAAACCTCTTGATGCGTGATCAGCAGGGTTACTTTCAGATGGTACATGATGCCACTGTTGTGGGTCTGTGAGTGACTTTATTCTTTGAATCCTATTCGCCACAAACACGTGGAATCTCTTAGCGTCATTATTCACATAACCTAACACAACTTTAGAATCAGTCCAAAAATGTTCTTGGAGGTCACTTATCTCCAGTTCCTTTCTAAGCATGAGACTTGTCCTTGCTGCGACTACTGCAGCTGTTAACTCGAGTCTAGGGACAGTAGTGACTTTAATAGGTGCAACGCGTGCCTTTCCCAAGACTAGGGCACAATGGACATCTCCTGTAGATGTAACTGTTCTTAATAACTACACTGTCCGTAGCCTGTGACACTAGCGTCTGAAAAGTGGTGTAGTTCACACTGCTTAATGTCTGTGTTTGCTGGTAAGAAACATCTTTGAATTCTCACCTTACTTAAGTTTTGAAGATCTTGGAGCCAGAATTCCCACTGGATCGGAGTTGTCTGGGAGCGGTTCATCCCATCCAGCTTTCTCTTGACATAACTGTTGAAGGATTTGTTTACCTTTTAAGATGAATGGCGCTACAAATCCCAAAGGGTCGTAGACTGAAGCTACTGTGCACAGGACTCCTCTTCTTGTCATTGGGTGCTCTTTCACTGTGATTCTGAACTGAAACTCATCAGAAGACACGCACCACTGTACACCGAGTGCTCTTTCCAAGAGTGGCTCTCCGAATGCTAAGTCTAAATCTTGACACTTTCAGCGCACTCTTCTTTGGGTAGTGATTTTAGCACATTTTCACTGTTTGATATGAACTTATGGAGTCTTAGTTTACCTGTGCTACACAGTTCTCTTGCTTCCTTGACTAGTTTTATTGCTTCATCTTCTGTTGTCACACTAACAAGTCCATCATCCACATAAAAGTTGTTTTGAATGAACTTAACTGTGCTTGTGTCAAATTTCTTCACCTTGTGTGGCGAGGTGTTTTAAGCCGAAGTTGGCACAGCCAGGTGATGAGGCGCACCGAACAGGTGAACTTTCATGCGGAAGACAGAAGGTGGAGCACTAAGATCACCATGCTCCCACCATAGAAAGCGTAAGTAGTCCTGGTCTTGAGGGCTTACACGAAACTGGTGAAACATACGTTCCACGTCACCACATTACTGCAACTAACCCTAGTCTCTGAATCTCNGAAAAGATGGTTGAGTATGTGTTATGTCAAGCATGAAGGGTAACTAAATAGTATGTGTTGCTGTGAAATTGCCTATTTTTTTTTTTGGTTAAAACTTTTTAATGAGGAAAAAAATGTTTTATATAGATTTCTAATATTTGCCTTGTTACTCTGGGTAGTAACAGTGCAAATATAAAATTTCACACAAACAAAAAAAAGGGCAAAATTTACTCTTGTCAAAATAAAACAATACAGTATATAATATACACATTTGTAAAGTGATGTTGTTTTTATAGTAGGAACCAATAAAAGTGTACATTCACATATCAATAAAAATAAATTTACACATTTCCTTGTTTTATGAAGCTCATAATATCAGAATAAAACAAATGTTTTTTTATTCTGAATCTATAAACCTTTAAAACCTTCAAATAAGATTGTTGTAAGATGGTTATCTACTTTTCTGACTTTCTTTGCCTTCACTCCTACACTTAACTAAAGGTCACCTAAATCTAAAATAAATATTTTCAATGTCTTTACCTGGTAGGCAGCGAGAGAGTGGCCATATCTTGGCAGAGGGGCCACTGCTGATGGGCCCTGTGTTCCAGACGCCGCTCTCGAGGTTGTAGCTGCAAAGAAACACACGTTAAACTTTAATCACAGTTGTGTTTATTAGCTTCATTTACTTACAACTGTAAACAATAAAGGACGGCTAATGGGATGTTTAATGTTACACCTGGAGTCCAAGTAAACAGTTCATTTTTTATTGCCACAAATGCTCTGTGTAATTACAAAGAAAGCACTATATAAAATAGCACTCTGTAACTGTAAACAGATGATTAGCTTACCTTCTGTAAAATTGTCCTTTCTAAAAGTTATAAAAATGCAACGCAAATTACCACAATGTAAAACAAGCCTGCCTCTATGGTTTATTTTTGATTTTGAAACAGCATAACTTACACCTACAAAACTCCCACATTTGAGCCTTTTACAGAGGAGCTAGAATATACAAAGATTTTATGTAAACCTAAGGGCGCATTAAGGTTAGGGGAGGTCATTCTAAAAAGACTTACTTGAGAATCATCTGAAACGAGCTGTAGTTGAAGGTGTATCCGCCCACGACCCACATGACCTTTCTCCTGCACCACGGCCTTATGGGAGGCTCGGGCCAGAGATGTGCCGAAGGGTTTGACACTGGGCAAGATCCAGAAAGGACTCGGTGGACGGTACGGTCAAAGAGCAGTCTGGCCCTGAGGGATCAAGAAGAATAAAATGTATCTCCAAATCAAAGCAAATTTAATCAAAGCTAGTTTAAACTAGTATTTTCTCTTTTAATGAGATTTGTTTCAACAGAGGGCAATTGAAAGAAAAAAGTTTATTTTTTGTGCTTAATTAAGATGTTGTAGAACAATAATTAATCATAAAACGTGTAATCATTTTGTTCCAATTCAGTATTCCTCAAACTTCTAAATGTGTCAATCTAAATCTTGCATTTATTGAACACAATAAACACAATTAACCAACCATTAGATTTGATTCAGATTCAGATTGTTCTAGACACTAGTGAAATGGTTTACAATACATTACATTAGGGCTGTAGTACTAAAAGTATGTCCCATCGACCGATTAATCGACTAAAAAGCTGGCAAAAGCTCTGAAGCTAAAAAGTCTGTTTTGTTCTATTTATCTGACCCAAATGAAAAGACTAAAAATCCAGCGGAGTTCATGCAAAAACACAAAATGATTAGGAAACATAGCATTTATCTAAGGGTGTATTCAGACCTGAAAAGTGCAAAAGTCCGCTTGTTTGATCCGAATCCGATCCGGACTTAATTTTTTTCAGTTGGTTCGCTTCGTATTCTCACTGTGCTCCTGTCAAGTGGACTTTAAAACGTAAACAGACGCACATATGTGGGAACCAGCGCTCTCATTGGACAGATCTGACGTGGAGGCGGGCCAATCAGAAGAAGCGCATGGATAAAAGTTAAGCTTGCTTATAGTAAAGTAGCAACCCGTTTTTCGTTCATTATCATAACAGCCTTATAATAACTGCCATAGGAAATTGGTCTGTGTCATTGTGGAAAAGTGAAAATGAAGCAGGACGAGACACGAGTCCAAACCCAGACTCCAGCCTAGCGGACTTCAGTGGATTTTAACCCTGTGCGGAGCCCGAGGTGAGGCGGCAGGAGCCTGGGTTTGTGTGCGGCAGAACATGGACCTGGCGCTCGCGAGGAGGATGTACTTCGGAACGATTTGGCGCAAACGCAGTGGACTACTCGCTGTACCAGCGGGGCGGGCGCAGCAGTGCTCACCATGGAATAGTAGTCTGTCTGTGCTTTCTTATTTGTCTGGACATATGGATTTAAACGGACTAAGCGAGTCAGGACCCGGAGGCGCTTTGGTAGTCTGGTTTGGAAGGATCCGCGTCTCTGCTCCATCACGGTAAGAATAAGCGTAACTGTTTTGCTGTTTATTGTGCAAACACCCATGGTTATGAATGAAATAATGAAAGTGCTTTATTAGATACAAACCCGAGAAAATATCTTTATGTTTTCAGACAAATGTAGACAACAGAATAAACAGCGTAGGTGGTAAATAGGCTTAGAATACACATCTTCAGTAGTGTAATAATCTGGCAGATGCGCACATTTACAGACAAAACCACATGAGCGGCTCTGTCACTGGCTGTAGGACAGCCTTCTGCCGTCTGTGCGTTGTGACGGTGGCTCGTCAAGTCCAAAAAAGCGCATGTTTTTTGTGTTTGTTTCGGATAGAGGCCGTTTGTATTCAGACCATAATCCATTTGCAATCGGCCCGAGGCCGACCTGAAGAGGTGGTCTCGGTCCGTTTGTTTGATTCGGATCAGAGTTCGCTTGTCTTTATTCAGACCTGAAGAAAGTTCGGACTTTAGGGGGAAACGAATTCTGGATCGTTTAAATCGGACCAAATGTTGTAGGTCTGAATACGCCCTAAGATTAGACCAATGATTCAGGCCCAAATCCTCAACTAAATCATTGCTTTTTGTCCCTGTTCAATATAAAACCTCATAATCTATTTTAAAAAATTAGTTGACTAACACAAAATTTGGTCGACTAAGATGCCATCGACCGATTAATCGACTAAAGGACTACAGCCCTACATTACATAGAATCCTGCTAACGCAACTAAAAAGAACCATATTAAAATTTTAAAGCCAAGCAGTTACAGGCATAAGCAAGAAAGGATATATATATTTTTACGGAAACTAATACACTGACTGGTCACTTTAAGTTGTATTTAAAAAGCTACAGAATGCTACAGAATAAAAAACAAAAAAACATAGTGACTCTTAAAGTGAACACTGCCCAAGAGGTGTGAGCTTGTCAGACTGTGTGAGCAAATGTAGCATTGAAAAAGCACATGCCTCCTAATGATTCTGTCAAGTTTCATCACACAAAAAGCATCTGGCCCACTGCAGCTCCAGGCACCACGCAAAGCACTGTTACGGGGCTTATCGACCGACTCCCAATCAACAAAATGCCATGCTACGACACAGCTGTTTGTGCCTGTCTGTTATCACATTCTTCATTACATAGTACGTTGGAAGAACCACAGGCGAGGGAGGGGCATTATTGTTTTACAACCACATACAGCTATCAAATATAACGTGAGCACCGTCAGGTAGAGTTACATTACCTGATTTTCCTCTTGCCATTGTGCCAAATGATTCACAATCTATCAACTATTACTTTCATTTTCATTCAAACTAAATTAATAAAGAAAACCTCAACATTTTTAATAGAGAAAACCTAGACAATTTTTCATCAAATACCTAACAGCAACAAACCAAAACTTAATCCAGATAAATGTCAAGTTCTTTTAACATGTTATAGATTATTTTAGACATTGGCAATATATTGCAACAATATCAGAAATACTTTAGAAATACTAGGATCTAACAAACAAAAATACTGTTTAAAACTTTTGTGTATCTATTCAGTGTATTTAAACAGAGTGACGCCATAATGATGTTATTTCTTTGCCTTGAATAATCCCTAGTATAGCATAACACACAACTAGAATTTAGTTCACTACAGATTGTTTGTTACTCAAAAATACATGAATCACAGGGACTGGGTGCGCCTCTTCACAGATCTGACTTTTAACTTGACCTTGGTCACTTACTAATCTTGATGAAGATATAAGTTTTAAGATATTGTGTAACATTCAATAGAGGACTATTATTTCCATAGAAAAAAGATTAATCCACTCCCTCAACCAAATATTTTACCCAGTACACCTTTAATTTTTCACCTTTTATTTCAGCTTATTTCTTAATACATCATCGATCAATTTTGTAGTTATTTCACATTTGTCCACTATGGAAAACTCAATGATTTTGTAAGGGAGATAAATTTAATAGCAATTATTATTGTTTATGCTTATCATTTTTGTTGATACAACTAAAATTTCTAAAACTTTTTTTACTACATTTTCTCATAATGAATATACAGTATAAGAGTGAACGGAGAGTAGTGTTACCTTGCCAGCTGTCATTGCACACGCAGAGCTTCTCGCCGGTGAGGTCACAGTAGCCGTGGTCAGGGCTGCCGCAGTTGTTCCGACAGTAGGGGATGTCGCAGGCCTCTCCTTTCCAGTACTTGTCACATTCACAGTACACTCGGCTGGCTATGGAGTTCCCTGTAGTGCACTTCCCATGGCCAGAACAGTTGTTGGGGCAAGAATTGATACTGGACAGAAAATAGTATAGCAAGAAGTTTGTGTTTGATTGTATTCTTTATTAATAAATATATATTTTCACATCAGAAATTTGCCAGCTCATTTTTCATGACTGATTTCAGTGAAAGTACCGGTATTGGTAGCACACCACCTTTAGTTTGAACACCGTATACAATATAGACAAAATAGTAAGTAAAATGGTAAATTAGTGTGTAAGAAAAGCATTAATATTAAAAGAATGAGACATTTAATCATCGAGTCATCATACGAGTGCTTCTTTAATTACATAGAGGTTGAAGTAGTGGGGTCTAAATAATCAGAGTTTCCCACTAGGGTACAAGGACCACTGGAGGTAAGCAAGTACTTAAAGAGATATTGTATATTTTCAGACTTCATAAGAAGGTTATGTTATTAGAAATTTGGGAAAAAACGTATAGGTTTGAAGGTAAGAACCAAAAATATTGGAAATCACTGATCTATTTATCCATAATATACTTTGCCCTTCAAAAAATGCATCTAAAAATTCCTCAATCATTAATTTGCTAAATCGAAAGCGTGTATGGAGTGACAGTCTGTCTGAAAATTGAGCCATTCAGTGCCAGGTTACTCACGAGTAAAATATTTCAAATCCTGTCAGGTTATATGCAGCGTCACTGAAAAGTGTAGTAGTGCGTAGCCCGAAGTCGTCTCAACCTCAGGAACCGTTTCATTTCCTCGGACCTCCGGCACAATAAGGCCACTGGGGAGAAAAGGACAGGAAATGCATCACAGGATTTTACAGCCAATTCAAAGCTTAAAACAGTGTGACATTAAAGGAAAAATTGCTGGCAGACAGCTCACCTGAAGACAGCCACCAGAGGAGCATAAATGGAGTCTCCATCGTAGACATACATGTGGTCCCAACTACATTCTGTGGCAAAGTGGTTAAAACGTAACCGTAGGACCGCATTTGGACTGCAAAAAACAAAGAATATGAGCATTAAAAGGTAAGAATTTTAATGCTTTGGAAGTTCTGACATATAGTATTTTCATCAAAGTCAGTTACGGGATTTTAGGCCTGGTTGTTGTCCTCATTTGCCTTTTGTCTGTGGCTTGTACTTTTCTGATGTTTTAGAATTACTACAAAGTTAAAAATCCCCTACTATCCAAGGGGATTTACATGATTAAAAAAAATCAGACAATAATTTCATTGTTGTTTTAAATCTCTGCCCTCCATTAAATTGTCATGTTGCTTATTCCTCAAGTGTACAGATCAGAAACTCAAATTATACTGTAAATCAGGTAAAGCACAGCTTGGTGTTTACATGCCACTTCAAACATCTGAGAAATCCATGGCTCTAATGATCAGATACTTGGTGTGCATGTAACCATAGCCACATTTTCAGCAATTAGAGCAACCAGGCAGTCCATGTGACAAAACAATAGGACAATCTGTTCCGATTCCTCCTTGGATAACTTTTGATAAAGGCCTCTGTTGCAGCATTGCGCTCAATTTGCCTCTTTTTTCTTTTCCCAGCTGCCAACTCATCAACTTAGAGAAGAAAACATTCACCTGCTGACATTCATTAATTGCAGAAGCTGTATTAAATGTAATGATGTCACAATAATAACATTTTGAAGTAGATTTTGATTCTATAAAAAAAGACACTATGCTCAACAGTAGATGACAAAAGTAGTACTTTTCAGGACTAAGAGCCTGTCAAACCAGTCGTGTGTATACCTTTTGCTGAGAAGCTCTTAGAGGCAACCGTTTTATTTGATGGCTGCATATGAAAAGTGGAAATAATGATTTTCTTAAGTTATGTTTGAGAGTGGCACCTTACTCATCACCATCTCTTCTACTGTTCTGCATGCTTTGTTTTTTTCTACCAACCTTTTCAGAGTATGACATGCTGCTATTATATGGTTATGACAAGTGGGAGTTTTGCTGGCAATTTCATACATAACTGGTCAGAATTGCCCACAAAAACACTGATTCTTAATATTCAGATATGGCCAACTTTTGTATCAAAAGCCTTTGTTTTTTCTAGCCAGAAATTGTGATTGAAGTCCATCATACAAGTATAATTTCACAGATATAAGGCCGTTTCAATCAATGCTTGTAACCTATATATTCTAGTCACAATCTTAGAAAACCTGTGAATCACTGAGCACCTTGTTGTGCCCTGATAATCAATTTGAAGCTGTGAGCAAAATTTAATTTTTCACATCACAAATCCCTTTTTTATAAAATGCACAACTCCACGGTATATCATCACACCTTAGCATTTTGGCACACTTATCATACCATAGAGATTTCACACCATTCCTTCTTTACTAAATAGTAAATACTAATATTGATGGTGGAAAAACCCTATTTAGTTCTTTACCATCTTTAACATAACAGCACTTTTTTCCCCAGTGCTGATTTGAGAGAAATCATCTTTTTATTAGAGCTTTATCCATCTACAATAAACAGTGAAGCTATCAGCGTAATTTAATTACATGAATTCATTTGTCTTGCATGATTAAATTTGGCTACAGCAGAACAGAGTCATTTCAGAAATTACTTACTAGCCCTCAATAAGCCATGTGCACTTTGTTTTGTATTTGTAGTTGATTGGACCATCTGTGAGGTATCCTGAGGGTTCTGTCAACCTAGAAAAAAAAGAGCAGAAAGTGAAAAAAAATGCCTTGAGAATCAATCATTTTAACACAGCACATTTTAAGACAATGGTGTAATGCAACTAGCAGAACACAGTTTTTGCCACTGGACAAAATAAGCTCTCTACAGACACAGTAGTCTAGTTTCTATGGAACAGTAAAGACAATGAAACTAACAAGATGGTTGCAAACATAACCAACATAAAAAAACACACAAATTAGGTTAGTCAATATGATGTACATATAGAACTATATTTAGTTTTTAGGCCAATTTATTCTAAATGAAAATTCAGTGTATGTGACATGTAGAGCAAAAGCACAGAATACAGTGTATGCTGTCATGATCTTTACGGACATTCATTTTAATAATTGTCTCCTGTTGCACTTCAGAAAACTACAACTGATACAAAACACTAGCTTAACAAGGTATGAGCACATTCGCCTTGCAAAAGAGTGTGTACAAACAGGATCATCCAATTCAATCAAATTTTAAAACCCCTTTAAATTCCCGTTTGTAAAATATCTGATAAAAGTAAACTATCCAGCTAATGGGCATGCCAAAGATAAAAAAAAACCTATTATTTCCAGTCAAATAAACTATTCAAAGTATCAGGGTCAGTCTGTACTCTAAACATACAAACTAAAAAAATACTCCAATTATAACAAAATGCTTAAAATGTTATATATATATATATATATATATATATATATATATATATATATATATATATATATATATATATTGGAAGAGAATCTGTCAAAACCCAAAACCTTCAATCTAATAAAATGCACGTGGAATAGCCTGTTCATCTTTTTAATAAGAGTAAATCAGTCACCACAGTCCAAAACTACAAAGACTCCAGTCATTTGTTTCTGTTCCTACAAGTGTCAGCTTGAGTTGGGAGTCTTGTGAATTTCAGGAGAACAAGCTGGAATCTCAAGGTGTTAATCAAGATTCAGATTTGATCATTTCTAAGCGTCAATCATATGCTTTTTTCTTCTTTTTTAGGAGATATCTTCAGCCTATCCTCTTTTATTATTGTGATTTGGAGTAGACTTGAGAATTTGAAGGAAAATATTAACTAGTTCTGTAAGGAATAAGAACTTTGTCCAGGTAAATCATTTAAAAGCCATTTAATTAGCTTTAAATTTGACAAAATAATGTTAAATTAAAAAAACAACGCCTTTTAATGAGAGTTGAGGGTCTTTATTGCTTCTTTATCCTGACCAGTTCTATGTAAAACTTAGTAAAGAACCTAACCTGTACAGACAGGCTATTTCTGTCAATAATTACCTCTTAAGAAATGTTTAATGTAGATGGAGCCCACACTTGCATGTGTTAAAACCACTGGTTAAAACCAAGACTGAACTTTAAAGCTCAAAAACCTTGTACGTTTCACAGATGTTTCCTCAAAGACCCAGTAGGATCTTTTCACGTCATTTGTTTGAAGTTAATGAATGAATCAAAGCCGTGTGTCGCATTTATTAAACTATGTTTACTTTTTTGAGAAAACCATAAAACACCTGGTTTGTGCGGAGTGAAATAATTAATTAAGAATGTTATGTGTATGAGAATAACACACCATTAGTATATAATATAATATATACACCACGGGTTCATGCTCCCTACTTTCTAGGAAAAATCAACAAGTCTAAACACATTTTACTATGAAATGCAGGGAAATAATCAGCTGGAGCAATTGCCATTGAGGCTTCAATTGTGGCTATTTGTAATGCAACTTACAGTTAGAAGTGGACCAATAACATTTACATTTACAAAAAACAGATTAAATTCAAAAATAGTTAATCCCTAGGCTTTTTGGACATTTATTTAATTTATTACACTGGCTTTGTAATAAAAGGTCATCTTACACATTTTCCAGTGTTTCTCAAACTGTGGACCACTGGTGGAACTTGAGTTTCTTGCAGTACTTAGATATGTTTTTAGTTCTAGTGTTTTTACTTCATTTGGGTACATTTAGTTCATTTTGTGTTCGTTTATTTCAATAGTTAATCTTTTGTGAGTAAATTCATAGCTAATATTATAGTGTATTTCAACTAATTTAGCCCTAATCAAGGGAATGGAATATACTCCAGTCATAGATCAAATTTAGATAGTATTTGAAATGCCAAATGTTTTTTGTTTTTTTTGTGGTACTTGTTGGTGTAGAAAGTCTGAGAACCATTTATTTACTCAATAAGTCGTATTAAGTAGATTCATTTTTCTAACCTTTGTCAGATTTCAGGATTTAGTAGATACTTTGCCATTTCACATTAGTCTGATTCTAACATATCTTACCACATTCGTGATAGATTAATAATGGGAATGGGAATGTTACTGAGATTAGAAATCAATAAAAAAATCCTTAATCACTTACTTGAACCTTCCTTGGCAGTGCTGACACTGGTCCCCAACCCATCCTCTGTCACAGACGCACGAGCCATTGATGCACTTTCCAGAGAGACAGCTTTTGTCACAGGATTTGGCAGGAGACGCGTGTGTGAAGATGACAAAACAAAACAAAACGTAGACCACCAAGTATCTGTGGATGCTTCGACAGTCCGTGCTGCTGCTGGTTAGTCTGGGTCCAAGAAAAAGGGGACTTTTCTTGCATATTCCCCGGGGTCCATCTTTACCAGAGAGAAAGCCTGGGGCCTTTGGGTCTGCTTTAAGGAGAGCCTTTGCTACTCAGACTCTTTCAACAAAGGAGTTCTGCATATTCCTCGAGTGACATACATTCTCTGATCAGGGCTCCACTAAGCCAACTTTGCGCATAAAACTCTCCAGAAAATGGCAAAAAATATAAAATCTCAATGCAGTTTCCAAATCCTGGTGGAGTGCATAGATTAGGAGAGTGTGATCCCTACCTCCTCCTCATCTTTCTGGAAGAACCATCAGAGAAAACAATATCGGTCAAAGTCGTAAATCAAGAGATTGTGAAATTGTATCAAATATATGTTAGCATGCTTAGCTTTTTGCCAATTGGCCTTAGCTTGGTAATGTTACTGCATTGATCCAAGACCTCTCTCCTCCAGGAGCATTACAGCAGCCATTTTATTCCGAAAACAATACTTAAAAGCAAAAGAGAGGTGAGCATAGAAACATACGACTCTCACGGGTTGAAATCCCACAGTTTCGCCGTGTTTCGGAAGATGAAGAACAAAAGCCAGTCGGTGTTTGAAGCCCCGGATCCCGAGCGAAGCCTGGCGCAGTCAACATCGATGTGGTGAAATGTGGAGGCTATTCTTGCCGACTGGGGACATTGGGCAAACACTTATAAGTTCACTTGTTGTGGCCAAAGTGTACCTACTGTAAATATGGTCGGTCAAACGCACACTTCTTTGACATCGGATTGTGGCTGTGTTTTCTTTTATCCCACTGAAAACGGCGCTGTTGCTCTCGGATCATGACAAGAACACAGCGGTGGATTTAGCGCAGCGACACAAGACAGTTCAGCTCCAGCCGAGAGAAAACTAAACACACGCTGCGCATGCGCACTACAGGCCGTCTATTTAAAGCAACAGCATCAAAACATCACCAACTGTAGTTGCAGTAGTTTTAATCCGATTATTGACGCTTGTAAATATTGCAATATGCTCATACAGACATATATACAGATTCAAACGTGTTCGTGACATTTTTTATGTAGAACATTCATTTTAAAAAGAGGAAGACAAACATATTTGCAAAATAAATAAATAAAAATATATTTTACAAAAAATGTAGTTTCTGAATTTGTGTTCATATTTCCTCTATGATAATTTATTATTGTTATTTGCATAATAATTTAGCCTTTGGAATGTGGGCGTTAAGATTCTCAAAGATTATGT
Source organism: Mugilogobius chulae (assembly GCA_038363315.1). Taxonomy (NCBI): domain Eukaryota; kingdom Metazoa; phylum Chordata; class Actinopteri; order Gobiiformes; family Gobiidae; genus Mugilogobius; species Mugilogobius chulae. The sequence goes on along the minus strand of CM076401.1, from coordinate 31,626,359 downwards.
TAAATTTACACAACATCAACTTGCACATATGCCCTAGCGTCTGCTCACTTAGTTTATTTTATAAACTCTATCTAATAAATGACCTTTCAATAACAGTGGATTGATTTTCCATTATTCGTCTCTAGAATGTCTTGAAGTTCTGCTTAGGCTCTATTTTGGCTACCTGAAGATGGCAGTATTGGGCAGTATTTTAGAAAGAAGTTACGGGGGGTGTCAGCTAACGATGCTTGTTGATTTTTCATCCATCACAGTGTGAAAAACGGTGCTTCTGATGATCAGAATTACTCCTCTTGTTCCCTACTCTAAGCATTAGTTCTTGTGTTTTTCTTCCAATGAAAACAAGACACTGTTTTACCAAATACAACTGACCATAAAACAGCACTATCCAGGGGGAAAATGATTGGGTTTAACAGCCGTAGTTACAATCAGTATGAATACAAGTGGATATTAACTATGTGTTGAGAGATTTAGGAGAGGAAGTTATCAGATTTAAGACCTAAATCATGCAGAGTGAAAATCAGCTACCACACCTTTAACTATCTCATGACCGTAGAACTGTGCCTGTGCCTGGTCAGGTGCAACACAGAGAAAATAACTCTGGTATTGAGTGTCTGCTCTCTGCATTCTCAGTCTCCTCAAAACAACAGGGAGGCACCTCCAAACTGTACTGCAGACAGCCTGCTCTCAACTTTCTTTGGAAATTCCCAGTTCTAACAGTATAAACCACAAGTTCTTAAGTACAGAAATACTTGTTTATTATGGGATTTGGTTGCTCTGTAAGTGTTGGTGTATTCATGGTACAAGCTTCTCAATGAGAGGTTCAGTGCTAATTAGAAGTTGGCTTGGTGACCTTTGACTTTGACTAGATCATGGCTGAGGAATGCTGTTTTTGTATCATTTAGCAACAGCACCTAAAAGTGTATGGATATAGCTTGAGGTTATATTGTATTACAGTAAAGGACACACTCTGCAAAACTGATCTTACATATATTAAACTTATCAAAATCAAAGATGAAATTCTGTCTGTGTCTGTGATATACTATTCATTCTTCTCTGAGCCTCAGAAAGCACTGTTCTAAATGTCCAACATTTGTGATGCCATGTCTTGCCAGATCTTCTGCACTGTTTTTAAGTCAATAATTTATCCAGACTAATTTGAGCATGTCTGCAACATACATAATAGTCATGTTTTCTTAAGAGGGAAAGACATGACTATTATGTGTGCTTAGTTATCCTTTTTTAATAGGCTAATAATGCTGTCATAAAAAGTAAACAAAAGCAACAGCATGCATTATAACAATACCATTGTTGCTGACAATCAGTGATAAACAATATGATTTCGTTGCAAATGAGTTCTCACTACTGCAGAACCAAGAAGTTTCCGACGTTGCATGAAAATCTATCTTTCAAGGCATTACTGGCCCAAATTCCAAGTTCGTGTAATATTGTGAGAATCTCCAGGGGCTCCCACAGGTCTAGTGCACAAAAGGAATTTCCCCCAGACTAGATTAACAAAACTTCTGCTGCAGACAGAGAAAGCACGAGAAAAAAAAAGAGCGTCCAGACCACCCTGGGTTATGGCTAATGCTGAGTGCTCAAGCCTGACTTACATTCACAATTTCACAATTCGCTTAAGACTAAATGATGTTTACTAAAAAGTGGACATGACTTCACTCTTTGACCTGTCAGTGACCTGTTTGAAAACAAAACCAGAAACATAAAAGGCATGTGCCACCTGCCAAGCACCACCTGCTGTTTCAAAGTCACTGACAAAGACACAGACTTATAAACACTGCACTAAAAGAAACAATGTTCATAGTTTGAAGTTAGGTGAGTATTGATGAGCCCACTAGAAAATGTAAACTAATTGGACTCGTTCTCAGGTTCCCATGAGTTTTAGCCCAGGATAATAATAATAAAACTTCCAGACTATACACTGTTACTTTAACACAAGCTTTGAACCCTAAATTATAGATTCTCCTTGACTGACTATAAACAAGCGGCTAAATAGACGGTTGCTTAGATTGAGCTATGATCACAAATAGATGATGAACTTAAACTTATGCATTCAACAGCTTGATTGCATATTCAATTGATCAAATTATTGTGGCGTTATATCTCATAAGACATGAGATTATTTAAAACCATTTGAATCTTGATGAGAATGTATACTACCTATTGCAGTACAAAATTACATCTTAGTTAGCCATTGTACAAGATGCATTTCAAAAACAATACAAACATGTGGGACATTAATATAAAGATCAAACTTATCACGTTGGACATGTATTGTGTGTTTTATGCACTACATATATATATATATATAACTATTTTTCTCAATATATATTATATATATATATATATATATATATATATATATAACTATTTTTCTCAAATTGCAACTTTTGATGTTTTTTTTTTTCTCTCTTTCTTCTCTCCTATAAAACTATAAATATTTTCTCGTAAAATTGCAACTTTCTGAAGCTTCAAATTTTATTCTCGTAGTCCAACATATTTTATTTACAGTAATGAGAATTTGTAATACCATCGTTCTCAGTCCAGTTTTCCAAAACTTAACTCTAGCCCTCATTTTAAAATATTTGCCCACACCTGATTTACAGTATATTTTTATAATTACATAATAATAACTTTTTTATTTGCATGTAAACATACTATTGCTACTGCTGCTGCTACCTTTTTGTTCATTTGTACTTGCTCTAAATTCTTCATTCAATAGGTCATCATGGCCTTGGTTAAGCTACAAAGGCTGTTAAAATAGTAGCCTATTAGTGAAAATACAGTACAAACAGTAGTCTGACACAAAGCAGTGTCTGTTTTCATAATAAACCTTCAACTGTATTTTTAAACATATAGATCCTTTGATTTTTCTCTACTTTTCCAACGAGGATGAGTCCTATACCATAAAACACAAGAAACAGGCAGCCCCCTCCCTTCCTGTCTGCAGTACGGAGCTTATAGAAAGTATATCATTAACAGCATCATGACATCACAAACTATAGTCTCTGAGCTTCATTTACTGTGGCTTGTACTGGGTGGGACTTCATACTGCTGTTTTTGCAACTTAAACCACTAAGCACTTGGCCCTCGCCTGTTTCAACACATTATCGCCTTTACTGCCTTACATTGTTGGGACTAAAGAAAGCTGCAGAGCGTTGAAAAAGTCAGCTCGTCCTTGTGTGTTTTAATCATTTTGTGGAGTATGTTGTGTTACTCTGCATTCTTCTCATACCTCCACACGGCCGTGATTCTCCCACAGGAGGGCAAGTGTTTATTTAGGCAGAGAAATCAACTTTTTGGGGTGGGGGGAATATGCAAACAAAATCACATCTGGTAAAATATATTAGATCAGAGCGGACAGTTTATGCTGAAGGAACGAAGATGAGTAACTGCTAAGAATGTGGTTTCTGTATCAAAAATTAAATTTTTTTGAGACAATGGACTTAACATCTAAACATCTTTGTGTTGGCTTTTTCAGATTCTGTGATGATGTCAAACTAAGAGCCATGAAATCATGTTTTGAAATTAAAAGTACATTCACAAACATGTAATCTGATATTTTGTCTGGAACTAGATGGTGTTTATCATTGTTCCCTGTCCTAATCATTTGGGTGAATCTTGGGTGAAACTAAGAAATATGCAGTTGCCAAGTCTTTATATTACAATTTTTTTTTTAATATTGTGACATAACACTGTTTTAGTGTTGTCACGATACTAAAATTTCAAACTTGATTCGGATTTTGATACAGTGCCAACTTAATTTTTTTTTTTTTCTTATGATAGAATTTTAACTTTTTAAGTCTATATATTTTTTAATTTATTAATTATATATATTTTTTCGGTAGCACTTTAAAAGACCTCCACGGTACCTACCAGTTAAGTACCGTGTCAGTTACTAGTAACTAACAGTGACACTTAGTAGTACTTACTCTGGTACTTACTGTGGTACTTACACTGGTACCTAGAGTGGTACTTGTACCAGCAGTTACTGGTACATACCACTGGTAGTTACTGGTACTTACTGTGGTACATACACTGGTACTTACACTGGTACCTACAGTGGTACTTTGAGTGGTACTTGTACCGGCAGTTACTGGTACATACCACTGGTCGTTACTTTGGTACTTACTGCGGTACTTACACTGGTACTTACACTGGTACCTAGAGTGGTACTTGTACCAGCAGTTACTGGTACATACCACTGGTAGTTACTGGTACTTACTGTGGTACTTACACTGGTACCTACAGTGGTACTTTGAGTGGTACTTGTACCGGCAGTTACCGGTACATACCACTGGTAGTTACTGTGGTACTTACTGCGGTACTTACACTGGTACTTACACTGGTACCTATAGTGGTACTTGTACCAGCAGTTACTGGTACATAACACTGATAGTTACTGGTACTTACTTTGGTACTTACTGTAGTGCTTACACTGGTACTTAAGGTGGTACTTGTGTCAGCAGTGACTGGTACTTACAGTGGTAACTATTAGTACACTTACCACTTTTAATAATTTGTGGCACACACATATGTTTCAGTGGTGGTATTATTGGTGCTAAATTAAAAAAGTAGAGCTTATAAATTATGAATAACAATAAAATGCAAGTGTTAAAAAAGCACCAAGGTCTTTATTTATGTCACAACAATATTGGGTATTGACAAATACCAAAGCAATTATTTGTTTCAGTAAACAAAACAACAGAAAACAATTTACAACAATCTTAGCTTAATTCCAACATTTACTGATAAACACCATGATACATAATGGTAAATAGTGGTACTACAATGGTACTTAATACAGTAGTTGACAGTCAACTACTAGTAACAACGAGACCTGTTCTAAAGTGACACATACTGGTACTTGAGTGGTACTTACTACATTAGTTGACAGTTAAGTACTAGTAACAACGGGACCTGTTCTAAAGTGACACATACAGGTACTTCAGTGGTACTTACTACAGTAGTTGACAGTTAAGTACTAGTAACAACGGGACCTGTTCTAAAGTGACACATACTGGTACTTCAGTGGTACTTACTACAGTAGTTGACAGTTAAGTACTAGTAACAACGGGACCTGTTCTAAAGTGACACATACTGGTACTTCAGTGGTACTTACTACTGTAGTTGACTGTCAACTACTTTAGTAAGTACCACTGAAGTTGCCCCACTGTGGCACCTGAGGTTCTTCTGTGGTCTCCCATCCGAGTACTGCCCAGGCCCAACCCTGCTTAGCTTCTGAGATCTGACGGGATCAGGCTTTGGCATGCTGGTATGGCCACGACCATACCAGCATGCCATTACTGGTGGTAAAAGTACCACTGTAGGTACCAGTGTAAGTACCTCAGTAAGTACCACAGTAAGTACCAGTAACTACCAGTGTTATGTACCAGTAACTGCTGGTACAAGTACCACTCAAAGTACCACTGTAGGTACCAGTGTAAGTACCACAGTAAGTACCAGTAACTACCAGTGGTATGTACTAGTAACTGCTGGTACAAGTACCACTCAAAGTACCACTGTAGGTACCAGTGTAAGTACCACAGTAAGTACCAGAGTAAGTACCACTGGTATGTACCAGTAACTACTGGTACAAGTACCACTCAAAGTACCACTCTAGGTACCAGTGTAAGTACCACAGTAAGTACCAGAGTAAGTACTAGTAAGTGTCACTGTTAGTTACTAGTAACTGACACGGTACTTAACTGGTAGGTACCGTGGAGGTCTTTTAAAGTGCTACCATTTTTTCTTTTTGATATTATTAAAAATAATAGTATTTTAATGTATTATTTGTTTATTATTAACTTGATTCATGAACCTTTACATTAAGACTGGGCTTTGTTATCAGACACATTTGCTGTTTATGTAGTATAGGATATACAGTATTTGATAGTTTCATCATTTCCATCTCCAATGAGAGAAGGGGGCGTGGCTTAGTGTACGAGAGGGGGGGCGTGGCTTAAAATATCGATACTTGTTCAAACGAGTATCGATTATCGACACTAGTTTTAGTATCGATTTGTATCAGGGAATTGATTTTTTTGACCAGCCTACACTGTTTTGCTAATTCATTGCTGCTTGTTTCTCAAGTCTTCACCCCTCACTTTCTCCTTTAGTCCTCCAGCATTATTTAAAATGTGCTTGTGGGCAGACTTTAGTCACTTCTTCATTTTAGACTTTATATAGATTTATTTTATATGTCAGAGGCCACATTCAAAGTAAGTAACTTTTTTTTTTACTTATAAATAGAACACTTGGTTAGTTGGTTTGTTTGTTTGTTTGTTTGTTTGTTTTCACTAAAAAGCATACTGAGACCACTGTGTACTAATAAAAGGTACATTAACTCTGATTGGCTGTGCTTGGGTGGTCCAATCCAGTTTCACTTTGCAGCCTGAAAAAAGCTGTTTTAAGCCATAATTGCAGCCAAAAATAACCCTAACCCTTAACAATGTGCTGAAAAAATTTTGAAAGTGAAGAAGTAGTTAAACAAAATGAATTATGCTTTCTGTTTTGTGAAAATTGGGTACAAGAGCTTTAAGAACATGATCATTTCTCTTAATATAGCCTTGTTTTTGACAACATTTGCACATTTTTACTACCTCCACATTTGAACTGAATACCCAGCAATATATTTGAACTTTTTATACAATTACAAAAATCTCTTCTTTTATCCCTTTTCTCTGCTTTCCAAGAATTAGAGTCTCACAAAAATGTTTCCTGAGTAGCTTATTGGTTACAAAAAAAAATGCAACAGAAGACAACAACAGGCTACGTCTCACGCTTGAGCCACAGGAGTTGTGCAGTTCATTCAGCTGCCTTTTGGATGCTGCAGAGGCTCAAATAGGAGGGACAGGAGATAGGACGAGTCACAGTAGCGTCGACGAGAGAGCTGTTGTTGCGTCAAAACTCTCCCACTGTACGTCGCTGTCTGTCCTGCCCATTCAGTCCCACAGACAGCCAGACACGGTCGTTGAGTTTGGGCTGGCGTTGGGAGTTACACGGGCATCACTGCCCCGGAGAAAACTTGTTGAACTTTTACGCACCGTTTTGAGTTTATGAGAAGCGAAACGCGGGAGTGAACCGGCGAGCGAATGGAGAAGCACAAAGGTAAGACAAGTTTTTTTTATATATTTTATTATTATAAAACGTGTACTTTTATTGCAATAGATTTAATGGACATTTGAAAAAAAAAACATCGACAACTGCACTTGGTAATGCGTGCGTAAAAATCTAAAGTATTGATATGTCTGTGAAGTAATTTGCACCTGTTTCAAAACAATACACTGAAAAAATCTAGACCAGTGCAATTACCTGTGCACTTTAAAGAACATCAAAGCGTATAAAAATGCCACAATAATCCTTGCACGGTGAAAATAATTGATGTGAAAGAAAAAAGGCGGATGTTTTGGGTTGCTGTCTAGCCGGATTAGAGCCTCATCCAAAGACTATACAGTAAACAAGAGACTTTGCCACTTTTTCCAGCTAAATTGTAAAGTTTATCTTATTATTAGTTAATGTTTTGTATAATTAACTGTGTAGTGGTTGTTGGTGGCTGTTTCCCATTGTTGCATCATTGTTCCCTTGGGCATTCTTCAAATTCCTGTGGTTATTTGTCCATGTGGGATGCGCAAGGCCATTTAGGCTAATACATCTGATTGACGCAGGCACAGACAGCAGGATAAAGAGCCAAAGTCACAGAACTAGGCTTGTCACAGGTAGAGGCTGCCACTTGTTGCCTCTAGAGTCTGTATAATGAGGTCAGAGGTGGGGATGGGTCAGCTGTTGTTTGACCTGTGCACTGGCTCCAGCCAAGGCAGCGTCATGTGGCTTAATAGAGGTTTGAGCAAAGACAGGAACCAGAAATGCAGCAAACAGCTGAATGGGGTTGTTATAAGGGTGTTAAAATTGCATCAAACAACTCACATCATGAGCAAATCTCAAGAAAGTTTGTATTGACCCTAAAAGTGGTGCTGTGATTTGAGGTCTGGATAGAAGACAATCTGTCAATCAGTAAGCAATTGTTGATTGTCCAATTCCAACTTCTAAATAGTAGTGCCTAGTAGTGCCCATGAGCAAGACACATGAACCATCTTTGTCTGTCTTGTGATGCCAAAAGACTATAGGGGGAAGTGGGGTGATTTGTGTCAGTGGAGGTTGTGCTACCCCCTGTTTCTAAAGAACCATAGAAGAAATTTGTCATGTGACCACATTATTGAAGACTTATCCATTAAGTCTTCAATAATGTGTGGTGCAAAGAACACAACACATGTTGTAATGTTTGGTGAGCTACATTTTGAATCTTTATAGCTGGCAAGATGTTGTCTCAAAACTGATAGATGATGCATTTTTTCCAAAATGATGGGGTTGGGGTATTTTGTGCCAAAGAACTTATTATCACCCTATTAATTAATAATTGAAAACATGTTATTTTATGGTAATTGTAATTTTTTCACAAACATGATCTAATTCTTAGTTTCACACCAAAAACAGATGGAAAGATTTGGAAATTTCAAGAGAACTGGACTTGGATTAGTAAATTTCGGCAGTTTTAATGTTAACAGTTTATAAAATAACCTTAAGATTTACTTAAAGTTTAAGTCTAAAATGTGTAATGAGTTAGTTTAACTTGTATAATAACTCATCTGTGTCTGAGACTTTTTTACATGAATAATAAATAGCATAATTCACCCCAATGCAATCTTGACAAAGTTTGGATTTGTGTTATTGCCATTAGGAACCAAACAATAGGAGTAATATATTTATGATTTACAGTGCAATAATTCTCAAACTGACAAATGACAAATGAGTACATTCTCATCATGTTACACAGTTGCACAGTGTTACCTTTGAGTTAAATGCTTGGGCTCGCCTTCATGTGTTTCTTATCTACTGCTTCATGGTTGTTAAACAGTGAGAAATGACTGGGGGAAGACAGCAAACATGCGGCTTTAACTGACTGGGAGGAAATGCACAAGCTGACAGTGATGCAAGGCAGTCGATCCACCCTTTTACAGTGACGGCACAACTATTGGAGAAATGCTGGGAGAGTCTTTTGGCAGCTGTGCGTTTTGGGACCAGGTCAAAGTAAATCAGATAGCTTCAGGCATGTATCTGGAAGGGAGACCTGGGAAGAGTCCTGAGAGCCAATGACAAAGAAATGCATTGTTTAATATTCCGCCTGTGCGAGAGCTGGTTTCGCTGCAGAGGAGATCCATGTCACATTCTCACCAGTGATGACGAGCTTCGGATAAGCGAAACCACCTGGAGCTGTGTTTTATTGCATGACCTTTGCTGGTTGGTTGAAGGCTCAAGTTTAGGAAATCATTGTTGAGACTTGTGTAGTATTAAAGAGTTAAGCATTCAGACAATTACACACAGATACAAAGATTACACACTTTTTTTTTTTACTTTTAGTGTGATTAATTTATTGTGCAATTGAAAGTAAATAGACATCAGCCCTTCTCCAGAGTTTGTTGTGATAGCCCTGTACAACAGCTCTGAGTAGGTGGGGAAAGTCCTGTTTGACCCAAATGAGCTCAGTTGTGACATAGTACTTTTGTGTATTGTTACTTCAAAATGCAGTCTTTGCTTATTGTGTGCTGCATGTTTATTTATGTACTTGTTGGACTGTTGGCAAAATTATATGGATCATTGGAACGTATGCTTGTGACGTTTGTTGAAGTCCTATAATGCTGAGTAAGTGTCAGATGACATCAACATTCTATAGGCCGGGAATATTAAAATATAGCACATATGCAATAAATTAATATTTAGTAAGAAACTAAAACATATGCAGATCAGTAATTGACATTTTGTTCATTGTAAAACACAATATTAATCTAAAACAACTTAAAAATAGGAACAGCTCCACTGACTTCCTGTTCAAAAATGCAGCAACAAACTTAAAATAACAAATTATTATTATAGGAAATTAGTGATGGGACAGTTTTGAATAATTTATGCTTCACTTTGAGTATTAATCTTTTGAATTATAACAAGTAAATAAAGACAAGTGGGAGGGGATAGGTGGTAGGTGAGAACGGGGATTTCTGAGCACTTGAGCTCCAGCAGAAGAACAAAACTTAGAAAAGTGAATTTGACATAATAGGTCCCCTCATCGGGTTCATAAGTTGTAAATTTACCTTTTAGATTTTTCATGACAATTAAAATGTAATAGGAAAATCATGTCCTTGGAAGTATGACATCATCACATTCTACAATATGAAAACCAAACCACAAATGACCTTCTTCATATACTATGAATTAACTAATCCTTGATTCTAATAAAGAATGAATGAAATTGTTTTGCATTTTATTATGTTTGCTTTGTCTGGTCATTCTGAGGTCAGTTCTTCAATTTAAATCAGCAGCATAGCTAGTGAAAATATAAGAGGAGCTGTTATTGTTTTGTCACGATTTGATTTTTTTCTCAAAACGTGGATTATATGTTTTCAATTTTATTAAGTCTCACAAGAACAAGCTGCATACTTTCTAAAGAAGTTCATATTACATTAATTCTGATTCAATTTTGATGAAACGAAAAGGAACAGAATGACAAAATTTTTCTCAATAAGAACATAACAGCAATAAGCCTCATGTTAACTTCCTGACTGAGAAACAACAGTGAAATCAACCCTTTCCTATTCCTAACTAACCACACAAACTTTACAAAACACAGCTATGGAGGGACACATGAGGATCCAAACCAACACCAGAACTGAATTGAAACACCACTATCTAAAGATTAATATATTTTAATACTGAGCATCCAGACAACAGAATAAGTCAATATTACTCATACTCAGTAACAATAAGGATTCAGAAAATTCCACTAGCTCATAGTCAGATGTGATAAACATGTTCAGTGGTGGCATGTGAATAAAGAAAATACTGTGTTCTCCTTCATTTTATTTTCCTTTTAGCTTGCTTTGTTTTTGTTGTTTGTCTTTCCGATCCATTCTCTTTGAATTAAATCTCAAACTAATTCTTCCGACCTATCCTTTAGCTGTTTATTTATTATTTCTCCTCTGTGTCGGTCAGTGGATTATACCTCCGTCTTTGCACTTGTTTTTCTCTGCTCTCCTGGATTCCAATGTGGGCCAAAATGTGCCTTGATCATCACTTTGGCTTCAGGTTCAATGCAGCTGTGTTTTCACAAAGAATTGTGATCCAGAGTGATGACCGCAGTTTTAATTCTACATTTGCTTTGAAATCTACTATGGTGAATTTGCTTTTAATCCATATTTTTCTACACAAAGGAAGAGCAGAAACAAAAACAAATCAAAGTCTGAGCTTCAAAGTCTTAGCAGTAGAAGTTGGAGCTAGTATTGTTTGTAGTAGCAGAACAAACTGGGATTGGTAGTGTTTTTATTAGCTTTTTCTGTTATGCAAGATTATATATCAAATTTTTGATAATACTGTGAATGCTGGTTTCTAAATATTAGAAAATTGAATATTGAGTGTGTCATTTATAGTAAAACAAATGCTACAAAAGAACCAAGAAAACATAAAAATGTAGAAAAATTATGCTGGGAAATCCTTCTTTTTAGACATGGACTGATATGTCGGCCGACTGATATTTTGTGGGCAATATTTTGATTTGAGAAACGACTTCTTTTATCTCTCTACATTCCGAAGTCTTTAAGTTCAACCCATTCTTGTTCTGTGACTTTGGCTGCAGCAGAAGCTTTAATAAGTGCTTGTTTGTTTGTCGTTACGAACAATATTAATGCCTTTCATGACACTATTATTGTTTATTGGGCCAAAATACAGTGGAGCGTCATTACATTGTCTGAAAGAGATGCACACGTATTGAGGGGAACTATAGTTTAGGTTGAAGTTTTTTTTGGTTATACTATTTCACGACACGTCAGCTCTGCTTTTAAAACTAATAAAAGAAAATCAGCCTCAGAAATTGGCCTTGAAAATCAGCCATTGATATCGGCATCAGCTGACAAATTTTATTGATATAAGCATCAACCAAGTAAAAACCCAATTCAGTCAATGTCTACTTCTTAACATAAAATACCATCCAAAACAACATTATCCAATCTGCACCTAAATATGTTTTAATTGAATTCAATTCTTCCACAGAAACATTGTAAGGGCCATCTCCATACGTCTACATTGGAGATTTTTCCTTGTCAGCAGTAGTGTTTTGCCACTAATGATTCAGTAGTTTATACATCTGCAAATGTCTTCCACCTCTGAGATAAACTTTAAAAGCCAATTTGGTGCTTTGTGACAATTAATACCATCCCATTCCCCGAATCTGGAGCAGAGGTGCTTCTCAATCTCAGTACTATTTGACAATGTGGTTTTTGTGGCTTGGACCTCCCCACAACTGTCCCGGGGCAGTCTGAGATGTAGGCCATGGCGACTGGCATGAGGTCTGCTGCTTCCAGCCTGTGTCATGGTATGTACTTATCCACGGGGAGCCGCCGCACAGAGGGTAATTCAGGAAGCTGGGCCTGGCTATAAAAATGATGAAAAGAAAGTCGGCCTTCCTGACAAGAGACTCCAAGTTTGCCCCTTTTGCCCCTCCAGGCTTTGGGCAAGTTCAGTTTCAACACATCAAAAGTGCTTCCTAATTTTATGGGTTCCAGGAGTTCTGGATCTGTGCTGGACTGTGCCTTGTTTTAGCAGGGACACATAAGCTTGTACACTTGTGATAGATTTCTAGTGTCTTTTCTTTTTATGTGGAGACTACGAGGCACATTTCCTACTGAGTTTTTACAGTATGTCGGGAGATGCTTGTAAAATCTCCTGTAGTTTCTGATATCAAGGCACATTTCCTGGTTAGAGCTGGGCAATAATTACCCAATTTTGGATAATGTCGTGAGTTTTGTTTTCAAGATACACAAAAATTGAATATCGAGTACCTATATCGTTTATAGAAAAAATGTGAAATGAGACAGTTGTAAAGAAAATTTTTAAAAGTGATGCTGTAATTTTTCACCTAAGGGCATAAATATAATATTTTTGCAATGTTTTGATTAATTTTGCAAAAAAATCTAATTTGTCTGGTGAGAAATTGCAACTGTATGACATCACAACAATAGGTCTACACAAGATAATATTATGTAATATATAGATGTGGATCGAGCAGTTAAAAAGTGAATGAGTCTAGTAGTCACTAAACCGTATCACCAAATGTGTGAAATTACAATGTATTTATTATAAAAACTGGCTTTTGTTTGAAGACATGTTTTTACACATTTCAGTAGGTTCGATAAAATATGTCTGAATATCGTTATCAAGAAACATCCCCAAAATATTACAATCGCCCAGCCCTGCTTCTGGTGTAATTCAACAATTACATAATCAGCTTATTATTTTGAATAGTTTGAAATTATGTATGTCAAGTATGTCACAGTTTTCAGTATAGTTAGCTTAACATATTTTAAGGTGAATTGTTGTGTTTCATATAACTTTACACATAGAGTAGATCAACAACAATATAGATATTTTTTATATATATATAGTTTCTTCTATAGGTATTTGTCAGTATACCAAGGTTAATGGGTCGAGTCATCTCCAGAAATCACCCAATTTATAGATACGGTATAAATATGAGGTTATACATGTGTGAATTAAATATTTTTTTCACATGACAAAGAATAGTAGAATAAAAAATGTTTACACCAACTAAAGAAATCCTTGGTCAACTAAGGACATACCCTTCTGGTTAATTATCAACTACAGTAATGTGGACAGTGGAAATTGTGGAAAGCTTTAAACTTCCATATAACTTATGTAAAAAAAAAAAATGTTTATATTCTAAATAGGTCAAATACAGCCTACAAATTTTATTGACCAAAAAAATCCTTAACCAATTCATTGTTGTAGCTTTTATCTTCATCTAGACAAGCCTTCAGGTCAACAGTCAGATCCGCGGAAAGGCAACCACACTCAAATAAGGATGCAGTTTTTGAAAGACACTTTTGACCAAATAAAATATTTAGTCCTTTAGACGCTGGGTTTTTCTCTTAAAATCCAATCCAGTAAATATCGAGCTTGTAAACTTTATCTTGGAGAATCAAAAAACTATCTCTCTGTAGTATTTGGAACCACGGGGACTGAGTTGAAACTTCTGTAAACAGAGCCTGATAATAATTTGGGTGCAGAATTGCTAATTTTGCCTAAAGGGTTGATAATGAAAAATCAAAGAAAAACATAGTATACCTTTACATATTAATCATGGTGAGATAGTCTGAGTTTGTTATAAAACACTAGGTTTCAAGTACTGATCTGTAGTAGTTAAATGGACTTCCTATTGCTTTTTGTATGAGTGAATACAAGTCTCCCACAGAAATTCTTTAGCGTTTCTCTTTGCATGTTTGAACTACAGTAAGTACAACTTGATCTCTCCGTGGACCCACACTCAATATAAGTGAGATCTAAAGGATGAGTGGAGGAGCAAGGCAAGAGCGGTGGGAGCTGTGTGCTGTGAATAAAAACAGGGCTCAGATGAAAGACCAATGCGGCTCAGTCTGCAGCAGCAAAGTCTGAAGAACATTTGTTAAAGTTCAGTTGGGAACTTACAGAGCTTTCATCAGCGGTCATGAGATTGTACACAACACAGCAGCCGAATTTCTGTGTTGTTATCTCATCTCACTGGAGTTTGAGTAATGTTAATGGAGGCTTTTGTTTGGGAATTGTAAACAAGGAAGTAAGTCAATTTTTAGTAAGTGAAGATTTTTTTTTACTTTTTCTGCGGGTAACATGTTGCAGTTAAGACCTGTGACACTGATTTGACTCTGCTTGTCACAACCTGATCTCAGAAGTGTGCTACCAGGTGAATGGGTGGCGGCGACAGCGGTGAGTCCAAATCGTCTTTTTACCGCGATGATTCTGAAGTGTTTCCGTGTGTGGAGTCTTGTAAATCCATCAGAAGTATTCTCGCAGTACCAAGTAGCGCGGATGCATAATAGCCCAAGGAAGAAGTTTTTACAACTCCAAAATCATGGAAGTATAATTAGAACAACAAGAATAATATAATACATCCATGTCCAAAATATAAGCTAGCGCTGCATCGCTTTATAATGTCCGAGTAGAAACAAGCCGTGTGTGGACATTAGTTCTGCCACGGTCGCGCAAAATTTCATTTATTTAAATAAAAATTGTTTTGAAACCACGATTGAAACGGTATACACGTGCACCGAACCGAACGTGCTGTACCGAAAGTCACTACGACCATGTCGTTACACCCCTAATCTGTAGTAATCAATAGTAAAACCATCAAAACTAGCATTTGAACAAAGAATGCATAAATGTAACCTTTCCTGGACACTTCTAGTTTAAGATTATGAGGTGAGTCCTCACTCTGACAGGTTGTTCCAGTGGTCAAATATAAACGAAGAAATTTCTCCATAAGGACAATACCAAAACATTTTTTTAAAACTAAAATAGATTTAGCAGAACTTCAACATAATACAGTAAAGCTGAACGTGCTAAACTCTATCCTTTACTGGCCCTTTGTGGTAGATTCAGAATAGGCATATACATGCCTTTGCATTTTAGCAGGAAATACAGTGACTCAAATTTCCCCTCTTGACCTTGTTTAACCCACTTGTCCTCTTTTGTCCTTTCAGTGCTGTTATCAGACTTCAGACATCGTTTAAATCTACCAATTAAAATGTATGTTTCTATGGTAACACATCACAAATACAGCTTGGACTAATCTAGCCACGTCCACACAGTCCCCTCCCACAGCTGGGTCCATTTAGGAGGAAAACCAAAGTCTTTTCACTAATCAAACCATCATATTGTTTCATGGTTCATTCATTTTTCATCTTAATATTCAGTTCTTACACAACAACTTCCAGTTTTCTTAAAACACACAATTTAGTACAGTTTTTTTTTTTTTTTTTTTTTTATGTTTACCCCTTTATCTGGACTTTTACACTAAATACTCTAGCACTGACCAAAAGCTGACTTGCTAACTTACTGTACTGCAGCTCTCTGTCATCATTAATCTGAAACTATTTTGCTAAATCTTATGAAGAGAAGACACTGATTTCTATTACAATTTGTGTTCCAAAACATGTTGTGGAAGAGCAAGTTATGTAATTTACAGTAATTTGAAGTATGCAAATGCCATGCAGCTGTAGCTCAGCATTGTTGTTGTTTTTCCATTTTTGGATGGTGTAATTAACTCTTTATTTGTGAGATGTATGCTGTTAGGAATTGTGGAGAACATCATAGGAAGGCCCAATTTCATGTAACACTGTAAAGATGAAATGTCATCTGAGGTAAACTATACCAAATTATGTATGCTAAGGTTTGCTCTGGCGGCAGTAAACAGCCTGAAGTGATTGTGAGTCAGAAAAATGCCTAGACAAACTGTGGCTTCTGGCAGACAGCTCCACATCCACATTGGTCACAATCGAGGTTTCCTACTTTTCATTGTGTTATTGTAACTTTATGACTGTCACAATCAAAAAAATCACAAATTTAAACAAAATAGGTTTATACCGGTTATATTCTAATGTACAGTTCTACTTTATTTTACTGATCAATAGCTACACTTTTTAGCTGTACATTTTTAAAAGAGATATGTTCACAACTGCTCATTTCTTCTTTATCATTCTTATCCATTAGTATCAACCCAAGAACTAACGTGGATTTGCTTAAATACAAAATTTGGAAACATGGAAAACGATGCACACATACTCTTTTTGTTAGATACAGTAATGTGGTGGATGTGGCAGTAGCTGCTAAACAAAGGAGCACATCTGGGGCCCATCCGAAAATATCCCATGCTTCACAGAAGAGAGGAAGTCCTTAGCGACCTCAGACAGTCCAGAAGAGCAGCCATTGCACTGCCCTGGTGACTGTTGCATCATTAGATTATAAATTTTAAGTCTGTACCATGAATATTTCCATAGTCTGGACTAACTTTTATCTTGTCTTTCAACTTTTTCCAACATGAATCAAAATCTTTGCCATTAATGAGAGTAAACAAATATCATTGCATCATGGGAAACAGCTCTATCCTGGAGCATCAACAGATATTTGAAGATGAAGGAGAAGCCTTAATCAGCATACCAGGGACTTCCACAATGCGCAAAAAGATTCCAAACTTTTAATACATAAAACAGAACTAATATCACACCATAACTCATTTGATTTGTGTCAACCATTCGCTTGTTTCAATGGTTGACATTAAAATTAAGGTGTGATGTTATAGGCAATAGTCATCTTAGTGTGAAATCTGTTAAATCTGTTAACATGTTTGATGTCATTTCAATGAGAGCCAAAGCTAATTATTACAGTCAATTGAAACAGTGTTATATCTATTTCCAGACTTTGTTTCTACTCACAAAAAGCCATGTTAGTAATGCTCTATGGGAACCACTTTTGTCTTGACAATTAGAATTAACTAAAAGCCTTTTATTGACATTGCTTGATAACTGATAAACCAAATCAATGCACTTGTGTTGACCAGGAAATAGATCAATAAAAATATTTACTGCAATAAACGTCTTTGTACATTGCACAAAACAAAGTATGCTAAAAGTAGACAAATACAGAAGAGGTAAACGGCTAAAACACATATCACCATTTTGAAATAAATAAATGAAAGCACAGAGTTTTTTATTATTATAATAATTCGCATTTTCTGTGGATATTATCAATAGACAGAATATTGAGTGGACTTAATTAATGCTTTGACTGCAGTATTTGGTTTTTAAAAGCATTGAAAAAAAAAAACAACTTACAAATAAGTTTCAGACACTGTATTATTTATGTCTTTTCTGAATACTGCAAACTCTCAATATTTTACTACTCATTGCTGTCACAGACCCGTGTAATAGCCTGGCTCTGTTAAATGTAATGGTTCCTGTATGGGGTTAAGCTGTGGTCACTCTGGATGTGCAGTGGGCACTGGTCCAGCCCCGTCGCCCATAGAGACCGGCTCTGCTGTAGACCGCTGTCAGCTGACTCTGTTTCCCATGGTCCACTCCTCCAAAAGGCCATCTGAGTCAATCTCTACAAACACAGAAGGAGGAAAAGCTGGAAAAATGTTTAGATTTGCACTGATGGCCTAAACATGAGTAACAAAACAATATGAGTTTAATCTGCAGCTTTTTAGCAATATTTTTGAAGGTGTTTTTAATTACAGGACCGATGTGTCTCATGGAGTGGTGCCGCTCAGCAGAGATTGACTCAGCTTGAGTAGGAGTCCTTTTGAAAACAGCACAGCTTGATACCGCTTTGGGGAAAACGTACGTCATTTAGTGAGAAGAGAAGCTTACCAGGATCTCACACTTAACCGCGGTGCAGTGATTTGTGCAGTCTTTGAAGTGAGAAAGAGGCTCCAGATAAACGTTGTGACCTAAAACTGTTGTAAGATAAGGCCTAAGAAACTGCATGGATACAAAAGGTAATTCATTGGATCCAAAATGTCTCTAATTTCTCTATATCATTATGAAATATAGATTCCATATAGTTACTATCCCTCTTAAAATAAGCTTGCATGTGCATTTGCAACTTGTTCGATGTAGGGCTGAGCGATATGACAAAAATGAATATCTCGATACATTTTTTGCACCGTTCAATAACAATATTTGGACGATATTCTGCCAGTCCATAATCAAACCATAGACTGTAAAACGACAACCTTAAATGAGCCAATAGGTTTAAAATTGGTTTGTGCTAATGATTTAAGAAGGTTTTGACTTTCCTAAATAAAGAGTTTCTTCTTTATTTCACTGTGAATGGTTAAATCCAACTGTCACTCATTCATAGCAGGACAAAGACTGAGCGCTGAGTAGGTGAAAAGAATAGCCTGCTTGAACACACACAAAAAAATTCTGAAGCTAAAAAGCATGTTTTCAACTGGATCACTTTTCTGACCAAAACTTTGCTCAAAAGACTTATTTAATGCAGTTAATGCAAAAACATTAATTCATATAGAAAATGAAACGGAAATTGTCTTTATATCAAAAAATTCAGATTACACCAATGATGTTGTCCCAAATCTTCGACTAATTCAATTCTTTTTGATTATGTTAATTACAATCTTTATCATCTAAATAAAATCATGTCGACTAATAGAAATTTTGGTCGACTAAGACTCACTGACGATTAATCGACTAAATGACTAAAGGACTACAGCACTGGACAGGTGAGGCACAATAAAACAAGCACAATTAATAGTTTGTACTTACATTCTCTTAAATCCAAAATGTTCAATAATAATTATAAAAACAACAATAATACCATAAAATAGTACTAAAAAAATAGATATGACTGAATCTCAACTTATGTGACTAATTGCACAGTCCATTTTGAGAAGATGCAGTTGTTAAGATCCAACCCACTTGAACAAAACTTGATTAATTCCTTGTGGATTCAACGTTTGGTCTTGACAGAATGCATCGTCCACCGACTTCTTCTGAGAATTCATTTTGATTCAATTTACTCTTACTTACAGATCAAACAGCAAACCCAGAGATGAAAATGTCTTGTTATGGGAAAGTTTCTAAAATTATCTCTTCAGAACTCATAATAAACTCTTCAGGGCATCTCCATGTTGTCCCTCACTGCACACTGCCCTTCTCTGTTAATAAAGTCCCTCTTGTGTTTCCTCTCCATGTAGTCTGTCTATGGCCCACTGTAGCCGAAGTCCATTCACAGCACACAGACACAAAGACACTCCATACACAACAAGCTCAGAGCTGACCCCTAAAGGATGTGTGTGGGCTGTGCTCTCAGACACCGTGACCTCTCTCTCCCCCCTTCGACTCCTTCTCTCGCTTCACCCACTCCACCTCCCAGGCCTCGACCTTTGGCTAAACCAGATCTCCCCCCGAACAACCTCACACTAAACAGACAAGTGCCAAAGAGCCACGACTGACTGTCATAAAGTTTGAACGATTGTGAACTGCTGCCAATAGAAAATGCTCTGAGGAGGCTGTCTCCCATGTAAAATATTGGCAGACAGAACACAGCTCCGAGTGCGAAAGTGGAACAGTGAAAATTGTTAACACTGACAGCGGAAGTCTTCAAAAGAGAATTGTCCTTGCGGTAAACTTAAAACTATAAATTTGACATCGATATTGTCGTCACCTTCAAAAAGCTCAAAACATTTTTGCCTTCTCTTCTCTCACTGCTCCACGTAGTCAAGTGCTTTAGGAATTATTATAAGCTTAGGATTTCTCATAGCAGATGCTGATACAATTGTTCTGAAAATAGAGATACCTCTCAACTATAAGCTAGAACTGCGCAGCTAGTCTAGGTTCAACATGAATATTGCTCTATTAGATTACATTCATCAAACTAATTCACTGACATGTCACCTATTTTAATTTGATATCCATTTGAAATATTTAAGGGATCCGTGAGCAAAGTTATATAGGTTTGTTTGTGAGGAAATGTAAGTGTTAGTTTCTTACGTAGAAACAGACCTCTGTTTTGTTTACATCAGAGGTGTCATTTTGTGTCACACCAAGTGACACTTCTGAAGAAAGCTACATTGTGCTGTGGAAACTGTCAAGTTATAGTTGATGTCTGTTCATGAGAAACTAACATAAGTTTAACAGAGACTGTAATGAACTTAATCGGATTGTGAGAAAACAACACAACAAAAACAATTACGGAAGATTTGTGTTTAAAGATCATACAGAGTGTGCAGAGGTCCACTAATAGCCTCCTTATTCCACTTTTTCCAGTGCTGGACCGGCTTCTGGTGGAGCTGCACCGCTTCCTGCTGATCTTGGACAAAGAGAACCTGAGCGGGAACGCCACAGTGCAGAAGAGTCTGCTGTCCGACCTGCTGTATTCATACAGAGGACCTGCTGGTATGAGAAGAACACCTGTAATGTAATTAATAGTGATACATGCTCAAATACAACTGATAAAAGTAGTCTGTTTCTTAGTGTTGCAAAGGTGGTGGAGTAATTCAATTTTAGCCATGCATCACAAAAATCATTATTTTACAGTAGTCCAAATGTTTTATCACCCAATGCATTCTAAACCTCACAGTTGTTTTCCACATGTGAATAGATGCACTTGTCACACTATGCACAATGCTAAAAACATTAACTGCCAAGATTCTTGGGATAAAAGGCTTATTATTAGATAGATGGGGCAACTCATTTTCAACCAATAGTTATCAAATACATCTTTGCTTGGACTAGTAGCCTAGTAGATAAAAGAAGGAGTGCATGGAAAATCTTAATACTAAACTTTTTTTGTTACTTAAGAGTGTCCGTGGTGTTTAAATAGCACTACTGTTACAAACACATGCTTCTCATAACTCCAGAGTCCACTCCTCATTCTCTCTTTAGTTTTTCAAGTATTATACAGTTTACCAACTTGATTTGAAATGTGGTTTTGTTCACTGTTTTTTTCTGACAAAGTGGCTAATCTCAAATCTGGAAGTGAGACATCCCCTTTAAACGTTATATGAGGAAGTATTCTAAGTTCTGATGTGAGTGGCTTGACTATGAATACACTTGTCCTTTCACTGTAAACTCTCCAGATAACATCAGCAAAGAAATCACCACAATCAGCTTATCTTCAGTACCACAGCGGCTCCTCACTGTCTACAAGTCTGTTTTAGTGTGTACCAGCAATCATTTACATACAGTGTATTACCAACCGGAGCAAAAATCCATGGGAATCATAATCAAACAAGGCAGGCACATTGTAAAAGACAGCTGTATATTGAGTTCAAACCGCACATGCTTTGGTTCTCACAAACTTTTAACAGTAGCTCAATGTTCCTCGATGCAAGCTAAGCAACTTGTGGTCACTCTCTGATTTCTTCAATTGGATGAGCTGAAAAAGCTGACAGTTCGGTTTGAGGGATGTAATCAAAAGGCCATTGTGGTTTTATAAATGGACTAAGATGGTAAAGTAATAAATGTCTGAGGTCTAAATATAGTTGTATGTTTACTTTATTGCACTAATGACCTCTAATAATTCATACCCAATGCTTGTTAGTTTTTAGTTATTACTGCTAAGCCAAGTGGAACATGGGGCAGTGATATATGGGCTGTTTAAGTATTCTGTCAACCTGCTAAAGGCAAGTTTGTTTTTCTTACTCACTGACTCTGAAGTGAGTGAGTACATGAAAGTGAATTGGGCCAAACATGTGGGGGGCAAAGTGAGTTATGATGTGATTGTGGTCACGTCAAGCAGCGCAGATTTTAAGGTAAGGCATGAAAACGGCTCTTAAGGGTTTAAAGGTGAACAGTCTCTTCTGAATTGTTGCCAGTGCCTTTACCTGCATATAGAGATTTTTTCATGCAGTAAATGGACATGTTAAAGCTTACCAGAATCAATCAGTCAGTCAGTCAAAATGTATTTGCAAAGTATTATTTGCACTAAAATCAAGTTTAACATTAAAAGTGCTTTACGTAGTAGATAAAATACAACTCACAAAAATATAGAGTACAATAAAAATAAAAGCGTAAATACTCACATCATCAGAGTAGAGGCCTGTCTCACAACCTCAGACCAGATCTTTGCATCGTAAGATTGAAATGCTCATTCCTGGTTTAAGTCCTGGACATTAGCAAGAGGCCGTTCCATCAGATATACCTAGGAGACAGACCATGGAGGGACTTAAACACAAGCAGCGTTTTGGATGTACTGCTGACTTAACACTTGTTTGGATAGGCCGGTGAATAGTCCGATATAATAGTCTAATCTTTTGGAGACAAATGCTTGGATTATCCCTCAAAGTCCTTTTTAGACAATATTTTTTTTTATTTTGGCAATGTTCTTCAAATGGTAAAAAAAAAACATTGATGTTACTGATTTGATATGACTGATACATACAGTATGTCTGTGCTGGTTTGGTTTTAGTGGTGAGAAATCAAAAATTCAAAAAAAAGAAAATTACCAAATGGCCACATAAACCAGCCAAGTATACCTTTCAGTAAAGATATCAGTGTGGTAAGCAAATCTTTGTTTTACTGATGTCACAAGAATGTCAGCTTCTAACTAAACCAACCACTATAATTTCAGATCCTCCCCATCCATAGTGCAGCCAAGCCTCAGTTCATCAGCATAGCTATGGCTGCTTAAGGAAGGGGTCGCACTGAAAAAGAAGTAAGGCTGAGCAATTCAATATCAGTTAAATATCAAAATTCAATATCAAGAGATTGAGATCAAATTGTCAATTATTTGGTTGTGGGTTCTGAACTCGAAAGATCGAAAAATAATCCTTTGTCAGTAAAACATGTAGTTTGGAACAAAACTCAAACTTTGAGGCAGAATATTGATATATAATAAAAAATGTAACAAATGGGATAAATTAAAAGCTTTTGTTTTTCCATATGTTCATAAAAGGCTATTTTTCTTTAGTTTTTGCAGCAAAGGTTAAACTAAATCAAATTGAAATTCAAGATAAATTTGAGGAAAAAATTGTCATTCGATTTTTTTTTCCTAGATCGCCCAGCCCTATCAGAAGGCAACAAATTATGTAGAAAAAATCTTATCAACATTACAATACACAGTAAGTGAAATGTTAGTTGAAACTTTCAAAATCAGACTGTTCACAAGTAGAAGACCTAGATAGTGTGGAAAAAATATATATTCATAAATAAACCAATATAAATGATGTTAAAATCCAAAAGAAGAACTAGTAGTGTCAGTGACTGGGTTTTGTGACACACAAATGAAGAACCAAGTTACTCAGAATGGAAAAGAAAAATAAATCATGGTTAAGGTACACTTTCTTTAAGTTCACTTGTCTTTTGCATTTAACTCATCCTTAATGGCATTTGGGAAGAAGCAAAATGTAATGCAGTGGAACTCAACAGTGTCCTGGGATTATGTTGTAAACTGCTAAATAGTAAATTTCCAAAAACAGAAGGTCTTATTTTGCCTGGTCCTTACCCAAAGTTCTCTGACCTACTTCTATTAACATCCACTCATAACTTGAAGAATCCAGTGTAGCTTTTATACTTCCTCTGTCTCTCTCCCAAACAGCGGTCGTTCTTTTCCATGTTCAGGTCCTGGACTCGGCGAACTTCCTCCACTGGCTCCAAGCTGTATCATTTTTCCAAAGCAGCACTTATCCTCTGGGGACGCTGACTTCCTTTGAGCAGCAAATTTATAAATAGCATTTTCAACTATTCCCCCAAAAATCTGTTTCCACTGTACAGGCAAAACATCTTATTCTGTTTGCTTACGCCTCCTTTGTATATTTTCAAAGACAGAATAATCTCAAGAGGTGTTTTGGGTTCCTCCCTGGATACAGTGGACAGCCAAAATGCATAATAAACATAGTGCGTGCAAAAGTTTTGTGGATTACTTTTACAACAGATAATTTGCTTATTATTTATTGTTGCTGAGTGAATGGCACATGTGCTGACCTCTGTGCAGCTGGTCACAGGGTTGAAAGCTGGAATCTGGATCTGGCAATTTCCTGTATGTTCTTGCTTTGTTAAAAAAATGCTAATATTTATTCCACAATATGTAAACCAAAACAAAGTTCCTTTGCTTTTTTTAATAAGCTAATTTATAGTAAAGGGAAAATATACTGTACATAACAAGGTGGGACAGGTTAGCATCACCAGCATGAGATCTTTAAATGTTATGGTTTGCAAGCTATATGCTACGCCTTTTAAGCTAAGTCATTATACATTTTCAAAAGCTAATACAATTTTTTTAATAAACCTATCTTGTCTTATCAGGTCCAATGCCTGCAGAAATAATTGATTTTAAACTTTGTTCTTCACTCACTTACCTAATGCATTCTGAGCCTCCAAACTGTTAACAATAATAACAACAACAGACAACTTAGTGAAGTTTGGTGAATAAATGGGACATTGTTAGACGCAGTTAGGACATTGCGGACTAATATCCACCTGAATAAATACATTAACAAGATGTCTGTGCTAGAGGGATTTTATTGTACAAAATACATAGTCTTTTTAGTTATAAATCTTAATTCTTACTCCTTTTAGTCAAATATTTGTGCCAGAAATCCCCATCAAGCAAGTTATGTTTTACAAATTTGATGTCACAAAGCAAATTTATCATGTTTTTTCTAATGTGTTAAACTAGAGATGACTTATCTGAATGATTATTTATTTTGCTTATATTTGATATCGTACTGACTTACTGAACATAATAGCATTCTCTCTGTAATATTATCCTTCATAGTTACATATTTGAGATCAGAGGCGAGCCCTAAAATTGAATTCTATATATATGGTCTTCAACAAGTTCAAAGACATAAGTGATACAGTGCAGTGTCTGTGCAGAGGAGGGTTTCACTGACTAATGTCCTGTGAATGTCCACCTCGGTCAAAGTGGGTGTCAATGGGCCTGTCTGTCTTCACAATGGCCCACTTGTTTGAATGGAGTTCAGCTTTAATCCTGGGCTTTTGCTAAACATGATAAAAGTTTGTTTGGCACTTATAGTGGGAGGACTAAGATTTTCTCATTAGAATGGTCTCAGAGCAAACTATGCATGGCATGAATGTATACACAGCCTGTCACAGTAAATTATAGAAAGAGTGGAAAACAATCTTTTTTGAACAACCTTTTTGCACAATGACTAGCAAAACATAGCATAATATTCCACAGTAGAGCATTTAAAGGTTCTCTATGTAACTTGTATGTGTTGTGTTGTTTTGTGTTTTGACACAGGTGGAGATGAAGAGTACATCTATATGAACAAAGTCGTGGTCAGCGACAGCAAAGGTGTGCGTTGCGTGCAAATGTTTGTAGTATGAAATGGGTGCTGTTTCTGTTGAAATGTAACTTTTATCCTAAGCTTAAATGTTTTAAAGTAAAACTAACCAACTTCAGTGGTAGTGCTTCCTCTACAACAAAAGCTTTTTTTATATATTAAATGTTTTTTTTTTTATTGAAATATGGCAGCAAAAACACATCCAAAATCATTTACACTACCAAATATATAAATCCAAGAGGCAGGATTTCTCAGAAGAGCTCTTGTTGGGTTAGGGCACAGAAATTGCAAGCACAAGTTTCCAGTCCGAAGAGAGTCTACAGTACACATGCTTAAGATGTCCCGAATATATACTGTATACATGTTACCATCAGAATATTAACTCTTTCACTGCCAGTCCTATTCTCGCTTTAAACCCCTTCACAGCCCACAAAAACCTTTATGGAATGATGACATGTTGTACATCAAATCAGACCTACTTTCATTTAAAACAAGAATTGCTATTCTATAATAATCTGTTCCGTTTTTATAAGCATTTAAAATTCCTCATTTTCATTAGAATAAAGCAATTTTGACTAAAAACTGGAGAAAAAGTGACTTTTCTCCATGAAACTTCATGTCAGGGTTGTTTTCCTTTGTTCTGCTTTTTTGTGAAAGAAAGAATATGACAAAACAATGATAATGAGGGTCTTTTTTCATCTTTAAGATAAGAAGGCATCACAGCAGTTGTCTACTTTCTGATACAGATTATTTAGCCTTTTTATAGTACATAAATAATATTTAATCCTTCAGACATGAAGAATTACTTTTACTTACTCTGACCATTTTTGGCCATCCCTGGTAGGCTACAGTTGGCTGTGGAAAAACGGAAATATCCATCCTTGTTACTGGTGAATTGGTACATCGCTTTTCTACCTGTCAAGGCCCTCAAAGCATCTTTATATCAAACAGCCATTCACCCATTGCAGACAGTGAGGCGAGATTAGTTAAGAGTCTTTCCCAAAGACACAATAATCACTCACTCTAGCCGTCTCATTGTACCTTATAGAATACAATGCTAATATTGTACTGTATTATGCTTCTATTCTATTCTTTTACTATCATTCCCATTGCATACAATATAAGTCCAATTCTTCTTCTTCTTCTTCAAAAAAAAAAAAATCTATAACATTGCGTTATGTAATTTTGTCCTTCATGAAAAGCCAAAACTGAATAGAAATACTCTATAAATATAAATTAATTACTTCAGTTGAAATTGAGTTAAAGTATCTAGTTCCTATAGCCACCTCCGGCTACATTTCCCATGACACATTTAATTCAATTGAGAAATAATAATTCCCCGTAGAGGAGTGCACATCAGAGTTCCTTTTTATTAAGATTAAGTGAAACTCCCCAAACATATCGGTATTCGGGGTCAAAATTACAGGTCAAACACATTGCTGCTGGCTGTAATATTTCCCTCTCTATCAGATGAGACAATGTATTTTGAGTGAGTGTCCATCATGAGAAAGGCCTCCAGCAGTGGTCCGAGCTCTCCTCCTCTCTGTGCTGTTTCCTGTGTGAGCTTTGGACCGCTCACTTAGAGACTGGCCTGTTGTGTTTGGACACTCCTGAAGAATGTGGTTTTAGTCATCCTTAGATTTATCTCATTTCTCTTCACAAAAACACAGCTTTTGTTATGAAGCCATGCAGAGAGTTACAGTAAAGGACAGAAAAGGATTTGTTCGTCGTTTCTTCAAATGCAAGTAGTAATGTAAAGTAGTTTTAGTAATGTTTGTGCTAACAAATTATGTATTTAATTGTGGTATTATAATATGTAATAGTTGCTGTCATTAAAGTCAAAAGTGTTAACTAAGGCAGAACTTGATAATATAGTTAAATAAACAATTTTGATAATGATTAGGATTATCACTTTTCTTTTACATGTGTTATCAATGTATGTGTAGCTTTTTGTACTTGATTATGAAACACTATATTGAATAACAAAGCATCACATGATTGTTGTCATTATTAATGTCATATTGATTCAAAAGAGAAATAAAAGTTAGGTCTTTATTTACTGAAGTTTTAGTTTATAGTTATACTACTGTAAGCACAAAAGCTATGGACAGTAATAGGTACAGATGGATTTTTTTGGAATCTATACTATGCACAACAAAATTACTCAAACACGCAATGAATCACTCAAAAATGTCAAAACAACTCTGAGTAAGCGAATGATGAGGAAAGTTTCTAATAAAATGGTTTATTAAAAGTTCAAACGTTGACCTAATATGTCTTGTTAATAAAGTCTACTTGGCATTAACCTGTGACTCTCTTTTGTTTGACCCAGAAGACAGAGGTGATGGCCTTGTGAATGGAAAAGCTGGAAAGTTCAGTCCAGTCCCACAGAAAAATCTCCCGGAGCTGCCTCCTCCCAGAACAGTGAGTGCCCACAATCTGATTTTGAATGTGCATGCTGAATCATCCAGTTTAAGACAATTTTACAAATGTTTTCTTTGGTCACTATGGCAGGGTCAGAAGCAGGACTGACTCCAGTTGTTATATCATTTAAATACACAAAACACGTGTTAAAAGTTGGTTAAATCGCAATATGTCTTTCCACTGCCAAAAACACTACGATGTAATTGTAGCTGACAAACTGTGGTCTATGGGTCAACATCAGGACATTGCAGAATGCAGACTTGGTTTGTCGTCAGTGAGGTCTACAGTGTGAGAACAATGCCGTCTTTTCCCACAAAGCTCAGCTTAATACTGCTTGAGGCTTTTGGAACTCTATACCACCTTAGCCTCTCATATAGTTTTAATCAAATTATGCGCAAACTAAAGACTAGTCATGCTCTTGTGGTATGTGCAGTTTAAGTCTGATTTGATTTCCTTTGGTTTTCTCCAGTAATGAGAGCAGCTCATAGTTGTTTATTCCTTTATGGTTTAGTTTGGGCAGCATAGAGAAAAACTATAGAGGAGCACAAGAGTTTTTTAAATGTTATTAGATTTGAGAAAAATGGTGGAGGACATCCCAATAGAGCTTTTGAACTTTACGCACCACCCTGAATGGCCTCCCCCAATATAAACTGCTAGAGCAGCTGGTGCTCATCAGAACAAATGCTAGTGTCAGCACTGATGCAGATGTGCGCAATATGAACATGAAAAAACATTTTACTCCTTTTATGAATCAGTGCAATGGTGTTTTAAGCTTATGAACACTACAGCAACTTACAAAAATGTGTTCTTTTTAAGGAACTGGAAAACGATTAGTGTAAAATTTCTGAATTATTAAGGGATATAATGATTTTGAACTATAAGATAAAGCATTTACCTCATCTAGACCTTGACAAACTTCATCTAGTCATAACAAACTTTAACACAGATTTTCAAAAGTCCTATGTTTCTGCACACCTTTCTATAAAATTTCCCTAAAATAGAGTTTACATATGCTGCAGGCTTTTCACAGTTCCAGCATAGCTTCCATAAATCTCTCAGATGCATCTGGGAAAGGTATTGCTTCATCCTCTCCCTGTGGGTCCATCTTTGGGATCACTGGTCCTGTCTTGGGAAGCCTGAGCAAACATGTCCACAGTGATCCGCTTTTTGGGAATCCTTTCATTTGTCTGTATGGCTTCCACCCTTCCGTTGCGATTTTATATTCCAGAGTTAGCATATGCTTTACTGTGAACACTGAATCACCTTTAATCATGGATGTGAACAGCGCACCCTTGCTGTTGATGTAGTGGCCTGCCAATGCTGTCCACTGTCCTGTTGTGATATTGTAGCAATCCATAAGACACCGCAAGAAATCATCACAAGGTCCGTTTCGCATTACGTACAAGTTGTCTCTATGCGCTACCATACAGTGACCGTAACTTTGCTGTTTTATCATCGTTGTGGTTAATTTCCATTCATCTTTAGCTGGCAGGTACTCAAAGATATCAGTTGTATCAGGCGGTTTCCAGAAGCAAACAAACATCCGACGTCTCGCGACAGCACATGCAGCCGATCCTACAGGCCTAGGAGCGGGTTGTATAAAAGCCCATTGTTCCTTATCAATATCGTAGCTTTCAGCAGTTGCGATATTGCGACTTTGAAGCTCTCCTCCTATCGCGTACAGTCTTCCCTCATGTCCCAGTAAAGTAAAATTGTAGCGAGGTTGTTGCGGACCAGGTAGATCGGTCCATATTCCTGATTCGGGATCATAGCAAAAACTACGATCCACTGTGTCCTTTTTATAACCATAAACACCTCCGACTATGTACAATCGGTTGTCTAGCACTGCCACACCGGCCATAGATGTGCTGCAAAAAGTTGGTAGGTCGGTAAGATGTTTCCATTCTTGTTCAGTTTCATCGAGGTAACAAACCACCCTGAAGGAATCTTTCAAAAGTTCCATTGATGGCGTATGAGTCCCTATCGCGA
Source organism: Mugilogobius chulae (assembly GCA_038363315.1). NCBI lineage: Eukaryota > Metazoa > Chordata > Actinopteri > Gobiiformes > Gobiidae > Mugilogobius > Mugilogobius chulae. The sequence continues at coordinate 31,596,268 of CM076401.1, read as the reverse complement.
TGTAAGTTGCCGGGGATAACGCTTGGGAATATCGTAGCAACTCTTCTGGAAGTTGTGTTTCAGCCGCATCCTTGAGGTCGTCAAAAGCATCGCTTAGAAACAACGCAGCGCAATGAGAAACTGAATGCAAACCGAAGACGTATGAAGTGTAGTACAGTAAGAGGCAATTGTCAGAATCAATTATGTCGCAAAGATGTTGTGCTAGCATTGGCACTTGCAAAAAGGCGGCACATTCGATTGCATCTATTAGCTCATCTGGATCACTGAGAGTAGGAAGTTCACCCCTGCACACCGCAAGAGCAATGAGGAAGCCCCGCGCAGTCACTCCACCTTTTAAGTGCAGTTTTTCCTGGTGCTCTCTAACATTCCAGACTGAAAAAGAGCTTTGAAGTAGTCGCTATATTTTGCCAGGATTGTCCGTTCAACTTTAAAGCAACATTCCTCGACTCTTACTGTCACCAGTGTTGCGTGGTCATCTCCAGCGTCCAGATTAAGTAACCCACTTCCGCTTTGAATATCCTGGTGTGGTTCCGGGGCCTCTAGTACTTCCATGATGCCTTAAATTCCTTCTTCTCAAATGACAAAGTTGTGACAAGCATGTCATTCAGATTACCCAGTTTTTCCTCCAAAATCAGTCCGTAAATACAGGTTTGTGGGACTCCCATTGCGCTCAGTCTGCATGGAGGTCCCAAAATAGAGCAGAGCTATTGATAGCAACTGTGCCACTTGCAAGCGTCAGGCAAAGAAAGATGACTGTTGACATGCAGAGTCAGTGGCACAAGTTGATAAAGTTAAAGAAGCACTAAGTAATGTTTGCTTTACATTAAATGTTAAAGCATTTATCGAACTTTATTCAATTGTAGACAATGAATGCTGAAAAAAATCTTTCATAAACTTGCATTCTTACTGTAAATAACATGTAATTTGCCCTGCTGGCGCCACCTGCTTGGCACTTTTTAAGAGATTTAATTGCCATAACATATTCCTTGCAAAGCATCTCTTTGTAAAAAACACAAATCACACTCTTTCAGAATAAAACTGTAGCTAATGAAACACAAAATCAACTTTTTAAAATCGTGTATGAGGTGTTTTAGTTGCATAAATAAAAAAATTAATAAATAAGTAAAAATATGGTCTTAAATGTAGTATCACGCTGAACAAAAAAAAAAAAGAAAAAATGACATCATGCTGAACTGCACTGATTACAAGCAAATGTGTGTGATTATAAACACCTGTTGCAGATATCTGTCCTGACCAATCACATTATTCCTATATCTTGAGACTCCACTCCGGTCTCTCTCACACAATTTTAGTTCCCTGTTTGAAATGTAGCTGTGGACATATTTTATGGGTTAGATATTACCATAAGTTAAATATAGTATGAGCACTTTAACTACAACAATAATGCAAAGATTGGAAAACGTGGTCTTGGTTATTTCATCTTTGTCATACAACGATGGACTTTAGCATTACAAAAATCCCACTTATGATGATTATGAGCCAATACAAATCCATGTCACTGCGATTATTTGTATTTGTATCTTAGTTCCCAGCTGGCTTTGCAGATTTTTCTTTCTCTTTGCGCTAGAAGAATCTTGGCATGTGAACCAGGGATTTTCCATGTTTCTGCCTGTTGCGTTTTTGGTCTCTTTTCCCACTCTTTCTCCCCTGCCCCACTATAACCACACCCCTGGAGTCCTCACCAAGTCCTCTTTTCCTCATCCCACAACTTTTGTATTATTGCTTGATCCAGTTCGGTGTCTCTACGGGGAACGTGACCATATACTTACATATACTTTTAAAGGTATTTCTTAAGTATGACACATGCCTTGCTCAGACTGTTCAAGCTACATCTAAACATTGACTTGGAGATGTGTAATATGAATGGGCTCTATTGAGATAACAGTGGATAGACATGATGTGGCGGGGGCTGCTGCTCAGGAATGCTGGACATTCTGTTTTAATTAATGGCAGATGCCTAAGTTTCTTCTCTTTGTACTAAGACGACTCTGTTCAAGGGACAGTACTAAATAAACATTCTTGGATCAAAGAGACATTTCAAGCTTTCAAGAATGTTGTTTTTACATGTCTGGTCGTACATATTGTGATGAAATACAGTTTACCTACTATAAATATTATTTATTTACTGCAGCAGAGAAGGAAAAAGATGAGCAAACATAGATGGTGATACATCATTACACAAAAACAAAGAAGCAAATTAAAACTCTAGCTTACTCACACTACATTTATTGCTGTAGTTCATCTGAAGCTTTTTAAAATCAATCAAAAATTTGCCGATTAAGCGGTTCCCAACCTTTTTTGTCTCTAGTAACTCTTAAGCTTTTCCTCATACTCTAGTAGTTAAATATATATGTATATTATCACGATTTTCTCTGAGCCAGATCACGATTTAAATTTTATCACGATTCCTGAAGACTGCCTACTTTCTTCTTATCTTTAAAGGGTATACGATTAAATGCTTTTTCAGAAAGTTCCTACTTACCAGCTTCCATTCACTCAAGACAGAAAAAACTGAATATTATATAGGGCTGAGCAATACTGTGATAAAAATCAAATTGTGAGTTCATTATTGTGACCATTTTTCTATTTGCACACCTTCCATTAGAGCTTCAGAAACAGCACAACATTTACGAGTAATTATTTTATGATTCACTTAGTTGACAAAATTGGTTGCTTGTAGCTCTGAAAATCTGTTAGCTCTCATCAAAGGATTTGCCAAAGCAAAAAATGAGGGTCTTGTGCAAAAAATTGAGTGATTGACAACAGTACAGTTTTAGCTAGAATTCTAAATAAAATAGACCAATTTGTACATGAAACTGCACCTGCATGGCTGGGTGAGGTCAGGCTAACATTATCCACAAAAGTCCTAGTCACAGTTTGCAACAAAACAACATTTTAACCACAATAAAACCTTGAACTTTTAATGTGTTGCGCGGCTACGAGTTTTCGTCTTTTTTGCCTCCAGCTACAGCCGTGACTTGGCATGAAAAGGGTCTATTTATGTCCAAAATACTAGCCTGTAACAGGGGTGTCAAACTCATTTTGACAAAGGGCCACATTGGCGTTGGGGTTGTTCTCGAAGGGCCGGTTGTAACTAAAATGAACCTTACTAATCTTTGACATACTACAAATTAATAGTTGTATTTGATTATTTTATATTTATTGAAGTGACAGTTGCTGAAAATACATCTGCATTAGTCTGAAAAATGACTCACTCTCAAAATTTCAGACAAATCTACAGATTAGTCCTGGCACTATAAAAAGACCTTGAGGCCGCATGAAATGAGGTGGAGGGCTGCATCTGGCCCCCGGGCCTTGAGTTTGACACATGTGGTGTAAACTGTATGTCAATGGAACAGGACTCAAGAGCTGGGGTTGCAGTATTATTTCAGAATAAACAAATTATGACTTTGTATTTAGTGTTTATTATTTAAAAATATTCAGATTCAAAGTAAAACATGTATGGTTCAAAATAGCCACATAATACACTGTTACCATAAAATCTTACAATGAAGGGCTTACCAGTTCTGCAGTTTTGCACTGGAAGTAAATGGACCTCTTTCTATAAGCGGTTTTACATTCATTTTGTGCTTTACAAAAAAACAAAATGGATAAAATGCTGATCTACATATTATAGTTTATTCCCAAATATATATAAAAATGTAATAGGTTCTATTAAGAATGCATAAATTATGACATGTTGAAAAACATATTTTTTAATATTACATATTTATCACTTTTCTATATACAGTGATAAGTTTCACTTTGCTAACTTTAAGCTTATTTTTCTTTAGTCACCTGTAGCGACTTGCCTTAGTTTGGTGTATTTATATTAGTCTACACTGAAACACATTTTTGGGTGTAACTTGACCTGGCATAACATCTAACTCACCAAATACTGACTAAACATGATTACAGTTTGCTATAATATTTTGTCTTACATCTTTCTGCTATCAGTAGGGAGTCCCCAGTTGATCTCATTCCCATCACATTAAAGGAATGAGTTCACAGTTTTCCTGTAACTGGGAGCAGATGAAGCCTCCGTCATAATAAGCACCGGCGTCATGTCAGACACTGAGACTCTGTGACGCGCTGCTGTTTGTGTGATAAGCAAGCATGAGTGACAATGAAAGACGGCGAGCGAGCTGCACAGATAGTGAGAGAGACAGATGCTATCACAGTAAACACTAATACATATGGTGCACATTTAACTGTACTTCTATGTCTCCAAAACAACACATTATTATTAGAGCCAAATGAAGACGCAATGTTAGAAATAAATTAGAATAATACATTTGTACTGATGATTGAGTCTTCAAAGGTGGACAAAGACCATACTGTATGAACAACTGCTACTTGTATCATTATATAAGGTTGAAATTACTTGACTACTTGAATCTCAGTTGAATAGAAAACAAAAAAAACAGATGGGCTATTCTGAAAGTTAAAGTCAAAGAAATGCTTTCTTAAAATGTAAACAAGCAGAAATCATTTATTTTGAGCTTCCTACATCAGTCTACATGTTTTGTTCACAATCCTAATACATTCAGAATTGTTCACCGCCATGTGTTTTAAGATTTTTTCAAAGCTATTATGAGCGAGACATGCAGGTATGCTAACAGCAGTTAGCCACAATGCTAACAACAGCAACAGACGATCTTAGAGTTTGTTGATGAACAAATGGTACATTATAAGACATAGAGAGGACATTGTCAACTAATTTTCACCTGAATATAGACATTAAAACCGTGCTGGAGAAAAACTGTTTTTTAAGTTATTTATTTAAAACTAATCTGGTAGTCCCTTTAAGCGTAGGAACCGCCAAAATGGCAACCAACTCAGCCCTCGGCAGAAAAAAATGTATTCACAGCAGTAATAAGCTTAATGTTGTTCATTTAAACAGATTATTGTAGGCCTAACATTTGTCAACATTTCACTGAAAGATAGTGATTTCTATAATCACAATTAAATTCAGACAAATGGGAGGGAATAGGTGGTGTGTGAGGACAGGGCTTTTCTGGGAACTCAATAATCATCTGCAGGACAATACAAGATTACTCAAACATGCATGAATCAATCTTTGAGTAAGCTAATGGTTAGAGAAGGCAGGTATAATAAAGTTAAAACCTTAGAAAAACAGATTTTACCCAATAGGTCTCCTTTAACGAGCGGCAGTTAGCCAACTTTGCATGTAGCTGGGGCAGCCAAGCTTGAACTCAAGTTTAAATGTTAACTTCTTCTGAAGTTGATCTGACTAAAAACGCACATAAAAATTGTGTATTAAAATTTTTAGCAAAGAAACCCCTACCTTTTTTATTTATTTATTCCATAGATGTAGATTAAGTGAAATAATAAAACATCTCTAGGAGCCAGCTGTTTTTTTTTTTGCTTGTGCATATAGAGAGAGCAAACTGAAAACATAAAGTTGAAGAAAAATTACGAGTTAGTTACTAAGTTATGTGTCACACAAGTAATTTACAATGCTAACGAACAAACTTCTTACTTTGCACTAGTGTTGTTATTTCTGTTACAGCTGCATCTCTGTTGGTTAGAATGTGGTTCAACAATGGGCTCCGTGCACGGAATTTCAGTTGACTGTGTACGTTCAAAATGCTAACTTCTGTATGTACGACCACTTCTGTTAGCGTTAGCATTTAGACACAATTATGTCTCTTTTAAACACACAAGTGTCCTCTGGTGAAATATTCCTCTAATATGTAAAGTCTTTAACATGTTTTCTGTAACATTTACCACAACTGTCTGATCTAAAGAGGATTTAGTCGTTTAAACTGATGTAGTGAAAACCTCATAGAAAAAACAAATAAATCCTCTTTAGATCAGACAGTTGTGGTAAATGTTACTGAAAACATGTTAAAGACTTTACATATCAGAGGAATATTTCACCAGAGACACTTGTGCGATTAAAAAGAGACATAATTGTGTCTAAAGGCTAACGCTAACAGGAAGTGGTCGTACATACAGAAGTTAGCATTTTTGAACGTACGCAGCCAACTGAAATTCCGTGCACGGAGCCATTGCTTCTAAATTTTGATCTTTTGCTGTTGCTGCTGAGACTGGGTTCAAGATGCGTTCAAATTGGCCATAAATATAGATTTAGATATTGGGTGGTTGGTTTGAAAGTGAAAATGTTTTTTATTATGAACAGACACTCAATATTTTCCTTTTGACGTTTTTATAAATTTGAATGTATGTTTCTAAAGAACGGAATATAATTTGACTTTGTTTTTTCGTTAGTTTTAGTGACAAATCTTTCCTATAACTCACACTTTCCTTCTAAACATGCAACACTCAAAGTGAAAATGAAAGAATTTGGTTTAGGGGGCGATATGTTAAAGTTTTTGTATCACTGTCTTATTGGAGTCATATTGTTTTCACTTCAAACTGGTTTAATGATGTAAAGAAAGGTAAATGTTTAGTATAATTTATCCTTCCCCAGAGCTCACTGCAAGAAAAAAGTGTGTCAAAAAGAGGTTTGACCATAGAACTACATTAGTTATAAAACATTTGATTTACAACAAAGAAAAAAAATCTTCCCAAGAATAAGATCACAATGTCACTGATTTGGTTAGAAGCATTTCAAAATATTTGACAGTGCATTATGATTATGACATAGGGGCAGAAAGGCTAATCTATAGTTTGCATCAGCCGTTTGCCTTTTGAAGATGGGATAACTGTAGACTTGTTGTTGCATGTTGAGAAGATTACATGTTACTTTTGTAAGAAAGAAACAGGACGGGACACTGTCTAGTGTGTAAGTGTTTACTCACTGATGACACAGAAGGACACATTTGTCTGCATTATGTCATGTCCTTATATTATATATAATATCTGGGACTTGAAGTCACACACAAACCCAAATGGTACTCTGGTGGTTTTCTGTGAAGGGAAGTGGGAATGGGCAGCAACTCTCGCACCATAAAGGAGACAGACAAACTTTTGATTTCAGTTTTGATAGTGTTTCAAGTTTTAGGGAAAGTTTGTTGGTCCACACGCAGTTGTTTGTAGCCTATGTCTCTTTCTATGCTCACACACAAGTTTGTCATAAAGTAAACATGTAGTACTATAGCTCTTCACTATTATTTTTATGGGATATTTTTGTTTCTATTTGAAATGTTGCTCACTGGTGACCACCCCACTTTGTCCTGGAATTACATTTACCTACTGGGTTTTCTTCTTTTAGAGAAAAGTAGTTAATAATCGAAGTTCTATAGCTTGCCTAGAGCTAATCAGCAATGTTATATGTAGAGCTGGGCAATATATAGAATTTTAGATAATATCGTTAATGTTATTAAGATATGCAAAAATTGATAATCGAGTACATTGTGTAGTAAAAATAAATTTAAAAAGGTGAATTAAAAAAATAAATGAATTGACGTTGTAAGCTTTCAAAATGACAGAACAAGTTTATATGTAAAGCAGAAATCAAACAATAGGTCATTCAAAGTGCTTAAAGCAGGAAAATTAGTGGAGTTTTCTGCGTCTATACTAGAAAAATGTCCATCTTAAATAATATATGAAGTGAATAAGTGCTTGAATAGAGAAACATTTATGTAAATTTTGAGTTGTTTTTACTGTCTTACAATAAGATGTGCCAATAGAACAGTGTATTTTGTTCTAATTTCAAGTGGACTGGTCTTTGACAGTCTCATTTAAGACAGTATACAAGCAACAATAAACTAAAAACAATTCACTAACTACTTATTTCAAGCACTTTTTTAATATATTTTTTCCAGGGTATGTAATTAAGTTGGCCACTTTTTACATTTGTTTAAAAATTAAACTTAAACTGCCATACTTGAAGACGAGTTTTAACACATTTATGTAAAGACATGACAAAAATGATTGAGATATTAAATTTTTTTAAGCCCTAGTTGCACATATATAACTTGTTCAGTTTTAATGTACTTTATGGAGTATAATTAACCCTTTAGGCATTGAGACTTTACTAACAGTACATTGTAACTAGTCTGCCCTTGCCTTTAAAATCTTAATTTGTATTTATTTATTTGTCTTTTTATTTAAATATAACAGTTAAGATTTGTGGATTTGTGGATTTCTCTTATCCAAAATTCTGTTTTGCGTCAGCCTTTTTAAATCTACTAATTTATTTAGCCAGTTAAAATCCGATTATGTTTGAAAATATGGTTTTCAGTGATAACCTGTAAATAATTTACTTCTTACAGCAGCCCAATTTTGAGTTGAACCGTTAAAATGTCTGAATGACTAGTCTTTTTAGAGAAGGAAATCCACAGAGGGATCTATCATTTCCACATTTCTTCCCCTGTGATGTTGCTATTGTTATAGTGTATTGCATAATTTGCAATGATCTCAATACGATTTCTACTTTTTGTCTTTTTCAGGGTGTGATGGGTCGAGAGCCGTTCCCTTTACCGCCACTTCCTGCTTCAGACACTTCAGAGAGCTACTACGAGGAGGCCCAACCGTACGAGGAGGCAGTCAATGGTGAGACTTTGTAGGAACAATTGCAACACTTTTTTTAACCAGTCCAACAGAAAAAAGTCCCTTCAACTGCAAAAAGTTTATTTAGTGATTGAAAATGTTGGACTTATTTATTGTTCATTGTCCATTTTATCATCTGCTGTTGTTTTTTTCTAATTTTATGCTACAAAAGCCACATATAGCTCACTTGCAATAAAAAGTCAAGTGTCATGTTGACCAATGCACTTACGATGCACAAGCTTAAAATGGAAAATCCCACTTAAACCAACCCTGTGAAGGTGTCTTATATAGGCGTAAGGAAAATGTGGTTGGAACTTACTAGAACCATGATGCACTTCTTGACCTAATGTGGTTTGTGGACAGGACAGGCTCTGAGCGGCTGGATGTCAGTGAGTTACCCAACAAAGAAGAGAAACAGAGGCAGGTTTTTCTGTGGTCCACGTTTTTTTTCTTTTTAATTTCCCTTTTCAATAATACAAAATAAAGTGCACAAAAACAAAAGTGCGAGTGCTAAGGTGCATGGAGGATTAAAATCAGGAGCATGTAGTCTTCCAGCAGCAGAACAATGAATGGTCTTTCTCGGCGCCTTATATACTGCAGGTTAAAACTATAAAACTCCATGGGTGTAACCAGTTAACATTAGCTTGTTAAAACTAAGTTAAAATCCTCCATTAAAAATAACCATAAACAACCAATTATCTAAAACCCCAAATACAAAAGATAAACCCTAAAACCAGAACACCAATAAAAATAACTAACAAAATCCCGATTAAAATTGGCCTAAATCCCCCCTGCTCTGTCTGTCGTCTTGGACTGGCCCGGAACGTTTATGTCGGTGTCCGTTCCCCCGGGGACTCTTTTGGCCCGGACACCTGGACACAAGAGACAGGTAAGTTACAGCTAAAACATCACATTTCCACATTCACCCCACATTCACACTTAAAACCAGTTTCACTACACACACGCAACCGCATTCAAGACACAACCAATTTAAAAACCAGGCACATATTATTGCACGTTGCTCAATTATAATTACGTTTGTGTTTTCCTCCGCAGACCGGCCGCCGCCATTACCGGAAGTGCCCACCCGACCGGTGCTGCGGGGAAACTAAAATGTTTTTAATAAATAATTTTAAAATACAAACGTGTGCAATATTTTTGTATGTGCAAATTAGCGTGTCTTAAAAGTGCTGTGTGCTATAAAAGTGCGATGAAACTGTTTAAAGTGCAAAAGTGAATGAAAGTGCATGTGTGATAGGCCATATTAAATAAGTAACGGACTCCTGTTCGTTACATTTCCCCCTCCCTCTCCTTGAGGCGCAGCCTCCTCTTCAGCACTCCTGGAGAGACAGTCCGCAACCACGTTTGATTTGCCGGGCCGGTATTGGACTGTAAAGTTGTATGGCTGCAAGGAGAGGTACCATCCAGTGATGCGATTATTGGCATCCTTCATCTTGTGAAGCCATTGAAGAGCGCGATGATCCGTTTCTAGTGTGAAGTGACGTCCAAGCAGGTAGTATCTGAGAGAGTCAACAGCCCATTTTACTCCCAAGCACTCCTTTTCAACTGTCGAGTACCTGGTTTCACGGTCCAGTAATCTCCGACTCAGGAACACAACCGGTCTCCTCTCCCCCTCCCTCTCTTGGAGTAGAACTGCCCCCAGTCCAGTCTGAGAGGCGTCCGTCTGCAGGATGAAGGGCTGGCTGAAGTCGGGACTGGCGAGGACTGGCTCTGTACAGACAGCTTCCTTCAGGTCGTTGAAGGCCTGCTCGCACTCCTCTGTCCAGCGCACCTTGTTTGGAACATTCTTCTTTGTCAGGTTTGTGAGAACAGCAGATCTTTCTGAAAAGTGAGGCACAAATTTTCTGTACCATCCGACTAGTCCAATGAATCCTCTCACCTTCCTCTTTGTGGTGGGGACCGGGAATGAGCGTATCGCTTCCATCTTCTCCACCTGGGGTTTGATCTTCCCATAGCCGATTGTGTAGCCCAGGTACTGTACTTCTCTGTGGGCCAGTGAACACTTTCGGGGGTTGATGGTCAGTCCAGCTGCTCTGATTCTCTGAAGAACCTCCTGGAGATGGCATAGGTGGTCTTCCCAGGAGCTACTGTAGACGACCACATCGTCCAGGTAGGCAGCCGAGAAATCAGAGACGTCCCGCAGTACATGGTCCATCAGGCGTTGGAAGGTCGCTGGAGCCCCCTGCAGACCAAATGGCATTACTTTGAACTGGTACATACCAAATGGTGTCCGAAATGCAGTCAGTTCTTTTGCTTCAGGAGCCAGCGCCAGCTGCCAGTAACCTTTGCTGAGGTCTAGGGTGGTGATGAAGGCTGCTCCTCCCACTTTCTCCAGCAGATCGTCAATTCTGGGCATTGGATATGGATCGAAGTTGGAAATGGCGTTGAGATATCTGAAATCAATGCAGAATCGCAGAGAGCCATCTTTTTTGGGTACCAGCACGATGGGACTGCACCACTCGCTACTGGACACTTCAATGATTCCGAGCTCAAGCATTAACATTATCTCTTTTTGAAGTACAGGGACCAACCGCTCAGGTATCCTGTAGCTCCTCTGACGCACCGGGGCATCCTTCTTCAGCCGTATTTTGTGCTGGACCAAAGAAGTGAAGCCTGGGGTTTCCTGGAACAGAGACGGGTCAAGTAGTGGTTGAATGTCCTCCTGCTGAGAGGGAGAGAGGTGGGAGAGATCAAGGCCCGCTGGTTCATTAGCAGAGGTAGGAAAATACTTTTCTGTAGTTTCTTCGTCCTGCACCGCTCGGACCAACAGCTGCTGTGCGGGCTCTTGGCGAACGTGAAACTCTTTTAGAAGGTTAACATGAAAGACTTGATGTTTCTTTTGTCTGTCAGGCATATGCAGTTCATACGTTACTTTTCCAACTTGTTTTGTAATTTCATACGGACCATGCCATTTAGCTAACAATTTATTTTCAGTTGTCGGCAACAATAACAGTACCTTTTGTCCTGGGCTGAAGACTCTCTCTTTTGCTTTTTGGTCAAACCATGTTTTCTGCTGCTTTTGCGCCTCCTTCAGATTTTCCTGGGCCAGTGCTGCCATCGCCTCCAGTCTCTCCCTCATCTTGACCACGTAGGCTATGATGTTGTCTCCCTCGGTCTCCGTCTGCTCCCAATAGTCCCTCAGGAGGTCCAGTGGCCCCCGGACCTGACGACCGTAGAGGAGCTCAAAAGGGGAGAAGCCGGTGGATGCCTGTGGGACTTCTCTGTAGGCGAAGAGAAGGTACGGCAGCCACTGGTCCCAATCAGCGCCTGTGTCACAAACAAACTTGCGCAGCATGTGTTTCAGAGTCTTGTTATAGCGCTCTACCAGCCCGTCCGTCTGGGGGTGATAAGGTGTGGTCCTGATCCCCTTAACCCCCAGCAGCTGGTAGACCTGCTTTAACAATTTTGACATGAAATTGGTACCACAATCTGTCAGAATCTCTTTTGCCACACCCACTCTGGAAAAGAGTTGTAATAGACAATTTGCAATTTGTTTTGCTTTAATTGAGCGCAATGGAAAGGCTTCAGGATATCTGGTGGCGTAATCACATAGGACCAAAATGAAACGGTTTCCTGTAGAACTTTTTTCAAGTGGACCAACAATGTCCATTCCGATTCGTTCAAATGGGGTACCAATTATGGGCAGTGGTTGTAAATGAGCCTGGCCAACTCCTTTCCCAGCAGTTAATTGGCATTTTTCACATGTTTTACAGAATTTTGAAATTTGGGTGTACATGCCAGGCCATGCAAAACGACTGCCGATTCTGCGCAGTGTTTTCTGAAAAGCCATGTGACCGGCCCAGGGAATGGAGTGGCCCAGTTCCATTACTTTTTGTCTGAACTTGTGAGGTAAAGCTAAAGCTTCAGTTTTGTCATTGACCTGGTACAAAATGTCATTTTTAATTACATATTTTGTCTCATCCAAACATTTATTTTCTCCCTGTTGACCTGATGCCTTCTCTAACCAGGGTTTTAGGGATGGGTCCTGTTTTTGAAGTGCCCCTATGTCTGTGGGGATTTCAAATTCAACTGGACTGAGTGGTTTTGAACATTGACTTTCTTCTTTTGGAGAGCCTGCAAATTTTTCTTTCCTTCTCTGTGCTTTGGGCTTTCTAGCCTTTCCTGGCAAAGCCTCAAACTCCTCCTCCCAAAAAGGAAGCTCCTCAAAATTAGCTTTAGCTTTCTGAGCTCTGGTGAGGACATTAACTGAATTAACCGGTTCAACTGTGGGTTTTTCAGTTACAGGATTGCAGACTTTTTCTCCCTCCAAAACATTGCTCTGAGACATGAGATCAAGTAATGTTGGGATGTCATTTCCCAGGATGACATCAAAAGGCAAGTTTTCTGCTAAGGCTACATTTAACAGGTAAGTTTGGCCTCCAACTGTAATGTAAACCTCCGCTGTTGGGTAAGTATGCTCATCTCCATGAATACAGGTAAGTGGTGTGGTTTCCCTAGAGCGCCTCTCCTCTGGGACCAAACTGGAGAGAACTACAGACTGAAAACAACCAGAGTCTAGCAGTGCTTCAACTTTTGGCCATTAACTAGAACTGGTGTTGTGCGCCCTCTACGCTCCATGAGCGGTACTGCAGCTGGTCTAGGCACTGAACACAAAAGAGAAGGTTTTGACTTTAGCATCGGACAAAAATGCTGAGTATGGCCCATTTTGTTGCAGTTGTAACATCTGACTTCCTGCGACCTGTTTGTGGGCCTTTTAGCTGCCTGAGACTGATAGGGCTGGGATTGCTTACTTTTAAAAACCCCAGGAACAGGACCACAACCTTGATCACCCCCATAGGACTTACTTGGCTGGGTGAAACGGGGCTCCCGTCCAAAGTAGCCGGCTCTGGGTCCCTTGCGCGCTGACAGGAAGGCCTCGGCGAGACGAGCTGCTTCTTCAGCACTGTCAGGGTCGCGCTCCCGGATCCAGATCTCGAGCTCTGGGTTGACCATGCGGAGAAACTGCTCCAGGATGAGCTTCTCCCAGACGTCCTCTTGTGAAGACTTTTCGGGTTGGAGCCAACGATTTAACAGGTCCTTGAGACGAACGTAGAGCTCCCGCGGCGTCTCATCTGGCTCAAGCTTGAGGGACCTGAAGCGTCGTCGGTAAGTTTCATCTGTGATTTCATATTTGGATAAAATGGCTTCTTTCACTCTTCCATATTTGTTTGAATGTCGAATGTCCATCTGCACAAAAGCGCTGCGTGCCTTGCCGGTCAATAATGGAACCAGGCGGACCGCCCACTCTTCTTTTGGCCATCGACAGACTTTGGCCATCCGCTCAAACGTGATTAAAAAATGTTCAATGTCGTCTTCGGGTGTCAGGATCGGAAGTTTAGGCTCCCTCTGCGGTTTGTAGCTGTAGCCGCCAGGGTCTGGCCCATCATCGTCACTATCAGACTCTCCGTATTCACAAGATGGCTCGTTTTGTCCTTGCACCTCAAGCTCATGGGGCTCGGACGTCTTCTGCTGCTGCTGGATCTGCTGGAACTGCCGCTGCATGGCCTCCCAGCGTTGCTCCTGTAGAAGCTTGTCTTTCTCATGCTTCTTCTCTCTGTCATCTTGCCTCTCGATCAATGCTTTCACGAGGGCAGTCAATTCCTCCACATTATCTTTAGCTTTACTACTGCTCAGTTCTCCCTGGGATGCAGATGGTTCAGCATTTCCCTCATCTGGTTCCTCAGGTCTTCTTGCTGTTCTCTTCATTATAACTTGAGTACTCACTGTGGCAGGGCGGCACTTCTGACACCAAATGTGGACAGGACAGGCTCTGAGCGGCTGGATGTCAGTGAGTTACCCAACAAAGAAGAGAAACAGAGGCAGGTTTTTCTGTGGTCCACGTTTTTTTTCTTTTAATTTCCCTTTTTCAATAATACAAAATAAAGTGCACAAAAACAAAAGTGCGAGTGCTAAGGTGCATGGAGGATTAAAATCAGGAGCATGTAGTCTTCCAGCAGCAGAACAATGAATGGTCTTTCTCGGCGCCTTATATACTGCAGGTTAAAACTATAAAACTCCATGGGTGTAACCAGTTAACATTAGCTTGTTAAAACTAAGTTAAAATCCTCCATTAAAAATAACCATAAACAACCAATTATCTAAAACCCCAAATACAAAAGATAAACCCTAAAACCAGAACACCAATAAAAATAACTAACAAAATCCCGATTAAAATTGGCCTAAATCCCCCCTGCTCTGTCTGTCGTCTTGGACTGGCCCGGAACGTTTATGTCGGTGTCCGTTCCCCCGGGGACTCTTTTGGCCCGGACACCTGGACACAAGAGACAGGTAAGTTACAGCTAAAACATCACATTTCCACATTCACCCCACATTCACACTTAAAACCAGTTTCACTACACACACGCAACCGCATTCAAGACACAACCAATTTAAAAACCAGGCACATATTATTGCACGTTGCTCAATTATAATTACGTTTGTGTTTTCCTCCGCAGACCGGCCGCCGCCATTACCGGAAGTGCCCACCCGACCGGTGCTGCGGGGAAACTAAAATGTTTTTAATAAATAATTTTAAAATACAAACGTGTGCAATATTTTTGTATGTGCAAATTAGCGTGTCTTAAAAGTGCTGTGTGCTATAAAAGTGCGATGAAACTGTTTAAAGTGCAAAAGTGAATGAAAGTGCATGTGTGATAGGCCATATTAAATAAGTAACGGACTCCTGTTCGTTACATGGTTACAAAACAATTTAAAGAGTAAAACCACAGACTATACGTATCTGCTTTGCGGGGTGAAGTGTTGCACATATAAGAACATCTATTTGTGGCAAAGCAAGGTGATAAAGGTGACTTCCTGTTTACACTGTGATAGACGCTCTCAATTTTCCATCTTTTGGTCATGGCTTGAGATCGCACATTTCTCAGGACTGCAAAGAAACGACAAAATCAAAGTAAAAATGAGTCTGTGCTTTGACATACAGAGCTAAGTAACACAGAAAATAGAAAATGTCCTCGTCTCTTTAGTGTGATGTCAAAGCAGAACTCTTTCTTCTTTTCTTATTTCTCCTCTCTGCTGCTGGATTCTGACAGATCTGGACCGTCTGTCTCGTTCTCTGTCGAGGTCGGACAGTGTGGTGTATGCTGTGATCTCCGGGGTACTCTCCTCTGCTCTTTGGGCATGTGTGAACGGGTGTAAACTGTGGCATGCTTGTGGTTGCCTAGGACACAGGACAGAATGTGGATGGTCAAATCAGCACGTTTCCCAGAGCTTGTGTGTGTTGTGTGTTGCATTTAAAGAAACAAACAACTAAGGGCCTCATTTATCAAGCATTTGCTCATCTGCAAAATAGATTCAGGGAGCAAAAACTTGACACAGCTGACAAAATTTAAAGTGGTGGACGCAGTATGCTTTATCTTTATGCTTTGGTGAAATTTATAACTTTACTTTCTGGTTGGACTTAAGCAACAGAATAATATACTGTAGGTAGGGTAGAGGTAATTCTACAGCTGTTACCGGTTTAGCTTGTCTAAAATTGAATCAGTTGTGTCAAAGTTGTCTTGTATTTTTGATAATTTGTCTCTCTTTGATGACATAGACTCAGCTTGACTCATGTAAAACTATCATCAATCAATTAGTCAATCAAAGTTTATTTTTATAGCACTTTCCAACAGCCTAAACAGTACACTAAAAGATAAATATTTCTGGCAGATACTGTACAGCCTACCAATTTTTACAAAAACATTAAAACTTGTCACATATGCTTTAAATACAATGCTTAAGGAAATATAGTTCATTATAATAGGCTTTGATCTTTTGCTTTACCATATGAACATAAATTATATCCACTATTTTGAGGCATCAGTGGCAATATTGTTTTGAGCATCTGTTAAAAAACATGTAATTCATATATAATTGTTTAAATCAGAGGAAAAGGAAGCTGTAAAACAATAATAAAAGCTTAAAAATACACTACAATGTTTTGCCAAATATACCGCATCATCCACGGCTGTTTTTTCTGCTAGCTGTTTTATCTTTTGACGGCCTTTTGTTCAGCCTTTAATTGCTTCCTTATCTCATTTCCTAGATGATGGAGAGGCTGTGAGCAGTTCGTACGAGTCCTACGACGAGGAGGAAGTTAGCAAAGGGAAATGTTCGTCCGCTCAGCACCAGTGGCCGTCTACGGAGGCGCCTTTTGAGCTGATGAGAGATTCACGGATCTGTGCTTTCCTCTGGAGGAAGAAGTGGCTGGGACAGTGGGCCAAACAGCTCTGTGTGATCAGAGACGACCGCCTCATGGTGAGAGAAACATGTGTGCCACTTCCTTAATGTGCACCCGGTGTTAATGAGAACACTATAATTAGAATAAATGTTTATTTTCTGCAAAAGTAAAAACAAAGAACAGATTAAAATAAACAAACAATGATCACGTGATGAACGTTTTGCACATACATTAGATATTTGAGATGTTTTTTAGTACTTTTTATTACATGTAATTTAGTTGTTGCTTTGGATGTAGTTACATCCCTAACTAAGCAACATTGCCTTTTGGAAGACATAACTATGATAAATTATTTTAAAGGAACATGCCTAATACTGATTATAAAACATTTTAGTTTATTGTAAGTTTGTCATGTGCGTCATTGTATGACTTTTTGTTTTGAGAACTGATTGACTGTGCATGCAAGGTCACCTTGCTTCACTTCTCTGTCAAAGAAAGTAGTTCTGAAGAAGTATAAGCAGACAAAAAAATCACATGATGTGATTTTAAGCAATGTGCCAAAGTATTTGTAAGAACCATGAACAAGTTAAAAAGATTTATGTCGATCACCAAGAGCTGGGCAGTTTATTTAAAGTGATTGCAATTGAGTCATGTCAAATAGTTCATTATTATTATTGTATATATATAGCTTCACAGACAATCCTCTGTGAGTAAAAACATGTGGTTTGAAAGAGAAGACAGACTTTTGGAAGAACAAATTAATTTTTTTTTTTGTCAGCGTAAATGGCACAGAAGCTTATGTTAATGAGTGATTACCAAAAGCCACTTTTATTTTGTGTTTGTAAAAGAAAACTGAAATGAAAATTCAAACTTTCTCCCGTTTAGCCAAGCCATTATTATTTGTATGTATGAGTTATCTTCTTTCATGAATTGCTTTTATAAACTGTTTTGTTATCTTTTCCAGTGCTATAAGAGTTCGAAGGAGCAGACCCCGTTGCTGGATGTGAGTCTTCTGGGCTGCTCTGTGGTCTACAAAGAGAAGCAGCTGAAAAGGAAAGAGCACAGGCTGAAGATCGTGCCTGTGGGAGGAGAAGCCATTGTCCTTGGACTTCAGAGCAAAGAGCAGACGGAGCAGTGGCTCAAGGTAAAGTCTCCAAATCAAGAGCTGATGTTGAAACAGACTTCTCTTTCTTGTGAAAATGATACCATCAGTGTGTACATCCTTCAGGTGATTCAGGAGATTAGCCCCAAACCCGCTGAAAACGGTGATTCACTGCACAGCGCTCTGACTCACCCAGGCTTATCTGCACTAAGGTACAATAAGAAAACTGCATCATTGTTTACATATCAACAATGCTATGGAAAAAGCTATGTGAAGTTCATAAAAGAGATTTTTGTGATCAAAGGCAGGAATAACATCACTTTGATATAGATCAGTGCTTTAAGGACTAATACTAAGAGTCCACCATAAAACACACAAGGCTTAGTGTTATAAAAAGAATACTTCACTCAATACAGCGTTTAAACATTTTTAGAAAAGTCACGCTAATTAATATGCAATTTGTACGCAATTCTGGTCTCAATATTTAAGGCTGTCATTAATATTATTATCTTTTGCTTTAAAAAAAATGCACTAGTACTTCATAGTAAAGCAAAACTAAAAAATTTACTTAAATTTAGACTCTGTAGAGCCCAGATAACAATTACGATGGATTAAGATTAGGATTAGAAGTCTTTAGTCTAAAATATATTTGTTTATAGTAGAAAATCCTTTAACGTGAAAGGCTGGATTGTTAGTAGTAATTTATTTTATGGGTCATTATTTTAATATAATTTAAATTTTGTTGAATCTTAGAAGAACAAAAACACATGCTACTTTTCCCGTTGACTTATTTCTGTTTTATTACAGTTTACTAGTTCAGTTCACATAAAAAAAGCACACCTATAGTCTGTAACTTCCTTTGCCTGCGAAGAAGTGTCAGAACTAACATTTTTCTAACCGCACACAGACCGCCTCTGAGGGGGGGGTTAGCTTTTAAGAATACCATTCTTAATATTCTTGCAAAGTTTTTGACCATATCAAATGTTTCACCACAATGTGCTTTCCATGTGCTTTTAGGGTGAGTTTGGAGATAGGTACTCAGAAAGTGGCAGCAGCACCGACAGTCACAATGAAACATGTGAAAACAAAGATGGTGAGATACAATATTGTTGTTTGTTATGTTTATGTCTGGAACGACTAAAATGACTTCATGCTCTTATCTTTAAAGTGAAGAAGAAATTTCAGTTCAGTAACCTCATGAACATCGGCAAGAAAAAGCCCTTGTCTTTGGAGAGTCCGGAAAAATGTGTTGACACGTCAGGTAGGACCAAATATTTATAAATCAAAGTTGTGTTTTTTTTACAAACAGAAACATTCCCATTGTGAATTAGAAAATATGAGCCACGTAGTATATATATTGTTAAAAATTAGTTAGTTTTCTCAAAATGGCATTTTCAGTTTAATTCATTTCTGCAAAATTGGGTTATGTGAGTTTAATCATCAGTAGGTTAGTGGGGCTTCACAGAATTGATTTAAAATGTGCTATGGTGACATTTCTGGAAAGGTGTTCCCTGTTTACAATAAAAATTCATGTTTCCCAAAATACAAGTTGTTTGAATAAATACAAGTGTTTTTAATGCAGTGCAATCGAAATTTCATGCTCTTTTCCCCAACTAGAAAAGTTGCAAATTGTATTTTTAGCCAACAGTTAGAAAATCACACACAGATTAGGTAATTACACTACTGGGCCTAGTGGTAACCATAGGTGATTTTAGCTTCTATTTCTAGAACAATAAATCCGTGACATCTCTTATCTTTCTACAACCCTCAGGTTACCTCAATGTGCTGGTAAACAGTCAGTGGCGAACCTGCTGGTGTCTTATCAAGAACGGACAGCTGTGGTTTTATCAGGACAAGAATAAGTCCAAAATCAGCCAGCCTGCTGTCAGCCTGGAGGGTTGCAGCGTGTGTCCAGACCCCAGCCCCGAACACCTCTACTCCTTCAGGATCCACCTGGACGGGGCGCAGGACACAACGTTAGAGGTATAGGGGCACATTTAGCTTCTATTTAAGAAATGAACAAACAAAAAACATAATCGACTTGACTAGAATATTCCAAATGCTATGATCAACTGCAAAAATCTGATTCTTTTACAATGTCTACAAGGTTTCTATCCACATATGATGCAATATAAATTTACATCTCATGACATCATGACAAAGTCACTAAAAGAAATGGATTGAAAATTAAATGACCTTTTGGAATGGTATTAATAGGAAATAGGCTCTTGCCCACCACTTGCTATTACCGTTACATTCTATGATGTGACCTGTTATTAAGCCCTATAATTTTTACAAGCAATTTCACTACAACAATATTCACAGTGCCTGCAATTGAGTTTAAAAAAAGTGTTTCCTACCATTAGTTTACACGAAGTTATATTTCAAATGATTGACAAATGCTTGAGTCTCTTTGTCCTTTTCACGTATACCTTATCCCCGCCTACTGCTAGGTACTTACATAAGATTAAATACATGCTCGACTGTTATAAAAGTAGCATGCAGCAATATCCTGGAGACATATTTCAACAGTACAAACAGGTCAGCTAAAATTTGCTGCTTGTAGGCTATGCAGTTTTAAACAGGAAGGAAGTGGTCCCGTTTTCTTTATTTAGATGTTTTAGATACATTTGGCCGCTTAAAACAGACAAAATTATGATTTCTTATTGTAGCCTATTAGTATTTGTAGTTTTGATGCTCTTTTATAACTAAATACTTATCACCAACGCAACCACTTGAAGATCTGCCTCAGAATTACACCTTCCCCTGCAAAAGAAAATTTTGTGGTTAGACTTGATCATGCATTTGTAGATCACAAATTTGGAAAAAGCAGCATTTTCCATCTTGTTCCAGTCTGCGTTGTCTTGAGTAAGAACCTGAACTTGAGCTGAGTGTCTGGAGAGAAAAAAAAACATGTCAGCATTTCTTAAAGTCTGCTGCTGTAGGAATTCTATACACAAACATATTCCCACTTGGGACAAGAGGAGAGACAGCAGCGTATGTTGTGTATGCAGCTCACAGGGGTGGTCCCAGTGTCAGTCTGCAGGGCGGAGGTGGATTTGAGGGACTAATGTAACGCCCGTTTTCATTAGGGTCCCTGTACCACCCTCCTCCTGCTGCTGTGGTGGGGTATTTTTGGTCAGATCTACTGGAATCTAGTGTTTAGTCTTGTGGGTGCTGTTAATGTGTGGGTTTTTACGTGCGTTTGCTTTCTTGTTACATTTACTTTAGTGAAAAACAACCGAACAAGACTGTAATGGCCTGTTACAGTAATAGTAAACACTTTTAGACTACAGTTATAACTAGATCAATAAAGTTAAAATTGTTATTGTTTATCTGAGATTGAAAAAAAGTAAAAAAAAAAAAAAAGAAGTACCCGTCTTTTATATTAATTTGGTTTAATATAGTGTCAGACTGCTGAATTTCAAGTTGTTTGATCACCAAATTTAAATGATACTTAAAGAAATCGTTAAAAACAAAAATGAAATAAAGCTAAGTAGTAAATAAGAGCCTTTGGGGATAATTTTTAAGAATAAGATTTTGTGCGATAAAGACACTTCAACAATCTTACACTGATAAGTTTTGGCATTGTTCTGCTTGATTTACATTGTTTGTTGTGATACAAAATACAATTGCCCTCCCTTTTGGCAGATGTCATGTTCAACACAGTGCCTGGCATGTAAAGTACTGTTCTCTCTTTCAGGCCAAAACATCTGCAGACATGGGTCACTGGCTGGGCCTCTTGTTGTCCCAAACTGGAACCAAGACCAGCCCTGAAGACCTGACGTACGACTATGTAAATGCAGAGAGGATCTCGAGTATCGTCAACGCAGCCAACACTTCACTATAGTAAGGCACTCCCTGTGTGTCATGGCAAAAGCAGCTTCGTGAGCCAAGCATTAAAGAAACCACATGTTTGTGTGTGTTTTTGTGTGCAGTTTGATGCAGAGGAGGTACTCAGAGCCCAACACTTATATCGACACCCCCCCTCCTTTTCCCAAAACTCGGAGGAACTGTATGATGACGTAGCATCGCTCGCAGATCCCGAGGTACAGTATGATTCATAGTTAATGCATATCATGTGCCTGATCTGTTGCATAGTGGAGCCTGTATTTGATCCAAAAGTGGGGCTGTTTTCTTTGGATTAGTCAAAAGTCCACAAAGAGCAAATTTGGTCTTTTTCAAGTGAATACAACTGAATATAATTTAGATAAACAAAACTATGTTAAAGCAGGGTTATCCACTTTTTCTCATAATTACTAAACTTGTTTCTTTACATTGTTTACTTATATTTATGCACTTCACAATGATAGATGTTTTTTGTAGTGTATCCCCTTAAAAACAAATATTAGCACAAGGTTTAACAGCAGTTCTCCAACATTACAGGAAATCAGAAACTATAAATATTAACATCATCACATTGTTCTATTGTCTTTCAGGATGCCGAGGAGACTGAATCCCTGAACAATGAGAATAAACCTATTGAAAAAGACAATGAAAACAATCTGACAAATGAAAGTATTAAAGACACAAATAACACAGAGGAAGACACGGACAACAGAGTTTACCTGGACCTTATACCTGTGCGCTCCTTCTTACACACGAGCGGCAAGAACTCGCCTGCTAAAGACACTGTCACAGAACCTGCAGAGGAGCACAAGGAGCCCAAAGAGGTACAGAGAGGCTCAAAGTATTTGTTTTTTTTTATTTTTCGTTAAAATGTGGTAGTACTGTATGTCTTTATTAACATGTTATGTCACAATTACACAAGACACATCATTTTGTAATTTCTTTTATGATAACTGCACCTAATTATAAGCCGCGCCAATTAAAATTAAAAACAAAACAACAAGTACATACCGTATGCATACTTGCTTACAGGAATTATTTATAGTAAGATAATCTATAATTTAGCAGCGTTGTGTAAGCTACATAGTTCAAAGCTTGTGGAAAAAAGTTAAAAAAAGTGTTTCCTTAAATGACAAGTATCCTCAACTTAACATAAAGGTGTCATTTAATTTAATCGGCTATATTTTTCTGAATCTGGATAAAAATAGACAAAAATCACACCTCACCTCAGAAGCAAGCCTATTGCCTATTACCCACGACAAGGCTGACAAATAAGAGGAGTAAGTGGGTAAAAACTGTCGGTTTTAAAAATACAGAGAAATGGGAAATCACGACATGACTATTTCATCAAAAAAGCAGATTGTCACAGGCATGAGCATAAGGTTTGTTGTTTGTTCACATGGACTGCCTATTCTAGTCACACTTTAGTCCTCATTTAACTCTCGGTTTAATCTGTGTTTATTCCCAGGTTGAATGTAATGTGTGTAAGTGTAAACATCCTCTTTAAGACATATACTGCCTAAATAGTCTAGCATGAATATTAACCACTATAAGATTTACCAATCTGTCTAACTGCACACTGTTTACTCACAGTGTTTGGAATGCTATTTGTACATGACATATTTGAATGATTCCAGGTTAGCCCACCCACCCCATCTGAACTACTGCCAGTATTAAATGAAGCAAACAGTCCAGAGGAGCCCTCCCAAACACACGTCCCATCTCAGCCACAGGAAAAACCTCTGAAGTCATCGCCCCAAAGCCAGGACGGCCCGAAGAGGAGCAGCGTGGGACAGATCAGTAAAAGCTTCTTGAGTCCAGCTGGGCCGGGCCAGAACAGCACGGGACATCAAAGCCCTCAGCCACCCCGAGCCAAAAACATGAACGGAGCGGAGAGGCCAAAGGCGTTTTCTGTAGGTGAGGAAATGCCAAAGTGATGTGTGAGGATGAGAGGATGGATCAAGTTTCTTAAAGGGGACAGTAATGTTGGTCACAAATTTGATTTACACAGTAGTAAACAGCTTAAGTCACAGTAATGCAATTTCAAAACACCATTAGTGAGGTAAAACCATTCAGCCATAATATTTACTGTAAAAGTTGATCTAATTTTACAACTTCTGCAACTGACATTAAAGTGAAGAAAACCACCTACACTCCACCCACAAACACATTTCAACCAAAGCAGTCTGCGGGAAAAGCACAAGGAAAAGGTGAAAGGAGAGAGGAGAGCAGCAGTGTGATTGGCTTGACAGCAGGTATTTGTGATCAGCACATTGTTTTGAGTGAAGAAATGACACTGGATTTGCAGAGCGACACAGTCATTCTGAATATTTTGGTTGCTAATTAGTTTAGATTGCTTAACTTTCCAAAATGACTCAGAACTGTAGGCAATGTTACTTAAACATAATATAAACAGCAAAAAAAAATGTTATTGTACTTATACTGTAAATAATTTGAATATCATTGCATCTACAAAGAAATACATCTTTTTAAAACATGCAATAGTAACAGCAGAGGTACTACTTATAGTAACTCTTGCATTCTGCCTTTTCATACCACAATAGCACCATCTAGTGGCAGTCAACCTTGTCTACGTTTAAAGACAGACGGTCCAAAACTCAAAACAGAATGTACTGAATGTATAATGTCTTTGCAGGTTCCCATAGCACAGTGGAGGGTAAACTGGGGAAGAACCGCACTGAAGCTGACCTAAGGAAATACCGAGACGAGCGAGAGCGTCTGGAGAGAGAAAAGGAGGATGTGAGGAGCAGTCTGGCCAGTCTGAAGAAAGAGAGGAGTGAAGTCAAAGAGGAACTGTCTGCCTGCCAAGGTATATCTCTAAAATATACATAATTATAACTGTTAGTCTAATGCTTGATTATATTTTTTTTATAATTTCTTCTTGATGTGTGTTGTTCAGACCCCAAACAACAGGTTGCATTAGAAGCCCGTTTGAAGCAGAGGGATGAAGCGTGTCGGGAGGCGGAGAGGCGGAGGGTGGAGGTGGAGCTGCAGCTGGTGGAGGTGAAGGAGAATCTGAAGAAGGCAGAGTCAGGCCCCTTCACCCTGGGAACCACACTGGACCTCCAGGACACGGTCAGTATCAGAGATCAGCAGTGCATACACAAATCTGCTTCAAAAGTCAAATTTAACAACATAAAATTTATACAGCAAGTTTTCAGATTGCACCTTCTATAAACATTACTGCCTTTATTTGACATTTTACTTTACTTTACTTACTACTTCAATATTTACTTATGCCTTTTTGTGAATCATTTAAAACATCATCTCTTTAAATTTGGGCTTCAACAAGTTAATTGATTAATCATAGCTAATCAAAAATTGTGACTTCGTTTAGCAATCAAGTAATTGTAATTGTCTTTATCCATTGGGTACAAAACATGACATGAGCAGAGAAAATATGTGTTATGGCCCAAATTAACCACCCATTGCAAAAAAGTTTGTGTTTTTGATCAAAGTTTACTTATGTCTTCACCCCCAGTTCTCTCAGTTACTTTCACTTCAGCTTCACCTGGGTTAAATTAAGTTTAAGCAACTGATACTAATTAACTAACTAATAGAAATACTATTTGTTAAACCAACTGATTATCAAATTGATCTTTTGCTCTAGGCTTAAATTTCTTTGCAGTTTATGATAATAGTGCAGTTTGTTCTACTGTAGAAGTTATACATTGTTTTTAAATGCATTTATAAAGCAATTATAATTAATTTATTGATAACTTTGTCTTCAGTCGAAAGCTGCAACCCTTCCACCATCTGTTCATCTGTCATTACCACCACAACCATCATCTTCATCATCGTCATCATCACCGTGCTCAACGCGCAAAGTTTCTAACAATGATGTGAGTGGAGACCCAAGTTCTCCGTCAACTCGGCATCGGCGCTGAAAAACAGACCAGCCTCTATAATGGCAACAAAAGGCAAAGTTCTACAGAAAGCCAAGGTTAGTCTTACAATATCATTACTGTTACAATGATTTATAACAAAACTAAATTGTGTTTTTATTTTTATAGGAATGGGAGAAAATGTCAGCCACTTAGGAGTGAAACTAGGAGATACATTTGAACTGTGATTTATAACATTGACAAAACTCCTGACATAAGTTGTGACCACCAGCAAAATATCTACACGATCCACAACAAACTGCAGCAGACTGTGTGGGCAATTTCAAGACATTTCAACACGTGTACTGTATAGATTAAATGTCTCCAAACTTTCAGTAATTCCTGCAAACTACAAAGAGCTGTTAAGCAATGCTAAGCCTGATCAAGAGCCAGCGGACAACACTGATGTGGTGTAAATGTAGCCAGTTTTTTTGTCTTATACATTTCCACACTGGGATTTCAATAAGTGTTTTTGGCCACTGAAAACAAAGAAACCAGCCTTGAAATGTTCTTTTGTACACTTTAGATTGTAGCTTGGTTCATATATGCTGGTAGCCAAGATGTAAATATTTTAGACCATTAGCCTTTGGCTTGTATTGCTAGCTAAAAATGCACTTTTTATTCAAATAAAATGTACTGAAAAACTCTGGTCTAGTTTACTTTTTGTTGTTTTAAAGATAAATATGACTTGTTATTTGCATTGTTCTTGTCTTTTAAAGATGCTCTTGAGTACCTTTACTTTTGCACCTTTGCTATTAAAACCTCCTTGTTAATGTTTATTAAGGTGTATTGTGAAGTGTTACCAAATAACCACAACAAAAAGTTCTTATAAAAAACACAGAAGAAATAAAATATCCATGTGTTTCTTTGGCACCATATATTTCAGTCTTAGTTGTTTGCATACAGAAAAATAATATATTTTACAGCAGTTCAAATACAGTGTGTTATGCAGTAGTTGTATAAAAAATGTGTGACGGTACACTTAAATAAGACACAACAGTAACAATAACAGTAGTATGTTTTCCCTTTCTCTTGTATAAAACAGTGTTCGTCGCAATATCATTGGTGTGTGCGTCTGTGTCTGCGGTGCTGTTTGTACTGGTGCAGCAGATCCTTATGACTCTTCTTTTGTCGACTTTTCTTCCTCAGACTTGCAGGTTTGGGCTGGTCTCCTCGAGTGGACGACCTGCTACCGCTTTCTAAAAACACAAACACAAAGGGAAGTAAATAAGTAAAAAATATCTTGGTCTCTGACAGAAACAGTCTAAAAGCCAATGTCCAATTTCACTGACTAATTTCACAGTGTGGTCCTTCGTAGCCTTGGCATTGGCAGCGGAAGTTTCCTCCAGTCGACATAATGCAGACTCCGTTGTTCATACAAGGGTTGGGCTTGCACAGGTTCACTGGCTTTTTCACCTCTGAAAGTTATATATTATAAGTATTATTATTATTAAAATACAGAATTTCAAAACCTGACTGGAGAACTACTAAAGTTGTTAGGTGTTGGTGGTCGAATGCCTCCAAAAACTATGCACAACATACAGACCTGTGCACACCATCTGCACCAGCACATCCTCAAAGTATTTCAAATCCTCGTAGGACGACACAGATATCATGTGCTCCTCTGACCCCGCAATGGGGAGCAGCCTGTCCCTTTGAACGTCCCCTATTCCAATCGCAAACACTGAAACTCCATTTTCTCTCAGTTTCTGAGCTGGGACCACTGCATCTTCCCCACTGGACCCATCTGTCAGGACCACCACAGCTTTGTTGACCCCCGGCCGTGCCCCTTTGGCTACAGTCAGGACATTAGAGTGGATGTGGAGGAGAGCTGAGCCAGTAGAAGCCACTCCACCAATGTAGTTTGCTTCCTGGACAGCTTTGAGGATGGAAGATCCTGTCTCGTGGGTGTCCAGGTTGAAGATAGTCTCAGCGCGGCGGCCATAGGTCACTAGAGCCATTTGTGCCACATCACGGTTGATGTCAAACTGCACAGTGAGGCTGCTCACAAAGTCACGTAGAGAGGGGAAGTTATCTTTGCCCACACCTCCAGAGGCATCCAGGGCAAACACAAGATCCACGGCTTGGCCCAAACAACCTGTTCAAGACAGAAAATATTATACATAAATGCTAATAGACTGCACACACTTCACCAAATAAAAGCAATTTAAATAAAATTGTCTGGTAGACCATTGTTTCACAGCTAGGGATATGGAGATTCCTGATGGTACTAGCACTTTGCTGGAGTATTGAAATGGTTTCAAACTTTAAAAGAGGCTGTAACTTAATATCATCTAAATTAAAAAAAAATATCAACACTTTTAAATAACACTTTTCACTTTTCAATACAACTAAGAAACCCATTTATTTACCAAAACTTCTGTATCACGGGGTAATTGGAGTGTAAAACCAAGCTTAGAGGGGAAATCAGGACAAAAAGATGCACCCTGGGATGTTTGATCGTGTTTATATGACATCCTATTAAATCTATGGTTGGATATGTAGTCTACAAACGATATTTGCAGATACAGTATGTACGAAAAATTCTCAACATAGTGCACGTTTTTCTAAAACAGGGGTAATTTAACTTAATCAGGATGATTTTTAAGTAAAGTTCGCTGTAGAACTCATGAATTATCAGTGATTTATATTACTTGACTGTTGTGTGAAAATGTGCACAATTATTGCCGTAATCGACAACAAAAGTGTAATAATCGAGTAATCATGATTATCAACTTAAACTTTTCAGTTCACTCTATGCACAATGTTTTCTTTGAGTGGAAAAGTTGCTCACAAATGGTATCGTGTTACATAGAATATATTAAGTAATCGTGATTATTACTTTTCTTATAATCGAGCAACCTTAATTAGAAAACATATAAAGCACATAATCTAATAGGTTTAAACTTGAGCTGTGTGTGAAATGTGCATATTTGTTTACATGGTTTATAATTACCAATCCATATTACCATATGAAATAAAAACTGGTACAAAAAATATCAGCATCAGAAAGTAGTGCCAATTTTCAATCCTAAAGACGCGAGTGTCATCTGCTGAAACGATTTGAAGTCATGACATTGATACTCCAAGTTTATTCACTTAATTTCTTCCCCATATAGATAGTCAGATTTGTGGATTATAGTTTTAAATATTAAAAACAAGCATACTGCTATAGTTACATAAATTGCAATTCAGCTTTTTCCATTAATAATTTAATAGTATTTTACTTTAAAGTACCTTGGATGTCCACACTGCAGATCTTGGCCTTCAGCTCTGGTATCTTTGCATTGAACCAGTCTGGTGTTGCATAAGTAAGAGTCCTTTGCGGGTTTCCTGTAATGTTATTCAGTTGATTCTTTAGATTTTCTGGACCAACTCCAACCAGAAAGATCTCCCTGTCCCGTGCATATTTAGAAGGTTCCACTACTTCATCAGCAGACGATGTGGCCGTAATTAGCACCACTACTCGAGGCAAATCATCTGAAACATCCGCAAAACCTTGTGGGCTCAGAAAACCGTTGCGTGTGACGTAGCGAAGAGCTTGTCCAGTCTTAGTAACTCCTCCCACAGGCTGAAGAGCATCCACAGCTCGAAGAAGGCTCTTAACGTCCCCCTTAAATACTCCAACTTGGGATTCAACTTTGGTCTCTCCACCAAATACAGCCAGGCCGACTTTAGTGGGAGTGTCATTTGCCATCACAGTTTGGAGAAATCGTTTTAGAAAAGACTTGAGGCGGAGAAATCCTTCTAGACTTAATGTGGACGAACCCTCCAACAAGAAGAGTAGATCTAAAGTACAATCCAGAGAGATGGCAGGAGCTAAAATAAAAAATAAATAAATTTGAAATTCATGCAAAAATGTGTAATGAAAAAATTAAAAATCGAGCAGAGAAACTCTCACTCTAATTGATACCCAGATACTAATTGATACTAAAGTTCAGATTCAGAATATTTATTGTCATTGTCATAAAAAGAACAATGAAATTCAGTTGTATTGGAAACTGAGACTTGATGTGAAAACAATAAAATGCAGAACTAAGTGCAACAATTCATGTTGTTTTTAAATACTACTCCACTGCTTAATAATTGTGATTTACAACATGTAAAATAGAAAATGTTTGGGGACTTTCATGTTGCAAATAACTGGTCAACTCAATATCAAAATGTGTGTAAAATCACATGATAACAATAAGTGCTCCTTTACATCACTGTGGAATCAAAATTACTATTGAGACTTTCTTATAGTAACTAGACTAACCATGCATATTCCAAAATTGTATCCATAATGGTATATTTCTTTCTTACAGAAAATGTCCATGTAAATACCCATATTGCCACTGACCGCAGTGAGGGTGTCCTCCATACCCAGGTGGGCACACACAATGGTAACCCTCTGGACCCTCAGACACACAAGTCCCACCGTTCAAACAGGGCTCAGAATCGCAAGGGTCTGCAAAAAAAGACACATTTATTTGAAAATAATAATGAGGGACAGAAAATGTTTTTAAAACAGACACAAGCTTTACCTGGACAAATTGTTCGATGGCAGACTGACTGGTGTCTTTTGTAAGCTTTACTATAGCTACAACACAACATGTAGAAAGCAATATTAATTACTCAATCTGAATGCACTACACTTACATAAAATTCCAACCTGTACATTTTGTTTGGCTACTTTGTTTAAGTATATTAAAAAGTCAATTACTGTTTCTTGGTTTGCAAAAACAAAGAAGAAAATCACAAATATAAATGTGAAAAAAAAAAAGAAAAACTCCAGAAATACATTGTGCCTATTTGCTTTAAATAATAAAAACTATCGGACCAGTTTGTAATCCCATTTCTCACCTGTAAAAAGGGCAGAGTGATGTGTACGGGGAAAACCCTTTAGAGCCTTTCCAGCACATGAAGTTTCCCTGCAGCGTTTTGACTGTCTCTAAAGTTTTCCTCTCACAGGGAAACGACTCCACATGACAGCCTGAAGGACAAGCAAAGGACAAAACCATCATCTAGACCAGTAGTTCTCAATCTTTTCACACCAAGTAGCACTTCACAAAATAGCTGGTGTTTGCAGTAAAGGCCTGAATGATGCCAGTTTGAACTTAATTTGGGTTTTGACAATTCCTTTTCAAAAGCTGAAGATCATTTCACTGAATTTGAGAATTAGGAAAAACAGGTTCTAGCGCAACATTATCACATTCATTACATTCTAGAACCTGAATGTCCAATTATGTAAAGCAACACCATATCAGTGTTTTCTAAAATGTGACGAAAAAGTATTGTAAAGTAATACTATGTTAATGTTAAAGTTGGGGTAACTAGCTTTTTTAGTTGTAAATTAGTGAACTAAAAACATAAGATAAATGCAGCTGTACTGTACTGTCTGAATTGAAGAAATTTAGTTCTAACCAATTGCAGCTCTCTGATTGGCTATGCTTGGGTGGTCCTCTCCAGTTTAATTTTGTTGTTTGTAAAAAGATGGGTATTAACCATATTTCCATCCAAAATGAACTTGTTGATATTAACTATGTTTCAAAGGTATTATGAGAGGAAGCTGTCAGATTTAAAAACTAAATTGTGTTTGCTGTGTGAAAATCAGCTACCGCACCTCTAAGTACCTATGAATTACTCATTTCACTAAAACAAAATTAGGATCATTATGCTTCTACTAATCATTTCACAAGTTTCATCTCAGTTTAGCCTGTTTAGGATTAAAATCTACTTTCTGTTCATAATTTATGATATCAAACTAGGAAGTTGCCAAGCGACCATGTGAACTCTACTAATCTAACAAACCTTTACAGTAACCTGAGAAATACATATAGACTAGCAGACTTATTTACAGAATAATAAAAATTTGTTTTTTGCAAAAAATAAAAATGTCCTTGTCCTCGTAGTGTGACATCATATACAAAATTGTTGTATTTTCAACATATTCTTTCACAAACCTGTTCTTGATTCATGTAAAACTTAAATTTATATTTACAGCAAGTATTAGTCTATCAAATTAAGTTAAACATTTAACATTGTGAAAACCTTTCAACACACTAGTATACAAGTATAAAAATGGCAAACACAAACCACTGGGTGTTGCATTGCAGACAGAAAAGGTGGTTAAAGTGGTGTAAAGCCCGTTGATGGCGTCATAAAAATGTTCTGCAAAAAACACATGGCTCTCAATGGGTTCACTGGCCATATCGTGCAGCTCTTCCCATCTGAAAAGCAGACATCCACATTTATTTATCACATAAATCATAACTGGTCATAATATAAAGATAGAGTCCTGGTCAAACATATGTTGCACCTGGGATAGCGCAGTCCTACAGCAAACAGCACGACTCCAGTCTCTTTCAGTAGTGCTGCTGCTTGGGCCACGTTGCCCTGGGACCTGCCGTCTGTCAGAAGGATGGTGATTCGGGCCACATCTGATGAATTTCGACCACCTTGGAAACCTTTTCTGAGGATGTACTTCAGAGCCAGGCCAGTCTGTGTGCTGCCACCTCTGTGGTAAAAAGATATATGTATTTTTTATCATCCTATTGTATTTTGATTAACAGGCTGTCAGTGCTGTCTCATTTAATTTGATTAAGCAGGAGATTAACACAATTCAGATAATTTATATATGCCTCTTTTATGAAGATAAGTGTGCATTATGTTGTCTTTGTAACTAGTAAAACACAAAATTCTGTTTATTGAATAAAAATGAAGTAATCTAATACACCAGCCTGTGCACACATTCCACATGACCTGTTCTGTCAAATTCTTTTCTTGACCATTGACCACTGTGAGCGTTGTTTAATCTGCTCTAATCTGAAAATAATTTGTTTTTTCTTTGACAAAGTGTTACATTAGGAACAGTTAGCAAAAAAAACCTTGCTACAAAAAGTAATGTTCTGTAAATGTAATAAAGCATATTTACAACAATTTAAACTTCTTAGTTACAAGATTATGAAAGTAATATTATATTGAAGAAGCTTTGCTCCAATTTAAAAACTAATTTTGGCTGATCTAGTCTACACATCTGTAAATTTGAGACGATTGTGAATGCAACAAGTTCCAAATGTACCGGTCAAAGTGATTTACCTGTATGAAATCTTTTTCATGTGCTTTTTTAACTCTTGTTTGGTGGTGAATTTGT
Source organism: Mugilogobius chulae (assembly GCA_038363315.1). Lineage (NCBI taxonomy): Eukaryota > Metazoa > Chordata > Actinopteri > Gobiiformes > Gobiidae > Mugilogobius > Mugilogobius chulae. The sequence continues at coordinate 31,563,575 of CM076401.1, read as the reverse complement.
CAAGAGAAAACTCCAGACGAGGGGTGGACCCAAACTGAATCAAACCCACTCGAACCTGCAGAAAATCATTAAACAGACAATTAGAAGCAATATAAAAATTAGATACAACTAGATACAAGCTTTTTTTTAAGTTTTACTAACCTTGTCTGGCCCAATGTCTAATGCCTGGCTCAGTTTGATGGCGTAGTGCTTGGATCTCTCAAAACTGCCTTTGCCCACACTGTAGGAACCATCCAGGAGGAACAGGATGTCCATGGCAGCCGAGCATTTCATCACTTCACACACAAAATGAACAGCCAACGTAAGGTAAAACTTTGTCCAATCCTATTACAATATAATGAGTGTATATGAGATTATCATGGTTAGTTAGCCAATGAGCCGTGACAAGAGGAAAACAATATGGTCCAAAAGAGAGAAGAAACACTGTGGAGCGTAAAGAGGCTCAATTTCCCTTTCACAAAAGTATTATTAGAGGAAAATGTACTATATATTTGAAGAAAATAATAATACCAGAGGTGAAAAGTAACAAATTACAAATACTCACATTACTGTGTAAAGTAGAATAAAGATTGGAGTGAATATACATGTAAATGTTAGATACACTTAAAAGTCAAGGCCTATCATAACAATCCGTGCCTACATTTTTAGTAATGTATTTTTATTTCAGTGTACATTTTGAATACTCCTTCCGGTTTCTAACACTGCTGAATACAAACAACATTGCTGATGGAATATACAGTTGCTCAAAATCCTGATACAGAATATGAGTACTGATTAACAAAGAAATATGCTCACTTTCTCCTGCTGCATTAATCTTGTTTATGTTGTCATGACTGGTTTGGATCTCCTGAATCGAAGTCACTCGATGAACTAAATAAAGAAAAAGAAAATAGATTATACATGCTAAAATACTTCTTGTGTGCATGAATCTGATTTTAAAGTGATACAAATAAACTAGAAATTATTGAAGCCACTAAGTAAGCACAGAGGACAGAAGGACAGAAACAAGGAAACAAGTTGGAATAATTTGTTGTTGTTTGTTGGTTTTTATGCACAAATTCAATTTTTTTTTGACAGAGGGCTTGTTGCATGCTTCTTGTATTCTTGTGCTTTATAGTTGCGGTTCCCAAAGTCGGGGTTGGGTCATAGTCTGGGGCTCACGAGAAGATTTTAAAATGTAATTTTACAAATATCAACCTATATTTAATCAATTATTTACATTGAAAACAGTATGTTGTAATGTATTTCAGTCAAATAACACAACAAACTACTAAAATAGTTAAGATTATACTTTTTTTTAAAATCGTAATTACAACTTGAAATAATTAGAAATGTTTTTGATTTTGAAGTGGGGGTCACGAGTGACTTGCAAGGTTGTTTTGGGGGTCCCAGTCTGAAATGTTTGAGAACCCCTGCTTTATAGCATCCCCCTGTAACGTCAATGTAAAAAAGGCAAACAGGGGTGGGAAAATACTTACGGTTAAGTATATTCAAAACAAGGTATAGACAGAATTTTAAAAAAGTTTAGTGTAGCAGACTAATCTCAAAAATCCATGCAATGCGTAGCTCCTTCAGTCAGTTTTGACTGGAGCAGATGTTTCTTATAAAACGATCATTTGTCAGTAGAAACTCAGCCAATGCACGTACACACTGGGGACAAAGAAAAGGATGGCTTCTTGTTTAATGTACTTGTGGATATGCCCCCGTTTCCCACGGCAACTATAACGGCCATGTCACGGTGACATTGCTCAGTACAAAGACTAGAGCACCTGAGTAATTTCACAAACTCAGCACTTATGGGAATCTTCTGTCTTGAATCACAATGGAGACACACCAGCCACTGTCAAAGTCAATTTCATTCTACATACTGTAACTGTACTTAAAATGGATGATATATCTTCAGTTGTCAGGAGCACAGCAAGAAGAAGAAAGGAAATTCAAGATGGGAGAAAACATCAAACGAATCTTCCAAGAACTTACAATCATAACGACTTGACTGGGTTGAAATATAGTATTGCCCCTGACATGACCTTGTGAAAATCTCCATAATTCTTGGCAGCTCTTTTGTGCAATAGGATGTGAAGACGAGGCTGAAAATGGTTTATTAGCTATCTCCGTTATAAATATGACAACAAGGATCACTGGGCTAAATCATAAGAGGATAGTTCGGGCAGAGAAAACTGAAACACCTGTTTGAGGTCGTATCAGGACTCTTTGGGTCATAACAATGAATCTACTGTGAGGAAGCATTACTCGAGGATTAACCACTAAATACTCAGAAAGCGGAGACAACTGGCATGTAGACTGGCTTTTTCTTTGCTTCTATATATTTATTGGTATAATTTGACAAATAAGGGGTTTTGTTTGTTCAGTAGCAAGAAAAGCAATCAATCATGTGTGTCTTTTTGGAGTTTTGGGGAATAGAATTTGTAGCTATAATTCTAACTTGTAAAAGCAATGACTTAGCGGAAAATCATGAAGAAAAGAAAGATTTCTTCATGTGCCATTAATGACCTGAAATTGTTCCAAAAGGATACATTAAGACTATCATTTTAGGTCTTTGACAAATTGTAGAATTAGTGAATCAAAGTGGCAGAGAAATACATTAACTCATACTTGATTAAAGCTAGTATCAAAACTCTATTTTCTGATTAATATGTATCATTGCTAAGACAAACAAGTAACAAACAACACAAAAAGAACCTTTCCGACAGATCCAGAAAATGATTTTGAGCTTCATCAGGACTAAATTAAGAACCACATAGTGAAGAAAGTAGTATTATTTTGTGGCAACACTGAATGGAAATCCAAGATCATGGGAAACCACCATTTTTGCAACATGTGTCCTTGTGTCCTTGTAGCTATAACAATCTAAATAACCCAATAAACTGCTGTGCCACTGCTGTAGATTTCTTTGTCAATCAATACTAATTTAAGTCTTAAGCATACTAAAACATCCATTGGTGTTTTGATAGTTGTGATGAAATGTAACTGTCCAGGCTCTGGTTTCTAGAAAACACAAATCTATTTACTGTATGTTTTTGTTCTTTAGTTTTACAATTTTAGTATCGTGAGAAGACTATAATTAAGTCGTACCAGCTGGTAACTCCCACCTCTCCTCTCCTCTCAGCTCAGCTCTGCCTCTTTCATCTGCCCTTAATTCAGACGTCATTCCAGACTGTGCACTCGTGTGGCCTCTCAGTGAAAGTTTCACCTTTTTATGGTCAGTCCTGAGGCCCCGATGTTAAAAACAAAAACACTGTCTGTTCAACCATCAGCCTGAAGCAAGATGACAATGGCAATGGCCTTAATGTAACTTGTAGTGGTAAAACTAAAAACCTGTTTTATTGAACAAGTCTTTATTATGGTTTAGAACATCACGTTAACGTCTACACATTAATACAGTACTTCAAACTGCTTTTAACATCGCCAAGACTACAGAACCATGTAGCTGACACAAGGAACATTTTCTGGCAACAGATAAAAAAGCTATCACAAAAAAAAAATTACAAACTTAAAGGCACTATACCCAATTTTCTTAAATAAATAACTAATGTCAAGTGTATGTCTAAAAATGGATGTTTATCCAATTTACTCTGAAGCTTAGATCACATTAGATCAGACCTGGGCAAACTGCGGCCAGGGGCCAAATGCGGCCTGCAACCTCTTCATTCAGGCCCATGACATGTTTTGAGAAACAAATGCAAGAGACAAAAACTTGTTACATTTCGAGATTAAATTCACAAGTTATGAAAATAAAGTCAAAACTAAAAATCTATTTTTTAATATTATAGCTTTACCAGATTAAAATTGTAATTTGGATCATGGAACAGTTATAAATATAAAAGTCTATTGTGTGTTTTTATGCAAACGTTTCACTCATCAAAGTCAAAGTCATGATATATTTAGTTTTTGTTTTTTTTTTCTCGTAAAATCATAAAAACAATTGAATATGAAAAATAATACGAGAAAAATAGTTTCTGAGATAAAATTGACTGTATAAAAAAGCATTTAGATTAACTGAATATAAGATTAAAACGAAAAAAAAAAAAACTAAGATTTTGTTGGACACTATTTATTTGTACTGGCCTTCTGTTGAAGAATGTGCAATGAGAATTTGTTATACCAGTTTGACAGTCCGGCCCTCCACCACTATTTGGAGTTGAATGTGGCCCTCGATTAAAAATAATTGCCACCCCTGCATTAGATAGATGGGCAAAATCTGTGACGTTTATGTACATTGAGTAGAGCAAAATTGGATATAGCACCTTTAATCAATGATGAAGGACTGGACCAATCTAGTAACTGAAAATGGGACGATTTTGGACAAAAGAGACATACTATTCCAGACAACATGTTAAAGACTTCATAAAATAATTGTATGTTCTCTCTCTTTGTCTTGTTTCTGTTCTGTTTCATAAAAAAATGAGTAAACTACCCTCTGTTTAAAAGTGAAATCAGATTTCATAAGCCCTTTACAAGCTGTAGTCACAAGCTCAACATGTCATCGGCCCTGTCAGCACAGGAGGCAGCAGAAGGTGGAGGTCCACACTGATGGGACAGTCTGGTTTTCAAGTTCAAAGTCTTAAAACACTCACTAATAAATACTTGAGATAGTGCTTAAGCTGTCATTTTTAAAAACAACCACATAGATTATATGACCCCAGGACTCCTGTCTCTGCCTCGGGGTAAATACCAGCTCTCAAGGGTCCAATAGGCTACACCATAAAACACAGCTTTTCTGGAAATACGCAAAAGTGGCAGGAAATCCTTGTGGACAGCGTAAGAATTGTGAGGAAATGTGGATTGACAAGTGTAGCCATAAACCAGGCAGAAGAAAAAGAAGTAGGTCATGTCCTACAAAAAAAAATTGAGAGGACTGATTGATATTGTACCTAAAAATGGGATGAAAGTCAAACAAATGTGTGATTAAAGTAAAAGTGTATTAGCTGACCTTGAGAGAAGAGCAGCAGCAATGAGAGGAGCGAGAGATGGACTTCACAGTGCATGGCGGCAAACCTAGAAAAGGAAACATTCAAAATTTAATTTATTTAGTACATTTACAGTTCTCCAATGTTGCTGCTGATGAGTGTGAGTGAAGTGCTTCCTGTGCACTAGCTTGGACACTCCATTTCAATCCAATCCAATCTTTTTTTATAGCGTATTTCCATCTTCAGTTATACAGCTCAGTTTACAACTCATTTATTTTAACATAAAAAAATAATAATAAATTAAAAGCTTTATAGAAGGATTTCAGCATTGATATTTGTTCTGGCCAATTATTAGTTATAAATAGATCAACATCAGTTTTTGTTTTGTTTTCTTTTTTTGACAACCTTACTTCCCATAGCTTTCCCATGACAGCTTGAAGAATAATCTATGTTTTGACTACCTCTCTACTTTCAGCTGTTCTCACAACCCCACATGAAAAATACAGTACCTTTGTGTTGTGGTATGCTGCGGCTAAAAAGTAACAAAGATGGTGGCAGAGGAAGTCTTAACACTTTTGTTCTGAGACACAGAGCCACATGTGGGTTGTAGACATGTTTTTGAACGTAAAGTTCAAAGAGGTACTGAGCAGTGCTGAAGGACTAAAAGTGAGACAGAGGGGTGAAGCCTAAAGGTTTAAGAAGCAATGTGATTGGTCAGAACAGATCTTTGCAGGATATATAGTAACACACTTGGAAGTAATCCAAATGTCACATATAAACTAAAAATGTCATCAAAATCTTGGAAATGCAAGACTGGATTGAATCAAACACTTACTGCACTATTCAGGCAATCTAATGCAAAATCATGTTTTTTTCAAACTATGCCAGAAAGTATGACTGAAGTTATATACCTCTTTCTTATAGTTGTGTCTGTATTGAACAAGCTCATTGTGTGGGAGTAATAAGAAGTTAAGGAGCTGTGGACAAGGTTTGATTAAGTCCGGGTTACTGATAAGCCCGGCCTAATATCCTGCCTCTGTCTGCTGAGGCTGGACATGTCCCTCTTCAGATCGGCTGGTGTGTATTTCAGAAACACAGGCTCTGAATTGTGTGCTGCATGGATGTAGTGCTTAAAGGAGTCAGTCGGTCTGTGATATCTATCTGAGGAGCTGACATGCGGTGGCGCTATGAAGATAAACATCACCACGTGCAACTGATAGACAATTCAAGACTTATTACAGTTAAAGTGCATATTATGTGTTAATATTTGTGTTTATAGTTTTATTCCAATCAAGCTGCTGCTTAGGAAGAAAAATTAACATATTGTTAAGAAATACAAGCAAAAACTAAATAACATTACTCTTGATATGTGTTTCTCAAAACACATCACTCAAAGTACCACCTGAAGTCATTGTTAACCGGGAATTTTATGTTTTTCCATCTTATTCAGCTTATATTTTTTATTATTATCATTCAGTGTTACACCTTAGCAGTGAAGCAAGTTCTCAGTTTGTAAATTTTATGCACTGATAAGTACAATAAAATCTTATCCTGATTTTAAGTGAGCATTTGGTTTTCTGAGGATCCTCGGAACTATGCTTGAACTTCATCAGGTCTCAAACTCAGCAAAACAGGCTCTAAAATCAGACTAAATCAGATTGGGAAAAAATATGGATAAGTTAGTTCTTAATGAAAAGAAGACAGACAATATATTTTCCTAAAATCAAATAAAACAGCAAAGAGCTTAATCTGCCACATTATGCAGCCCACAAAACACCATAGATGTCCATCTACATTTACACAAAAGAAACTACATTTTGTCCAAGTTCAAAAAACACAATGTTCAGATATACACTCAAGGAAAAAAGAAACGCAACATTTTAATTTTCAAAAATTCCTTAGAAAACGAGTACATTTGGAAAAACAGGCTAGCACCATGGTTTCAGTCCACAGTAAGCTGAACACAGGTGAACAAATTTCTTGGTTTGGCTTGACTGATTGTGAGAACAATAAAGAGTGCATTACAGGGTCGTTTATTCACACAAAATTATGTTTGAAACTCAGAGTTGACTTTTACCGCTGGTTAACTGTGTTCAAGTCTTCTCTATAAAAGGCCACCAGAATGAAGCCAAAAACACACTTCTTCACGATGCCACGATTGTCGCAACCAGAGAAGGATCGAGCTATTGGCTTCTCCAAGCTGGTTTGTTGTTTATCTGTCTCCAGGGTGTTTGGAGTCCACCGCTCCACCATTAGTCGTCTTACGGAGCGATACCAGGCCACTGGTTCCTCTAACGACCGCCCTCGTACTGGTGGCCCCCGTGTAATGACCGCTGCAGAAGACCGCGCCAACCGCCCCGCACATCTCCGTAACAGGTTCAGCCGCCACCAGGTCCTCAGCCGAGACCATTGGGACACATCACAGGCCAGTGTTGGCCAGAATCATCCGTAATCGCCTCCATGCTGACCTGTATTCGACCATTATGGCCATATGTTGGATCAGTGCTTACCCCCCACATCGCCGAGCTGGGGTCGAATGGTGCACTGCACATCGTCATTGGACTTGCAGAGGTGGTCCCAAGTCGTGTTCAGTGACAAAAAAGGTCCCAGTGCTTCAGAGCAGATGGCCGAGATTGGGTGTACAGGACACTATAGGAGAAACTCAGCAGCAGCTGAGGGCGTAGCCTACTGGTGGAAAATGGGCGGCAATTCCACAGAATCAACTCAGACACTACTGCCGATCCATGAGGCGACGAATAACCGCTGTCCAAGATGCCAACGGGCGTCACGTGAACTATTGGCAGTCTGATGAAACTCCTGTCACTTTTGGTTTTAGGGTTGCTCTATTGTTTGGTTGTGTTTTTGGACTCCAAAATGTGTAAACGCCACAAGAGTTGGCCTGAGGATTAGAAATGGATGTAGGGTTCATATGAAACAGGCGGATCTCAAAAAGAAAATTATTCTGCCCCCCAAAAACTCAGAAAACTGAGTGTTGTGTTTCTTTTTCCCTGAGTATATTTGTATTAAATTATCTTTGAGGAGTTTGAGCCTAGAATAAAACATGTTTCATTCTCTAGCTTTGAGTGATGACATAATTTACAAGTAAAGATCAACTTGTAAATTGAATCTAATCTAAAATGACTAGTCCAACTTAGTACCATACTACTCTGACATTTTGTGACTCTTCTTTTCACCCACCTTGTTTGGTATGGTGAGTGACTGGTGGCGGTCAGGGCATCTGAGGCAACTTTTTTTATATATACTAGTGCAATTCTTTTCATTTCTAATGTTTTGACATTATTTAATCTGTGTTAAACAGGAAACTATATTAAATTGGATTGCTTTTTTAACTTCAGTTGAAACTGAAAGTTATTACCAGAAACAAATATTTATAATGGAGGTCCTGGTCTAGTTTTGGTGTCATTTCAAGTCCCAGCCACAAGTCTGGGAATCTGTGTACAGAATTGGGTTTTGAGAGAACAAATAATGCAATGTGAAATGTTTTTAAGCATGGATCTAATGCATGAAAAGTCTTTTGCAGAAGGCACCATTTTGCCATAACTGCACAATTATTCAATAAATATATCAATTAACGTCAATACATATTAAACGAGTGTCATTTCTTCTACATGTGCTTCAAAACATGCAATTTATGTTGTTTGATGAACAGGTCAGTAGCCTAAACTGATAAAAAAAAAAATACCACTGTCAAACGTGCCACCTGCACATAGTGAGATAGACATGCCTGCAGTTGGCAAACACCTTCACAATCCTCCTTCCAACAAAAATGTCCCTGAAAGATGCAAATACTGATAGGCTACAGAAAACCATTCAGTCAAGGAATATGAAGCGAAATATTTTCAACAGTCCATAGATGTCTCTTGTGTAAATATAGAAAACAAAATAAAATTAAAATGCTAATGACACGTGAAAACAAGACATATTTCTACAGCACGGGTCTATCATTACAGAGAGGAGTGCCAAGTGTTGAACCAACTTCATACAACATATTCCTGAGATCATTTCCATAGTCACAATCACAACCTGTATGAACTACAAATCTTACAATGACCTCAGTACTTCCCAGTGGCTTCAAACGTTTGAGCATCTGTCCGTGGATGAAGTCAGGATTCATAGGTCACAGGTCTGGGTGATCAGAGGTGAAACACAACACGTTTACTTCAGTAAAGCCAAAATTACAGCCCATCTGAATGCACATAAACTCTTAATTTGTTCATGTTGGCTGCTTTGGGAAAACCAAAAACTTCGATTTGCGCAGTATCAGAATTTAGATTTTGGGACTAAAGAATCTCTAGCGCTCCAAACGTTTAAGATTAAAATTAGCAACAGCAGATTGTGCTAAAATAATTTAACATTGTAATTCACCTACAGATACTCCCGCTTCTCCCCTTTAACAAAAATAATGGGCTTACCATATGCTCGCTTGTCCTTTGCTACAATTCGCTCTATTGATAAGTCCTTGATGATAGTGCGCTTCTCGAGGTGTTTGTGCTGCTCTGACCCAGAGTTGTGCTCAGAAAGAAACGAGTGGCGACCCCACCTCCCGCTGAGCCCACCTCTGCTCTGCATACCTGCAGCAGCAGCCAATCTGTCCTGGGACAGCCCACCCAGAGCCTGTCAGGTCATTTATTATTCTACAACTAACTTTGTTAGGACGCGGCCCACTGATAAAAATATAAACCACACATTTCTTTTCAAAGTCGTTTTTTTATAAATAGTCACGAACACAAACGCATCAAACAAATATAAGAACTGAACAGAGAAAAGATGGCAGAGCTGCGTGCCAAACGCACGTACAAGAGAAACTCAGCAGCTTAAATATGTCACAGACCACCTTAGTATATTAATATAAACATGAAGAACCGAATATAAAATCGGACTAAAATGTACACAAAAAATATATATAATAAAACGGTCCTCTGCTATATTAAATGAAAATGACGTGCTTTAACAATTGAGACTTACACAAACATGAACCTTTCTTATTGGAAAAATTAACTATTTTGTATGTGCAATCAGTTTCTTGATGAGGGAAAGCTGCACTTGCATGATCTGTTCCAGCTGATCAATCTGTAGAGGAATCAGAAAACAATATTTTCAAATATGCTGCCAAGTTATATCACTCCATCTTGTTGCCTTTGAAATTATCTGTCAAATGGATTAAACACTAAACTAACCTTATTCTTCAAACTCTGACAGCAGCAATTGGAAGCTAATGCATCTACATTTCAAAGATTTAAATTAGTACTATCACAATGTAGTAACAGTTTATATCAAAAAGGCTACTTGCCTCGAGTTTTGGGGTCTGTTGTGCATGGTGGCTCCATATGTTTGAGAATTCTTTGAACTGGATGTTCTGTAAATATTTAGATTATTCAGCAACTTGAATCAAACACATGTAATTTAAGCTGATAAAATCACTCTCAAACACACCATGGACTGCCTCTGTGCTTTTACACACAGGTGCTGGTGGCACTGGAGGTTCAGCCTCCTGGGGGTAGTGGAGTCTTCAGATTTGTTTGGCGTTTCAAGGGGCACACAGGGCTCCGAATTGCTCTCTGTATTGGACACACTGCTGGCAGGTGTTATGTCGGACACTGGAACAGCAGTGTTCTTTGAATGTGCCTGAAGAGCATCTAAAATGATGGCTTCGACATGCCCACCTCCACTTTCAGTGGGCAGGGACAGCGAGAGCACATTACAGAAGCCATCAAACGACTGGACTGTGGCAAGGACACCCTGCTGTAGTGAACTCAAGAATATCTGCAGGATAGACTCTGTCCACTCCACAGGGAACTGGTCTTTACCTAGAGTATATGAAAACATGATTGGACCATTCAGAAATTAATGTTTTCTTGTAAAGCTGGGCCATCTCACCAACAAGAGTGCAACGAGTGATTTGAAAAGGAAGCTGAAGGAAACTAGCCGGGATGGGCAAGATACTCGACAGTGGCACCTTCTCAGAGTTCCCATAGTCCACATAGATGACCCTGGCTTCCTGATCACATATCTCCAGGATCACAGCGCGGTACCAGTTACTATCAGCTGAAAAAGATGCTGTCATTATGAAATATGAAACACACACATTTGCATTTGTTGTATCTCATAGTTAAAAGCGTTAAGATTTTGTTTCCTAAAGGATTATTAAAGAGACCGTGTTGTTAGCTGGGCTATGGAATGCATGCCTGGCCATTCTCCTCGAATACTGTGTTTAAAGGAGAGCCGCTCCTTCGCTCCACTTCTCACACGCTGTGTAATTACATCCACGGGCAGACACTAAATTACCAGCTTAGATGTGCACGGGCAGCAGCCAACAAGACAAGTCATGGAAGAAAACATAAAACTAGTTTGAAGAATGGGAAATAAGACAGTTTCATACAAGAGTCGTTCCAAGCAGAGCTGGCTTGTAATTATAAAACAATAAGAATGACAGCTACCAAGTCTGAGGGATTCCCCTGATACAAAGACCAAACCATTAAAGTACAACATTACCACCTTGAATGTGAGATAATTATATGCTTAATAATACCAAACCAGATGTTTCTGTTACAATAGGTCAATATCTATAGAGGCATTATTTGTTTTTCAACACTGGGGATGCACGTGCATCCAGATAGCAGAAAGAGCCGCAAGGGATTGACACAAGCATTAGCAAGAACACTTACACTAGCCAGCACTGTTGTCAGATAACTACAAGAGTTTATCATGAATCAACATTTGTGAAATTCGTCTTTACGACTCATACACGCTACATTGATCATACATTAGGTGAAATAAACGTGAAGAAAAACACTGTTTCAAGTTTCAGTTGCCAGACGTCCTTGATACCGATTCATACCTGATCAAAACTGCTATCTTTCGTCCTGTTTTGTTGTTTTTAATCAAAGAAGTTTTTCAAGCAAACTAGATGGACGTCTCTTCCTGCAGGTGACATGCACAGTAGAGCGAAAAGTGTCGTCGACTGACGATTCGTCTATACAGTAGGATGGCATGACTACTGAATTTATAGTGCCATCTAGTTGAGTGATAGTCGTGTCAATTCCTTACTCGTTGATGACAAAAATAAAAAGGGCTTTTAGTGATGAGCAGATCCGTGTACTATTCTTTTTACTGTGGATTGGTACGAACCATGCTTAACGCTTTGTTTTTTCTTAATTTCTTTAAGGTGCGCCATAATTGTGTACAGGTAATGAAAAGATGACTATGTTAAGTATGTGTGAAGAATTCTGCTCATTTCTCCTGTTAGCTATTTTTTCCGCAAACAGTGCTGTAAACTTTGGTATATGATCCAAAAAGTCTGCTCCAAAGGAATGGTCTGAGCATTACAGAGCAGTGGCTGTACACTTTAAGGGGGGCACAGTGAGATCTGGGCAGACAGATTACGCTCTACAAGTTAATAACACAGTGCGTTCTGGGTGCGACAGTATATAAACCACATGGTGAGAGCACTGCGCGCTCGGGAGTGGACAGTCAATGTGCTAGGAGGCAGCAGATCAATGTGTATCAAGGCAGCATAAAAAGATGGAGAGTGGTTGACTGTGTTAGAGACAAACAATTATTGAGAAAAAGTGTTTTTCTTAACCCAACATTAGATTTGTTAATCCTTTAGTCGACTATCTGCTTGACCATGCTAGTCCACTAACCTACTAGTCCGATGAATCTTTATTTTATCTTATTTTAATACATATCACAGTTGGATCATTTTTTAGTGAGCATACACCCAACATGTACTGACCAAACTGAGATTTGATGCAGTTACAGATCATTGTGTGTTCACTCACCAGTGAAGCGAGCACAGCATGCAGCTCCTGCAGCAAGTTTGCTTAAGTGATGTGTTGAGGACTGAGAAATCTGACTGTTGCAGTATTCAGCCAACTGAACCATCATTTCCTGAAGACGCTCCTCACCAACTACAAACAAAAAAACGTTTGCACTGATTTTACAATACAATAGAAAATATTGACAAAAACAAGTGATGAACCTTGCTTAGGGCCAAAAAGGTAGAAAAGAGCTGGTGTTGAAACTGCAGCAATACAAGGCTGAAAGGTCTCATTGACTGGCAGCACCACTGTTTTCCAGTCTACAGGAAAAGATGTGCCTGCAGGATAAATCATTGTTTATTCTATGTTCTATGTTTTAGTAATTTTGTGTAAAATACAACTCACCTTCAACCTGACATGGAGAGGGATCTGGTATCTGCTCTGGTCCTAGATTAGTACGTGCTTCTTCCTGCCTGTTCTCCAAAATGCTTTCATTCTGTTTGTTTGGGGCAACAGCACCTTCGTGCTTCCCCTTCTCCTCAGGAAATTTGGCTAAATGCTCAGAAATCAAAGAAGCAGCCACACTTTGGCCTTTGCTCAGCAGCTCTACACCATACCCATCTTCAGTGACAGACAGCACTCGAGCAGAAAGAGGTTCGCCTTCAACCAGAGTCTGGAACCAGAGAAGGGCTTCACTGGTCCACTCTGATCCCTGCGGCTCCACACCTTACACACACGAAACAGTTTACTTAATGAAAACAATTAAGTAAATATATATATATATATATAAATAAAATAAATTATATATAAATAAATAATTATATATCAAAAGTCAAATCAAAGCACTGCAGTAAAGCTGTGCGTGCACTGTGCGATTTTGCACAATTTAAATAAAAAAGCGCGGTTAGCGCTCTGGCCTCACAGCAAGAAGGTCGCGGGTTCGATTCCCGCACGGGCCGGGCCTTTCTGTGTGGAGTTTGCATGTTTCTCCCCGTGTCTGGGTGGGTTTTCTCCGGGCACTCCGGTTTCCCCCACCAACCAATAACATGCATGTTAGGGTAATATCCTCCAGCTACTGTTAGGGTAATATCCTCCAGCTACGGTAGTCCTGACCAAGCCTAGCAACAACACCTGGAGATGGGTCCCCGAGCGCTGCACTGCGGCGATCACTGCTCCTGAGGAGATGCCCCAGAGGCATTGAAGGATGGGTCAAATGCAGAGGACAAATTTCCCTACGGGGACAATAAAGTGTACCTTAACCTTAACCTTAACCTTAAATACGTATGGAGATAATTCAGTCCGTATTAAAACCGTGCAAAATCGCATAAACTCACGCTGTGCGAGAGAATCTCTTGAGAAAAGTCTGCACCACGGGCAGAAGCAAAAAAAATATTATTAGCCTACATATTCAATGGTGAAAAAATCTTTCTGTTACATATGTCAGCTGGTGCACAGTTCTAACATCATCCAGTAGTGTCTGATGCATTTTTTTTACAACACTTTTGTGTGAGTGGTGATTTGGTCAAAAGGTGCTTGTTCTCCCCGTCCACCTCTGTGCTAGCATACACACCGTTTTCACCTGCTTCAGCACTCGGACCCTGCAACCGTGCGACACACGACAAATATAAAAACATGTCTGATGTTGCTGCAATGCTACGATCAGCTGTCGTTCGTTGTGAGCAGGTTATTGCAACTCGTATCCCCCAAGCACTGCACGAATGACTAATACGGAGGAGCCAAAATTCGCTACGACCGTGCAACAAAATTTGTGGCAAAATTGGCTCAAAATACACACACAGTGTAAGCCCAGCTTAGAATGTACATATTGCACAGCAAAGTATTTGAGTGGCAATAGCATAAACCAAGATACCTGCCAGCCAGCAGGGTACAGCCAAGAAGGGAAGTGTCAGGAATTGGGCTTTAATAGGTCTGAGATAGCTCTTCTTCACACTCAGACAATAACCATAATCCACAAGTGAAACCATAGCCTCATCTTCACACAACTGTTTCACCAGAGCTCGAAAGCACTTGCCATTTTCTGAAATTAAATCACACAACTCAATGAGAACACAGACATAAATAGACATAAAATTAATAGATTCTGCACCGTAGACATACCTGCAATAATGGCACAGCACGGTTCTTCCAAATTTGGATCAAAAGTTGAAGATTCTGACTCACAATAGGATTTCAACTCTGCTTCCATTGCCAATAAAAGCTCCGTGTCTGGGAGGAAAAATGGCACAAACAGTTTTATCTTCTTTATTTAATATGAAGGTGCAAAATGCTCAACATTTTGCAACAACAAAGCAGCAAAGTATAATAGCATGGTCACCTTTAACATTGTCAATGTGGCAGAAAAACTTGCCAGGACTCTCCACACAACAGATTCGCAGTGACACAGTTTGGCCTTCAGGGGGAAGCTCAGCATGCGTCCACACTAAAGGCTGAGACACTGGGCTGCACACTAAAACACAGCAATCAATGTGTTAGACTGAAAACCAAATCAATCATGCATTTTATAATCATTTACCGGGTGCTTCTGGAGCAGATGGTGTTTCTATCGGTTGATCACCGTCGCCATTAAGTACAACAGCTGCTGCAAAGCCAGCAGAAATCAGTAGCTCTGCTATGTTAGCCTGTGGATCACTAGCCTCGTCAATGATGGTCACTAAAGCTTTGCCTTCTTGAGGACCCTGGATTTCAATACGCAAAATTCGATTTGAGACTCTCCTCTGCAGGGCCAGCAAGCACTCTTCTGACCAGTTCTCTCCAACAGGCTGCACACCTTTTGAAGACAGAATATCTGACATGACAGACCTGAGACACAAAGCTTATTAAGTCAATTATGCTATATACCTGCTAAAGCACAGGTCATAGCCTGCATTGGTATATCAAGCAAGGACTGGGTAATCGGGCGCAAGCTGCTTAAATCTACATCTTCTGAGTTGCCAAAATCCAGGTAACCAACACAGACCCGATCTTCTGATGAATAAGCCAGTATTTTAACCCGGTACCACTGCTTGTCCTCTGAAAAGCAGCAGAAGATTTTAAATAACATATTTAGTATATTTAATCAAATATAGTAGCAATATAATAACACTACCAGAGAACAAAGAGCAGCAAACTGTTCCAGGAGCTGGTCTGAAATTAGTGGATGCCGGCACTTGGCTGCAGTGCTCTCTTAGCTTCATTTGTAAGTCCTGTATTACTCCTTTAAACAGAAAAGCACAAATACGCAAAATTACAGGGTATATGCATGAAGCCTTTTTAAATACCAACTTTTTAAAAAGAAGACTATAGCACTTTAAGTAATAATCAAACTGAACATTTAATATACAATTTTGTGTGGTGACTGATAAAACAGAACTATAAATATAGTTTCAACTATATGCAAAGTTATCTCAGTGGGGGAGCATTTTTATAATGCATCTGCAGGCAAGCTTCCCACAGATGCATAATATCATGGGTTTTGATGCCATAGTCTTTTGAACTACCCCTAAATTGGCTGTATTCCTCCTTAATGTAGACCAAATTACACAGAATTCAACAGAAAACAGCTTGGTAGCTTTAAATACATTTTTGAACACCTAAAAGTACCTCAAATTAACACGTTAATGTCTTATTTTAATAACTTACCAGCATTATCTACTTTCTGCACAACAATTTTTTCAGGTGATTGAAAGTGGGTAACAACAACAAGGAAGGAGTCACCCACAGCCTGAGTGAGAGGCTCTGGAACCTGAGCCCACGTGTTGTCATCTTTCCCATTTGAGCAACGTTTAAAGTTTTCCATAGATGCGCTTACCATGGCGTCTTAAGAAACAAGATGAAGGAACATGAATAAAGCATGTTAAATATGATAACTAATCAATAAAAAAATATATGTCTTGTACTTATATCTTGTTCTGTTGGTATTTTGTTGACTACTTCCTTTACTGCATATTCATGCTCAAGAAGAAAGGATGTCAAAGTATTTCCTGCAAGAAAGATTCATTATTATTTATTTTTGGTTAAACTCAAGCAAAGCAAAGCCATACCCATAGAAAGGACAATATCAACTGCATGGACACGGCCATTTTCCATTGTATCCAACACCTTCACAGTGACTGTCTTTCCTTCTAACAGTTGCCTTACAGCTATACAACATTTTCCTGACCAAGCCTCAGCTGCTGGCACTACATCAGCAATGCAGCATTCAACTGCCTGAAAAATCAGAGAAACAGTATTGAACTACTAAGCAAGATGCATCAAAGTTGTGTAACAAAAATCATATGAGACACTGAAGACTCACACAAGGACTAAATTGCTGCAGTTTTACAGTTAGTGGCTTGATCTTTTCAAAAGGGACTTTTTCTTCATTGCCAAAGTCTATATAAAGTACATGAGCAGTTTTCTGGTCAGCATCTACATTTTGCACCAGTCCACGATACCAGTTCTGAGAAGACACACAAAATGTGAGAGCACAAGATGCAAGAATATAATCTTGTTTTATACTGTGCACATACAATAACTTACCATATCACATGAGTACTGCACCGCACACACCTCATCCACTACAGGAGTGTGGACAGTCGCTGTTGGAATGCTATAGGTTTTCTGTAGTTCTAAAGTGATCATTTGTAGAGCCTCAAGAATCACATTGCTTTGGGCAACAATGAAGAAACTCCCAGGGCTATGAAACTCAACAACCGCAGCCTAAAAAAAAAATCTAGTGACAAAAATCCTAGATTTTCCAAACTGAGCATAATAGATTTTTTTTTTTACCTGTATTTCTGTTCCTTTGACAACATTTGGCTGCAAATCTTTCATATAGACTCTCTGAATGCTTATCTCAGAATGCTGAAGGGCAAAATAGAACATTTCAAGATAGTAGCTTAGCTTTATATAAACATTCATTCCTGCATTATTGTTGCATTATTAAAACATACATTGGCAGCAGGTTTGTCTCCTAAGGCTGGTGAAACACAACTGTCTGGCGTTTTTTCTCTGTAAACAAAATTGTGTTTTACTTAATTACAAAAACTATATGTGCTCTCTCTCCCTCTGAAAACCTGGATGATTAAAAAAAAACTTACTTGGGTTCTGTTTCAAGAGCCTTGCACATGTGCCTGTGAGCCTTCCAGTCCTCTGTTTGACACGCCACTGAGCAATAAGCCGTTTTCTTGCATCGTTTACAGCGGAAATTTCCTGTCATTGGATAAACAAAAATGAAAACAATGACTTTTATCAAACAAAAAAAGTGCTATGAGTAACTGAGCCATAAGTACCTTGCTGTCCACAAAAATTGCAGAACTTCACAGTTGGTGGTGCTGCTGTGTGGGCCATCTACATAGAGTGTGACAAAAATAAAAAGTATATAAATACTAAGTTTGAATCACATTCAAAAAAGGTGCTACTTACAGTTATTTTATCCCTGCTAACAGATGGAATCATAGAGGTGCCAGATGTCAGAAAACCTGTACCTGTAAAGTTAGGGATAATCTTTTAGTAAATAGTTCGTTTTGATGCAGCTGCATAGATGTACCTAGCCCATTGCTGATGTAGGTCGCATTCACAGGTGTTCCGAGCAGCGGTGCCCTTGGACCTGAAGATGGCGACTGAGCACATGTCGCCAACACTGGTGTTCCGAGCAACGATGGCCTTGGACCTGAAGATGGCGACGGAGCACAATTCGCAAAAGCAGGTGTGCCGAGCACCGAGGCTCTTGGACCTGAAGATGGCGACGGAGCACATGGAGGAAGCACCGGGTTCGGGCTCGATGAGGGCTTCCGCAGAGGCAGGTTTGGCCGAACAAAGTTTTGTGAGAAAGTAAGGTTCATGATAAAGGCTAGAAAAGCAATAAAACACAAATATCGCAATACGTTACAAACATGAACCAAATGTGTAATAAAGTGAACAAGTCCGCCAACCAATGTATGCTAATGGTTCGAACAACACTTGTGCTAACGCCTGCTCACGCTAAAAAAAAAAGTAGAAAGATGAAATTTACATTAAAATATTACAGTTATTGAAATGATTGTCGCAAGGCGCGTCATTGAAGTACTCTAAGTAACAATAACAATTATAGTTGTTAATAGTATAACGCTGTAATTTCGATAAGACAAATTTTACCTTGATGCACGTGCTATCGAGCTGGCTTGATATGCAGCGCATGCGCAGTGAGGCTTGTTTAGGGCCATCAAAACTTTTGGAGGATGTATTATTTATTATAACTAAATATACTTCCATGTTGTTTGTTTGCTAACTAATTATTGTCAGAATCAGAATACAATCATTATCATGTCCTACTAAATACAGTACAGTACATTCATACAAGCCACCATACTGTAGACTTTGTCGTTTTATTTTTCCGTTTATTTCAATTAATTTATTTTAGCATGAGTATTGGTATCGGTGTTGGTATTATTGATTAATTGGCAGAATTTGATTTTCTGCACTGTTTTTCTTCAGTCTCTCACTCATTTGCACTTGTTTTGATGACGCTAAACACGTGACCTCCTCCTGGTCTATGATTGGTCAGTATTAACATGATCCCGTCTCGCAGTGGCCATATTTGTTGATGTGTCATATCCTTATATCAAAGTGACTTGTTGGGACTATCATATGGCTTTAGTTCAGAATCAAAGTTCACTGTAGGCTGCGTTGCCTTGAACCGCGAATGAATTCAGTACATTTGGTGAGTACAGATTCGCTACGTTATAGAACTATGTTCCCATCGATAACAGATGCTACTGCTGGGCTAAGGAGTAGCATGCTTGCTAGCTTCTTTTCTCGATAATAGAACAACATTCCACGTAAAATACGACAGATTAAACTGTAAAAATGATAACTGTATCGCTGTTGTGTGTATCATTTTAATACATTTCCAATCATTATATCTGGGCATTGCCAGTGTCAGAATCCTTAAAGATCACCTGCAGAAAATGAATCTGAGTGTTAAAGCGCCCGTCCGCACACCCACCCTGACCTGAACAAACAAATTCTGTCGTATTTTTACACTTATTCTAATTCTTTCATGCCTGTTTAAGCTTTATTAGCTATACACCTGTCACCCACCTCCGTGATATGTGATCAGACAATCAGGCAGACATGTTTTTGAGTAGTAGATTTTGGCCTTTATGTTTTACAACTATCAAAACTATATTACTGTCTTTCACAATACATTCCTGATCAAATAATAAAGTTAGGGATTCATTTTATCAACCTTGATCAAATATAGATAGGAGGCATACAATTATTTTCATGTTACAATAATTGTATTGTAAGTCCACACACCCTTGAGTCACACTGACATTTGAAGGCAAAAAAAATCCTCAATTGTAGGGTAAGGTAATGTTTATTAAGGACAATGTACAATTACATTAAGCACAATGGCAGAGATGCTTGTACCAGATTGTATCTTATAGCTAATTTCCATCTGTAGTCAACTGTTGCTTTGTACTACACTAACTTAAGACATGCACCCTCAAGTTTTTTTTTTGTTTGTTTTTTTATCTTTTAGGAAATTTATAAAAATGTACAGACATATTGGGCCTTATATAGAATCTGAAATGACCATAAAATTTTAATTTAATGCACAAGGTTAGATAATTTCTCTTTCTTTTTCCCCAGGTTTGAGGAGTGAGTGGACCCAGGAGAAGCCTGGTTTGCTTTTTTATTTGATCTACACATAATGGATGTTTCAGAGACTGAAGAAGTTTGTGAAGAGACACCACTCAGCAGTGCAACAAATACTGACAATGAGGTGCATCTTGCTCAGACAATTGAAACTGAACTGTGCAATCAAATGAAAGATGAAGGAGATGCTGGATTAACTAACATCGTCACAGACACACTGATTGAAAATACAATTGACTCACCTTCTGTGACTCTCGACCAGCAGACTGATTTGGTTCATGATGAAGTTAAACAAACAAGGGTATCTTCTGTGGACAGTGAAAGAACTTGCAATGAAACCAATTCTGCTTTGATTCTGCCTGTCAGTACAATGGATAATCTTGAAGAAAATCCCCCCACTGTTCTTGAAGACACTAATGAAACCTCACCGACTGATAATATCTGTGCTTATCCCATCATTACCCAGGACAGCCCTGAAAAATTATTAGTCCTAGATGCTACTTCTAATGTGAAGAATCAAGAATCAGGTGATTGTCCTTCATCTACTCAACAAAGCTCTGCTAACAATTTACCCTCTGATTTGACGTCATCTGGATTCTCCAATAGCCCATCTACCCCTGACTCGGACACGATTGATTCCTCTCCTCTATCAAGTCCTAAAATCAGTGCCACAGCTCCAGCACCTTCTCACATTTTGTCTAGTCCTTATGACACAGACTGCAGCCGAAACCTGATTTCCCAGATTCAGCATTCACTATCTCAAGAGTCGCTGTTGGAGGAACTAGAGTCTGAGCTTTTATCATGCCAAAAATCAGAACATGAACGTTCCAATGGAATTAAGGAAAAACCTCTTGTAAATGGACTATCCACAGAGCAGGAAGACTGTATGGTTGCCTTTGAAAAGTGTGTGCAGTATAAATATGCACAACAAGAAAAGGCAATTCAGAGGTAAACAACATTATTTCTGTAAATATAAACATGTATGTACACTATCTTCTGATTTCTATCTCAAAATGTTTAAATGCTAGCTATACTTCAAATGGGTATGATTGGGCTGGTTGAAAACAATTCAGTATTCATGAAAAAGAAGAAATCTTCATCTGTCAAATTGCCAGCAATTCTATGCTTGTGAAAAAAATTGAAAGCGGTGTTGTGTGTCTTTTGGATGTTTAGGTTGTTAGAAGAGAACAAACGGCACCAGGAGCTGATCTTAGGCATCTGTTCTGAGAAGGACACCATGAGGGAAGAGCTGAAAAAACGATCTGAAACAGAGAAGCAACACATGGCTACAATTAACAAGGTAAAATTATATACCACTTCTAGAATAAAATAAACCCATTTTGTAAGGTTTGGTTTGTTTTGCCCAAAAAAAATGTCTTTCCATATGTCAGTTACCATATTCAAGCAATATTAGTTTATTAATCAGACGAATATTAAAAGGTTGGTATATTATTCTCAAAAGATCAGAAATATCAACTTTATACACTTATTTGAAATATAGCTTTTATTTGTATTTTAAACTAAGGCTTTTTGTTGCTTTTTATTTTAAACAAACACTTTTTGTTGCATTTTTTCCTATACTTAATATTTCATTTTTGCTTATCTTCAAAATTAAACTCACTATAAACTGTACATTTATATTGTCTATCCCTATATTGTACGGAAAGTTTGCTTTCTTTGTGTGCTGACTAGATGTGAGAACTAAAAATGTCGTCTTTGAAACAAATCTTTCATCTATAATGTCCCAAGATCTTCTGTGTAAAATTACCAGGCAAAGTGAAACTTAATTATATTTGGAAGCTCCACTGTTTGTCCTAGCTAATCAGTGCCTTCACAAAGCTATAAATGGCGCAATGAAAAGGTTAGTAAGAAGTGACATTTCATCGATGGATGCATATCAAAGACCGGATTCATCCAAATGTTAAAATCTTATCTGATGACTTTATGTTCTCTACCCTTTTAGCTTAAAAAGACAGGCCTTGCTCCGTTCATTTGCATTGGTGTGCCATGCCTGTTGCTAGGAGCTACAGAGTAATGTATCACTATTGCTCACTGCCTGAATAGCATGTTTGTTTTAGACGATACAATACAGACAAAAAAACATACATTTCTACTGCATAGTTTTTTTTCAATGGGTCAAAAGATTAAATCTGACATTTTTATAAGACATAACAACCTTTTCTGGATAATTTGTCTTTGGATGTAGCTGATGTACTTTGTAAAGTACATATTGTAAATTATTCAGTAAGAAGATGGCCTAGATTCTGTATGCAATATGACATCCTGTATGCTGTGCTGGATTGTATTGCATTTTGTTTGTTGAAAAGACAATAAATTATAGTAAAAAAAAAAAAAAAAAAAAAAAAGCAGGCGTGGTCTAGGCTGAAATGTTGCCCAACAAGTTGCTCACCCTTCTACTGTTTGTGTCTGCAGTTGGAGGGAAGGGTGGAGGAGCTGCTGAGAGAACTGAAGGAGTCAAAAGATAGACTCACACACCAAGAAAATGTCGCCAAAGCTTCTTTTCAGCAAATGCAAAAGGAGATGGCCTTCAGAGTGGAGCAGGTACAAGTCAAACCTCACTGAACACCTGAGTCCAATCATAAGCTGTTTATATAATATTTAACATGGTTTATTTTAGTTACAACCAACATTTTTGCTGAGATCCAGTTCATTGCCTGCCATTTTGATCGGTTAACCTTTGCTTAAAATAATATTTTTCATTTAATTCAAACTGAACTGCTTTGCACAACCAACATATTTGCTCTAAATAAAACTCTGTAGTCATGGTGTCTGCCCACCAAACCGGTGTTATTGCAGATGTAATCACACGGTAAATGAATATTGCAGACAAACACATTTTTCCACCCATAGCTTCCACACAGAAGCTTACACTAAAGCATATTGTCTACTTTTGCTCTTGACAGTTTTGCTACACCTTACAATTTTTAATTTCACCCTTCAGTGAACAAAAGTTTGTGGACTTTGTGTCACTGTAAGCCCTTCTTTTTGTACCAGCGCTCCTTGGTACAAAGCTTTTGTGCCTGATTGTTCATGTTTGTTATAAATTAGATCTACTGCTCTGCTTCAAATTTGCAGTGCATACATATAAAAGACATTTAACAAAAAATGCCCTGATGCTCTAAAACATATAAAAGCCAAATGAAAGAATGCTAGAGGATTGATTTGTTTTCCCATGTTGGATGCAATCTCATTCCGCTAAACAGATCACTTCTATTTAAAACACTTCAATTCAAAATGACCTTTTCCTAAATTAAGACTGGATCCAAGAATTGACAAAAACTACTCCTCGCAAATGCACCTTTATTTTTAATTTAAATAATATTATTTATCAGCGTAATTTGCCTTTAGGCCTTTGCTTTAATTTTTAGGCTTTAACCTTGCTTGCGTTGGTTGCATGATCTGCTTGAAATTTACATTAAATAATCTCTGTTGTCTTCAGATGAACAAGAAGTGCGATGAAGCCCGACAAGAAAAGAAACAATGGTGATGAAGTATGTCCGCGGGGAGAAGGAGGCCCTGGATCTCAGAAGGGACAAAGAGAGCTTAGAGAAAAGGCTGAGAGAAGCGACCAAAGAGGTGGATCGACAGGCGCTAAGAGGAAACCAGCTGGCCCAGGACAAGGGTCGGCTACAGCAGATGTTTGAGACCAAGGTACGTGTGCATGTGCGTTATTTAAAATGCACCTGACTTATTTTAATGTTTAACAGTTCAATCCAAGGAATGCAAATTTGCAACATTTTATGGTATCAAACCCCAGTAATTTTAACTTGTTCTCATTGTTTAGGTGACTTTGGGGAAGGTCATGTGATATATTTTGTACACCATGCCAGCCACCCATTTTTATGAAATACTTACTTATAGGTCTACACATCTGAATTTATATGAAATATTACATTAAAAGAATTTAAAAATCATAATACATTTTACATTTACATTTAAATTTACATCACTCATTGCCATTCTTTGAAATACAGGAATTGTGTCTTTGTTGTGATATATTTGTGCTCCACTGAATATAACAAATGCTTTTTTGTGTATTTAGGAGGGGGAAGTCAATAGACTCTCTCGAGAAGTGGAAAAATTAAAAGAAGAGATCAACTCCCATCTCATCAAAGTCAAATGGGCACAAAATAAACTGAAGAGTGAAGCTGATGCACATAAGGTAATTGAAAATGTACATTCTGTCAATTATTTGCTACTGTTGCCTTTGTAAACAAGCCTTTGAGACATGGCGGTTAAATGCATGTTCCTGTAAAGAGATGGTCTGTTTACTCCATTTAAATCATGTTTAGATGTCTTGTGATTTAGCTCTAAATGAACCGTATGCACAAATGGTTACAATAATTTGCTGGAAAGGTAATAATAATTAAGGATGCTTCCATTTCTCTGCGTTACAATTCATGCTTTTATTTTTAATGGCCTTCTAGCAAATGCAGGTTGCTGAAGGACACTTGTTCAATGCAGTTATGATTCATGTGTTCAGCATTTTAAAAGGCATAATTGTATTTGTGCATCTTTATGTAGGAAACAAAAGACAAACTGAGAGAGACAATGTCGAAACTGGCTCAAGCAAAAGAAGAGACGGAACAGATTCGCAAAAACTGTCAAGACATGATCCGAACATATCAGGTGTGTGGCATTTATCACACTTACACATCACTGCTCTATGTGTGCTTAGCCATGTCCAAGCCAAATATACTGTAACACTGCGTTAACTGTTCACTGCATTTTTTTATTTTATCTGTTATTATGTAAAAATATACACTTCACTATTGTGATAATGGAAGCAGTTTTCCACAGTGCCTTTTGATGGTGGTAAAGAGCTATCTCTAATCTCTCACTTGGTTTTAAAAGGCTTCTCCAGCCTCCTGGCTTAGTACAAGTCTTGGCCTAATTTTTCAGTGCTTTTGTTGCAACCGTCTTTTGTGCTGAACTATTAAGTAATAACTTTAGCTGTAATTATTACTGCAATTATTTTAGTAATTTTGTTAATAATAAAATTACTACGTGCATGGTGCACCTAGCACATTGTATACCTGGAGCATTAAGCAATACAATTGGAACTGCTAAAACTATTTAAAAAAAAACAAACAAACAAAAAAACACATCATTTAAAATTGTAATTTTTAGAAAATATTCATACAGTACATATTAGGAATATTTTTCCATATTACACTAGCTCAATAATTGCCTTTGTGATTTGCTAATTGTAAACATTCAACCATTCCATAATTTCGATGTTCAATTTGTTTCTCCAAGCTAATTAATTTTTTGTTTTCCAGGAGTCTGAGGAGATAAGGTCCAATGAGCTAGATGCTAAACTAAGAGAAACCAAAGGAGAGCTGGAGAAACACAAACAAGAGCAAACAGATCAATTAGAGGTGACAATATTTTGCATTCAAAATGTGCATTATGTGCATTAATGTACATGTAATATTCTCTCTTTCTCCATTTCTTTCTTTATCCACTCTCTCTCCCTCTGCTTCTCTTTTCCTCACTTTTTCTCTCTTTCTTTTTGGACTAAATGCAATTGCAGCTATTTCAATCAAGCACATGCCTGTCTTTTGCCGTTACGTTGCAGACCCCTTATTTAGAACTAAAAATGTGTCATGCTAAACATTTATGGTTTCCCTTCATGTGGGTTCACCTGTTTTTGTACAAAATTGTGCCAACACGTATGCACACAAACATGGACTCAATTTAAGATAATGACCTGTTTTTCTCGCTTTGCCTCATTCAGAGGGGAATCAGGGTGTCAAAAATAAACAACCTATAAGTGATCAATATGAGGACGTGCTTTTCTACAACCTAGAAACCCATTTCCTTCTGCCTCATTTGTGGTGTTGCTGTTTACAACCACATTTTCCTGTCTACACCATTTACCCAAGATTGTCATTATTAACTGCAGCCAGTTTGTGAATGGTTTCTTGTCTTTCAAAATAAATAGATGACAGTTTTTATAACATCAGTGCTCAAAGCTGGAGCAGCAGTGATTGTCCATCATCTCCTAAAGGGGTCGTCCTGCTGAGTTGATTTCAAAATGAGGTCATGTTTGTGTTTATTTTAGTAAGTGTGACAAGCCAATTATAAATAATTCACAATTGTTTGATTATCTTCCAAAGTAAGTTAAATATACAAATTTAACTATTACATAACTTGCTTGTCCCTGCTGTGCTTAATTTGTTTAAATATGAGCTAGTGTTTCTCTAGCTATGTATCAGTGGTGGTATGCGATCCGCCTCGAGTGGCACGCAAAATCATCATTTGAAAGTTGAGTTAATCCAGGGGTTCTCAAACCTTTTCTGACCAGGGACCCCTTATCCGCTCAAAAATCTTCCAAGGATCCCCTATCACCTTTCGCTCTGGTAGCACATTAAAATTCGGAAATTAAAGCTAAGCTATGCATCAAATTTGAATAAATGGTAAACTTCCTATGGTAATTTTTACTGGTTTTACTTGTTTCTATTCAAAGCTATCTATCTTTTCTATCCGAAAATCTATGTTTAGGATGGTATATCATAAGAAATTTTAAATTTTAAACAATTACCCTTAAAATTGGGGGACCCCCTACACCTGGTCCCACTTTGAGAACCACTGAGTTAATCAATATTGAGAACTGCCTTATACATAGTTTTGTCTCATTTTAGCCCAAATTTAGACCCGATAAAGTCGCTAGTGGGCTAGTGGTTGCCTGGAAAATATATTAAAAAAATTGTCTAGCCATGGTGTTTCTTTTCTGAATTCAGACCCACTCTTCACAATTTTGAAGAGTGGCAGGCGAGGCAAGGCTAGTAAGTAGTATAGCGTTTTGAGAAACACTGATACTAGCCATTTCAAGGAGGTAATCAATGTTGAGAAGGAACTGAATACATGTACGTAAATACAGTATGTATTAAGAAATGTAACACTACCATTTGGTGGTTTTGTCGGGATGCATGTTTTCCTTCTTTATTTTTTGAGCAAGTTTGTCTTTTCTTCTGACTAAATGCATATCAAAACTGAACCAAAAATAAAATCAGTTTCTAATCTTATGTAACTTTTTTCAGTATAAATTAATTGTAATGTTATAGTTGAATAATAACAATGCTAATTTTAATGTACAGGTCCATAGAATAAAAGCAAAAGAGTTAGAAGATCTGAAGAAAAGTTACAAAGAATCCATGGATGAATTGGAGACACTACGCACCAAGGTAAGCGTCCTTAACTAATGGGTCGAGTTCTGATGGTTTGATATGAAATTTTCGTATCTTTTTGTTTCTATTGTAGTTAAAATGTCTTGAGGATGAGCGACCGCGGTGGGAAGATGAGTTGAGCAAATACAGAGAGATCATCAACAGACAAAAAGCAGAGATTGGGCGTCAGAGAGAGAAACTGGAAGAGATCACCAAACTGGAGGAGCAGCAGCAACGGTACACACTACAGGGATTATTCTGTCGTTAGAGGACAAACACAAATAGATGTAAAAGTCTATGATGCATCACAAGGCAAGCTTTTGTTGGTGATGAAATAGAACACATTTTGCTCAATACCGTATTATTTTTTGGAGCATTGTTGCTTTTAAAAATCCAATGCAATTCATTATTAGTGTGCTCTTCATTACTTTAGTTTTTTGAGAGCTTAAAATTACTAGCTATTCATTTGGAAATAACAATAGATTCGTATTTATCTATTTCTGCCTAGTTTGGAAACAAAATACTTTTTTTTTTTGTCATGTGAATCAATCAAAATAAACATCTCAAAATAACCCAATGAAATGGAGAAGATTAAGTAAATGTTTGATGTTTTAATTTGCTAATAAATCCACATTGCAGTGGTTACCAGTAAAAATGACAATTCTCATTTTTAACATAGTGACTTGCAACTACTTTGTTTACTGCTGTCTATGTTTACTAAATATGTGCAAGCACTACCTTTTTTAATATAAATCAAATTTAAATGTGACGTTTTCATCCTTTAAAGTGCCCAGGATTTAGTACATTCCTTTTCTTGGATTCAAAGATAGGCCAGTGACAGATATAGCTCAAGGAGCATCGAGGAGGAGAATCCCTTTGTGAGTGTGGGACTGTGCCAACCGTTTGCAGAACGCTTCACAGTGAAACCTTTTTTCCGTTTACTGTAATGCTTACTATTTTCGCCCATCAAAAGAGAGTTGTGTTGACCCAAATTAATATATGCAAGAGATCTTTTTTTTTTTTTTACATCTTGGCGGACTATTTATGAAGTTTTCCACTTGTCACCAGTAGGTTTTTGAGCTAGTTTTTTTCAAAGCTTTTTTATATAAATAAAACTTCAGCTAGCACTTCAGTGTATAAAACTGGTTCTTAAAATCCAACTCAATTCTGGATATGAAAAAGTAGACATACAATGGTATTTGACACAAAACTTTCAAATCAATGTACTAATCACAATCCACAAAAGAACAAACAATATAAGGAAGAGCTGAAAGAACTGGATACATACCAATACTATGGTTAAATTGAGTCTATTCAGACTACTTGTGTTGAGTACACATAATGAACAATGATTAATAATAATGTTTCTATTACTGTGATGTCACTGTATGACCTTAGTGAGCTTGTGGTAACCACAAGTGACTTACCAGTACTTGTGTTCACAGGGACCAGGGGGAGATCACTGTGCTCCGTGAGGAAGTGGACAGTTTGACAAACCAGCTGTCAGACCTGCAGCTCGACGTTACTGGCAGTAGGGAGCGAGAGGCTGAGCTCCTTGGCTTTACTGAGAAACTGAGCAGCAAAAACGCCCAGCTTCAGTCAGAGAGCAACACTTTACAGGCCCAGCTGGACTCACTCACCAGCACCCACACACAGCTCCAGTCCCTGCAGGAAGAGACCAGCCGCCAACTAGAAGACAAGGTCTGGAATCAACAGAAGCATGCAAAATGTTCATTATGATCAATAAAAATAGGACTTTTACAAGACTTATGATGTAAAAGAGCAACAGAAAGCGTGGATTCTGTATATCACCAATGGGTTGTTGTAGATGGGAACAGTTAATGCTTAAAGTAAACCAGATAGGCCTCATTTCTAATAATAATAAATAAAGTAATAAACCAAACTTGAATTATTCAGCATAATATGTGTTATCCATGGATTCTATGGGCAGCTACTGGGAATGGGGCTATACATTGGAGACCTTAATATAAATTGTTTCTAGTGTGGCTGGGTAATATGACAAAAACATAAACATCACAATTATCTTGGAGCCAAAACACAATTTAGATTTTTTTTCTTCTTTGTTTTCTTATTGCATTTTAAATATCACTATCACTTACTGAGAGCAGGACAAAAACTGACCAGTATTGCCAGATTTTCATAGAGCAACAAGTGAAGTGACCAATCTTTAGAATTCTCAGAATAGAAATGAGCCAGAAATGTGACAATTCACAGTGTGAATGTTCAATGCCAGTCACATATAATACATTTAAAGTTATGCACTTTAAATGTGTTTTTTATTACAAGATTTAATTGTACCACTTAATTCTCCAAGGCTGACACCTGAAGTGCATGCATTGAAAAGTAGGCCAAAATAATAAGCAGGTCAGTGAATGCCACATGCAGTTGCTATGAGAGCCTCAATTTACAGACTAATGTGTTATAATTGGTAACATGGCAACCTGGAAATACTTAATATGCTGTGCTACGGATTGAATTTCTCTTTAATTTTATGAAAATTCCTAAATCGTCATGAACCTGCCTTTCAATCCTTGACCACCACATGTTTAAGAATGTTTTTGTTTTTTGTTTCTCAAATGTTGCAGTCTCGACATCTGAAGCAAGAAGAGATTTCGAGACAACAGGACGTGCAGGCCTTGGAGCAGGAGAGGGGCGCTTTGCAGAAAGAAGTGTCCCAGCTCAAAACCAGAGTGGAAGAGCTAAGAGACGAGCTCATGACTCAGAAAAGGAAGCAAGCCGCCAACATCAAGGATCTGACTAAACAACTCACGCAAGGTCAGCATTCACTGCCACTGTTTGTATCACTTTACAGTTTTCTCTCAGTGCGGCAGACGGCTCTATCATTAGAGGCTTAATGCTGCCACATATGGGGATTCAGTGATTATGCAGCAGGAACGGAGTGAAAGAGCCATTTGGCATCTACCCATTGGACTGTGTACCCTTCCTTTCTGTGATGAGCGATCTTGACAATAAATGAATATAATTGATAGAGCTGGGGCAGTACATTTTTGTGACAATACAATGCCATTGGATTGGGCGATATATCGTATATCAAGATATTCACTGGACAAGACATGAACTTGGCCATATCGTAAATATCAAGATATTCTTATTCTGTGTAAAAATACCTCATGAAATTGATGAAAAGCAGTTGCGAGTTACAGAGAAAAGTGAGTTTGTTGTAATAGTCACATTTTATGTGTGTTTAATGCATAGAATTTAGTTTCATTTAGTTTTACTCAGCAAAAGGCATGACCCACATTAATTTATTCAAAGTAAATTCACATTTTTACTTTCTAATCAGCAGATTATAGGCTTATAAAAGAATTATTTCACTTAAAATGTAATATCAAAGACATGGAGATATATATCGTGTATCGAGATATGAAAAAAATATATCGAGATATGCATTTTTCTCCATATTGCCCAGCCTTACAATGCCATCACAATACATAGAACAAATGTCAATAATGGCTTTTAACAGGCAAATTTAAAGTTGAAAAGTAAATGAATGATAATATAGCAATCACATTTTAACCTTGTGTCTTACAAGGTAGTCAATTTTGATTATTACAATCATTACAAAGAAAAATCCAATATGATTTTAGATTAATGTTTCGTAATAATCAGCCATTTACAACTAAAACTTCATTCTTTTTAGAAAGTATGATTTCTAAAACTGCTCACCTTTGGTTAGTGAGAGAGAAAATACTATATTGTGAATTTTGTTTCTTCTTAAAATATATTAAAATAAGGAATTGTGACATTCTTGAAAACCACACCAGTAATTTGCAATTTCTGTTAGTTTTACTGTGCAATAGAAGGCGGCGATATCATCTTAAACTTGCCATTAAATAGAATATTGTACAATGCGTCCAGACTCGCCTCCTACAGTAGATGACATGTTGGAGTGACAGGACAATTGCCTAGGGTTGAACAATCATTTATCAAGCGAGCGCTCTGATAATGTGGCAGGCGAATATTCATTTAGGTGGTTTTGCTCATGCGGCGCAGGTTTGCTGAGCCCGCACTCCTGTGAAAATACATCCAGCTCACAGTTATTCAAATAGACGTTCCAGCGAGTTCAGACAAATCATCATTTATGCATAGCTCTGACTTTTTCGGTTGACTTTGTGGTATCATTAATTACTGCTGGGATTCACAGTCACTGCTTCCAATTTTCTTTTTAAAACTATATCATTCATACTGACAGATAATTCATTGCCAGTAGGTTCTGTTCACGTGACAGCACAACATTCAGCAGGCCAATAATGTTAAATACATACGTTTGGCAACTAAAATCAGTATTGTTTAAACAACGCTTTTTGTTGTAATATAAAAACTGAATGTGTTTAGTCACAAATAAAAATTTGATGAAATGTGTGGAATTACCTTTTAAATATTGATGACCAATTCAATTGTTAATAATAGAAAAAAAGTCCACCATCTGGCCTCCTGGCATCATCACAAACTACACCTTGAATGCAAACTATTAGTATGACTTTGGCTATCACTTAAAAAGGTTTTCTGTTCTGGTAGTTGACCTTGTAGATGATTTGTTGTAGCTGATCAAATCCACCTAAAAACATACAAATTTTATCCTTTTATGTGTTGCAGCTCGTAAAAGATTAGAACAGGTTGAAAATGGAGGCTGCGACCGAGACGTTAGCAGCATGGGAAGTCGTTCCAGTTCTTCAGGTATCAATCATCCTAACGGTAACATCATTTTTGTTTTTGTTTTTCTCCTTTTCACTATCATTTCCAACATTTGTAATATTTTAAGCTTTTAAAGAAAGAGATATTTATTGTTGTATGTCTTGTTTTTTTTTTTTTAAACAAAGGCTCCTTAAATGCTCGGCACAGTAGTAGTGTTGAGGAGCGGTCGCCTGAGTCTCAGTCGGGCCATTCTGTGGTGGCCACAGACAGCTTCCCAGAGGTGGACAAAGCAGTGCTGGTGGAGCGTATTGTCCGGCTGCAAAAGGCTCTGGCCCGAAAACAGGAGAAAATTGAATTTATGGAAGACCACATCAAGCAACTGGTGGAGGAGATCCGCAAGAAAACAAAGTGAGTGGCACAAAACCGGTGAAATGAACGGGAAGTAACTTTTTAAGAGCTTAACAACCATTAGCACAATGGTAAAACGTAAATAATTTCACCAGGATTTTTAGGTTTCAAACTGTGACATAGACATAGATGGGACTCTGAATAGATATAATATCTACTGGGGTGTACTGGGGTGAAACAGATTTTTTTGTATCTATAAAACTGGGTATAGTGCCTTTAATGGACCTTTGTATATTAATGGTGTAGATGGAGGCTTTCTTTTTTTGGACTTTCCACTAATTTATTACTTCTAACTTTCTCTCACAAACATCAATTTGAGTAATGTGTATCAGGGGACATGTTTACCATACGCACTATTCCATCAGTAATAATTAGAAACACATGAAAATCTGTCATATTTTATGCTAAATTGTCTTTTTTTTTAGTTTTTAAATCTGCTCTAGCATTGCGTTCTCAGTAAAAGCACAGCTGAAGTTCGTGAGATACTATTCCCTCCCTTCTGAGCCTCAGAAAACACTGCATATCAGGCAAGATCAGATTGATTATTTCACTTGTACCTTTACAGCTTGGTGCTCAATTTCTGAAACTCATAATTATCAGTGTGCTCAGTGTGGGTTCTTATAAAAGTTGCCAAACTTAAGGTTCTCGAGACTGTTTAAAGCCACAAACAATGCAAACAAGGCAATGCATCATAGCTGTTCTTTTAAAGTAGTTTCTAACAACATGATTCAATAGTAGTCAGCAAGTTCATGCCACTAAATGTTTTCAACTAGCTAAACTTGAGTCAGCTGCATGCGTGTGCTACAGGTGAAAGTGGTGAGAAAATTCTCTCTTGATGCACCACTTATACAATTTCTTTCTCTTGATGATTTTTAAAGGTCAATTTCAAACAAGCCACCCCTGTTTTTTATACAAAAATTATTACGCTACATTGCTCTCAGAAAGATGTTTCACTTTCTAGTATAGCTTTTTTTTCTGGTTCTTTTTGTGGCATACAAAGAAGCCAGGCTATTAAGAATTAGAAGGTGCTTAACGTACGACCTTGCCTGTGCATATTTACTTTGACACTTTTGTTTAGCCTTGATACCTCTCTCTATCTCATCTCCAGACTTCTAATGATACAGTAATTTGTGACAAACTTCCGTCAGAGCTATTAATAGAGTGGATCGCGGGCACCAGCGATTCACTATGGATTGCTAATTATGTTTTGTCAATTCTGAGCTGACGAGGGACTGAAGGGCATTAGGAATAGCATAATTGCTGCTCACCTTCACGTGTGGTCTTTTCTGTGTGCTTGGAATAGATTTTGAGTTTGGGGGTTCACTGCTTACTGCAAATAAAGATTTAAGCACCTGTGTTTTCACTGCTCAGTGAGTGGAATTTAGTAGAATGAATTGCATTACTTATCAAAGTCGCCACAAAAGTTCTGAATGAAACCAGGATCACAGTAAAAACTTGAATGTCTTTTCGTCTACACTTGTATTTTTCCCGTGTTGACTTGTATTAGCCTCAACCTACATTCAAGAGTTAAAATTGAGGACGAATCCCACGGTTGTGCAGCTAAATTTAGCCGTTTTAAAAATCTCAGCGAGGCAGGGGTTGTTGCTCGATGGATGAGGATGTGAATCGTGTCCTTTTTGCCTTTCTCTTCCAATCCCTCTAGGACGCCCTGGTGAACACCGACAAGATAACTGAGAGCCTCAAGCAGGTGGCGGAAATAGAGTCAGAAATGAGGAAGCACAAGTTTAGAGGGACTTTGATAACAGATCATATGAGCTGGAAAGTTTTGTTTTTCCTTTTATTTGGTGAAATCATATGCTATTTGGAAACTAATGTGTCTCTTGATGCCAGATTCAGTTATGTGCAAATGTTAGTGGTAGTTTTAACAATAAAAGGCACAAAAAAAATATGAAAGACAACCGAGACACTAGTCTAACCGAGAATGGTTAAGACTGGGCTTGCAACAATGCATCAACTAAATGTGACTGGTCCTTTTCAAAAGATTATCGTATGTATATTTTGTAACTTCACTGAGCATATTCTAAGGCAAACACAAAGGATTTATCAAAGGCTTAACAATGGAATTATTAAATTAATATGTACAAAAAACTTAGACAGGTCTATTTTGCCCTTTGTCTTAGCCTTGGTCTTAATTATTCCTCTGTTGGCCACTAGTGGCTCTCTCCAGGCGCTATACAAGTACTCTGTCAGTGTAGAAGGTGTGGCTTCAACCAGATGTGGGGGTGCAATTTCCTTTAGTGAACTGAGATATGTCATGTCTGTGACAAGTGAGCAGCTGCATTAAGATCAGTTTGGGAAAAAAGTGTAATAATAGAAATCGATTTGGTGAAAGTCTATTCATATGACAGACTTTAACAACTTTGTCTAAAAATGTGTCTTTTCTTTTACATAAGGTTCACTGAAGGAAATTGCACCCCCACATCTGGCTGAAGCTGCACCTTCTACACTGACAGAGTACTGTATAGCGCCTGGAGAGAGCCACTAGTGGCCAACAGAGGAATACTTAAGACCAAGGCTAAGACAAAGGGCAAAATAGACCTCAGAAACTTATTCTGATTTTTATTGCAATGCACTTTTATTGTAATCATTTAGAATCCTTCAACTATGATTCAACATTTATCTGAAAAAAAAAACACGTCTTGATACAGTTAAAAATATTATTGCAGCTACCAGTAATTATTTTCCTAAATTATCATTAAACTGAACATTATTCTTCAGATCGCAAAAGAAGATTGGCAAATTTGATAATGTATGTTATTTGACTGAGATTAATCTACAGATGTTCTGCTTAGCTTGAGAACATTGTCTTATATTTAATAGTTAGAAAGATGAATGATAACAGAGCTGAAAGATAGATGGATAGATTTATGTGTCTATCTGTGTCTGTCCGTCTGTTCGTTTGTCTAAGACCTTGTTTCCTAATCTGATATTTTTATTCCAAGATAAATGCTCTTTTCATAAAGAAAAACAAATCTAGTTCATACATGTCAATAGTTCACTAAATATTTCTAAATTCTAAATATTTCTATCTTGCACATAACATTACACTAAAAGTCAAAGAACATTTTGTACCCCAAACCTTTTAACCACGTGGACAAAACCTACATGATGCATTTCTTCCAAATGATCCATAGGCTTAAGAAGGACCTCTGCTTTCTTCAAGGACACTATCTGTCCTTCAACCTCTACACCTGGTTATTATCAGCACCGCACCTAAATGGCCTTTCTGTGTGAGCAGAATTCAAATGAAAGCCAAGCACCACCTGAACAAAACAGGAGGTGGTCTGGGGCGTTTTATGCAGGAAGCAGCCTTTCACAACGTTGGGGATGTAATCAGCGATAACTGCGTTCTGGGGCCGAGTAGGTTTTGTTGTCAGGCGCTGAGCATGTGCACCTGCTGAATGTGTGAGGGAGAACAATGGGATGGATCCATTCAAGGTGGTGTATAGATCTGTTGAGAGCCTGTTAAACCTGGTCCATCTTTTTTAACAGAAACATTGTTTACATTAAAAAAGACACCCTCATTAAGAAAACAATACACGCCTATTTATATGGATCAGAAACAACAAAACTTTTGAATTCAGAAAACACAACATTCAAAGGGATGCTACTTTATGAACATGTCTGAAACTGTAATCACAATATTTAAAACAATAATTGATTAAGTATATGTCAGTATTGCTTAACTTGAGTTAGAATAGTCGTATGCTGCACTTCCGGAGGTCATATGTAATTCCCTCTTCCAAATCAGAATTTATCAGACTTAACTTGACTTAATGTTTAAAAAAAACTTTATTTCAGTACTCAGATACACTTTTTATTTATCTTTTTTTGTTTATATATTTACATATCACAAAAGCCATCAAGCAGGTCACAAGTACAACTTACTAGCATGACCTGCATTCCAGAATCTTTTTTTTTAAGTTGTATAATATCTACACCTTGATTTGTCAGTCTAAGTAACTGACAAATCGAGATATTAACCCTATAGGTACTAGGCACTAAGTCACTCCAGTTTCTACACGCTATTAGACATTTTATTGACCTTGATTGATGGTGCTTATTTAGGCTCATTTAGACTAATGGCTTTTACCTATTCCTCGCCGTGATGCTTGTGCATGCCTTTACCACATCTTCATCTGGCTACATCTTTAATTTCTGTCACTTTTTTATTTCTAACACTATCGCAAATGGGAATGGGCTCCAAAAATGGGCCCAGTGTAAAGTCTAGTTAGAGGTAAGTCCCATCTTTCAGCTTGTGCTCGCTGTACGGACGCATGAGAGAGTGTGGTTACATTTAATTATCCTTCTGCTGGTGGCCTGTGTTAGCTAGTGCCTTTTTAGTTTTTAGTTACCTGACATTTAGTTGTGTTTATGCAGTTTTACTTACTGTAGCTGTAGAATTGATGTAAATAGTGCTTAATGCTGTTTGACTTCTGATAAGCAAATCTATTATTAAGATCGCTTCAGCATTTTACACATTATATTCTTATGTTGTTCATGTTTTGTATTTATATAGACATGGCATGGCATTTCATTGTTCTTGGTTACAATTATTATTTTATCAGAAGTCACTGGCATGTTTTTCTTCCTCCTTATTACTCTTCTTATGTACTTGCTTGTTGCTGTTTTTACACTCTTGGTGCCTCCAACATTGCTTCCGTTCAGTAGAGAAAGCTGTGCTATCTGCGTTGTAGCAAGATGGTCCCTTCTTATTCTTTGTGTCCGTAGCACATATTTTGATGTCACAATGGAAAAAACAAAACCCAGTTTCTTGTACCAATGATCCTTTCACTACAAAATATTAGTATTATATTTTTCTTGTCTTGTGCTACTTCTGTAACTGATTAAAACCACTTTTTATTTAATTGCTGCTGATTTTCTTGGAGTGGATGCTTAGCAATGATCATATTTTGGTGCCTGATTGGTCAGTTGTTATTGTTCATAGCTCGCTTTTCAAAGTAAATTGTAAAATAAAAAACATGTAGAGCCTTTTAAAGCCTAAACAGCGAGTCTGGTGGCAGACAAAAATGTATTTAGTGTATTTAGTAGATATAAAGATGCAGATGTTTCAATTGAATGAGAGACTGAATCAAGGGAGCTACTGTCTGCTTCCTATAAGAAACCTGCCGGCTCTATTTTACTTTGAGCTGTCATTACATTGAAGTTTAAAATTGACAGCTATTTTAAGCCCAAGTTATAAAAAAATACTTTGCAATACACTAGAATAGCTTTAGATTGTTTTGTTTGTACGTTGTCTCGTTTTGCCTTTTGTTTAGTCAAGATTGACACAAGAAGTTTCATAATTTCCTTTTGCATTGATAAGAGAAACAGCTTAAACTAGCCTAAAACAATATATGTACTTAAGATTTGACAAATCTAAAGTTAACTGTTTTTACTGATTGCAGTGGATGTCTATCTATGGAGTTTAAAAACAAAGAGTTGCACTTTCTGTATTGTAACGCATGACAAGTGGAATTGTCAGGTACATAAAAAAGCCACATTCTAACGAGGAAATAATTGTATATGTCCATACAAGAGAGCTCTACAGAACTTCCAACTAAAAGTATTTGATTGTTGACATTTTCTGTTAGTTTTAATTATTTTTGATTTATGTAAAATACCATGTTATTAAGAAATGACGTTTGGTACAGAATACAAATTTTATTATTTGTCAAAAAAAAAAAAAAAAAGTTTAGATATTATTCTGGTTTAACATTTGGGGGAGGGGGCAAAATGAAGGCAAGGAAAAGAGCATTTTCCTTAACTTCATTTTGGTAGACTAATTGATCTACAGGACATGCCTTAGTTAACCAATATTTTATTTTGAGATTTTCTTACAAAAGAACTTGTCTGCACAACTTGCATTCAAGTCATCCCTCTTACAACTTCAGAATGGACCGTCGCTGAGACTAATTTCCTCTAAACGAGTGTTTATCTCTATTCGGCTGCTGCTAGTGAAAGAAAGCCAATAATCTGTGCGGTAATAATGATACATTTGAATTGTGCAGACAAATATTTGATGATGTTCTTTTCTAAAGAGAGATAAATCATACAAGCTTACGTCCACTACATGGGACTGTATTCAGACAATAAATAAATTCATTATCAACAAAGTTTACCATAACTTGTATTATTGTGCTACGCTTTATTATCTGTTTTAGGTTGATGTTATAAAAAATCAAAAGGGATGATTTGCGTCACTGTCTTCAAAATAGGCTACAATTGAAGCATTTCACACCCAAAATGCATTTCTTCGTCAGTAGAAATTCCTCAGCACCTGTGACCTGTGAATTCCCCCCGCAGTGACGTGAGCGACACCATCATTTTCGGGCCTAAATGTGTTTTTGACTGGCTCGCACTTGTTTCCCCACAGAATTATCCAGAGTTACGTGCTGAGAGAGGAGACTGGGGCGCTGTCGTCAGAGGCGTCAGACATTAACAAGGCCCACCTGAGCCGCAGAGGGGGCATCATGGCGTCACTCTACACCTCACACCCAGCGGATCACGGCCTGACCCTTGACCTTTCACTGGAGATCAACAGGAAGCTGCAGGCGGTACTGGAGGACACACTACTGAAGAACATTACTCTGAAGGTGAGAAAGCTGAATGCACCTGCCTTTGTTGCATAATATGTGAGCTGCTTTGGAAATCCATGGATACATTTTTTCTTCTGTGTGTAGCAAGAAAAAAAATATTTTGCCATTTGTTTTGATCAAGTTGTGATTAAGAAAACGTACATAGCCCAGTATTTTTTTTTCTGGCCCTTCTTTCAGATTTATGTCTAAAAACACCCTTTCTGGATCTCAAAATGGATTAAATTGATATTTTTAAAAATCCATTAAAAAGTGTGTTTTTTTAACCATAGATTCATCTTAGAAAACCTAATTAGCCTAGAATTTTCTTTTTGTGTTTGTTTATTGTGGTTTGATTAATAACTTGCATCAGTTATCCTAATAAGCTTGGTCTTACTAAAGTGTCATTATGCTTAAAATACAAAACAATCCCTGAATCAGTTTTCTTGTGGTAGAAATAGAACCTTTTAAAGATATGTTGTTATTTTAATATTGTATTCTAATTAAGGCAAAAAAAATCAAACCTAATTACATTTGTGTGTTAAATATCAATACGCTGAATGAGTTCATCCAGCACTATCCTTAAGTAACAAAGCACAAGTTGTTCCAGATCTAACAAGAGTAATTAATCATTTTCAAAACCTAATTTTAGCCCTCCCTCATTCCAAATATCCAATGCACTTTGATTTAGACTTAAGAGAAATTGACACATGACATAAAAACAAATTGACACATGACCTAGAAATTGCCCTTGAGAAACTTTGAATGGACAGTAGCGATGGGTGGATCAATAGAAAATATTGATATTTCTACAAACATGCAATTTTTTATAAAATCTCACCTTGTCATCTTTCCGTTTATCCATACCTTTTAAAACACATTTTAGGCTTTGTGCATGTGTTTTTTTTATATGTCTTTGTCATTCTTTACTGGCTACAGTGGAGAGAAATAAGGAACGCCAAGGTAAAATTCTTTCAGTTCAAGAAGTCTGTATTCTTTAAACAACACTCGCTGGTCTGTGTATTGAATTTATATTGCTATACATGCCATTGCCAAAGTATTACTCGGTATTATAATTAACTAAACTGTCTCTAGTGGAGGGACCAGCTTTAGATGTGTTCAGGACTGATATTCATTTGCAAATGGAGTTCAAGTCTAGTGCCACTAGGATAGGTCATCTTTGCAATATATTTTATCAGACAGACCATCACTCAAATTATGTGAAACACATTTTAGGGTCTAAAATATGCATCAACCTTTAGCTTTACCACATACTGCATCAGATAGATTTCCTTTGGAAAATGGAACAAATGGTGCCCAAATGTCTTCAACAATGAGTAAGTCACGTTCAATTTCCCTCATGCCTCAACTTAATTAAGTTCTGGCTGCATTAAAGGTTGACTATGTAACTTTTTTGGTGAAGAGTTCGCCACCTTTATGCTCCCTTGAATGCTATTGATTTGCCTCAAATGTTCCTTGAGATCACATAAGTATGCTCATCGTCATGGAAACCCACAGGGGACACCGGGTAAAGCTCAAGATATGACTGCCTGAATCACAGAATGAATGCATAAAAAATAAAAATGTTCACATTCTGGAGCATTTCACATTTCAATAAGACCACTTACCAGAAAAGCTTCATAGTACATCTTTTTTTGTGTGTTAATATTCTTTTTTGGTGTCTAATGCCGAGCCATCACTGTATTTGTATTTTTTGGAGGACTTAAACAAACTTACTGTATAACTTATGTGTACAGGAATCTAAATGCAAATGCTAAAACATTCCAAAATGATCTGGGTGACGCAAGCTGAATCTTTTCATTGAATAGATGTATTATTGCAGTAGTGTGAGCTGAATGCCAGTGACCAGTGAGCCAATGGACAGCTGTGGACCATTACATGTAATTACTGGACCATAAAAAGTGCAGTCTATTAACATTTTGGCTAACACTTGCACATTTCAATTATGCGAGTTCCTGTACACCACTGAAAGCCAAAAAATACACACAAATTCATCAAAGTAAAGCGACATAAAATAATGTTCTCCCAGGTGCGTCTGTAGGCTCCCACTTCATTTCTATAAAATTCTTTTAACGTTGTCTTTGTTCCTCTCCTCCCACATCACAGACATTCCCTCAGTGGCTCTAATGAGTCTAAATGCCAGCACAAAAACATTCCCTCACTGATAAACAGCAGTATGTTAGGTAAAGAACTATCCAATGACAAGAAATTACAAAAATGTGTCGGGTTTTAAGAACTTGATGCGTTTGGGTCTTCTATCTCAAATATTTCAGCTCTTGTATATTGAGTCAGTGTGATCTGGCTGTGTCTTTGCTGTGACAGCTGCCACTGCATTGGGCTTGTCAGGTTCGTCACTTTTAAGATGGATGGCGTTTTGACTATTGAAATATTGGACTATTGATGCTGACAGTCCAAAAGGAAGACAGTCCAGTCCACTCTTATAAAATCTTGTTTTCTTCCACCAGGTCTAGCATAATTATTTAATTGTGTTTTCCCAAGTTGGTATTCTACTTTTTTGTCCTTGATATTGTGGCCATTCAGGTCAATTGTTTACTTGACTGTGATTACAGCTTTAGATTAAGCTAATAACGTCTAAATTAGTATGTCCCAAAGTGGAGCTCTTGGCCCTCCATTTGCGAAGCGAAGAGATGCTGAGATTTGTTAAAAATGTTTGATTACATTTTAAGTTTAAAAGATTGTCAAAGTACACCAAAACAGTGTTATTGTGCTAAGACATGTAGATTAAATACAATTCAATCACTTTCTTATTGCAAATAAACTTTTTAGATGCAACATAAAATGAGGTTTGCCGAAAATCATCATATTAGCTTTCGAGGAAAAAAGAACATTCATTTTGGCCAAATTTGGGTACCCGTGGTCTTGACCATAGTCAAATCTGGTCTTCAAGTCACTATTGGTTGACTCTTCAGTGGCCTAATGAATTAATAAAAGTTGCAATTTTTACTGCACATTTTAAAAAAATATTTCCTCAAAGCTTGGGATTGGTGGTACATTAGCATCAGTATTCATATTGGCCAATATCAAGAGTTTTTGTAATGTACCAGATGATTTCTAGAAAAAAAAGGCTGATTTTGGCGACATTTTCAGATCATATTTTATGTCTTAGAAAATTCATATCACGCTAAATCAAAATCATGGTAGTATTTTGAATAAATGAATGGCCCTCCGCTTTGTGCTAGTTTCAGCATGTAGCAACCACAACAACTTCAGGCTAGAAAATATAAGGTTTGTTTCACACCAAAACAATGTGGAGGTTATGATCATGAAGGGCCAACAAAAATCTGCCTCAGGGCTGCATTTGTGCTTGTTTGGACTTACTGTACGTATTCTATAGCTGCAATACTGACTTTTCTGTTTATCTGCTTCTCTAATGTTTTTTTTTTTTAGTTAAAATTATAATTGTTTTCACCCTTCAAACATGAAGTCAACCTACGGCCTTTTTAGAAAATCAAAAGTGGTGTGGGAGTGTTTTCTGTCAGAGTCTTCTTTCTGAAGTTGAAAGTGATTGACAGTAAACAGGAAGTACTAATTAATGACAGTAAATCAACAGGCCTAAATTAAGACTTGGCTGCTTTCATAACTACTCAGATTCATTGACAACTAATTGACAAATGAGATGCAAGTGCAAGAAGCAACTTCACCTAAATGTTTTGCACAAATCTCTTTGTTTTCAGGAGAATCTGCAGACGCTGGGGGCAGAGATCGAGCGGCTCATCAAACAACAGCGAGACCCAGACGACAATGCAAGACGGAAGTAAAACGCAAAATACAAAACACTTAAGGGAATCTAATTTTAATCTGCGTCAAATTTGAAACTTTATCCTTCACTCAAAATTTGGAGAAATCAGTGTGCGTTTTGAAAGTGCCAGTAGCTTGTCACTTTGATTCTGGGCATACTTGAACTGCCATCTGTTAAACGAAATATTCTTCTTGTGGCTCAAGTCGGTCTGTGTAGAAAGCCTTCCAAAAGCGGCTTTCCAAATTGCCTTCCTCCATCTTGAATGTACAGCAGTCTACCTGGGGATGGTCACTACAAGACGTTTTATCCATGACAAAAGCATAAAGAGTTTTCATCGCAGCGCTGCAAAGTGGGATATGGCATGCTGGCGTTCCCTCTACCTCTTTTCCCAAAGTCCATCTGCCAACAAGCCAAATGTATTCTTGCTTTTTAGCCCGCCACACTCCGTAGTGAAGAGGAGAAATGCATTTGTGGCTTTTACGTGCCACCTGCAACATTATTCCCGTTTTTATTTGTGTAGCACTTAAAGGACTAAGCAGAAAAAACACAAATGAAGCTCCAGAACACCAGAAATGCAGTCAGGCAGCACGTTTGAATGTGTGAAAAGCTGAAGGAAAAATGACCATGTGATGTTTGTGAATAAATGGTGAATGTTAATTTATTATTCTGTGTAGCTCATAGAAATTTTATTTTTTAAATGTTTAATATTCTTTTATGTTAATCATTTCTTGATGATTTAAACGTTTTTGCCTCTTTTCTGTTTTATTCCTATTGGTCACAAATATAGCTGCATCTCAGTTAAATTGAGAAAATTGTGGAAATGTAGTTTATTTCAGTGCCTCATTCTAATGTGAGTGATTTAAAAGTTCATTGGATTTATGGGTTTTAGCTTCCTGTATATAAGCAAAACTTTAAATTATTCAAAATTTTAAATTCGTTTTTTAATTGCTATGGCAAAGGTCCTCATTTCTCAACTCTGGTAACCATCTGATGATCAAAGATTTCATGGTATTTAAATATTATTTTTCAAAACCATTTAGGCTATGCCAGCAACATTTTTTATAATTCCTATAATTACTAAAACAAATTTTGCTTTATATACCGAACAAAATCAATTTGGATTTCTTACATTTAATTTCAAGACATGCATGTGTATTTGTTCGTATCTGTAACATTTCTCCACAAATACGTTGAGATGTTGTCTTAACTTCTCTTGCACTGTGTGTGATAATATCTACCACGGAAAGGGGCAAA
This sequence comes from Mugilogobius chulae, assembly GCA_038363315.1. Taxonomy (NCBI): domain Eukaryota; kingdom Metazoa; phylum Chordata; class Actinopteri; order Gobiiformes; family Gobiidae; genus Mugilogobius; species Mugilogobius chulae. The sequence continues at coordinate 31,519,334 of CM076401.1, read as the reverse complement.
AATGTTTTTATCCTTTTGATGTTTTTTCTGTTTGTTGCTCAACGGAGTTCATCGAAAACAAGAGTCAAAGGGTTTGTAGATGTTGCTCAGGAAAGCCAATAGAAAGACAGAAATTTACCTAGGGACAAAGTGCAATTCTGTTCCTCTTTTTATTAAATTACAATTTTATTTTCATAAATTTATGTGTGCCAGAAAATTATTGTTTTATATGATGATCGTGTTTATTCTTTTGTCTCTGCATGGATACAATTCATGTGTGCCTTCTTATGATTAAGTTTCGTCTGCTCCAGATTGGACCTTCTCCAAAATGACGCTAAAGTTTTGTAAAAGAATTTTTAATTACAAGCACGTACCAAACACCTGCAGAGCTACACTTTCTCATTACATTGACACAGCATGACAAGCAACCTGGTTTAGAATCTGTAAAGCCATAAGCATTTGATGTGATCCAAAGAGCTGTCATAGAAGATAAGTCTCCTTCCTCTTTGTAGCTCAATCTAATGCTGGCTTTATAGGTCACGAATGGCTACTGGTCCATCTCCTTACCTTCGCCTCGGGGCTGCGCAGAAATGAAGAGATAAAAGTTTTAAGGATTGCGGTCGTGCAGATCTTATAGCCAACCTATACAGTGCATCTGGTGTGGAATGCTTAATGCTGCAAGACTTGTCTTTTCGGGGGGTTTTCAAATGTTCACTGACCATCACAGTACAGCTCCACTCAGCACAAGATTATTTGGGGTTTTTTTCTTCATGTATTACAATTTTTATTCCTATCAAACCAAAACATTCAAAGTTTTCCAATTTGTCTGTGAAGTACTTATTGATTCTGTTTAAATCTACTTTATCAAATACAATTAGTTTATATCCTGTATCAAGATATGAAGACTTCTGGTCAGTGCTTTAAGTGGGCAAAAAGACGTCCCTGTACTGCCCAAAAAGAAGTGCTGGTATTCCATTTACAGTCTTTTAAGCTTGTTAAAATCATGACGTGCTGAACCCTCAAAGAAGTGCCGGTACTCAAATGGGGCATTTTTAACTGGTGGAAGTGAATATCTGTGCATTTCGGCCAACTTCGAGCTATGCAGTATTTCAACCTTTATTTAGTTGATAATGTACAGTATACAGTACTCAAATTGCAATAGAAATAATAGTTAGATTACTCTTTTAATCAAGAAGCAGACTAGGTAACTTCTAAAATAATAATTTGTTGCAATCTTACCCAAAATATTAGCTAAATGCAAAGGACCAACTATATCATATTGACCAGGTGCAATGTCATGCATACTGATAGCAGTTTAATGGAGGAAACATATTTGAGTTGTTGTTTTGTTTTGTTTTTTTTTATTTAAATTATTTTCCTCAAAGTCACTGAAAAATTAGCCAAACAAATGTGGTTTAAGTCTGAATTCCTGTGCCGAGCTCATGTAGAAATTTATCAAAAGTCATTAGAAGCAGAGTGTGAAAAATGAAGAGTAATATATCACAGATTATTAGGGAACTTGGCCATAACTGTCTCAACCATAATTGTTAATCAACTGTGGAAGTGATTAGGAAGCCATTTATTTTGGAGAAAAAGATAAATGATCATACTGACCTTTTGAGCAAATGAAAATATGCTGCGACTTTTGTCAATGAATGTTGTTTGTGAATTATGTGCTTCTCAGTAAAAAAAAATAATTGGAAAAAATCTTTACATTTCAGCAGCTTCGCTTAGGCAAATTTAGAATCAATACACATTGAGTTTTGTTGGTTTACGCTCCATTTATCCAGGCCCAAAAAATGCTTAATTTGAACTGAACTGCTGAAATGATAATTCCTATTATATTTTACTGAGACTCGCCTGTTTGTTTGTGTAAAAAATGATGGCATTAAATGATTGAATGCTATTTCCTCTGTGCAATGATTCTCCTCCTTCTGTTATGTGGAATAAACAAACTGTGATTATGTACATTGTATATATGGTTCTGTAAAAATGTGATGATGAAATTGCTTTTAAAAACACTGATTCTGGATTATGTTGTGTATACTGTGTCTCGAGGGAATAAAAGGGGTTGACTCTTTACCTTTTGTTGTTGACGAGTTGTGTTTTTCTGCTAACAAGACGTTTGTCCTTTTTACAGCAGTGTCCTTATACAAGTCCAGGTGGAGGAGTGGTTGAGCTTGGAGATATGGAAATAACGTCACACGTCCTACAGCTCACTTCAAAAGGAGATGTGTCAGCAGAGGAGGAGAGAGCCAGAGGTCAGTGCTCATCTCGGCAGCAATGTCAATCACATCGAGACCAGCGTTGCATAAGATGAATTAGGCCATGAACCAGTTAGCACAGGTCAGGCGTAAAAAGGCAAGGAAATGAGGCCACTGGGTGTGAGTGGATTTTTGTCTTCAATATTTGTACTTTAGTCGTTTCTTACAGATTAACCAACCAACTAGAATTGAGATGACTAACTGACTAATCGTGACTTGTCAATTATGAAAATGAATCTGTTTTGTTAATTGTAATTATTAACCGGACAATACACATGCTAGAGCATGGACACACATGCAGAACTTGCAAAATTTAGTTTTTTAACCTGTTCTAACTTTGCTTCTTCACCACAAACAGCTGGAGATCTGTCTATGAGATACAATTTTTAAGCCTCTAAAAACACTGTTTTGATTTTTCCAAATTTGGGATGTCATACTGTATGTAGAGATCGACCAATATGAGTTTTTCTTAGGCTGATACCGATATTTTCAGAAATTTGTCAGTCGATGCCAATATCAATGGCCGATTTTCTCATTTTAGTTTTAAAAGAATAGCTGTGGTGAAATAGAAAAAAAAAAAAAAAACTTTAATCCAAACTATTATTCACCATGATACGTGGATGTAATGACGCTCGATTGTATTTTGGCCCAAGAAACAATAATTTCATGGTGACATGAAAGACATTCATATTGTACATATTGATAAACAAGCACTTATTAAAGCTTCTGCTGCAGCCAAAGTCCTAGAACAAAAAAAAAAAAAAAAAAAAAGATAGAAAAGAGGAAAGAAGTCTTATTGTTTCTCTCCAAACAAAGTCTGAGCTCAGCTGATCACTCTGAGTACGGCTTTCCCACAGAGGAAAAGCCCCAACAACCCTGATCAGAAATATCGATATCTAAATATCGACCCTAAAATATCAGCCGGTCGATTTATCGGTCCATCTCTAGTCGTAGGTATATTCAGAGGTTTGTTTTTTAATTTCCTTAATGACCCAACCTGTTTTGAGCATTTCCACACTATTACCTCACCACACAAGGTAGGTTTGATTTTTTTTTTCTAATATGTACATTTTCTTTGCATCAAACAGATTGAACTCTCAGGTCAATTTTTGAGGCAATTATTTATATGTGAAATACATGACCATCATGTGCTTTTTTTAGGCAGTTTTGAAGATCCAGTGCATACTGTAGAATGATATGGAGTCTGGAATTGTCTGAAACTTGTCAGAAATGGAGAATGTGAAGGAGAGCCTGTAGAGAGAATGACTGTGAAGAATTTCTACTTTGGTACTTAAGTATCTGTATTTCTATAGCGAAAGCATGTTATTCCAATATAAATCAGTTGTGATTTAATTTTAAAATGTTTACATACTTTACTACTTTAGATAATGTAAATGTTTTCAAAATATTTTCTCTCACTCATTTAAAAAAATTTGTTTTTATATTAAAATAAACATAGGCTCCAGTGGCATAAAGTAGAGAATTTTAATGACCTCTGCAGCCTATGCATACCATATCATTAAGGCTGTGTGTAAAGGAGAAGCCCATTAGCCTCAAACCAGTCCATAGCATCAGAACATCAAGGGCTTAAAACAAACCTTGCGGTCTTTGCTGATGTTAAAATCACTGAGGCTGATTTAGTTGAACGCTCAGGTTCAGCCTGTGAGTGTGCACACAGCCCATCTGCACTGTTGTTGGCTCTGATTTGAGATAACGAGAAATTTAGCATAAAATGTGTTCTGTTTTATTACAAGGTAGAGAGACAGGAGCAAGCATCAGTATTTAACATCCTGCAACAAGACTTAACTTTCCTCAGATGAAGCTTCTCAAACTACAAACTATCAATTTAGATTTTCATCTTCCTTTAAAGAAGAAGTAAACACAAAATTTTCATTTTTTTATGTTTATATAGCTATTTCTATTTTTTTTTTTCTCCAAACTATGCACATTTGCATCTTGCATAGTCCAAAACTGACTGCGTTCACCAGTGTTGGGAAGAATAAATACTTTGTGTTTAAAAAAATACTGAATACTCGCAATGAAACATACAGTATTGTAGTCAAATCTAAGAAGACATTTTGAATATTTAAATTACTAAAGTGCACTTTTGTTTTTGTTTTTTTATTATTCATTTGTTCAGAACCTTTTTCTTAATTACATGACCTTGAAAGCCTAAATAATGTGCACATCTCAAAATATATTTCTTACCACCAAATAAAAAAATTACTGACAACACAGTTACTCAAAACTAATAATCTGATTATGTATTTCCAATACATGTGTTCAGTTACTTCCCAACACTGGTGCTCACAGCGACCAATGACATTTCTAGTTTATATAAGACATCAGACTGGGTGTCTGAACACAATGTACTATTGATGCGATCACCATTATTGGTACTAATATTTGTGAATGAGATTGCAGGCGTTGTGTTGCCTTTAGCATGAGCAATATAATATTTTTAGAAACATTTTATTGTACCAGTTTAGCTGTAATCAAGTCATATATTTACGACCCATTATTTTATTATTTACAGACCTTTCATGTGTTCATAATTCTGCATGTTAAACTGTTAAAATATCACCAGTGAATACAACATCAGTCTTTGGCATTCTCTATTATCTGTCCCACGCATGCACATTTGGAGATTAGGAAAAAAAAAAACACCTCCAAACCAGCTGATAGCACCTGTCGTCAAAATAAAATGCCATTTCACTTGAAAACAAATCCCATCTTTTCTCTTCAATAGTCCCAGCACATAGATGGACATATTTCCTATTTACCTCCGGGTGCTCCGACAGGTTCAAATATCCAATTCAGGCCAGTATGAGGAGACGGTCTATTTTTAGCTCACCGATAAGGAATTCGCTTCAGATGGCCACCCTTCATTTTACAAGGCATAGCTTTGCCCTTTAGACACTGGAAGGCCGTAGTAGTTCTCCTGGAGTAGTTTGGAGTTTTTAAATTACCTCCACACATAAACTATTTCCACTCAGTACTGTTTTTGTTTTTCAAGTACTTCTTCTGCAATGTAGCAATAGTTACCACCAGCAGCACAAATGATTGAACTAAATTTAACTTTTTGCTGAGACATTCATCATTATCTTCTATTACTATACTCTCTGACAATGCTTAAATCTAGATTCATTGTACTGTAGTCGTTTAACACTCAATTGAAAGTATTTAATTGTTTATGTATTCACAGTTGTATTTTGATTTATTCATGTTTGACCAGTCCTGCATTGTTCTGTAACTGCAGGGTCCAGTGAAAACATTTACCCATAGGTCCTCCCGAGATCTTTGTAACTGGTTGTAAAGTGATATTTACAAAGTTGTAAAAAGCCATTGAACCATTTTTTAGCCTAACTTAAACATGTAAATGTCAATAGGCTTCTTGCTACAGTGAAGAGACAGTTTTCCAGTTCTGCAGATTTGAACGAAAAGGCAGTAGACATATTTCTATTTTAACTATTTTAGATCAATCTTGTGAATATAAATAAAATGTAAAACATCTATTATGCTATAGATCAGTACCATGCACTTACAAAAAATTGCAATAAAACAGTAAGTCATTTGATTTTAATAATGCTTTATAATTGGTCTACTTCAGCTAATACTGTCCATAGTGTCCCTTTTGTAAATACTTTCTATGCTAATTGTCACAAACAGAGACTTGAACCGGAAAATGATTTTACTTTTGGCTGAAAATTGAACTCATTAAAACAGTCAAATTGTTAATTCACGTCTTGTGGGGCTTCTTTTTAAGCATGTGTAATTTTAATCATCTCCATGTGAATTTTCTCATTTTGAACTAAATTAGGCGGTCTCTAGCCACGTCTCACGCTGAGATGAAATTGTGAAGTTATTTCCTCAAGTGGTGCCCTGATACATTATACCGTGTCACCTAATTTATTTTTCCTCACGGGTCAAGCTTTGGGCTGCAACTTAGATGATTAAAAATTATTTCATCCACTTCTCAGCTCCTTAACATGGAACACACACCGTGCTTTATCTGCTGGTTTCGTTTTTTTCCTCTAAATGGGAAGCATGCAAGTGTGAAAAAGGTGACAGGATTTGTTCAGTGTCATTGCATTTTTTCGCCCTATTCTGATTTCCTGGTGGTTTGGGGGCACTGAAGCAGAAACCTGTAGTGGTCAGCACACACAGAGCTGATGTATAGCTGATGGAGCGCACTGCGGAGGTTATCAGCCGGTTGGACGCTGACCGATGGCGTGACTGCTCTGTGAAAGGGGGCACAAACATTGAAATAGTAAATTGTTCCACAATTTCCAATCTCATTTGATCCCTCTAATGCAAAATATGTTGCAGCTGACTTCATGCAAGAGTGATTAGGAACAAACGTGGCAGTATTTGGCAGACGCTCCAGGCATAAGCGCTTGCATGTGCGATGTGGGGAGTACGTGTCTAGATTCCGGCTGATAACAGGACATTAGAGGTTGTGATGTCATTGAGTTGGCAACTTACTCAATCTTCAAAACATCTGAGGTTAAAATGAGCTCAGTCTTGACCCACATTGGTGGTCTGTGCTTGAAATTGTTTTGGTCTTCAGAGGGGCACCCGGATCCCTCAAGAAACATAAGATTGATAGTCTAATGTCTGCTAGATTGTGAGGAATTTAAAGATGCCTTCCCCCTGTTTGACTCCATTAGAATGTTACCTAGAATGCTCCCTCATATGGCATTAAACATACTGTATATCTAGAATTTATTTCAGTACGGGTGTTTATATTGCATAAAATACCTTTTAAACATGCTTTAAAAAAAATTTGTGAATGCGCCTCTCCACAGATTTGATTTTTAACTTGCCTTTGTAGTGCCAGTTCTCAAAAATTTTCACCAGGGTTTCTATTTTTTGTAAGTGTCCATGGCAAATGTTTTCATTTTATGCATGTACAGTTTTCAAACCATTGCATCTTAGGAGATCTTGTGATAAGAGAACTTGTTCTGTTCCCATTATATAGCTGCATGTCTTCAAATAGAAGCCACAAATGCCCTGGGGCAGACTGACAGAGAAGTGAGTGCCACATCTTTACAAATCAGACTCTTGCTTAAGCTAAGGCCACAAGGAAGATATCCTTAATTACTGAGTTTTTGCATTAAGTTTCAAATAGTCGACTTTAAAGGTGACCTATACCTACTTTTTTGTTCTTGTGAACTTTGTCTTTCCGGCCTATCTCGCAGATAGCTGAAAGCAGCGCTCCGATTGGCTGTGTTTGAGTGGTCCACGCCAGTTTCACTTTCTTGTGGTTGTAATTGCATTAAAAAATGTAAACATGTCGATATTAATGATGTACTGAAGGATTTGTGAGAGCTAGAAATGAGTTGGACAGATTTAAATAAACACTTTCTATTTTGCATCGAAGAAATTCAAGTACCGCAGATGTAAATATTACTAATGCTTGATAATTACAAAGAAGCAGAACACTCTACCTTTGCGTCAGTGTATTTGAAACCAGGTAAAAAACATTCTTGTGAGATGGAGGTCACTTATATTATGGAGTGTCTCACAGTTAAAGCAGCAAAATGAAAAGCAGCGTCGCAAGGCTGCATTTTAAAAAGACAACGCACATATGCTTTTAACCAATATACTCCGAAAAGAGCTGGCATCTGTTATGTAATGTTGTCCATATGCTTTATAAACAAGAACAGTGTCTATTCATGAGGTATTTGTATGCCCCTGTACATGTTAGCTAGATTTGCCCCTCTGTAGCAGGAACAATCCATAGACCAACAGATGGAGGGTTCAGGGCGCCAACTTCACACGGGAAATCAAACAGATGGACCTACAAAGGGTAGCACCTGTTTTTGGCAACGTACCTCCAACTATCTCAATGGGATCTAGTCTGAAATACCCACAGGGGACTTTTATATCACTGGTAGTGTGTGCAAAAGGCCTGTGCAATGAATCATATGTTGAACATTTTTTTTAGTTAATGATATACTTTATTGTTCAAAGCAAACATTTTGAAAAAGTAAAAAAAAATGTTTTTGTTTATTCAGCGTATAATGAAGGTTTTCTCTGTAAATCTGTTCAAAGTCAATAGATCTACTAAAAAAAACAGGTAAATAAAAAGCAGAAAACTAGAAAAGAATGCAAACAAGGAAAGTGGAATGTTTATGCTGTTTTTTTTAGAAAAAGCTGCAACTTATCAACTAATTTCATTTGAGAAAGAAAGAAAGAAAGAAAGAAAGAAAGAAAGAAAGAAAGAAAGAAAGAAAGAAAGAAAGAAAGAAAGAAAGAAAGAAAGAAAGAAAGAAAGAAAGAAAGAAAGAAGAAAGAAAGAAAGAAAGAAAGAAAGAAAGAAAGAAAGAAAGAAAGAAAGAAAGAAAGAAAGAAAGAAAGAAAAGTCAAATGTAAATATCTCCTGAGCTGTCTACATTGACCCTGCCAAATAAAATAAATAAATATTTGCAATTTCCATATTTCTTGGCTCATTTAGACAACGCTGCCTATTGTTTTCTTCCCCAGTTTTAGTGAAAATCTGTATCTTGTATTTCCATTAAAAGTATATGATAAATGCAGCACTTTGTGAAAAAATAAGACCTCTGTTTGAACTGAAAAACAAAAGATTAGAAGTTAATCAAATTCAGCTCTCTGATCTGGCTAGTGACCTCTCCAGTTTCACTTGTTGTTCGTAAAAAGACATTTATTGATCATAATTGCTACCAAATGAAAATGTTATGTAACCATTTGGAAGGATTTAAGAGAAGTTGTGTGAAATAGTACCCACTTTAATGTCATAATGAATAAAAACTGACCGTGCTGAATATATGTGTTATCATCATCACAACACCTTGTGCAACCAATCACACTGCTCCTGTCCACTCTCACACCCCTCCTTTACCAATTCTGTTTGAAATAAGATTATTGTGTGTTCAGTTTCAGTTCAGTTCAGTTTAGAAAGGTGTTTGGCAATGTCAGAGAGGCCAAAAGCGTTGATTATTAGCATCTTTGTTTATTTATTCCACGCAGGGCAGCAGTGACGTCGGCAGCAGTGACTTTGAGCGTGTATAGATAAGCACTTGTTGCATTGCATTGTCTTAGTCAGCGGCGCATATTGGGATGAATGACAGAAGTATTGAATTAAAGTGCACCTCTGTTGTCGTAAGCACACTCCGAGGCGCAGCTTTGCATATCAGATCAGCTGGCGTCTGATTGGGTTGTGATTGTTCACTGTAATCAGCTGTAATTATCTCCAGGTGCTGACATTTTAGGAGCTTCCAAAATAACTTTATGTAACACTTATCAGAACTTTGACAAACTCCTCCTGCAACTACTCACTCATTTGTTTCATAAAAGCAAATTCAAATGGTGTTGGTTTTCATTCAGCAGTATAGAACTGTCTTTGCAGTGGTGGAGTTACTTTCATATGGTAAAACAAAAGACTAATTTTAAAGATACAGCTCAGCTAACATGTAGTTCTACTATCACTTCAGACCATTGATGTCCAAACTTTTGTCACCAAGGGCCTCATTTAGAATTACCTTTGAGAGGGCTACAGACTGGAATGTAACAAAATGTTCAAATCTTTATGATTATTTTCAGTATCAAGAAGAATTCTTGCAACTTGTGTTATACTGAGTTGTAGCTAGGTCATTTATAATGGCATACCAATTTTAACCTATAATTTGTTGCAATATGTTGTGTTGTTGCACTTTTTCATATATAATGGTCACCCCACTGCCCCCTCAATGACATTTTTCTTTTGTCAACCGCTTTTGGGCCAATTGAGCAAGAAGCAGGCTATGGTCTGCACACTGTAGAGTTCAGAGCATCTCTAAACTGCAGCCCATGTGTGGTGGTGACAATTAGGGTGTAGTCAACCAAACAAATTCTAGACTAAAAACAAAAGTGACAAAATAATTATAAAATTATTTTAAATCACCATGGGTCTAAATAAAAAAATTAATCAACTAATAATATGTTGGTCGACTAAGAAACAATCGATTAATAATTGTCCAACTACAAAAGGTAGACAGCTCAGTATTTTGATCCAAAGAAAATCTAAATGAATACATGTGAAGTTTGATGGGTCTGATCAATAATAAACTGACTGCTGTTGGTGCCAGTCAATAGACCTGTGTCAAAGTGCATCTCATTTCACAAAGTATTATCATTACTGGAAACTTTTAGATGATTAGCCCACTGCAAAGCTGGCAGCCTTTTAGTAAAGACGCCAATCAGAATTAATTTGTGCAACAGGAACACTGTTTTCTCAACTAAAAGCTCTCTCCATAAACACATTATCAGCCATAATCCCAGTGTTTAAACCTCTGTGTTGTTGTAAAGCGCTCTTTGGCCAACACTAAGCAGTCCACTGGACTAAAGGAGGTCGCCCGAGTATTGTTTCATCTACTTTAATTTGGTGCAGCCAAAATGTCTGCCGAAACACAATTTAGGGCAATTATGTTTGGAGTGGCTGATTAGCTTCTCCATCTGTGAGCGCACTGCTAATCTGCCCAAAACACCAACGTCCCGCCAAACACACCGGGCCTAATAATGAGTCAGAGCCGTGCCAGCCGACCATTAATGATCTCATCTCTCCTGGTGCTGTTTTTATTTAAAAGCTGTGATTTGTACACACACCTCCGCCGTGTGACAACAACAGCAGCAATACTCTAATATGTTTACGTAATCCAAACAAACTTAATGCATGGTTTTAGCAAATGGCATCATTGTTGCCAGAAAATATCTGGCAACAAATCTGTTTTAAAGCAATGTTATTGTACTTTTCTTGAATACATAAATAATACAATTCCCTCATTAAAAACTATAAAGTTTATTTTCTACTGCTTTTAAAATGCATCATATACAATTATTTTCATTACATATAAAACCAATATTTATTATAATATATTTAGATTTTCAGACAGAAATCGCTGAGCTCAAGTCTCAGCCATTTTGCAGTGCTCTAATTGAAATGTACGACTCAGCCTGTTGGGAGAGAGTCATTAGCGGAGCACATCATGCTAATGCATTTTAAAAGGAGTCTCGGCTTAAGGGCTAATTAATATTCTCCACAAAATAGCTGAATATCTGCTCCAAAACACCAGCTGCCATCCTGTTTACTCAGATACTTCTGGAGGGCTTTACTTTTCCACCAAATCTGGAAAGACTAGGCTGCTCAGAGGGAGGGGCCAGTATTTAGGATTAACAGGATTCAAGTGGATAGACTTAACACGTTTGAGTTTATACTGGATTGTAAAATGGATCAATAGGGTCTATTGTAAGCTGTAGTAAATAGAATAATAGACTCCTGTGAATAAGTCTTATTGGCAGGATGAGAACTGAGAGAGCAGCATAATTGGTCCCATCTTACAAAGCGCCCAAAACAAGCACAAGGCTAAATATTTACTCCAATGAGCAATTCAACTCTTAACTTTTCCTCCCCAAAAGTAAATAATACAACTATTGAACATTAAATAAGTTGTGTTTGGCATACAAGTAATAATTCAGTCTTTGAATTTTGATCATAATGTTTCTTAAGGTAATCATTTGTTTAAGCTAGTGTCTCTCATAAAATATTTAATAGTAATTGATTGAGAATGTGTTAGTGGCTAAATACTTGACCATGCATACAAAACATAATATACATTTCAGAAAAAAAACATCAAATTAAGCACGCATGATTTAACAATGTAACTTAGCTTGTCTGTAATCTGTTTGTATTGCTTTTAATATACACACATCACATTCTTGTTCAATCATGAATAAAGTAGTTTAATTTAGCATTTTAAAAGATGGCATTATTCAGTTGTCACAGAAATAACACAATAGTCCATCAGTCATCATATTACGTATAAGTTATCTACAGATCAAAACACTATTATTCAGTATGAATAAACCCTGATATTCCATGGAGCAGCTGAGAGACACATGTACCTGTAAACACTGGACTCATTGAACCGTATCAAGTCCCTCATCTCTCCACAAGGACCAGTCAGAATCCAGGGGCTTATGGCAGTTCAATTCAGCAACATCACAAGTATCAATGAAAAACACAAGCAGCCTATACAGCTGGTTTGTACCACATTGTAGCCATTAAAAAAAAGAAATGTAACTTGTAAAAACCTGTACATAGCTTCCTTTTTCCGCCCAACCTAAAAGTGTAACAGTCAATATTAGTTTCACAGTAGCTGACACCACAGACAAAGACTCTTAAAGTGCCATGACAGGTTGGACTACTGATTCCACAAAAACACAGTTAAAATCATTAACATTTTACACATTTCTCCTCAGTCCAGCCTTTTTTTTTAAAGGAGACCGATTGTGGTTTTCCCCCATGAAAAAAACATTAACATGTGTAGATCAGTAATTTACATTTTGTTCATTGTAAAACACAAAATTAATCTAAAACCTTAGAAATAAAAACAAGTCCAAACTACAAACTGATAAGCCCTGATTATTTTTAATTTAACTTTAGCAGCAGATGTTAAACTACATTTTATGTTATGGAAAAGTGGTTGTTTTGAACCCTAACATGTTTTACTCAGAATCTGATTTTTTGGAATAATCACAAATAAATACAGACAGGTGAGTGAGGATAGGTAATGGGTGAAAACAAGGATTTTCTGAGAACTGGAACTTTAGCCCTAGGCCGAGACATTACAATATGACTCAAACATGCATGAATCAATCCAAATTAAACTTTGAGCAAGCTGATGATGAGAGAACCCTCTTATAATATGGATTTTACATGATAGGTCCCCTTTAAGATAATACAAAATATAGTACTTCCTTCCTGAATACAAATGATGACATCACACAGGGATGTTGACCAGTAACTTACTCCACTGGACCAAAACTAGTGTAACAAACTTTTTTTAAGTTGACAAATAAATATAAATCAGAACAACTTCAGCTGATATCATATTTACAGTGTCAAACAATGGTGGTTCTTGCTTAAAAATGTAGCCTATGCTCCTGGTGTGATGTCAGCAATTTCTTTACTCCTTGTTATTTTCAACTTAGCCTGCTTTTGCGTTTTTCTTCACAAACTTTTTCTTGGTTCATTTATAGCAGTCATATTTACGACAGTTATTAATCTATTTGATAATGATCAATTTAGAAAATAATTCAAACCTGTCATAGGCACTTTAAAAACAACTTTAATAGGCTATTTACAATAGGCGTTATCATCATCATCATCTCAGTAGACTACGTCATCAACCTTTCCACTCTCAAATTTAATATTCAGAGTTTTCATATTTAAAAAAAGAATAAATACACTTTTGTACATACGTTTAATATAAACCGGTAAATTGCACTTGCCAGGCAATGAGGTAACGCTTTCAGTCAGTGCGTAAAACAGACACCTCTCCCACTGTTGGCTGTTTGTGGGAACATTGGTTGAGCCTCCGGTATGATTTCGATTGGAGAGATTGATTTTCTTCACAAGGACTCGTCAGATCGACTCACAAAAGAGGTTTTTAAACGAAATATACGATTATGCAGCGCGTTTACATCCATTTTATACATTTAGCCAAATATATTTATATTTTGTCTCTTGTTTAATTGTACATGTCTGCAATGTCCAAAGAGAAATAAATATTTGAGATTCATTCATGTTTTGAACAACTTTAGAGATTAGACTCTGAGTGCGTTAGTTTAGCTGCCCCCACTAGACTGCTGTCGCTGTTGTCCAGTCCTGTGCAGTCTGTCCATATCCCAAGCGTCCCTGGCTCCAAAGGAGACAACACGAAGCCCCCACATTTGGATAAATCACACGAGCTGATGTGCAATCTGCGATCTGCTTGCCTGGGACAGCACAGCAGCCGCTTAAAAGCCTTCCTAAAGTCTGGACTTCTGCAGTAAATGATTGGGTTAAAGGCAGAGTTCACGTAGCCAAGCCAGTTTAGGAAAACGAACAGGTTCTTGTCCACCACTTCTGCGCAAAACACACGCACCACGTTCACAATAAAGAAAGGTAACCAGCATAAAGTAAATGTGCCCATTATTATTCCGAGAGTCTTGAGCGCCTTTTGTTCCTTGAGCGCAAGTATTTTGGATGGCCTCTTCTTGCACTTAGACGTTAGTCCGGTTAAGCTGTTGTGAAACCTGCCCTCGCACTTATCAATCTTCCTCACTTGGTTTTTAGCTTCTCTGTAAACTCGTGCGTAAACAAAGATCATCACTAAGAGAGGAATGTAAAAAGATATAATAGAGGAGGAGATGGCGTAAGCTCTGTTGGTGACAAAATCGCAACATTCGGGATCCTCGTAGCAGGCTGTGTCCACGCTGTCCCGGGACCAGTGCATGAGGATGGGAAGAAAGGAGACGAGCGCAGAGATGGCCCACACCACGCACACCACCGCTTTGGCTCTAGCTTTGGTTAACAAGCTTTGGTAGCGGAAAGGTGAGGTGATGGCCACGTACCTGTCTATGGCAATTACGCACAGGGTTTCTATGCTCGCCGTGACGCACAGGACGTCCACAGATATCCAAAACTCGCAGAAGAACGAGCCGTACATCCAGGAGCCGCGCACCTCCAGCGCAGCGCCAAAGGGCACCACGAGAAGTCCCATGATGAGATCCGCGCTGGCCAGAGACACGATGAAGACATTGGTGAGGGTTTGTAGCCTTTGAGTCCTTGCTATAGCCACAATGACGAGAATGTTCCCAAATACGATAAAGAACACAATCATGCCCATAACCAAACTCATGCCTGCCAGCCATTCCTCGGACGCAACGGTGTCAGAAGTGTCCAAAGCGTCCTCTGTGCCATTGTGCGCCAGTGTCACCGTGTAACTCGCACCTGCGTCCCCCATGACGGACCGATGCTGCGCTCTGGAACAAGCCGAAAGGTGTTCATCAATGCGGAGGGGAGAAGACGAAAGACGCGTCTAGGCAGCACCGCTCCACTCGTGCGTCAACTTTCATCTGGAGCTGCTCTGGCTCTCTCTCCGCGGCCAGGGGACATCAAAGCGGGAGGAGTGACATCACTGACTGTCGCGTCCAATGGAAGCGAGCGAAATGGACATGCTGTTCCAAACAATGACATATTTCACTCACACAAAGGCATTAAACAAGATGCAGACAGACAAGAATAATCTTTAAGTGGATGAATGTTGAAAATATGTCTCTAAATTTATGAATGGCAGTGACTGAATGGATATACTTTTTTTCATTAAATAATAGAACACAAAAAGTAACATATTGTTGTAGGCACAAGTGTTAAATCAGCTATTTAGTAGAAATCTACAGCTGAGCTCGAAATAATGCAATGTTTGAGAAAATTATGATAATTTGTACAAAAACACAAATATTTCATATATTCACATATTTCCCACGGTTTTCTTCGTTCATGGAACCGTTCACTGGATAGAACTGTACATTAAGAAAACATTCCACTTGTAGCTTATATGCATGCGTTCCTATTTGTGCTTCTTTCTGTCTGCTTTACATCTTTCAGCTCTGATTAAGAGGAAGAATAACACAGGGGGAATAGAGCTCTGTACTGGTCAGTGTCAGTGCGTCAGCAGTTGCATATTACAGAAGTCCTGGCTCAAGCAGCTGAGGAGGGGCAAAGGGCACGTAAATAAACAGGTTTATAGATTTATCAGACTTGAAGAACTGGACAAAGCCATAACATCGTGTGCATTACTAAATTAGGAAGACAAATGCATGGTCAAATTGTTTTGTTGTATTTCGTGTCTTATATATTTATTAATTTATAGTTTTGTTGTTGTTGTTGTTGTTGTTGTTGTTGTTGTTGTTGTTGTTGTTGTTGTTGTGTTGTTGTTGTTGTTGTTGTTGTTGTTGTTGTTGTTGTTTAGGTAAATGGTTGGAGTTGTTTCTTCTTATCTGTATTTTGATAATTAAAGTATGTTTTACAGTTAATGGTGCACATGTAACTTTTCTTGTGGTCCAACACCTGCTTGTCCCTATGGAATGTTCCACAATATGGCATTTAACTTTAACTCTAATGCAGCTGTTCTACTATAGATGTTTGAGTTGCTCAGAAATGCCTTGATAAAGACAAAGTAAAGACATTCTTATCCATGTGCTTTGGGTAAATGATTCTTTATGATTTAGTGAGGACCTTTTCCCATTCAAAAGATAACTTGCCATGAAGACTGGTAAACTGAAACTTGTTGGCCTGATCAACACTACAAATCAGATGTAACCCTCCACTAGAAAACAGTTCCAGAATGCATATTTAATTGAAAGGTCTAATATAATGTATTGTTTGCATTTTTGATCTTCTTGAAAAACGTATGCAAAGGAACTTTTATGAATTGTGTAATAGATCATGACAGTCACGTGTTTCCCACTAAAGAAATTGAGTTATATTTACATCAGAAGAAAATAATATGCATTATGTTAAATAATCCAATCAGTCTTGCCGGATAGGCTAATCAGTGTTGGGTAAGTTACTCTAAAACTGTAATACATTATATTTTACTAGTTACTGGGAGAAAAATGTAATATATTTGTATTACAATATTACTGTCTCAGAAATGTAACTGAGTTACACTACTTTGAGTTACTTTGAGGTAATCACACATGTGTTAAGACATTATACAACACTAATCCTGTTACATTTACACTTGTTTACTGGTTAATTTGTGGAAATGTGACGTCACAACACGTTTTCCTCATAATATTTGATTCACCTTCAAGCCAACAGGCAGTATTTTAGTGCTGTTTTGGTCCTGAAGTGTCATTTTCAATAGAATATAAAAGCAATAAATTTATATCAAAGTAACTTGAGTTACTCAGATTGTAACTGTAATATATTATCAACATTTTTACAAGTAATGAGTTACACTACTTAGTTACTGAAAAGTGGAATATATTACAGTAACTAGTTACAAAGTAACTAGTTACTCCCAACACTGAGGCTAATGCTGTGAAAATGCTTAAAACTAATGTGGATGACTCATGATCTTCTACCATCATAGACTTGGTAAATTAACAGCAGTGTTTTGTGAGGCTTAGAAAGAATAGTTTCTCACATTCACAGTGTGATGTTTTTTTTTTAGTTTTTTGTTTTTGTTTGTTTGTTTTGATGAAGAAGCAATAAAAATGATTAAAACAAACCAAATTTGGCCTTAAGAAGCAATTCATCTTATTACATAATAGTTTTCTTCAAATTTACTGTCGCCATTAAATCTCTATAGTTTCAGTATTGAATGAAATTGTATTTAAGAGAAAAGAAGATAACCTTTCTGTGCCACAACTGAAATTACAAAGTCGCAACGCACAGTTAAAGAACAGAGGGGGAGCAGAAACATGCAATAAAGCAAGATAATAATTTTAATAAGACATAGATTCACACACTATTCAGGTGAACCAAAAATAAATTACAACAAACTCCTATCTGCAAATAAGTTGGCTGGGCTCAGTGCAGTATGACAGAATAAATAGTCGATAAAATGACATCAGAATGTTATGATATAAACAAAATGTGATGAAAAATTACTCATTTATAATATTGACAACACCATTCGCCATGCTTTTAATGAATTCAGAAGACAAAAGTGAATGTACTGACATTTCCCAGATGTCTAAGTGTAGAGTTGAGTGGAGCAGAGTACAGGCCAGGTGGAAACAGGGCTTAAGTACATGTTGGAAAGCGCCTGTTGCAGCCATAAGTGATCCTAAGAGCCGATAAGATCATGTAAGTGTGAACGCTTCCATGACCCAGGCGACAGTGACAGATGAGGATGCTCTGACAATCCTCTGTTTCCTCCTCCTTTGTGCAGACGATTAGCATGCTTGTCTGTGAACCTGGCGACTCTGAGTTAGAGGCTGTGACTTAACCTGACCCCAAATACCACAGGCCCTTCAGCAGATCAATATCATCATCCCTTTGAGAGTCTTGTGTGTTTGGTCCAGAAGAGATGTGTGCAGAGGCTTTGGTGACATTGTTTTGTGATAAACTGGAAGATAGAGTGTAGTGTGAAAGGGTTGGAGCTTATTGTTTTGAATTGTGCAGTCACTTTAAGCAAAACAAACAGCACAATTTGCACAACTAACAAACAGTGCATCTATGCAATAACTACTTGACTTTTTTTTTAAGAACATTCTGTGTGTTTCGTATGAATAAAGTGTCACTAAAAGGTATAAAAACACTGCAAAAAATAGAAATGTGGGGGTGTGCACAATGAGATCACTTTATTTGCATTTATTTTTTACAGCTTTTCTGTCCTGTTTCTTTTTATCATTCATCACACCCAATGAAAAAATCACAAACTTTCAGCTGAAGCTCACTTCTCTGTTAAATTAGCATTTATTTTTCCCACAAGCATAACATTATTGTATGTTAAGCTAAAATTAAAAATGAAACTGAATCATTACTAATAGACTAGCAGTGGTTTCCAGTTATAACCGCAGTGAGTCAGTCAATACATATTCACGTTATTCTGCCCCGCCCACTTTTCTTGGCACTGCACTTCCTGTTTTGCTCTGTTAAGGTAGCTAACATGTTAGCTTGTGGTTCGATCTCAAACAAATAGAACAATTAAAATAAACCCAACAACTGAATTCTACAGGCTAATCAGGGCTAATCAGGAAGTGTGCTGCTAAGAAAAGTGGGCGGGGAAGAATAAGGTGATTAATCTAGTTCAACATTGGTTACAAAGCACCATTGCTGAGCCACTAAAATTACATGTAGCTGAAGAACCCAATGTTGCAATGTTAAGTAACTGAAACAAAACCATTAACTTTTCCTTCAAAAATGTAATAACATTTACTTCTCATAATCCGGAATTTATTGCTAACAGAAAAACAAAGTTGTAAAACAATATTATCATTGACAGTGTGGCACTAATTTGTCCAGAAATAGATTTTAAAGACTGATTTGATGATTTAGAAGGAACATTTTGTCCCCAGTTCTGATTTAGAGTGTGCTGTTTCCCAACCTCAGCCATGTGACTACATCTGCTTTTATTTGTCTGATTTTGGCAATACATCATTTACTGTTTATCCACAACAGGGGAAAACTCCAGAGGGCTCTGTGCCAATCCAGTTTACAGAAGGAATAACAAAAAAGAAAAGAAAATTGACCAAGGGGTCACCTCGGATTACTGCCAAGTAAAAAGAGAAATTTATATCTATTTGTACCTATTTTAATTGAAAGTATTTTCTTTTTTATGGCTTATTTTGGAAGATTAACTAGCTGCAACATATTATATCCTATTACAGATGTATATCACACTAAAATAAAAATATTAAAATGTATTGATCTCTCTTAGGCAAATGCTTCTAACCATGTGCCAAATGTACAAAGACAGATTTAATCAACAACTATTCCTTCATGGCTGACGGTGTTTTTTATATATTGTCACAATCCATCTTTTAAAGTGATTATAAACTCCTAAGCTCCACCCACAACCTTTTAATTTTAAGCTGGTAAATTGAGCAGTGCTGCAAGAGGAAAGTAGGGAGTAAAAGGATGGGGTGAGAGTGGATCAAGGTTACAATAATCTTTTGTGTATTTTTATGTCTCTTCTTGAACTCTCAAAGACATTTTGTGTTACATTATTAATTTATTTCTCACTCTGTGGTGGTAAGTAAGTAGTCACAGCTGCCCAGGGGTCAAGTGAGGAAAGTGAAGCTGCTAATCTGTGCCATCTGCCCCTCCAACTCGCACCAATCACACTTGCACCCTACATTCACACCAGGCATGTTGTCAGTGAAGGTGAAGAGAAAGTCCTTTAGGTGGTTTTTTATATGAACCCATTAAATCTGATAAAAGTTAGAGTGAGTGTTATAAAAGATTGATGTAGTCATTTAAATTGCCTGACGAGAAAGTGATTTTAATAGGCAATGAATAAGAGCTGAGATAATTCTTATTTAAAAACATTATCCAGTCACATGAGCTGAAACACTGTTTATTACATAAAGTGATGTAAATGGTTTGTTGCTGAAAACAATACAATGGTTTATCTGCATTCTTGTCTTTTCTACTGTTATTTTGATATTTTCTGCACTGTGACAGAGCTCCATCTACGGGCTGCAAAGGAAATTACACGTGAGAAATAATTGAACCAATATTACCTGATATGCTAATGCTGCAGAAATGCTTAAAGGTTGTATGGAGGATTTTTTAAATCCAACAGCTGCTTGTTGTTTTTCAAACGATGCACATGTGTTTCTCCTCCCAGGGCCACACCCTTCACTGCAATTGGGCCAATGAGTTACATAGGAACACTGAGGGTTTGCTTGACAGGTTCACAAGCCAATAGATAACGAGGTACCTCGTAACGAGGTACCTCGTTATCTATTGGTCAGTGTTTTACTGGCCTCATCATGTCCACAGTTTATATATTTTTATAATTATTTTTTTTTTATTTGGCATAAGTACAAGGCTGTTACAAATCTATGCAATTGTTTTTGACCAAGACTGACAACAAACTATTTTTGAAAATCCTCCATAAAACCTTTAAATGAATCTGGACGATATATGAACTTAAGAGTAATCTGAACTCTACTTTGCATTACAGATCTTTCTGAAGATCAGAAAGGGAAAAAATCGTATTTAACAGAAAGAAATTCAGTAGTGATGAAGAATCAATGTTAGAACATAGTTAAAAAGCAAAAAGTCTATTTTGCATATTATGTGTCTTTTAAGGAAGGAAACAAGGACAGACAATGCTACTGAGAGACACTGAGAACACTAGTCACATCACGATTCAACATCATGAAGAAACTGAACAACTGCTGGAGTTAGTTCACAAAAAGTTCACTAAAGTGTGGACAGACATAAAAAATACTATTATTTTGTGATGGAAATTACATTTGATAGTAAAAGAAAAAGTGTTTATCATTGCTAGTTCAAAAGTCACACAAAAACCAGATGTTTTTGGTCTTATACATTTCAAGCTCTAGAAGTTGAATTCATGACCTCGCTGTTGCACAAAAAGATGTTCAGTGATGTTAGCTGTCAGGATGGATAAGCTGGTTTTGTTCGTCTCTCTTGGCTCAACCCTTGAAGCACAGGCATGAAATCGTTTCCCCTAAAGTATTAAGAAACTCATCATCATGTTGTAGGATTGTTTCCTTGTCAAAAACATTTGTCTGAGAGATATTGTCCCCTTCTGACCCTCAGAAAACTCTCCTTGGAATATCACAGATTTACAATGTCATATCAATCTATGCGATCTTCTGAACTGTTGTTATCCAGACTTGCTTTGAGCATTTCTGCAGCGTTAGCATATCAGGCTTGGTTGGTTTGATTATTTCCACTGTGAAGCTTTAACTGACTTTGTGACATCTAACTGCATTCCATGTGTAATTTATAATACTTTTTAAGTTCTAAAATCCTACAGACAGTAATGTAAATATAAGTGAAAGTTCTCAAAAGCATGTTTAAAACGCAAACACAATGCAAATAGACATAATATTAGTTCTTTAAATCAACTCATTTCAGTATTTTAAGTTGAATTAATGGATGAATTCACCAATAATTCTTTATTAGGGCCCAAGACATGAAATTCATCTGAAATATTTTTGTATATTTGTATTTTAAAATTTGTTTATGACCAGGATCTCACAACATGCCAGGCAGAAACTTGAAAAATACCCAACAACAAACAGAAGCTCTCTTGGAAACTGGCTCTTCAAGGTCACCACGCATGTAACAGAGCACACTTTGTCAAAATCAGCCTTTGCCCTGCAGAGTTGATTAATAGGACTAACCTTGAACACTTCTCTAAACAACAATCTGTAAATGTGTTTTCACGGAGATCATTGTGTCTTGCAGGCTTTACTTACTCAGTCACATTTACTTTGTAAGAGAGAAAAAAGTACCATTGTGAGTGATTTTGTGTTGATATTAAACTGTATGTCCTGTTACATTCAGACAGTAACCATTATTTTAAAAAGAAATTCACTTGAGTTGTAGTTTCCTTAAACACTTTTTCACTCTTACTACAGTATTTTTGCTTGAGAAATATTTGTTTTCCGCTTGTTTTCCGTTTCTCTGGTTTTTGGTTTGTTATTTTAAAAGGAGAAAAAGGTTGAGGTTCTGTAAATATTTTCTTTTTCTAGTTCTTTTTCCAGTTTATTGCATTCGATTAAACAGTTTTATTCAAGAAACCCACTCTGACATGATCCAAATCTTGTGTAAAAGTTTGAAATTAGCATAAAGTATACTCTTGATCACTTCTGAAACAGCTGTAGTTTGTGCATGCACTGGTAGGCCTGTGTAAATATATCTCAGTGGATGATGTGCAAAATTAATTACTTTGACTCCACCACAGATAAGAATTTGAATAGCTTTCTTCTCTACTAAAAAGACGTCTTCCCTCTCTCCTCCTGCCTCCCCATCTTCACCCCTCTCTCTTCCTCCTCCCCCTCTCCAGGCCTGGACAGGGTGGTTTTCTCTCACACCCTTCTCCTTCATCCTTTGACCCCTTTGCTTCACCTCCTGTGTACCCTGTTCCTGTGTATACCTCTCCTCTCTTCTTCCATCCACCTCGGACACTGCTCTCAATTTCACCATCTTTTCTCCCACTTCTCCAATCTCCCCAAACTTTCTTCTCTCTCCTGTATTCATTCTTTGGTGCCTGATGTTGACGGCCACGTTTCAGTACAGACAGTTCATTGTATGGATTCTCTCTTTTGCAGTGATCAAAAACAATAAATTTCTCCTGATGGTGGTCTCTTTTTGTCTTTCAAGAAAGAGGTCATTTTTCGCAGATGCAAGTCCAAAGAACTAGTTCCAACATTCCTCCTGTCCCTGGTTAGTCAGAGGAACTATCCTGTCCCCATGTCTGTGTTCACGCAGCAACAGTTTCTGAAAGTGGATCTAACTAACATCAGCATGTTTAGTCTGGAACATTTAAATAAGTCATTACGTGGTGTAAGGAAAGCAAAAGTTGTCTTTTTGATTCCACCTAAAACTATGATGTACAAAACCTAAAAACATCAATTAACAATAAGACAAAATTACAGTATTAAAATAATAGTTGGGCTACATTTTATAATTAACTATATTTTAGGAGTTACTGCTTTTAAATAATTTTTTTAAGGATAAGGAAAGCTTGTGAAAGATGTGAGAACGAACAAAACAGTACTTGGAACTGAAAAAAGCTCCCATGGAAAAAGGCCATGGTATCTGTTTTTTACGGCCATAGAAAAAACATAACCTGTTTTTTGTCTCAAAGCTTTCAATTACGCCCACAAAATCATTAACCTGTCTGTAGTATGTGACAGTTTTTCTGGTGTTTGATGATGTTTTAGTGGGGTTCATTGATTTTATTTTTAACTGGGGTGCCAGCCAGGTCTCCCTCCTGACATTTAGGATGTATTATTTTTGTTATTTTTTGAGTTGTTTGTTTAGTGAGGTGTATTTTCCCTTTTGTTTTAACAGTCACACAAGGACGTATGCGACAAGGCATACACCCTTCATTAAAATACAAAAAGTAACAGCAAGATTAAAACAGAACAGACAAAATTATAGTTTCTTTTTTTTTCCAGTGTATTTTCAGTTCACCCAACACACACAAAATACATAAGCACAAGTGACACAACATTCAAAAATATAGTTTCTTTTCCCCCTTGTATTTCAGTTCATGAAAACAGTCCTTTTCTTTTTCCAATGGAGTTTCCTCCCCATCAGAGTCTGTTTGCTCCCCAAAAGGTTTGTTTCATTCCCCCCCAAAATGTACTCCACAGCAAAGGGACAGATGTTTTGATTGTACAGCTCAGATGCAGGGTAGAGCCAGGCACAGGCGGTCAAATGAAGCCGTATAGAGCGATGACGTAACCACCCGGCGTCCGGGGCACTTCCGGGTTTGGAGCGGCGGAAAAAGTGGTTATTTCTTTGTTGTGCGGGGTTGACAACCGCAAGACAACATGGGATAACAGACAGCGTGTACGAGGGGTTAAAGCAGCCGCGTAGTTTAAGGTTTTCCGCGTTTCTGTTGCCGAGATCGCCAAGACGTCTCTGTCACCGCTCCTCTCTCTGTCTGAGACAGACTGACATTTTGAAATGGAAGTCCGGAAAAGTTTGGGGCGGAGGCGCGCTCGGCGAGCGAATGGGTGAGTGAGCCGAGGGACGGGCATGCCTGCATAATGTAGTGGGGGGTGTGATTTTGGGCAGGACCGGCAATGTGGGCTGTGCTGTATTTTTCCAGGAGTTGTGAGATTGAGGGTGTTAAGAAGGAGCGCTCTGAGTGAGGTGCAACCACGGGTTGTCACACTCCTCCCCCCTTGTGAAGATCCGAACTGGTAAGGGCATTCCTTTTTTTTTCTTCTCCCTTGTTTTGTCTTCACTTTTTGCAACACATTTTATTTACATTATTTACACACATTTTCTTTCATCCATCATTCGTTTCAATCAGGTTTATCCTCAAATCCGAGGAAGTCCTCTTCATCACTATCCTCTTGGAAGATCTGAAGGACTTTCTGTTTTTGGCGCCTGTCCCACTCTTCCGCAGTGGGGAAGCAGGGCTTCATTTGAGCCATGCGGACCACTCGGAGGTCTTCACCGGTGTCTTCAAGAACAACTTCAAAATTGACGGGTCCAGTCTTTCGGGTAACCCGGTAAGGTCCCTTCCACCTAGGAGCAAGTTTCGCCATGAAAGATTTGTCCCCTTTTGACAAATGGTGAGCGCGGATCCAGACGCGATCCTTTTCTGTAAATTCACCATCCCGACGTCCTTTGTCATATTGTTGTTTTTGTTTTTGTCTTGCCTTTTGTAGATTATTAGTGACAAACTTTTGGAGCTCTGCAATTTGCTTGGAGGTAGCGTAGGCAGCAGTGTCTGGGTTACCAAGATGCGGGCTCAACTCAGCATCTATGGACCTCTGATGCAACGTCCAAGGTTCAGCTCAGCCGGGGTCACTCCCGTGGACTCATGAACAGCTGAGTTCAAGGCAAAACGAAATTCGGGTAAATGTTTGTCCCATGTGTTGTGTCTGGTGTCGACATAGGAAGCAAGCATGGCTTTGATGTTTCGATTAATTCTCTCAGTCAAGTTTGTTTGTGGATGGTATGCAGAGGTTTTCTTTGGAGAGATGTTCCATTTTTTGCAGGTCTCCTCATACACTGCGGACATGAATTGGGAGCCTTGGTCAGACAAAATGTAGGTAGGTACTCCCCATCGTGTGATGATTTCTTTGACCAGGTACTGTGAAACTACTTCGGCAGTGGCTTTTCTTATAGGGAACATTTCCACCCAGCGGCTGAAATAGTCTACAAAGACTAAAAGAAAGACATTTCGGGATGAGCTGCGAGGAAAAGGCCCCATGAGGTCAACTCCCAGCATTTCCCATGGCCCGTGAATTGCAGTCTGCTGAAGTTTTCCAGGGGTTTTCTTGTTTCGGGTTTATAGAGCTGACAGGTTTGGCAACACTGCACATACTCTCTGACATCGAGACTCATTCTTGGCCAGTAAACTAGTGCTTGCAGCCTTTTGTAGGTTTGTACCTTCCGAAATGTCCGGACAACGGGTCGTTATGGTAATGGTGGAGTAGTTGTGGGCGCAGTCCAGGAGGAATATAGACCTGGTAAATTGTCTTGTGCGGAAGTTTCACGACACGGTATATCTTGTCTTCAAGAACAGTGTATTTAATTGATTGGTTTTCGTCCACTTCACCTTTCTCCATGATTTCTTTGTATAGATCCTGTGCAAATGGGTCTTGTTGTTGAGCCTTCCAGATGGTCTCATCTGTCACCTGGAGATTGTTGGAGGTGTCTCTCTTCGACCGGAGTACTACGGCACAGGTGGCAGGGGGTTGCTCAGGATCTGGCACTGGAGCTCGGGACAGGGCGTCCGGGACAGTGTTATATTTCCCTTTTCGATATTCCACTGTAAATGAAAACTCTTGCAGGCGCAGGGCCCACCGGATGAGACGGGTGCTGGGTTTTTGAGTTTTAAAAACCCAGACCAAAGAAGAATGGTCGGTCACAACCGTAAAATGTCTTCCCTCCAAGTAGTATCTCCACTTCTCAATGGCCCATACTACAGCAAGGCATTCTTGCTCTGTGGTGGAATAGTTTCTCTCCGCTTTGTTCAAGGTGCGACTGGCAAAAGCAAGAACCTGCTCACTTCCCAATCCGGTTTGTTGAACTAGGACTGCTCCCAAGCCGACATCGCTGGCATCAGTGTAACACAGTGAATGGCAAGTTGAAATTGGGGTGTCCAAGTATAGGTGGAGAGGTCAGTGTTGTTTCACCGCCTCAAAAGCTGCTTGGCACGCAGATGTCCAAAACAAATTTCGCACCTTTCCTTTTCAGGGCATTCAATGGTTCAGTCAACAGAGAAAAATTTGGGACAAAACGATGATACCATCCAGCCATACCCAGAACCTCTGGAGCTGCTTTATGTTGATTGGGACTGGAAAGTCCTGCACAGCTCGGATTTTCTCTTCGTCTACTGCGACTCCCTCAGAAGAGACGATGTGACCCAAAAACTTCAGGTTGGTTCGGAAAAATTGACTTTTTTTCATGTTGACTGTAAGGTTTGCTCACGCAATTTGTCTAAAACAGCTTGGATGTCGAGATGATGTTGCTCATATGACGCCGAGTAGATGATGATATCGTCCAAGTAGACAAAACAGATGTCCCTTTCAAATCGCCTAGTACCACCTCCATCAGCCGTTGGAACGTGGCGGGAGCGTTTTTTAATCCAAAGGGCATCACTTTGAACTGAAATAAACCGCTGGGACAAACAAAGGCGGTTTTGTCTCGACTGTCAGGATCCATTTGGACCTGCCAATAGCCGCTATTAAGATCGAGTGTAGTGAAGACCACAGTTCCTGCGAGGGACTCCAGTATTTCTTGGATGTAGCAAGTGGATATGCGTCTGTATGAGTGACAGCGTTGACTTTTCGATAATCGACACAGAAACAGGTTTGGGGTCATTTTTCTTGGGCACCAGAACAACTGGAGAAGCGTATGGAGAAGTGGAAGGCTCGATTATGTCCCTTTCTAGCATCTCTTGTACATGTTCTTTGATTATTGTTGTTTGGCTGGAGAAACTCTGTAGGGTTTCTGTTTTATGGGCATGTTGTTGGAGAGGTAGATTTATGGGTGAGTATGTTTGTGCATCCTAGATTGGCTGTGCATACATCTGAATTTCTTGCAGTTGACATAACAATGAGCTCTTGCCAAAATTGTCCAGGTGGGCTTTGTCGACGGCATTCCGGAGGAGATCCTGAGAAGGTGGAGTTGGTTGGAGTGGAACAGGAGGAACAGCAGAAAGAAGGCAAGTTGTGGAGAGTATGTATTAGCCCAAGCTGTCGTCTCTTGCAGAAATGGATATTGCTGTTTTTATTTGATTTGAACCAGTAACGGCGGTCAGACACATCAAGTTGCAATCCGGATAGTGATATGAAGTCAAGGCCCAATACAGCTGGAAAGGTGAGGCTTTGTGCAGACATAATTACACAAGGTAGTGTAATAGGTTGTGACTGAAGAGCTACTGTTATCTCACACCATCCAAGGGGTTGTCGTCCCTCTCCATCAGCCAGATATAGAGGTCCNGAAGGTAGCTAACATGTTAGCTTGTGGTTCGATCTCAAACAAATAGAACAATTAAAATAACCCAACAACTGAATTCTACAGGCTAACCAGGGCTAACAGGAAGTTGCTGCTAAGAAAAGTGGGCGGGGAAGAATAAGGTGATTAATCTAGTTCAAATTGGTTACAAACACCATTGCCGAGCCACTAAAATTACATGTAGCTGAAGAACCCAATGTTGCAATGTTAAGTAATTGAAACAAAGCCGTTAACTTTTCCTTCAAAAATGTAATAACATTTACTTCTCATAATCCGGAATTTATTGCTAACAGAAAAACAAAGTTGTAAAAACAATATTATCATTGACAGTGTGGCACTAATTTGTCCAGAAATAGATTTTAAAGACTGATTTGATGATTTAGAAGGAACATTTTGTCCCCAGTTCTGATTTAGAGTGTGCTGTTTCCCAACCTCAGCCATGTGACTACATCTGCTTTTATTTGTCTGATTTTGGCAATACATCATTTACTGTTTATCCACAACAGGGGAAAACTCCAGAGGGCTCTGTGCCAATCCAGTTTACAGAAGGAATAACAAAAAGAAAAGAAAATTGACCAAGGGGTCACCTCGGATTACTGCCAAGTAAAAAGAGAAATTTATATCTGACTTGTACCTATTTTAATTGAAAGTATTTCTTTTTTATGGCTTATTTGGAAAATTAACTAGCTGCAACATATTATATCCTATTACAGATGTATATCACACTAAAATAAAAATATTAAAATTTATTATCTCTCTTAGGCAAATGCTTTTAACAATGTGCCAAATGTACAAAGACAGATTTAATCAACAACTATTCTTTATGGCTGACGGTGTGTTTTATATATTGTCACAATCCATCTTTTAAAGTGATTATAAACTCCTAAGCTCCACCCACAACCTTTTAATTTT
Organism: Mugilogobius chulae; assembly: GCA_038363315.1. Classification (NCBI taxonomy): domain Eukaryota; kingdom Metazoa; phylum Chordata; class Actinopteri; order Gobiiformes; family Gobiidae; genus Mugilogobius; species Mugilogobius chulae. The sequence continues at coordinate 31,490,705 of CM076401.1, read as the reverse complement.
GAGCTGGTAAATTGAGCAGTGCTGCAAGAGTAAAGGAGGGAGTAAAAGGATGGGGTGAGAGTGGATCAAGGTTACAATAATCTTTGTGTATTTTATGTCTCTTCTTGAACTCTCAAAGACATTTTGTGTTACATTATTAATTTATTTCTCACTCTGTGGTGGTAAGTAAGTAGTCACAGCTGCCCAGGGTCAAGTGAGGAAAGTGAAGCTGCTAATCTGTGCCATCTGCCCCTCCAACTCGCACCAATCACACTTGCACACTACATTCACACCAGGCAAGTTGTCAGTGAAGGTGAAGAGAAAGTCCTTTAGGTGGTTTTCTTATATGAACCCATTAAATCTGATAAAAGTTAGAGTGAGTGTTATAAAAGATTGATGTAGTCATTTAAATTGCCTGACGAGAAAGTGATTTTAATAGGCAATGAATAAGAGCTGAGATAATTCTTATTTAAAAACATTATCCAGTCACATGAGCTGAAACACTGTTTATTACATAAAGTGATGTAAATGGTTTGTGCTGAAAACAATACAATGGTTTATCTGCATTCTTGTCTTTTCTACTGTTATTTTGATATTTTCTGCACTGTGACAGAGCTCCATCTACGGGTGCAAAGGAAATTACACGTGAGAAATAATTGAACCAATATTACCTGATATGCTAATGCTGCAGAAATGCTTAAAGGTTGTATGGAGGATTTTTTAAATCCAACAGCTGCTTGTTGTTTTTCAAACGATGCACATGTGTTTCTCCTCCCAGGGCCACACCCTTCACTGCAACTGGGCCAATGAGTTACATAGGAACACTGAGGGTTTGCTTGACAGGTTCACAAGCCAATAGATAACGAGGTACCTCGTTATCTATTGGTCAGTGTTTTACTGGCCTCATCATGTCCACAGTTTATATATTTTATAATATTTTTTTTTATTTGGCATAAGTACAAGGCTGTTACAAATCTATGCAATTGTTTTTGACCAAGACTGACAACAAACTATTTTTGAAAATCCATACAACCTTTAAAATGAATCTGGACGATATATGAACTTAAGAGTAATCTGAACTCTACTTTGCATTACAGATCTAAAAATTCACAACTCTATTTTCTGAAGATCAGAAAGGAAAAAAATCGTATTTACAGAAAGAAATTCAGTAGTGATGAAGAATCAATGTTAGAACATAGTTAAAAAGCAAAAAGTCTATTTGCATATTATGTGTCTTTTAAGGAAGGAAACAAGGACAGACAATGTTACTGAGAGACACTGAGAACACTAAGTCACATCACGATTCAACATCATGAAGAAACTGAACAACTGCTGGAGTTGGTTCACAAAAAGTTCACTAAAGTGTGGACAGACATAAAAAATACTATTATTTGTGATGGAAATTACATTTGATAGTAAAAGAAAAAGTGTTTATCATTGCTAGTTCAAAAGTCACACAAAAACCAGATGTTATCATTTTGGTCTTATACATTTCAAGCTCTAGAAGTTGAATTCATGACCTCGCTGTTGCACAAAAAGATGTTCAGTGATGTTAGCTGTCAGGATGGATAAGCTGGTTTTGTTCGTCTCTCTTGGCTCAACCCTTGAGGCACAGGCATGAAATCGTTTCCCCTAAAGTATTAAGAAACTCATCATCATGTTGTAGGATTGTTTCCTTGTCAAAAACATTTTGTCTGTGAGATATTGTTCCCTTCTGACCCTCAGAAAACTCTCTTTGGAATATCACAGATTTGCAATGTCATATGAATCTATGCGATCTTCTGAACTGTTTGACTGCTCAACTGCTTTGAGCATTTCTGCAGCGTTAGCATATATCAGGCTTGGTTGGTTTGATTATTTCCACTGTGAAGCTTTAACTGACTTTGTGACATCTAACGGCATTCCATGTGTAATTTATAATACTTTTTAAGTTCTAAAATCCTACAGACAGTAATGTAAATATAAGTGAAAGTTCTCAAAAGCATGTTTAAAACGCAAACACAATGCAAATAGACATAATATTAGTTCTTTAAATCAACTCACTTCAGTATTTTAAGTTGAATTAATGGATGAATTCACCAATAATTCCTTATTAGGGCCCAAGACAAATTAAAGAAATTTATCTGAAATATTTTGTATATTTGTATTTTAAAATTTGTTTATGACCAAGATCTCACAACATGCCAGGCAGAAACTTGAAAAAATACCCAACAACAAACAGAAGCTCTCTTGGAAACTGGCTCTTCAAGGTCACCACGCATGTAACAGAGCACACTTTGTCAAAATCAGCCTTTGCCCTGCAGAGTTGATTAATAGGACTAACCTTGAACACTTCTCTAAACAACAATCTGTAAATGTGTTTTCACGGAGATCATTGTGTCTTGCAGGCTTTACTTACTCAGTCACATTTACTTTGTAAGAGAGAAAAAAGTACCATTGTGAGTGATTTTGTGTTGATATTATATGTCCTGTTACATTCAGACAGTAACCATTATTTTAAAAAGAAATTCACTTGAGTTGTAGTTTCCTTAAACACTTTTTCACTCTTACTACAGTATTTTTGCTTGAGAAATATTTGTTTTCCGTTTCTCTGGTTTTGGTTTGTTATTTTAAAAGGAGGAAAAAGGTTGAGGTACTGTAAATATTTTCTTTTTCCAGTTTATTGCATTCGATTAAACAGTTTTATTCAAGAAACCCACTCTGACATGATCCAAATCTTGTGTAAAAGTTTGAAATTAGCATAAAGTATACTCTTGATCACTTCTGAAACAGCTGTAGTTTGTGCATGCACTGGTAGGCCTGTGTAAATATATCTCAGTGGATGATGTGCAAAATTAATTACTTTGACTCCACCACAGATAAGAATTTGAATAGCTTTCTTCTCTACTAAAAAGATGTCTTCCCTCTCTCCTCTGCCTCCCCATCTTCACTCCTCTCTCTTCCTCCTCTCCCTCTCACACCCTTCTCCTTCATCCTTGACCCCTTTGCTTCACCTCCTGTGTACCCTGTTCCTGTGTATACCTCTCCTCTCTTCTTCCATCCACTTCGGACACCGCTCTCAATTTCACCATCTTTTCTCCCACTTCTCCAATCTCCCCAAACTTTCTTCTTTCTCCTGTATTCATTCTTTGGTGCCTGATGTTGACGGCCATTCTGCAGCTCTGGTACATTAGCTCTGGTACATATTTCAGTACAGACAGTTCTTTTGCAGAATGAACTGAATCAAAATGATCCACTGATGGTGGTCTCTTTTTGTCTTTCAAGAAAGAAGTCGTTTTCACACATGCAAGTACCAAGAACTAGTGGTCCCAACATTCCTCCTGTTAGTCAGAGGAACTATCCTGTCCCCATGTCTGTGTTCACGCAGCAAGTTTCTGAAAGTGGATCTAACTGCTTTAGCATTTAGTCTGTAACAAAAAAAAAAAAAAAAAAAAATCACTAAGTGGTGTAAGGAAAAGAAAAGTTGTCTTCTTGATTCCACATAAAACTATAATGCACAAAACCTAAAAACAATACTGAAATTAACAATAAAGCAAAATTACCGGTATTCACTGTAATTCAGTGAATACTATTTATAAATAACTATATTTGGGAGTTACTGCTTTTAAATCATTTTTCTTAAGGATAAGGAAAGTTTATGAGAAATGTGAGAACATACAGTATAAAACATGTTTCCAATAAAGTTAGCATTGTAAATGTGTCATCTAAAGCCAGAGCAGGAGCTAAAAAGTCCCTAAAGTGTGGCCCCAGTCTATAGCTCCTGCTCTTCATAGTGAATGGTGAATGCGCCTACAATGAGAACTGGAACTAAAAAAAAGTACTAGGAACTGAAAAAAGCTCCTATGGGGAAAGGGCTACAGAAAGTCCAAAAACATATTCAAAGTTAACCCTGTTTTTTGTCTTAAAGCTTTCAATCAGTGTAGTATTCAAAATGAAAACCTTGTAATGATAATATATAATTGAAATTAACTTCTTTGCAGATTTCCAGTAAGTTGCTGGTGTAAGATGATATAAAATTTGCTCTAGTCTAGTACATTGATTTTCTATTAATGAGTCAATCTTAAGCAGACATGACTTAAGAATATCTTCTCATTTGTTCATTGTGTTCAATATATGTGAATATGTGAAGTAGTAATGAAAAAAGTTGGAATAAAAGTTGTAAAATTGCTTTATGACAGTATATATTGTTTTTTCTACTTGCAAAAAATTGTTGTTTTTTTTTGGTTTAAGTACAATGCTTATTTTTTTAAGACTTCACATGACCATCATAAGAGGCACCGGGGTCACACTCTTTGAGACAAACACTACTGATCTTCCATTTTCCCTATTCATCTCATCTCAACTCCTCTTGGCTAAAAAGGATTTGTTTGGATAATAATTTGGATAGGCTCATGTTATGTCACTAAAAACCTCTTGGGTTTGGAGCTGCTGTTTGTGTGACGATGGCGGATGGTGTTAACTTGTGAAACTGGTCTGTCAGGAGAACAAAAGCGCAGGGTTAATGATGCTGTCAGTGTGGTGGCATCTGGGTCGGAACGGAAGAGAAGCTACAGAGCTAACAATAGACTCTCCATCCTCCCTGTTACTGCTCTTTTTCAATTAAACCTCCTTGTACCTTAACTGTCTAAGTTTGAGCGTAACTTCATTGGATCAATGTTTTTAATGGTGATTCTTGTGAGTAAACAGTGTTACGCAGTGTGCTTTTATTAGATTAGTGTTTCTGCCAGATAATGTGCATGCATAAACCTATAATTAAATAAATGTCTAATTTAATGTTTTTCTGAGTAAAAACACAAAGTTTGTTTGTGTTTTGACTCAGAAAATAGGCAGGTTGATACCTTTAAAACTGCTCAAGTAAATCACAAACATTGCCAATAGTTTGATTCTCTTGGTCTGTAACGTAAATGTAATAATTCAATATTACAATGGGTTTAGTTCTATGGTATCAATAGTGTGAATATTGTGTAGTGAATAGTATTAAACTACTGATAGTCGTCACTGTGGTATTGACATTGCTATCACGTATCAAACTAGGCTCAGAAAATCAAATTAAAGGGTCTTTCATGCCAAATTTCAAATTTCTTAAACCCAAACCCGATGTCAAAACAAGATTCACGCTATGTCAAAACTATGATTTGAACTACAGTATTTCAGTGAGAGCAGCAGGGTGACAGTGTAATACATTTTCTTTCCAGGAAAAATTAACCGACACTGAAAATGTGTTTGAACTCCATTTATTTTGTTTATATTTATAATTTATATTTAAAGCATTACCGTTTCTAAATAGAAAAAAATCCAGTCAACTTCTGTTTATGAAAAAATAGGAAACTTTGACTTTGCTACAGTTGTCACAATAATTGACATAATAAACCTGTGTAAATTAATGGTTGTTACTGTCAAATTTAAAGCCTGTACAGTTAAATGCTTTCCTCTTTGTTTTTAAGGTCTTTTTTTAATGGCAAAATCCAATTCATGACTTTGGAAAATTACATTCTCATAACAGCATTACTTGAAGGTGTCCTGATAACCGTCACATCAAGCTCTTTTGTAAATCTAGGTCAAACTTGTGAAAAAGATATTTCTTTCCCTTAAAAAAAAACTTTAATGTTCACACAAAACGCACACACAAAAAAATCTAATTTCTAGAGTTACTATAATGTCATGTAAAAGGTTACATCTGATATAAGTAATCTAATTTGTTCTTCTAACATTGTGTCTTCTAAATAAAGAGTTATTCTAAAAGTCATTGGTTGGTAAATTACTGGATGTTTTTGATCATATTTCTTCTGTGCATGTAAACCAAAAATCCTATCTTATTAGGTTATCTGCCTATTCCAGTTTGGACTGGGTAAGGCTAGAAGAACAAAGGTCTCTACTAAATCACATTAATTTTTTAAATATAAGCATGTTTTCCATGCTACAATAAATACCTTTGAATTAGTTATATTTTGACATATAGCCTTGAATCAAGTAAGCCATTTCCTCAATTCAAGTAGTCACACACTCATATCGTACATTGTGAAAAATATATATTTAGCATCACCATTTTATGCCCACAAGCTGGGCACGTCTCTGTCACTGGCTTTAAATCAGTCAACACAGGCAGCCAACATTTTTATTTATTTTTCTATAAAACAACACTGCTTAGACAGAATATTATATGATGTCCGGTAAGGTCTCTTTGAAAATAAGGCACAAGCTTGCATGAAACCAAGAACAGAGGTTAACCATTTATTATAGTTAGCAAGTATTATGTGCACTGTAACCTACACTGAACTGCCCTACTAAATATTCTCCCCTAATTCAAGGAAACTTATAAGAACAAATGGTCAATACCAATTTTCTCATGCTGCCATATGGGACACTAAACTTCTCTTTTCAAATGCAATGAAGTAACAACATGGGTCATTTGAGGCGGCCCTTATACAACCAGGCATCAGAAAAAATCTTTATAGGAGCTCACATTAGCAATGCCTTTGATGACAACAACATTAGCTACGGCATCCGACTCTTTACATGTGATTCTATTACATGTAAAGAGTACAGTCCAAATACGTGTGTAGTTATGTAATAGAATTAGAAAACCAAGTTTTAAAAGCAAAAAGTTTTAATTTATTTGTATACAAAGAGTCACTTTGACCATGTTGCAGTTCATTAATCAGAAAAATCTAAATTAGAGAATTATTTAAATTATCTGGATTTTCATAAGCATCTGGAACAAATCTTCCCAAAAAATATTACTGGAGTAAAGTTGCTGACAAATTCTTTATAAAATTGTAAAAATGATTACAGCTATAACCAAAAGTTGGTCAAGTAAAACAGAAATGTATTTCTACAACATTATAATTTATCTGTTTCCACTTTCAACCACTGCAAAATCTTAAATTACTCGAAGGCACTTTATAAGTATATTATATAATACACTGCTGTGTGAGAAAATAGAAAAAAAACAAACTAAACTGTAGTTTGTTCAACAAAGCAGCTCTTGTGCAAGTGTGAAACTGTGATGTTACTGCTTTTTATTTTGAACATATGATCACTGTGTGAGTGATGATTCAGTTCAAAAGATGTTCAAAAAGGCACTTTTCTTAGAGAACCGCAAAGGGGCCTTTCTGTTAATTATTAAAACACACACATAATCAATATAGTCAATACCAGTAAACACCCGCACCTGCATGTAGCGATCAAATATTAATGCTAACAAACTGTGCCTTTAGGCTGTAAACTAGAGGAAAAGAATCAAAGAAAAGATAGCCATTTGTTATAGTTAAATGTAGATTTTTGAGGTCATTCATAGCTTATCATGATATAGTCTTGGTCTTGTCCAAAGACTTTATAGTTTTGGTTTGTTTGTTTGTTTGGTGTTTTTTTTAACTAACATTTCTCAGTTGTCATTATGTTATTCTTGATTATCAATACTTACTTAAACTCTACAAATACAGTCTTAGTAAAACTGGCTATTAAGCCACTAAAGTAAACTCCTAATTAATTAAAAGTTTGCCCCTCCTCTCATTTTAGCAGCTCTGCTCTGGAAAAAAAAGCGATCCAACTTGAATCCAAAAAGCTATCCAACTGAATCCTACATTTTCAAAGAAATGCCTAGAGATAGAAAAAAGTTTGTGAAAAAAAAATCTGTCTGTCTTTAATAAATAAATACAAAAATGTAGAGTTAATAATAATAATATAGATTTTCTTTTCAAAACCCACTCCCATTTACAAACCCAATTTGAAAAAAATCTAAAATCTTAATCCCACACCTGTTATACTTTAAGTATTAAACTTAAATTAAGAAAAATAATTTCAGTCAAACTACCTGTTGAAACTGCAATGGACCAATACTAGATTATAAATTATGTGCAAATGCCACAGTGACCTCCTCTTCTCCTGGGATGGTGCTGATGTGGAGTGGCTGAGTGAAGGAGGCGGCTTTCATCATACAGGTACTGCCAGAGTCCAGGCAGTAGTACACGAACACACTGAGAGTGAGGCTGGGATCCTCGCTGGAGTCTTTGGTCCTCAGAGTGACTGGGAGTTTAGCAGAGACACGCAGAGACCGGGACAAATCCAAGATGTCGCCCATTACAGTCTGTCCCTCCAAAAGCCATTCATTCCCTGTAGAAGATAACAACTAAATTTAAATAAATGATTGCCACTTCAAAATGTCATTACAGAGATGGAAGTAAAGTGACAAGCTAGTGTGACAATACTGTATTAAGATTTTATGTGGTTACTTTTATTTTTCACTCACTTTCAAAAGGCATTTTTTTTAAGCACTTTTCTGATTAATTTTCTAGAAAGTCGACTAATAGCTTTATGATCATCATGAATTTGCGCTGTTATAAATTACAGTTTCTTTATATAGATTAACTGAGTGTATGTATTTGCATTCACTTCCATCTTCCCCTTAATACAATAAACTCATTTACACAAAACAGCGGAAAACGGCTCAATTATCTCACGAAGACAAAGAGAAAGTGTTGTTGACTAATGTGCCTGACATTGTTTTTTTTTCTCTCAGACATTTGTAACATAATAAATGGTCTCTAAAATATTGCCCATAACCCAACAGCCCCCTGTGAGTCAGACAAGGACATGAATTTTCTGAAAGGAGCAGAGTATTTTTAGACACAGGTTCACATCAATAAAAATGTGGATGCTGAAAGATGAATTTAAGTCATGGGCTGGGCAAAGCTTTTGCTGTGAGAAAATATCACTCCAATCTGTGCCCGTTGTGATGATTAATGAACCCTATCCTTAACAAGACGTCCCAGGACAGTCGTTACCAAAAAGCCATGACAAAGAAAACAAAAAAACACAATTACAATCAGCTCTTTACGTTCTACTTGATTCATTAAAATTCCTACCCCTTGCTTCGTTGCGATCAGAGTCTAGACGGGGGCATAATCGGGCTGCGGAGGATCACATAACATGGGCTTGTGGCTAATTATGTGAACCGAGCCATGCCTTATCAAAAATCCAAAAATAACCTGCTGATACGAGTGGCAGCACATAGCGTTGCTTCAATGATAAAACCGCTTTTGTTCCCGAACCTAATGCAGACATTCATCCACTCCCATCTCTTTTGGAGGTCAGAACAGAGCTTAAAAATCATATTTGAGCAATAAATACAGTGGGAACAGGGAGATGACCCAAGTACCCTTGTAGCCCACAGCCGGTGTGGGATGCCGCAGCTGGGAAGCCGCTTGAATGTGCCATGAAACTGTGCAGTGAAGGTTGAGCATCATTCATATCCATTATGGTTTGACAGAGCAAAATGTAGCTTAAAATAATGCAAAGTGGGTGAGGCTGAGTGGATCAGATCTTTTGATTGGGACGTCCAAAATACATAGAGCAGGAATGTGCAATTTTGAAATATTAGTCAAAACGTATCAAGACAGAGTTTTCCAAAGTTATAAACTGATCAAATCATCGAGGATAATCTGCCAGAGTTTATATTTCAAATCAAGTTGGCAACAAACTTCCGCTTGCACTGGCATTTCGAGCCACAGTAGCACTTAAATTACTTTTCTGAGGTTCACTGCATTCCACAAGAATGTGGGTTTGGAAGTTCTAGCAATCATATATTGGCCCTTACCTGGCAACTAACAGCAAAGTCATTTAATATCAAATGTTTACTATTCCACTTTCAAACAAGATCACAATCATAATACATGTACTACTTACTGTAAGGTTTGATCTGTTAAAAATACATTCAAATGGTATAAAAGTGCAAAGGTATGGTCAGGTCAACCAATGTTAGATCTGCTCAAGTGGATAAACATAACAAATACGGGGTAAACAGTAAATCAGGTAAGGGGGGAAAGGAAAAAAAAAACACTTATGTACACTTTTTGGTACCTCTTTCTAATGCTTTTGGTAAATAATGTACATAATGTACTAGGAGGAGTTGGTGAGTAAAAAAGAGTGCATTTTTGAGCAGCTGGTATTTCTCAAGCAACTGAAACTTATCAGAAATGGAAAACCTAAGGTCTGACATGGTCAAAAATTGCTACTTTGGTGCATAAAATGTTAAAAGACATCACTCATTGTAACATTGTGTTTGGTTGTTGCCTGTAGACAACAGATTACCACAATGTTTGATTTAATAAAATTGTGGTTTAACACTATCACAAACCAATTTTCAGTCTTCCAATATCCTCTTTTATACCTGTCCCTTTGTGTCCCTTCAGCTAGGACGTGACATTTAGTCAATTTTAAATGTCATAAGCGAGCCCTGTTTTTAATACCTTTTTTCACAGTTTCTACCTTGAAATTACTATTGTTTACACAAGAACATAAAACAAAGTAGAAGCAGAACTCACCCTCAGCGGAGAGTGTCCAGCAGCTCGGGGCTCCATCAGTGAGGTGGGCCCTCTCTGGCAGAGACAATGTGAGGGACAAGGTGAGGGTCTGGCCCGCGCTCACTGCCACTGCGGACATGTGCTTCCTGGCAGCAGATTTGGGCAGAGTGGGGGCTTTGGCAGGGCCGGAAGGCCTGGTGGGGATGGCATCAGTGCAATCGGTGGAAATGGGAAACTGCAAAGATAATTAGACTTCTCTAAATTCAAGGCAAAAAAACATAAAAACAGTTTTAAGGGCTGCGCAATTTGGGGAAAAGCTGTTGCAGTTGAAAATCTAAAAGTTCAGTTCACTTTTAATTATGTTGATTTAAATTGCAATTTTGATTCAATAGTGATTATTCTTGCAAAAAAAAATGCTACTTTGTTGTGACATTTTGACTCAACTCAAAAAACTTTTGAGTTGAGTCAAAATTAAATTTAAGAAACAACAAATGTCAATCTTACTTGAATGAAACTTTTTCTAAAAACAAATTGGACTGTATTTTGTGGCGAGTGTTTGAACTCCAAACCACATGTCGAAATAAAACTCATAGGTGAGGAGACTCACTTATCATTTGAAACAACCGGATCACATTTTGATTAAAATTTGCGCATGTGCAGCATGCCACTAGAAGATCATCTTCTAAGACCCCTTGAGAACCTTGAAAATTGGTGGAAAGTGCATTCTGGGTGGTTCAGTTAGTGAAAGTGATAGTTCAGTGTCAATTTTCTGGTAGAATAAAATGAATCAAAATCAATTTGCAAGTAAAAGACTTAAATAACTACCAATCAGTGTCAAAATAGTGTCGTTTGCAGGGATTAACTCCAGGTAAGAGTGCAGAATCTCACAAAATGTCTGGATTAATTGCTGTGTAAATTTGTGAGTGCAATTTTTGCTTCCAGTACTAACCAATGAAACAGTCTTGGAGTCCAAATCCAACACTTTGATTTGGTGGTTATTGGTGTCAGCTACATACAGAGTCCTGCCTCCATTTGCCACACAGAGACCTCCTGGTTCATTAAAGCTGGACTGGCTAAACTCTGGTCCCACATTATCCCCAGCCTCTCCGGTGCCCGCTAATGTAATGCACTGCTTTGTTTTTGGGTCCACCACCTTAATCTGTAGGCACAAAAGCAAGACTGTGATTTTCTTCTGAGATAAATCTGGAAGAATGTTATGCTCACGTAACTGCCGTATGACAGCCAGTTGTTGTTACCTTGTGATTGTAGGAGTCTGCCACATAAAGCAGGTTCTGTTCCGAGGACCATGTAACGCCCAGAGGATGCTGCAGTTTGGCGTCAACCCCTTTACCGTCTACATCGCCAAAAGCAAAAAGGTTCTGCACCAAAACACATAGGAGATTGTGGTTAACAACATAAGCCAGATAAATGTTTCATAGAGTATTGTTAAATGCCTTTCCTGAAACGAACCTTAAAGCAAGTAGCAGGCTTGTTTGAATAATTGAAACAACCTCAAGAAGAGTAGCTGATGCAGTAAATGTAAAAAAAAAAAAAAAAAAAAAAAATATATATACAGTATATGCAGTTCTACAACATGCAGAAAAAGAACAATAAAATGAAAACTTTTGGGGAAATGACTACATATTTGAGCAGTAAACTATAAAAACTATTTGATTTGATCATTAAAGTCACATGTAGCACTACTGGAAAACTAACTTTTAAACATACTCTTCTTGAGAACATTTACTTTGACAATATGCCCCTTGGAACTTAAAAAATAAATAAATAAATAAAGCACTTGTGACAGTTATAGTATGTTTTAGAAATGATTCTTCCGATTGCAAAAGAATTTCCACACGGGAAATAATCGAACAGAGCTTGCCTGATATGCTAACCCTCCAGAAATGCTCAAAAGAAGTGATTTATTTGCTAAAAAACACTGCAGAAGATCTCAAGTCTCTTTATTATGTCATAAATTTGGGAAATTCAAAACAATATTTTCTGAGACTCAAAGTGAAAGAAGTCTTGTCTTTTTGATGAGAAAGCAAAGTTAAAACATGATTTAAGTTTGCATATATTAGTATTTATTGTCATTTTGATAAGCTATTCTATTAATATTATTTCCAGTCTAATAGAGGTATTACTGTTATCTAACACTTGCAATAAACAATCAAAGAACACATAGTACCAGCGGGTCTCTCTCTGCTCCGACCAGAGACTTGACTGCCCCGTCCTTCAGGGCCACAGTCCGGATGGAGCTGCTCTCACTGTCGGCCACAAAGAGGCAGTTCCAGGGGTCGTGTGGGGCAGCGGCAAGTCCTGATGGCTGAGCAAAACCTGCCTTATGTGGGTATGCGTTGTTCCGGTTCTCCTCACTACCGCTGCCAGCCCATCGCATGCATGTCCCAGCTTTTGAGTCACTATTTGGTCCAAAAATACATATTTTATTATTTTGGCTTAATATCTATTGCAGCTTTCCAGTCTACATGAAAACATGCTTTGGTCCGCAACAAATTTTCAGGAATAATGACACACGATTTGTAGCGCTAAATGACAAAGAATTTTTATTGGTTTAAGAATAACATTTTAAATTTTAAAAAGCAAACCGTGTTCATTCAGCACCTATTTGAAGACTAGAATGATAAATAATTTTACTAATGTTTCTGCAATTTTTAAAAATACTTTTGGTTGCTAGAGACATTTTGCACACTAACAAACATGGGAGATTATTGGAACACATTTGCATCTTGCCTGTTACTGTGTGATGTAACATTTTGCATGCTAATATAAGTATGTGACTCGTCTGTGTTGTGTGAGTGTATAAACTGATACAATAGAACAACGACTCAGTGATCACAAGCAGCTGGTTAGGTTAAAGACTATTTACAAACATAATAAACCTACAAACACTTGTATGTAGAGAACTTTAACACCAACCACAAACAAACGTACAGTTTTGTGGTTCTTTTTCCAGATGTGTTTAAATGGATATTACCTTGCTTTGGGGAGTTTGCCATCTGACAGAAACAAAGCCCAAATCTGATGTGTGCCCGCCATAGCAATCCAAAGAACGTTGTCTTCTTCACCACCTATATGGGCAAACACAAGCAGTTAGAAGGTGCACTATGAGGGCACTGAGATAAGATAAGATATTAATTTTTAGTCCAGTCATTTCTGCTTTTAACTATATTCACTATAAGGCTAGGTTTGATTTGAAGTCAGGAATTAACCCAGATGTGCTGGAATTCAATAACTCAATCTGCTCATTCAAAATCCATGTAGGTAAATATAGTAGTTATATATATAGTTAAATATTTGGCATTGACCATATTCCATAATAAAGTGCTTATCCCACAGAGTCAGTTGCAATGCAGTTTCACCACAGCATCTCCCTGTGTTTGATATCAGGAGCACCTGACGAGCCCAATCAGTGTTACTGCGGCACTATTCAAAGGTGTAGGGTCCTTTCAATTAATTATTCATTCTCCATACTGAACACAACATGAATATGCAATGACTGTTTGGAATAATGCTATCAGAGGCACTGAAAAGGCTTGAAATGGGTCTAGCAGCAAGTTGAACACACAACATGGAGGGTCACCAGTGTTATGTAATAATGTATTAAATAATTATATAATTCAATCAATCAATCAATCAATCAATCAATCAGTTTTTGTGTTGAAAATTAGTAGTATTTACAGCAACTTTGCAAAACGAACCACAGGTACTACTATGGAAACATTTCGAGCACAAAGGTCACAGACTTGCTGTACCTCCCTATTTAGGTTATATTTGTGCGGTTTCTAATCCTAACCATTGACCCTATGAACGAAACCTTGAATTTGTATTAAAAAACAATTCACATCTAAATTTTACATAAGGCTAGATAAGGTTTTGTTTGAATCTTTGATGAAGGAAATTCATGATGATTGAATTCAATTAAATTCATCATGACTTTCAAAAGTCATGATGAATTACTGTTATTGGTTCAAATATCGTTGGAACGTGTGAATTCCTTGTATTCATAGTATAAAAGTCATGTTGTAATCCCTCAATTGTGCAGGAGTGATCCATAATAGAAAGGCTTCAAAATTGAAGAAATAAAATACATGATTGACTGACATGATTTCATGTTAGTTCATTGGATAAATTAATAGTGGAAATCATAAATTAATTCATTCAAGAAACCACTTCAATTCATGATAAATTATGGAGAATTCATGATAGTTCTTGATGACTATCATGAATTCATGATGATAATCAATGAATACATGTCCCTTGATTATAAATGCTACTGTTATTTTTAGAACAAAACTTACTTCATGTAATGTAAACACACATGCTATTTCACCTCTTATTTTCACATGGTCAAAATGTGCTGCCAATGTAAACATTTAGGTCACTTCTAAAAATTTATACAATAATCCAACAATAGCATAAAACTGAGATTAATTCAATGCCTTGAGTGTGACTTTATAATCAGTGTGATATAAAAAATGAATTATTGAGATGTGACCAAAGCTCAAGGGTATGTAATAAAAACCAGTGGAGATTCAAGATCATCATGCAGCAGGTAGTGTCTCTTTCCTTGAAACTTCTCTTTATTATTCAATCCACAATAAAAAAAAAATCATAACTTTTTAATTTAAAACGTAAAAATATATATATATTTATTCTATTATTCAGCACTTTTCACTGTTTTCAATGTCTGCAAAAACATGACTATTAGTGTTAACTTACCAGATGTACCTAACGCTACATCCCAGGGAGAACTGATTGGCTGATCCGGTCCCATGGCTCCGCCCTCTTTGTCTGTACCCTGGACTCCAACTCCAGCCAGAGTAGAGACTTTCTTGTGCAACAGGTCAATCTATGCAAAATACTTAGTGATGCTGTGCTTATACAACAACACATCTCACAAGCCATTATAAGAATGACATTCATACTATGCTTACCTTCCTAATGAGGTGGTTCTCTGTGTCGGCTACATAAACAGTGTCTCCTTTAATTGCTACACCCTGAGGAGAGTTAAATGATGCTTCTGAAAAAGAACCATCTTGTCTGCCACTTTTAGGTCCTGAAAAAAAGAAACATATTTTACACAATTTATAGTTAATTTAGATTTACAATTTAAATGTATTGTTTAATGCAGTTGTTGTTCGGGGCTCCCTGGGAGGGCTCAGAGTTTCTGCAGGTGGGCCTCCAAGGTTTTTTTGACTTATAAATTAACTTTCATCAATTGATTCTACCATTAGTAAATTTTTAAATCTTAATCTGAAAAAAAAAACAAAAACAAAAAAAAAAACCCTACATGTTATTGAATTGAGTTTGATTTGAATTGAGTTTGATTTATCTTAGGGGGCCTTGTACAATCTTCATGTCTTGGTGCTGAAGAGTTTGGGAATGGCTGGTTTAATGCGTAGACAGACCGTATAACATTATACGGTTCATACTGTCTATGTAATAACGATATGCGGCGGTGTCATGTAGGTGGTGGAGTCAGTGCAGTGTTGTGTGTTATAAGCATGTTGTGCTGTGGCCAGTTTGTGTTGGTCTGCAACAGTGCTGCTGGCTGACTACCACGTTTCCTCTGAGGTTGTTTTGTGGCTTATACAAACAATATCAGTTGTGTGTGAAAGTGTTTTTTAATTTCTTTTATTAGGGCAGTGCCTGTGGAGATGCTTATTATCAGACTCATCATACAAAACATTGGTGAGTTGTGGGTATAGGGAGGAAGAAGAGGATTTATAGTTATTTTCTAGCAGCATTTTTCTGAACAAAGGTGCAAGTCTCACAAATAATGAAAAATAACAAACAAGTCCTGGACTATTGGGTTTCTGCTCCACACGCACCTCTCAAAGCCCCAGTCACAAAATATAAAGGTCACCAAAAAACACTAAACATGCCCACTCCCTCTGGTCCCCCAGTGTGTCTGAACGTCACATGCATGACGTGTTGAACCAAGGTTATACTAGGGCAGATGCACACAAATAAAATTAAGTGGGTTGTGTTCAATAGTTGCTAAAAATTAAACTGAATTGAAATGTATTCATTTTTACATTTGTTTTTAAACATTTACCAGAACGCAAAGTACAAAAAAGTAAGTAAAAACAGCAATGCAAATAAAAAGGGGTTTTATGGATCTGTTTTTTTTCTGATTCTGAAAGCCCATATTTGGTCTTCTGTTGTTGTGGCTGATACCAGTATAAAATCCATAGCATTTCTCACAAGATCACAAACTTACTTTTCAATTTAGTCAAAATTAAAAACAAAATGTATATATCTGGGTTTAAAAAAATTCTGTGTCATTATTATGCAACCATATTTTTAGTCTAATTGTATGCATTTTAAGTCTTTAGGCCACCCATTAGATTTCACACGCCGCTTGCAAATGTAAAAAAAAAAAAAATAAATTAATTAATTAATAAATTAATTAATCAAATAAATTATGTAAAGGTAATTTCAAACTAAAATTTCAGCTTGTTGTAAGGACAACTTTTGGAGACAACCCTGCTACTTTGGAAATCATTGCTTAATTGTTTTGTATTTTTGCTCCAGCCCATTTTGTATTTTATTACATTTTCTATTCTATTCTTGTATATGCAGGACCTCTCCTTTACCTCCAATAGAGTGTAATAGCTGCCCTGTTGGGGAAACCACCAGAATTCGGTGATGTCCAGTGTCCGATATAGCCAAAGTCTTGCTGTTATCCACTGCGACTTTCCCGGGAAAGGATAAAATCGTGGGAGGCAAAGAGTCTTTTAACAATTTGATTCCAATGGTGTGTGACTTCAGCTTTTCTCTATAGAAACGCATAGACATCTCAGTGAAGAGTATTAACTTGTCTCTGTGACCTTCGCCCACCAGAGAGAAAAGCAGATTTCCATTTGGACCCAGGAGAACCAGAGTGGGCCAGCAGGACACCTCTAACTCATGCCAGAGCTGAGCATCGCCGTCGTTCACCACTGGGTGGCAAATGTTATAGCGCAGGACAGCACTGCGAATGTTGTCCAGAACCTATAAGAACAGCCAAATGTAAAGGTAGAAAATGCTCAAAAAAATGAACATAAACAATAAATACTGATGTAAGACACAATATTCTATGAGTGAGTCCGAACATTACTACATTATCAACTTTGGAGAAGTAAAATATTTGCTATAATAAAGTTTTTAGAAGAAAAATAATCAAGCAATCATTTGCAATAGCTAAATAAAATTTGTTAGGCTGATTGGATTGACATTTGCAGCGTATCTGACATAAACCATAATTCTCAAAGTAAGGTTATTATAAAGTTGTGGTCAATCTGCTACAAATTGAAGTAAAATTACAGTCTACAGACAGTCTACATTGGTATTGGTCATGAAAATACCATATCAGTTAATCTTTACATTTAAACCTGTCAAACAATACTGTCAAGTGTGATCATACATAACAAGATAACAAGATCCAATAATAAACCTTTTGAATCCTCTGCCACAAATACATTACCTTTTCATTTGGGAATTTAGCAGAGTGCACACCAACAATGACCAATCCATCTAAACAACAAAAACAGAAGACATCAGCGTCTTATTGCTGAACATAACATTACAATATCTTTCAAAATCTTGTCATTTTAGTTCACTTGAGCAAATGATAAATGACTTACAGTAGATATGTTTTTTCTAACTACTCCATCTATCATCAGGATATGTAGAGTTGATTTGGGTACAAGTAAACATATGAATATGTGTGTACAACTGCTCTAAAACCATGAGAAAAAGTAGAGCAGATGTGATTTTAGGCTAAACCTTCAGGGGCACCGATAACAGTCAGTGACCCCTTCAGCAAAAACTAAAATGTAAATTCATCTTCTAGGAAATGCTCAGCACATGTTTGTTTTACCCCTTCAAAGAAAAAAACACAGCCCCCATTGTGCACAAAGTGAGCTCAATTGATTACACTCACACAGGACAGTTTGCACCACTGTGAAGTTACATAAATTTAAATTGTCAGCCTGATCAAACTAGTGTTTTCATTATTATGAGGAAAAAAATGTACATTTGAAAATATTCATGTTTACAAACACCAACCACTCAACAATAAATTGTTAATTTTCTTTTGGTATTGCTTACACCAAATGACCATTAACCCAGTATATGACTAGCTTTTTTAAGTTAATGTGACTTAAACTATTTTGAAGAGGCACACACATCCAAAAACAACAGGTAAAAGTTAAGTGATGATAAAAGTCCCAAGTTTATTTATTCATTACGTAAAGTTAACATTTTGTGGTGGTTTTCTCCACTTATTTCTCTATAATGACGTGCTTTTAGATAAAAAGCATAATTACTCTTCTAGTCTACAATTCATAAACCAAAAAATTTTGACAACTCTGGATGTGGACACCTCTTTATTTATTTACATAATCTAGCCCATATGACTTATGCCTTTTTGGGAAGTCCTGAGGACTGTTACATAATTACTATAAATAAAAAACTAGACACTGCACCTACAGAAAAGAAATGGTCAGCAACTTTGCACTTCCATTTTTTTTCTACAATCTGAGAGATTTTTTTTTTTTTTTTGCCCTCAGATTCAACATGTTCTGTATAAGATTTCATCACTTGCTGCTGATGTCAGGCACAGGGCTGATTGTGATGCTGATGGGTGCGGACTGGACTCACTGTGGGAGTGACTGGACAGGGCAGCTCCCACACCTCACTGACCAGAGCAGCAACAGAATGTACTCACTTCATTGCCAAAGATAAGGCCAGTGTTATGATAAAATGTGTATGTATGCTGTTGTTCTATTTGGTCTGGACAGAGCATGTTAATGAGAGAAGACACATGATATACAGTACAAAATAGCCATGATGTACTTTCCATCATTTGTTCCAAGTTCTCATTCATACATCAGTTAACAAAAGCACTTAAACTTTTAAGCATTCAGCTCAGAGGTTTGACCAGACTAATGCTATTGAGCTAAACATCACAAGCAAATTATATATGGCGGAAGGCATCCACAATTTAGTGGCATCAGTGGCTGTTTCATCACAAGCAAAATAGGAATGATGAACAGTAGTTGTAACTTCCTGTGACGCAATATGCCTACTAGAGGTCAACTTTATGATGAGCTTAAACTACTACTGCACTTCTGTTTTCTCTATGGTCCTTTTTTTTTTTATTAGTGCAGGAACACGCACAACACTAACGTTTTTAAATTATATTAATATCAAAAATCTAAAACAAATGACACAAATAGGGCTATTTAAACTATCATTAAATTCAGATCAGTATTCAATTTATCAATTCATTCATCAAAATTATGAGTTTGTTGTTTTAATTTAGATGCTTATAACCATTTTCTTTTTATCAGTAAAAGCATGTGGTTTTTAGATTCAGTCTTTTTTCTTTATCTGTTTATTTGTTTTTTGTGATATCAACTTACGTTTTGTGTGTTCAATAAAACAAAATTAAACAAAATTAAAATGAGCCAAATCAGTTAGCTTTTGTTAAAGGGAACAAAATATGTTAAATCAACTTTTTTTTTAAGTTTTATTCCTATTCTAAAATTGATAAATTGCTTCCTCCTCAAAAACACAGCTGAAGTGGTCCCCCACTGTTCTGAATGCCTGTGATAGATCTCTGAGACATTCTACACAGTTTTTAAGGACATAAATCATCCAGACTTGTTTTGAGCTTTTCAGCAGCATTAGCACATCAGGCAGGATCAATTTGATTACTGAAATTTCCTTTTCAGTCAGTAGATGGAACTCTAATTCATGTTTAAAGACACAACAACAAAATACATGATGTTTGTCTTTAAATTGCTCCTACATTTAAAATATTGATATTATTAAGACATTTGGAACATGGGACCAGAGGGAGGAAGAGGGGACAGAGAAAGGTGCCCTGTCTAGGCTACCCCATGTACATGGGACACAGCCTTAGTATATACAAGATTAAGACATTTATTCAAACCTTCAACAGAGTGTCTCTCCTCCAGCTGGTGCAGGTCCGGCAAAATGTGCATACAGTTAATGCAACAATAAGTGAAGAAGTCCAACACTACCACTTTACCAGAAAGCTCCTTGTTTAAAGACAGAGGGCCGGCCGTGTTCAGCCATTCCAAATCTACAAAAAGAAAGTCAAATTATCAATCAATCAGTTATACAGTCCATTCGGTTTATGCAATTAGTTAAACTATTAATAGCTAATATTCTTGTCTCTAAGAAAATATTCTAAGAACTACTGAGGTTTCAAAGGATCAATTAAAGCTTTGTTTGAAAAAAGTCCAGCATTGATGTTAGACTTTAGTAGTAGGAGACATGTTAAAACAGAATGTCAGGTATGTGAAAACTTCAACCAGTATTTGTTCAAATTAAAGACAAACATATTCAGGATTTTGGCTTTCTTTGACTTATACATGTTAAATTATATATTATAATTTAGAACTGCCTTACCCGTGTCTGCTCTCCCTTTAAATCATTATTAACTCAAACTTAGGCCTATTTTTGTTCCAAGTTTAGATTTGGTGGTACTTGAATTTGATCTGTGCCACTTGGTGTGAAAAGTTGGAGGAGCAATGTTGTAGACTATTGATCCCCATCTGCTGGTGAAAGAACATAATGCCAAGATACTGTAGCAAAGATAGCAATATATGTAACTACCGTGTAAATACTTTTAATAGTGTGATTTTAAGAAGATGCTTTCTTTCTGATAAAGTCACAATGGTATCAAAGTTAAAAAGGAACTAATATGTTCACATAATATTATTAAATGTACTTCACTTAGCCAAGTTAAGTTTATTTAGTGAGTTGTGGTTTGTTTTTTTACTTAACTGTCTCACATGGATATGCACATTTGTTTTAGTGGTCTATTGACACAACACGAGATGGTACCTGTACTGCACTGTTTAGCATTCATACTGTCGCAACAAGTACAATTGATGTTACACATTTTTTATTCAGAAATTAGATCATCGTGGGATTGAATACTAAAGCTGAGGTATGGTAACGTCTCCCTACATGACAGTTACACTGAGTGTGTGTAACTTTACCACCGATCTGTACTGACCAGTACTTGAAAAATCTGTTGTAAACTAGTCTTACCTCGCTGGAAATCAGGAATTTTGAGGTCATCTCGCTCATCTATTTTTTTCAAATACTCGTATACAAGGTTTTCTTTTTCTTGTTCTGTTGTGGCGTCATCTAAAGCATAATCTAGCTGACTTTGGATAGGAAATAATGTAGAGAGGCTGCACTGGGAAGCCATGATTCCACAACGACTAGCAATGTGAGTAGCGTAAGCGACTGACTAATTCACAAAGGCACTTTCGCTACGAAGTCCGTAAATTCTAAACAGATAAGAATTTACGTAGCCACAAAAATGCCAGTTGTATGTTTCAAGTATACCTTCATTACATTACTACAAATCTAACCTAATACAATGTACGCAACAACAATATATAGTTTGTCGAATGTGTCAATTCATATAGGTTGCTGTATTTACGACATTCATATCTTGGTGGCGGCAAATGCTAATGCTAAGCTAACGTAACAACAACATGTGAAAGAACGGAAAAGATTAGTTCGATTTCATTCTTCTGAATATTTGTCATGATCGCGTAGATCGCCAATGCGCTCGTGTGGAAGATCAAATTGTCGATCAACTTAAATGTAGTACTTGTTCAGGATTACCTCTGCATCAGGAATGTTTATAGCGTTGAAGTGCTGTGTTGTAACAAGGGTTTGGGGAAGAGCGTTGAATAACTCGGGACACTGTGATTTTCACGGCCCCAAATGTCACCAAACGACGATTCTGAAAATGACATTTGGGATTACAAACCTCTTAAGAAAAAGAAGAAACAAGAATCGCCTCTTGTCACCAAAACAGTGGCCAAGAGAAAATCCACAAACAGAAGATCAAACAAGGGACATACTTCTTCCCCTGCTCCATCTCCTGTAAACAAAATTAACTTAACAGCAAGATCAACTCAAATCTTACTATCTGAAGAAGTGCCTGTTGTATTAAAAGAAGAACATTGTACTGTTGATATACCTAATGGACAATTTGACACGTCACATAATGAAACCGTCCAAAACAATAACAATATTAGAAAGGAGGATGAAGCTGGAGACTACTGTCCTGTGTGTCAGATGCCTTTTTCCATTCTTCTGGTGCAGTCTCAGAGTTGGCACGTTGCTGACTGTCTAGACTTCTGCAGAAAATCATGTAAAGGTAAAATATAACTGATAATTTAAATAAATCTCATATAGGATTAAGCAATACTGTATTAAATTATCATATCGGGATTTTGTCATTTCTCTAGCTATATTTGTTCAAATTCTGACAACACATATTTCCCACGTACTTTTCTTATTGGTTAGCTTTTGTCATTTTTCAAGTGAGTGACAGCTGGTATTAATCACCATAAAGTATTGACTTAAAAGATTATATTTTTTCCAGTCTATTGGAAAATGTATTTAACATGTCTTGCAGTACTTACTTGAAAATATTATTGAATTGAAGTTGTTATTTTTGTCTTTGCAGAGTGCCCAGATGGCCTCCTGTGCTCCTCTTCCTTCCCCAATCATTATAGGAACTTTAACCACACACTGCTGGCACAAAGTCGAGCCAATGGAGATGTGGTTTCACCACAGACTACGACAAAGACTCAAATCAAAATGGACTTGCAATTACAGAACATACCAGCTGTATTGGACCAGTAAATAATCAAGCGGACAAAGTAGATAATTCAGATCTGAAGACTTCACAAGACAATTTCCCCATACATTCTTTGAGGTCCTCCCCTGTTAATAATAACCAAACTCAATCTTCCAAAATTCCCAATGGCCTCCTCTTACTGCGCTCACCTGCACCGCAAGATTTAAAGAAAAAAAAAGGCTGGTCCTCTCCCAAAGTTCCAAAATCTGTCAGTTCTAGCCAAGAAATCAAAGCAGAGATTGTATCTACTCCTGTCACAAATACCAGAAATACTCAAGCTTGTAGTCGTTTATTAAAAAGTGCACCTTCACCTTTGGAAGTTGATGATGCAATATCATACTCTCCTCTTTCTGAAATCCCCATGGAGATTGAAGGGAGTAAGGCCGGTCCTAGAAAAACTCTTTTTGATATTGAACCTGGCGAGACAAAGAATGAGAGCTCACTTGTAGCATTTAGTGATAGTGAAGATGAACTATTTACTGAACTACTAGACAGTTTGGACAAAGAGGAGGGTTTGTCGAATTCTCTTCACACCCAGGTGGTTTCAGTTACTTCATCACAGCAGAGCAATCAGGAGAGTCTAAACAAAGCCACATACAACTGTGAAAAGGAAAAGCCCGGATCATCCACCAGTGTTGGCTCTAGTGAAAACAGCATTCAGTCACCACAGAGTATTGTCCTTGAGCGTTTGAGGGACACAATTTTAAATTCTGAAAGACCATTTTGTGGAAGCTGTAGTAGTCAGCCAGATAAGGCCAATTCAGAAATGCCTCTATCTGACAAAATGACACCCCAGAAGAGCAAAAGCAAAGGATCTGAATCTGGCAGCTTAAAACAGACAGATATTGGAGTATTTTTTGGACTTAAACCACTCAAGGAAAAAGAGACAAAAAATCAGCTCAGGTTGCACAGCCTTTCTTAGTTGAGGGGGGAAAACAAGAGGCAAAAACACAAAAACAAGGCAGGCAAAGAAAAAGTCAGGCTACAACATCCGCAGCAAGTTCACACAGCGCAGTTGCTACAGTAGAAAATGGCACTCAAGAAGATAAAAAAAGAACTGGGGCCAAAGGATGGAAGAGGAGGACCACATCAACCACAGGAGATGGAAAATACCCTCGATGTCCATTTTACAAGAAGATTCCTGGTAAAAAAAAATAATAATAATGCTGTTTATAAAGTTTAATAAATAAATGGCAACGTGAGTTTGAACTAGTCACGTAAACTTGTACTTGTACAGCTTGGTACTAGAAAAGTCTGTGATTATTTTGTTTTGTTTTTTACAGTGAATGTTTATATTTTTTGTTTGTTTTTTCAATATAGGAACAAAGTTTGTTGTAGATGCCTTCCGGTATGGACCTGTTGAGGGTATCACCACTTATTTCCTGACACATTTCCACTCAGACCATTATGATGGACTGAACAAAAACTCAACACTTCCCATCTACTGTAATAAAGTAAGTTTTTGGCTACATTACTCAAAATCAAGCATGAACCTTAGAGAAGCACTGTCAGTTTGTCCTGACAAACTGATGCTAAAATTATGCCACAAAGGAAGTGTATGTTCACTGTGCTACTGAGCTTTGACCTAATTAATTTTCAGCCTTAGGCACTGCTGACAATAATGGCCATTTTGATGAGGTATCTTAACTTCTTGAAGAATTGTATTTCAGATTGTTATTGAAAGTACTGATTATTCTCCTCACTGCTGTGGCTCTTTTTATACCCTTTTTGATCTTTGTATCCAGTTCTGATGTTACTAATGCATGCGGATGGCCAAAATCCACTATTTTTAAAGTTTCTTAACAAAGTTTTGAAGAAACAAGGTCGGGAGGGTTGTCTTCAGCCTGTGACATAAACGGACATTTGGGTCGGTGGGTTACCTACTAAGGACTGACTTTGTTGCTAGGTAGGCCATAGCCCAGATAAAATTTGGTCAGGCACATCAAGCAATATGTGTCACACACAAAGATAGACTTTCTGCTCTAAAAGACAACTATGACTAGATGACCGTGACACAGTTTTTAACTTGAATGCTTTTTTTACCAGATAACGGGAACCTGGTGAAACACAAACTGAGGATCCCGGAGCAGTATGTGCACATTCTTCCTATGAACACAGAGGTCATTGTGGAGGGAGTCAGAGTCATCCTACTGGACGCAAACCAGTAAGCTGTTTTATCTAGTGCAGGGCCATTAATGCATTTGCTATATATCGTCTGTATATCGTCTGTTGCTTTAAAAACAATACAATACAAAACAATTCTTCAGTTATTACATTATTGCAAATTTTGTTTTACCATCCTGCACAACTTCTAGACGTGCAGACAACAACAAAGAATTTCTTGATTGACTAAAATTACTGTATGCTTCAGTAGCAAAAGAGGATGTGGCAAAAACACTCAAGTATGTTTGTATTAAAAAAGTATGTTTTTGATCTAACCATCAAAGTGCAAATAGTTCATGAAAAATTACAATTGTGTGTATTTATAGAAGGATTATTTGTTTATAAACGCACACAGCCGGTTAGCAGAAAGAGCCGCCGCAGATTGACACAAGCTGTAGCAACAGCACGAGCCAGTGTGAGAAAAACAGCTTCAGGAGCCAGACGTCAGACCAGTTCCAAAACGGCTAGCTCTCATCCTGCTTTGTTGTTTTAATCAAAGAAGTTTTCCCAACCAGCTAGATGGACAGCGTCTCTTTCTGCATGGGGCATGCGCAGTAGAGCAGAAAGTGACGTCAACCGATAATCCCCTATATCCAAAGTCTTATTGAACAGCAAGGTCTAATCCAAATTCTTAAAATCAAAATAATACCTACTTCTTTCCTAGTGTTCACATAGCAGTCAAAATTATTTGTCTTAATGCCTAAATGTGCTACATTGTTTCATTTAACCCTACTTTAATTGTCTTATTGCCCTGGTCACAATTTTGTAAAATGAGGTCTTATCTGTGCTTTTCCTGTGTAGCTGTCCAGGGGCTGCGATGCTGCTGTTTGTTCTACCTGATGGACAGACGGTTCTTCACACAGGGGATTTCAGAGCTGACCCTTCAATGGAGACTTACCCTGAATTACTGAGCTCCAGGGTGCAGACTCTTTACCTGGATACAACGTTAGTAATGTTTTGCTTATCCACACAATAAGTATACTGTATTGCAAATAAACTATTCTAGTAATATTATTGTGAGGTTGTGCACACAATAGTAATTGTATATATTTTTTTCTTTCAACAGATATTGCAGCCCAGAGTACACTTTCCCAAAACAACAAGAGGTCATAAACTATGCAGCAAACACAGCTTTTGAGTTGGTGACACTCAACCCACGCACCCTGGTGGTGTGTGGCTCGTACTCTGTCGGGAAGGAGAAGGTCTTTTGGGTACGATTTTTATATTCTTGACCATAAGAGAATATTCTAAACTATTCATTAAGTTTCTGCTATTACCTTGGAAAAATTAGATCAGCCAGTGATCGTCCTTAGGGGTTTCTTTTGCTGTTGTGACAGGGACTAATTATAACCAAAAGAAATTAAATGTAGCAATCTTTTTGATAATTAGGCAGTTGATGAGAAGTGGCATGTTTGTATAGCTAATTGTGTTTGTGAAAATGGTATGTTAATTTATGCATATTAATCTGGTGAGCTGAAGCGGGAATCTGTCAATAAGTTTGGGTATGGTACAGAATAGAAATTTGTTCACATTCACATATCATCAAAGGTCATCAGTGAATGCGTATTGTAAAATGACGTGGGTTATTCTCATAAGGAGTCAGATTATCCCCTTTAGGCATAAATAGATTATTGGTCAACTTTGTTGAAAACTTTGAAAATAAATTGTTAAGACAAAAAATATTTTTTTAATGATAATTGCAACCTCTCGCGTCCTATTTGCCGATGCTAATGACACAATTTATATTCATAGCAATCCATAAACTTAAGATATTTTAGTTCAGGTATAAATGTCTTTTAAAAAAGTTTTGTGTTTCACAATATGGCTTTTGTGGTGTTTAGCTCTTGCAGACGTCCTGGGATCTAAAGTATGCCTTTCCAGGGATAAGTTCAACACAATGTGCTGTCTGGAGTCAGAAGAAGTCAAACAAAGAATTACCACGGACTGGAAGTCGGCCCAGGTCCATGTATTACCATGATGCAACTGTCTTTCAAGGTAGGTAGAGCAAAAAATCTTCATTAATGCTTGGTTACAGCCTGAAGGGGTAGAAAATGTATTGATCTTACTGTCAGGGTTTACAGTCAAGAAAGTCATGGAAAATGTAATTCTTATTTCCAGATAAGTTTTGGAATTCTACAGTAACACAATTCGGCTAGCTCATTAATGCCTGCTGCGGTGTTCGCAACAAAAGACATCCTTTTCACATTTGTAAAAAAAAATGGTTTGAAACTAAATTATTGCATTTAATTTAATGAACTAGTTACTTAAAACGAATCTAGGCATATTGCTCTCGATTTTTCATTCAATTTTGTTCAACCTTTTCAAAAACAAAAGAAACTTTTAGTATGTCTCATCATTTATTACATTTTTTTGAAATTGTAGATCAACATTCTGTCTTAAAGTTTGACTTTTGCAATAGCAAGTTGATTGTCGAGCATAAATAGATATCATTATTAAGTAGATAAAAATAATAATTGAATGTAATAATAGAAATATAAGATGTAGAACTAAAAAAATATAGATAGAATAATATAGAGATAGAGATAGCCAAATAATTTCACTTTACTTGATGTCTGCTCTACACTACATTTTTGCTGACAGAAGACTCTAGACTTCTTGTGTTTTAAAAATGTCGTAAAATCTTAAAACTGATGTAGACCTAACTGAATGTCAGTCCAGCCATCTTTTGATTAGGTGCCTTATGAGGCTTATGAGGCTACAATGGTCAAATGCTGCACCTGCAAATCTAGTTACCGCTACTTAGCTTTAACCATGTCAAAATATTGTATACTTGAATACTAATTTAGGTACTGTCACCTTTTACAGAAATTGCAAGATCATTTGGCTCGCTTCTCAGCAAAATATGACAAGTTAGTGGCCTTCAAGCCGACTGGATGGACATTCAGCCAGCAAGTGGAATCAGTGGAGGACATAGAGCCTCAAGTTAATGGCAACATCTCTATATATGGTAAGCGTTCTCAAAAAAAAAATGTTGTCATCATGTGTGTATTTGACACTAATGCGGCATTGGTGAGAAAGTGCAAGGCCAAAACAAATCGGCATGATCAGTGAATATGAAACAATCTGATTGCTGGAACACCTAGCTCCACCACAATGATTGTAACTGTAAAATTAAAATGTGACTTTTGTGCCCTTAACAGTTAGCATGAGTTGCTAAAATTACAAGACAATAGGTTGTTTACCTTTAGTCGATTAGTTGTTTATAGTAGATAGTGTCTTTGGCTGCATTCACAATACAAACTGAACCAGACTCTGCTCGATTGGGGACCAGAGTTGCAACTCTGTGTCTTGTTTTAAACCAGCTTGGTTTGCGTTCACAATAAACTTTTGCCAATCGAATTGAATAGAATCACACAGAGGAAGACACAAGGTTCAAGGTCAATCTGCATGATCTGTGTCACAATCAAACAAACATTATCAGACCCACTGTGATGCGGACAATGTACGAACATTTTGAAGGAAGAGAGAAGTGAAGGCCTGGGTAAAATGCTTTGGATCATTCCAAATGCCTAAAGTCAGAGAGAAACGTTGCAAAAATTTAAAACAGCTCTGAAAGGTATGTTATCTGCTCATTTAGTTGTACAACTAAATACTGAATTCATCTGTGCCATTTGTCGTGCATTAATGTGAGCTATGTTTGTTCATTTAAGCTTTATAACTGTGACATAGGTGATGTATGTACGTGTTATCATATTCAGTTATAACTGAATCAGCCTCTGGCCTTCTCATATATAAAAAGTACTTTCATCTGTTTTTGCGTGTTGTTTGTCTCATTATCGATCTCAAACAGGAGATTGTTTTGATTCTGAGTCTCATGTGTCTCAGCGTGGATCTTGTCACTGCTCACTTTTTTTTTTTTCACTTATGGTCCATTTGCGTTCACAATACAAACAAACCTCTTCTATAAGCTGCTACTTTTTTTAAGCTATGACCTTTGCAGCGTACCTAGCGATGCAACTCAATTACAGATTTTCATAAACGTACTATAAAAAAGCGCAACCTATGTATGCACTTTTTGATTTTCTTTTTGTATTATTCTTTTTTATGTCTTGGAGGTGCAGCCTATATTCAAGTGTGCTCTAAAGTGTGAAATCTACAGTAGATTTTTTTTATTCAGTAAACAAAACTCTTTGGTGGCCTGGAGGAGGGCCTTCTTGACAGTGTAACTGGAAAAGATGTTTTTTTTTTTTTTTACGTTATACAGTATATATATATTTTTAAATATTTTTCACATCTTGGCAGAACACACAATCATAATTGATAACAATTTTGGTTTTAACATTCTATTTCCACTGAATTGTGCAGTTGACTTTTCACCTCCAGAAAATTACACACTTTTATTTGTACTTAAACAAGAACATGTCATGTGTTAGCTGAGAAACTGAATTGTTTATCACCTTTTGGTACTGAAATATGCCATTTACCAGAACATTTCCCTTTTTTTGTAACCTAATGTCAGTACAAAAATCTAGACATTACAAACAAGACATCAGACTTGAAGGAATAGAGAGTGCTTAAGTATTTCTGCGTAATTAGATTTTTTTTGTGTAAACTTCTGGTTAGTAGTAGTAGAGATGGGGTCAGATATAAGAATACTGTTAAGATTTAGAATTTGAATACATGCTATTAATTTAAAAAACTACACCACTGTAAGAACTTTCAGACTAATATGTAACATTGACAATTATTTGTGCGAGGAATTGCTTTAATCAGTGGTGTTTTTTTTTTGTTGTTTGTTTTTTTCTTAACAGGTGTCCCATATAGTGAGCACAGCAGTTTTCTGGAGTTGAAGCGCTTTGTGCAGTGGCTGAAGCCGTTAAAGATCATTCCCACTGTGAACAATGGGCGCTGGGAGGCCAGGAAAGCCATGGAGAGATGTTTCAGTGACTGGATGAATGAAGCAGTCAAGGCCAAACTCTGAAATGCATTTTTAACCACGTCCTAATGCATTTTACTTGTATGAGTTGGAACATCATTTTATATAGAAGTCATAGTATAATTATGTATATTAGTATTCACTTTTGTGGTTGATTGGAATTACTTGAATCTTATACTCATCATCTTCCATTTCAAGTTTTTACATTACATTTTTCTTTCTACTGTAAAATTGTTTGTTTTTATAATTCACTTTTAATTCTATTACAAAATAAATGTTTTAATATTTAAAGAAGAAGTTGTATAATAATTTTTATTGGGTTAAAGAACAAATATGTTAAAATACCTATCCTTCAAACGTATTCTTGAGCATCTACAGTAGAATCACATACACCAGAACTCATAAAAGTGTAGTGAAGCACACCCATTCAAATTAATTAGAGCTCCAGCTACTGGCTGTACAGGAAATGACACATGGAAAATAAATCAATCTTGCCTGATATGCTAATGCTACACCAAAATGTGTTAGAATGATTTATGCTCTTAAAACTGAGATGAACCTGTGTCAGATCAGAGACATTCAGTGACAGGAACAAAAAATATCTCACAGAAATAAACGTAAGACGTGTTTTTGATGAGAGCACAATGTTAGAACACAAATAAAAACTCAAAATGTATTTAATTAATTTTGCATAATAAGTGTCTTTTAAATTGACAAGCCACATGACAACAGAACATAAAGATGGATGTGCTTTATTTTAATAATATTAGGGCAAATATTTACAAATAATTAGTATACATTGTACTCAAATAGGGAACTTTAATGTATCATTCAATTAATATGTCTTTACATATTTCATATGAATGCATTAATGCAGCTTAATGTCACCCATTAAGCTGCAGAAAGAGCTGGTGTTTACATCTGCCTTATAATAAATAAGTTAGTGAAATAGTTTAATACTTGAAAATCAGAAAGTCTTCATTTACAGTATTTCACAGAGTTAGCTGAAAGCTCATAAGGCGTTTCTTGTCCATCATGACAGATTTCATGTCTAACAGAACAAACTGGATTCTAATCAGCTCCAGCTGACGTATTTGGCACTGCTTTAGTAGCTGCCTTTCTACATAATAATCCTTTCATCAAATGTTTATCTGAGTAATGAGACAACACAGTGACAACCACTATTGTTACAAAACTACTTTTTTTCCACTAGATTCATTGTGTATTCAAGCTGTGACAAGCTTGACATAACTTTGACATCACAAAAGATTTCTTCATGACGTACTGTAGTAGTTGTGTGTAAAGTATCTGTGAGTAACAGAAAATACTGTGGTTTATCGTTGTCTTTTTGTGGTGAAAGTATGTTTTATCACACATATTGTTGAGTAGAGATCGTTTGGTACTAGTTCATTCGCTGCAGAGGCAGTTGGGTGCATGAATCACTGGTGGTCCACCAGGCAGGCGCAGGATGGTTAGTTTTACCTGTGGTCACATGTAAGATGAAATAAGTCATCCATATAAAATGTCTTTTTATATGGTTTGAATTAAGTTGGTACCTCATTCTTGAGTGACTTATTAATCAACATGGTGTAGTCCTGAATGTCGCTGATGTGCAAGTCATTCAAAGCCAAAATTTGATCTCCTTTGAGAAAGAGACATACTGGCTGGCCAGTCCAGCTGGACACACTGTAAACAGATTTATTTTTTATTGAGAGTCATCAAAGTAGCACATCAGTTACAATTATTCAATTAAATGTGACTATGTGGTACACTTGATCATTGTTAATCATTCTTTCATACTTGTCACCTTTCTGTTTCACTGCAACTAAAATGTTGTCAGGAGCAGGCACACCATGTACTTACCTGCCTTGTACATACTCGTGTTGAGTGTTAGTTTGATTTATGTCTTCAGTCACATGTGTATTTATGCATTGTAATGAAAGCCAAAGGCATACACACCTGGGCTTCTCGTCCACCTCTGTTAGTTTCAGGTGTTTTTTCAGATCTGCCTGTTTGACCTGAATATCCCTCTCCTGTGAGTTGATCGAGTCAAGGCTTTAAAGTGGAACATAAGTACAGGAAGTTAGTTTGCACTGAACCTTGAGATTGTGAAAAGATCCAACACTTGTTTGTGAAGCAAATGGGTTGCAAATACTATAAGCAAAGAGAAACTAAACAAATACGTGTTTTTGAAAATAATATTTAATTGCTGGATAGAAAGATCTTTTTTTTCTTGTCTTTATTTTCCTTTTCTTTGTGATTGTCATAAACTCGTCAGTCCAGTCCAGGGAGATGTCAGCATGATTACTTAACACATTCCTTGATGACTGATGTTTCTTATGCATAGTCATTAATAAGAAGATTTAAACCTTTCGATAAGGAAGGACACAGATGGTTTTGTATGAAGGATGTATTCTTACCATTCAGTGGAATTTTGCTTTTCAAACAGTCTTTGTCTCTCAAACATTTCCACTGGAGACATGGTTCCAGGAGACATGGCCCCCGGTGACATTGTTCCAGGAGATATTGGCCCCGGGGACATAGCTCCAGGAGATATGGGTCCAGGGGACATAGCTCCATTGTCACTGGAGCTCGTGCTACAGTCTGATAATGGTCGTGTGCGGTCCCTGAAACAATTAAAGTTGAGAGTTACTGTACCAATCAAGCATAGCACTTTGCATAATAACTGGCTGAAGAAGTGAATACCAGCTCAACTCATCTGCTTTATAGTGACAGAAGGCTTCCCTCAAAAGTCTACGTTTTTTGTGTCCTTGAGAAAACCTTGTTTGGTGTTGATCACGTGGGCATTAAAATTTCCAAATAGCGTAAATCGTTCAATATTACATTACAACAAATATGGATAAGTTAAGGTTGACTGTAAGTTTAAACTCAGCTCTATTGAAATGATTGCAAATCAAAGTAATGCCCCTAAAAAGCCTGTCTGGTGCCAGAATTAAGATTTTAATTCCCAAATTGCAAGTTGTTCTTGCAGCAGTAGAGTGGTGATGCCCACGGAGTCAAAACGCTGGAGCCCAACAGAGAAAAGCTTTAGGTCACATTGCTAAAGCTGTAACTTTAGTTTTGATAAAATAATTATTGAATACATAGCCCATTATAGAATGTTTTGTATGAGCTTCAATTAGCATTAATAGTCTAAAGAATAATGCAGAAATTGTATTACAAAAAAATATTTTATAGTAGTGGTATAGAAAAATAAGTGACATTTATACTTGGTAGACAGTGTTAATTAAAATGGCTTGACATAATAATAATAATAATAGTCAGCATGGTTGTACGGTAATTGTTGGTGAGTTATTATCAATAATTGAGCTATTTATAAAGATTTCATTCACTCTAGTCATTAAAAATGACAAAAGCACCATCTGGACCTGTAGACTGCTTCTAGGAGAGACGAGCAAATAACACAACAGATTTGGCCCTGTATGAGAGGCCTCGGATAGGCCGACGTCATGCCATTTGAGACTTCAAACACAAGGCTAAAAAAAGCAACACGGCTACCAAGTTTTACACAAAAACCTGTCCAGGGATTTTCCTAAATCTCTCACTAATGGGACACAGGAGGAGCAAATAAATCCCAAATCACTGCAGATGGGAAATGGGGATTTAATTTAAGAGCAACTTAAGAGAAAACAAAATAATAGGACCTTCTGTGAGCAGAAATACAGCAGTGATTCATTTTTTGGGGAAAAAAGAAAGAAACATTTTCACTGACAAAAAACAATGTTTTCCTTGTTGGGTTCTATATGTCCCTTTAAACTTGCAATTTACTTTTTTAGGTTATTGTTTCAATCTCAAGTGAAATGTCTATACTTTAAAAACAATAAGGATAACAAAGCAGATGCATTAACATCAGTAGTAGCTTTTCCTGGTTATACACAGTGCCATTTATCTTCCCTCAACTTGTTGAACTAGCTCTGGCTGCCTCTCTGTCTTTTGCTGTCAACAGTGACTTCTTTATTGGAGTCAGACCATTGTTTTTGTGAACTCAGTCACATTCAAGTAAAAAAAAGCTGAGGTTTGTCAGTGACTGGGTCACAAAAGACACTCTACAGACAGCAGGAAATCCCACAGAATAGATGACGTACCTGTCCATATTTGTCTCTTCAGTGAACGAAGGCAGCGGTGAAAACTGGGTCTTAATCCGGTCAAAAGCATGATTCATGGATCGAGTCAAGGTACCTGTTGCAGCTTCTACTTCTTTATCTCTTTGAACAAAAACCAAGAGTCACAGATGTGATTTACAATTCACTAAATAATGCAGGGGTGTCAAACTCAAATGAAACTGGGGCCAAATTGATAAAAGTCAAGGGCCGAGGGCGGTATTTCTTAACGTAGGCCTACAACCTATAATATATTCAAATATGACAATTGTGTCCATATTTTGAATTACATTACATTACAATATTTTGAAATGTGTTGCACTGTGTCCTTCCAATAACATTTTTTAACAAATTGTATGCAATTTGCTGCATTCCATTGCACTTCACACACAGGACAGAGCTAGGCTGCAGTGTATTACGGGACCTGTAGTTAAATTTTTTTTGCTAGCTTGTATATGCGAGTCACTATAAATAATAAACAGAAATGATCCCCGAGGCCACATGTTTGACACCTCTGAAATAATGTGTTGATTTGACTAAACTTACAGTGCCTGAGAGTTTTCTTCACCTCTCTTCAGCTCCACCATACTCTCATAGCTACATCAGACATGGATATGGCACATGTACATGTTAAAGAGAACAAACAAAAATACTGTAGTAATACTCACTGTCCTTCTCCATTCTCTTCCTTATCCTGCACCTTTAAAAAAGTAGATCAAATTGTGGTTAATTGTAGTGAAATGATATGGTGTCTATGTTGGTGTCTACTAATACTGCTATTGTAGTGGTGATATTGGATGAATATTTCTGTATATTGTGAAATTCCTGCAACATACAAGATCTATATTCTTTCTACAGATTTTTTGCCAAAGAAAAATAAAAGAAAGCTAAAACTTTGTGTCAAAAATGTACACCAAATAACATAACAGATAAAAAAAAATGTTCAGAACTGATCATGATGAACTTATTGGCCAAGTCAGCATGAAGGATAATGGATATCAGAATCTAGTGACACAAATTTTAATGAACAGTTATTTACTTGATGCTGTTTCACGTAGGACTTGGGGTAATCATATAGAGGATACACTGGCTCTGATGCTCGTCTGGGTTTATTCTCCGCCTGTAAGTCAAGACAGAAGCACGTTACCTCCAATGTTCAATTAATTATTCTGTATCTGATGACATTACTGAAATTGCATTTACACAGCATGACTGTATTATCATGGGTTTTTCAATCAGGTCTTCTTTTGTGAGAGAGGCGGGGTCAGACATGGAGCGATATTTTATTGATGGCTGAAAAATAATGAAAATGAAGGGAAAAAATCTGTTTAACTTTGCATAATGGCTTTATTAAAATATTTATTTAGTTTATATATATATTCATTGTCTCTCAAATATACAAAACACGTCAAGGAGATAATAATATTTATACATATTTTTGTAATTATATGTACAGTGAAATAATATTGGACATGTAACTAACCTGTTCATTTACAGTCACAGAGGTTGTGTTTTTTTTCTCAGCATAGGATTTGTAATAACCTGTTAAAACCGATCATTAATAGTGTCTGGATTTTGTCTTGTGTTCACCACGAACAGTGACAACATTAGAAGAATACTCTTATTTGTTAAGACGTACCTCAATCACTTGCTGTCCGTTTATTCCTAAGTCCTAAGAACATAATGCAAAGTAATGTGAGTTTTTAAATGGTGCTTGACGATAAGCATTGGCTGTAAAAAATAATAACATACTGCTGAATTGACAAACTTGTGTGGTTTGTTCTTAAGGGCTTGATATAGATCACTGAACCAGCCATCCACCTCGTCACTGACAACAAACCAAATAACAGATCAGAGAATGTAAATTTTAGTCTTCTGCATTGTATGTCACTTCAACTCAAATCTCTCAAACAAAATAGGAACTAGAAAAACAATAGGACAATAGAAAAAATTTAAACTACAGCTATATAAAGGCCAAAACAATTTAATGGCATAATAAGCCAAAAGCAACATGCCACTTTAATCAGAATACTGAGAATAGAAGATGGCTCAAAGGGCTGTAGAATATCTGTTTTATTTGTTTAATCAATGCCACTAGCTGAGGGGAAAGCTTGACAAAGGGCTTAAGAGAGGTTTAAGATACACACATAGCTTAATTATTGACAAATTAAAATGCTACAGAATCTGTAAAGTTATTAAATGGAGGCAAAATGAAATAGACTGTAACATATTTTCCACAATTAACTGACATCAGATCTAAATGCTAATCGATACTAAAGTAATAACCCACAAATTTAAAGTATCAAGTTACTTTTTTGTTTATCTCTCTGTAACAAAGAATAGATCATAAAGATATAAAATTATTATCAAGCTTCACAAAGTTTAATTTATGGTACTATATTGTGGGTTAAATATTCTTTAACGATCATTGTAAAATATTAATCTGATCTTGTAGTAAATATGTGTATTTATCAGGTCGTTATCAAATCATATTTTATGATATTCTATGGTTAATCCCATTTCTGATTTGATGCTGCACTATGTTCCACTTCACGTCATGCTTTGATCCCAAGAATTAAGAATGCAATTGCTTACAAATTTACATTTTACCTGTTTTCTCCAATCAAAAAATAGTCCCGATCTCCAGCTCGGAGGTACAGCACACAGGACGGGGAACATTTGAAACTTTTCTGGACCCAGTTCCATTTCGAGTGGGTTTGTGGACTCACATTAAGAAGTGAAATGCTTTAATAAAAAAAAAAAAAACAAGATTTAGATGGCAGAAATAATATTAAGAAATGTGTGGGGGAGAAAAAAAAAATCGTTGTTTTGTACTGTGATAAGTCAATTCCTCCAAGTGGCCTGTCCTTCTCTTCTGGACACCTGAAGTACTTGAGCTGGTGATCATTTTCACTAATTTCAAATAAAATAAAGTAGCGCTTCTTCCATGATTTCTGCACAAAATAGAAACCGTAAATGTAAACAATGCAAGCTACACGTGAGAAATCTGAAGCCACCTTAACCGTGTTTCACCTCACTCTTCAGGGTTTGGAAGGAGACTTGAAAAGGTATCCAGATCTGATTTCCCGTGCCTCTCCAGCTGGTTTGTAGAACATGGCACTTTTGCCTGAGATGAGAAAAAATAATAATCAAACATTCCTTGTTCCTTTTCAAATATAAAAAAGGAACATTTCTATTATATTTTCATGTCATTTATATGCAAAACATTGTCAGAAAACTTTCTTATTCAATTACCTATGGTCTTCTGGTTCTTGCTCATTGTGACACCACACCTACAACAAAAATAAGATTTAAGACGAGCCTTATGAAGTTCATTGGTCTAAGACAGAACAGTGAGATCAGATCTCAAGCAACAACACACAACTGCCTTGCTGTTTGTGGTATATTTGGACTGTGGTGAATTTGTAGTCAGCTTAAATGATATAATTTTTATATTATACCAAAATATTTCCAAAGCCTATTGTCCAATGATTACTCAAAGAGGAAAAACATTCATATTGTTCTCTGTTCAGTGTCCTCAATTGGCATGACTTTAGTTTTACGTCCAAACAACTATTCAGCTAATCAAAAGAATAATAGCTTTATTTAGTTGCAATCTAGCTTCGCAAACCGTATATATCTCTTTCTTGTGATTTGATTGGTTAAATTGACTATATTTAAGGTATACATGCTGACATTGTAAACTATCCTAAGAAGAATACAAAGGTAGAGTGAAAACAAAAGGTGAAATTGTGAAGTTGTGGATTAAATAGCTTTATTGCTTTACTTTTATTATTCTTAAATTTAAAATGAGTTATTACTAGCTATGACAAAGCAGCAAGTGTCAACTCATTTGCTTTGTATTTAAAAGTCCAAATCCTTAATAATAATGTATTCTCACCTGTGCAGCTCCTGTATAAGCTCAACTTCTTACCACCCGAGAAAAAAGGTGAAGGAGGAAGTCTTCCTGAATCTGTAACTGGGTAAATTCTTCAGTAAGAACTGGAGTTTCTGGTTCTTGCCTTTGTTTTGATGCTGTGATTGGGCCTTTTCTCTGTACAGTGCCACGTGGGAAGGTTCACTTGTTCAAATGTAGATTGTGTTCAATTATGATTATTTGAAAACAATACTTTTCATTGTCAATAAACACAATTAATAAAAAACGGAATGATACAACTTATAATCATAATCATAATACAATAATTAGAGGTTTGTATACATGTGCGTGAGAACAAAATACAAATATATTTTAGACAAACTGTTAAAATTATATTTGGCAATACAAATTTGAATCAACAATGTTTAAAAAAAAAAAAAAAAAAAGGCAAATTCATGGTCTGGCTGTGTGTCAGAATATTACTATATCCTTTTTAGTCATTATCAAATGATCAATTAGATGTTTTGGCTTGAATCTGATATAGTTAATTATCACACCTGTAATTGAGCTGAAGAAGTTCATGAGGTTTTCTAAATACGCACTTAAATAAACGTGTTAGTGCTCACATGCTGTAGATTTAAACAAGAGTGCATGTTGTGCTGAGAAATACATGTTTTATACAGAATGAAAACAGAGTCTCAGTGCCCCTAAAGGTGTGTCCGCAGAATTATCTCATTCCTGTTACCCAAAAAAATGTCTCTGTTAAAAGCCAGTAATGTCCCACAGGTCACATAACTAACATTCAAAAAGCCTGTGGACAGGAAAGTGTGAGGCTCTGTTATTTAGTTTGTTGTCAGTGTGAGGATGTTCTGGGAGAAATTGGCTTGTCACTTTAAAATCACACTCCTGTTACATGACTTCTATGTCTAGAAAAACTTTCAATATGAAAAACTACACAGAGATTCTGATTCAGTGTGTTGTGCAGAGGTCATCAGAGCTATTCAAATGGAGGCTGTGTGGTGATTTGGACAGTAATGGCAGGTTAAAACTAAGACAGATTTTCTATCGTTACTTTTATCAGAAATAAGCCAAGATTAATTATAAAAAATATATTATAAAAAGTCATAATTAGACATGTGTTTTATATTAAAATGTATTTTAATGTAAATGTTGATTTGAACTAATGTCTTTTCCCACTAAGTACTAAGGAAACATTACATAAATAATTACCAGATTGAGAGCTTGAAAATGGTTTTAATTACACAATTCACAAGTGGCATTAGTAATATTAGTAAATAGTAAATAGTAATAGTAAATATAGTTAAAAATATTGGCATGATGCTGAAAAAGAGAAATGAAATGACATGTATATCTGTATAGTCACCTTAGCTGATCCATGACTTGTGTTCCCTGAGATGAGAACAAGTCCCTAAAGACAGATGTGCCGACTATAGTCTGTTCATGGGTTTCAGAGTAATGGAAAACAAGTCCTGTTGCCATAGCAATGGGTTGACAAAATGTTGTATTAAATTCTCAACTATAAGCACAATGCTAAATATTACTTCACTTAGATATGCCCATTATTTCTTATTGTAGTTCACATTGTCAGTAAATAAAAGCACAAGAATTCAAAAGGAGCTAGTGAATTATAGGATTTGTTTTTTCTGTAACTACTGCTTTATAAAACAAAGGCACTTCTTTTGGCTCATATTTTATTTATTGCATATGGACAATTTGGAATACACAAAAATAATTAAAGACAGGATAAATCAATTTCATAACAACAATGTTAACATGCCCTAGGAAAAATGGGCTAATTTATTGGAAATATTTCATACATCAGTTTTCAAGTCATTAAAATATATTCCTGAGGACAAAAGCATGCAACACCAAAAAGCATTCAAATATTACCTCCCAAAGTCAAAGTTACCTTCTTTCAAACCATTCCAAAACAAGTTATTAGAAAAAAATACTTTTTTTAGCACTGTGTGTGCACCATATCACCAAGAGCCAAGTGTTGAGAGGATGCAGAAGTGCACAAGTACAATAGAAGTATAAATTACTTTAAAATGAAAATAAAATTGTGATTGACTTAACAATAAACAGTGATTGATAAAACATGCAATAATTGAATGTAGAAACATCTTGAACAGTGAGAATGTATTATGGTTTTGGTTGGACTAGTCACCACAAATAGCTGCCTAATTCGGTCAGACAGACAAGACAGACACAGTAGTACTTGTAGATGATAGCAATTAGCATCCATAAATGTAGCTCAGACTTTTTAAGTCACCACCAAGTACAACACTAATATAAAACTTGTGCTTTAAAGCTTATTTGGCTCTATGCTGAGTAGAGATGACACATTTATAACATTATTAGGGTAGGGTTAGGTAGGGTAGAGTTTTAAGCTCTTTCAGAGCTTAAAACTCTACAAAAACTTTTTTTCTTTTGGCAAAGGTCATCACATGCATATTTGTGTGAACACAAATATCTAATCACTTTCACTAGTGTTGCAAACAAAGTATTCACATGGGAAACCTGAGGATACCAGCACAGTGAATACATAAGAACAGCAAGATAAATGAATTTGATTTATGACACTAAATGAAAAGGATCTGATCCATTTTCCAAATATACTTCATTTGTATCATTTCATTTTATGCCTATAATAATCATCACAAACTCTTAGCTGGATGGTCTTACTTTTCTCTTTTTTCTCACTTTTTTAAAATAATGAAGATATAAGTTTTCATGTTGATTACTCCAAACCCAGAACAAGTGGCAGCAATATTTCTGGGTTAAGACAGCGACACTGATATCTGACAATTCTTGTCAACAAGATCAGAGTAAGTGTGGCACACTGTAGAAGGTTGTCTGAAGCAGAGGTGAATGCCACTATCAACATATGAACTTTGACTGCCACCTAAAAGTGTTTTTCTTCTTCTTTTTTTTTTTTATGAAGTGCTTATTCAGACCTAGACTCACAAAATCCTCTATTGTGAGGGGTGGGGTCTGAAACATCCCTGAATGCTTTGACTGCTTAGTCAGTGCATGTCTTATCTCTTGTCTAGTCTGTTGTGGCCAAAGATCAGTTAAATACAGTTCTTTAGTTAGCATGGAGACTACACAAGGAATCTGCTTCTTCTCACTGAAGCGTGGGTCTTCAGACCAGGACTCAAAGCTGGTGGCCACCATGTAGTTAACACGAGTGAGGATCTGCATTATCTCTAGCTGCTTCCCAAACTCATTTAGGACATTACATAGGGCCTGGACAAACCAGGAGCCACGCCCAGGGTTCCTCCAAGAGTAGTACCCTGAACAGCAATAACAAAAGTCGTTTTATGAAGGATAACTAAAAATACAAATCACTCTTTTGTAAAGTATTGTACCTGGTACAGTGGAGTAAGCGAAGAGGAAGTCTGCTTCAACCGGTATCTTATGTCTTGGGTTAGCATCAGTCTCCAGGGTGTCATTGGGCGGACCTGAATCTGTTTGAATGCCATCATCAAACTCGGATCCCCGACAAGCCTGGTGAAGCAAATGAAATGACATTTCATTGTGATCCTGAGTAGCTTTCTCAACGATGACCTGGTGAAGCAATTAGAACTGCTTTTAAAAGCTGAGATGAGAAATATGTAACGGGTGATGCTATGTGTTTGCACTTGACTAGTTGTTGTGAAACTGCATAACCCCGGTGCTGTTTGTGTGAAGACTAACTTGTCTTTCTGAATGGAACAGAAGCTGATATGGGAACCTTTTGTTTTTACAGAACACCTTTTATAGCAAAAGCTGGTGAAATCCTCTCACCTGAATGAAGAAGAGCTTGGGCTTCCCGACTAAGCTTTTGCACATGTCGCCCCTGAACAGTGAGGTCATGGTCTTAATGGGCATGGCTCCATCTGTCCCATAGATCATGCCCTCTTCACCGTGGCTGAGCAGGATACAGGCGAAACATGAGCTGTCGCTATGGTCTTCTTCTGAGGCTGACCCACACACAAGACAGAACTGTACTCTTAGCTTGGTTTTAGGCAATGTTTTATGAACCTTTACATTTAAATGACAGCAATTGACTGTATCTGATCTTTCATCTCATTTGAACATTCAAGACTGGTAGAAAACATTGCTAAATGATTGTTTAAGTACATTAAAAAAACAGGTTTCTCCAAGTGTAAATTGCTTACACCAGTCCTGCTTCGTACAGGCAAAAATAGTAATTTAGAGCTGCAAATTGTCCAAATTATGCGTGTGCTCTTGAACGGGAGGTCCGAATAATAATTAGTCCTGGTTACACAGGCAGGCAAGCACAGAACACAAACTTTGGTTTCTGGCTCTGGTAGCAGGTTCAGGTGCTTGAAGCCACGTTTAACGCTTTTATAATAAGCATCTCAGTTCCTCGGATTTAATTTCTGAACAATGACAAAATGTATTATCTTACTTACCTTCTCTGAGGAGACGCTCCATCTTTTCACACGTCTGGTCGTTGTAGATGAAGACATCAAAACCCAGGTTCTTGAAGCATTTGAACAATTCACCTGCATCACGATCTGTGCCATTGCGTACATTCATCCCTGTGTAGATAATCACATATCATGTGGTCAAAAATGTATTCTAAACTTTGTAATAGTACGTTTCAAAAAGGAGTTTCCTACCAGTCTTCTCTTCAAAGTTTTTGTTGTTGATGATGATGCACTTGCCCACTCGCTGGTGGCTCATCTTATACTGGAATGTAGGTGAAACAATTCTGTAATGGCTTTCAGAATTACGGTCCTGCTCCTGCATCCGGCCATCCTTTTTCTTCTTACTAAAAAAGACAAAAAATTAAAGTGAGATTCCAATTGATGTTGCAAAACACAGAAATAGATTTTAACATTTTCTGAAAAGTCAAAATTACAAATTCACCAAAACTAGAGAATAAGAGTCAGTAACCCAGAGCAAGGATAGCACATTTAGAATCGTTTTTAAAAAGAATCTCAAGGTTTGTAAATCTCACACACCTATCATATTTCCATTCTTGAAAAGAGCTATCCACAAGCCCACAGTGGCCTATAGGAGGCTCAAAAGACCCGGGCTTATTCCAGAAGAGCCTGGTCATGCGAACACCCCACTCAGAATAAACAATACAGAGTAACCAACACTAGCAGGTATCCAAAACGTATTCAAACAAACATGTGGTCCAGAACTTTTTCATCCACCCCCTCCCAACTGGAAACTATTGAGAGCATGAGCAAGGGCTACAAGCACCACCTCTGTTTAGCTATGGACTGCACATGACAGGGAAGACAGAAACAGGAAGAAAAATGTGACTGAATCTTACCTAGGCTCTTCATTAAGCGCTACGCCACTCTGCATCTGAAACAAGTTTTCTGTTCTTGCCGATATAGTGTCACTCCACACTTTTTGGGCTGTGTGCTAGGATACTGACATGCTCTCTGTACTGGAGGGAGACTGGACTGGGACACTGGATGCTGTGGTGGGGGCGGCGCAATGCATGCCCCCTGAGTCAGCAGCCTTGCCTTCACACCAGTGCTTTCTAAAAGCCTATTGAACTTAGGCCCTGTACCTCAATCCATGCTGAGGTCAGACAGGGCATAAAGTTGTCCCTCTGCTGACAAACACAGAATAACCTTGTGCTACCATACCAAAAAAGCCATAACCGCAATAACCTTCAAAACTTGAGAAAAACATAACAAAGCATAAATTTAAAAATTCATATCATATAAGGGCTCGGAAAGAGACACCAATGGAAAATCTGCTGTGCTTCTTGTCAGGTTTGCAGAACTTCCATAGAAATACATTAGCCAGAACAATATAAAAACTAAACAAATCAGCCGCGTTATAACTCAAAAACTGTTGTGTCAATACTAGCACATTTATTTATCACTCTGTAGTGTCAGAAGATGTTTTAATAAATGTTATTTTTGTTTTTTAGCTATTTAAAATCTCCACTGGTTTAACATTAGGCCAACTGAACATTCTACTGATGTGTGATGTTATGATCCCAAGTCTTACCAGGAGGGTCTTCTGTAAATGCTCTATTAACTATTACTCATCATTAGTTTAGCATTAAGAACGGAACATAGCTACAAAAAGCAACAGTGCCACCTTGTGTGTCAACCTCAGTGAAGTCAATGTTTACATGAAGAGCTAACATAATGTAAAAGGGCTTACAAGGTAATTTCTAGTACGATAGTTTGTTTGTTTTACATAGGCTTGTTCAAATTGACATACCCATAGAAAATATTTGCAATTAGATACCTTACACAGCTAAAGATAGTGTAACAAGTTTTTAACATTTGATTCTCAGCTCTTGATACATTGTGAGGTGTATATTACATTATGAATAGATTAATAAAAAGATGATTTAAAATAACACAAACTTTTAAGATTAAATGAAAACTAATGTAGCAGACTCCACGGGGGCAAATTGCAGTTTGGTGTTTGCTTTTGTTGTTGTTGTTGTTTTTTAGCAGCTTTTGGCTATTACCCGGACTATATTACCTTCCAAACAGTAGAAACCTCCCTGAGCGGTCCGGTTTGGCATCTGTCTGGTCCTCTTCAACTTCATCTCCAAGTGCGAGGGGCTCCGCAGGCTCCCCAGACATCTGTGTTGACAATAAACAAAAAGTTACATGCAGCAGCGGGGATCAAGCATGTAAAGTGGCTTAGGTGAGATACTGTATCTGGCACTTTTAGTCGACAACAACAACACAACAACAACTTACTCAAACGCATGTGTTAATAGCATAGCTCCTCGATTAGCATAAATCCAACGAGCTTGGCTAGCTAACAAAATTATTTCCTCACGTACTTGATCAAAGTTACGTAATTTACCGCGGTATTTTCCGGTAATGCTGGTCTACTGTGTCTGTTACAATGTATCCTAAATACATAATGTGGTCACTTCCCCAAAGTTATACCTTTTTAAAGTTTCTGTTCCTCTCA
Organism: Mugilogobius chulae; assembly: GCA_038363315.1. NCBI lineage: Eukaryota > Metazoa > Chordata > Actinopteri > Gobiiformes > Gobiidae > Mugilogobius > Mugilogobius chulae. The sequence goes on along the minus strand of CM076401.1, from coordinate 31,445,713 downwards.
AAGTTGTGAAAACGAAAGTAAAGTAGAAGGGCTCCTGCTGCTCAAAGAATCTCTGAGACGCGTGTCGACGTCATCATCGTACGTCTCTGCGTTGGTGAGTGAGTCAACTGGATAAGACAGGTGGGTGCAATTCACTGACAACTTATGATACATTTAGCGAGTAAACTACCACAAACTGAAGTGAAATTCAACTGATTCGGTCCATGTTTTTGAGTAATTAGCAGCTTTATGACCCAGTGCTCCAGAAAAGTCCTGTTTTCACCACCACCAGAAATCCCAGCCCCCTTGATTGGAGTACTAGCCATTTTCTGAAAAAAGAAGCAGGGTTCATCAACTTTTATCATCAGTAAATCAGTTTCTGTGACCATTTACATCATTGTTTTAGCTAAAATGTAAAATATTGACCTATTCATAGTTTTCTTGCAAATAATAATTCATGCGTGATGCATATTTTGATTCCTGAAACACACTAAGTTTTGCCTCTCGTGCCAGATTATCTATAGGCCTATAAGCTATACAGCATGAAGACTCAAACCAAGAGAGTAGGCTACTAAATCAAAGTCTCGTCCAATTTCTTAATCTGGATCTGCAAAATACCCAGAGGGTACTCATAGGTAACACTGTTTTTTCTTAAAAATTGTTCTTCTTTAATAATAATTGTAAATTACGGTCTCTGTGTCACCCTCTTTTCTCTCCTCTGACCTGTCCCTTTGCTGACAGACAGCTGCTGGACTGAACCAGTCCTCTTAAGCTCGCAAACCTACACGGAGGGGGTTGGTCCATCACGGGACATGTGTCAAAGTAAGAGACACTTCCAATGTTCCACAGTCACACAGCTAAGTTTACCACTACCAGGGACACACTCTCCAGTCACCCTGTCTGAGACCTCCTGAAATCCTCACTTTTGTTTTGGTAGTCCTTAAGAATTGTCCGACATTTTCTCTACTTTTTTTTTTTTCACGATTTTAGGGGGAATACAAAACTGTATCCACCATGCAGTCGTGTGCGAGGTGTGGGTTTGTGGTTTACCCAGCTGAGAAGATCAACTGCATCGACCAGGTAATAAACTATATATAAGATAGCTTCACCGTAATAGCTGTATGGTGGAAAATGTTGTGACATTACCCATGTATAATGTAACTGACTGAGAAATTTTTAACAAGCTTTGTTTTTATGTTTATATTCCAGACAAAAATATATCATACACATTTACTTTGACCAGTCATCGCTCATCTTATGCTTCCTGAAAAAACAATGTCCTAAGACTTTATGCTAATTTAATGTATCTTTGTGAATACTCTTTAATACCCCTAAAATTTAAGTTAAAATTGGACTCACACAAGTCACATGGACTAGCATTTAATTATCATAGTATTAACACAACTTTATCCTTTTTGGCAGAACTGGCATAAAGCGTGTTTCCACTGCGATGTTTGTAAAATGGTGCTGACCGCGAATAACTTTGTCAGCCATAAGAAGAGGCCGTACTGCTCCGTGTAAGTTTCAATTGTGTGATGTTATATACTGTAGTTTTTTAGTGAATCTCATTTTTCTTTTTACCATTTGTGTATAGCGTTTTTACATATATACTGTATTTTTCCTATAGACACAATCCAAGAAACAACACTTTTACCAGCGTCTATGAAACTCCAATCAACATTAATGCCAAGAAGCAAACCATGGCGAGCAGTGAGGTAAGTCAGACATGACGTCAAATACAAAAAACTCCACTTGACACTAAGTATATCAACCTTGATGTGATTCAGTTTAGACTGTCAACAGGATGACCTAAGAAACCAGCCTGTCATTCTTTGCATACTGTAAAACCACGGCTATCGAGTGTGTTAAGATAGCAAAAACCTTAATTTGAAAGTCATAAATTATTTTTTTCTTCTTTAGTAAAATGCCTAAAATATCAACCAACATTGGACATTCATAATAAATCATATAGCGAGTAAGAGCGAAAAGATCTAATTGCCAGTTTACAAGGGGGAGTCGAAGACCAGCCGCCTATGGACCCTGTGAGTCTATGGTGACAGCAGTGGTGGGAATGGAGAGCGTGGCTTAGGTTATTTCTGGATTTGTGACAGAGCTCCAGAAAGACCCCCCCCCCCTTCCCTCACTTAGTCCACATTATGCCTCTGGACTTCTAAAATTATACATGAGGAAAAACAGCCCCACATCTCCTCCTCTCCTCTGCCTGCTGCACCTGTCCGTGTCTGTCTGAGTATGTCTGTGTCTACGGGTTCAAGCAAAACTGCAGTGCTTATATTAGGAGTAGGCAAGCAAACTCATCAGCTACTGACATGCGCCTCGAGGGAGATAAAAGGCTTTACGTATTGGTACTTGATCTGGGCTGAGTGATGGTTAAGAATATTGTTGCCTTTTAATGGATTCAAATACTCCTTTTTTTTTCATTTGCTGCTTTTGGTATTTTGGCTGCTACCGTAAACTATCATCCATCCATCATGAAGTGAATCCTATAGAATATTGTAATGGAAAGGCAGAAAATAGATTCAACACCATAATTGTTTTAAATTATTCTAGAAAAAACTGCTGATTTCTGGGAAGTACTGAATATCCTAACTAGAACACAAGTTATTAATAACATGTCACTTCTATTATCGGAGACATATTAAGCAGAAATGGTCAGTGAGTTCAAAATAAAGGGTCTGGCCAAGTGTGTGTGTTATGTGAGTATCATTGTATAAGTCACTCTTCACTTATCACTTACCACTCTGGCAGCATTGCTAATTCAAAAGCAGTGAGTGTGCGCATGTGCTGTGTGCTGGCCTTGGCTTAATGCTTTTCATCTATGTGTGTAGCTGAAGTATCGTGAAGATGGTGAGCGCTTTATGTCCACTTTCCACTGTGATATGAGGTCCATGGAGCTGGAGAGGGCTCGACTAGCCAATCAAATGGCCAGCCAGGTGAGGTCCCAGTAGAGCAACTGGCCTCTGGCAAAGAGAGTCACTCTTTTTCTCTCCTATCCATTCAGATATCAATGATTTAGAGTGCATCTGAAGTATTTATTAATATCAGCACTACAGCTTTTAATAGTTTTATAATTTCACAAAACCCAAATCAGTCATAGAGAGGCTGGTGAAAAAGATTTAAAATATAACATACTATTAAATAAACCAAGTGACCTAGGCATTCATGTGCTCGTCGTCTAAACAGGCCTTTCAGTCCAGATCAGAGTTTTCACAGCAGCAGCAGCAGTGGTACTCTGGGATGGTGACCAATCAGGAGATCATCACTGTGTCTCAGGCCCAGAAGAACATCAGTGATGTAAGCATCTGTTCATGTGTAGTTTTTGTGATGTTACCACAAACTGCTTTATTCTTTTTTGTCTTTTTATGTTGAGGTCAAATACACAGAGGAATATGAACAGTCAAAAGGAAAAGGGAGCTTCCCTGCCTTAATCACACCAGGCTACCAAGCAGCTAAGAAAGCCAACACATTAGCCAGTAATGTAAGTATTTTCTTTTGTTTCAATGTATGTTTTGATCTTTGTTCATAAACATAGTTTTTGTGTGTTTTCTGCAGTTGGAATACAAGAAGGGTCATGAAGAAAGAGTTTCAAAGTATACAACATTTGTGGATCCTCCAGAGGTGCTTCTGGCTAAGAAACAGGGTCAAATAGTCAGTGATGTATGTATTGTTTATTTTATTTTTTTCTGGAAACATGCATTAAAAGAATAGTTTTGGTGTTGTGAACAAGAATTTGTGTCTCTTTTTGCATTTTCTAGTATGCGTACACAGAGGAATATGAGCAACAAAGGGGAAAAGGCAGCTTCCCAGCACATCTCACACCTGGGTACCAGATATCCAAGAAGGCAACAGCACAAGCCAGCGATGTAAATAATAACCACTGTAATCTTGGCTTATGCTGAATGTACCTATCTATACTGTAGTTTCTTTCTCTTGTGTTTTTGTCTTATAGATAAAATATCGTCAAGCCTACGATCAACAGATAAAGGGTACAGCTAGTACTGAAGTGGGAGTTGCTGAGGCAGCTTTTGTCAAAGAAAATGGAGAGCGCCACAGTCAGGTAATTACATTTGTTATCACTGATTCAATCTCATAATCTGTTTATCATTATGAACATTAGTTTTGTATGTGTCTTGCAGATTGCATATACTGAGGATATGAACAGCAGCGGGGAAAAGGAAGTTTTCCTGCTATGATTACTCCGGGGTACTATCTTGCAAAAAAGGCTCAAGACAATGCAAGTGATGTGAGTATCTATATGCAATGTATAGTGAGAAAATTGTTTACATTAGAGCAGGGCCTAGAGATTCACATCATTAAAGAGAGCATTTGCTATAATAATATTACAAAAGTTTAGAGAGATTGGACAGAAATTTTGTCACCATTTCTGACTCCCTTTGTCATAGCTGAGGACAATCAGCTGACGTGCCTTATACCACAATAATCTAATTTTCAATTTTTCCACATTTTTATAATGATATATAATATATACTTAGCCCTAGTTTACCTGATTGGTTTTATTCTTGAACTGACTGGCTGACTTTGACTTTTAGACTGTTGTATACATACCTTCCCTAAGATTTTCATTATTCTCCATGACTTTCACATTTTCAAACTTATCAGGTTATTCAATATAAAGATCTAAACCTATTTTTATTTTCTGTCACAAGTCTAACAATTCTGACTTTGCCTCTTTTATGGCATCAGCCTTTATGAACTGTCCGACTCTAATACTTAAAAAGGAGTTATGTCAAATCCTTCACTTCTATATACATCACCTAGACTTGTCAACAGTCAACACTGCTCAGAATAAATGGTTCACAACAATGCATTGCCATTCTTCAACACATCCACCTAGGCTAAATTAGACCATTTGTATGTATATATGTGTGCTTCTAATCTCACGATCCTTAAGTCGGGGATACATGGATTTCCATTTACATAAATCACTTCTTATGCCTCATAGTTGAAATATAGGAAGGACATAAACAAGATGAAGGGCACATCACACTACCACAGTCTGACCTCCGAGGACAATCTTGCTTTGAAGAACGCACGGAAAATCAGCAAGATTGTCAGCGAGGTACGGCTTGTCAGCATCATGTGTGCCTGGTGTGTCTTGGTGTATGCATATGTAATTTGCTCGTAGGTTGCTAGACAAACAGACTCCTGCTATCTCATGTTGGACATTTCACATGACTTGTCACTGTCCAGAAATGCAGTCTTAAAATCTTTGGGATTCCTGTCCAATGAAGTAGAAGCTTATATTCAAGGCCACTGCACATCCCTTCATACTAATCTTAGTCTTGCTACTTTTTATGCAGCGAAAGGTATTAAAATGTCAGTGGATTTGATGAATGTAACCCATGAGGAAAAATTAATTAGTTTGATTATGTGGCGTCTGCACTTCTGTTTTCAAATGACAGTCATGTAAATCTTGTATAATGTGACTTTGGGTGTATGATGGCAGTGCTGCTTTAATTATTGTAAAAATTCAGTGGCTTTTATGTCTTGTAAAGCTAAACACAGGATGCAATAAAAATGACATTTAATAACATTTGTGTTTATTTTTAGGTGGAGTATAAAAAGGATTTGGAGAACACAAAAGGTCACAGTATCAATTTCTGTGAGACGCCACAATTCCAAAACGCTGCCAAAGTTGCCAAGTTCACCAGTGATGTAAGTATGTCCATATGTTAAATTTACAGTACAATAGTTGACTTTCACTTACATGTGATTTATGTTTCTCAGAACAAATACAAAAAAAAGTACACGACAGATTTGAAGGGCCACTATGAAGGTGCTGTAATTGACACAAAGACTATGCATGCACTCAAAGCAGGGAAGCTGGCCAGTGATGTATGTGTGTTTAATATGATTCATTAAAGACATGTTTTCACCAATTATATCCAATAAAACAATTTCTGTTTTAGATTGTTTACAAGCAAGGATCTGAACAAGAGTACAACTATCAAGCCACTTTAACACCAGGCTACCAGTGTACAAAGAAACTAGAGCCTCTCAAAGATGTGAGTGTTGTGGCAATTAAAAAATAATTATAGTGTTTGTATTAAATATATACAATGCCTATATTTTTGTCTGCAGAAAAATTACAGACAACACATCGACCAAGTGAAGTTCAAACCTGTTGTACAGACTCCTGAGATTATCCTAGCAAAGAAGAATGCCCAACTTGCTAGCAATGTAAGTCTTTTTTATAACTTTAAAGTTGCACTGTGTAATATTTTTAATGTCTACTCTGCAATTACTGTATTTCTATAGAGATGGTAATGGTTTGCCTATAGAACATTACACAGTATGACTTTAACCTTAGCTATTTCCATGGAGATGAGCTTGTGGCACTAGCAGGCCAAGTTAAATATCTGTGTATTATTGTAATAAATCTTGTTTTTCAATGTATTTTAGAGCATTTAAAGAATCTATAGCCATTATTCTAGATATACTGTGGAGTCAAGCATTTGGCAAACTCTCTATCCGAAAATGTACATAGTGCACCTTTAATCCGAGCCCAATACTTAGAGTACTGTTAATATCACTGTGTGACTTTCAGCTGAATTACAAAGCAGACTATGAAAAGACCAAGCATCTGTACACACTGTCCCAGGACTTGCCTCAATTAAAAAAGGCTAAAGCCAACGCTGAACTGTGCAGTGATGTAAGTCAATATTAGATGTCACTTGCATGCACAAATAGGCTTCTGCATGTACACTGCCAATAAAATAGTGCTGTTTCTGGAAATGTCCATTGTAAAATTTATATAAATTTAGATTAAATACAAAGAAGAGTGGGAGAAGACCAAGTCAAAAGCTTGTGAAACTGGACTGGATGATCTGTCCGTTAGAGCTGCCAAAGCATCCAGGGACCTTGCAAGTGATGTAAGTAAATACACACACACTCTAACTCAGCATTAGACTAAGTAGAAACTGAAGGAATTTAATGAAATGTGATAACAGACAAATTTAATTAACCTCTGAGGCATGTGTTTTAGATCAAATACAAGGAATCCTATATGAAAAACAAGGCAGTGGGAATGAATGTAAGCGACTCAAAAACCCTGCACTCCCTTCAAGTCGCAAAGATGGCCAGTGATGTAAGTTACCACGCACCATGCTTTTATACAAGTATTTTTGCTAAAAGGGCTGACCAAAGATGAATTTTATATCTCAGATTGAGTATAAAAAAGGATCTAAGGAAAGCCAGTCTCAGTACACTTGCTCTAAGGACATGATCAACTTGAGCCATGCCAAAAAGGCTCAAGCCCTCGCCAGCGACCTGGAGTACAGGAAGAAACTGCATGACTACACAGTGATGCCAGACGACATTAAAGTCCAGCAAGCCAAGAAAGCCTATGCTCTACAAAGTGATGTAAGAAGAAAGAAAAGAAAACATTTTATATATTTATTTTTTTGCATTTATTGTTATTTTGCATCTTCTTGCAGAACCAGTACCGCTCAGATCTAAACTGGATGAAAGGAGTTGGATGGGAAACTGAAGGCTGTCTCAACATTGAACAGGCCAAAAAGGCTGGGGAACTGTTGAGTGATGTAAGTACATTTAACATTACAATGACAGAAAAATAAGGCATTGATTATTTTAGTTGATTATTTAAATTTTTCAAGCTTGAAGGCAAGTCAAACAAAAGGAGACTAGAAGAGTAGAATTAAGAGTTTTGTATACATTTAAAAGCTAAAGTTTTTTGTTTGTTTGTTTTGCCAAGTAATTGTGTGTTAATTTTTCTAATAAAACTAAGGAAAGCCCTTAATTTCAGTGACAAATCTTGATATCTAAAGCCAATGTGCTTATGTCTGTATGTGAGAGATAGTGGGGGCAAGTGTGTGTCAGTGAAAGAACTCAAATGTAGCAAATACAGTAAGAAATACACCTGCATGTTTTTGTCAGTTTTTCCAAAGGCCTTTAGGTTTGACTACTGAATTACTGATTGTTAATACTCAAGTTTTAATTTGTATTTGTTTGCACATCTCATTTACCAGACAAAGTACCGTCAAAAGGCAGACAGCATCAGGTTCACTCAGGTGGCAGATGATCTCAACATTAAACATGCGAAAAGAGCCAGGAACTGCAGAGTGGTGTAAGTCCCTCTTGTTTGGGAACTTGTAATACATTGTCATACTGTTGTGCTAATACCAGTCATTTTGTTTGATTACAGCTGGCTTATAAAGCAGACACAGAGCAGATCATTCATCAGTACACCATGACCAAAGATGAACCGCTTTTCAGACAAGCAAAGGCTAACGCTGAGCTCCTGAGTGATGTAAATGCAGAGCACAAATTAAAACTATAAATTTAAATATCTTTTTAGTTGTTGCTTTGAAAAATGTACTGTTTACTGTAATATTCATGAAAAATTGTACTATGTGCTTTGTTGCAGAAAGTGTATAAGAGTAACTGGGAGAAGCAGCGGGATAAAGGTTTTGAGATGCGCCTGGATTCTTTGTCAATCCTCACTGCTAAAGCCAAAAGGGATCTGGCTAGTGATGTGAGTTGTTAAAATTAAATTCTGAAATTGCACAAAATGTCATCCAACACTCGTATTTCTGCCTACAGATAAAATATAAGGAGCAATACGAGAAAAACAAAGGCAAAGTGATTGGTATTAAGTCTGTCAGTGATGATTCTCAGTTGGCTCATTCAACACAAGCCACCAAACTCCAGAGTGACCGCTTCTACAAACAGAAATATGAGGACACCAAGGCCAAATACAGGTGAGGCAACCCACTATTTCACTAACATACATTTTCAGATGTAGTAATGCATTGAGCAGTACTTTCAAATCATGTGCATGTTTGAATATGAAGCTGTCAATGAAAAAACTTGGAGCTTTACTACATTATATTGTTATTGTGTTTTGGTCAAGCTAATTTATTCAATTTATTGCTGTCTCCAGTGTGTCTTTGGACATGTTGAACATCAGTCACGCCCAAAAAGCACAAGACCTCGCCACAGACACCAACTACAGAACAATCCTTCATGAGTACACAACTTTACCAACTGATCTGAATGTCACATGGGCAAAGAAAGCATATGGTCTTCAAAGCGATGTACGTAACTACTGTTCATTTAAAACATATGTTAAATATTTAACATCCTTTGAGACTGAAAAGTAACTTATGCTGTGTGTGTGATTCTGTCTTTAGAAGCAGTACAGGTCTGATCTAAATTGGATGAAGGGTGTTGGATGGGAGGCCTCCAAGTCTCTGGACGTTCAACAGGCAAAGAAAGCCGGAGAGCTTGTTAGTGAGGTATGCTCTAACAAGATGACCCAAAATGCATGGGTATACATGGAAAAGAACTATTACGACTTTGAGAACATTATTTATTCAAATCAGTAAGAATATTTTTGATAAAGGAGCTGAAATGAAGGGATATGTATAATTGCATAACATGTGACAGGAAAGCACATAGTATCTAGTTTTACAACATGGGTCAGAGGTATTTAAAGACACACTGGGCATGTGTGTTGCTAAAAAACTAGGTCAACTATGGTACATCTCTCTATATACTACGAGAAAAATACTTCAGAAAACACAGCTGGCACATATCTTACATATTCACTTGTTTTGAATTATTTTACTCCCACAATTTCTTGGCTCATGAAATAGTGGGTCACAATGTAATGTCATGGTACTGACATGTTTCAATTTGTTTAATTTTATTTCAAATTATGTGTTCTCCTATTTACATTGTTTAATGTATATTGTATTCCCAAATGATGCCAAGAACCTTGTGTTGAGCAAGCATATGTAGCAGAAGATGATTCTAAATAGGAATTTATATATATATATATATATATATATATATATATTATATATATATATATTATATATATATATATTATATATATATATATATATATATTATATATATATATATATATATATATTATATATATATATATATATATATATATATATATTATATATATATATTTTGTTATAAGTGCAAACCAGCAACTATAAGACTCTCAGAATCCTCTGGTCAAACTTTTACAAAGGTTTAATATAAGTATCTTAAATCATCATTGCTCCTAAAACATAATCTATCATTGATACAAAAATGGCAATAATATTCTTACGCCCCCAGGTGGCTCATCAAGGAATGGCAGTAGTGAAGCTACTACATTGCATTCAATGCATTTTTCTTCTTTTTCAGAAAAGGTATCGTCAGAATGTCAGCAACCTTAAGTTCACCAGTGTTGAAGATACTCCAGAAATGGTCCAGGCTAAACTCAGCAACAAACTGGCAGTAGATGTATGTACTATTTAATTAACCGTGAACTTGAAAAAAATACATTTTCAAAAAACTAATTTTTAAATGCTTTGCTTCATCCATGTAGAGGTTATATAGAGAAAAGGCTGAAGATGTAAGGCATAACTACACGCTAAGTGGCGAGCTGCCTGAGTTGATGCAGGCCAAAATCAATGCTATGAACATCAGTGAGGTAAATACGCTCAGGAGAAGTACAAAGCCTTGAAAATGTTATTTATTAACTTTGCTGATTTGAGTTTTCTTCTGCTTAGAGCCGGTATAAGGAATCTTGGACTAAGTTACGTGATGGTGGGTACAAGCTCAGCTTGGATGCCATTCCTTTCCAATCAGCCAAGGCATCTGCAAAGATCCTGAGTGACGTACGCTCACATGCTACTTTGTTTGATTTGTACAATCTGTAGAATAGTTAACAGTCAGTGCATGTAGTTTATTGCATTTTATTGTGATTTTAGCAAAAGTACAAGGAAGAGTTTGAGAAAACCAAAGGGAAAATGATTGGACTGAAAGGACTTCAGGATGATCTCAACATTGCTCACTCGGTTAAAGCCACTAAACTTCAGAGTGATGTGAGTAGTAAAATTACTCTTAACAAAGACTTGTTTTGTTTAATAGTAAAAATATAGATTAAAACTTTTTAACAAAACTCAAATGTAATGCTATTCCACCTAGATCAAATACAAGCAGGACTCTGCAATGGTGATGTCCAAGTTTCACCTGCCCATGGACATGCTGGAAGTGGCCCATGCCAAAAAGGCCCAGTCTTTAGTGAGTGACCAGGACTACAGACTCACTCTGCACCAGTACACTGCTCTGCCTGACGATATGAAGCTGCAAGCTGCCAAAAAAGCCTATGCTCTGCAGAGCGATGTAAAAAGTCACAAACTATATTGATTTATTACTATAGAATATACACAATCACTGACATGGCTTTGGGAATGTCTCTGTAGAAAGTCTACCGCTCAGACCTGAACTACCTGAGAGGTGCAGCATGGATTGCAACTGGTGCTCTGCAGATTGAAGGAGTCAAGAAAGCTACTGAACTCATCAGTGACGTAAGATCTAAAAATGAAAAGCACATCCATAACTGTTTAGAACTCTCTAATTTTTTTTTTTTTTTTTTTTTTTTTTTTTACAACAGAAAAAATACAGACAACAACCTTACAACTTCAGACACACATCTGTCACTGACTCCCCAGATATTGTTCATGCCAAAATGAGCGGAAAAGTCACAAATGAGGTGAGGCAATATGTTTGACTTTTGATGTTGATAGTTTTATAGTAGATGGCCAATTACAAAAAAATGATGATTTTATGTTTTCAGCGTTTGTACAAAGAGAAAGGTGTGAGTGACCAGCACAACTACACCATCACCAGTGAGAGACCAGAGATTACACAGGCCAAAATCAACGCAGCCAACCTTAGTGATGTAATGCAACTGCATATTATTGTCCATATAATATTCATTTCCGTATTCAGTTAACTATAATTTTGTGCAATATTTTATATAACTTGAACTTTTCTTCTTTCAGATTAAGTACAAAGATTCTTGGCACACACTAAGGGCTCAGGGCTACAAGCTGACCATGCAGGACATCCCATTCCAGGCTGCAAAGAGCTCCACCGGCATCGCCAGTGATGTATGTTCTGCATTTAAACTAAAGCTATATTGTATACACTCATCAGGTGATTATTATACTTATTACACAGATAAATAGTGATACAGTATGTCTTAGTGGGAAATATTTGTTGACAACTAAGCAAATGCTGATGGCATATTTCAGTAGTTTTTGGATTATCCCAATAAAAAGGTGAGAGAGTATTATTCTGATCCAACAGAAATGTGTGTTTTTAAAGTTTTTTTTTTTTTTTATTTTCTAATTATCAAAGAAGAAGATATAGTATATCTGTACAATCTATCACAAAAAGACAGAAATATCACCTTTTTTCCTTATTTGAAAGTCAAGAACACGTTTTGATAACATAACAAAGACATACTTGATATCTAGTCTATGATAGTATTTTCTGAATTGATATTTGACCCACCTCTAATCAAAGCATTTACAAAAAGCTTGCTATGTGTGACATTTTCTGCAGTATCAGTATAAGCACAATCACCTCCTGGAAAAGGGAAAGCACATCGGTGTGAAGAGTGTGTTGGACGACCAGAATGTGCTCCACTGCCTTCAAGCCGGTCGACTGGCGAGTGACCAGGAGTACAGACGAGACGCTCTGACCGCCAGCGGACAGTACCACCTCACCCCGGACATGATCAACATCGTGGCCGCCAAGAATGCCCAAGCCCTGGCCAGTGACCAGGACTACAGGAAGAAACTACATGAGTACACTGTGCTTCCTGATGATATGAAGGTCAAGTGGGCCAAAAAGGCTTATGAGCTCCAGAGTGAGGTCAGTAATAGCTTTGAAACTGTGTAGAAAGATTACTGATAATGGTAGACAGCTAACCAGAATTATTTTGATTTTGCTCTATGTAGAAACTGTACAAGTCTGATCTGAACTACATGAAAGGAGTGGCATGGGACGGCGTTGGTGCACCTCAGCTGGAGTCGGCCAAAAAGGCAGGAGAACTTGTCAGTGAAGTAAGTAAAGATCACAAAGTTATCAACCAAAATAAGACACACAGTTGGCTGGGATGCACCGGTACTCAGTTCCACTACTTCTAAAAATGCTGCATTTAAGTGTTGGCATTTCTCAGTGTGTTCAGCACATTCTCTCAATGATTTTAATAGACTTGGACTCTAAATGCTAATGAGAATCCTGGCACTTGGTTTTGGCCGCTTAAAGCACTAGAGTTATTAGAATTTAAGGTAATGCTAATTCTGTTTGCATACATATTTACTTATATATTTTACAATCATAACTACAATCTACTATAATCAGAATTTTGGTCTGCATGTTAACTGTTAACAATTTTCAGTTAATTACTTTCTCCAGCCAAAAAACTAAGAATTTTAAAATAACATTAGGTTTGCCCTTTTTTATTATTATTTCTTTTCAAGAAACATGAATTAAACAATCAGAAACAAACAGAAAGAAACTACTCACTGTTGACATTTCTTCATTTTGATAAAAATTAGATTTTTATTGTGAAAATTTAAAGAGCATTCCTGATAAAGTGTGAAGTATATTTGATTTTTCTTCCTGCAGAAGAAATATCGACAGCTTCCTGACAGCCTCAAGTTCACTCAAGTGGCAGATTCTCCAGATATCATTCACGCAAAGACCAGCTACCAGCAGTGCAGTGAGGTACTTATAGACTAGAACATGGGTTTTAATCAGTATTAATGACAGCTTCTGAAATGTAATAAATACAAATGTAATACAATTGTAATAACCCACGGTTATGTGCGCAGAGGCTCTACAAATCGGGAAAGAATGACGACATGCACAAGTACACCTTACATTCAGATGACCCTGATTTTGTGAGGGCCAAACTGAATGCCCTGCAAATCAGTGATGTAAGTTTAGTCAGTATTAATATGTTGTCTACAAAAGTGGTTTATAATATTTTGCTTTTGCTTATAGAAAGTCTACAAGGCACAAGGGGAGCAGGTGAAGACATCAGGATACGACTTGAGGCTGGATGCTATTCCTTTCCAAACAGCCAAGGCCTCCCGGAAAATAGCCAGTGATGTAAGCTCATGTTATGACATTTTACAAATTGTATTTATTTATTTATTTACTTTGCAAATTATTAGTGAAGGACCAGTAAGAGCATAATTTGAAAAATTTTGTTCCAAGAAAGGCATTTGACTTAAAATCAGATAACACACTAAAATGCTTATGTTAATGTCATGTTTGTCCCAAAAAATGAAAGTAAATGTGTCTTAAAGCTTGGATTTAAAACCTTTTTTCTTTGTTTTTAATAAATATACTGGTCTGGGGCCCAAAGATGAGCTGCAGGTCATCTGCTGCTGGGCCCCAGAGAATCTTTTAAAATGTATTTTATTTTTATTTTCTAGCAATTCATGCAATGCAAGAGCTAAAAATATATACAATAATTGATTGTATGCAGTCTAACTCTGCGACGAGTTGGCCACTGTCCAGGGTGTTCCCCTGCCTAAGGCCCAAAGTTACTGGGATAGGCTCCAGTCACCCGTGACCCCTAACGGGATTAAACGGTAGAAAATGAATGATTGTATCATCATAAGTTGTTGCTATTTGCGCTACCCAACCTCCACGGTCCCTGGAAAAGAAAATTTTAACTTGACCAGTCTTTGAAAATTTAGTTTGGATTAAAATTTTTATTTATCTTCACTCTTTGAAAATTAGGCACTCCAGCTGTAATAACCCTTGTATTTATTATGTATAAAATACATTTTTTGGAGCGTTGCCCCTGTGTTTAATATTTACATTATGTGGCATTTTACAGCTGAGCTACAAGGAGTCTCACCTGAAGGAGAAGGGTCAGCAGATCGGTTTGCGCTGCTAGAGGACGACCCTAAACTTGTGCACTCTCTGGCAGCCAGTAAGCTGCAGAGCAACCTGGAGTATTCGCGGCAGTCCAAGGAGGGACATTCTCAGTACAAGATCCACGCTGACCAGCCAGAGTTTCTGCTGGCCAAGAAGAGCCAAGCCCAGGCCAGTGACGTGACTTATCGCCAGAAGCTTCACGATTACACCTGTGACCCCGAACAACTCAACGTCAAACACGCCAAGGAGGCGTACAAACTGCAGAGTGATGTAAGCGTGTTTTAAAATCATTTAAACAAGTCTTAAAAACACATATTTGAAATAGAGCTGCTAAAATTAACAAGTGTGATGATATGTTAGAAATTATGAACAAAATGGTAGGCACTAGAGGGTGCACACACATACACACACTCAGTTTTTGACTGTTTTGACCAGAACGCTGTATATACAGTACAGCGTTCTGGTCAAAACAGTCAAAAATAATTAATGGTAATATATTAAAATGAGTTATAAAAATAACTGAAAACTCAGAAGGAAAAAAATAAAACAATTTCTTTACATTCGCAATAAAGACTTTTATGTGTGAAATTGCCTTAGGAGATAGAGTGAGGGTCTTTAAAGTATTGATTCTGCTGCTGTCCACAATTTGTCAGTTTTGTTAGTCATGCAGCAGGTCCTTGTTTAAAAGGTGTTCAAACTTTTAATGTTGTGATGTGCACATCTATGCATGCACCATTAGATCTTGTTTCTTGCCCTGGCTGCTTATTCCTGTTTAAGTTCTTTTTCATGTTTAGTTTTTTTGGTTTAGGTGTATGTTAGTAAAATATGGTTTGAGAGGTTTGAGTTGGTTGTTTTTTTTTCTTCCAGTTTATTATTGGAAGATGCACATTCATCTTTCACAAAACTGATATGCACTCATAACAATTTTGCATTTATAGTGTCCGTGTCAGACACAAATGTCAGTTGAGTTAGGTTTTTGCTTCTCTTAACCTAGTTTTCACATGAGCAAATGCTTGATAAATGAGACCCTTGGTGTAAAAGAGATAGTGTATCTATTTTCTTTGATTGTTGCATTACCATTTTTTTTCCACAGCGGAACTACAAAGCTGATCTGAACTGGATCAGGGGAGTGGGCTGGACCCCTCCTGGATCACACAAGGCCGAACTTGCCAGGAGAGCTGCTGAACTGGGACTCACCGAGGGGGTTAGCACTGATGAGGCTATCGCAAAGTACCAGCACATGATGATGGTGAGTTTACACACAAACAAATGTATAGATAACCAATGTCGTGAAACTAGTTCTAATCTAAAAATCTAAAAAAATCTAAAAAAAAAAAAAAAAAAAACAACGTTTTTTTTCGATGATTATTGATGATTGATGATTATTGTTGGCTTTCCTTCATAATTAGTTTACTCAAAGTTATATTTGAATTGATTCATGCATGTTTGAGTAATCTTGTTTTGTTCTTCAGCTGCAGCTCAAGTGTGCTCAGAAATACTTGTCTGCATTTACTTGTTATATTTCAAAAGATTAATACTCAAAGTGAAACATATATGGTTCAATACTGTCCCATATCCACTTTCCAACAACAAAAAAATTGTTTTTAAAAATCTGTTGCTTCTTACAGTTACATTTTAAAATGAAGGGGCGGGGCTTATCTGTTTTGCAGTTTTGAACAGGAAGTCAGTAGAGCTGTTTTAGATCAACTTTGTGTTTTACAATGAACAAAAGGTAAATTACTGATCTGTATATGTTCTAGTTTCTTTCTAAATATAAAAAAATTCACCACAGGTCCCCTTTAATCTTTTGAAATATATCAAATAAATACAGACAAGTGGGAGGGGATAGGTATTAGGAAAAACAGAAATTTTCTTAGCACTTGAATTCAAATATAACTTTGAGTAATCTAACAATAAAGATAGGCCATTATAACAAGGTTAAAATCATTAACTAGTACATTTTACATAATAGGACTCCTTTAAGAATTATACAAAACCTCAGTCAGTTATTAGTGCTCTAAAAACAGATTTCTACACTTGTTCAGCTGCAGTACCAGGAACAGATGGAGCAGCAGCAGAACCAGCAGCAGTCATCAGAGCAAGTGGAGACCAGCGAGGAGATCCAACAAGGAGTCAACATGGATGCGATGGAGGTTCTGCACGTCAAACGCAAGAAGATCCAGACTGTTCAGAAAAGAACCACAACCACCACCACTTCCTCATTCAAGTCCATGGAGAAGAAATCCACAAGCACTTCCTCATCCTCAACAGCTGCCGCCAACAACTCAGTCAAGTCTATGTCTACTAAAGGTGCCATAGGTGAACTATAGGGTGTTTAAAACGCATAAATATGGCATTACAATCTATGAAAGCAAGTTAATCTGCAGAAAGCAAAGAAAGAACAAAACTGAACTGGAAACAGGGTGAAACATGTTTTGCTCATCACTGATTTGCAGATATTGCAGGTTAAGCCATTTTGAAACTTTTATTGAATGCTTTTCCATATATGTTTGTTTAAATTAAAGATGTCAAATATACAGTTTGTCATATACACCAAAAGGAGACAGCAGGTTCTAGATGGCAAAGTGTATTTTTACTGCAAATATTTTGAGAGATACAGGCATGTTGAGATTGAAGTGGACAGATTATTTCAACATCTTTAGGTTGTGTCGAATGCATGGAAAAGTAAGCGAGAAGAGAATGTGGACTGTGGGATATGGTAGCATTAGTTGACCTTTGGAGCAACCAGTAAACGTAATCTAGGTTGTGCAAAGGGCAAAGGTTACATGATCTTGCATTTGTTTAAACATTAGGCAGCTGATACAAAGGTTCAGAGCTGCACAAATATGTTTTTGACTCATTTTTAGTTTTTACTCATGACTGATGAAGACAAATAGCAGAAACAAAATGGATGTGGGAATTATGCACTTTGGGGTTTTGTTGTGTCTGGCAGGTTCAGTATATTATGTATCCCTCCCTAAAGCTGAGCTGGGAGGAAATGCTTGGTTTAATTTCAAATAAAATGTTTGTTTTTTTTAAAGCAAATTAAGTTTTTCTAAATCATTTAAACAATAGAATGTCTAATAATAAAAAACTGCAATATTAAATATAACAAGTCTATTTCAAGCTGAATTAATCTTGTTTAAAATCCAGTCATTAAATTTCAGCACATTGGTGTAGACTCCAGGCTTGTTCTTTTGTCCGCAGCCGTCGCCCCAGCTCACCACTCCTGTGATAAAGTGAGTCCCATTCTGCTCACACACCAATGGGCCACCAGAGTCACCCTGAACATTCAGACATGCACAATTAATTAAATTTTTTTTTAATAAAATATTTACACTAACGTTAAGTAGTCTATATCTTACAAACCTGGCAGGCGTCGATGCCTCCCTGTAAGACCCCAGCACAAAGCATACTATCGTCCAGTATATTACCATAGATGTGAGGAGCTCTGCATTTCTCATTGGAGATGAGGTACACGTTTGTGTTCATCAGCTGACTACTGAAGCTCTCTGGAGAAAAGTACAGATTTGTTTTTGTTTAATAATTAATAATACTCACTACTTTACAGTTTGAACAAAGAGTGCAATAGTATACGTGTTTCAGTTGCTCCCCATCCAGAGATGACACACTCTTTTCCAGCAGGGAAGGTCCCAGTTGGGAGCACGCTGTTTTAACAAATGGGGTTTCCTTTGCACAGTAAGGGCTGTCTGTCACTTGGAGCTTAAGAAGAGCTGGAAAAAAATAATACAATAAATAGATAATAGTAGTGCTTTTTTTTTTTTTTTTTTTTTTTTTTTTGCAAGTCTGAAGTAAATCTCAAGTCTTTGGTCTCAGTTCATTTCAAGTTACGTGCAAGTTCTCTTATTATAGTTTCATGTCTTAAGTTACCAAATACATCTTCTATTCTAGAATGTCATTATTATTATTATTATTATTATATTATTATAATTTACAGTATATACATTTCTGCTCACAAAAGGAAGAATATTTATTTTTTCAGGAAATGATCCAAGTCCATATTGAGTCCTAAGTCTTCATCCATTTTATCAAGTCAAGTCTCAAGTCATCAAAATAGTGACATAAGTCTAACTCAAGTCCAAGTCACAACTTGCACTTGAAAAGTGGCAATCATGGAGACAAACAACTCTGTGACCTGTGGGATGGTTTGAGTGGAAGGTGCTTTTTGTATTGTTGTTCCATATTCAGCAGCTATACATCCAGCTTATAATGAAATAAATATTTACCAACTGAAACTCTCTTTGTGTAATTAACAACTCACCGATATCATTGTGCACTGAGACAGGGGTTTCTCTGTACTCCTCATGAACATAGACGTCAGTCACTGAATGGTTTGATCCATGTCCTCCTGCTTGAGTATGTTAATTCCACCCAAGACTACTTGATATTCTTTTCCTGGTGTTCTTTGAAACACAAGTGTCTGATTATGTTTATTATTACTTTTGGTCTAGATCAAACATATTGATGTTTGGTGTAACTGTAACTTACATACAGTGCCCAGCTGTAAGTACCCAGCAGGAGGAGATGAGTATACCCCCACAGATGTGACCAAATGGCAAACTGGAACCTCTGTTCCTGTTCTGCACTGAGGCCTGCCATGGATTCGATCTGGGGAACGCCCTTGTGCCTCCATAAATCCTAGAGGCCCGGCTAGGTTTCCTGTCCCGCACTGAGAGAATTGAGAGCTGGGAGCGGAGGTCACAGCGGGGCTGGAGTTGTCAGAGCTGAAAATGTAAAGCAAACGTTAGTGTGTACAGTTCAACTAAAGGCTTTACAGGACTACTGATTCTAAAGCTGATTTGGCTCTTCACGACATCAGGTTACTCAAGTTAACTCTATTACACTTTTGTCAGATTGTAAGTTTCCAACATATTAGATGGAACTTTAGCACATCCAGCCAGAGCAGCCAAACAAGTTGGGCTCTGTTGCCTAAGCTCTGTTTTCATGGGCATGGTTCACAGCACTACGTTCATGCTGTTTCCTCTGAACTGTTATGTTTGATAATCAAAGTGAGCATTAAATCTAATTGTAACACAAAGTTACAATTAGATTTAATGATCTAATGTCATTGTACAATTATGTCTTTGGCCTTCCCTCATTTATGGCAACTGCTTGTTACCTTCAGGGCACTTCTTGACTTTGCAGTAATCATATGCCAATCTATGTCTTCTTCTGACATAGCACCATGGTCTGCTGTCTCCATCTGGATTTCTAAAAATACATTTTATATAATTAGTCATAGAGGTCAGCAGGGGCACAGTGACTTCTAGAGGCAAGAGGACTTGCCAAGGGTACATGGGATGGTTTAAGGTTTTAAAGAAAGGTGAAACTGAAAGTATTTCAATTTAAAAAATGCTTTTCATAGCACATTGTATATATTTACACATCTGTATGGGCTTATTTTGACATTGTGAGTCAAACTGTAAAATATAATGCAAACTAGTCCTTGAGCAAGACGTTAATTCCCTTGTCTTCAATTACTGTGTATATTGTTTAATAAAAAGGAGCTTGTCTTCATCACAGTGAATTTTATACAATTATTATTATTATTTCAAGGTTCCAACCTGCAATGTATACAGTTATGTGTTTTAGGTATTTGCACTTTCCAGACCAAAAAATATAAGTATACAAATTCAATAATAAAACATCACATACCTGCAGTGATTATTTCTTTCAAGTCCATCAAACTCTGCGAATCGTGTGAAAGGGTCTCCAACACGAGCCAGAATAAAGTAGGAATGCCAGTCCAAACAGTCTTCTCCATCCTCTGTGATACTAGCAACACCCCTGTACGTCTCCCCATTTCCAGAGTAACAATCACCAGGAACTGTCACACAACAAGATGAATTTACAATATATACAAGTTTTTGAGAAAAAGTAATCGGCTGCTTTGTTTTTACTAATTTTGCAATTTCAATATGCAACTAAAATAGTACATGTATTTAACTAAACCTGAGCTGAAATATTTTGCTAATTGGCATTGTTATTTCAACATTTAATATTGAGGTCATATCTAAATATGTTACACACACAATAAGAGATGGCTAGAGTAAAGCCGGTAACAAAACAAAAAAAACTCAAAAATAGTAGGTCCTTAGGGACTCTTGTAACTGATAACAATTGACTAAAAAGTTAAATCTTTAATAATGTACCAAATCTTGTATTTTCACATACCACTTTCACAGAACTTCCCTGTGTATCCCGCTGAGCAGGCACAGTAGAAACGCTTCAACCCAGGGATACAGATGCCACCATGCTGACAAGGGTTAGGGTCACAGGGACTACGTGGCACTAAACAAAGATGGTGTAGAAATGTTTCACTTTTAGAAACAACATTACACTGTATGCACAACTAGTTCAAAGTGCAGTGTGTAACTTTTGTCAACATAAACTTAAATAAAAACTTGTTTTGGTCATTTAATGTCTTTGTCTCACTGAATAAATAATACAATTGTGCATTTTTACTGGGTTTGCATGGTCACAAATGGTCTATTATTTGACCTGGAGGACGGCTCACTCATAGTATTTTTCATAGAAACGGTTCCTTTAGCTGATTTTGTTTGTTTGTTCATAATATGGCATAAAATTAATCCTCATTCAGAATGTATGTGCCAAAGTGTTAAGTGTTCACTTCTAACTCTACTGAATTGTGCAGATGACTTTTCACCTGCAGAAAGTTACACAGTGCACCTTTAAGTAATATGTTTACTCACAGGACTTGCAGTCAGGCCCTGTGTACGGCGGTCTGCACTTGCAATGGTAAAACTCAGGTTGACTTAAATCAACAACACACATGCCATGACCACATTTCACATTTTCACAGACATTTTTCACTGAGAAAAATAAATAAATAAAAAGTTTAAACATAATGAAACATGAAAATTGTTCAACAGTTCTTGAATTAGCACCTTTCTGACATCCTTTGCCTCCGTACGGCTCCTTACACAAGCACTCAAAGTCAGTGCCAGACTTTCTTTGGCATGTGCCTCCATTGAAACAAGGATTTGAGTCACACCCATCTGTAGACAGGAAAATGTCATCTAAATTATTACATTCATTTGGTTTAAATTTTATTTTTGGTTAATCATGAAATTTCACGAGAATAGCATCTCGCTAAATGTGTTTTCTTTTACTTGTTTCCTTAACCTAAAGAAATCCCCCTTTTTTATCACAAAAGACATAATAATCCAAAAATCTATACATTGTATCATACATTCCTTATAATACACTGTGTAAGGTACAATGCATAGATTTTTTTCCAGTGTATAATACACTCCTTATTTCAGGAGTGTATTGTCTTACTGTTATCATTCAGAAGATCAAACAGCCAGTCGCCTAAGTCAAAGACAGATGGTGGATCTGTGGTGTAGTCCAAATCATAATGTATGTGTATAATAGAGTCCTACAAGTTCAAAAGCACAAATCAAATATAATTTGCATTTCAGCAAGACTCTTGAGGGAAAATAAAAAATAGTGTTACTTACAGTGTCTACTCCTTTGACAAATAAGACGCCAATGCTGATGAGCAGGAGTCTGACAATCAACATGGTGATGAACTTCAGTCCAATGGCAAGTACAGTGTTGAGTCCTTAATACCCAAGTCCAAACACCCACATATGCTCAATATTTAGACAGAAGTATTGATCTGTGGGTATTTTCATGCAATTTAGACTTTGACACTACCTTTTAAACTATCTACAACTCAAGTTAACCCTTCAAAGTTTGTAACCAGAATGCTTTGTAAGAAGGAAAAAAAGATAAATTGAATTAAAATATGTATACTACAAAAAAAAAAAAAATTAATTAATAATAATAATAATAATAATAATAAATGAATAAATAAAATACACACTCACACATTTCAAACAATTATTTTAATTGTGTTAGATAGTCCCAAATCACAATAAAGGGAGAAAGGCATCAGTCATAAAATCAATCTTTCTTAACATAAGCCCAGTTGCTATGAGTAACATAGAAACTACTTATTTAGGAATTTAAATGTTTTGAGATCCAGTTGGTAAATTTGGCCACATTGGCGTAGACTCCAGGCTTGTACTTCTTGCCGCAGCCGTCTCCCCAGCTCACCACCCCCACCACGTAGTGAATCCCATCACGCTGGCACACCAGGGGACCACCCGAGTCTCCCTGCACAAATATTATATTGTCAGTTTCATATTTTTGCTAATCATGATCAGCAAATGATCAAACAAATCATGTTCAAAAATTTTATTAATTATTTGATTTGTTAGTTAGTAAAAACAGTATTTCAAAACATGTATTATTAAGGAATAATGTCATAATTTTCAAGAGCAACTTTCTATCTACAAAGCAAGCTTAAAATTAGTTTCCAATGTCTTTCTTTCTCTCTCGGTATATTTAGTAACTTTTTCACATCACAGTGCTGGAAAAAATATTTTACTTTGAAAATGTATTTAGTTAAGAGAATACTCTGTAATGCAATAAAAATATTTTGTATTTGTTTTCTATTATTTGCTTGAATCAGAAACTATTCTCTATACCCAGAATAGTTTTAATGAATTGCAATGTATTTATAGAAAATAAAATAATAATAATAATAAAACAGTTACAAACATATTCATATAAGGGAGGAAAAAAAACTTGTATCAAAACTCATGCATATTTTTTGTCAATAATTGGTGTTTGAAGGCTAGTTGTGTGATCAAATGTTTTCTTCAGATTTTAGAAGAAAACTTAATAGAAATATTTTTACAAATGAGCTAAGAGGAGTAAAAACCTGAATGCTGGAAAACCTTTTTTTTTTTTTGCTTTCAACTTAAATGTTATCCAAAGTTTTTGTTGCTAGAAAATTTAAGATGCCCCAGTGGACCCTTTGCCACTACTTTGTTCACCTGACTAAAATTAAGTTACGTGGTGTCACTTTAAGTCCAAACCTGGCATGAGTCAACTCCTCCGTTCATGTTGCCAGCACAGAACATGCTGTCGTCCAGAGTGCTTCCATAGACGTGAGGGGCTCTACATTTGTCCTGCGAGATCAGGAGCACACGAGCATCCAGCAAAACGTTTGTGCCATATCTCTCTGGAACAAGACAACAGCTCCACATTATTGTTTAATATGATTGTATATTATTGTATAGGCTTGTGTTTTTATGACTGTTTAAAGAAGGGAACAGATTTAGTACGATTAGATCTATGTGTTAAAGGATGAATCAATGGTTAAAATGAAGTTATAGAAGAATGCAAATACTTAAATAACTCTAAATTATTCATAGACATAGACATTACCCTGTTTTCCAATGTAAATCCGTGATATGGGTTGTGCTGAGTAGGTGGACATTTCATATGCTGTCAAAACATGTCCAACTTCACTGGCCTGAAGTCATGCTTATTCTTTGTACAATATATAAAGAAAGAAAAAGATGGAAAAAGACAGAAAGATAAAGAGAGTGAGAAAGAAAGAGATACAAAGACAAACAGAGAGAGAGAAGCTGGGTATTTACGTGTCTCAGTCACTCCCCATCCGGAGATCACACACTCTGTCCCACTCGGAAATTCTTGTCCAGGCAAACACGCCGTCTTCACAAACCGTGTTTCTTTGGTACAAAGTGAGCCGCTTGTGGCCCTCAGCTTTAGCATGGCTACAGAAACAGAAACAGTAAGAGGTGCCATATGAGCAACATTCCTTTCAACAGTGGGACAAATGAGACAAATATTACCAATGTCGTTGTGTAGAGCAAATGGTGTCTGTCTGTAGTTTTCATGCACCACAGCTCTCTCCACAGGGACAGTCTGGTCATATACTTCATGCTTTTCAATGTCTACTCCTCCGAGAACAACTTGCATTTCAGCATCATTTTTACTGAAAAAGAAAGAATTACACTGATGTAAACCAAACCTATAAAAGTTGTAATATCCTGAAAACAAAAGGATGATAGTAATTATTTCAACGAGATGTAAATTTTATCATGTCAATGTAAAAAATTACATTATTATGCATTAGTACTTCATTATAATAAATATTTTTTAAATTCTAATAAAATTAGTAATAAAAAAAAAAAAAAAAAAAAGGTTGAGAAAATTTGACTTTTCTTTTTTGCGTTAGGTTTATTTTTTCTTAAGGTTGACCAGTTGTTATGCCTCTCTCTGTCCCACATATAGAATCAGCATTCTCAAATTGTAGTGTGTTTATTATTGAGCTATATATCATTGTCCTGTATTTTTATTGTTGATTTTACAGAACATATTTATTTATTTATGTATGTATTTATGTGTTTATTTATTTATGTATTTATGTTTGTTTATTTATTTATGTTTGTTTATTTATTTGTTTATTTATTTAATCATTTTTATTTATTTAATCATTTAATCATGTATTTATTTATTTAGTGCTTACATGCAGTGTGCCGCCGTGAGTACCCAACAGGAGCTGAGCAGAATGCCTCCACAGATGTGGCTGAAGGGGTTGGATGAGTATCTGGGTCGGGTCTGAAGAGAGACCTGCCAGGGGTGAGCTCCGGGAAGAGACTTCTTTCCTCCAAAAATCCTGCCAGTACGTCCTGGCTGAGGTTGTCCACACTGGGAGAACGAGGCAGAAGGAGCAGGCAAGTCAGGTTTGGATGGAGCTACGGAGGGCACATCAGTCTCGTAGATGGTGGGAGGAGTCACTGAAGCTGAAAAAAAAAAAAAATTAAAACATGTTAAAGGAAGCATATTATGTAAAATCTACAAATCTTCTGTTGTTCTGTGTTGAGTTCAAAATTCTAATTTAGCCACTTTCCGACAGAAAAAGAAAATAATGATAAAAATTAAAAAGGTAAAATGAGCTTCTGGTTACATTTTACAATGAGTTCCACAATGAGTTCTGTAGTTTTAAACATAAAGTCGATGAACTTTGGGTTTTATGATGATTTTTTGCTCCCATCCTTTTACTATGCATCTGAACACTTTGGAATCTCATTCACCAGAACTAATAAAAAAAAATAGTGTAGCAAAGCACAAATAACAGATTTTTCCCCCCTCATTATTGAGTTAGAGCTCCAACTAATGGCAAAATTACCAATATACAAAGAAAATTACACAGAGGAAACAATCTACATGCCTGATATGCCAATGCTCTATGCTCAGAGCAGGTTTAGATGGTTTATGGACCTAAAATGATTGTAAAATATCTTTTTGAATTACCAATGACATGACATATCAGGTGATATCTGATCCTCAGGGGGGGAAATATCACAGACAGCAGATAATATGGTGCCATTTAAGTACTGTGCTACAAATGTATGTTATTTTACTAGATACATGGGGGAAAAAAAACACAAAATTGATAGCTTCTTATGATTTCAACAGTGTACTTACTTGTGGAGCATTGTCTGATATTGCAGTACTTCCATCCAAGTTGGCCTTTTTGGTTGATGAAGCACCACGGTTGGGTCTCTCCATCTGGATTCCTGAGTGATTCAAACAACAATTTCAAACCATGAATGTTCTAATAGGTTAAATGTGTTTTTTAAGTGTTAATTATCTGTAAAACTTAAAGAAAATGTAATTATAATGTCATTAACTCACCTGCAGAAATTATGTGACCCCAGTCCATCAAATCCTGCATAGTCTACGAAAGGATCTCCTCCATTTATCAGGACAAAATAAGAGTTCCAGTTCAGGCATTCGTCTCC
Source organism: Mugilogobius chulae (assembly GCA_038363315.1). Taxonomy (NCBI): domain Eukaryota; kingdom Metazoa; phylum Chordata; class Actinopteri; order Gobiiformes; family Gobiidae; genus Mugilogobius; species Mugilogobius chulae. Next base: position 31,419,308 of record CM076401.1, on the reverse strand, counting down.
ATCTACTGTCACACTCACCATTCCTCTGTATGTCTCTCCATCCTCCTGATAACAATCATTAGGCTCTGAAAATGCACATGACACAATAAACAAATTTAAAAAGCATTTAGTCAACTTTTTGTCTGTGTGGAGTAACATGTACTTACCAACTTCACAAAACTGTCCAGTGTAGCCATTACGACAAGAACACCTGAAGGCTGTACGCTTGGATCCTTTGAGACAAGATCCTCCATTTTGGCAAGGGTTGGGTCTGCATGTGGATGCTAAAAAGAAAAGGTTTGAACAATAAAAAATATAAGAACCTGTTATGGATCTTGCCTGTTTTTCCTAAAATGCCTGACTCAAATTCACTTTCTTTTTTATCTTTGTGATGTACAGGAGCTTTATAGTTTATTCTTATCGTGTGTTGTGGACAAAATGTAAGAATATAGGAAAAAGTCAACTCTATCCACCTGTTTTTGAAAAGATTTAATGAGACAAACATAACATATATTTAACATAAAATATTATTAAAATCTACTTACCTTTTTTGCAGTCGGTGGTCTGTATGGATGTTTACATTTGCATTCATAATAAGGGTAAGAAGATTTAAAAATACAGCTCCCACGCCCACAGGTTGAATCTTTGCAATACTCTTTGACTGAAAGCAAAACACATATTCTTCATGAGCAAAAGAGGGTGCCAATATCTTTCAAAAAAAACCTTTCAAGCCAGAGAATAAAATTCAGAATTTTTAAGTAGATAAAGAGCAACTCAGATCTACCTTTATGGCATGTCTTTCCTGTAAAAGGCTCAACACAATGGCATCTAAATCCACCATCAGCTGTATTTTCACAACTTGCACCGTTTCCACACGGTTCTGACAAGCAGTGATCTAGACAAAGAGAATATTTTGATCAAAGTTCAATTGATTTTCAGTAATTGCACTGAAAAACAACATGAACAAAGATGGTTTTAAAAAGAAAAATTACCTGTAGTGTCCAGTAGTTCAAAAAGCCAGTCATCTAAAGTCGTTTCGACAACGTCCCCAGGGCTGGCGGTGGTGTCATCATAGTAATAAACATACTCTCCACCAGTGTATGTATATTCCTGGAAAAAATAGGATTCAGATGAACTAATTGGTCTATCATACCATAGGAATCTTTTGTTACCAGTCACACAATTAAGAGGCATGCATAGAATGTTTATATACTACTTACAGTGTACTCTTGTCCAATGGCGCCGAGGGCACAAAATGACAGTAAAAGAGGTAGTAAAGAGCCCATGATGTCTTAGACAATCCTGGGACACTACTGCGAATGTGAGTGCAACATTTTAAGGCATAGACCCTTAAAAATATTGATCACTCCCCCCTTTAGTTAACTATTTCTAACTTGCATTGATTTTTTTTTTGTCTGTATGTTCAAAGGATTTAGCTAAAATGAACAAAACATTCAACTTCACTTACTTCACATAGTATCTGTTTATAAAGGTAAATGTGGTATTTTAGGAAAACCAAGGGTGAAGACACAAATGAATTCTACTATTTTAACTGCTGTTCTTTTTGTCATGTTTATGTAAGTGAGAGGCCATATTTACTTTTGGGATACTGTATGCAATAAGTGCTTGTTGGGTCAGTACAATTATAAAAGAGATTCAGAACATTTCTAAGCCAGATAGAACATTGAACACTCACTTTGCCAATGTCAAAAATGTTTTATTTGATAACATTATGGCTAATTTCTTCGTCAGATAGTTTTCATTTAGTAAGTTCTCATGTGATAGAATTGATGTTGAATGAGTGGTTGATTGAGTGAGTGATTATGCAGTCAGTGGCTCGCTAGAGAAGAAAAATACCACATTGGAAAATCTGTCAAATGTGGCAGTCATTGTTGTGTTTGTTGTTTACCTTAAACCACCACCACTTCACTCATATACCTTTTGGTAATTATGGGAAAGACTGCTAATTTGAAAGAATATTACTCACAACCTTCACAAGAATAATCTTGGTAAAATATATTAATTATGATCTTTTAATCTGAAGGCATAGTAAAAGCTGGTTTAAAAATGCTGGTGGTGTCTTGTGGTTTCTAAAAGGCTGATGCCAAAATGTTAGCTCTAACTTTCAATAACTTCCCCATTGCACTTCCTATCTTTTCTCCTGAAGCAACTAAGTAAGTTGATTTATAGGCTGTATTATTCAAATATTACTATTATTGTTATAGAAAAGTCTATGCCTGTAATAATCTGGTTTTCTTTTTTTGTGGTTAAATAATGGAACTATAAGACTGCAGTAGGCCCATAACCAAAGTTTTAGAGAGACAATAAAATATACAAGAGAGAGACATAAGTGAGCATTAGGGATGGAACGGTTCTCAAAATAGCTTAGAATTTTTCAACATCGCTGGTTTGGTTACATTTTGATTTGGTGTTCCTTCATGTGTTGTTATTTTGATACAGTTCATTTTTCAGTCAGATAAAGTAAATAGCACATTCATGATCTATCTGAAATCTGAAAACAATTGACACAACTGTGATGTGATTGTGCAAAATACTTCATTTAGGCAGTAATTTGGAACTGAATCACATCTGGGAATTTTTTAAATATAAATTATTATTATTTTATACATTAGGTGTTTCTCTCTATTTATTTAAGCACGTGTCGTTCTCTGTGTTTGGGAACTGCGGCCACCCTCCAAAAACCAAAGCAATATGCAAAGTTTCTTCAAACAGTTCCTGCAATGGTCCCTGCATTGGCCATAGCCATTTTGAGTTTATATGAAATCACCCAAAAACATCTGCTGATAAACATTGTTCCTTATGCCATGAAACTCTCTTTTTGCCACTTTTAGTTCTCAAAAATCATCCAGCTGTGTTTCAAATATTGTTGAGGGCAGATGTTAGAGGTTTAGTGCTCTTCTGATTATTTCAGTATGAACTTATTCCATCTTGTTTTATTAATGTATACGCATCATATATGATAAATTTTAGACCTAACTGAAGTACAGCAGATGTGTATTCTAAGCTCGCCTGATAAATAATGGGCATCTGACGCAATAGGTTTCATTCATGTTCTAGAATTTAAGGATGTTGTAAGGCCAGATGAAGGACAGGAGGCAGTTTTTACCATTAACAACATTGTACTTTGTCATTAAAGATCCTAAAAATTTTCTTTAAAATGCTTAAAAGTGATTACTGCAAATTACTAAACCTATTATCTTTTGTATTATTACAAAAACACTGCATTTAATCAATGTATATTTATCTCCCCTCCACCTCACTGAAACTACGTTGACCTGTAGAATGTTGTAATGTCACATGAACAGAACCTATTGTTACATTATGCATGTGAAAACTTAAAAATAACTTGCATAACATAATACAAACTCAAATGCATTGACACAAACAGTATTAACTGTGTACAGTACTTGTTTTTTTATTATTTTATTCAAATGATTGATACACATTTCAAAGCACTCCAAATGTCGTTGATGGCTCTGCAGGCAAATCAAACTTGGATCCAATAAAACCTAATGTAAGTGCCTTCAAATCTGATAACCACATTTTAAATGTGCCTCACCATTACAAATGTAAGGATATAAACCATATGCAGAAAATGCCTTTAGTACATTATTTATAGGTCCTTGTGCACAAGTCAGATCAACCACATTCACATTCTCTTTTAATTGCAATGTCCCATGTGCCAATACTATTTAGCTCCAGAGATTATGGAAACCACCTGGTAAAATTCACAAGTATTTCAAGTGGTTGGAGTGAGATGTGTCAGTTACATAAAAATAATATTTAAAAACTCTATAAATATAAGTATACAATTTCAGCAGCACTTAAGGTCCAAACTTCATGAAGAAAATAAGTGTCTTTTTGTGTCTTGCTCGCATATTTAGACCGTGAGGATCATGTATATTCTGATTTGCGGATGTAGTTTGAAGGCACATAGCCACGTTTCCCGTCTGCTTCACCGAGCCACCATTCGCTGTTGCCATTCATGTCCTGGAACTCCAAAATCCGCAGTCTCTGATTGGCCGAAATGCTCAGTTCATTGGCACAGCGGGCATTAAAGGCGTAGAGTGCATAATATATCTGAGAAAAGATAGGACAGAGAGGTGGTAAGCAAATTTAAATAGCAAATTTACTTGCAAAAATAGAATGAAAAGTAGCTGAAATGCATCAACTGTAAAAATAAGTAAAAAAAAAAATATTAAGTTTGATAGATTTTGTAATATTTCAAAACTTTTGTTATTGCAAAAAATTGTGATGTAGTTTTATTTACTTCATGAATGTGCAGTATAATAAATCACCAAATTATTGAAAATATGGCTAAGACACTTGTGTGTAGGTTTAGCATTGTTACCTGGTGACCATCTAAATCTTCAGCTTCTGGCTCTGGCTCAATGTAGTCATCTCTGGCGTATGCAGCAGCTTTCGTCTTTTCACCACTGTTTCCGTTTCTCCGTTGATTGGAATTATAACTTTTATCTGTGTGTCCATATCGCGACCGTCCATTCCTGTTTGAAGACGAGCTAGAGTCGGTTTCTGATTGGTCCAACACTTCCTTATATTTACTTGGACTTGCACGATTTCCGTCATAAGAGTTTCTATGACTGGCTGAATGCCAATGAGGAAGCTCCACATCTCGGTGGTTTGAGTACTCCTTTAAACTTGAATTTCTAGGAGATGAGTTCATGGAGTTACTTTGGCTGATTAAATCCTGTGCATCTCTAGTGTGGCTCCTTCTAGATGTTTCAGAGTCGAGAGAAGGGTGCGGTGAAGACTGATTTGGGGGGTGTGATGTGGAAAAGCTGACTGTAGCAGTGTCCTGGTTGAATGTTAAGGTGCTGTTGCTGTTTTGACGCGAGAAAACAGGGGAGGAGCCTCCGTATCCAGATTCATTAGATGACTGGCTCTCAATTGAAACATCTGATTGGCTTCTGCGTGCGTTGTATGGTTTGAGGAAGGAGCTGTACACAAATCCCCTGGTCACTAATAAACAAGAAAAAAAAAGAAAATGTAATTTATAGAGTACTGAAAAATATCTCAGGATGTATGGATTTATTTGGGGAACATGCAAGTTAACCAGTGACAAAATGTGAAGCGAGATTTCAAATGAACTGCAAGCACACTTCCTGAACTACTATCATGTCAAATATTTTACATGACATGCGAAGATTAGATCAGTAACATTTGAACTAAAGTACAGTACAATAACCAAAAAAGGACTTACCTCCATTATCAATGAGCCAGCGATTGTTGCTTCCCATTGGGTCTTGCTGCTTGATAACACCCACGAGATCTCCTTCTTGGATGGATACATCCAGATCCTGAGCTGCATTAAAATTTCTGTCAGCCTGGAAAAGTTTCTCTGGACCATAGCGCACAAGCAGCTCTGTGCGGTGCTTGTCAGTCTGCAGGACTTTAGGAGGCTGGAAAAAAGAAATTGATATATGTAGATATATTTGTTCAACAGCAAAATTAAGTGCATTTTGCACATTAAACTCACAGTTTGTAGTTGCTTTTTTGATGTCTGTTTCTCCAGTGTTTTCTTCTCAAAAGGTTTTTTGGTGGTGGTGGTGGTGGCAGCAGGAGGAAGATTTTCTGGACAGAAGCTAAAGCTTTGCAGGAGCTGGAGAACAAGGCTGTGCTCATCTTGGAACTTGGAAATCAAGTTTCCATCTTTACCTAGTCTACTAGAGAACTAAAAATGAAAAAATAAATAAAATCCGTTAGTAAGTCACAAGTTTTACACACAAATATGGAACATTATTAGTGTAAAATATATGTGTAGTGTATTTTTGGGGGAATATACCATGCACATGGTAATTCACTGTCTCACCTGTAGGAGGGGCTTTAGCTCTCCCAGTGTTGTCTTCATGAAGTCTTTTTGGGCCTGAGCAAATGCCCGGACACAGCCAATGAACAGCTCGTCAGCCATGGTGTAAAACTTTGGCAGCTCGTCCAACAGTTGTGCGTTAAATGCTTCAAAGGTGTTGCGAGCCACTTGTAGTTCATCTTGTACACGTCGGTCTTTGAGCCGATCAGCACGCTCTTTGCAGTTGTCATAGTCCAAGAGTTTGTCAAATCTCTTCTGTATGAGTTTATGCGGCCCAGCGAACATGAGCAGGAGCTGGTTCAGAGGGTTGATGACAAGTGCTTCTGTGCGTTCCTTCTGCTCAAAAGAAAAAGACATTTTAGAGCTCTGAGAATTGCTTTTAAATTATTCTTTAAATAGGAGCAACACCAAATCCGAAGCTCAAAATACTCACAAACTCAGAGAACTGTTTGTCACTGATGGAGCGGTGAGCCCTCTGGAAGTGCTCAGGAGCCAGCACACTGCGGTCGGAGTAGATGTCACTGAAGCTCATAGCTGCCAATACTTTGACCGAAGCGGACTCCTAGAAAATTAAACATGCAAAAATAAAATTAACCAAATGTTTCAAATCATCTAGAAGATCCTTTTTTCCAAACTGAAATTTACAACTAAAAAGATTTTCTATCAACATTACCCGTATGTGTTGAAGATACACAGAAATGTCTCTGATGAAAGACTTGATCAATCTTTCTTGTAATCGAAATCTCTTTTCAGCTTCATCAAACGCTTCATCTTTGATCTAAAATAAAAAGGCAAATAAATAAAAATAATCAAGAATGAAACAATAAATACAAAAATGGCTAAATCATTGTCTTACCTGTGGTGAGATTCCTGTAAGGTGCTTGAGGTGGCTGCTGACGCGGTTTGACTTTTTGATGATGGAGTGCATGCTCAGCTTTGAGATCTTGTCAATAAATGTGTTCTCATCAGTTTTTCTATACTTCACCACTGTGGACAGAAAAAGCATTTTGTAATTATGTCAGTATGAAGTTATCAGACATAACATTTTAATGAACAGACACAGCTCTTTACTAATAAATCCGTAATTTTGTATTGGTTTAAGCATAAACTTGACAAAATTCACGGACTACTAAAAGACACAAAGTAACTGGTGCCATGACATCAAACATTCAGTAAACCATTCAATAGTCTAACAGTTATATTGGAAAATGTTCCTTTATGCTACTGTTTTTACAACAGTATATAATTTTGCACAATGTAAACTAAATGTAAACACCACGTAAAAAAGACAAAGCTTGAATCCATCTCACCAAGATCTTTTCTTCGCTTGAATTCGTTAATATTGACATTTATTTCTTTGACAGCCTGCAGTGCCTGTGTGAGCTCGGCCCGGTCGTGATGGCTCTCTGGTGTCGCTCCCAGCAGCTCCATCAGCAGCAGAGGGTAACGCATCACCCTCTGCACCGGCTTGATCAGGAACGAGCCCAAGTTTATGTAGTTGGTCTTACCCCTGAAAAACAATACAAAGACATGTTTAAAGTAAAGGTTAAAGGGTTAATTAAGAGTATTACAAGCCACAGAAACTCAATTCTGATTTTCACAAAGTAGGTAGGAAAAATGAGAGGTGATGCTGATCAGGAAAAACACTTGAGGGGAAAATGAATATGCCTTATTGCATACTACTGGGCTAATCAGCTTTCTATTTTAATGCAGACCTGAAGTTAAATATTGGAAAAATCATAATTCTTTTCATTTGTCAGAATGATTGATTAGTCCAAAGCTCTAAAATGTGGGTCAAGATGTAAAATTGGATTTTTGTGTTCATACTCTGGAAAGTGACGTAGCAAGACCAGATGGTAGGCCTTTTTCTATTATTATTTTTTTTTCCAATTAGGTAATTTCAATTACAACAAAACAAAAATTGCATTCAACCAATATAGTATAATGTGATTTTAATGTTTTTCTTGCCAATAGACATCTCTTAAAGGGATCAATAAATGATCAATCTATCTTTCTATCTATCCAATCCTCTTAGCTGCCCTCCATTTGTAGTACATTTTCTGTAGGAAGTTGTGGTGCCACGACTTTGCCAAACATTAAAAAACTAATAGTATCTCATAGTCACGTGATATTATGTCAACAAAAGAGAAAAGTGTCAAAACATGTACTTAGATGTAATAGCTGAGGTTTAATCATGAAATTAGAAAATCCCTATAAATTATTTACTCCTTATTTTGCATTTTTTGAACACCCATGATATGCTGCGTAATTGGTTGTTTTGCTCACCCCTAATGCCATGTGAAAGCAATTTATGAACACAACCAAGATCACATCAAAATGCAGTTGCTGTTGTAGCCCAGAAGATGGCAATGCATGCTCAGAAAACATGACCTCACAAGGAGGGAAGGGATGAGTTTTTCCAAAACAAATGCAAGCTTCATGAAGATGCGAAACAAAGCATGATTTCAACCCATGTTCACCCAAGCAAATCAATGACCTTATGTATTATAATTGAGGCATATTAGGCAGAAAGGCAATCACACATGCATATAGGTCATTTTGCTGGGGTTAGTGAGCAGTAGGCATGCGGTCAAGATCATTCTCATGCTGCAAACCACAACTTAGTCACTTACCAGGCTCGATAAATGGCCCTGCACATTGGATGGAAATAAAAAGAGAACACAAAGTTTAAACATTTGCAACAAGGCACTAATTGGGTTCAAATGAATACACTATTTTACACAGTCAAACACGTAACGAAAACACAGCCTGTTAACAATTTATGACTGAATCTTAGGACAAAAGCCGGGTCTGACTCTTAAAGCTCAGCTACTCTTACAAGTTGTTTTATGAGTAGAAAAGAAACCTAAAAAAGGTTTGTAGATGAGAACCTACAAAATAGTCAAAACAAAAAGCATTGTTTAAGCACATCAGACCTATATTTATCTTAAAATGTTTCAAATGTTGCTTCCTGAGTCATGCGGGTGAAACTTGGACAGGTGTAACAAGGCAGGGCACATTCTTAAGCTCCTTCACATTACTGTAGTTTACTGATACTCTGAGAACAGCTCACACCAATAACCACCTACTGCCTGCCATTGTGTAAAGATTTACTAAGCAAAGACTGTTTTTCTCAAGCTACAATGCATTAAAAAGTTCAAAGTCCGGTGGAGGCTCATAACAAACGCAACCACATGGAAAAATGGGTTAGTGGAAACCAAGCCTCCTTGAATTGTCATTTAGTTTCGTTTTCAAAGAGGTCAGGGCAAATAAAGGAATATTTTTATGTCTAAATGCCTTTGATGTTTATAAAAGAAACAAGACCACAGACAAAAACAGCATTTTTATAATCAATAATAAATGCAAGACACTATATAATTTTGAAAAAATGTCTGTTTTTTTTTTTGTTTTGTTTTTTGAGTTTTGCCCAGCAGAGACTGTACACTGTCATAGTATTTATTCAAGTGAAAACTAGTTATCAGTGCCTTATCTATGTCTAGTAATAGAACAATCTTTATCCTAAAGCCCAGAAAGGCACTTGTTTATGTCAATAGTTTGCAATAGTCCCTGACAGTTCTTCTAAAGTACTTCTAAACTCCTCATGGTAAGAATAATGATGCTCAAAGTTCATTTGAGGAAAACGTGCATGTGTCGTAAAACGTTCTACATGTAATAACTCTGATTGATTACATTTTTCAAAGCATAAAAAAATATTCAGCCTCTTTTAGCAACATTTTAAACTTACCTGAGTCTCTCCAGACACTCCACTATGTGCTGCTGGATAGTCTCATCTTTTTCGTAAGTCTCCAGTAAAGATATGGCATCGTCATGGTTTTGGCAATAGATTTTGTAAACCTCTTCCAACTCGGATTTGAATGTCACAAATACATTCCCTAAAATATTGGTCATTAGAAAATATTAGAATTCACTCGCATATTAAACGTCTCTTGCAATAACACTTTTTTATCAATACATTTCTCTCATGCTTACCAATGGAGTCTGAGTCCTGCAGTGTGTCAGACAATCGCTGGGAGAGGTCTATTACAGAGCTTATGTTCCCAAAAAGACCCTCAAAGTCCACATTCTTCACCTTTAAAGGAAAGTTAACTTAATGTTAAAATACCTCCAAATATTTAATATTCATTATTCAATACTAGTAAAGTAGCAATGAGAATTTTCGAGACCAACCAAGTCTCTGGGTTTTTCTTTGGCCGATGCCGATATTTAAAGATTTTGACAGTCGATGCCAATAACAATGGCCAGTTTTCAAAGCCGATTTCTGAGGTTGATTTTCTTATTTAAGTTTTTAAAGCAGCTGGGGTGAGATAGTATACCCAAAACAACTTCAACCTAAACTGTTTTTCACCATGGTACATGTGGGTCTCTTTCACACAATATAATGATTCTCAATTGTATTTTGGCCCAAGTAACAATAATTTCATAGTGTCATGAAAGACACTCCTTTGTCCATATTGGCAAACAAACAAGCTCTTACTAAAGCTTGTGCAGCAGCCAAAGTCACAGAACAAGACAAAAATGTAAATTCATGTTAATGATAAAATCAAGACTGTAGACTGAGGAATAAAAGAAGCCCTATCGTTTCTCTCCAAACCAACTAATGCTAAGCTGATGACTTTTCACAGCGGATCAAATATCGGCCAAAATTGAGGCTGATGGTCGATGTGGCCAATATACAAAATATCGGCCAACCGATAGTCTATCCAGTTCCTCGTCGTTTTGGTGAAAACAATGACAGCCCTTGATATAACTGTGACAATTTTTACAATTCAATATTTTAGATATTGTTTAGTCACAGTCTACCCTAAATATATTAATGGTATGTTATGTTAATTAGTATACACCTACTACTAACCAAGTCAGTAGATTCCTTTCCTTGAGAACATTATAGGTTTATATTTCAAAAGAAAAGAAGATACATTCACTATTAAAAAAAGGCCTTATTTACAAGCATTTAAAATGTTTTTACCTGTTTTTGCTGCAGTGGCTCTATGATCTCCTTTACACACATCTGCAGGTCCTTGATGTAGTCCTTCTCAGTCTGAAGCAGCTCTTCGATGACCTTTGACCTCTTCTCCAGCATCCGAACATCTGGATCCTCAGCCTCTGCGCTCTGAGCTGGGGACTCATCTGGGGCTAGAGGGAGTCCAGTTGTTTAGGTTGTGATGACAGCAGTGTCATCTCTGAAAGAGTGACAGGAGAAATAGTCTTAGAGAAAATAAATTCACTACATTTATAACAAATACAAAACATACTGGATCTATAGGCATTGACTCAAAGCATGTGTAAAGTTTTTGCCATTATAGTTTTTAATGCAACTAACAATGTGTATTTTAAATGTGCAAAACATCATCTGAAGGACATATATGTTGGTGACTAATGCTCTAAATTTCAAAAATGAATTTAACACACTGAAAATGTACGAGAAAAACGGCATCTTTAAAGGATTTAGGTGATAACAATGTCTGTCTTGTAATTTATATTTATCATATTTTTCATTTGGCATTTTTTTATATCAGTGGTGTCAGAGAGGGGCCCACAGTCTAAACTTGGTCCTAAAGCGGGTCTAATTTGGCCCAAAAAGCGGTACTAAGATTCATTAGAAAAATCTCATTGATAAATATAGTGTTGAAAAAACTGCCAAGGGACACCAAATCAAGTGTTATCTTCTAAAACATCTTAATAAATGACAATTTAAACATAATCTTTTCTTAAATAAACATTTTAAATGCAGAATAATCTTTGGTCCAGCCAGAAAATTTTTTGTACACCCCTAATTTAGATTTATGTGGATGCTGTTTTGAAGATACTATTAATACCAAGTACACAGTTTATAGGCAAAAAATCTGCAGACTAAAAATAAAATTAAAAAGATTAGCAATTCTGCACTACACCATTCAAGACTCTCAGTTCTGTGTTCTCGGAGTTGCAAAAAATAATAAAAAGATATATCAGTTTGAACTGTATTGGCTACGGTTTAAAGTCTCTATTGTATTTCAAATGAACAATTCTGGCGCCAAAAACATCGACCCCCTAATTACAAGTTTACAATTGAGCAGCTTTAAACTAGGTTGGATCAGGCATGTAAAGTAGCTGTCACTGTACCAATAAAAAGAGCATTATGGCCTTTCCCAGCCCATGCCCTCCTTTCATCGTGTCCTGGGACCACCCCTCACTACGCCATGTGTACGACTCGGTTTTGATCAATGTGTCTCTGCTATCACTCGCGAGGGCTGGACTCTGGGGGGCTGAAGGTTTTACGCATCAGTGTTTTTTATGAATGGAACTAGGAGTGGGGTGTACTTGGGTTTTGTGTGTGGTACAATGGTCTACAGACGTATCTAGGGACCAGTGGATACTAAGGAGGAGGCGGATAGGGGAGATAACAGGGCTACATGTTTAGGGCAGACTGTATGGGGACTAGCCATGATTAGGGTACAGTTTATTTGCCATGGGAAACAAAGCAGCAACTGTGCATATATAAATAGACAAAACTATAGCTGCATGTAGAATTAGCAAAAGTATTTACGGTGCATGTTTCTCTATAGCTGTATGAAGAGGCAGCTTTGAAATGTGCTGTCTGTGTTGACAGATAAGGCTAATGTCACCTCACTCACTGGACACTGAACAAAATTAAGTTACCTCGGTGACCCTTATGTCACTAAAAGCCATTGAAGAATCAAACCAATTTCTGAACAGTCAAGCTTTGAATGTAAAATGATTTACCAAACATTAGTGGTAACCCTCAAAACAATTCTCATTTTCTGTAATATTATTAATAATCCTTTAAAATGTGTTAATAAAGGCTGAGCAATATGACAATCACAATTTTCATTCTAGGATTTATTGATCAGTTTGCTTTTGCTGACATAGGATTAGTGTGGTGGGTCTTTTGATTAATAAGACCCAAGCTGATCAGTGATTATAGTAAATGACTGGATCACCATTGAACATTTTATTTGCCCAGCCCAACACAAAATACAAGTTGGAGTTTGTGTTTGTCTGATCCCCTGGCCACCTGCCCTTTGTCTCCCTCTCTCTCCCTCCCTGACCTCATCCCTCTCTCCCCTGCTTGGCTTCACGTGACCGGGCTAAAGCTCAAACTCAAAGGAGCTTTACTCGTGGCTTGCACCGAACCTCCCGTGCAGCACCCGTCACTATTTCTTTGCCAACTTCCATCACAGACCAGCTACCTCTCTCCAGCCCTCCATAATGAATAACTAGTTCACTAATGGGATTTCCAAAAGTCACACAACACAACGTGATCGCACAAAACAAAAGACTCAAAGCCTAATTGGAGTAAATTGACTCATTCCCACGTTTGATCCTCCAGAGACACAAAACGACATCATATGCTCCACTTAACACAGCCAAATGCTCGGTCAGATCCAACACTGCAAACCTACAAAAATGTATGACCACAATATGACCCATTTATTGTACATACATACTTTGATGCACGACAATGAACAATGTGACAACTTGTTAAATTTTAAACAATCAAAGCAAGAACAAACACACCTATGGCCTATGATGGCACTGATAATTTAAGAAAAAAGTCCCAAGTTAATGTAAAAGCAATTAAATAACAATATTCAAATGCATTTTTATAAACTATGACTTCTTGAGTGAGTGAACATATAAAAGTTTGAGGGGGAGAAAAATATCAATAAATATCTTATTTTATTTTATTTTTTAAAGATTGCTGCAAAACAGTATGCTTACTTATACGAGAGGAAACAATTGTAGCAACTCATAGTCTAAACTTGGCCACCATAGTCTAAAACCAAGTGCACAAACATTTGTATTAAAAAGGTAATTTTTGCTTGTTTGTATAACATGAATATAAAGTAATGAGATAGTAACTGTGGTTAGTAGAGGCACAAAGTCACACATTTACTTCAAAAAATTGGTATTCAATAAAATGAAAAGTTATTAATTGCCTGCACACTGCCAGCCCTTACAGTCTGCAATAAGTCTGTGCTTATCACATAAAATTCTGTTGTAAAGCTGAGTTACATGATTTTCATTCTGCATAAAAAGAAGTGGGTCCTCAAATCGGTTTGTTCTCACAAGTTTTGTCAAACGGCTAATATCCAAATGCATTCATCTCTGCAACTATGGCATAAAAACAAAATGTGAACAAGTGGACCATCCAAGCACAGCCAAACTCCTGATGAGAACTAAAAACTTCATATTTTGGTAGATAATACAGAGCGGTCATAGTACTGTGCTTAAAATAACTTTTTTACACAAACAAAACAATCATGCACCCTGGCTGTGTTGACAACATGCTTTAGTTATCTGACATTTTCCAATCACACTTGCGGTTAAACGCGTATTATTTTAGATTAAAGAATGGCCTGGACTCTACATGGGGTTGGGATTGTCTGCATAGTTAAAACAGAATCATGATGTCCATTCAACTCTGACCCATATAACAACACCACAGAGCCAAATGCAACAATACCGAAATATGCTTCCGACAGAGACAGCACCGCTATTTCACGAACAAGAAAATTATAGCTACTACAGTGTGACTTCCCTTAAAACACATACAAAGGCAATCATTCAGTTATGCATGGCTCAATGTTGGTGTGGCAGTTCATCTTTGTTAAACACATCTTGCATCATAATGAATCATTGGGTGTGCAGCAGTAAGGAGTGCCCTTACGAAAAGCACACATCTTTCACCTCTAGTCATGTGCACAAACGGCCAAATATAGCAAGACAGACAAGCAACACCGACTTGGATAAAAAGAATTAGTCAAGCAAAACTTACAGCTCATTAAAACCAAATGGGTTGCACTCAAAAGTCATATGGCACAACATTTCTATAGCTGGAGCTTAAATTTATGCTAAGACGACATTTGAAATCCTAATTAATTCTTTTCTGTACAAAAATCTCATTACTTCAACCTGTTGATGAGGCGTAACCCACCTGCTGCTTGAAACTTTCTTCAAACTTCTTCACATTTGCACACTCCCCCATTGCACACGCTCACATAGGCCTTTAAAAAAAAAGGGGGCTCTCTGGGGTAGCCCATTTTCAGTATAAAGTCCCGAAACCTGCCTAGATCGTCCCTCTGCAGAAACACCATTCCTCAGCTCCAATTACCATGAGAATGAACCCACCATGATTACACCCACAATGCTGCTGCCTCTAGAGAGCAGCACTGACAGAGGAGGATGGCCACTGGGGTCGTTGTTAAAACATGGCGTAGGATTCTGCAGGGCTACTAGGGAAAATTGCAGAAATAATGTAGCGGTTTTAATATTCTGTTATTATATTGTTAGCAAGTATTAAATCCTTTTTGGCACAATGCTAGCTTACTGATAATAAATAAGTTTTAAAAGTAAAATCAGGCCTAACTCCCACTCCCATAAAACGGATTGCTATCACAGTGATTATACGTTAAGTTGAAATGGACTCAACTCTCAAATAGGACAAACATCCATAAATAAAACTGCTGAATCAAAAATATAATAGCAAACCAATAAAACTGGAACAATTACAATGTTTAAATTTTCATGCAAAAGTCAAAACAGCTTTTTTGCAGTACTTGAATAACCAATGGAAGCTCTGGCAAATGAAATTGCCATAGGCCATACAACTTCATTAGATTTAAATCACTGACACTTTACTTGACTATTGTCTAAGCTGAGCATTTACTCCCCTTCACAATATAAAGATAGGTGAAAGAGTTTTCTAGACTAACTTTGGAAGCAGCTTCCAATGACTAATTCACATAACCTTCATTGTGCTACACTACAAACACACAAAGTCAAAAGTTTAGCCTGGAGCAGACGCTTCTGTGTTTGCTCTGCTCTAAAGTTCACAGCGGAGTGCCCTGTTCCCATGACGACAAGAGTAGAGGGGCCCTCTTTGTGTCAGGCCAAAATTTGGGAGTTTAAAGGGAGTGGCTTAATACAAATAATCACACAAGTGCAGCTCATCTGGGACAAGAAACAGCTTGAAGTTTATAGTCAGTGAATGTCAACACTACAAAAACGACCTACAAAACTGCAAGACCTGACATGACATGTAATCAAAATAAAGCACAACCTGTTTTCTGCACAGGTGAAAGAAAGTGTCCTATCTGAGAACACTTTCTACAAACTGTTTATTACCTTCACTTTTAACTAAACAAAAGAAATCTCTAAATCGCCATTACTAGAACTCAAATGCAAGTAGTAAATTTGCAGTTGCAGAACTAGTGATAATATTGCTGGAATAAAAACCTATTGATTTAGTCATTGCTCAAAACAATAAGTCAATTTACAAAGAAACTTTTTTTTTTTACTTTATTTAAAAAAAAAGTGAAATATATGATTATAGCTGCACAATTAATTGCAAATGAATATAAATTTCAATAGACTGTAATATCCAGTTTTATTCTGCACAAAAACATCTCAGTCTGCTGCCTAGATCAGTACAAACGTGTTTTGAAGTATATTGTTTAGTTAGCTTATAAGTTCATAAGCCTATTTCAGTCTTTTTGTAATTTCCTACTTTTAAAATGTCAACTCTGAACAGAAACCAACACAAATCACAAATAGATATTTTATTAGATATATTAGAATCCCTTAAATAAATTTGGATAGGATTTTTCTTAAATGATCAGCCCTATCTACGAGACAGTAAGTCATTTTCCCTTTAAAGTTATATTTAGCACTTGACAGGTGTAAATCTAGGCTTTTGACTCAAAGTTCATGGTAACATCTGTTGGCATGTGTACGGTCATTATAGGATGCACACAGAGGCTTATTCAGTGTTTATCTCTGGGGTCAAAGGTCAGAAAGGTTACATTCCAGTCACTGGCACAATTTCACAGCAATGCCACTGCAGATATATTAGTAACACTAGACATAAATGGGAATTAAGATTCAAAATTTGCATTGGACTTTAAAAGAACTCATCTTCAAAAGAACTCATCTTCCTCAATAAACATCTAAACAAATGATTATTATTTCTGTATATACAGATTCTAGATTCATAAATGTTATTTAATCCATTTTTCAGGCTGTCTACATTTCCAAACCTCTAAAAACTTTGATCCAAGTTGTAATGTTATTAAGTGGTAGTTTTAAAAATGACAGCCTAAACTTTACTTAGTATGTTTTCAATACACCAAAATAACCTTAAGTTCCCCTTCTCTCAAAGACTTCAGAAAGTTTCCAGTAGTTTAAGTTGAACTGAGAAATAAGGCCAAGAAAATAAAACTATAGCTGTAGCTTAAAAATTAGGCTTAAACACTCGCACTTTGTGTACTACAACTTAATGACATCACAAGGTGGAACCAAGTGTTTTCAGTTCAAGACCAGAACACTGGATGCCAATTTTGTGTGGCTTAAATGAAGCAAAAAACAACTCTTGATATGTTTTTGATGAGAACATGGATAAAATAAAAGTGCAATGTTTAATCTATAATGAATAACTCATTAAGTTTGATAAAAGCAATGAATAATATCAGATTACTTCAAGAGACCATCGAGTTTGCATGGGAGCGTTGGGTGCCAAAAAGCAACAAAAGCTGCCCCACTCTATTTAAGAAGCACTGTTTTCCAGCAAATGGGCAAAACAATGCGCCTATTTGATGTCCATGCATGCGATAGTGTAAGACGTTTAGGCACTTTCAAATAACCGTGGATCCAAGCATCAGTCATTTACATTTCCTTTTCAGCCATTGTGAGCCGTGACTGCTGAGCTATCCCGCGTGGGAAAGTTGTCTGGGAAAAACAGTGTAAGACATGATCAGACAACACTGTATTAGCTGTTCATTGCAAAACATGAAAAGACAGGTGCTTGCCTTGGGGTGAAGAACGGTTTTCATAATAAGAGTCTGCACTGTACTGCAACATTGTTTATTGGTGTGTATAAAAGTTTTAGACAAGATATATTAAACGGTAAATTTAAGTCCAAGAATGTATAAACAATTGGCATTTCATAACAATAAAGACTCGAATCTAAAAAGTACTGGCTTCAACTGTGAAATGTATCTAGTTCAGTCAGTGTCAATTTTGTCAATAGAAATGCAATTACTATTTTCAGTAATATTTCAGCACTTTACTGTTACTGGAGCCATTTTGGACTGCTGTTAAACATTTTTAATCTACTGTAATTTTTGCACTATTAAGCGCACCTGAAAACAAAGCACACCAACTACATTAAAAGGAGAAAAAAAAAGTACATATAGGCTGCACTTGTTAATAGGAAGTCACATCGTTGTATAAGCCACAGAATTAAAAGTTTGTGGGAAAAAAATGTTGCTTATAGTATGAACATTACGCAAATTTAACAGCATATTTTTCATATAAAGCCAAAACACAACCCATATTTTGAATAAAAATAATTAATCTGAGACATCTGCAAGACTGATAGCCATGGCAAATATATATTTGCTTCTACAGCCGCCATTCCCAAAATGTGTCTGTTGTTGAGTGTTTCATAACTGCATTTGGCTGGCTGATGGTAAGAGAATATTTTCTTAGTGAATGTTTTCATAGGAAACACCGCCTCATACAAAGAAATGTGTACTCATTGCAATGTGAGACACATCTATTGTCACAAAGCAAAGTAACATAGACTGTGACGTCAATGAAGATACCACCAGTTTCAATTTCAATGACAAGTCAAGAAATCAAATCAAATATTGTGCAAATCTTTTACGATTAATTTTAACAGTTGATAGAGCAAAAAATATGTTTTATTACTAGTAGCAAATAACTGTGTGTGTCATCTAAAACATTGGTTATCAAAAAGTACCAACTGACCCAGACTTTTTCAGGTAAACATGCTCTAAAATGAGACTAAACCATTTCTAAAATAAAAAAAACAGTTTTATAAAGGTAATTCTTATGATTCTTTTTGCCAAAAAGAACAAAGATATGAATACATTTACCTCTAACTGAAACAAATATTATTATAAGTTTTCATGTACCAGCAGAATCAGTTTTTATGTACCACACTTTGAGAAACACTAAAACATCCAAACAGATTATAAGGCAACAGTTAAATTTGTTGTTTTTGACACAACAGAAAGTTTGGCAAGTCTTTACCAAGCACACAGCATTTTTTACCCCGCACCACTATCTGAGAAAATGTTGAGTAGCAGGTTTTTTTTATAGAGACAGCAAGTTACTGACCTGCAACAATCTACATTTTTGAATGGTACACATAACTTGGACGACTGTGTTTAAAGAAATGAATAATCTTTTAATGTGGTGCTTAACAAAAAAACAAATTAATATTAATAGAATCCATTAATTTTAATTTATTTGCAGGACTTAACTAATGCCTTCAGGGAACAAAATGCTCTTTTAGACAAAGATGGGACAATATATTGTATTTTCACTGGTGTAAAACAAATAATTAATTATTTCAAAATTGGTCAATGACATCCTAGATTAAAGAGGGGTCTCGGAAAACCATGCGATTTAATTTGTTTTTACATATAACTGTGCAATTTACTTGTACTTTCCTTTTCATTTACCTTTTTTGTATACTTAATACATATCTTAACTGATCAAAACTAAATTCATGCTGCCCTTCCAGGTCAAAATGCTGATTATAACAGACTTATCTTTCAAGACCTATACACAATTGATAATTTGATATTTCTGCTTCACCTCAAAGTCACTGGACCACAATGTCCACCCCATAACCCCCTTCTATGAAGCTGTAATGTTTTTAGCCTGTACAATCAACCGCTCTCCAAAGTCCTGACCGCGCTGAAACAATTTAACAAGATTAAAGGATGACGAGAAGACAGCACGGGAGTAAAGAGAGTAAATGTCTATGTGGCCTTTTCAAACATGGCGTCATTTGCAGCCTGTAAGCTTTCAAACTGCACACACACATTTGACTACCAGACAAATAGTGAAGGAGGAGGAGGTACTAGTCACAAGCTGGCACCAGACAGACCCCCACTATCCACTCACTCTGCTGACGCTAGAGATTAAACATGGACTCCTGAATTGGATCTATGGTGGTCCGAGGAGGGCTATAGGTGACTGGGGGAAGGGCAGTCCGAAGGGGCGCCACCTGCTACTGCTCAGACAACAGACAAAAGTGCAACAAGTGTGATCAGTAGTATCAAGTGCACATGGGGGACACTTCCAAGTATTTGAGCACAGATGTGAAGAGAATAATAGAAATGTTTTTTTTTTAGCAATAGTTCACAGTCTTGTGCAGGTTGTACATTAGTTATTGGTGTTATGTTAGATATACTCACCTTGTCTTCTTAACTAGTTCAGTAGTTTCTTCTATATTATACAATAGTTGACAGTATTACTGGGCCATTATTCGAAAAAAACAAAACAAAAAGTCAATATTTAATTTGGGGTTTGAGTCGAAATATTGATAACCAATCCTTTTTTATGTTCTTAAAAGTCATTTGATTTTATTTTTGAAAAGGTTATCAAAACTGAATCAAAACTTGAGATTGATCAATATAAGGAAAATATCATGATTATGTTTTATTCCCAAATCACCCAGCACGTTATCAATGCCGTTTAGGACTGCTGTAAAAACATCTAGTACACTATATTTAAGTTCAAGATTATTGAACTTAAATATAAGAGTAAATGTTATGCAAAAAATGATATATATATATCATTTTAGTTGGTCAGCACAATAAATTATTCGAGGTTAAACAGAAATCAAAATTTTAACATTATGAATGCAATTAGCAAATTGGAAACCTGGCCATTTTTAAGCTTTCACAGTTTTATTGCCAAACTTACATATATCTTAATATTTTCTGCATACAAATGTGAATCTTGTAGTTTAGATTTGAACAAACATGTTTCAAAACATGTGACTATTTTATTAGTTTATCAATTCCCCTTGACATGTTTAAACTACGAAATAGATCGAGATAGTACATTTTGTCAAGACAACAGCTATAATAAGAGTCTTGTTAGATTTTGTTCCAGTATAACTATTCACAAGCTCCCTGAAGCTTTGGGTTAGAGTATGTGAAGTCGCAAATTTGACTTTGAAGTAAATCTCAACAGGCTCAAACAGCTGTCAAAATATAGTACGTACAAAGAATATATTTGACCGATGCTTACACTGGTTATCAAAATTGAAAATTACTGTATGTTGAGATAAGGCCATGCAATTTGTCAATGTTTTTTTTTCTTAGTTCAAAAAACTGTTGTACCAAAACAGTCCAGTGTAAGCAACTTTCTAAAAAGACGTCAAAAACTAAATAACAGGTGATCATGTGATTATGCCTCAGGTCAGAAACAACACTGTCACCGAAAATATGTTTGCTTTTTAAAAATGAATTTAAATCTTGTGGATCTTTGAGGATTTGGGCCCCATAAAGCAAACATTTAGATACATGTCAGCTTGAGCCTAAGGACACATGCTTTCAGTTAAGATAAGGATATGTGCTTGATCAACTCTCTGAATCTCTGTCATAAAAGTAATAAATAGTCGACCTTTGACAATGGAACAACTCCTCAAACTAGTTTTGGTTCCACATCCAACATTAGCAATGCAAAATATGTCACTCAAAAAAAGGAAAACAGCCACATCATGAATCCCTGACGGACAACAACACCTCTAACCTTGTAAGACCAGTTTTTCGAGTTCATGCCCTACACATACTTGACAGCTCCCTCGGAGTAGATGAGTGAGACTGACTGACGCACTCACAGCTGGAAGGGCGCTTTCTTGGTCAGCGTTTCTGGCAAATTGATTAGACAAGGATCTCCAGAGGTCACACATGAGAACTAACCACCACTAGCTTCCTGTAGATGGAAATAGCAATACAGCCTTGTTCTCAGAATCTATGTTTCTTTCTCTTAAATGTTGGTGAATGAGCAGAGCAAAAGTAAATAAAGGCTTACAAAGACTAGAAAAAGTTTAGTGGCCTAAATGTTACTATGATACGTCGCAAAAAAGGGTCATTTTGCCTTGACATGAGTAGATCAATATTTTACATTTTGTTTTTTGTAAAATGCAAAACTCCTTATACAATTTAACAGCAACAACCAGCAGTGGCTACATTTTGAACCAGCAGCACTTTGGACCCTATGTTTTACTCGGAATCTGAAAGTTTTTAGTAATCGTAAATAAATACAGACAAATGGGTAGAGATAAGTGGTAAGTGAAAACAGTAATTTTCTGTGCACTTGAGCCTCAGCTGCAAGATAACTCAAACGTGCATAAATCAATCCCAAAACAACTCTGAGAAACTAATGATGAGAAAGCACTGTAATAGCATAGTTTAAAACTCGAAAAAGTGCATTGTTTCCCCTTGTCCTCTTTAAAGAAAGTTCATTTAACCCTGTACTAGAAAAAGTTTCTTACAAACAAATCAAAATGTGAATTACAATTTTAGTTTGGAACAGCAGCTCTAACCTCATATTGCTAGTTCTTACATTACTTTTAATCACATGAGCCTTCTTATCACAGCTGGCATTGCTTATGTTCTGTTTACCTTTCTTTTGTTTCCTGGTGGTGGCGAACTGAGAGTTTCGCAAGGAGGTTGGAGCAGTCTTCCTGTAGAAGCTGTTTCTATCCAGAGACCCTACATAGACCGGTTTTCGACTCCGTTTGGTACTCCCAGCACTGGAGTCGTACCCCCTCTCCGTGTCCTCGTTCCCTCGATACACCCCTGGATCCTCGAAAGAGTCGCCCTGTGCCAGCTTCTTGTTCTGCTGTTCCACCCATTCTTCACAATGGGTCTTTTTGCGACCCTTTTCGGGATATTCTTCATATTCGTCAGATAGTGAGCGTAAATCACGGTACCTGTCTCTTGGTTTGTCATATTGCCTATCGTCTCTGTCATAGTCATATCTTCTTTCATAATGGTCCATTTCTCTATAAGGGTCCCTCCTCCTGCTGCTGTTGTAGTGATCATCTCTTCTCTCATCACTCATATCTTTGTACCTATTGGACCTGTCCGTCTCTCTATATCTGTCATGATCGTCTTGTCTACGCTCATACTGCCCTCGTTTTTTACTATAAGTTTCCTCGCCTCTTTGATCATAACTATATCTATCTCTATAGTGATATTCTTCTCTTCTGTTGTAACTGTCCTCGTTCTTACCATAATATCTGTCTCGCTCCCTGTAATGGTCTCTATTTTTTTCTTTTGAGTCACAATAGTCTCTATCGTAGTCTTTCTGGTCGTAATACTTGTCTCTTTTGGCGTACCTATCTCTTCTATCGTAATAATCGTCCCGCTCTTTATAATTCCGATTGTCACGATAATCCCGATCCCGATCATCGTAGCGGTCGTCATAGCGATCATCATAGCGATCATCATATCTGCGATTGTATTCCCTGTCCAAGCGTTCTTCAGAGTGACTTCTATGGGCGTAACGGTCCTTATGATAGTCCTTCTCTCGATCCCAGTCTTCTCTCCTTCTAACGTCCTCCTCATATTTATTGTCCTCATAACTTAAGTTGATGTTGTCCTGTTCTGCTTGTACTCTTGCATTGTATTCCTGATTTTGGGAATCCTCTGGACCCTGGTAAAAACAATTCTTCCCTTTCCATTCCGATATCCTCACGTCAAGATGTCCATTTTCTGACCCTGGATGGTAGTAAACATTTGGCTTGTCAACTTGCCTCACTTGATGTTGTTGAACTGGCCATTGCGCTGGAATGTGCATTTGAGGAGGTACCGAACCAACTGGCACCATTTGCTGGACAGGTACCATACCACATTGGACTGGCATCGGTAAACCTGGAGCTGCAACTTGGCCGACCGCATTTGGAACCATGACATTCCCTGGCGGTGGAGGATGCACCATTCCATAGCCGGGATATCCCACCTGTTGCTGCTGCTGGAGTTGATGCAGATGGTGTAGGTGTTGTAGATGTGCTAATCGTTCTTGTTCTTTAGCCCAGCCAGCATCTCCCAGTTCTTCCACGCTCTTGCCCCTCCTCAAGGGGGGGTGAGCAGCGGCGTGATTCCAATTCATTTGCCCAAACATGACCGGATTCCCATACGCCACAGGGCTGATCATCACAGCCGCCTGTCTGTAGCCACTTTTCCTGTTCAGTTATTTCCTCTTCCTAAAGTCCAGAATTCCACAACATTCCATAACAAAGGCCTTCGGTTTAGACTCCACCTGTCAGGCATATTGTCCCGAAACTCCTCCACTTGTTTTCTTGTCTGGCTCTCTGCGGGACTGCCTGGCTCCTACACCTCCCTGCCCCAAGCTCAGCTCCTCGGCCCCCTCCCTAACACATCCCAGCCAATCAGAGCGACTGGAGGGGGGCAGGGTTAGAATGGGAGGGGCCTGATAAGGTTAATGATTCAGTGAAGTCACATGAGTGGAGGAAGGAGTGGATTAGCTTGACTGGCCCCTCCCTGTATTTTAATTGGCCGGAGCTTCTGTTTGCAGCAAAACAGTCTGCCTGCAGATTTTATGTGATGGAAGACTAGCTTTATAATCTGGCTTTGGGGCCCACGGACTAAAAAGCTGTTTCTTTTGTTGTTAATTGTTTGTTTCCTGCAAGAGTCAACTCATTGTGAGAGTCGGTTAAGTTATTTTATTAAGTTTGCTTTGAGTCTTGTAAATTGCAGCATAACATCATAAGTCCGGTCCTTTATTTTTAAGTAGTGTGCAGAAAAACACTAGTGACAAAAGTTTTCTACACCAAATAAGAAACATAACAGTATTGCTGCCAAATTTAAAGGCACAAATAGTGGACAGACAATAAAAGGTATTTTTCGAGCAGTGTGCTGCTACAAAATAATTTAAACCGAAAAAAATGGCTGCTGTAGCTAGGAAACAGACCTAAAAACACTGGTCTGATGTGCCCCAAAGTTATATAGCCAAACAAGATTTATAGTTATGATTGTATGGTCACCGTCTGACATATTAGAAGAGTATCCATCAAATTTGGTCAATAATAGAACATTTGAATTAGTGCATTTGTTGCAAAATTCTAACAATGAGCCAAAATAAAGTTTAAAACCAAGTTCAATGTCCACAGAAAGTAATTCTAACTGAGAAATATCTAAAAAGATGACAGCCTGGTTTGGGCCGTGCACTAAAAGTGTAGCTGCACACTTTATACAATGAGCCATTGTTGAGGACTGTCCCACTCTCTGAAGAGACACAATCTTTCAGTGTGAGAAAAAACTCTACTCTATTCATAAAGAGAGAGTATAATATATCCCTCCCCGCCCAGAGAGGCTGGACCAACAAGCACAGGTTTAAAGCACTCCACACATGATACTGAGAAAAACAAGCAAAGTTCCAGAGGTAGAAGTTAATCTGTACAGTGGAGTGGACTAAGAATTATTATGATGGGGAAAAATAATATACACACATTATACAAGCTAAGTGGAGAGGTTTAGAAATGCAAAAAATTATTCAGCCTGACCTTTCAACCACCAAATAGCACGATACCAAAATTTCAACCTCAATTTCAATACTAAAGAATTTTTTTTAATAATGCATTTTACCTTGTTTATGATATTTTAAAAGTATTACGTTTGTTCAAATAAATATATTGTTTTGAAACAGTCTGAATATGGATTAGTATCTGACTTTCAATACTTTAAAACAAAAGCTACCACTATTCTACTACTTAATGTTAATAGAAATGCAAATGATTTGCGTAAACAACACTCGACTATCTTTATTTGCATTTGTAAAGCACCTAAAAATTTTACTAAGCTGAGCGAGAAGACAAAAACATGAAGCAGAGTATTCCCTCAGGATTGTTTGATTGTAATTTTTGATTTGGTCTTACTGAATGAAAAATAACTATGCTAATGTTAATGTTTTGTGTGATTTAGATAAGCGAGTACCTTTCAACTCTACTAGTTTCTGTGCACATTAAAATGCACTCACATGAGCTTTTGTCTTAACTTATTTAAACTGTGTTAACTATGAAACATGCTACAGTAGGTGTCTCACATGTAAATCAGTGCAGCCCTTCTTGACGGTGTTCAGTCTTATGCAAGTCTAATAATAAGGACTGAGAATCTCGGCTCTCAGTGGTGACACAAGACCGAAACTCTCTGCTTGTTGTGCATGTGTCAACTGCAGGAATGTCATTTAGACTCTGCTTATCCGCTGCTGCTGTTTGTGTTTGAAAGTGCGAATAAAACGCCGTGAAACATCAACATTTAATGCATCTGGACACTCAGGGACTTCCAGGAATAGAGCAGTATTTCAACAGGCGATTTTAGGGTCCTCTGCAGGAAACTTGAGACTGGCACAAATTGAAACAACTAATCGGTTGGTGTCAGGGAAACCAAAAGGGGCATTTTAATGAGGGGTTTAAGGTATTATAAAGGTGGAAAGGGCAAAGTTATAAACACGAATAATGAGCGCTTAGACCCAAAACAAATACACTATAAACATGTTGTTAGACAGTAAGTTGTTTGGACAGACATTCAGTATGAATGGATAGGTTAAAAATATGTTTTATTGATCTGTACGTTTTTCATTGTTTTAATTGTCAACAGTCTTAGTCAACCAAAATCTGTATTAGTATACACATTTTTAGATAATATTGTTCCTTAAACAAGAACAAGCAGATGAAGATGAATGAATGAATTGTTACAAAAAGTGAATAAATGAAGAAAGGTACATTGTTAACGTTCCAATAAGGGGAGAAGGGTGATATTTTAGTCAATTAATGACTCATTCGTGTCATGGTTGACCAAAATTTGCATTAGTTATTTAATTATTTTAGTTGGATAGCAATAAATGCATAGAATTTTCAACATGAAAATCTTGTTTAGCTGCATTTTTTACTTTATGGACAGTTCTTTAGAATGCAAACGTCTGACCTTGTGGTTTTGTGCAGTTTGAGTCGGATATTTGGTCGGATCATTCAGATGCTTAAAAGATTTGAAAAGAGGGCATCCTTTTAACTGACAAATCGATCAGTAGGACATGCTTAAGTCGACCAAAAACGTCTCTTGTCACCTGCAGCCGTATTTTTCTGGTCATTAAACTTTAACTAGTACATTTAAAGAAAAGCTTTAACGTTTTTAGACTAACATAATATTATCTGAAGTCAAAAAAACATGTAAAAAAATGATCAAGAAATCCATTTTTGTCAATATATCGCCCAGTCCTACACTTTTCTATACAACAGAGGCAAAAAAGAGATTGTATGCAATTGGAGTGAATCACCACTTTAGTCTACTCTTATATTATATAGATACATAATTTTGTAGTACATTTTGTTCAGTCGATTGGCAGGGCAAGTTTTTAGCCTACCAAAAATTTCTTTGGTCGACTGTGTCATCAAATTAAAATAGTTTCTAAGACAGGTGATTGATAAATTAAGCTAATTCGTAGACAGAAAATACCTTTTTCTATTGTGGTAAATAAAATTGACCACAACATGAATAAATCAAGTACAGTATAAAGAGGACTTCAGAGGAATCAGAGGAAAACAGAATCTAAAAGGCTTAAGGTGGGCAAAGTGTCTATGAATGAAACAGTTGCTAGGTAGAAAAATTCCAAGTAACATCTAGATTTCACCACCAATGAATGTAGCATGTTCCTACACATAAAGGACATGAACCATTTGGATGCTGTGTGTCAGAACACTGTATTCTAAAATGCTCTCTGAAACATGAGTGGTGACGCTACTCCTTGTCCTGCAACAATACGCCATCAGCAACACACCCAACAAAACATGAAAACCTTCACCACTAGGCGAGACTGTGTGAGTAAAATAAAAGCAAAAGGCTTGGAAGCAGCCACAACAAAGATCCTTACTTTCCCTTAGTACATCAACTTTCACTAAGAAATCTGTTCTGCAGGTAACTTACAACCGCACTAATATATCCTGTTATGGGCTTTTGTCTTTGGCTAATGTGTTGTTAATCACTAAAGGAGTCTTAGTGTTAGAATAAATTAGCGTAGATAATAGGAGTGATTGAATTTGTGACTTTCCTGTTGAAACAATAGGGCAGGAAATACCTGTGATGAGCAAATGGAAACTATGTAATCAATCACGCGGAATGAAGAGCCACTTGGAACCTGTTTTTGCCCTCAAGGCTAAGTACTGACTCCTGCTATTAAAAGAAGTTGCATTTTCAACTTTTGCTTAACTTAGTTACTGATTAAAGCCAAAACCTATGAACTCTAAGATTAATCAAAGTACACTATGGTGTTATTAAGGAGCAATTAAACAAATAAATAAGAAAAACAGAACAATGCTTTACAGAACAAAAAGAGGAAGTTTGGTTTTCCATGAAAGAAAAGAATGGTGAATGTTTAGTCTAATCTCAATGGTCTCAACAGGAGGTCTGACTCTGAACTTAAAAGTGGAGGAAATCTTCAATGTAGTGTAATTATCACAACATGTTCCTTCAAACCTACAGCTGCAATAACAGTGTCACAATGTTAATCGCAAATACCAATTTTGATACCACGTCAATAATAAAGAAATGCTCTAGCCAATATATTGTCATTTTCAACCTTTTTTTTTTTTTTTTTTTAATAGAACTATTTTTGGCCAGAATAGTGCCAACCGGTAAAGCTAATGTCAAATGAGACTAGTCGTACCTTTTGCTTTGTCCCTTCTGCCTTCTCGAGTACGAGTACCTCCGAAAAAAGTAGTGAAATGCACCATAGGCCACACGACAAGTCTACACAACCACTCTCGAGGTCCCATTCTGAACTGGGCCATGGTTTTGATGAGCTAAACTTTTGCAGGACTATCTCAACCACACCTAGAGCCCCCACTCTTTAACTCCCATAAAATCAACAGATGAAGGAAGAGATACAGGTTGGAAATTCATCTGCCACACAAGGAACAACCCTGGAAAACTAAAAGACCTGGAGGCCCACGTGCGATGCCTGCTTTCTCACTATGAGCTGGAATGCACCTTGAACCTATGTGAAAAAGTGCAGGGATGCCAATGTACCCACAAAGCAGCAAGCTACAAATGAGCCTAATTAAAAACTGTACATATATGCATTGTATTCATGCTACATTTGTGCATTATGTTAGTAGAAAATGGAGGCAACAATTTTATTTGTTGCCAAGAAAATGTATACGTTTTAAAATGGTCAGTGGTCACTCTATGTCTATGCTATTTTACTGGTTGTTTTGTGATAATCTCACATTAAATTAAATCTACTAATTGACATAAGAAGTACATAGTAATATCAACCACAAACTGTACCCTATGAGTGCTATTACATATTATTCTGTCAGCAATGAAAGATGAAAAAGTTACATTAGCAGTGAATGTAAATTGCCAAGTAAGTTCTTTTGCTTAGCATCTTATTGATTGAACCTGTCATTCTTCCAAGTATTTGTGTCCAAAGAGCTACAGAATTCACAGAGAATGATGTATGATTCACAAAATTTTGACTTTTGTTTTAATGTTTGTAATTACATAATCAATTCATCAAAAGAACAATCTCTACACTAATCATTAGAAAAAATATTGTTAGTTGCAGCCCTAATCTAATCTCCTTTTACATACCTTGCAGCTGCTGTTGCTCCAGTGCCAGTGTCTCCAGTGTGTAGTTACAGAACTCTAGATTCTCCAGCGCCTGCATCCGGGCCGTATCATCCTCCTCTTCTTCCAGCATCATCCTCAGCTCCTCTGCAGTCTGTGCATAGGCCTCCATATCATTCTCCACCTCCTGGAGCCTTAAAAGCAACTGGTATCTCTCCTCTTCCTCTCTCTGCATCTCCACCTCTCTCTCAAACTCCTTTTCCTCACCAGTTGCTTTTGGATTTCCTCTTCTTGTGCCAAAGCGAGGTCACCATATTCTTCTATCGGCTGATCTAGAATGTCCATAGCGGGTTCTTCGGGTGTGTAGAAGATTGGGGTATCTTCGTAATTCAGTCTTTCTGGAGCTGTATTTTGTCTGGATACACGGGGTGGTGGGTTCGGAGGAGGGCGTGCTGGTTTGCAAGGAGCTGGCACTAGAGGGCGATTCGCTCTTGGACGAGGTGGAGGAGGGCGGAGTGTTCTGCGTCTCTCAAGTGAAGAAGATGCAGAGTTGGATTGCAGTAAATGGGACACAGGTGAATTTGAAGTGCCTCGCATTATATCGCTTTCACTATTATAGTCAAGTATAGAAAAATGCCTTGAAAACTGGCTGCTTGGGTCGCTTTGGCTAATACTGTTGTCACTCAAAGACGATCCCAAACTTTTTTCAAATTCAAAAAGCTGCTGGGATAGCTTAGATTCTAAGTCACTTGCTGTGTTCACAAAAGCTTCCAAGGTAATAGACGAAAGCAGTTTGCCGTTTGAGTTATTTTGTTGTGATCTAGGCAGCGTTTCAGCTTTGCTAAACCTATCTACTTCATTGAAACTTGCATGGCGAGTTGGCCTTACTTGATTTTCAGTTTCAAGAAAGTTAACTAATGTCTGACCCAAACTTGTATTTTTCCTTTTGTCCAGTGGGGCTCTATGCTGAGATCTACTGTCCTTTGACCAACCAGATGAAGAGTTCGGGAGAGTTAAGCTGTGTGACAATTTGGGTTTTGATGATCTATTGTTATTTGTAGTTTTATGTCTAGTTGTGTTGCTACTACTGAAATGTCTATTGTTATGTGCTGGTGGGTTGGGTCTTGGAGGGAGTCTCGGTCTAGGCGGAGGGATAGATCTTGGTCTTTCTGGCGGTCTTCTACCTGGTCTAGAAGTTTGTTGATCTAACTTATTACTCCTGTTTCTCTCCACTCTATCATGAGACTGATTAACTATAGTTTTTTGTTCACTTTGCCATCTCTGCTCCTCAAAGTAGTCCAAATCCCAAACTGTATTGTCCTCATAGCTTTTCCACTCATTTGTTGTGGCATGACATGAGCTATTTTCTGAAGGATAGCTGTTCTCCTTTTCCTCCTCGACTTGAATTTCATTAGTTTCTTCTTGCATTTTTGTCAGTTCTGCTCCCTCTATTTTGACAAAACGATGGGGGAATATACCATGCTGTCCTTTCAGTTTTCCTTCTAGCCACCCATCTTCCAAAGTGCTCAAAATTTGAATACGATCACCAACATCAAAGTCCAGCTCGCCCGGTTCCATTGCTCGAAATTCATACAATGCAACACCATATACTGCACCCTCTTCGTCCTCTTCCTTATTTTTATCAATGACGCTGTCTTTTTTCTCTTCTTGTTCATTGACTTCTGCTTCCTGCACCACCTCTTCATCAGTAATTTCTCCCATTTCATCCCCATAGTCAATATCACAGTCGTCGTTCAAATAAGGGCAGTCTAAAGCAACTCGAGGGGAACAAAGTGGACTCAACAGTTCAACAAATCCTTCTGGAAATATCCCTCTGCAACCATTTAACTCGCCTTCGAACCAGCCCGGCTCAGGGATGCCAGTGATAGTAATTAAGTCACCTTCTCGAAAGTCTAGTTCCTCGTTGAGCTGAGCGTAGAGGTTCATGAGGGCTCTAGCCTGTCCCAGGGCATACGGAGGTAGCTCTGAAGACTGGAGGGAACGCTCAGACAGTAACCGAGAGCGGCAGGAAAGGTTCAGCTCCTTCACACAAGACGAGGGGAAGACCCCGCGTACCCCCCAGGCGTTACGCCCATGCTGCCATAGTTCACTTAAGTCCATAGAGCCTCCTGCGTCCTTGACCACCACATCACCTGAGGAGAGGAAAAAGATTGAGTCAACAAGAAAAAATTTATGTAATCATTTAGTCAAGTTATTTTCAGTTTGTTTTCTTGGACAAAGACTAGCATAATTGTAAATATGGGACCGATCAGCCAGTCACACT
Organism: Mugilogobius chulae; assembly: GCA_038363315.1. Taxonomy (NCBI): domain Eukaryota; kingdom Metazoa; phylum Chordata; class Actinopteri; order Gobiiformes; family Gobiidae; genus Mugilogobius; species Mugilogobius chulae. The sequence continues at coordinate 31,387,759 of CM076401.1, read as the reverse complement.
CTTCTTACCTCTGGCAAGAAGGGTAAAGCGCCTTCTTCAAGAAAGGAGCAGTATGCAATGACAGAAGAAAGATTTGGATCTTTAAAATGTCTAGCCTTGCACACACAACTGTACCACCTGGGGAAATATTAAGTTGTGCACTGACACAAATAGATTTATATAAATAAATGTGCTGTAATTGAGATACGCCAAAAAATACTGAGAGACATACATTTTTGTCAACGTTTCTTTACATTTTTGCATTTTACATTCTAACAGTAACTGTATGTCTACATAGATGGACATAGCTACATTGGCTGAATTTTGTTTATTGTAAATCACGATATTGAGCAAAAATGGCTAAACAGGTCCATTGAAAGTGTCACTGATGTGGGCAGGGATAGGCGAAAACAGGACTCAAGACTCAAAAGTCAAAATCAGTCAAAATCAAAATACAACTTTGAGTAAACTAATAGTGAGGAAACATTATTGTGCAAAGTTTAAACGTTCAATAATATTGAACGATTGTTGTCCCTGTAAAAAAGGCGAGTAAAATATACAGAAAAGGTAATAACAAGTAAATGTTTTCTATAGGAACAAAGGTGAGTTCATTTTAAAATGGCTACTGAATTACTCGTGTCATCAATTTGGATACACCTACATGATTTTTGACCCCACTGCAGCCCTCCCTGGGGTTTTTGACAGGGGTTTTAAAATTCATATATCATCAGATTGAAGGATTACAGGAATGTGCACTGCCATCTAAAGTCAGGAGGGTCACATTCCTCAGACCTGCGGCTCCACCTCCCATTGTGTCCTGCACCCAAAAGAGCTACAAAAATCCTACTGGAAATGAACATCAGAACTCAGACAGACAATGATCCTATGATCCAGGAAATGGTGGTGACTTATGACATTACTATTTGCAATAACAGGGCCATCTAGGACTTTACTCAGACATACTTGTTTTTTGAATAATAGTTATAAGGATGTGCAGACATGTATTTACATTTTCTAGATGCCAGCGTAACAACTTAATCCACTTAAACAACCACTATTATCACACTTACTACAATGACCTACCAGCATAAACAGAAGGTCATTACATTGAGATCACTGGACAGAAACAGGCTCACATTTGTTTGGCTTGTAGTGACATCTAGTGGTCATTCGAGAAAGTAAGTCTAGCAAGTTCAGGTACTAAGGTTGTTTATGTAAACTTTTTACATAAACAATCTTGTTAAAAATAATTATTAAAGGCATAATTTAAGTGATGAAGTGCACCAGATAGCAAAAAATAATAATCTGGGTTTTCATTTTCCACAAATTGTAGTATTTGATAATCAAGATTAGGGATGCACCGATCCGATTGGATATCAGTGCCAATTTTGCTGGATTAGGTATCGGCTCCATGATATTATTTACTGACTGATGTTGATCCAGAACGTCTCATAATGTTTGACATTTTATTCATTTTAAGTTGTTTAGTTGTTACTTGCACTATAAATAACAGCTACGACAACACAATTTGACCCAATTTCTTATGTTTTGAAAAAAAAAAAAGTTATTTCAATTGTTGCACTTTGATATCGGATATCAACAGTTACTTAATTCCAAAGTATCGGGATCGGGATCACAACTGAAAAAGCTGGATTGATGCATCGGTAGTCAAGATTAAACCATATGAAAATGTGGTCATTCCAGTGCGTGACAAATTTTTCTTGAGGTTCTAACAGTTTATAGTGTAGAGCTGGCTGCACAGTAGAGGATTTTAAATACTTAACTATATTTAAACATGTACAAAAATGACTGCTCAGATTGGATTTGTTCATTTAAACATGTTGGAATATGTTATGATCTGACAAAAAACAACTATTACTTGAGTCATTCCTCCCTGACGTTTTGGTGAGACAAATCAGGTAAAATCCTGTAATGTGCAGAGGGCAGAAGGTAAGAAGAGGCAGGGCAAAGATTTACTAAGGTCACGTCACAACTGCACTACAACATTAAGAAGCCAGTTTACCTGAAAACAGAGACATCCTGCAATAAGCGATGCTAAGCTAATTGAGAGAACAATATTTAGAGTTAGTTAAGCTAGTTAAGAGTCCCAGATTCAAAACAAGCGAACAAACAAAACAATGCTGAATTTACGTTAACAGTTATACCTTTTTTCAAAGGCAGATTTCCTGGTTCTGTTGAGTTAAAGTCACTGATACACACGTAGAGTCTGTCCTCAGGCTTTGCGCTGGGTATGGTGACCTCCTCCACAAAAGTGACAGGAAACTGACCTGAAACAGAGCAAAACACTAAACAGATAAAAACAAACAAAGTTGTAAATGATATCGCTTGTATTTCATTCAGAGAACCTTAACGTTGCAACTTAAAGCTATAAATACACTTTATTCTATGACATATAGTCAGACTTCCCCTCTGAACTTCCTCCCAGGCAAAAACATATCATTTTATTTTGTCTAAGCCAGAAAAAGATGAATACAGTTCATTTTCCTTCAGGGTCATAGACTAGACAGAAACACATTTTATTTTAACAATGGAAGACACAATGTGTCCTTTTCACAAATGTATTATGAGACAGACTATCAGTTGTTTACACCAAGTAGACTGCAAAACTATTATACATTATATTGATACACTCACTTGCTTACTTACTGTAACTTCATCTGTTTCAATTGGAAAAACACAACCACAAAAACAAACATAACATTGTTATAGATCTGTCATTTTAAATAATTACCTTTTACTATAGTATAGTAGAGATTAGTTGGGTAATCAATAATTGTAATTATTCATCTCATTAAATAATTTCAGTTTAATCTATACTCTAAAATTAAACTTAAGCATTTGTACCAGGTTGCTTATATGCATATAATTAACTTATTGACTTTACCTTCTCACTTAGAAAATTTTAAAAAAGCATGTGACTATATTTAGTCAATGTTGTCATCATTTTATAGTTGTTTGGTTGTTTTTATCAATAATCAGAGACAATTCATGTTTAGTCTCATAATGACTATAACAATAAACTTGATAATGTAACATCTCTATTGGTAACATTTCAGACAAAACGTAGCAACCCACAAACAGGGTCACTGATGCATGAAAGTTACCTGTAACGCCATCTTTGTTTCCAAGCAACCAGAACTCGTCAACAACACCAAGCACCTCAATGACATCTCCACTGAAGAGAGGCAGCTCCTCTGACACACTGGGCATGAAGTCAAACGCAGCACGCACCACTGACCCGGCCTCCATGGTTAATCACCTGCAAGGACCAAACACACAAGTGAACCCTTTTTAAGGGTCAGTTCAAAGAATAGAAATGTATTGTTCAAGTTTTTACTATACAATATTGACAAAAGGATTAGAAGAGAAGCCTGTAATCATTAAAGAAAGAGAAAGAGAGGTTAATAAGTGGTTCCCAAGGTTTCGAAGGACATTCCTTATATAACTTTTTTTTCTGCTGTTTTTTCAAGATCAATCCCACAATATTAAGTGACACATAGGCCTACTGGTAGTTTTGGCTTAGCAAGAGAGCTTTAAAGGAAAAAAAAACATAAAATAAGCTTTGCCTCGGCACAGATACTGTTTGTCTGGGTGAAATTTAGCTCACAGTATTAAAAGAAAATGCTTCCTAAAACACAGGAAATACCTTAGTTTATGTTTTTAGCATGTGACTGCCTAGCTTCTGTTAGCTGTGAAGCACACTTCTAAAGTCATTGTGGTTAAGAATTAAGTGGCTTAGAATGCATTAAAAGTGACCAAAGCATGATTGATGTAAGTTTGAAATGTAATTAAATTGTTGTTTTTAAGACAGTAGAAGTTGGGTCTAGTGGCTATAAACAAACAAATGTATAAATAAATAATACATAAAATATATTGTAGGCAGAACTATGCTACCAAAGTCCTTTCTCAAAAAAATTACCTTGGTAAATTTCTGTCAGTATGTGGAATTTGAGACAGACCAGAGGAGTTTAGAAATTGGAGACAAGATCTGTGTAGTTAGTGACTGTGAATGGAGCCTTTGTTTAGAGAATTGATGAGGAGCACGAAGAAAGTGGAAGAACACAAGACTTGATTCAAGTTATAGTCTTTGGGGAGTAGAAGAATGCAGCAGCCAGGTGACCAAAGATCAATGAATGCTGCGTGTCTGATTGTATTAGAAAACATATGAACATATGTGTAATGAAAATAACTGATAATAAAAATTTATTATAAACTAATAAGTTGGACAATTGAAATTCATTCATGTATGCTCTCAGTGTATTACATGAATATAAATATAATATTAAGGTATGAGATAAAAATGCTACATTCATCAGCTGACTGACCAATTGTTAGTATACTGTGCTTGTAAGAGAAGAAAGCCAAATATCCAACCCACAGTGACAGGACAAATTACACATTGTAGCTTTTTTTAAAGCTGACTTTTAATTATTTCACCATAGTTTGTCAAAACACAATAATGACTCAAACAAAACTAACCTGACCACAGTGAAATGCTAGATCAAGTGTCTAGTAGTGAATGAAACTCGAGGAAGTAACTGATGCTGTTAGGAGGGTGTCCAGTGAGTGAGAAACACAACTGTGGGCACAAACAGGAAGTCTATTCATTTTGACTGAGACAAGACACTGTTCAACTAGTGTGCTTTTTATTCAGGAATGAGACGTGACGACCTGGATTGAGATCAAGATTGCCTTATGACATAACATTGAAATATTTGTGCAAATAAAACATGTTTCAACATGCAGGCAGGTGCAACAGGAAGCAATGATGTAGTAATCACTAAAATCAGAGATAGAAATGGCACAACTTTATGTCACAATATCACCCCTACAGTAATGAAACATATTTATGATTACTATATCTGGCTACTACAGTACATGGGTTGTTTTGTCATTGCTGCCAGGAGGGGAAGTACAAGTTCTGAATAAACAGTATTTGCTTACAACCAAAGCATACACACAAGGCAAAGCACATTGTTGTCTGTATTGTCATCTAAAGTTGGTTAAATCAAAAGCTGTTGTTACCTGAATCTAATATACGTGGCTGAATGTAATATAGCTTCTCATTGTAGATTTTTTTTTCTTCATTAATAGAGGTCAGCACAGGAGGTCAGAACATGCAGAATCACTTGTCTCCTGCAAGTTTCTCTGTAGTTAATCTTCAGAGCAGCAGCACAGAAGCTCCTTATGTTATTTATGGTTCCATCAGTGTGTCAACCACCACTGGGTCTGTGTAAGGCATAGGCCAACTATTTGACTTTTTGCTTCAGAGATTTTAGATCAAAAGACAATATAAAGCCTACACCTTGACTAAAGAAAATGTACAATGGATAATGACATGTGGTTTCATGGGCATTGACTACTGCCTTTTTTGGTAATAAGATAATACGTATATAAAGAAAAAAATTATATTGCAGCATCAATTTTACTGAAAGGTGCTGTACAATACAGCAAGAGAGGGTAAAAAACCAGAGCATTGACTGTACACAACTGGGCATCAGTTTAGAGCACATTCAATTAAAAGAAATGTTACATATTGTAGGTGAGCTTATGGCAACAACAGTAAAGCTGAAACAAGTTAATCGATTAGTTGCAAAATAGAATAATTGTTTAGAATATTGTTTACTTAAGTATACACACAGTCAAAAGTATGCCTTGTGCTGGGAGAAGCAGTGATTACTCAAACAATGGTAGAATGTAAAAATGTGTTTTATACCGGGAACAAAATGTTTTATTTCAATAATGACTTTCTCAACTTCACATTGATTCTTTTTTTTTTAATCTCATATTTTGCTATCAAAGCAACTAATTGATAAAGTAAAAGAAATATTCAAAAGGCTAATTAATAATCAAAATAATATTTAGTTGCAGCCACAGCCTTATCATAAAGTACAAAAAACAAACAAAAATATACCTGGTAAACAAAAACCCCATTGTGACATCTCATCACCATTTGTCTTTATATAAATCTTTTATTTATTATTTTTTTGTTCTTGAGTTTTTGCCCCTGAGGTGATGCTCCAGGAGGCGAACAGTTGAATGTTTTGGGTCAAGAGGCTGAATGAGACTCTGTGACCGGGATGTGGCGTGTGGCACTTGGCACAGATCTGGAGAAAGTAACAGGATTACGACGACAGACGGCTAAATCAACAGCTGACACAGTGCAGCATAGAGACGCACAGAAGGGATGCAGTTGATAAAAGCACAGAGCATTCACTGTCTGAAAGTACACTTCATCACTGAATTGTACTTAACATGCATCAAAATGGCTCTATGGATAAAGGGTTAGATTATGATCTTAAATAATCACAGAAAATAACTAATAAATTGTTTTCTTAAGCATGTCAAACTGCCTTTTTCTAAGCACACACACTTAAAATACTTCAAATACTCTACCCACAGTAAATGTGTTTCAGTAAGGTTAAACACTTTTTTTCAATATACCAGATTGTTATTTTTAAAATTAGTAATAGATATGTCTTAATTCAGATGAAAAACACCACATCCAGATATCATTCCATCTAAAAATCATTCAGTCAGGTTGGAAATTTTGTATTCGCTTTTACTGTGCTAACACTAATGCATGCATCAAAAAGCTGACGAGATAAGTAAGAGTATAAACAATGTTAAACTAGTTTTGTTGTTTGTTTATATCAGAACAAGTCTATTCTACAAAATATCTTTCAGGTTATAATGTCAAATTTAGTAAACTTATCTAGCCTAATTACTTATAAAAGCATCAAAATAAAGCATCTACATTTACTTACATTATAAGGAAGGAAGTACAATCTGCTGACTTTTTGCTTTGTTTTTTATTGTTGACCGGAACAATCTGATGTCCACAACAAAGTCCTTTTTTCTGCCTTGTGCCAACATCATGTGGTTCTCCATTCATATACACAGAGGTGGCAGACGGGCACGTGGCTATAGTTACACATCCACACTGGCAGAAGCCTCTGGAGTGAACTGGACAGTATCTTTTAATTGTTTACATTTGCAAAAGAGAAACTCAGTCTGTGTAAAATGCTTAGTCTGCTAAAACACAGTCACCTCAGTCTATACAAAACAGATGGGCAGGCAGCGGCTCTTTCTAGATATTAAAACAGCAAGGGGACATCTGCAGCTTTTTCCAATAAAGGTCTAGTCTTTCGGCACATGTGACAAGCAGACAGAAAGCAGCCAATCAGAGAGCTCGGTTTGACAAACAGTTGTCAACATAAGTCATGTGGTTTGGGAGCATGTGTTTACTCAGCCGCTTCCCCAGACCCTTCCCACTGTGGTTAATGACAGCACAATAATAACAGGCTAAAGGCAAAGTATTAATTACACTAGCAGCGATACATAACTGGGTGTTACAAGGCACATTATGACAAGTAATAAAAGTTAATATGATGTAACTAAAGGAAACAGCAGGCTACTAGCCACACACAAGACTACATTGGGCTGGGGTAGGTGGTCTGACCCACTGTGTATTTAAGTGAAATGTTACTCTATACTCACACAAATATTTACACACTCTTGTAAAGAGATGTATTTTCAAACTACTAGAACTACCAGAGGTGGGTAGTATTCATTTACATTTACTTGAGTAACACGGACAAATTGTACCTTTAAGAATAGTTTTCTACATTACATTCTAGGTAGGGCTGCGTAATCGAATTTCAATTTCAATTATGATTATTTCTTCAACCGTATACAAAAATTGTGTAATCGAATAATTGTGATTATTAACATTAACTTATGAATGTGCTCGTTGAGTACAAAAGTAGCTTGAAATTAGTTGCATTTTAATAGGTCTTTCTTTCTTGTCATAAGTTTTAAAAATTACAACTAAAACACTGTATGTATTTCATGCAGGTGTTCATTGTCTACATTTAAGAAGTGCTAGTGGTCTGCTCTCTTTCTAAACAAATATTGTTAACATAATTGTGAAGCAGCCCTAATGCTACATTAAGTTTGTTTTACTCACTACTTGAGTAATATTTAGTTTGAAGCAGTACTCTTACCTGAACATAAGTTTTAGTTCCTTTTCCCAAAACGAGTATCTTAAATGACAAAATTCTGTATGTTAACAACTGAGTTTCTTTCATGTTTGAAAAAAAAAAATACAGTCTGAGTGCACTTTTAATGTTTTAAAAATAGAGTTCAAGTGTTTTTTAAATGTTGACGTTCTGTATTTGTTCCACAAATACTTTTACCTGGGTTCCTACTTTTTACTCTTAGTTGAGCAATATTTATTAATTTATTAGAAGAAATGTTACTCTTATTTTGGCTACTCAACTTTTGCCTAGAAACTCCAGCTCATCACTTTACTGAATACAGTATCATTCTGGACTTTCCAGGCAAACATCATTTTGATACAAAGTAATGTAATCTCAGCGCTGTTTTTGATACTACAAAGGAAAGTAAGATGCTCTTTTTAAATCAAGGTTTCTGAAAACAGACGACATTGTAAAACTCAAAATAATGGCACTTTATTTACTAAACTCAACGTCATTTGAAGACATTTTACAGTTTTTTGTTTTATTTTTTATATATTAATATTTATCGAATAAGAATCTAGTTTAGCATCAATACATTTTTTGACATCTCTACACAACAGACACAAGAATATAATTGACAATTAACACAATAGATATAATATAATAATAACCTTATAAGTATATAATACAGTTCAATATTATTATTATTACTATTACTATTATTTTGTTGTTGTACGTTTGCTTTACTTGTGGTCAACTACAAATAATGATATTTTGAGCTTAATTATTGTTGTTTATTTAGAGTATTTTGACAAAAAAAAGAAACAAGAAAAAACATTACTGCTTTTCATTCGTACAATGTGCCCCATGCCTGCACAGTATTGACTTGTGTTGGTCAGATACTGCAGACCTAGAAAATCGGTTTGTTTTAATGAGAGCTTTAAAAGAAGAGCAGTCAGGCTTATTTGTGCATTTCATCTCGATGAGGCAGCAGGACGAAGCTGCAGCCAGCTGGAAGAGTCTCACATCTGGCAAAATGACTGAGAGAACGACACGAAGACGCCAAACTGCTTGAAATATTTCTTCTACACAAGAACAGACAAAGATAAACATGCACAAAACCGAGGCAATGCAGTTGTAAATCTGTACAGAATAACTCAAAGAATGCTAGGAATTCAATAAATAAAATTACTCTTAAAATAGGCAAAATTGACCAGGCATATTGTTTTATGGACAATAAATCAGCCTTGGAATTTGAGTGGCAACAGTACAAGAATGAATAGCTACTGATAACTGATGCAAACAGTATTCAGAGGACATTTGATAATGTGGTGTCACACAGTCAATTGTTATTGGTTTTGTGCTAACGAAGTCAAAGGAAACTGTCTAAGCAGGACACTGGCCAAAAATTCCTGATCTCTTCCACTTCTCTGCACTTGGAAAACTAAGAGCAAAATTACTCTACTTGAGCAGTATAGTTCCACCTTATCCAGACCATTATTCCCACAATGTTCATTCTCTGTTTGTGAAAATAAAATATACTAAGAAATAGTAAGGCCTTTTTGTAAAGCTTGTAATAGGGCTGCAAAAACTGCAATCAAATCAAAGTCACAATTTGCATGAAACAATTTGCTTAAAAAGCATTTAACATTGAAGTGTCTGTACAAAGATATTTTCAAATACAAGTGATTCTTTTGATAGTTTTCCATAGGTCTATTTAAACCTTTTATTAATCAATATGTTCTGTTCATGTGTCCTCACAAGACATAAGCCACTATTTAATCCAGACAGAGAGCAGCCAAATGAACATTGTTTTAATGTATTGTTTGTAGTAATATAAAAAATGAGTCTAGTCACTAAAAGAAATCAAGTTACTAGATTCAATTTGTGTAAATTCCTTTTTAGAATATGTCAAAGTGCAATGTTATTACAGTAATAGCCTATTGCCTATTAGCTGAACTTATGACTTGAGCTTATGTCATGAACACAACCTTTTGTCTGACAACCAAAGCCAAGTTAACAACAGCCTTAAATGAAAACAATAATAACCTTAAATCTAAGTGTGTTCATAAGGCTGTCCTTTTCTGACAGTAAGCAATAATAAAGCTACAACATTTTAAGTTCCTTTTAACATATCTTTCTATCCAGAAAAACTAAAAAACACACAGCAAAAAAGCAACATTGTGAATACATTTTGTAAAATAAGTTGCATGTTTCTGCTTTGGGAAACTCCAGGGTGGATACATGGGAAAGACTAGAACTGTTGGCTCATTAATCAACCAAAGAGCACAGTTTTTACTTTTGTTTTTTGCATAAACTGCTCTAAAATTCTTATTCAAACAAACCACATCTTGAATCTATTCATTCTCTTTTGAATTCAACTCTTTCTATCTCTTTCTCAAGCCTTGCATATTAATGACTTGCCCTCCACACTCACAAACTGGGTGTTTCGTCTCTCTTTATGCATAAACATTTCCACAGCGTACATGCCGGAGCTCACTCGGGACAGGCCTTCGTCGTCCTGGCAACGGGGGATCTGTTTGGGAAGGTAAAGGCTGTTCCCCCTGTCAGGACCCCAGAAGAGCTGCCCAGAGATGTGCCGCACCCTAAAACAAGACTAATAGTTTGCATATGACCACTTACATAACGGATCCCTCCCTTGGATTCGGATCATGACATGTTCAGGGAAAATGTATCTTAAATGGGAGGAATGTGTCCCAAACTTTGCTCTATTACGTGTCTCTACAAATATGAAATGGAACTAAAAAAGTCATGATTATGTAATACGAGTACAACTTTTAGCAACATTTTGCCCAAAATCTGAACATAAACTGTACCTGTCTGTATCATTACTGATGTCCATTGTATGAGCTGTAACTCATATTTTCTGAATCATAAAACAGAGAGGGAAGTCTAAATCATGTGATCTTTTTAAGCATTTGTAAAGAACAGCTTTGAGTGACATTTTGCTATACATATATATACTTTGACACAGTAAAACACTTTTTTTATAAACTGTGCCATTTGTAAGGATGTCCAGATTATTTTGTTAGTTAATTACTCTAGTTATTCAAGTTACAGTTAGTGTTGGAAAGATCGAGATTCAATCATCCGGTCGAATAGTCAATTATTTGGTAGGGAGTTGTCTTTATCAGATAAAATGTGTGCTTTGGACCAAAAGCTAAACTTTGAGGGAGAATATTGGTATGTATTTTATTGTTTTTCTCTGTGTAATTGGTCATATTAAATGTCTGTTTAGTTTAAGTTCATAACATAAAAGCTAAAAACAATTCTGATTTAGATTTTGAATAGCTTAAATAAAATGTAATCAAAATTGACATTGATCAGTATGAGTAAAAAAATGTGGTTTATGTTTTTTCCAAATCATCAAAAAGATTTTTTTTTATTTAATATAACGTATAGTAACGTAACTGACACTTGCTGTTTGCCAGTTATTCGATACCTTAAATTCAGGTCCCCAAAATTCTCACTGGGTCCCAGAGGTTCACAAACAAGAGGTCTAAACTACACTGTGTGCATTTTAATGAACAACAACGTGTTATTTGCTTCCCTAGTGTGTTCCATAACCATTACAGTTTATTACCTAGAGAAAGCTGTTTAGCTTGTCTTATAAAAATTAGAGTAGGAAGAATAGTTGTGGCTGTGAGTAAAATAAGGATCACCGGCAGAAAAAAGTCAAGAGCTACTGCTAGGGAAAAAAATGAAAAAATTTGGTATAAAAACATCTTAACTTGAGCTGCAACAACTATTCTTTTGTTCTGCTCAATCAACATAAATTATTTTGCTCAAGTAGTACTTTTTTAATTGCGCTACTAGGAATTTTGTCTTATACACCGATATATTGCTTAAAGCTAACTTTGTGCGACACGGTTTACATTTGGAATGGTTTAACCTAATTTGCTGTGTTTATTAAGGCAACCACAGCAGAGGGTCATTCACACATGAAACACTTGTAAACTGATACAATTGCCTCAAGTTTCTCTTAAGTGCAGATATGAGACACCAAACCCACTGCTGCATTATTCAGTGATAAGAACACGTGTCTGATCGAGACTGAGAAATTCAGACTGGCCGATAACTACGAACGCTTAACAACATAACAACATTAACCCCAAACAAGAGCATGTGACTGACTGTAAAGATTACTGCGGTATAGAGAAGCCTATGCAGTCTAAGTAGAGGAGTGTCACAGTACTGTAACTACAATACATTCTGAATATAAGAAAGCAGGATAAAGGCTTAAACACAAACCCTTCAAATATGCTGCATCTTTAAACAAATAAACAAAATCTTTTAATCTCACAACAAAACAAGGTAAACAAACAATAGGTGTTTGGTGAATGGGTGGGTTAATGCCCTTGTGCCGCAGTCAGAAGGTTGTGGGTTCTATTCTGTAACCTGATTAACCTAACAGACACTTGCCTAATGAGTTTCTTCACCTGACATCACCACAGTCTATAGGTCAATAATATTGTGCAAATGGAAGCTAGCCAAAATGAAAAGCTACATGTTAAAGGTGGGGTAGCTGATTTTCACACTGCAAACATGATTCAGGCTTTAAATCCTTCAAGAGATGGTTATTATCGATGTGTATTCATTTTGTTTGCAATTATGGTCAATAAACCTCAGTTTACAAACAACAAAGTGAAACTGGAGAGGACCACCCAAGCTCAGCCAATCAGAGCGCTGCACTCACCCCTGATGAAAACTAAAATTCTTTAATATTCAACTCACGCAGTACAAAGTGGTCTATTTTTTTTTAAAGATGCATTGATATCATATACTTTTTAGTGGAAAACACAAAGCCCTAAAGAAGTGCAGTTTTTTGTTGTTTTAATACAAAAGTTATTGGGTCCAGCCAATAATATAAAGCAGCAGATTGTGTGACATACCTTTAGATATTTTTGGCAAAGTGCAATATAAATAATTAAGGAAAACTGTCTTTTTCCCATCATCATATTCTAGAAGGTAGGTTGCAGCCCATTTTCGCTCTGATGTGGTGTTGGATAGTCCTCCTGGTCCTATCCTGATGTTTAATTCTTACTAATCCAGGTGGGCTTTTTAGGTTTATTACTGGTTTGTTAAGTCACAGTTTGAATTGCCTATACTGTATATCAATCAATGTCACAGATAAACCAAAATGACAGGACTAGCCCACAAAAAATCAATTTCAGCAAAACCCACAATTAGTTTAAGATCAAGAAACTTTATGAACTATACTTGAGCATTTAATGACAATATATTTTCTATTTTACTGGAGAATTCTGAGCAAACACTTGAGCTGTTGTTTTGGTTTTAGTTTGACCACAAGTGACACAGACAGATGAGGATTATTTGGTCTACAGTTCAAGTGCTCAATGCCATCATTCACGTCATTAGTTTCTTTCTGAGTGCTGGACTCATCGGGAAACCTTTTCTGTCCATTGTCCCGCCAAATCACTGTCACCACTTTGCAATAACAGCATAAAAACTGTCCCCATCTTTTCAGAGTCAAGGTAGCTGAAAATTGTGTGCGTAAAAGTTGCACCACCATCGAGATTTAATGAAAGATGGACCGGGTATCACATGATCACAGCAGAAAAAATATACCTGTTTGTGTTCTTACCTTCAAACCATCTCCAATTATAAATGTGTAAATCCAGTTGCATGAAATATCCCAATTTTTTTCTTCTTTTCTTTTCTGGTGTTGGTGGTGATGTGGTCGCAGCGGCAGCGGAGGAGTTGCGTCTTTTGGCTGTAGTACGAACAACTTTGGAGCGCTCGGGATACACTTCTCCACGGTTTAAGGCGCTGACATGATCCGTGGATTTACCGTGAAGGTGAAGAAAACATGCTGCCGGTGGAAAGTGTGGCGGTGGGTCAGCTTTTAGTCGCTACGGAGTCAGCTGTCATCACGTTAGAAACTGGTGAAGTTGCTTTGCGCTCACCATGCCTCCGACACGGCGCCACCCACTTTTTCCACACCACCAGAGCTGCCCCAAATCATGCCTGTCTGAAATTTACCAGCATAGCAACAAAAATTAGCAGATAGAAAATAATTAATTAATTGACTGAGTTTGTGTGTTTGAGTATTAACAAAGGGACAAAACCGGGGCTAAGGTTACTAAAATACAGTAGACACGTTAGTTTTTAGCTGAATGTGCACAGGATGGCTATATTCCAAGAAGAGATTTGGAGCTTGAAGACAAGACAGTGGTATGCAAATTACAAGTCACAAATATGAATTAACTATCTGTTTTGCAGATGAACTCTGAGAGTTCAGCCATAATGGTAATGTTTCTAGTCTATCTCAATCTCTTCTAATTTACTGGGAATGTATAACTCTTCCTATTGGATTTTTTAGGCTAAACCAAATGCAGGCAGACATGCTGAGGAAAGTTTATAAAATGTTAAAGGGGCTAAATATGTAAAATGTACTTTTCTGAGTTTTTAACCATGTTGCAACCAGTGTTCTCTAAACATTAGTCTATCCAAAGTTGTTTTTTAATTACTTTCTGCATGTTTGAGTAATCTGCTGCTGACGTGTTCGGAAAATCACTGCATTCACCTAACACCTATCCCCACCCACTTGTTGGTATTGACTTGTGATTACTCAAAATTCAAATTACGAGTAAAACATGAGAGGCTCAAAATAGTCATGTAGCCAATTTCCAACTACAAACAAATAGTAATTTAAGATTTGTGATTTATTAAAGTAAAGAAGAAACTCTCGCACAGTCTTTTGCACAATTTATTTGCACGACTTTTCGATCTCTCGCTTCTGACCTTGAGCTTTTTCTCCTACACACCTGTCACCTTTTCAATGTGTCAAGTTTACCTCAAAGCAAGTGACTTATTAAAGTAAAATTTTCATTGAAGAGACAAAGGAGTTCTGCAGTTTTGAACAGGAAGTGTATGGACCTGTTTCTTTTTCTAAGTCGCTTCAGATAATTTTTTGTGTTTTACAATTGAATGAAATGTGAATTATTAATCTACATAATGCTATAGTTTCTTCCCAAGTATTCATAAAACTCACAATAGTCTCCTTTAAGTAGAATAGTTCTAGGCTCCATGTGTCTGTACATTTTTAGGATACATTTTATTTTTTTTACTTCTATAATTCAGAGCGGGCAGTACATCTACTTCTCTACATTTTAACAGAAAAAAGGCACTGATTTGTTTGAGTACTTATTAGACTGCAGAAAGCAGGCCTGTAAGTTGCCTACATCTTGAGTAAATTGTAATAATTTTCAAGAAAGTATTAATTTCTCAAAGCAGGTCTTGATATTTTGATGCCATACACAATTGTTATTCTGTTGCAAGATCTATAAATCCAGCACAAACCATTCTGTATTCATGTCCTATTGTTTGAAAACAGAAGTGGAGTAATACAAACACATTTCCTGATTCAAACATGACCTCAGTGGTGTGCAACAGGTCAGCACTTGTTTGCACTGTCCACTCCACCCTGACAAAAATATGCACAGCCCTTCTGCAACTGCTGCTATAGCATCTATTTCTCAGAATCTGTTAACTAAAATACTCAAATCAAATTCTAAGTCTAGAAGAAGCTCAGGAAATAGAATTTGAGCTGTGGCTTTCTCCACATTCACAAGACACATTTGCCTTGTCATTTAGTACAATTAAGTCAAAGAACCCCTTTTTAAAGAGAGAAAATCACAGTTATTGCGTGAGTGATTACATGTTTGCTAGACCATATCCTCCGTGTGTGTCTTTGTGTGTGTGAGGAGAAGGTTTTGCAGCGTCGCAGTAATGACAGTTTCCTCATATGTGAACTCTCATGAGGAGAACAATGGCAGGAAACCTTTGGATACACTGGATATTTACCATACTGTCATACTTTCAGTACTCACCACTAAAAACAGCTATTGATACATGTATTTTCAATGACTTGTCAGTAAAATACAAATATGTATGAAGTAGCCTTGCTTCATTTGCCTTTACATTGTAATCAAATATATTTAGAGAGTGAGAGAACGAGAGAGAGAGAGTATGTGTAGGTGTGTGTGGGAGAGAGGGAGACATTTTATTACTGGTAATCCTCGGAAGGGAAATTCATTCTTTGAATACATCAGGGACAGTGTGCTGTAACTCACAGACAAATGTTAAAATTAAATTCACAAATTTTAAGCAAATTTAGGGTGTTAATTTTTAGTAATTAATAATTAGACACATTTAGTTATAATTTAAATTATAATTTTTCTCCATTGAATTGGTTGGAAATGTTTTGACCGTACTGTGTTTATGTGCACTTTAGTTTAGACTATAAGATTGTTCTTGAGTTGCCTTGTAGTATGTTGACTATACCACTTGAAAGGTACATTCTAAAGCAGTGTTTCCCAACCTTTTTGAGTCATGACACTTTTGGTTCAAAATTTTCACACCACCTTCTCAATAATGGGCATTGGAAATATTTCCCATTACACTTGAACGTGCTCTTTAAAATGGTGATTGTCTTGTTTTCATCTTTGTGAAAATGGTATTCAGGATACTCTAAAATGTCAACAGTGCTTGAAAATAACTGTTCTAGAGTACTTTCAGTGGATAAATGCTCTGTCTAGCTCTTTTGTCCCATTCAAAGTTTCTTCAGAGATTTTTGTTGGGTCAAAACCTGCAGTGTCCAACAAAAAAAGTTGGTATGTTTATTTTTGAGGATATAATTTACATAACATTGACTCTTATTATATTTCTAGCATCTCATTCTGAACCAACATAATTTTGATTCATACTGAAAAAAACAGCAATGTTAAAATACATAATTTGAACAAACAAAAAGACTGTCTAAATTAAATGCATTTTAGAACAATTCCATATTTAATTCTTCCACGTTTTTGAAAGTCGTATCCTTGCTTTTTCCTAAGTAAGAACTATGCCCTGGCAATAATCAAACCAAAGCAGTCATTTCCCAAAACGGTTGGTGAATGAGTAAGCCTGTATGTAGGTTTTGGGTGGGCTTCATTGACGCCACATCTAAAGCGTTCAGCAGCCTCTCATGTCAATAACTGAGAAAGGTCCAGATCAGAGTCACTATAAACGCAGGCTTTGTCTCAGCACACTGCTCACTCTCATTTAGGCGCTCTATGTGGCTCTATTGTTGTCTTTCTGTATTTTGTGCCAAACTCTCGTCACTATAGGCTGCGTGTCGTGAGCAGAGGGTGCACTCCCGGACAGTACAATCATTGTCATTGTATCAGGCGTGAGGACATCTGAGCTATGACAGTGTTTGAGTAGGCAGAAAATAGGGGTGACTGTAAAAATGTCTTCATGTCCCTGTTATCTCAAGGCTGGTGAGCAAATGAATCATTTGTATTTAGTAAATGAAAGGGTTTACTTTTACTGGACAAAGTTTACAGACTCGTGATGGGGCAAGAGTCAGTTTTCATAAATGAAGAATTGCATTAGCATAAAAAATGAAATAAAATTGCAAATAGGCCCGTTACCTTTATTAATGTTTCCTATCCATGGAATCTCTGGCAGTAGGTAGTATACAAAGTTTTTCAATTACAATATTTACTTCATTTAGTGTTAATTTTATTTTTCCTTTCTTGACTGTGGTAATTAGTAACTCAAAAATCCTAATGTATGTCTACAAACACATGTCAAACAGAGCTTGCAAACTCTGCAATGCAGAAAAAGAAGTGTGGGTCGAGACCCTCAAGGAGGTCACGAAGCAAAATTTGGGGGTCGACAGATGATTTCAAGATAATTTTTTAAATATACTCTGTATTTAAAAGATTATTTACATTGAAAACAGTTGAGTTACAATCATATACCACAGCAAACTACTAATTTAAGTCAGCAAGGGTATGTTTTTACATCTTTAAATTATTACACATTTAAATAACTTCGCTGTGGGTTTCGCTAGTCACCGGTTGTTTTGGCAGTCCTAGTTAGAACATTTTGGGAACCCCTGGCCTAGACTAAACAGCAAAAAATAAATACATAGTAAATGTATACATTCATTAATAAGACAAATACAAATGTTGATTTAATTCTTAGTTCCCTTCATATTTGTAAAACAATGCAATGCTATATGAATTGGGAAATTTGCAGTAAAAATCATAGCCTGTGATCAACTGGGCTAATTTAGCTGGACCCAAAGGATCAATCAGAATTTGACATTTGGCTTCTGGGTCATAGCTCCCACCTGGACACAGACTCAGAATAGTAGACAATACTATTTAAACTCCATGTACACAGATAAGTAGCAGAAAGTTTTAGTTTTTTTTGTTTGTTTGTTTTTTGTTTAAAGTCATCTTAAGACTATTTTTGCAGTAGTTTTGTTACACACTCAGTTTAAATCTGGTAGTAATCAGAAAGCTTTGTGTTTCTTGACTTAATTCACACTTACTCAATGTACTGACTTCTTTAAGATTGTGTTTTTTTCAAGTAACAGTAATTTTTTCAGTTCATGCATGTTTAGGAAACGATATGAACCAGTTAAAGATTATTTGATTACTAAAATAGTTGGCTGTTAAATCAATGATCAATTAGTTGGGATTAATCACTTAACTTGTTACAGCCCTTGTTGGAATTTACTTATTGTTTTGTAAATGTAATAGGTTTGGAGTGCTTTTCTTTCACTGCTGGTCTGAACACACTTTTAAACTGTTATTTCCTTTTCCTCTTGTGTGTGTGGTTGGTTCTTTGTTGTTGAAAAAGTCCTAAATCACTGTCATTATTCAGTCTGAAGCTAAGTGCGTCTTTCCTCTTTCCTGTTCTTGAAAAGCTGGCACCAGGAGACATACTTTACCCCTCTGCGGAAGAACACAAGGGGCATCATATACTTTCCTGAATGTTGTTTACGTTTACAGAATAGGTTGTGTTTATGTTCTCAAATTTAATCTCAGATGGTGGGCAAGAATCTTTGTAACTATTTGGATAATTTATTATCCAAGTCCAAATCCATACATGGAATTTTTTGTTTTATTTGTTAGAGATTGGATCCACAGACCTGCAATATTAATCTTTTGGTTTAAAGTCCTTTTGACTTACTTTTAAGGCTATTCTGTAAAAATTATCGCTTTTTGATTCTTTGCTAGGTTTTAGTTTTATACTGACAAGAAGATATTTTACTTCATGTGTTTTTGCATTCTTACAGTTCTTCCACATTATTCTAAACTGACAATCTGCTCATATGCTTTTGAGAATGCTGTATATAAACACAGCTTTACACTCTCAGAGCTCATCAGTAATAGTGTTTATTTTTCATTGATCAGAGTTTCTACTCATTATGCTGTTTTCCATTATCTAACTTATGTTCTTTGGTAAGTCCTCAGTCTAAATTATGCTCTGCTGCCCTCTACAGCCTAATTGAGAATAGTGCATCTTAAAAACATGACCAGTCCTCATATCCTTAAATTTGGATAGTAACATTTAGATGTATATTAGTAAACTTTGTGTTTTCCACTAAAAGTATATGATATTGCAGCACCTTGTGAAAAATTAGACCGTTGTGCACTGTCTGAAATGAATAAAAAAGAAATTTAATTCTAATCCGGAACTAAATTGACTGTGTTTGGGTGGTGCTCTCCAGTTTCACATTGTTTGTAAAAAGTGTTTTTTAAGCCTAAAATGTATACATATTGATATTAATCACTATGTGTTGAAGGATTTATCAGAGGAAGTTGTCAGATTAAAAAAAAAATTGTGTTTGCAGTGTAAAAATCAGCTACTCCACCTTTAAAAGACTATGCATGACAAACATGAAGCATATTTTTGCATTTAAAATAAGCATAATGAATTTTTGCAATGTTCTAAAACATGCTTATGAGTACCTTTATATTGTCAATTTAGGTGTTATGTATTTTGAACTTGAAGAAAAATGTGTTATAAAACACACGTCAGTCATGATCTTACTCAGGAATTAAGTTAGAGTTCATTTCCTGGCTACAAACCAAATTACACAGTGGAAATAAAAAACAATCTAGTCAAGATGGATTATAGACTCAAAAACACTGCAGAATATCTCAGAGATCTACCTATGACATTACAAAAGAACTGTTTTTTTTGGAGGAGAAAGAATAGTATCTCACAAAACATCAGCTGTGTTTTGATAAGGAATCATTCTTGAACATGACTCAAAACTTGTCATTTTTTGCTCATGTGTCATTAAATATTAACACATTTACAGCAAGTTAGAAGGGCGTTAAACAACATGGAAAACAGTAACTTAAAAGAGTAAAAACATTCTTTTATTTCACTTTTTCCTACATTTTAACATTATAAAGTAATCAACAACAACAACAAAAAAATCACGTTTTACAAATACAGGATACATTTCAAATCAACTTCGTTACATAAATACAAAAGACGTTCAGTTATTCACTAGAACCACAAACACGACACAAAGAAGTTCATTATTACATTGATTAAAATGATTTAAACAATACATGTTTCGCTGCAATTGCCATTGTTTCTGCATCCAAGCTTATGTCGGTATCGTATGTGTGTAGAGGATTTCAGTGTCTGTCATTGGGTGGGCCTCATCTCGGACCCAGTTTGAGCGGTGCCTTGTGCGACGACAAGTTCCTCTTGTGAGGCTTTCCTTTCAGACTCTGTTTTGGTGCAGGTTTCAAGTAAAAGTTTAGCTGGGAAAAGGAGAAAGAATAAATGAGATCACGTTAACAAAGTGCATTTCATAACAAAATCGAATTAATGGGATCACTTCTTTAAATGCATTGTGATTTAGCAAATATCATTGAAGAGAATAGGTAATATGACTATGCATAAAGGGCATATCTATTTCTTTTGAAGATCGTTTATTGTTTATTTGTTTGGATACCCATTAGGTGTCACCAATTTGAGCTACTTTTCCTTGGGTCTTAAGAAAAAAATAATCATTCCCAGCAATTTACATCATACATTAAAAGATAGAATGTAAACAACAGTATCTCAGACTCCCAAATTTGAAATGTCATGAAATTGGGTCCATGAGAATGAGACAGGATAAGCTTTTGACATAATTTCTTCTACTTTAATTGTGTTATTTGCCATATAGCTCCCAACCTTTTAAATTGTATTTTATTTAGAGATCCTATTGTACACAAAGCCAGTGAGATCTTAGCAATGTTGAATTTTTCCTACTATATCAAAAACTCCAGAATACCTGAATGTATTTTCTGAATGTAATCACACATGTTTGAGTAATCCTGCTTTACATCTCCAAATGTAAAGCAGCTCCACCTTGTGATGTCATGAAGTAGAAGAGTCTGAATTAACAACTGTGTTAGGCTGGCTAATACTTTAACATAAAACAAAAAAGAGTGTAGTATAGGCTCTTTATTATTGTTATTAATATACTGTATATGGCACTAATTTTTGAAACTTTTCAAAACATGTAACTCTAACTAATCGTATGATGCCTTTTTGTATGGCCTTTTTAAGGCAATCAGATCTAATGAGACCTTGAACACTTCTATTGTTTAGCTAAAGTATTTTTACCAGAATGGCTTCAGCTGGGCCGACTGTGACTGTGGTGGTGGAGGGAAGGTATCCTGGAGCAGAGGCCGACACTGTGTAGGTGCCAGGTAACAGGAGCCTGAAGTAGTCTCCATCCACGCCTAAGAAAAGATGATACATGAATGCAGTTCAATATTCTACCACATGACGTCAGTGCTGTGCTTCTGCTCCTCACCACTGGTCACATCGTGGTTGAGTCCAGCCACAGAAATCTCCGCTTTTCCCACTGGATTGTTGTTCTCGTCGTAGATAATGCCCTTTATCCCATGATGCACCTGTAAATGTTTTTATTGAAGAACTTTAATTATCAAGACATTCTTATAAAATGTATTGTCATGTTTGTTTCCAGCAAATTGCTTTAAAAACATGCTATTGGCTAATGTAATCATATATTACACAATGACGCATTCTGCATCAAATTACCCCTCATTTGTCCTCAACTATGTTGTTACTCAGAGGATATTACTCAAAATAAAATGTCTTGATAAATTCTTTTGTAAAAATCAACTGATGAGTTTTATAGTAAAGTAATGAGGTCAAAATAAAAGAGGGCAAAACAAACTAAGCCACTACTACATTTAACCTTTATTTATTCAGGTAGGTGACTGAGAACTAATTCTTATTTACGACAACCACCTGGGAGAGACAGTAGTACAAAAACAAAGTGACAGTGCATCATACTTAAAACTAAACTAAATTAGTACATAAAGATTCAATCAAAAATCTATAGTTCAGGTTTATAGTGACACACATGACCACTTTTTGTCTATTAGATACATATCAAAACAAACTAGGTTAACTGAAGATAAAGTAATTTGATTAGCATCACAGTCCTTACAGTGTCCTTACCTGTTCCAGGTAGGACACCAGTGCCTCCCGGTTGGCGAGCCACTCTCTTGGCAGCGCTGAAGCTGGAGGGAACTTATCACAGCTCAGCTCCAGAGTAATCTCAAAGCAGTTTGTGTACAGATAGTTGAAGTCCTGCATCCCTAAAAATAAACAACACATATGTAGTACAATATAAGATTCATTGCTAATTTGTAAGTTTTGTCCACTTATATGGGAATAAATAGTTTTAAGTAACAAACTAATAAAATAAACTCTAGCCTACTCTCCAAACTTCACCTTTTATTTGCCAAAGCTGCCACTATTACCGTTACTTTTATGTCAGATTCACTGTTAATAATTTATTACTAACCCAACTGTGTATATAGCAACTTTCAGAGAAGGTCAGTTTCACTTCTTAAATGTGCATGGTGTATAATTTTTGGTGAAGCATCTTCATGGAGATGATGTTGCTTTGCCTACAGAATGTTACACTTTATGGCTTTAAACATAGAGTATCTGGGACTACCAGGTCATGTTTTTCAAGGTGTTTTTGAGCTATTAAAATGCCCATAATGAAAACATTCTAGATATACACTGCCATACTATTGAACATTCTAGGCAAAGCAGTAACATTACAATCCCAAACAGGGGGCAACAAAAATTACTCTTAATCATAGTAAGATTGTATTCAATGAAAAAAATATGTTAATTATACAATTAAAATGACTTTTCAGTATATTCTATACATTTTCATTGCTGACACATGGCAACAAAGAAACAGTTTTCTCAGGAAAACATGACTTTTCATAATGCTTTAACAGACATGAGGACATCTTGGGGAGTGAAAGTTACAACCTCCCAGACCATGACATAAGACTTGGACAAATGGAGTTGTCAAAATAAACTTTAACATGCTCTCACTAAACGCGACTGTGGCTCTTTTCATCTCAGGCAAAAGTCACAAAGACTTCATGAGATTCAAATACCAGCACAGAAAGTCGGCCAGCCAAGTCCAGAGCACATAAACATCAGAGAAATACATTTATTATAGTTATGGATTAACTGAACTGAAATCCATTGCATGTCTAGACGATTATTTGAGTGTTTTAAACATTCTCTGTCATATTTCACTATAAAAGTAAATCAAAAACACCAAAAACGATTTAGTGATGTTTGGCACTACCAAAACTCTCGTAACTCTTTGCCCAAAGGTGTCCAACTCAATAAATTTTACCAAGCACTAATAAAAGCTTTAGAGAGTAGTGAGAGCCAAATGAACATCAACAAATTGCTAATGCCACTCTTATTGTTCTAAGCTTTTTATGTGGGTGAATGAAAAGAATTTCAAAATAAATGAGGACATTTCTGATTGATGAAACCTAAAATTAACTGCATTTACAAGCAAATCTTGCTTGCGGAAGGCAATTAAAAAGAAAATGCATGAATAAACTGGTGACGATTAGGTGACTGTGGTGTTTTTCAGTTTTTTATGAATATTGTGTGTTTCGTAAGTGGTTAAATAAGACTTGAGTAATTGTGCTATTGTGTCTAGTACAATGTTTCCAATGTTTTAAAGTATTATATTATTATATCAATACATATTTTAATTTAAACCATGAAACTTTTGTGTGGAGGGTCAGCTTCTTTCTTGTGTATGTGAAGACATTATTGCTATAATGTTCTATATGGCATTAAACTAGTCTTGATTTGGTGAAGTTATACAATTGCTGATCCCATAAAAGTGAGAATAGCATGAGTTAACAAAAAAAGAGAGAATTTTAGAAAAGATAATCTTAGACTTGGTTTCATGCAGTGAACTTGCAAGAGGATTAGTCTATCTTAGTTAAATAAGTTACCCATTAAGAGAGTCTCTAAGTTAAATAGGTTGTTGTTGATATGTAGATCTTATATCTTTTGTAAATGGTGTTTTTGTTTGCAGTGTTAGCCAGAAGTGAGTCATCCTCAGTAAGGCTTTATGACAACACAGAGAAAACATGGCATTTAAGACGCTCAGGGAATCTCAGGGATGTGAAGCACAAGCCCATGACTCATTCAGGTGGCCATGGCTATATTTGCACTAAGAAACTTGATAACAAAATATGAATGGACAAAAAGAACTGCTGCTTCCTCAAAGTTGATGTATTTTTAATCAGAGGAAATAATATATCGCTAAGAAAAAGAAATACTAATTCAAAATGAACTCAGCCGATTTAATTTAAAACCAAGATACATCATCCTTTAAAATTTGCATTTGCATTTTTAGATGTCACTGCAATATTAGTATAACATTATTTAAGAATGCACTGATCCAGCTTTTTCAGTTCCAATACCGATTTTGATACTGTAGCTTAAAGTACAGTATCTGTCGATACCAGTATCGACGGATACAGTATAATTATTGATTGATTGATTGATTGTCTTATTTCGAGTTATGACATAGAATATGAATTTACAGTGTTCATAACTGTAATGTATGCAATATATACATACATAACAAACATATACATAAACACATACTCATATAATACATGTATTTACTCATATATAATACATCAATACTATAGTTTATTTTATTATTATTATTATTATTATTATTATTGTTGTGATTAAACAGTAATGCAGCTCGAAATGGAGTGGAAGAAGAAAACTTATGAACTCCCACCCAAGTACATCATTTCATGTGCGGTTGCATTCAATTAACAAGTTTATATACAGTATAGATACAATTATGCTTATTAATATCAGAAATCTCACAAGATATAGCTGTAAATAAGAGCACATGATGATCAACATGTGCAACAGCCTTAGCTCCCATTACAATACATTATGAAAATGTAATTGTTTTTCTCAAAACTCAGTTATCTTGTTAGAGAATAGGTGATATAATGTTACGTAGTAGTTATTTATGTTTGCCAGTAACAACTTTAAAACAGTATGTGAAGATAAGTACCACCAGATCTTAAGTAGGGCCTAGGTCAGGCCTATAATAAAGCTTGTAATGTAATTAAAATGTGGCATAACTATTTGAAAAAAAAACAACAAATTGTGATTCTATTTAAGTTCTAAAAAATCTGAGTCTGTTTACTTTCAGGCATGTTCGAGATAATTACAAAAATTATGTTTGAATAACACAAAAAGAGAACAAAAATATGAACAGATTTGTAAATTATTTTCAATCTTTCAAAGCGCTAAAAGCACTTTACTTCAACTCACCACTCACCCAGTGTACACAGATACTTTGTCTGTTTACATGACGTCTGAAATCGGACTACAATCGTTGGGGACCACATGCGCCAATTGGTTTTCCTAAAACTAGTTTACAGCTTCTCAACAGGTCTGCCCGGGTTTACATGCGCTTTGGAAAACTGGTTTAATTTGGACTAGGCTAGTTATCTGGTTTTGCTGACCTCCATGTAAACGCCCTGACTGAGGCAAGATGGGTTCAGGGTCTTGCCCAAAGACACAACAGCAAATCGCTCTAGCAATGTCACTGGTCCCCCAAGCCTCCTCTGACTTTCTTGGTTTCTGAGATCTGATGGTATCAGGCATTGACAATGAGGTATGGTCTCTACACAAATAAATCAAACTATAGAGTCCTGTGTACCATTATAGGCAGTCTATGTACACGTACCACAGTTTGAGAAACACTGATCCAGATACTTCCCATAAATACTTGAATTACAAGATAGACAGTTGTATAATACATCTAAATCCTAATAAACAAATAGCTGCCACTGTATCCTAAACGTGTTTTGTGATTTTCTTTGCTCACCTTTAGACAGAGAGTACCAGCTGGCTCCGTTGGTGATCCCTTCATCAAAGTAGTCTCCGCAGTTCCAGCCTTTGTGCATCCAGCTGTGCGCATAAGAGTAGGTTTTGGCCAACTGCGATCACACAAACACAGACCCACCAAGTCATCCACATGTTCTCAGATAAAACACAACATCTGGAACACGATGTGGCTCGCTCACCTTTCTGAAGAGTTTGTCATCCGCAGTTGCAGCGTATGTGGTCCTTCCTCGAATCCTGGGGTCTCGAGACTTGTCAAACGGGTAATTGGCCACCACTGCTCCTCCATGTAAGTTTGCTGACAGGACAAAGTTGTAGCTTTGCATCCATTTTATGACTGCTAATGTCTCTGGTTCAACCTAAAGAGAGAATGTCACAGTCAGTGGTGGAACGTACAAAAAGAAGCAACATTCTTAGGTATACATTAGGTATACATTTAAATTTTACGATAGATTTGTTTTACTTTTACTTCAAAAATTTCAGAGCAGATATTTGTACTTTATACTGGACTGTAAAGTAAAAATACTTTTTAGGTCGAGTCTCTGAATAAAATATCAAATTACTTTTACTCATAACCTTTTGCTCATGAAAAACATTTATCATTTGGTACTTCTATACCCTTTCTTATGTAGATTTTTTTACGTGATATGCTTACGTTTCCTAAACATTTCCCCCTGTATGTGCGCTTTTACTTAAAGGAATTATGTTTTTTTACGTGAGTTTGTACAAAATTACAACATACGTATGTAAATCAGACATCTTTCCCTTTAAAAACATAAAATTGTTCTAAAACAACTAAGAAATATAAACAGGTTCATTCATCTCATTCATTTGTCAAATATAACTTCAACAACAAGCATGGCTACATTACCATTTTTAGCCATTTATGTTTAACTCAGATTTTTTTTTTTAACAATCACAGGTAAATACAGACAAGTGGGGTGGGGATAGGGGGTAGGTGAAAACAGGAATTTTCTGAGCATTCGAGCGTCAGGTACAGGACAAAGCAAGATTACTGAAACAAACAATTGTCAATCCAAATACAACTTTAAGTAAACTAATGATGAGAGAACACTGTTGTAACAAGGTTAAGAACTCAAAAATGTGGATTTTACATAATATGTCCCGTTTGGATAACAACTTCGATTGCTTCATCCCCCACTGATAACAGTTAAGCAGCAACAGATACCCTTCTCATTCATGTGTGGCCCTTTGACCTAAACATGAAAGCCTCACGGTATTTTAAAGTAATGCGTCTTACAAAGCTACACTTGGAGCTAAACATCAGAAGACTGAGGACATCTGTTTTTATGTTCAACCAGAACCACAATCCCCCCTGCCTAGCGTGATTTCTGGATCAATTTTTGTTTCCTCTGACGTGAGATTTAAAAACATTTTTCATAGCTACTTTTTCTTTTCAACATTATCTACTTCTTGTGTAGTTAAACTTTGCTGACTTCTTTTTATATGGCAACAAGCAGTTTTGTCAACAATGTGGGATCATACTATCAAAATGTAGGCAATTAGTCAACAATTTCTCTTATAAACTGAGATTGAAAAGCAGAAATCCACATGAGACATTGTCATTCAGAACAACTTCATTCTAAAGGCTTTAATAAAATAAAAAAAGCAATTGGTTTATGCTAAAAAAGATCTTGTCTAAATCTTGACTCAAAAAAAAAAAAAAATCCTATGGTAACAAAACTGGTATCGAGTATCTTTATCAAAATCAATTTTGATATTGTAATAACTGTTTTAAGTTTAGTTACTGTTTAAAGTGTAGGTCCAAAAGCTGTAACAGGCAATTCCAGTGTCCCCTTATTAAAGTACTAAAAAAACCTCAGAATTTCCACATCCAAACGTGCAGACTGCCAGTCCTTGAATGCAGCAGACTTCTCTGCTTCCATCATCAACAAATGGCATGAACTTTAAACTGTTTAAGGAGGTTGAATTGATGCAATTATCT
The DNA here is from genome assembly GCA_038363315.1 of Mugilogobius chulae. Taxonomy (NCBI): domain Eukaryota; kingdom Metazoa; phylum Chordata; class Actinopteri; order Gobiiformes; family Gobiidae; genus Mugilogobius; species Mugilogobius chulae. Next base: position 31,359,712 of record CM076401.1, on the reverse strand, counting down.
GTTATTGCAAGCATTTTAAATTCTAGTCTATACAGTCTTGTTGGTGCTTATTAGCTTAGGCCATGTGTTATAAACCCAGACAGAGCCTAATGCCTGTTCATGTTTAAGTTATGTAGGACAATAAACAGTTCAAGCCTACTGCTTGTTTAAGAATAACCCAGTCCATTGGCCTTGAACACAACAGCTGCCACCTTGGTGTGTGAACTCAAGCCAGGTATTTAGCACAGGTCATGTCAATATAATGCTTACTTCATTCACAGCATATCACCACAACAGAACAGACTGGCTTTTGTGATATACTGAAAATATTAATGTGAACAATTTAAGAATGGTATTCACATTTTGAAAGTAAAGGAGTTTTTTTTATAATCAATAAATAATAACTTTAGTTTTGAGCACTTTTAAAGCTGGAGAATATATTTTTCAAAATGCAGTAAAGGAAGCGTGTAATTAAACTTTTCTATCTTATCAATTGCTCTAACAAACATCAAGTTTTCACATGCATGGATGAATCAGCTCTCATCCTAAACAGTCATATAGTGACTCACATAGCTCTATCTTACTATCTTTCTTAGTTTGAAGAAATACAATTTTTATTAGACTGTATGGTTTTTACAGTTTGGTGGCCTAAAGAGTTGAGAAAAGGCAACACAAATAAATGCAGTTATGAGTCACGCATCCCAGTAAGAACAAACAACGATTGAATGTAACAACTGTATAAATGGCTTCTGTATAATTATATATTAAATGTACCTCTCTCTATCATTGCTTATCATATGAAAAACTTTAAATTCACTTGCCAACAATACTTTAAAGACACACTGCACCTTAACCCTGACCAAACCAGCTTGGCCCAAACACGTGTTTTATGGCGTGTCTCGGTTTTGCGTAACTGTGAGTAAAGTCTGCTTTATGACTGTGTGCCCTTGGCTTAACCTGCAACATTGGATTAATTTAAATGGTATTAATGTTGCACGGGCTTGTGGCTTCGGGACACAAGGAAATGTAGTTGGTGAATGTGATCCTAGGGCCATGAATGAAGGATCTGTAACAGTGGCACAGTTAGTCTTTTGTGTGATGGGAAGGCAGCCGCTCGGGAAGACAGCCAGCCAGCAAATGGGAAGAGCTGGCCATGCATTTTCACATAGATGTAGGTGTTTATTTGATAGTTTAGCAGTTTATTGGTGCAATATTGCACTTTGTATTTAGTAATTATGGATTTTCAATAATTAAAACGAGTATTGCAACACTGTTTTAAACTGAATACATAAAAGACTTTCACTCATCACTTTGAAGTTTTGTTGTTTGGACAAGAGCACCGATGTGACCATACAAGTATGATAATTACAACAACAGGAATGTACTTCAACAGAATCACAGAGTCAGATGAGATTTGGCAACTCATCCCAAATCAAAAGTTATAATCATGACCCATACATTCAGAATGCAAATGAATACTTTCAAGTTGCAGATGTATTTTAGATGAACGCTTTGCAAAATCAAGTAACAAAGCAACTATTGTATTTGAATCTGTAATGTGTTTTAAACTAAATGACAGCGTTTAGATAGATTTGACAGTAATATAAGCAAACACAGCGACAGTGTTTGGGTTCTGAATGGAGCCAGGTAAACAAACAGTTACAAAAAGAGGCCACTATGCCATATTACGTTGTTGCACAGAAACTTTAATCTTGACTATTTAAAGAGGCACTATGTCATTTTCCGGAGGATACACAACCTCGCCATAGTCATTTCATTGTTTTACCTAGAGCATTGTTTATCAAACGGTGGTATATGTACCACTGGTAGTACTTGGACACCTTTGCAGTTTAAATGTTTACTTGATAAATGGACGTTTTGTTCACTTTTTTATCTACCTTGTGTCAAGCTACTTTGACAATGGTGTACTCATACTCAAAACCTAGTTGTGTCATAATTTACACCTGGAAAAGTTTCAGCTAACAGATTTTTTTTATTCCTTGGTGTGAAAAGTCTGAGAAAAAATTAAATATTCTATTATATGGATTTCAACTTACTTAATTCACCATAGAAACATACTAAATCATCACCATACAGACCAGTTTGTAAAGCAGATAAAATGGAGCTGACCTGTTGTTCCCAGTTGTCCGGCAGAGGCAGGTGATGGTTGCGTCCGTTGGTTTTCTCATAATAGTACATGAGAGCATTCAGATCAGGAAAGTTGCGGTTCAGATCAATTTCTCTAGCATTCCCACGACCAACTAAGTAGCCATTGAGCTCTGGACCCTAGTAAGACAAGCACAAATTTGTAATGTAACTAGCCAAATATTGATATAAAACCAAATCAATAAGAACATATATATATTATAAAAAGCTTAGCTCTACAAAAGACTTTCATAATATGATTTATGAGACCACAACAGCAAAAAGATTTATACTCATGCGCTCATTTTAGTATGGAAAAAAGCATTTGTTTCCCCCCAATAACTTTTATTTAGTTTGAAATACCACACTCTTGGCCTTCTGCATCAATATTTCCGTGAAATGATTCAATACTGACTTGACCCACAATTGGTATTTATTTTTCCCTCACAAAGTCAAATCCGTCTTCTCACATTTGCATATTATTTAGGCAATTCTCTTTGATCCAGGTTTAGCACAAACAGTATTCTGGAAGTTGTACTGCATTTTAAATTTGAATCTAATGTTAAATGTATTCTCTCCTATCGTTTTGCAGATGCTGTTATGGCTGCACATCTGTTGACAAATTACAGTGTGGTGTGCATGCGTGCGTATGACATATAATTTGAATCAAAGACATTGTGCACACACGTATGCATTTTAAAGGAGGTTGAGTCCAATGGGATGTTTCATGCTCCATTTAATTCTAACTGAAGAACTGATTCATGTTATTATTACAATAAAATCACATTAAGTCCTTTGTACAGATGGACTTAGAATAAAAACATGTTGGGTTAATCACATGGCAGGAGGGTTACGTAAGTTTACAATTGTATTTTTCATTGGCATAAACAAAGAAACTGGAGAAAACAATTTGGTAAAAAAAAAAAAAAAAAAAGAACTTTATGGAAATCTAACTATGAGGCAGCACAATGCATTTACGCTTTATGCCAATGCCAATGTGCATCACTGCTTGAAGAAAGAAGAGCCACAAAAGAATATATGTTGAGAGTTTTCATTTACATGTTAAATTGAGGTCTTGTTACCTGTCGAGCAGCCACTTCATATCCGTCTGGGTTCATGGAGGGCAAGATGTGAATGCGTGTGTCGTAGATCAGTTGTGTGATCCTCTGATTTCCTGCTCGATACTCCTCACACAGGAACTGGGCAAGTTTAATGAGAAGCTCGCGACCCAGCACCTCATTGCCGTGCATATTGCCAACATACTTGAACTCTGGCTCCACTGGGGGAAACAAGTGGAAAAGACGGGTTACAGGTCACAAAAGCCAGGAGGGTTACACGATGTTTAAATTGGCTATAAGCAGACACAAATACCACTCTAGTTTTGATTATAATTGCTACAGGAAGCCCCTTGATGCAAAGCTACAGGGGCTGCTATAGTTTAGGACATAGTGGGAGAGGTGAGTCTGTCTGAATTATTTGGATAGGCTCTTCTAACCTTCCTGTGGTTATCAGTCACTGATTGGTTAAGCTGCTTGTCCAAACAGCCTCCTGTTCTGTATAGAGTTGCTCCTCTCGGGGGTTTCTTCATCAATCACAGTGTGAGTGCTGAGTGAACCCTCAAACACCACAGTTAGACAAAACAAACAGAGCTATTTCATAAAAAATAACTTCTTATGTATGGAGTATGAGGATAATTATACACTAATTATACACTCATAGAAAATGTGGGTAACTGATACTTTTATGAACATCCTTTTCTAATTGCTTAAGGCCTCAAATAGTTCTTAGTACAATTCACCTCCGTTTCTTTAACAAGAGGCCAACTGGCTGTGGGTTCAGAGAAGACTGTTGGCTGCAGCGTAGAGCACAGAGGCATGCTCCTGCTCTGAGCAGCATGTGAAATACATGTCGTTCCTAATGGCAGAGGGTAACTGACCGGAGGTCAGCCCTCATGAAGTACACAGTTCCTGTTTTTCACTTGGTCACCTTGCAACAGAAACGCTCACATCCTTCCATTCTCCTGAAGGAAGCCTTTACGTGTGCAGACGCAGAAAAAAATTGCAAACTCAACCTTGGCCAAAACAGCATTCCCTGAAAAGCCCAGAGCAAGTAGCTGCACATGAATTATGCCAAGAGCTGATAGACAAGTGTTACCATGTCGTTTGTTTTTTGTATAAACACACTCATTGTGAGGTTATGGTTTCCACTTTGTGAGTGATAGCTAAAATAAACTTAACTTGACTCAACTCAGTAGTTATGACCTATGTGAAGGAAGAAAAAACTTTAGTAAATCATATGTCTGCTACAGATCAAATTGCAATATCTCAATATCAAACAATAATCAAAACATGTTGTTTACAATAATTATAAATAATTTAAAATAAAGATCTGACATTTCTCACAGTCTTAGGAAACCACAATGCTGACTTCATCCAAGTGTAAACAAAAGCATCACTTGCCATGGGCGTAACAACAGTGTCTGAGAGTTACCCACATGCTTCATGAACACCCGGGTTGTCACTGAACTCCAGCACGTAGAGATGCCGCCCCTCCACGCTGCGGCCTATGCTGTAGATGCGTGTGATGTAAGGGCATTCGCTCTGCACGGCAAACAGGGCGCGCACCATGTCCTCGTAACGGTGATGCCTGAAGTCTGCACCCCACGTCACCCCCATCAGCCCGGGCACAAGGGCACACAGCCAGGCCAGCAGGCTCCAAGTGTGCAGCATGGTCCAAACTTCACACAACACAAGCTTAATCAATCCACGTCAGAGTCAGATGTATCTCCTCACAAAGTCATGCTGCCTACTTTCTGTTGGGCTGTTGCTAGTTTGATTCCTCTCTCCTCCTCTCCACAGATACGGGCTTTACTCCAGAGCACGTAAGGACAGCCCCCGTTTGCTCTGCCTTTGTCTCACTCTCCTCCTCCTCAACAGCTGCCCCTCTCTCCCTCTCTCTCCTCTGCTCTTTGGGTCCTTGTCAAGTACATGCTACTTGCTTTATTGCCACTTAGAATACTTCTGCCTCAAGTGGTTCACCCTGCCGCCCCTCGCTCCCTCTTTTATGCCTTATTCTTGCTCTCTACTCTTCCCCTGGGAAACAGGGTTGTTACCAGGGCACTGCTCTGGACAAGCCCTACAGCCCCCAATCACCCATTCATTAACTCTTAAGTCAACACAATCTTTAAGTACAACCCCAATGCTAGAAATGTTGGGTCCATTCACTAATAATCTTTAAATCTCACAAAAACAATTTATTATCTATTTAATAGTAATATAAATGCAGGACTTTGTGACAAAATCAGACTGCTGGGTGCTGTCTTATGTAAAAGTTCTCATCAAAACCAAAAGCAGCGTTTTGATTGGCTGTACTTGAGTGGTCCATTCCAGTTTCGTTTTGCTGCCTGCATATGAAACTAACCATGTGCTCATTTTTAAAAGCTAGCAACATTAATTGAAATCTTAAAAAAAGTTATTATGTCTGTGGTCCAACCTCTTTAACATGTGTAGCTGACAACTGATCTAAATGAAAGCAGTTTTAATATTATGACAGTTATCATATGTAGAACACAATCTCTTACATAGCTTTTTGCTACCTATTAAATGTTTTTCTCTGCCTACTTTCTGTAAAATATGGACTTTCTGTACCAAAGTAAAAGTAACAAATGTTGCAGTTAATGGCCCCAGGTCCAAGTCAGCCAGAAACACTTTCACCCCCCACCAGCCCACACAAACACTTACTGCAAAGTGTGCAAGGGGTGCTGTCAGTCAACCCTGCAGGGGCAGTGAGGAGAGGTTTGTCAATGTTGCTGCTTGTGCAAAGTGTCCAAAAAGAGGGAAGGAAGGAAAAATGCAAACATGAAGCAACATAAAGAGCTGCAGATGGAAAATTGTGCAACATGAAAAGAAGAAGAGTGAACTGAAGTCTGTGGACAAAGGGAAAAAAACATAAAAAATTACCTCTCTAAGCTGAACTGGTTGAAAAATTGTGATACAGATACCAAAAGGGCTGTTGTTTTGAGGCCAAATTAACCCTTCCAGTAGTGTCCCTATATGGAAAAATTCACTTGGACTACAAACATTTATTAGAGCTCGAGGTTGTAACATCAGACATCTGTAGAATTTTCAGTTGATTTATGCTAAATCAGTAAATATGTTTAGCACTAATATACCAGTCATTAAAGAGGACACTATTACATATTATTATCAACCACTTTCTAAATTTTAAACCATGTTATACTGTATTATATACAGTGTTCTCTCATAATTAGCTTACTCAAATTTGTATTAGGATTGATTTGTGCATGTAGTCTTGTATTGTCCTAAAGCTGATGCTCGAATGTTCAGAAATCTATGTTTACACCTACCACTTATCCCTTCACTGATCTGTATTTACCTGCAGTTGTACAAAAAACTGTGCAATGTAGCCACTTTCACACATATAAAAGCAAGTAAGTTAGAATGTGTGTTGTTTTTTACTAAAAAAAACAACAACAACAAAATGAATATATTTTCTCCTCCTAAAACATCTTCCACAAAGGATTGTAAATATTTACAAGTGTTGTTGACTTTTTTACATTATTATTTGTATCACTTTATAATTTTAGCACACTTCCTGCAAAATGGTGGATTTCCATGGAAACAATTGTTTTTGACATTTCATCTTATGGACTATAATGTAAAAATAAATGTGATTACTGACTTGTTCTGATTTAGATTTGCTGGCTTAATTGAGTTGACCTAGTCTTTGTTTTGTCTAAAGCATTACATAAGATAAAGAACCTATAAAATGTTGTTACAATGTCAGTGTGTAACTCATTTCACTCACCATTTGCCTGTGTGTCACTCAGCTGGGTAGGGGCTGTACGTCATTTGTGCTGGTGATTACATTTCCCCAGCTACACTGTTTACATCGGGACCACTTCAGAGTCCACACCACAGTGCCATGGCAACAGTCGTAACTCTGAAATAAATTAAAACTGTCTCAGGAAAAACACAATTCAGAAGATAAAAACATGCATGTCCTATGACCCTGACTCCCAAAAAGTATTTCAAAACTTCTGTGAAAGTTAAAAATATTTTTGTCTGCAACAGTAAATTTAGGCTGATGAAATGGGTAAAAGGTAATTGCATCTTTAAAATTGCCATTAGAGCTCAGAACTGTGACATCTCACACACCAGCAAATTTTTTAGTGGGCCCAATGTCAACCCAATGAGTTTTAAAATGCCTAATTCTATGAGATTTATTCCAAAATATTCTATAAAGTTTTGCACTGATTCAGCAACATGGCGTATACTAAGGCAACAACTTTTTAGGTTCTTTCTTGACCTAAAGAATCTAAAGGAAACATCAAATTAGAGTTGCTTGTCTGCAGAAAAAAAATAATCCTAAATAATCCATAATATTGAAATTGATTGAAATCATAATTAATTTGATTTCTTTCTTAGTGAGGACAGACATTAGTGCACTCTGCAAAAGCGATTATATAAAAAGAAACAGGCTCTTGCATGGTTACTTTATAAATTCTAACTTATCTAAACATGTGCGCTTACACCACTATGAGATAGTTAATAATAATTAATAATCACAATTTATCAATTATTAGGCAAAATCATCATTTACACTGAAAATTGATTATTTCCAAATGTAATTATATTTTTACAATGATCTGATTTAGTCTACTGAATCACAAAAAAAAAAGCATGAGAAAAAAAACAATAAAAAAAAAAAATATATATATATATATATATTCAGATCACACCAGACTTTGATGAGTCTGACATCTAGTGGCAGTGAATGTATTTACAACTTGACCATGAATATGACTTGATAGGTTGTAATTTCGCTTTAAGCCACAAGTCGGCAGTGCAAACTAAAAATTAAATTTATACCAAACTTGTGAGCAGATGAACTTCGAGAACCAACAAAGAAAAGTGAAAAGCTATCCGTAAGTTTTGATTAAAAGTTAGAAGACTTTATAGGTTACAAAAAGCCAGCTTTGTCGCCAAACTACCTCTTGTTTAAGGCATATCACCCCAATCATGTTTGTGCCCTAGTACAAAAAATTACAGCCTAATTGCAATTTATTAGTCGTGATCGAGCTCGATTAAAGTAAGAAAACAGTCTTACTCAAACCCACTCACTCCATCTCACCGGGCCAGGTGGAGCCCACGTGTCACGCTCCTCTTCTGAAAGCTCCATCTCTCGTGGTTCTTGCTGTTAGGTTCTCGGGATGCCCTTGGCCTTTCCCCGCCCCTCAGCTTCTTTAACGGTGTAATCGTGAGAAAATGGGGGTGGCTTCATGTTTGACTGTATTTGGAGCGGCTTCGAGGCTTTGGTCTTGTTTTACGCGGCTTGTTCAGAGCCACGGCGCACCAGGATGGGCGCTTCTCCCGGGCGCAGGATATTATGGTTCTTTTTTATTGTTGCAGCGGGAACAGCAGTTTGGGGTGAGTTTTCTGTCATGTTTATGTTTTTTGTCATTTTTGATTAATTGTTTTTATTCATACTGCATGTGTTGATGAATTCTGGGTCAAAATCTAAACATTTGGTGACCCTAAATGTGTGGGCTACCAAATGACACAATATTAAAAGAAATAATACAAAAACAATGAAATGAAGCCAAATACAAAAATCACACAAGTGGACTGAGGGGAAAAGTGATGGAGAAGCCACATTCATCAGCATTAATATTTACGTTTTTCTTTCTAATATTATAATAGGCGTGTAAAGGGTGGCTTGGGTGTTCTCCCCTCATAAATCATGAATAAATCACATGTAATTTTTTGCATTCTGTAAAAAAAAAATAATAATAATACAAATTTTATGTTTTATTTAATATAACTACACATCAAAATATTTGTATTATTCATTTTACCAGGTCCAAACAAAAATTTTTTATATCATGTCTAGTATATCCCATCAGATCATGTGTGACCCCTTTAATAATTGTGCCCCTAAACAACACCAACAGCCTAAAAAGTCTTACGTACTTGTCACATATTATTATATAAATGTTCTGGTATGAAATAACCAACAATAAAACTGTTTTCCAGGCTCAAACGTGTGCACTTCCAGAGGAGCCAGTACATGTAAGCAGTGTCTGGCTGTTCACCCCAGCTGTGCATGGTGCGTTCAGGAGGTGGGTTTTCTTTGGCAAGTATTCATAGTTTTAAATGCCAACTTGCCTTTTTTAGGTGAGTGAACTTCTTTACTCCTGTCAAAGAGACACTTGATGTAAAGCTTTGTCTTCTCTAGGTGAAAAAATTGTTATGTATTCTTATTTTCTTCACATTGTCATTTCACCACATTGTAAATCACTCCTTGAGCCTTGGACTATAACCAAGTATTTACAGGTTTGAAAGACACTATAAAAATATATTTAAAAATGTCTTCCCCTGAATAAGTGCACTTTTCCATTATGGCCTGTCCTAATATGTTTTTGATTTGTTGATAGTCGATTGTATTGCATCAAAACACACGTATTTTGCACTGTTTAAGAAGTAAGATACCTATTATATGTTTTGATAACTATCCATCATATTTTACTGAATAATGTATTGTAGGATCTTGCATTAGATCAAGGAGGCTTATAACAACCATGCCTTAAATTTTAAGTACCTTAAAAGTTTCATGCCGCAACCTTGAATCATATATTTAATACTGTCCATATTTTTTGTACCTCTCACAAAATCTTTGGCTCATGCATTCTTTTTTAGGCTGCAATTACGACTCAAGAACATTGTTTTACTGACTACAAATTGAAACTGGAGTGGACCAACCATCTCTGAGATATTAATGTTTTATTCAGGCTGTTCATAGCGGTCTGAATTTATTATAATCTTACTTTTTTATAGAAAATACAATACTTTCTGATTCACAGCTAAGGAAAGTCAATCACCCAATGCTAGTTTGGCTTAAAAAGTATAATCGAAAAACTTTTTTGAAAGTGTGGCACACTTCCTTTACCATCCTTTTCCTGTCTTTTTCTGTCAGGACTTTGGCCATGGTATTGTCACCTCGTCCCGCTGTGATTTGAAGAGTAACCTGGTGGCGTCAGGCTGTGCCCCTTCTTCCATCGAATCTCCCAACAGCAAATTGCAGGTGATTGAGGACAGGCCGCTGAGTAACAAAGCAGCAGGAGCCACACAGGACGTCACTCAAATCAAACCTCAGAAGCTCCACATCACACTCAGACCAGGTAAGAAGCTGTGTAAATATAGTGTTGTAAATCTGTTACTTTGGGAAATCTCCTGACTTTTAATTTTGTATCTAGTTTTAAGATTGTTATCAAATATTCAATTAGATCTGTGTGTGACATAGACAAAAATTATGTGGTTTTGGCATACTGATAAGTAATCAGAAAATTTTAACTAACAAATTGTTAGAAAATGTTGAAACAGGTCTAATAACTGTATTAGGTGTAGTATTATAACAATAAGAAATCAAATTTCTTTATTTTATTTGTACTGTAATTTCTGCCCTATTCAGCGCACCTGAATATAAGCTGCACCCACTAGATTAAGAAAAATGATAAAGTACATATACTGTATAGGCCGCACTTGTTAATAGTAAGTCTATGAGAATCTATAATTTTGCTGCATTTTTGCCTTTTATGCCGCATAGTTCAAAGCTCATGAAAAAAGTAGTGGCTTATAATCCAGAAATTACGGTAATTATTTACAAAAAGTACAGAAACATCATCTTTTTAAACCCTTATTTGAAAGTTTTAAAAAAATATGTTTATTTGTATGTTTTTATAGCATTTCTTATTGTAAACAATATACCTTTTTGCCTATCAAAAGCAGTTGTCACAAGATTATATTCAAAATGTGTTATCCTGCCTATCCCTATATTCAATTGAGATTACAAAATGCACAAGGTTTGCACAATTGACAATTCAGTTGATATTATCAAGTTATCTCAAAGCCTTGTAAACTTAGTTTTGTTTTGTGTTTTTGTTAAGTAAAGTGTGAGCTGTACCTTGATTCAAGCAAACATTTAGTCTTTATTGCTGATACCTTTTTTCCAGTTCTGCATTGTCCTAAACTTCACTCATTATGATGTACACCTGTATTACAGATGACGCCAAACGTTTCACAGTGAAAGTCCGTCAGGTCGAGGACTACCCTGTGGATCTGTACTATCTGATGGACTTGTCCTACTCGATGAACGATGATCTTTTTCGGCTAAGGACACTGGGCCGAGGTCTGGCTGAGGCGATGAACCGAACCACCAGTAACCTGAGAATGGGCTTTGGGGCTTTTGTGGACAAGCCTCTGTCTCCATACATGTACATCTCACCCAAGGAGGCTGTGAAAAACCCATGTTACAGGTACCAAATATATACAAGTATTTTCTTCACTTATATTACACTAGAGTCAGGGTTTATTCAAGATATTTGCTATGACTTGAATGGCTTATTCCTCCCAAATTTAAATGACAAATGGTCTCTATTTACTACTCTTCATTTTTCAGTGAACTCAAAGCACATCCCGGTCACACCTATTCACACACACACAGTCACATCAGTGTGCGCAGACCAGACACTGTTGCAAGGAGGGGTTAAATGTGTTGCCCAAGGACACAACTACAGTTATGGCACCTTGCATTGCAGCGAGTCCATTCTTGCTTAGGTTCTGCGATCTTAAAGGACCTGGCATTGAAAGTAGTGATCAAATGATTTCTGTAGAAAAACATCCCTTCTTGCCTTTATTTACTGTAATCAATAAAATTTTATTTTTTATTTGTTTGATTGTTTCTATTAGCAAGATATATACGTTATTCAAAGAAACATTGCTAAACTTAATAAACTTTACTTTGGGGTGGTTATAGTCTTCACTTTAATAAGAAAAACAACAGGGTGATGTATTGTTTTCATATAGTCCTGCTAATCTGTGTTCAATAGGGTTCAATAGGGAAGGAATAGAAAACTTATGCTAAATCCCCTGAATGTCCGAATTTAAATATTTGCAATGGTTGGAGGAACACAAAAAAAATCTAATTTAACCAATGGCATTATAAAGTTAAGGATGAGCTTTTTCAAGTTGAACTTTAAATGGCTTGTTTAATGGAAACCAACAACATGTAGCTCCACTTAAAAATCTCTTCTTTTTACTACAATCGTCCTTGTGAAGTTGTTTTGGAGCTGAACAGTGATGTCATTCTTGTGGCTCTACTTGTACATAGTCATTTAATTGTGATACAGTGAGTGAGGTGGTGTTTACGTCTTGCAGTGTTGCCAGGTCAGCTGTTCTGAGTTAACCACAAGTGATCTTTGTGGAGTTACAGTCACACTGAGAGGAGATGCTTAAGTTGATTTAGTGGTTTGGGTCATTTACTTTCTTGATTACACACAATCAGCCATGTTATGCAATACTCATCAGAAAAATTAGGGCCCAGTGGAAGTGGGATTTTAAAAATTACTTTGCTTGATCAATTTATTTGAAAATTGTATTTTTCTAGTAATAGATAGAGGAATACTGAAAAATGTGATGGTGCACTGTACAGTTTTTTTCTTGTTTGGGTTCAGTGTGCATGTTTTCTTGGAGATTGAACATCTTTGCCTAGAAAGTTCCACAATATAACCTTAAAATCATCCCCAAGTATGAATGTAATTACATAAATATACACCTAAAACTTTTTGAAAAACATGTATTCTTAAAATGATCAGATTGGCCTCTCTACAGCTCACCTGTAAATTAGTTCTAGCAACACCAATTTGTCTCCATACACAGAAATGCATAAGTTAAATTCTTTGACTGCACAATATGCAATTTTATAGAGAAGTATTTGTGGTTTATGTTTTAAATAGCAATATGCAAAAAGCAAAAAAAAAAAGCATAACAAAAGATCGAATTGTTAATTGCATCCATAAAATTGCAATCAGCATCTTACAGCTCTATTTAATGCAGTACTTTGGAACATAGTTGGCAAAGTCATGGAAACAAACAGGTGGGACACTATCTAACAGAAGAGTTTGGCATAAGTCTTTGTAAAGAAAACAAATACCACAGTAATACCAAAACCATCTCTTTCATCAAACTACAAATCCTTATACAAAACATATTGTTCATATAAAACTCTCTTTTGACTGACAGCATCAACACCACCTGCCTGCCCCAGTTTGGCTACAAACATGTGCTGTCACTGACGGAGGAAGTGGGCCGCTTCACTGAGGAGGTGAAGAAGCAGATGGTGTCCAGGAACCGGGACGCCCCCGAGGGAGGCTTTGATGCCATCATCCAGGCCGCCGTGTGCAAGGTAAAGCACACGCACAAACTAATCACCTCGCATTGATCGCATTCTTCAGTCGCACTGTAATACAAACATGCGTAAATAATTTAGAAACAGAAAAATATTAAATAATGTATATCTTTTTCTTGGATTTTGCTCACATAAAGAGGATATACATTTAAGCGAAGTATTTAGGTTACATCACATTTTGTAATTCATCTTTTGGGTCATAAAGTTATGCTTGATGTAAAAGTAATTTAAAAAGATGTGTTAGTTATACTGTATTATCTCATACTGTATAACACAAAGAAAATGAAAAAAAAAAAAAAAACTGCTTAGCTTAAGGCTTGACTTAAGTTTGCACTAAACAAAGTCAGTCGGCCCACATATAATGTATTCTGATGTGGATGTGCCAGCTGTTTTTGTTATAGCTTAACTACAATCCAGTCAGTGCAGTAATGTTATTTTGTGGATCAGGAGAAGATTGGCTGGCGTCCTGGAGCCTCCCACCTCCTCATCTTCACCTCAGATGCAAAGACTCATGTGGCTTTAGACGGTCGCTTGGCTGGGATTGTTCAGCCCAATGACGGGAAATGCCACCTCAATTCTGAAAATATGTACAGCATGTCCACAACTATGGTGGGTGCATCATTGTTCTTATCTGCTTCATTGTGCGTGCATTGTTATGTGGTTTTAATGTTTTTTGTCTCTTTGTCTCAAAAGGATTACCCGTCGCTGGCCTTAATTACAGAAAAGATGTCTGAAAACAATATAAACCTCATCTTTGCAGTCACCAATCCTGTGGTCCCTCTTTACCAGGTCAGAAACACCACAATTATTTGTTGCCAAATGTCCAGTAACCACAGCTCTGAAGTGTGATAACACACATGCCTCTCTTTGAACAAGGTAACAAACCATGTTTACACACCAAAAACAAGAAACAAATTACACCCTGTCATAATCACATTTTACACATTCTGAGCATGCGCCAAACCACTTTGGGTTTACCCAAAAATCTTGGACCTTGTGTTGGAAGAATGGGAAAAAGTTTACTTTATTATGCAATATCCTAGTAGACTGTGAATGTACTTTTTCCAAAGTGGCAGTAAAAACACGGTCTCTACATAAAATATTACAGCTACAACTTAAATGTTGGTTGAACCAACTGTGTCATATTTCCATTTGTCAAACAGTATGACACATTTAAAACCAACCAGGTGGTACTCTGAGAAATATTAGAGAATCATAGGACCATAAAGTAATATCTAGTAAGTTTCTTTCTTTGTCTTACAGAACTACAGTGAGCTGATCCCCGGCACCACAGTAGGAACTCTATCCAATGACTCGGGCAATGTGATCCAACTAATATTAAAAGCCTATGCTGTAAGTGCTGCACATAAACACACACAGACCTTCGGCTAGACAGTGTTTCAGTGGGTGACGCGTGCTTGTTGACACACACCCATGATGTCTGAGCCAGTCAAATGTTTGGGCCAATTTTGTACAAGAAACTTCCCCTGTGGCTTAAGTGTGATGGTGACCATTTGTGGAAGGCTACTGTCTGGCCCAACACACTTAGTTCGCCAACTTAAAAGATAGATAAGTTACTGCACTGCTTTGGATGTAAAAGTTGTGGCAGTGTGCATTAATGTTAATGTTGATAATGTGTCAGTGTGGATAATATTTGTATTAGAAGTTTTAGTATAAATAGCACTAAAGCAGCAATTATTTAATTTACTAACTGGATAATTTTGCATACTAATGTGCTATGTGCCTGTATGTCAATGCATTTCTATATTTTGTTTAGAAAATCCGATCCAAAGTGGAGTTGGAGCTTCTAGGTGTCCCAGAGGAGCTGTCCCTTTCGTTCAACGCCACCTGCTTGAATGGAGAGATCATTCCAGGTCTCAAGTCCTGCTCCGGCCTCAAGATTGGAGATACGGTCAGTTACCTTTATTAACGCTGGTTTGAAAGTTGACATTTAAATCTGTTTGACTAGTTCCAGGCTCTCACATATTCTATGACACAAATTTAATATCCACACGTCTCTAAATGCGATTACGAACTTCTTTTCGCAAACAGCAAAGTTAATTTTTAGTGGCTTCATACAAAACAGACAGAAAAAAAAACTCTGATTCTCCTGATTAGCGGTAGTTATGCTATAAAGTTGACAAAAAATAACAGGGCTAGACTTTTTAGGAATGTCTTAAATGTAGGTAGTTATAATGATCTGTTTTACTGTAGATATAATCAATCAACAAAGTGATTCTGTAAACAGAGTTGGGTCATCAGAGGGCATAAAGCAGATTGCATGTTTCTAAAGTTAGATAAGGCAGAAATTGGTTATGTTTGCATGTATTTTTCTTCACATTTTTGTTGAACACTTTCTGGGATTAACGTCCTCCTATTGCATTTTTCTTTTATCACAACATGTTTGGCTTTGTGCCTTATTTTCTTCTCACTCCAGGTGACATTTTTTGGCCTCGCTATTTTCTTTTTACTTGGCCTCAACTCCCGCTTGCTTTTTTCCCATATATGGATCTCTCCCCAGATGGAGTAACTGCCCACTTTTGGACATTCACCAGATTTGGATGCAGTTTGCTGAAAGAACAATTCTGTGTTGTTGAGGGGTACATATGGTGAACATCCTAGTATAGTAACTTTGAACATGTTTGTTTGATGGTTAGAAAGTGGTAAATAGTTCTGCAAAAGGTTGTTTAATTGCAGAAAAGCGGAGAGTAAATATAACAGACAGACAGAAACAAGCTTGGGAAAGAAATTGCTCTTTTGGGAATGAAGTAATTTAATATGACTAAAAAAGGCCATGTATTTATTTTTGTTAACTGCTCTCAGTATTTTGTTTCAACACCACTTTCTCTACATCAAAAAGTTAAGTATTTTACAGCACTGATGTGATCGTACTATATTAAAGATAATTGTATCCATGTTTGTTTAAACAGTAGTGTGACATAAGATGACATTCATTTTCTATAAAGGTGTATACAGCCAAGGGATGAGCAACATTTTACTTGTGTTGTCCTGCAGGTCTCCTTCAGTGTGGAGGCTCGAGCTCGTGGGTGCCCCAAGCAGAAGAAGAAAACATTCATTATCAAACCTGTGGGTTTTAAAGACTCATTGTCCATCACTGTCACTTTTGAGTGTGACTGCAAGTGTCAAGCCAAAGCTCAACTCAACAGCCCCAAGTGTCACTACGGAAACGGTACATTTGAGTGTGGCATCTGCCAGTGCCATCCGGGTCGCCTGGGACCCCACTGCGAGTGTGCTGAGGGGGACTATAACCCCACAGACCAGGACCGCTGCAGTGGAGCCGCAAGTGCCACCGGGCCTCAGTCTGCCATCTGCAGCGGTCGAGGCGACTGCGTTTGTGGGCAGTGTGTGTGCCATAACAGTGACTTTGGGAAAGTGTGGGGCAAGCTCTGCGAATGTGATGACTTCAACTGTCTGCGGTACAAAGGAGAACTCTGCTCAGGTGAGACTCTCTTAAAGCTGGTGTACCAGATTTGTACAAAAGAAAGTAAGCTTGTATAGCTTATAGTAGTCCTTACTTTTACATTCATGGTCACTAGTACAACAAGTTAGAAAATACAAAATGTGAACTATTTGAATTAGGACAGTAGGGAAAGGTATTATATAGGTATTTTTATATAGGTAAGTTTTGCTTTTAATAATTAACGGATTTAGTAGATATGAGAGAGAAAACATGAATACCCTAGCTTTATATACAGCCGATCAAAAGTCTAGGGTTTTTTGAAAATTTGATGAACATAACATTGGTTTCTTTGTCATTAGTTTCTTTGTCATGGCAGACAAGTGACTAATATTTACATATTTACATTACATTTCCAATATAAAACATGAGGCAAAAGTGTATTCATTACAAAATAAATCAAATCTATTGTTTTGGATTAAAACATTGTATTATAGTGTAAATCAAGATCTCACATTGTCAAGCATGAAACACATATTTATAATATTAAGAAGTTTGTAGCTCCAAGTATGCCTGTAAAGATACTAACTACACACAGTACACATATTATTACGACAGTCAGTGTAAACACCTTTGACAGTGAAATGTTAAGATGTGGTGACAGTTGTTTGTGTGTCTTGTGTGAGATGTTAAAATATGTGTTGGCAGTCCCTTCTCCACGCGGGCTGTGCCACCCATCTGGTAAGAATCATAACGTCTCCTCCTCCTGCACAGGACATGGCCGCTCTTATAATAAACACATGCTGGTGCGTGTGTGCGGCGTTTACAGCACAGGCTCTAATGTTTGTGTCAGACCAACCGCGTTTGTGGATTATTATAGATTTTACTAAGAGAGCAATTGTCTTACCATGTTTGACGTACAAGACCAACTTAGAACAGTAGGAAATTTGTGCATTGTGGTGAATTTTGATATATTACTTGCATAACAATGATTACAGACTAGCAGCTGAATGGAGAAGTTACTATTATAGATATTATTTTATACTTAAAACTAGTACATCCACTTCACCTCTGATACTATTCTAGATATGATTATTTACTGATCATGATATTTACTGACACAACATTGCAAAGTGGCAGAGTGATAGCACCCTTGCCTCCAGCAAGAAGATTGCGGGTTCGACTCCGTTAGTCAGGTTGTTCTGTGTGGAGTTTGCATGTTTTTCCCTGTGTCCGGGTGGTTTTCTTCAGGCACTCTGGACAGTTACTTTAATTTTTTTTTTACTTTTTGAAAATAATACATAAACAATAATAGCTCATAATTAGAGAATTTGCTTTGGTTTCTATAATTTTAAACACTCAACAATATGCACTTTTTAATGTTTATCCATCATAAATCCATTATTTATGGATGATCAACACAAAAGCAAAACTTTTATTAAACAACTTCTGCTTCCTTTAGGTAATTCTAGCAATTAAAAGAGCTAATTGCACTTGTGTAATTGCTTGCAGACCTTTCCCCTCTCTCATATCACTTAAGCCCTGTGTTTCCCTCAGACAGAAATGTCTTGTATTCCCCAAAGAACATAGATTAACATGAAAATACCTCTGTGCTTACTCATTGACTCGTGTGCTGTAATAGCCCCCAAAATAACCTCATGTTTGGCCAAAAAAGCTCAAAGTGGGGGACTGGAAATGTTCGGTCCAAATCTCTGTTCACAACAGTTTGCTATTCATTGTTACTCTCACAAATCATCTCCCATTATAACTTAGATTAAAAGCCAGTGGTCTAGTGGTTAAGTTGCAATGACAATATGTTTTGCATCATACTCTTAAGCTTCCTGTGTCATTGTTCATTTTGGCATTGTTTTGCAGTCAAAGACCACAATAAAGCTTTGGAACGGTTTCTTGCTAACTCACTAGCGCAGCTACTTGTTATAGCAGCAAATTAGTGGGAACAAATGTACTTAAACCAATAACAATCATGCTAACAAAAATAACTCTTGCCCAGACACCACAGACACAAAGGGAAAGAAAAAAGTTTTCGTCTCCCACAAACATGACATTACACTTCTGCTTCCTTGTCTTTGGAAAATTGTGCTAGGAACTATTTTTATTAGCATACAATTCAGCTGTTCTGTCTCAAATAGTTTAAAAAGAATGATATTGATTGTGTTTATTCTGTAATTACAGGTTGGGATAAAAAAGAATGACATCCAATTGTGGTTAATGATTATAATTCAAACTAGTAATTTACAGGGCACAAACAGTCACACACAGTTATATTTTGAGGTTTTGTTTGCTGTGTTGAATGTGAAGCACAATTGCTTTAAAAGATTAATATTAGTAAAACAAAAAATGTAAACCCCAAGGACACTTTTATTTTATAATGTATTCTTTGTTAATAGGTGTGTCAGCCTGCTAATATAAGAAAGCAAAATGTTTGATGGCCAATTTGATAGAAAATTTGGCTGAAGTATTGTAAAACTTATGTGTTGGTTTTCTTTATTTGTTTTTTTTTGCAAGATCAAGCAAGAAAAACATGCTAGAACCCATTTGTAAAAACCAAGAAGAACAATATTATTAACCAAAAATAAATGTCTGGTGCATGTCCATTGGGTAAATTCATATTTTTTCCTTTCGTTCTGAGTTGCTTGAAAGAAGTGATTAAATAAAGTAAAAATGGTCAAGTAAAATGTTTAGACTCACACTGTATTAACACTGAAGTGATGTTTTTCCACAGGACATGGCGTGTGTAACTGCGGCTTCTGCCAGTGTGACCCGGACTGGCAGGGTGAAAACTGTAACTGCTCGAGACGCACTGACACCTGTATGTCCAGCGTGGGCCTCCTCTGCAGTGGGAGGGGCCAGTGCGTGTGTGGGGCGTGTGAGTGCACCCAGCCTGGAGCATATGGACCAACATGTGAGAAATGCCCCACCTGCCCCGATGCCTGCACCATGAAAAAGTGAGTCCACCTATAAAATTCAAAATGAGCTATTTCTGTTCACACCTGCATTTGCTTTTCTGTTCTATAAAGCTTTTAATTATAGAATCTAACAAATAATGGATGACACGATAGTACTGCACTTTGGCCACATAGCAAGAAGATTTTGAGTTCGACTCAATGTGGTGTTTGCATGTTCTCTCCCTGTCTGCGGCTGCGCAGGTTTCCAATGGGTGCTCCAGTTTCCCCTACCACTAAAAACATGTTCAGTAGTGCCTCTCCTTCCTTAGGAGAACAAATAAAGCTAAAGTAAAGTTAGAATTTGGTACAAGCGTCTCTGTCATCAGGACCATCGATACAATTTGGGGCCCAGGGCAAGGATGCCTCATATGGGCCCACCACAATGTAAATTAGTATAAAAAGGGTACCAGTCTAGGCCCTGGGGCCCAGGACAAAACACCCCTTTGCCTTTGATTCTGCATGAACTCCATTTAATTTTTTGTCTTTTTGACTTTAGTCTGGGCCAATTATTAGCTTCAGACCTATACTAATGCCCCCTTTTTAGTCGACTAATCAGTTGATGGGACATGTCTTTTGTCGACCTACAATGTCCACAACAGTCTTTGATTGTCTGCATAACAACTGTTAATCCTGGAGATTAGGTCTGTACAAGGATTTTTAAATACACATTTTCTTTCATTAGTTTGTCAGTTAAAAGACATACAGTGAGTATGTATATCAATTTTGTCAATTCTCCTGGATGTTCAGAATATAAACTTTGAACAGAGTTTTGTTATTAAAGCATAAATTACAAATTGAATCGCAGTGATAATACCAATAACATGCATGTTAGGGTAATATCCTCCAGCTACGGTAGTCCTGACCAAGCCTAGCAACAACATCTGGAGATGGGTCCCCGAGCGCTGCACTGTGGCGATCACTGCTCCTGAGGAGATGCCCCAGAGGCATTGAAGGATGGGTCAAATGCAGAGGACAAATTTCCCTACGGGGACAATAAAGTATACCTTAACCTTAACCTTAATAATACTCATCTGAAAATTTGCAATTAAATATTTTTCCCTAGTGTTTAGAACCAAGATTATGTGCAGTTTTGTGAGTGTTGAGTTTAATTTTGGCAATTTGCTTTATGGCCTTTCATCTCTCATCCTACTTTCATTCTACACTGCACCACTGAAATTTATTTTTATTTATATTTATTTATTAAGGCATTTTAGAGCAATAACCTTTGGCAATATTATAAGAAAAGGGTCACAAATATTGTTGCATTAAATTCATATTGACTGTGGTAAATGATTGTTCAGGGTTTTGTGTTTTACTTTGTTGCAGGGAATGTGTGGAGTGTAGACATTTTAAAAGGGGCAAGCTGTTTGAGGATAATTCATGCTCTCGAATCTGCAAGGACGAAATTCAACTCGTGGATGAGATAGGTAAAAAAAACAACAACATTAAACTAGATATTTATTTATTTTGTAGCCATAGAGGAGAACCGTGCAAGGCTGTATGACAACCGCTTTAGTGATGCTGTGTATGTCTTTTGTCCTTAGTGCTTCATGATACAAATGCTGTGAACTGTTCCTACAAAGATGAGAATGACTGCGTGCAGCGATTTCAGTACTACGAGGACACCAGTGGAAAATCTATATTATTTGTAGTGAAAGAGCCAGGTAAGTAACTATCATAATGGGCTTTGGGTCTTAGGAAATACTAGTGCAGCATTAGAAGAGCTTTTTCAAACGTGAAACATCTGTGCACAGCTCATATATTAAAAATCGATTTTTCTGGGTTTTTAGCCATGTTACATCTTTGCTCTCTCGTCATTAGCTTACCCCAAGTTGTATTTGGATGGATTCATGTATGTTTGAGTAATCATGTATTGCCCTGCAGCTGATTCTTGAGAGCTCAGAGAGTTCAAGAAATCCTTGTCTTCACCTACCACCTAATCACCAAAACAACAACAGTAATTTAAAATGTGTGGCTTAAATTTTATAATAAAGAGACAGGGGCTATTAGTTCTGCACTTTTGAACAAGAAGTCAATGGACTTGTTACTATTTCTAAGCCATTTTACATAATTTTTATGTTTTACAGTGAATAAAATGTGAATTATTGATCTGCATTTGCCCTAGTTTCTTCCTAAATATACAGAAAATTTTGAATAGATCTCCTTTAGGAGTCATACAGTAACTCTTGAGAGCTTGAAAAGATAAAATATACTACAGCTTTAGGGCTGTGGTAGGTGTACTAAAAACTGTATTAAATTTCACTTCCGCCTCCCTGAATATGCTATGATTCAGGAACACTCATGAACCTGAAATCAGGTTCCACATCAAAATGACAACTTTGGTCCTATATTAGAAAAAAAATATTTGTGCACACATTGTTGAAAATTTTTGTTAAATTTTATTCTTTATGTCAATTCAACTTGTCACTTCCTTCAAACAAGCTTGCATTAGTCCAAAAGAAATAATAGAAGGTGGTAAAAAGTGCTTTTAATTAACACAATTGCCCACAGCAAAAGTCTGTCCAGGGCCCTGTCTTTAATGAATGTGTGTGTTCAATTTAGACACAACTGGATAACACAGAAGTGCACCAAAATTTGCCTTGAACAGGGTGCTCCCCGTTGTGTCAAAAGGTTGTAAATAGCTGCTCAGCTTCTTTAGGAACATGCTGACTCTACACATCATTCAAGAAGGTGGTAGGAAATTTTATTTAAGTCAGAGAACGCAAAACTGAAGTGCAATTGCATATTTGTATATTAAAAGTGGATGTAAAGTTTTGACCCTCATCTTAGTTAGCGTACATAAAAATTTGCCATAAAACTAACTGATGCTGAGGTTAGAGGAAGTAGCACAGCACAAATGGGGGAAACTAAGAAGAGTCTGGCTTTGATGTTAGTTGTAAAAGCTCACCCTAGTTACCCTATACAGTTACCTAAAGCTCTCTTATATGTGTGGTTTCTCCTGGAAAATAAAATAAAGTACTTTCTAAACAATGGAACTGGTTTACTTAGTTGTAGACAGGCATCTTTGTCTTTTGTGATTATATCTAAACCCCATGGGGTATAAAATTTAACTTCAAAAATATATATGCACTTTGCTTCTCAGATAAATACCCATGCAGTGTGTCCATCTCATTTGCATTTGTCCTAAAATTAAAGTTGTTTCTATTAACTTTTCAGAGCTATTTTGCATAAAATGGCATATATAAATTCTAAGAAAAAGAAGCTTAAGATGCCGCAAAAGACCTGCACTCAATGGTAATAATGCTCACTATTAAAAACTGGAAATTCTGTCTTCAGACAGATGTTTTTCTTATTTGCAAAACCAGATCTAGAGGTGAATATTACCTTGTTAATTGCTGCATATTTGCTTCACTTGTTTATTGAGACTAGATTATAAAAAATGGTTCACTGCAAGAGCTGTCAATCATCTCATGTCCCACCTCTCTGAAAGATATTACATTCCTGTTTGGCCAGACCACAATGAGGGATTTGTGGCCTGGATGCATCAGACTGCATTTTTCCACTTCCTTCTATCCTCTTTCCTGTTCATTGGTATTAAACAGTTCTGTGTTCACAGTATCAGTAGCACTACTGAGTTTCATGGCTACAAATGTCAACACAGATACAAAATTTGAGTGTGCAAAAGGAAGGACAAAAGATAAATCACACATCCTGTGGTGTGGATTAATTTCGTATCTGTGACCCACTGTAATCATTCCTTAATCTCTCACTCCGTCTCTCCAGACTGTCCCAAGGGCCCAGACATTTTGGTGGTGCTGTTGTCAGTGGCAGGGGCCATCTTGTTCTTGGGCCTAGCTGCTCTGCTTATCTGGAAACTACTGGTTACTATACATGACAGAAGGGAGTTTGCCAAATTTGAAGAAGAGCGAGCTCGGGCCAAATGGGACACAGTAAGTAGCAGATACATATAGAAACACATTTAGTCCTAATCATTATGTTAGTCCTGTTTATCTCAAACACATCAGTGCCTTTATAGCCCTCATAAGACCACACACAATTTGCTGATTTAATTTCCTGAAGAGTATTTTATTATTGTTGCAGTGTGCTGCTGCTGTCAGCAGAATAAAAGTAGTCAACGGAAGGGCTGGGTTTAAATTAGCTGACGCTAATTAGCTTTTACTGGTAATAAGGCACTTAGTGGCCACACACACCTAAATCCCATCAGGCTGAAACCACAAGAAACCCTCTGGTTTAAGACACCAAATAATAGAAGCTGGAAAAGCACATGAAGCATATTAACAAACAATAGTAGCTAGTATAAACTATAGTTTCACAAATTGATGTTAATTCAAGGCTGTTTTATCTTTCTGATCTGAATTGTAATGAAACTGTTGTTA
This sequence comes from Mugilogobius chulae, assembly GCA_038363315.1. Classification (NCBI taxonomy): domain Eukaryota; kingdom Metazoa; phylum Chordata; class Actinopteri; order Gobiiformes; family Gobiidae; genus Mugilogobius; species Mugilogobius chulae. Next base: position 31,335,581 of record CM076401.1, on the reverse strand, counting down.
AATATTTACAGGGGCACAACCCTCTTTACAAAGGAGCCACTTCCACCTTTACCAATATTACATACAGAGGAAAAGACTGATGCTACTGAAGAATGGACTGAAATGTGCAGGCCTCTACTGTCACAAGATCATTATTGTAATAATGCTGTGTGTAAATATGTAGAAATTAAAGAGGACATATTTTGTGAACTGTCACCAGCCAGCCATTTAAGGTTGGTTATTTAACTATATAAAACAATTTACAAAAGAAAAATTTAATTGTTCTTAAATGCAAATAGCAGCCTGTCTATGCATTCTGCAACCTAAAGCAAGAGGTTGTCCATTGCCTCCATCTTCTGGACAAACACTGCAAGTTTGATTAGCTCTTAGGGTTATTTAAATTAGCCATAACTATTGCCATTGACCGTTTTTTTTTTTTTTTTTAATTATTGGTATTATTTGTGCATTATAGTCTGTGTCTACATTTTCTTTTATGGAGTAACATTTTTAACTAAAAAGTTTACTATGAGTAATTAATTAAAATAGTAGAACTTTGGGGCAACAGAGACACAAGCGAATCAAGAGTATCATTATGATTTGGTATCTCTCAGGTAGAGTTCAGGGTGTCTCCACTTGGCTGTGCCCTTGTGGTCTTATTATGTATTAAACAGCGCCAGGAGGCATCACTCAAAGCTCTCCCCGGAGTCCTGCGGCCTCGCCACCGGGTTAAGATCTCTGAAAACCAGCTGGAGAATGGACTGTGCGAGGAAGAAGACAAGCCACTTGTGTGCGTGAAGCCTGTGCGGTCCAAAAGAAGCTTTTAGCAGCATGTAACAGTTGTGTCCGGGCTAGAGAGGGTCTTTAGAGGGTGACAGCTGAGGACTGCCCGTGCAGCGGCTCCAGGACGGACGAGGAAACCCCGAGGACCAGGGCCTCTGTCCGGATGACACCAGCACGCACCAGGCAGACCGCTCGTCTGAGCTAGCATCGGCTAAGCTAACTCATGTCTTCCATCAATTAAAACAGTCTTAAATGGGTTTTTTAAGTTGAGAGGGGTTCGTATAAGGCGTGTTGAACTGTTGATTGCTCGTGGCTCAGATGTCGCCGGATGGACGGAGCCGAGTCTGAGAAACAGCGAAAAAAACAGCGGAGGATCTTCAGGTGAGACCACCTCTAATGCTCATAATGTGGCTAACGTTACTTGACAATTTAGCTTTAGTCAAAACACTACGTGGGATGCTAATCCAGCTGTTAGATTTTCAACGCTGTACGTGCGGTAAAACTTTTGTTTGTATTTTGGTTATCCTCATACTATGCCACTTTTAATTAAATAGATCCAAGATGTCTGTGGGCACAGTAGCCTTTGTGTTTTCTTGCTAACCTACTGTATTTAGCCTGACTTTGGTATCGACCGCACCTTGTTGTCTAGAGTAAACACTGACCTGCTGATCACAGACAAGAGGGAATCGTTTAGAAATAAACGTCGTGCAGGGATTTGAGATAAGGACTGTTGTGATTGAAATCAATGCTAGATTGCATTACTCAAAATCATCAGTTCACAGTACCACTATCACAACTAGCTGTAAAGTGAATGAAATGCACCTGACATCACTAATATTTATCTTTTGAAATAATGCATAATGATGCTCTTATTTACATAAGATAATAAACAATCACAATCTGTTAGAATTTGACAGATTGTTTAGATGTCACTGTCTCTATTCTTCAACATGGTCTGTGATGGTCAAATAACTCTTTGATTATTATATTTATTTATTTTTTCTGTTATGTTCTATAATTGATCTTTAAGGCATGATGGAAGGAGTACATGCCGGGGCTATTGGCCTGGACCCTCGCCGTCAAGAACTGCTTGAGGCTCGATTTTCTGGAGCTGGTGTAGGCAAGGTTTGTATACTCAATTACTCTTTATTTGTCTAAGAGAGAGTTCAATAAATCCAAGGGGTCATTGCTTTTTTTCTTGCGGAAGTATTCACTGAGGACGATGACTGCTGGTATTTTTGTTATGCACAATCTAAATCCAGCTCTGTCTTGGCTGTCACAAGAGCTTGCCAGGAGTTCTTTGTTTCAATGTCAACTAGTGACACTAAAATGCCACTGCAGCCCGAGTTTACAGCACAGACTAACCCTGCTGCTGCTGAACTCCATATGACTGTGAGTGGGTTCGCAAGAGAGAAAATGGCAACCTCTGACAAAGCAATCAGTCATCCGCCAGCCCTCTACTCTGTGTTGTTATATTGGTCACTTCGGATTTGGCAAAAACACATCTAGAGGGATATATTCTGTGTGGATGACAAGTTGAACTCTGACTTATGTTAAATAATGTTCTGGAACAGCCATTTTGCTTACATACTTAGATACAGTAGTTGTTTTAATTAATAATATAATACTAATAGTAGTTTGAATACATTTTAAATACTCAGGGGGAAAAAGTTTAAATATGTTGCTTTTCTCATCTATTGTATTAGAATTCAGTCAACAGCGAATCATCCAACCAGTCATTGTGCAGTGCAGGATCACTCAGTGACAAGGAGCTGGAGGTAAGTGGTAACAAGAAAAAAAATCTGAAAATTAGAATTGGTGATATGAAGGTTTTAATGGAATTTGTTTGTGTCAGACACCAGAGAAAAGACCAGTGTACAAAGAGGCAGAAAGAGAAAAGGCGACATATATGACACCACCAACCACGGTGAGCCCTCAGTAAAATGAAGATAAATGGAATCTTAACTATTTTTATTTATTTATTTGTTTTTGCTTTAGGAAATGGAAAGGGGCAGAAAGTCAGTGAATACTTTGATGTAAGTTCAAAGTAAAATTTTTATCAACTCTCTTGCTATCACTCATTTTCCAACTATGTCTTTCTAATTCATCCCATTTTCTATTGATCAGTGTTGTATTTATTTATTTATTTTCAATAATATTTCTCCTTTGGCTCCACCTTGTTTCCATGCTTTACCCTGTGGCCAGTTTGCCGGCAGCAGTGGCTCTGGCACTAGTCCTGCCCGAGGCATCCCGCCTCTGGTGCGATCCTCTTCACAACACTCTTTGTCTAATCTTCTGGTGAGCACCACCATCCATTTGTGTCACTGCTCTCTCAAAATGATCTGGAATAAGTGAAATTGTGCAGTTCTACTTTATAAGTGTAATTGTCTTTTGGTAATGCAGTTTCAACATGGCAGCCCCTCATCGACTGGCTCTGTCTTCACCGACTCCTCTTCTTGCAGCTCTGTAAAAACTCTGCGGGCAAGTTCCTGCTCACATAAAGCCATACAGGTGAGCCATTGTCTCATAGTAATGCATCTACAATGATACATTTTCTTGCACAATGTGTCTAAATGTATGTTGTATGTTACATCTTTTGCCGCTTTTGATTTAGGCTCATATTTTAAATTTGGTATTGAATAGTTTAGATACAGTGCACTTACTAATATACTAATAGTATCTTTTTTATATGCTTTGGATTGTTGGTTGAAAATTTAAAGTACAGATAAAAATCATAAAATATGTATTCTTGTTTTGTAGTCTGAACTGACGTTGCTGAAGCTCATTGCTCTGGAGAATGACAAAAACTCTGATCTGGAGAAAAAGGAGGGGAGAATAGACGACCTACTGAGGGTTAGATTTGGATGATTTGTGAACAAATCATGTTCATTTTTTTTAATAAACTAGAATAATGTTGAATTTGGATTTTCTCAGGCAAACTGTGATTTGAGACGGCAGATTGATGAGCAACAGAAAATCTTAGAACGCTACAAAGAACGTCTCAACAAGTGTGTCACCATGAGCAAAAAACTTCTGATTGAGAAGGTAAATGTTATTGAAAGACAATAGTTGTATGAAAATGTTCAGTTTGTTTATGTTTTTTATCTGTTAGTCAAAGCAGGAAAAGAAAGCATGCAGGGATAAGAGCATGCAGGATCGTCTTCGTTTGGGTCATTTCACCACAGTGCGTCACGGGGCCTCCTTCACCGAGCAGTGGACAGATGGATACGCCTTTCAGAATCTCATCAAGTCAGTTTGCAAATATAATGCAGACAGTTAGTTGTATAACATACACCACAACATCTAAGCCTATTTGTTCTTGTAAATCTAGGCAGCAAGAGCGGATCACTTCACAGCGGGAAGACATTGAGAGGCAGAGGAAGCTGCTTGGGAAGAGAAAACCTCCCTCCGTTTCTCAGTCACCGTCGCCCAACATTGAACAAAGCAAACGAAAGAGCAGGAGCAACGGCCAAGAGAGTGAAGCGTAAGCAATTTACAACTAAAATTACACTATATCACTTCTCTGGTACTCAAGTTTTCCACCTTCTTGTCTCCATGGAAGTGTTATGCTTTAACTGGAATGTTTCTGAGTTTGTCATTTAACATCTTCATAGAAATTGCATGTAAGGCTTCTTGACCATGTACAAGCATAGGATCTCATTTATAAATTTGACTTTTTTTTTTTTTATAGTAGGAAACATACAAACTAAACATCTCACTCAAATTGGGTCAGTTTTTGGATGTTATGGGCTTATTTAAAATTTCCATGTCAAGTTCTCTCTTCACTTAATGGCAAAAGTCTCTTGTACATAATATTTTTGGTTCCTTCAGATAAGACAATGTGAGGAAACATTTTAAGTGTTTACTGTACAAAAAACACCCAACATCAACTAAAAGCAGGATAGATAAGATGAATGCAACACTGTGGTACATTCCAGGCTATACAATAACAGACCCCAATTAGAAAGTGTACATAGAGCATCTTTAAATATTTTCAGTGAGTACCTAATGCATTTTTTTATCCACACAGGCTGTCAGTTGCAGAATATCATGAGCAAGAAGAAATTTTTAAGCTTCGAATTGGTCATCTAAAAAAGGTACAGACCACACAATCTCAATTGTATCTCAATGTAATGAAGAAGATAACTGATTATATTTTTTGTAGGAAGAGGCTGAGGTTCAATCAGAACTGGAGCAGTTGGAGCGAGTGAGGAACCTACACATCAGAGAGCTAAAGAGAATCCATAATGAAGACAACTCGCAGTATGTAACTTAAAAAGCATTCGAACTATTTCATTCAAAACTTTACTCATTAAAGCAGTCTACATGTTTGACACGTTTACTTACCTAAGGCATTCTGAGTCTACTAATTTATCACCACAATGAGTTATGAAGAGCTTTTTACAATCATCAAAAGCTATTATGAGGTGAAACCATGTCGATATACTAACGAGGGCTAACTAAAAACATTAACTTTGTCGATAAATCTTTACTGGTGCAAAACTTGTATAAAAGTAATTTTTAAAAGGGATACAAGAACCTAGATTCTCTGGCAAACCTAAAGGTCAGTATCTCTGTATTTACAATGGCATGCTTATGTTGTAGATTTAAAGACCACCCAACATTGAATGACCGATACTACTGCTGCACTTACTGGGAAGAGGTGGTTTTAGTGAAGTTTATAAGGTAAGTTGATATTTACTTTGTACTTTCTTCTTTTTTATTCAAATAAATGTTGCTTGAGTTACAAATGTACTTGTTTGGATTTCATTTCAGGCATTTGATTTAACGGAACAAAGATATGTAGCTATTAAAATTCACCAGCTCAACAAGAACTGGAGAGAAGAAAAGAAGGAAAACTATCACAGGTCTGTCGTAATGTTGATGTTGTGCAGTTTTAGACCTGTCATATTTTAACAATGAGACCTAACACAAGTTTGATTGCATATTTTTTAGACATGCCTACAGGGAATATAGAATTCACAAAGATCTTGACCATCCAAGAATAGTCAAGCTCTACGACTACTTTTCACTTGACACAGACTCGTATGTCCATTCCAAGTTATACGTAGTAATAATATGTACAGTTGATGCAAAACAAAAATACTTACATTTTTATATCTTTAGATTTTGCACAGTGTTGGAGTATTGCGAAGGCAACGATCTGGATTTTTACTTGAAGCAGAATAAGCTGATGACGGAGAAAGAGGGCCGCTCTATTGTGATGCAGATTGTAAATGCCCTCAAGTACCTCAACCAGATTCGGCCACCTATCATACATTACGACCTCAAACCTGGTAATCATCTGATGAGATGAGAAGAGTGTTGTAAATAGAAAACTTACATACTTTTTGTTGTGTCTTTGTCGTTATGCTAGGAAACATCCTGTTGGTAAATGGCACAGCTTGTGGAGAGATTAAAATCACAGACTTTGGTTTGTCTAAGATCATGGATGATGATAGTTATAGCTCTGCAGATGGCATGGACCTGACATCACAAGGAGCAGGAACCTACTGGTAAAAAGCTCACTGCAAGTAAGGGAATATTATACTTGGAAGAAGTGAAAACAATGACTATTGTCTACCTCCAGGTACCTGCCTCCTGAGTGTTTTGTAATGGGGAAGGAGCCTCCCAAAATTTCCAACAAAGTAGATGTTTGGTCAGTAGGAGTCATCTTTTATCAGACGTTATATGGACGCAAGGTAATCACTTTTCTGACTACTGGGTTAAAACATTAAGCAATAATTTTATCTGACATTTTACCTGCCTTTTCCTTTAAGCCATTTGGCCATAACCTGTCACAACAAGATATTCTTCAAGAAAACACTATTTTAAAAGCTACTGAGGTCCACTTTCCCCCAAAACCTGCTGTCACCACAGAAGCAAAGGTGAGATTAAAATAATAATAATAACACCTGAACTGATTTATTTGGATGTGTCATGAACTATTGACCTATTATTAAAAATCTAACTAATGTATCCAAATTATCTGCTGCATCTAATTACATTTTTCTTAATTTCAAGGCTTTCATTCGTCGTTGCCTGGCCTATCACAAAGAAGACAGAGTAGATGTTCTACAATTAGCGAGTGACCCCTTTCTTATGCCTCATATCAGAAGGACATTGGGCAACAGTACACCCCAGCAGCTCCACTCCCCTCCACCTCCAGCTGTTACAGCAGCAGTGCCTCTGACAGAAGAAGTATGTTTGAAACCGAATAAGATACTTTGTGCAGAATGCCTAAAATCTCCTCAAATCTTGAAAGTGTGTCGAAGACAGTTGGGCATAATTTATGGAAGATGCGGATTACACTTAAAAGAAAAAGAGCGCTTAGTGGTTAATTTAAGGGAGTCTTTGGCTGTGGGCTCAGTATAACCCAGTTATGCCCACATGCATGCACTGACATAATGTGGTCCGTGTAAGGACCTTTTCTTTCACAATAAATAGTAAAAGCACCCTAAATATTGCACAGCTGAAAGATTTTCTGCCTCCATGAAGGTTCAGGCATTACTGACATTTTTTCCCATCCTGCTTTATTCATGTATTCTGTGTTGATTGACCTTGGGGCTGTAAAGAAGGGGTCCTACAGTGATAATGACTGATGACCAAAGTTCAAGGCTTGGCCTGCCTTGTTTACATGGCACCAGATGATCATAAATGAACTGGGGAAGAGGAGGACTGACTGTGAAAGATTTACAGGTTTTGAACTATTTTTAATATTTTCCTGAATAACTGGAAGTTATTCCAATTTCAATTAAGCCCATATTTTTTCATGAGATTTTCCCCTTGGAATGTTTTGGGCTAGAGAATGAGTGTTGTAATGAGAGCTAAAATTATAATAATGAAATCATTAAAATAAATATTGTGTCATTTTGTATTCCGTGTCATACACTTTATTTGAAGAACAAACTCTTAATTAAATAATTAATATTTACACTGCATAATACTAGCAAAAGAAATGGTAAGTTTTCAACACTGAAATACTGACAAGTACATAAACTTGATTGTGGGCACATTGGATTGCAAATTAGATGTTTAAGATGTTACGATATTTTCACTTGTAAGAATATTGTAAATTGGTTTTAATTTTGCTCCCAATTCTTGGGAGCAAATTTTACAAGACTGCATTTCATGCTGAATACAACATATTTAAATGTGCAGCACACTCCACTCACAATTTAAGGTACATTTAAAACAAATGTCTAAAGACATGTCAAGTAAATCGTAGTTTATCTATTGTAAAACTGTGAGGTGACCCAAGCCAGTCCCCACTTGAGATTTGTGAGCATAAACTTGAGCGCCTTTGTCCACTGTTCCTCTGAGTTAAACTGAGTCTTGATCGAGTAAGAGCCTCCACTGCCTCCCGTGTCCTCAATCTTTCCTTTGTCCACATCCATTCTGCAACAAGAACAAAAAGGGGAATCATAAATCAAGGAAATACATTTTAGCTATGATTATTTCAACCAAGAGTAACCCTTATAGCTTTACACAAAACATAATGGAAAAACAGGATTAAACTGGGATTTCTGGTGTTAGTGCAAATGTAAGCCATTAACACACTAAATTATTATGAGTTTTCCTCGTGGATCTTGATTAAAATGTATTAACATTTGAGTATTAAAATAGGGTACAGCAATCTGTTCAAAGAGCGGTCCTATAAGCCTTAATAGTGCTGTAAATCGAAGGATAATTTGAAGCATTTTATTATAATAGGTTGTTATTAAAGAACTAAGTAGGTATGTATTTAACAAAAGACAAAGCTCTGACTAAAAATAGATGTTAGTGAAAACAGCAGTGTGTTTAATTTATGTTGGCACTTTTTTTAAAAAACTAGTTGATACAAACACTAATAGTTATAAAAACAAATGTAATAACTTCTGTAAAAACTGACCTGTATGGGAGGCAGAAACCAGTGTCCCCCTTCTCAACTTCTTCTTTAAACTGCTGTACACAGTCCAAAAAGGCCACCATGGCATGGTCAAATTTATTGTCCCAGAAAAACCTTAAGCCACCCGAACAGTACAATGGCAGTTCCTGTAACACCAGAAGCATGTGATAATTGCTAAAAAGTTTATTTGTAATGTAGTGTAGTATTTGTAGTTTATTTGTGACCATTAAATGTTAATTCGAGTAGTACCTTCGACTTATCTGTTAGTGACTCTAGGTATGAATGGTTTCCATAAGGCACCAGGCGATATCTAGTAGGAAGCATTTTTTTTAGTGAGTACAAATGTAGTTAGAATAAAATCGAAAAACATAAATGGTGCTATTATATCTGAATAAAATCAGTGTTTTAGTATTGGTATTTTTATGGAATTGTGTACCTCTGAAAGCGCAACCCCATTTTGTTGGCCAAAGCATGCAGCAGCAACACTGTCTGCCCCCAGGCTGCGTTGATCTCATTCCACTCCACAGGGACACTAGGAAGTCTACCCAGGCGAAAATTATTGATTGTTCCAAACTGACCACTGTGCCTATATGTCAAAAGAAAGCATTTATTCCTTCTGACAATCACTCATTTACAGTATAACTGCCACAAATGAATCTACTATGCTATAAATACTTTTTATATCAGTAAAAAAAAAAGGTTTAAATCCTACATTGCACATGTTTACCATATGTGAAAAGTGGCATTGAAGACATTGGTCTTTTTCAGACGATCCAGCTGTATCTGGCAATATCGCATCTGATTGTCGACACTTTTCAATTCGTCATCGAGCTCCAGTTGCTGTCGTTTAAACTCGCTATACTCTTTTTGGTACCTTTGACAACAACAGATGAAAAAAGTTCTAGTAAATCAGACCAAACATCCTAAGTGCGTTAAAAGAATGTGCATGTGTGCACACTCACTGTAGCTCTTCTGTGTCAAGCTGCTGAGACTGCACCCTGCTCTGAGCCAGATCTTGGGCCACAGTGGCTCTTTGCTCCTCCACTGCCTCTAGCTCTTGTATCAGAGCATCCTCTTCCTCCTTCAGTTGCTGTAACTCTGCCAACAATGTTTCCTCCTGTTCCACCTCCAGCTGTGACAGTAGCTCCAGACACTGCCTATGATCACATTGAAATGATAAAAATTCATTGCCATCAGTCACAATGTTATTGTTTCTGAGTATCAACTTACTTATAATTTTGGCATTCATTCTCTGTGATATTAAGCTGTGTGTCAAGGTGGTCTAACAAGGTGTCGGTACATTCTTCACACAATGGATGGTCTACATCGGTCTGACCAGACATGATGTCGAACAGATCACCGGTTACCTGCACATCACAAAATAAGCAACATTTTATAATTTAAACACTAGAAGAAATGTAATATCAAAAACAAAACGTACTTTAAGTCGACGGCTCAAATTTTCCATAGTTCCTCCATCAGAAGCGTCTCCAATCAGAGTGAAGCTGTTAGCACTCTCAGTGGACATCATACTGTAACATTAAAAAATGCGTTAAATCCAATAACACCAAAGAGTTAAAAAGTTCATGCTCACCGTGCAGGGGGGATGTACTTTCTAGAAACACCATCTTGTTTATTCTCTTCAAATGTCTCCTGGGAAAAAAATACTCTCTGTGTCAACACCAAAGTAGCTACACGTAGTAGCTACTTGTATATTGCAATTATGTAAGGACTAAACAGGGAAAACAATAACGCTACTATTAACACTTTTACAAAAGCTCACTTCTTGTGCTGTTTCGCCTTCGCTGCTGTCTGGCTGCTTGCTCGGGGTCACAGTAACTAAAGGAGCTGTTTAATACAGACGTAAATATAGAGTACAGTGTGTATACAGTACATGCTGAACCTTTATTACATACCAATTAATTCTTGAATAGTGACCCGATCCAAGACGTTGAAGGACGTGTCCAGTTTGAGCGGCTGGCAGCAGCGCTGACAAACGAAGCTAACCTGCATTGTTGTGCTCGAAGACTTTGAGCCCTCCATCCCACACTCTCGATGGGTGTATTAGGAAAAAAATGCCTTGAATTTGCAGTTAGTTAATGCGGTGACATCAAATTGCTGTTTTATAAAGGTGGATGCTAATAGGCTAAAAAGCTAACACTGGTCATCATCGCAAACAAAACAATACATATGTGGCTTAAAGAATTAATACATTTTAAATCTGCAAAACTAATCGGTATAGCATGCGATTGTTCGGATATTTTAACAGAAAACAACAAAAAATAATGTTTATAGCGTGACTCGGTTCGATATCCAAAGCTTCCGTTTTACTTCCGTGTTGTTGTTTACGTTCGTGATGACGTACAGCAAGTCATGTGACTAGTAATTGACGTTAAACGGCGTCGACTTTTAAATCCTTTTGCTTATTTGGGGTTTAATCATCATAGCGATAAATGTATACAAAACATATTTATAAGAATGTAAACATGTTGAGAATAAAACTTTATTTGCTTGTTTATATTTTGACTCCTGTCCGCTCGGTGGCGCTATGGGTTTCAGTCTGACGCCTCCAAGCGAGAAGCAGCCTGCAGTTGCGGGAAAACTAAAGCGGGCGGATCCAACAGGACAAAGTATAAAAACAGAAAAATAACCGGTAAGCGTTGATGCTTGCTTTTACAAACTGTTAGACACTAGTGTTCTCTTAAACGGCTGGTGTTGTGTGCATTTGTCGTGTTATATTTACGCATATTTTATTGTTACGAGGCAAAATCAAGCGACTGCAGTTAACCAGCATGACATGAGGGTTGATATATGAATAAAGTCACTGTTTAATAATCACTGCTAGTTCTAGTAACTTAAAATGTTGCCAATAACGTGCCATCGAGATGTTATACACTTTTATTACGGTTTCTACCGTTATCGGTCATTTCTTTGCTGTCCACAATGCACCACCATTTTTCTACCTTTCCCCCAGCTCAGGGGGCGGTGCCAACTCTTATAAACACAATCTGCATATTTTGTTTATCATTATTTTGCCATCTTTGCGTTATGGTCCGTCATTGACATATTATATATATATATATATATATATATATATAATATATATATATATATATATATATTATATATATATATATATATATATATATATTATATATATATATATATATATATATATATATATATATATATATATATTTGTATCTTATACTGTCACTGTGTTCTTTAGTTTTTAAAAATGAAAAAACAAGACAACCCGAAGGCAGTAGATGTCAAGAAAGGAATTTCTGCTCTATGGGACACGTTGCAATGTCCTATATGGTGAGATTTTCATAGTTTTAGTAGCATCTGGTTGCAAAAATACACAAACTTGTAATCTTTTATTTTTTTGAATAGTCTGGAATTAATGACTGCCCCTGTATCTACAAAATGTGACCACCAGTTCTGCAAGTAAGCATTAAAATATTGAAACATGTGTTTTATGTTTAATCTGACAGTTTTGTGTTTTGATTTTTTTAATTTTATTTTGTTTTGTTTCTTTCAGATTTTGTATGACGAAACTTTTGGACAACTCCAAACAAAATAGGGCTAGTTGTCCTGTGTGTAAAGCAAGAGTAACCAAACGGTAAATAATGTTGAATGAATGAATTTGTTTATTTTGGTTGTTCACAACAAAAACTATGCAGCTGTATAATCACAACCACAAAAAGCAAGTATCTTGATTATACTGAAGTAACTTTATTATACAAACTCTATATTATTATTTGATTTGTAATTGTTATAATGCAGCATGAGTTTCTAAAAGCATTATTACCCTTTAGGAGCTTGCAGGAGAGTCCCGGTTTCCAAAAACTTGTTGCAGGTTTGCAGGACATTGTACAGGCATATGAACATGATACTGGGACGAACTGTAAGTATAAATTTTCTTGTTCTTTTTTTTTTTAATCTAATCAATATTGAAATTCCTTTGTCTTTTGGGTCTAATTTAATTTTGCTTTTCAGATTTTACTGGACAGATGCTACCCAAAAGTCCAGCAGTGTAAGAAAGTAATACCTCAGATATTATAATGTACTGACCAGTTACTTTAATCTAAATTGTTTATTCTTTGCAGAGTTACAGATGTTCCAATTCAGGATAATATTGCAAGTGATGATTTTGTTGAATTAGCCAATTTGGAAAATTCTTGCAGCGAAGATGTTCCAAAGTCTCAATCCTCAACTATAAAAGGTACTGTGTAATTTGGTCGAAATGTCAAGCTTTGCAGTATCTAAGAATTCAATGTTGTTGATACAATCTGTGATTTCTTTCAGCCCAAAATGGATTTGCAAGACTCATGGGACTTGAAGATTCAAGTCCTTTGACAACAGAAAATGAAGGACTGGACAGTGGACTTGGGGGACGTCCTGCAGTATCAGAGAAAAAACAAAGCATCACATCAGACATCCTCAAGTTGATGTCAACAGAAGACCAAGGTACAGAAAATGCACAAACCACACTCAGAACTAGAGTTCTTATCAAGTCTTCTGACTTGCCTCCATTAATACTGGAAGAAGAGAATGGTGAAAAGGATGAAGAAGAGAAAGAACATGACGACAAGCTGCCATCTAAAAAGTTATTGAGAAAAAAACACAAAAAAGCTTCTGAGCCTGATAAAATACTCAAACAGAGGCAAAAGAAAAGTGTGGAAAAAGTTAGGGAGTGGCTTATGAATGTCCCGAATGAAGAAGACATTGAGCTGGACAAGACTGGTCAAGATTTAGACGACTCTGACAGTTTTTCCTCTTCTTCAACAATAGATCTTAAGGAACAAAACTACGAGGACTTTTTGGATGAGAAGGATGAACCCATAAAGGCTCTGGAGGATCAAATATTTGGTGCAGTGTACAAGAGAGGGAAAAAAAGAAATGGGAAAGAAATCTCTCCACCACCTGATATTTTAACTCGCCTCAACTCAAACAATTCCATTGATCTACTCGAGGATGGAGCATTAAACAATAGTGAAAAGGAGCCTGAACCTATAAACCTTGTCGATGACAATAGTGAGTTTTTCAAAGAGACGACGCAAATGGATACAGAAATTCTAAATGAATCCAATGGTGACAAACAACTACAGCAAGAGATGAATGAGTTACTAGATGTCAACAGTGAATGCAAAGAAAAAGAAGCATCTCATTTGCCTAAAACTGGAACATGTAAGATGACAAGACATTCCAGGAAAAAAATGCTTACTGCAATGGAGCAGGTTGATAATGATTTACGGGAACAGGCTAAAACTGAACCAGAAAATAATGAACAGAAAAAAACGGACAAAAGAAAAGGTAGGCAAAAGTCAACCAAAACAAAGTCTGTTCGGGTTGTAAAGCCGCTTGATTTAATTGAAGCTCAGAATGGTGAGAGCGCTCCAATTGAGGAACCAAAATCCAAATTGGAATCAAATCAAGTTCAGGTTCATATTGAGAATTACCCAAGTAGTGAAGAACAAGAAACAGTAGTTAAAAGCACCAGGAGAAGCAAGAGACTTCAAAACTTTGTGGAGGAGATTAGAGTAAGTAAAAGAAAAGACAAATTAAAGGTTACCAACTCGCACAAAGGAAAATCTTCTGAGGAAGTGGAAGCAAAATTGGCAAAGACTAATAAATCTCCAAAATGTGCAAAGACAAATGGCTGTATTTATGCTGAAGATTTGGGAGGAATTGAAAAAATGGGCTTGTTAGAGAAGCAAAGCATTTTAAAACCAACTCAGTCTCTCCAAGAAGTGCCAAATGTAGAAATACAGTCTGAAGCTGGTCATTGTGAACCAGTTGTGCCAGATTGTTCAAAAACTCAGAACGAAGATGTCAATACTGTTCAGGAAAGCGATCTGCAAACAGATCCAGACAATGTTCAAGTAGAGTCAATGGGATGCAAGGATGAACTGGAGGAACCAATGGAGGAGGACAAAAGCGACAGTGAGATGGACACAGAACAACTTCTTAGGAGCTTCAAAGCCACTAAACGGAAATCATTTCACCTTGAAGCTCCAGGCGCTAAAAGAAGTTGTAGCTTAGACAAGAGCGATGCACAGAAATCTGAAAACAATGAATTGAGTTTAAGAAAACAGATTGTAGAAATTGAAAAAACACCTATGCAAAATATGCAAAGCAACAATTCTAACTCATTGTTTAGTGACATGATACCACCTTCACCCACGCAAGCACAAAGCGATGGACAGTATCGAGAAGAATTTGATATGCCCAATAAGCCGATTTTTGATAACTGTCACGGAAGTTCTACCAGTGATAGTCTTAGTCCAAATAAAGTTTCAAAATTGGAAACACCCACTTCTCATTTGTCCGTCATTCCTCAGATTGTCAACTCTGGGCTTCGACTTACGGCTGGAAATCTGTCTGATAATGTAGTGCCAAAAATGCAGTCCACAAAATGTTCTCACATTTCAGAAAGTCAATTGTCCAAAGCTGAAGAGAATAGCCTTTCCTTGTTGGACCCATCAACCACCAAAAAACAGTCTTCCGCCAAAATGTCTCAGCATTTGTTACATACAGATTATTCCTTAACCCCAGACAGCCTTTTAACACGCCATGTCCCAAATGTGGAGCTAGCACAAAGCCATGGAAGCAGCAGCAGCGCACAGTCGCTCATTCAAAACAACCAGAGGAGAAGAAGTCAAAGATTGGAGTCGTCACCTGAGTTTGATAGTAGTGGATCACAAGACGACAAACTGCCAAGTCTGGCCCAAATCTTAAAGCCTAACTCGGGTAGTGGCGTTCCTAAAAGTCAAAAGGAAAAAGAAGACTCCATTGAAAAATGTTTAACAAATGAGGAGGACCAGGCAAACCGCACACCGACATGTCCCAGTCCAGATTATGTGAACTCTAGCCAAGCATCAGTTGACTTGTTTGGGACGCCTGAAGAATGTAAGTATCTAGACTTTTAATATGTTTATCTTAAAAAGTGTATCTATTTCTAAATTCTCTTTTGTTTTTTGCACATTTAGCAGGCGAAATTCCTGTGAACAATGCAAGTACCTCAGCAGAGATGTCACAGCTGTCAAGTGAAGTTCTAGTAACACAGGTAAAAAAATATAGATCTTATAGCAGGGTTAAGAAAATAAATTCTGTTGCTTTAAAATGTATGGTGCATATTCTCAGAAAGGCCACTCAAGTCATTATTTAGTATTAGTCCTTTTTTGGCCTCCTGTGGCTTGAGAAAATCTAATCTAACTGCAAATGCTTTCTCTGATCAAAATCACATTCAAAAACAGATGAACACATTACAGGCATTTTTCCAGTAGCTTTTGTGGCTGCACTCATTCCTCTCGCCTGTAGAGGGCAGCTCCCACTTTACCAATTTCCCTGAGCTGTCAGCTGCTGCATGACAGACTGCCCCTCTCCATGAAAAATGTGGCTCTCAGCAGCTTTTCCAAATTGCCTTTCATTTACGTTCGAGGAGGCGCGGCCGAAGGAGATGATTCCTGTTTGCTCCCTCATTCATCTCGGCGCCCTCATGCTTTTTATCTCCTTATTTGACTGGGAGATAAGTTTCACAGCCCGGGACTCGAATTCAGTCCATAATTACTCTCATTTGTACAGAGGAATATACAGTTTTATTTATTGTATGCATCTTGAATGAATGCAAAAATATTTCCATGTTGATTCATAATTTGTCTGTTAAATTTGTAATGGAAGTGTAGCACACAGATGCATACATTTACTTTAATTAAATAAACTAGCTCATAGCAGTTTTTAAATTTCTTATCAGTATACTAGAAATATGTAGACGAGATCTTTTCTACCAGGAATTATCTATGTATTTTATTTGTACGTATAAAAACATCAAGTAATACAGTTTGAATGTGTATTTTTGTGTAATTTTATCGATGTAATTTGGGTGGTTCCTTTGTTTATACATGTTCTATCTCATTTGCAGCCATTTTCTTTTGTTGATCATTATCACTTGTAATATTGCCAGCACCCCGTTGCCCTTGTTTGGCTTTCGAAAACATTCTCTCTCATGTCTCCCTTTTGCCAATGCAACGGCTTAAAGACAGATTTGTTCACCCAGGTTTCTTTTTTGCCTTCTTCCTTCTCCTTGCAGCAAAAGGTTGAAATGCAGAAAGAATTGGTGAGACTTGAGAAGCTGATGGCTCTTGTGTCTGAGGTGCTCCACGAGAAAGAGAAAGGTTCAGAAAACAACACGGAGCAAAACAGCAAGACACAAGGTTAGAAACATTTCAGATGAATCTTCATTATTCTTCCTTCATTTGCCATGTCCTCATCGTGCTGAAATAATAGGTATTGGATCTGTGCACAATGTGTAGTTTTAGCTCCTGTGACATATTTGCTAATAAGGACAATTTTAAGTTTCTAATATTTAACAAAAACAACAACAATTAATGAGCCAAGAAGGTTTACTGGAAGAACCAATAGAATTAATTGGCAAAACTGTGACTCATAACGCATTACTCACCAGGCTAAACTTTGAAGGACAGAAATAAACTGGAAGAGGGAAAAGAACAAATGAGTTGTTTTGGACATAAAACCATTGTTGGCTCAGAAGTAGAGTTGTATTGTCTTCATGGCCAAAAGAAAACATTAATTATCAACAAATAATTATCAACAACTTTAGTAGTGTCTTTTCATAATTAGTTATATTTCAATTAATATGGAATGATTGAATAATCTTGTATTGTTTTGCAGCTTGAGGCTCAGAAAATGTTCACCTACCACCTATCCCGCCCACTTGTCTGCATTTACTTGTGATTACTCAAACACTTGAGTAAAGTAGCGTTTAAAGTAGCCATCTTCACACTAAAAAGGTTACATTTTAAAGTGATAAGGTGGGGCCTATAAATTCACTGTCTTTACCAGGAAGTTCTATTTCTAAACCATTTTAGATCAATTTTGTGTAAATGACTGCTCTCTATACGTCATACTTTACTAAATGCAGAAGAAGTAACACAATTTGTCTCCTTTAACCAATTTAATAACTCATTTGGAAAAATAATTAGCTGCAGCCTTAATTGTCTTGGTTGTTTATTCCAAATAATGAATGTATTTGTTTTGTTCTTGCAGCTCCAGAATCCACAAGACCACAACAACTTAATGATGACACAGGACACCACTCTGAAAAGTAAGATTACGTTTTTTGCTCTGAGTTTTGTGCGCTGTTGCCAAGAATTCAGCATTTCTCATTTTGGTATGTACATATACTTTTACGCAGCAAAAATGAATCTCAAATCAATACAAATTTTAGCAAGTCAGCCTGGATAAATAGAGGGCCTCTGGTATTTAACCTCTGGCAAGTTAATATGCAAAGTATGCACTTTTGTCATAACGACCCTAGAAGAGGGAAAAAAGAGATGCTTTCCATTTTGCCATTTACAAACTTGAGCTATATTTCTATAAAACCAAATTAAGTCAAACAATAGGATATGCAAGTGGCATGTAATTACTTTTTCTTCAGTGTTTAAGTGAAGGAGAAAGTTGGGTCCCCGGATCACATTGGAGGAGGCGTCTCGAGAGGACAGGCGGATAATCTCGCTAATGAACCCAGAATGTGCTTATGCCGCGCCGAATAAAAAAGTCATTACGGTCCGCGTCTTGTATGTCATTTAGAGCACTTAGAGAGAAACTTGTGTTGCCACGGTAATTTATCTCCCCCAACCTCCTGCCTCGCTAAGTGCAGAGATGAAAACAAAGCAACGTTGTATTATGGGATACGACTCTGCACTATAAATATGACGGTGATTATTTCATGAATGCGCTGGTGAAATCGAGAAGAATGAATTGCGTGACAAGTTCTCATTGAGCTCTTATCGCTCACGGTGCAGGTAATTTAAATATAGACACAATAGGAGACGTCTGTGAGAAGAGACTTTAGAGAAATGTGGAAAAGCCAGAACAATGTACAAGAAATATGACGTTCTATTGAGAATGTACAGTCTGAAGCTGAATGCTTTAAAAGACTTCTTGGTTCTGGTTTCCACTCAGGCGAACAGTGACTAGACAAGATAGATGGACCAAAACCAAACTTTGAACTGTAAGACACATATGAATAGCCATAAAAATAGAATTGAAAATGTGTGGAGAAAATAATTAGTTATAGTTAAATTTTTTCTTGCTAACAAGCTTTCTCGTGGTGCTATCCATCTCTAGTAGTTCTGGGTTTATGATGATCATTTAAAATGCTTTCTTTTTCCCAGTAGTGGTCCTTCAAGCTCAGGCCGAAGCACCCGAAGGCGAACATCTGAGATCAAGACTGCTAAGTCCAGTTCAAGCAAATTTGACCCCACTACAGACACGGGTAAATTCATCTTTTTTTAGTACCTACTACCTTTTATACATAGCATTAACTCATTCAAGCAAGTTTACCTACATCACTAGTTTTCAGATAAATGTTTCTTGTCTACTTGCAAAGCTTTATAACAGAGTTTCTGGACATAAAATGGAACCTTGTGCATTAGCTATCATCTCGTTTTAGTTACTCCCATGGCTCTGTCTTAAATGTTTAAGACAATAAATTAATAATTCCTGAAGATTTTTCTGTCAAGCTGTTCTATTTCACAATAAACTTTTGTTGGAGAAACATTTTTTGTACAATATTAGAAAAAAGATTAATTGCCTGGCTTTAACTAGTTGGATTCACTCCGTCCTAAATATTTACAAGTAATATCAAATAACAATTTATATTTTTGTCCAAGTTTCATCGTTCAAAGTTCTGGATGTCTCTGCAGCAAAGACTGTTGCCACTTCAAGTTCAACAAACCAAACCCATAAGAATCGCGAGTCTCCATCTGAGGATAAAGAAAACAATCCAAATGACACGAGGAAACCCAAAATGGTGCTGGTGTTGTCTGGTCTGGAGCCCAGTGAACAGGTACGACTGCTTTACTACAGTAACTGTTCATGTTGTTGTTGTTGTGGGCAACTCCATAAAGTCATGTTTTTGTCACAGATAATGGTGAAAAAGTTTGCAAAGAGAATTGGTTCCCGTGTGGTTTCTCAAGTAACGCCAGACGTTACTCACGTCGTTATGCACACGGGTGAGTAATATTTGTGCCTATTTAATATAGTATTGTAGTAATGTAATACAAAGTAGGTCTGGGTGACATGATGATAAAAATCTCAATGATTTAATTATGATATTTTGGTTTTATCATTTTAACATTCAATGCTGCTCTGTATGACACTTGTTACATGACACACTTTTTAAATGAAAAATGTAAAAAATTGGCTGTTTTTGGAAATATATATAAACCATGAACATTACGAAGTGAATATAAAATAGTGCTATTATTTGAAGTGTACGCAAAAATTGGACTATTCAGAGTTCACATTTTGATTTATCCTTCAGCCTTAGTGTTTAAAATACAAGCACATGTACATGGTTCCTGCTTTGAGTGAGTTCTGAAGTGTCTGTTGGTTTTATCCACATGTTCTGCCCTTATTCATTTGCTTGTTGCTAATTACCCTATGATAGATTATTTTTAATTTCAACCCTCGTCTCGTCAAAGTACTACATTAACGACCTCCGCTGGAGAAGACGTCTGTTTCTAATGTCAGTCGTTACCTGGGCAACGATAAGCTGAAAACACTCAGTTCTTGATCTCTGGATCATAAGAAGCAGCTATTGCTTTGAGATGTTTATTTAGAATTTATTCATTATTTAATAATTTTTTTAAATCTAGATTTTAATAGCTTCTTTTTCCTCCATAATTTTACCAATATATAGTGTTCCTGACTATTGGCTGTGTTAGATTGAGGATTGTTTCAGTTAATTCACACAGCACTAAAGGTAACACTTATCAATCTCTATTAAAAGTCTACCTGCCCAACGACAGGCCTGTGGAGCTTGTTGTTAGGCAACAGCAAATGCCAAATGTTTAATTACACTGTGATGATGAATGTATACAGCTGTGTCTCATTTGTGAGATAAGTAACTGCTGTAATGAATTTGAGTTCAGTGTATTTAAACAGTATGTTAGCGGTAACTGTGATGGCTACATTTTGTTTTAGGTAGTGTGACAAATCTTTTTATTTGTATTATTTTTAAGGTGCGTAGTTTAGAGAATTTTTACCATTCCAAACTCCATTTTACCAATACATGATTTTTTAATGTTTTTCTTTATCTTTTTTGCTTTGCAAAATTCTGCTCTTGTCACTTTGTACCTTGAGATAAGAGACAGGTTAACTTGTATAGGCTTATATATTTTGTTTGGTCTAACTAATTGTGTAAAAGACATAAAACATTAGATTAGTTAGTTTTTCTTCTTTTTTTTTTGCTAAGCAGTTAAAAGGATATACAGTAAATTTATTTTCAAGTTAAACATTGGTTTTGTTGTATTCTACTATATCAGTATCAGTGTACAAAAACATTGGTCGTTCTCTGCATGAGACTCCCAGCTCTTCAACCTGTATATATGATAGTTAACGTGAGTTAATTTTTTTATTCTGATTTTCAATTGTGGGAATAACAACCAAAAAATGCAACTGAAACTCATAGGGCCCAGTACACACAAGTTACAATGCTTTTTTTTTTCACCAAGCTCTATTCCACCAGCCATTTATCTTTTTTGCAAGGTTTTTCTGTTTATAAAATGAAAAACCTTGAGTAAAGTTTGGTTTTATAATAGCTGTATCTTTCTCTTGCAGACGAGCAGCTGGTTTGTGAGCGCACACTAAAATACTTCCTTGGCATCGCTGGACGAAAGTGGGTCGTAAGCTTTCAGTGTAAGTCGCTTTTACTCTCAACTCTTTGTTCCTGAACAATCAACATAATGCATTTCAAGTGTGACATAATTTCCTAACTTCCCCTTGCTTTACATAATAATCTTGATTTTCTGCTTTTTCCGCAGGGATTTCAGAGTGCTTCAGACAGAAGAAGCTCTTGGATGAGGTTTGTAAGCCTCTGCTGTAGTTTTCAAATGTGTATTATTATAGTCTGAAAGCGTTTCGGAGCATTTTGATGCGAACTAAGGGACAATGATGACTCTTGTATGACTTGTTGTGATACCTCATGCATTATTTGTTATCTTTTTGCTTTAACTACCGCAGCATCTGGCACTGAGCTACGCACGGATCGGCTCTTGCCAAGTTTTTTTTTGATTGTCATTCATTTAAAACATCACATTACCTCAACCTGCTGTTTGTGATTGAATAGAACAGAATTTTCACCTTGTTTTGTCATGCTAGCATCATGGAAATTAAAATCTATGTTTTCTTTGTGAAACAGGGTCTTTTTGAAGTAAAAGGTGATGTAGTGACTGGTCATGACCACCAAGGGCCCATGAGAGCACGGACCACAAATGAAGATGATGTAGGTTTTGGTCTTTTTGGTACACTTGTGTTTTCCATTTCTTTTGTCCAGATATGCATAGACATTAACCCCAATCAATGATTGACCTGAATATAAGCCACATCAACTCGCTTTTAGAAGTAAAAAAGTGTACTTATAGGCTTCACTTGTTAATAGTAAGTCATTGAAAATCTATAGTTTAAATTCTATAAGTTACGTTGTTGTAAAAGCTACAGAAAAGTAGCAGCCAATTGTCTGGAAAATATGATATTTGTCTGTGCTGAGAAATTAAATTACAAATGCACACAATGCAAAACTAGACCTTAATTAGAGATAATACTAAGAACAGTGATTACCCAATACCCGTATCATCAAATTAGTTTTTTACTTGTTACTTTGATTCTGTCCATGTTTTTGTCAGATAGTTGACCAAGTTAAGTTAAATTTCTTTAGCCTCATACATAATTGAATGACAGTTCTTTGTGTAAAAATGAGACTGTGTGCTATTTGCAACTACCGTAATTATAAATCCTGAACTTCTCTGCAGATGCCAGTTGTCATTATGTCTACAGTTGAATTATTGTGATGCTTGGAATTAGAGCTGGGCAATAAATCCAATTTTAGAAAATATTGTGAATGCTGGTGGTTACAACATAATAAAAATTTAATTAAAAATAGATTTTAAAGTAAAAAAAAAAAAAAACTACAAAAATAACCAAATTTAAAAAAAGCTTATGCTATAAATGTAATATTTCTGCCCTTCTGGAATTTTACAAGCATTGTGTGACATAGGATGTGTTCACAAACCTCACAACATTCCCCAGACCAATAACATACATGTTTAGTGGCTAAAAGAAATTTTTTTTTTTTTTTTGTTGTTCTGTTTTTTAGTCTAGTCTAATAGAAATCACAGATTGAAAATGTGAAAAGACTTCCAACATATTTATTGCAAAAAAAAAAAAAAGGCTCTACATTAAGTTTTGTGACGACAAAGTGAACCCAATCTCTTAACCTCTTAAGCCCAACCTGATATGTTTTAAGACATTACAATGGATTTACATATTATCATCTAAGTATCATTATTAAGATGTGAAAAAAATTATCGAGATTTTCTTTTTTTTTTTTGTCAATATCACCCAGGCCTACTTGGAATGCATTACGAAAGTGAGGATTTGTAATAACTTTTTTAATAATTTCTGTTTTTCAGCCCTTTTAGAATGATAAAAATCAAATACTGCAGCCATAATACTGATCCATGGCCAAATTTTAGTAATCATTTGCAAACCCAACCCAAAGACTGAGAGTGGTTGTCTGATGCACTGGTTCTCGGTATTAACTAGGTAATTGAAGTTAGTGTTATATTTCTAAATAAATCTATCAAACCAAACCAAAATGATTAATTGTTGAAAACTTGGCAAGGCAATAACTGTAATGTAACAGTTGGTGAAACAAAATGCAAGCATTTCTGTCCCTTCTGTTCTCTGACAACCACATGCCGCTGAAAGATACATTACAAAAAATATCCAATGGTGAAAAAATTACAAGCGTACTCATTGAAAGTTAAAACGCTAAATGTTTAATATCCTAAAAAATGCAACGATATCTCATTAAACTTATATTGGAAGAATAAGACCCCAAAACAGCACTTGAACTCGCAGTTTCTGGGTATTGCACCAGCCTATTAGACCCAGGACCCTTCGTCAAAGTGTGAGGGGGATTTAGCTGGCGTTGTACAGCAAGCAGCACTGAGGGGGAAAATTGATAGTGGCTGTGTGTCATGTCCGTCGCGCTGCAGCCTTTGAAGAACCTCTGCTAATTTAATTTACTGCTAATTTCAAGCTCATTTAAAAGGCTTGAAAACAGCTTGGCTCTTTTATATTTGCTGTCTGCATTAAACAAAACTAAAGTGACTTATAAATACCAGAAAACCAGTCAATAAGGATTTGTTTGCGTGTAATCAACCTCTAGCATCTAAAACTCTCTGAAGGACGTTTTGTGTTGTCTAAATTAAAATCTGTAACATTTGCAAAAACACCACCGGCTAATGTTCTTTATGAGCGAAAAGGAGATATCAGAAATGAGTTTTATTTTCTCATCAATGGCTTGTCTATCTTCAAATCTAGTAAACAGCGCGTCCTTGTCGGCCGCTTTGAATTCCGCAAATCAAATGTGTTTTAAAATAGGCCCTATATTTTGGTGTGGATCACTTGTATTTAGTGGCATTTGGCGTAACTGCGTGTGCTCATTTCAAAACATGCTATTTCCGTCTTTGTTTTAGCTGCTGATGAAAGGATACAAGATCTGCGTTCAAGGGCCTTTTACGGACATGACCACAGGTAACTCATTTAATGTAAACGAGACAGATTTCCTCTCAGTTTTAAATTGTAGCCAGCACTTTTTAGACACGTGTAATTGCTTTGATCTTCACATGCAAGCTTCCCTCTGCTGTTCACACGTTAATTATGCTTTACTTTGTTGAAGCAGTCTTTTAAGAGACTCTGCCACGGCATGATTCAAAATAAAATGTATCATTAAGATAGAAATTACACGTTTCAGTGTAAAAGCAGATCCAACTTTTTTTTTATTTTGCTTGCTTGATTGAAAGAAACAAAAACTTTCAAAATGATTTTTCATTATTTAAATGACCTAAAATCACCTTGTTTTGAAATATTGTTTTTTTTTTTCTTCTTTCTGATTGTAAAAAGAAAGAGTGTCCTTTATTGAAAGTTTTTGAGTTCCTGGGCAAGATTGCACACAAAAGTACACAGCAGGAAACCTTTTATGTCATTTAAATGTTTAATTTTTTCCTTCATTAACACATGATTTTTATGACAGACACATTGTTGCACAAAAACGTAGGGATGCATAATTCAGCGTTTTTATTACTGATACCGATGTGGATACTTTGGCATTTGGCAATATACTAGTACCAATACTAGTCTATACACTGAAATGGCTTGCTTTATTTCTCAAAATATGAGTCTCATAGTGTTGTGTATCTGTTATTTATTTTACAGATGACAACCTAACACCTTTGTTTGAATACAATTTTAAATATTATAAGACGTTTCGAATCGACATACATCTAAATTATGGAAAATGTCATGGATCACTGTCATTATTCGATCCCAGTATCCGTCCGGTGCGTCACTAATAAAGGTTTAATTTTCTTGCCTTTCATAGTTTCAAACCACATTAGAAAGCGAGCAAAAGCTGTGCACTGTAAAGCATTAAAAATTACAAGCCATGAACATGTATCACAAAGCACTAAGTCCCTAGAAACATTTTGACACAGAGGAAAAAAGCATTAACCCTATCGTTGAAATTACAATCTAAGAGTTAACTAACCATTTCGACTGGAGAAGCTAAACTGATATATCATTGTTTCATTGTTATCGTGATAGTAGTGAGAAACTGAGAACCTAGAATATGAAAGCAGGAAGTTTGAATTTATAGATTGCTTAAAGTTTGAACATGCTAAAAATTGGGTAGTTAATGTACTAGATAAGTGCATAGTGTTTTCTTGGTCTGTACTTGGTTTAAACATTTTGAGAACTACTGATTAAGAAGTTATTTTGACAGTAGTATATAATCTAGCTACTTTCTAGCTCTTTATTGCAATTAGAACTTAAGAACAGCTTATTACAAACAGCAAAGTGAAACTGAAGAGGACCTCAGCCAATCAGAGTGCTGCTTTTGGCTATCTATGCCAACTAAAATGCTTTATTTTAGGAGCGAGGAAGTATAAAGCAATCTGATTTTGTCACAATGTGCTGTGTTACAAATTAACTAAAAAAAGTTAGGTACCCCATTTTTAAGGAGAATTACTATGGCTTCCACCTTGGCTGTAGCAGAATGGACAGTCAGATTATGGGTGAAGGTCTCCAGGGTCATATACTCAAAGAACTACAAGCAGCAGTTCTGTCGTTTCCGTTACTCTCTAAAGTGCTCCAGCTAAACCGTCCCGCTCCCGCACTGATCGATAACTTTTTTGCTAATGGCTCAACATCTGCGCGCTAGCTTTAAAGACTTTTTCTCTTTGCATGACAGAAACATACGCTCCAAAAGATATCTGTCACGCTGTATTAAACTAGACAGGTATGCGCTTAGTTTTCTCTCAAATTTGATTCACTCTTTGGTTCTCTTGAGCTAAACTTGGGAGACATTTTGATTGATCTTAAATATGTCTAGATTTTCTTTTCTAATTTGACTGAGGCGCACATTGATTTAGTGCAGACTGAAGTATTGACATGTTTTTTCCGCCTGATCAAAGCAAGCTTGACTTTGAAAAGTGTCTTCTCAAAGGCTCTCAGGGTAAAAACATTTGAGGTCGAAAGCATTTCATTTGGGCTGCGTTGGTGCTTGTCAGTTCTTCTCATACACATGTTTGTTTTTGCTGAATGTGTATGTGCAGATGAGATGGAGTGGATGGTGGAGCTGTGTGGAGCGACTGTAGTCAAAGACCCATCTGTCCTGGATGGGAAACAGGTAACTGCGCCAAAAACCTTATACCCAACTGATTGTAATGAGACTGCTGTGTGGAGGCGGCTTGTCATCATCGTAAGAGCAGTCACAAACAGGAACAGAGATTTTCTTCTACTTCGTGTACTATGTTACTAATTTTGTTTAGTTTTTAATGTGAAGTATTGGCAGGTAATTTAGTTTTTCTTCTTCTTTCAAAATGTCTGAACTTGTGTTGTGCATGATTATTAAAAAATTCAATGTAGGCAGTTGTATATCCATCTAGGATTCCACTTGCTAAAAGCCTTTGAGAAAGGCGGAGCTTTATGGCGAGCATTTAAAATTGACTGGTGGAAACTTTATCACGTGTTGAGAAATAAAACGCTTGCTAAATCCAGATGAGAGAAAAGCACAGACATCTTTCTCATTCTACGCCTTTATGCACGTTTTTCAAAAGGCAAGATTTTTTTAGTTTGTTAAAATATGGCAGTTACTACCAACAAACTGGTCAGGAACTCCCCTTCACATACAGATCAAGTCTGCCAGATCACATTAGCCACATAGTTTTACGTTTGTTTAGTTTAAAAGTTGATTTTAGTTGAATTGAGAACTGTTGAATTGAGAAAAAGTTAACTTAAATTGAGAGGGCGTCCAGATGCATTCTCAAAAGTCAGATATATACAAATATCTGCATAGCCCAGTCAACAACCATTGCTTGTCAGTGTCTGAATCAAAGAAGGTGCAGATGGATTATAAAGATCAGTAATGGTAATATAGACACTGTATATTGACAGTGTATCATAAAGTACCAATTCTTGTGCAAAAAATGTTTTGTTCATATTTTCTGATTCATGTTTTTATTTTGTTTGACCTGGACAAATATAATTTCTTATTATCAAGTCAAGCTGATGTGGTGTGGACATATGGACATCACGGCCTCTATCCAGTGTGAAGTTCTTATCGTGCCTCAAAGATGATTGTTGCCATAGTGATGAACAGATTTAAACTATATATTATTTTTTTTACAATTATTTTGGTTAAAGTTATCTAAATATTGCGTATAACAGGAACCTGGAACAAACAAATAGAAGAGGAGTTTCAATGCCCTTTAATTCAAAACACATCTCACTTAATCGTTTTGAATATTCTCCAGGGTTGGACTCCTCAGACGGTGCCAGGAATGTGTGCCAGTCCAAATGCAGCACTAATTAATTATCCCACTTTAAAATTAAATAACGCTGTAATGATAAAATAACACATTGTCTCCCCCTTCGCAATCTACAGAGGCTGAATCAAAACAATTAGCTCTTGATTTATATTATTGTGTCGTGCGTGATTAATTTGCATAATGAACTATTCTTTTCTTTTGTTAATCAGAAATCGCGTCAGCTGGTCGTTGTGCAGAGCGGATCTGATATTTCTGCATCAAAATACAATAGTGAGTAGTATTTTCTTTTTCAATTAACAAACTGCATCACATAACGCTTCTTACATCCTTTTGGAGAAGACAAAGACTGTACTGGTTTGAAAATGCATCTTATTGGTAGTAAAATGTGTGCTTGTGTCTTTTCTTCCAAAATTGTCTTCAATGTTTACATTTACTGTGATATATCCTAGAAAAAAACAACAACACAAAAATAATTGCCAGAAATTGCAACACAAATAACTTGATATGTTGATTATTCATAACTGAAGAAAACAGTTATGAAAGCACAAATATTATTTTTTAATCATAGCTGTCATTTATATGGATTTTATATACCTATAGCACAATTTAGGCATTAATTTCAGACATGCGGGACCATTTCTTAATTGTTCTTCACCAACGCATTAAGGACTGATCTATTTTGAGTCTATTTAGAGACCACAGGTCTCTAAAACCTTATATCATTTAATAAGGTTGAACTAGTATGGAGTATCATTACTGGGAAAAAAACAAACAAAACAATACTATCTTAAATATCTTTACCAGACCTGGGCAACCTGGAGCCCGTGGGCCAAAACACAGCCTATTTTAATCAGGCCCACGGGACGTTTTTGAGAATAAATGTTACTCTTTACATTTCTCTTTTTAGCTATGCGGAATTGCGCGTGCACTTGTGTTGACAATAAATGTACAATACTAAAGAGTAAATAGCTGTAATTTTACAGAATGATGTTTGCCATAAAGAGATTTTGTTACACTTTTGATCAACCAACGCATTCTTATCACTACTACTGCTGTATGTCATAATTGCTGCGAAGTGCATAAATGTCACTAAAACTGTCAAACTGGGGAAAAACAAGTAAAAGGTTTAGTAAATTCTTTAATGTAATCATATATAATTGTAGTTGGACCTGTCATATGCACTTGTGACATTATTTACCAATGAAATCCTTTTGTACTGGTGGATGTGAGCATGCAAACGAATGAGTCAGAATCCCTGGCAAACACTTTCTGGTCACTAAGCTTGTATCGGCCGCGTGTGCACCTGTGGGCCCATTAGTGCACTGACTCAAACGCCGCGCCGTTGTCCTCTGGAGCCAAACTGAGACAGAGAGAGCGCGTGGAAATGGCAGCCGCTGCCAGCTTCAATAAGACAGGCTTTCCCAACGTCAGTGCTGCCAGGAAAAGCAAGTGTGAAGCTAGTTGGGCAGCGAAAATAGAGACACATAGCCACCAGAAATGTCAGATTGGCGTCAAGGGTGACATGTTCTGAACAAGTGGGCTAAAGATTGAAGCTATTTGCCGCTAAGAGTTTAAACAAGTGGTCTCTGAGCTGCTTAACTCTGCTGAATATTTAATATATTTTTCATTTGTTCTTTAGTGCTCAGAGCTCAGGTAATGTGACATGCTTTACAAATACTTATCCTCCTTCCCCCCATGAATCCTTGCCTTCTGCTCTGCTGAGTTTATTAGCAGTTTCCTCAAGGGTCACGCAAACGTCTAGAATCACCTTATTATTGCCGTCAGTCATTGTTTCTCTACTAGATTAGAATAGAATGAATCTCTTTGTGAATTAACCCACACCTAATTCAATAAAAAAAAGTTAAATTAGAGTCACAGCTAACAAGTAGTAGTTGAGTATTCAGCTCGTCATTCAAATTTTTTAATGAAATGTGTAATATAACCGATTATTCTATTGTACATTATAAAGCCATTACTAAGGATCATTTTCATTTGATTATTGATTATGCCTTTGAGATCTTTCAAACAGATTGTATAATAACACAAATTGTTAACAGAAACAGTGGGATTTTGTATAAAGAATTTTTCAATCATTGTTAATTTTCTATAGTAAGCGTATGATTTTTTTCTTGTAGGTCTCTCCAAAGTGGCGACAGTGGTGACTCGTGGTTGGCTTTTGGATTCAGTATCAGCATACACAATACAGAACTGTAAAAACTACTCAATTTAACACTAAACACCAAAATTACAAATGTCACAGCATGTTTTTAAGTCTCTCTTAAATCTGATTTCACTTCAGCCTGTCAGAGGTACTTGTAAATTCTGATATCTGTACATAAAGTTTAATTAAGAGAAAAAATCGGTGTTGTTTTGTTTATCCAAGTACTACTAGCTCACCACTTTCCAGTAAATGACAGTTTTGAGGTCACCGTGGAGATGCATTTATAAGTTATCTGCACATCAATAGTATTTATTGATCTTGATGTGTTATTTGGGGGTCACTGCTCGCTGCATTAGGCATATTACACTGCACACGGATGTTCTTTGTATTGATTTGACATTTAGACATTTTATAAACCTACTGTATAATTTAAAGCTTCCATTCTAGTGGTTTATGTTGCTTGCGTGTGCCTCTCGTTTCCAAAATGCCAGCTTCAGTCACAGCAAAACATCCAGCTTTCAAACACTGGTTCAGCATTGTGCTTTCTTGAATAATTGAACAACTGTGTGCGACTACAATGACTGCAACAGATAAAGAAGAATACCCATAGACTGAAGCTCAAAACCTACCCAATTAGGCTCAAATGGTGACAATGAGGCAAAGTGAAAGGAAGTGAAATTTATATTTATTAGTAAGTGAGTTCGAGTAAATGAATAGGTCTGTAAACTGAACATTCCTTTGGGAGAAGACTCACTGTACATCATCAGAACGAACCAAATTATATTAGATGTTAAGTTTATTAGGCAAATCAAGTCAAGTCTTAAGAAGAAAAATAAGTAAGTCACAAACAGTAAGTTGTCCTATATAAAGTTTAAAAAGCATGTCTTACACAGTATCTCATTTGCCAAGTGTCTTCAAATAGATGTAGCTAAAAAGGTTTATTTGTAAGTTCTTCAGCCATAGTGCTAAACTGCAAAATTAACAATCATCAGTTTTTATAGTTTGAAAAAAGGTGGGATCAAGTCACTGTTTTACAAGATTTAAGTAAGCTTCAATTCCAAGTCAAGTCTCAAGTAAAAGAGAAACGAGTTCAAGTCCAGTCCCAAGTCAGTGCTACACAAGTCAAGTCCAAGTGTTCTAATTTTAGTTTTAAGTCTTTATATCTAATTAGTAGTACAGCTTGTATTTTATATACACTACTTAATTAGATACAGTTATGATGCAGAATTTCACAATTATTTTTTCGAAATACTGTAATTTTATTTTTGTGTAGCTCAAAAACACAACAACAGCCGACTCTGAGGACGCAAGATTGTTCATTTAACAAACAATGTTAGAAAAGCAAGCAATGAAACATTCATTGGTGAGTACAAAGAAAATCAGAAAATAAGAAACAGACTTTTGTCAGTTTCTTGTCTCTTGTTAGTAAACAAGCTAATGGATAATTGTTTCAGAGCATCCCCAGTCCTCTGCAAGAAAAAAAGAAGTGAGAAGCTTCAAGTTGTGTCACGTTATAAGGCTCCAGTTACGTCCCAAGTCACTGACCTTCAAGTCTAAGTCAAGTCCTAAGTCTTAGTCCATTTTTACAAATCTAATCAAACTAGTGACTCAAGTCTGACTTAAGTCCACTCTTCTGGTTTGTACTTCCTCTTCCTTACCATCGTGATGCTTTTCATTCATAGTTTTGTGCTTCTTTTTTATAATGAGCACAATCACATTTAGGCCATGTTGAGCCATCATGTTCCCTTCATACTTCGACAGTAAACATGTCTGCTTAATAATGCATGCTTCTATTTTTAGCCTCAACCTTCTGGATTCAGTGGTGGCCCGAGCAGCGGTGATTGTAATGTACAGTAGGCAATGACTAGAAATAATCTGTGCAGTGTGTTATGGTATATGTTGGCAAAACAAACCCATTATGTTCATTCAATAATACACCATGATAATGTCAAGGTCAGGGCCAAAGAGGCTTTTTGTGCTGTACTGTATGTATGTGATAGGGAAAAAAAGGCATTTTCAGTGTTGAGAATTATTGCAACGTAATCAATCTGCTTCTGCCACTGCTTTTTACTAATATAGATTTGCAGTGCGGTACTAAAGGTTGATAAATTAGTTGAAAGTAAGGCTCTTAGAAAGTTTTAGTAACTATTTTTAGTTGTCTTAATTTTACAGAGTAATAAAGTTTTGTTGGAAAATGCATCATAATGACATCTTAATGGGATTTCTATCTGTACTAATGGTGCCACCTCATCAGAAACATGCCTGGAGTTGTATTGTTGTTGTTTTGTTCAGACTTGTTCTTTTCTATCATAAAATGGACTAATAAAAACTTTTGTAAAAATGCCCCAAAAGGCAGGAAGCATGACCTGTTACAAAAATGATTCCACTTTAAGATAACCTACTTTGCATAAACTTGTTGCTTTTAATCATTCAATGTACAAAAGTGTATGTTAAATGTTTTATTTGGTTAATACTTAAACTAGATGAAGTCTAGTTATTCTTTATAATAACCAACAGCATTTTTTGTCGTACTTTCTGCAGTTGCGCTCAAGGGTTTGTGAAGGTCATGTTTGTATTTCCCACACAAGCATTTTAGTTATGGATGCTTACTACAGCGTTTAGGATAATGGATATTTTCATTATTGTCGATGGTTGTTGTTTGACGCTAATTTACTACAACAGATTTCTTGAAGCAGGTGTCTGAAATCGAGTCCACGCTGAAACAGTGGTGTCAGCAGTTTGGGTTGGGGCCTTTATAAATGCCAGATGTGCAGAGCAGGCGCCAGGGCACTGCGTTCCTCCAGTCAGCTGATTCAGTGAGGCATAGTGTAAGCTCAGTTACAAGAGAAACACACTCATTCAATACAAAACGTCATATCTGAGCACTGAATGACTTTGCTGTCTCCCATTGTGCAGCAGTGTCATAAGATTGAGATTTGTTTTATTACCGTCATAGGCAGTTGACGTGGCACTTTTTGTGTAATCAGTTTAAGTCTCTCCAGTGCACAAATGTGTTCTATAAAGTACACATAGTTTCATATTTAAGTTGATTTATCTCTTTGTATTAATAAAAATCACTACAATGTCCCACAGTGTAACACAAGTCATTTAGGCCAGAGATTGTTAATAAAAATGTTAGCGTAAAAATATATTGGTTTTCTTTTTTTTTTTCTAATAAAATTGCACGTTCTTTCTATAAATACAAGATAAAAGTACTATAATCTAAAGTGTGTCCTGTAACATGGAAATTCACAATAGACAGTTACACAAAAACCAGAAGAAATGCACATTATTATTTACACTTCAGAACCAGCTCAGGGGTTATAAATTTTAGCTACATGTCAAAAGAAAGGAAAATGATCTTGTTTTTGTCAAATTCAACTGAGCTGAAACATTTTTGAATATGCACCAGCTAAATGTCTTGTGAAGTATTTTCGATTTTACAAAAAATAAATGTTAAAACTATATATTTTGTGGTGGACATATTGTTAAGATATCTAACATTAGAAAAATGCTTGTAAAAGCTGTCCTAACTCTTGTAGAATTCATTTATTTTTGTAAACTAAATTTTGTATTACGAGACGCCTCACTCCCCCAAATGTTAAGTATCCTCTATTCTTCTTGAACCTTGAATTTTTTAAAACTTGCTTGTATTACTGCCTAGTTAAGACTTTGTAAAGCAGCAAATGTACATCTACTGTAGAGTTTAGTCATTTATTCAATTAATTAATCAGACTGTCCTCTCACTTCGATAGCCTTTGCTAGGCAGACCAACAATGCTGCAGAACTGCAATGTATGGAAGGTCTGTTTATAAGTAGGTCAAAAGAAGATGAAGTCTAGGTTGTTTATTGTTGAACCAAAAGCCTTAATTCTGCACTTGGGAAATCCCATTGAATATATTTTGTGTTCTCCCAAATCAGTGCAAAAAGGTTTTTCTTCATCTGTGTTTTGAAGAGGTAACCCAAGCAAACTCCTGAGTCCTCAGCCTGCAGCAAAACTACAAACACACTTTTTACGGCAATGTTTGTTTTTTAAAGATGCACCCTGTAACCTTTCTGCCTGGGGGTACGAAATAATTTATTACTATGGAGACCAGCAACATCTTAAAAGTAATATTTTAACTTTCTGGCTCTCCAATTTTTTTTTTATCTTTAAAAGACACCTCCAGAGAGCCTGGTTCCACAGTTTGTGAACCACTACTACTGTATTCTGATGTCTGTTTATGACAGACTGGTGCTTTGCTGATTCTTGCTTGTTCATTGTGCAGGCTGTCTGTGTGCTGAATGTGGAGCAGGTGTCCCCTGTCTGTAGTCGATGTTGTTCCCAGTGAACTCCATGGCCCTCACACATCGCTGCTAAAACATCATTAGTCTGTGGCCTCCAGCTCTACTTTAAGTATTTAAAACATTTTTGTAGCTCACCTTTTGGCTGCACACCCAAACACTGTCTCTGAACATCAAGTAACTATTTGCTTAAAGACGGGTCATGAACTCAGGTGCACAAACTTGTTTGGTTAGTGTCAGAGCTTAACATTTTGTCACGGTTACTTTGAAACTAATGAAAGTAAAGTACCAAATATAATGCTCACTGGAAGTTTGCAAAGTTTCACAGCTTTATAATGTTGTGTTTTCAACTGTCAATTGATAAAGAAAACTCAGACTGGAACAAGAGAAAAGCCTGTGGCAACACTGCATTGTTTCCTTTGTAATACTGTATACATTTGTCAGTCAGTACTATTATGACTCTTTTTCCAAATACCAGTATTAAAGACACACTATGTAACTTTTCTGTGGGGGAATTCTTCTTCTGCTTGTTGTCATGGAGATTATTATTTGCTACCTAGATTGTTCCACATTATCTACATTTACATAACCATAATAGACTCCTCTCTCTAAAGCAGTGGTTCCCAAAGTAAGGGTCGCAAAGCAAATTCTGGGGTGAAATGATTTTAAGCAATGCAATTTTACAAATATTCTGTATTTAATCACTTATTTACATTGGAAACCGTATGTTGTATTGAATTTCAGTCAAACAACACAACAAACTACTAAAATAATTAGGATTAAAGCTTTTTTTATTTGATTCATAACTTGAAATCATTAGAATTCATTAGGTCTATTGATTTTAATGTGGGAGTTGCAAGTCGCTGGCATGGTTGTTTTGGGGGTTCCGGTCTGAAAAATTTGGGATCCCTCCTCTAAAGAAAATACCCAAAGTACAGCTGTAACCCACTGCTGTTTAGTCGTCACTTCTGGCTTCTGTCCAAACCGCATATGTCTTGACTCTGAAAACATGAAAAACTTTTTTTCATGTCAAGTTATTCATCACAAACCTAAAATCCCTTATGCTGTATTTTCATTTGTACACATGCTTTATTAATAAGATCTCTGACCTTTAACTTGGCCTAGTGTTTTAAACTGCTTCTCGTAACATCTCCATGAAGACAAGCAGGTAACAGACCCTTTAGCAGAAAAGTCACACAGTGCACCTTCAGTACTTGAGTCAGTTTATATCAGCAGCATCAAAAGCCCTTTGCCTTTTGTTGACACAAAGCCCATATATTTTTAATCTGCTAAATTTTACATACTGCTTAAATGGGCCCTGCATATTTTATAAACTGCTCTCTTCCATGACCCAGCAACCATTATCTCAGCAAAGTTATTGTGCAACTTCCGTGCAATTGCTTCTTGTTATGGTCTTATTTTCCTTGAATTCCCTTTGGTGAGCAGAGATTTCAGTAAAAGAATAATAGATCTGCATTGCCATCTCGGAGCATTAGAGCGTGGTTTTATGGAGAGTAAGCAAAGTGGACATTAAAGATTCAGGAGCCCCGGGTCTCAATGGTCACTGATCAGTACCGCTTTATAGACAAATTAAAGTGAAAAATTATTCTCTGTTCAGTGCGTTTGTGTCAAAATAAATGCAGCTATTGTAATCATAAACAGATAAGTAATTTCAGATGGTCTGGCCAAATCTCACACGATTTCAACAAAAAACAATCGCAATGACTTGAAGGTTGTGTAAAATGGCAACATAGGTTAGAATTCAGTGGTAGTAAGTTCATGCCAAGTATCTTTACTGAGGCAAAAATAATAATGATGGTTAGTGTTTTAGGGATAAAATAAGCTTTTTGCATGAATTATTTTAAATACAACTTTTTTAGGAGTTTATTAAAAGTTCCCAGTGTTGAGATGTTCTTTCTGTTGGTGTCCTCACTTGTGTCTCTACAGTGCTACGTGGCTCTTTCTAAACTAAAGGATGTCATTGAGGCTGTGAGGACAAGACTGAGATGAGTGTTTGCTAAATATGTTTGCTCTCTTTGGCTAAGGGCAAAATGGCCTTCCTCGCATCTCTAGCATCACAGATTTTCTCACCACCTCAGGTCAAATTTGAAGTTTTTCCACTTTGCTTGACTTTCCATTGAACAACTTTCATCAAATTGTTGTGTTAACAATTTTGTAACTTCTAATTTGATAAACCAGCAGACTTAATGTTAATAGTAAATATGACTTTGTACATGGATCATAAATGTTACAGTTTCATCACGCCATTTCAATTATTACCAGAGCTTTAGTTTAGATTACATTCCATTTACCCAGCCATTGTCATATGCTGTAGACATGAAGGACAGTTACTCTACCATCTGGATGCCTCTGTGCCACAGTGGATGATGTTGCCCCAGGTCAGTAGGAGCGACGCGGACTCTCAGTGTGTCGGCGGGGCAGGGATGCTGTGAAGTGTCACCCTGCTGCAGTGCAAGGACGCAGAGGGAGCCGAGGGGAGAGCCAGAAAGGTCAGTTGTATGTGTTTATATATTCACATACAGTTAGCTGGTGCTGAGGAGGCATCATCTGTGCCAATCTTATGTTTAATTTACAAAGACAACGTGATTATACTGTAGTGGCTAAATGTGTAGCTCTATCTACTCTGAGAACTAGCATAGACTTTTGAACTGCTACAATTATGCTACAATAATTGATTTTTACCTTTTTTCACACTACAAAGTGATCTCTCACTACTGTAACTTTAGCTTGTACGTAACACAACTCCACCAGTCTGTTTCTGTTTGAATTAGTAGTGTATGAATCATTAAAATGTATGAATTTAAGGACATTGTCAGTCATGGGTGTAGCAAAAAATGTCCTACTCCAAAAAAAAGTGTATCAGCACTTGAGACCAGTATCAAGACCACTTTTTTAAAGGTGTTGATCTTGCTCGGACTTGGGCACATTTGGACTCAGTCGTCTTAGTCTGGAGGTCGCTTGGATTAGGTCTTGCCACCGACTCGGAGTCTGACACAGAAACCAATTTTTTTTCACCACCACCCTCTAGTTAAACTTGCACCAAGAGTTCATTGCCCCTGTGCAGTCACCTTTCTCAGGTACAGTTTGCAATAAGGACTGCACAATAAGATCACGTAGACACTGATAAATATAGAAAAGCACCTAGATGGTCTAGTTTTCGTCTCAATGGGCTGTGGTCATGGTCTTGTCTCAATCTCAACCTATAAAAGTCTTGGTCTATTTTCGGTCTTGACCCCAGTGGTCTTGTCTCGGGACTCTGTGGTCACAGAAAGGTCTTTGTCTCCATTAGTGCGATTTTGACTCCCAAAAACCACCACTACTTGGTCTTATTGTTGTCATGGTCTAGGTGTAGTTTTTAGTTGTAGGTCATGTATTGTGTGTGCAAGAGTAAACATTGTCTTAAATAATACAATATTTAACATGGTGGCCATATAGAATTTCCTTATTAGGCTCTGTTATAACAGATGACATGCGGCAAGTTTTACACAGCAGTAATTAGTTTAATTTTATTTGCACATTTACAGTAACACTCTCCTAATCTTCCCCAGTGTAAATCATATGAACATTATCACAACACAGTGTCTCTGTTGCAAATTCTGTCCACGTTTCCCATATTAAAAGCACTTGTTAGTTAAGAAAATAGTGCCATCCATAGTCCATGTAGTTATGACCTGTTGACAAATTTTCATTATTGTATGAAGTTTTGAGTTTTTCCGTGCATCTTTTTGTGCTCTGAACAGTTTGTTTATTAAAATAAAATGACACATGAGAGGACAAACTCTGCCGTAACAGCCCCGTAAATAATCTCAACATTTTGTTTATATTTAATCTCCATCGCAAGTTTCATAGTTTGAGTGGTGGTTCTCAACCAGTGTTACAGTCAAAGTTATGGGGATTAAAAATTAAGTTTTGAAGTTGTATCTGACTATGTCTGCTCTACTATGTGACCCACTAACATTGATAATGATGCCAATTTACCCGACATGTAATTTAATTTTACTATAATCTCAACTACAACCTTGTTTTGCCCCAAATCTATTGAAAGTTATCTGGCTGCATCTCACAGGCCGGAAGGTTCGATCTGTGGAGAGAGGTGTGGTATGTGCCTGCAACCAGACAATCTTAAATCTGTTGGAGAGGAGAGTCCCTTTTCTTATCCACAGTAAACTTAAAAATAAAGCAGATCACCCAAAACAATTCACTGTGCCGTGAATTTAGGCCACTGGCCGATATGCTAAAAGTGCAAATATTGGGCTTTCTATACCCACTAGCAGGAGCCACGATGAAGATAATCTGTTGTATTTTCTGTCTGTTTATACTAATGTTAAGGCTGATTAATATAAACCTAGTTGAGAGCCACCATCACTTTAGTTTCAAAATATTCTTCAAGTAAAGCATTCAGCAGTGTTTTACTAAAACCTTCCTCATCCTTCTTTGATAAAGCCACTGAGAAAATTAAACAAATAGCTAAGTATGGACAGACACGCCCTCCACAGTAGTCCACTGAAAAGCATTCATTCCCATTGCATTGTTCTTTATACAGTGCAAACCAAAGACAAGAATCCAAGTCCATATTTTGTGCATGTCTTGTCTGTTCTGATTTGCCATCCTTCCTACATGATCACACAGCTTTTGGCCCGGTCCTTCCTGATGGGTGGGGGGTGCTCATGTGTTATCTCAGTCCGGGACGGTTGCTGGGACACCCGTTTGACCCCTCCTTTGCGGGACCCTGCGCGCTTGATGGGGGTGCGGTGAATCCTGTGCACAGACGCCAAAGTGGTGACGTGGAAAACATCCCGGACGCTGTTTTCGGAGTACTTGGAGGTGCACTCTGCATAGGCCACCGCGCCAATCTGCCGCGCCAAGCCAGTGCCCTGAGAAAAACACAAACAAAGATGGAATTAGACTTGTTTGTTTGGTGCTAAAGCAGATGATTCATGTGAAGAGGTGACAAGAGCTGTTACACTCTATGTTAACTGTTGAAGTGTCAAAAGGACCATCCATTTATAGCATCTTTTAATGAACCTCTTCACCAGTTTGTGTTAAATGTTTTGTGAAAGTGCACACAGTTTCTTTGCTTATCAGTAATATCATGCATACAGACTACTTTTGAGCATTTTTCCTTTGCTTTTGCCAAATTAGATAACAATGCACTGGGTTTAAACCGGATAAGCGCTACATAACTTTGCTTGGAAATGGCATAACAAATTACAGTATAGCTTGATCTTAGTTGATTTTGGTACCCCCTAGATGGATATAATACTATTTTAATAGGGTCATCATTCGCTTTTAGTGTTACAGTTTGAACTTTTTGTTTACTTCCTAATTTGAAGGCGCTATAGGCTTCTAAATGTTTCGCAATAAAACAACTTAAAATCAAATTTTCCCTAGCACAGATCTCGTATTAATATCTATTCATGTAAAAATTAGTCTGCAGTTGTTGTTGTTGCTGTTGCTGCTGCTGTTGTTGTTGTTGCTGTTGTTAAATTGTTGTTGTTAACTGTTGTTAGCATACCGACATGTCTTGCCCTTACAGATGACAATCAAATCAACCTTCCACAAGGAAGGCAGGAGCTTTATCCTAAATGAATAGGCTAGAATCAAGATTTTGTTAAGTAAGCTCTAAATGAGGCATATCTACATTGGCTGTGAGTAGCTAATGCCACAATAGCATCATTAAAACCCAATTATTAGACCTCAACATGAAGCTGCTTTATTACCCTGTTGAAATCTGCATTGTATCTACAGTAAAGCCACTACCCGCTCCTGTAATGGCTATTTTAACATCCAGAGATGACTGGGCAGCGCCAAAGGGAGCGTCAGTGGTCCATCAGCTCCACTCTGGTGATCTCACTCCCCTCCGGAGCTCCTCAGTCGGTCAAGTGGCTAAAATCTAATGCTCTCGGTTTGCAGCTTTCTAAATAACATTCATTACGAGCGACTTCAGATTGCCTTGCCAAGAATAACTGTTTTAGAGCCTATATAAGCAGCATTTTCTACCCTAGCTTATATTGTTTTGCACTGTTGGATGGGGTTGTAATGTTGAGCACAGACTGCCCTTTATGACCCTTTTGTTAATGGGACTATTGAGTATACGCTAATGGCAGTGCGCTGATACTTTTGAGCTTTTTATAGAAGAAGTGGGTGGTTTACAAAGAAAAGGAGAAATCAGGTTTTATTTTAAAAAATATGGAGCGACAAATCATCAGTGTCACCAACTTCCTTTATAGCCTGCATCTGTCTAAACCATCTTAATCTTGCCTTTATTTCTATTTTGACTCTATTTGGTGGATTAATGTCAAAACAAATGGATAACATCAGAATAGACTCACTAGACTCAAAATGTAGTCACAGTTTACTCTAGGAAGCACATTTGATGACTCCTTAAACATTAATTCAACAAAATAAGGGTGTTCACATATACGTATTTTTGTTTAGCTTCTCCAACATTAAATGATTTTTAGCTCAAAGTAAATTATAGTTGCTAGGAAATTCCACAGCGTGATCCTTACTGAACTATTGACCTAAAAATGAGTGTTGGGCATTATCTATTACTATTTAGTATTTTTGTGCAAGTCCATTACATTAATCTGATACTTATCTTGTCAATCTAACAGAAATGCATCTTTAAACATATAGTTAATGCTCATTATTTTTTTTTTTATAATTTTGTGGCATTTTTACTCCAAACTTGATACTCAATATTAAATTTTTGCAAAACATCAAAAACTTTCACAACCAATTGTATAATTCCATATTTGTCACTTAAGTGAGATTAATTAAGTTCAGATTTTTATTTTTTTTCCACATTTATATTGTGTATTATTTTGTTGTTTATTTATATGATTTTTAAAACAAAGTAATTAGAACCACCCCAGTTCAAGCGCAGCCATTCTAAATTTTTTCAGTTAAACCTCAGAAGTCCATTTTCATTCTATTTATATTTTTTTATAAGCACAAGTACTAGTAGTACCACTATCATTCAGTATTTCTAATATATTTTCAGTGGTGATGCAGTAATAATAATATTTGAATAGCTTATGTAATTATTTGGGTCAACAAACTTTCAAACTGATAACAGAATCATCTTACTAATTCAGAATGGAGCAGTTGTGCTGTTACAGACAGACCAATCAGGACAATTGCCCTGGTTGTACAGAACTAATAATTTGTTGACAATAGACTGCAAGATGAAATAGAAAATTCAAATGAACATGAATATGCTCTATTAAAATGCATGTGTTCCTTGTACAGCGCTCCAAGACACAAACAAAGCGATTGTGTTATCAGACTTCCCACTGTTTGTCTTTGCCTCTTGTTATGCTACTTGTGTGTCTCCACATTTAAAATGACATGTGTTTACTTAGTGCTGAAAATAGCAGCCATGATACTGATAATTTGCACTGTTAGTTTGAAGGTAAATACAAATCACTGCTGTTGTTTTCATAATGCTTACGCCAGGATGCAGAAAACATAGCCTAAGTCATTTTTTTTGTGTGCACACAAGTGTACAAAAGGGTAGTATGATTTGTTGATGCTCAGTGTTAATGTTGCCATAATTCCAGACAGCAAAAAGCCGCCAAGTGTTGAAAAAAGCCATTAACAAGAGACCTCAGACAAACAAAATTAGGTAAAATAATTTGTAATATATTGTAAGTTACTGTTGGAAAGAGCAGATGAGATGCAAGTTGTTTAGTAGCATTTAGCACATTTAACAAATCCCTCTAATAAAAAAAAAAAAAATATATATATATATATATATATATATATATATATATATATATATATATATATATAACTTATATAATATATTGCTTGTCATTTAGGTTTAATAATTTCTTCCCCAAAGTCAAGGATGAGTGGTGTTAGCAAGTTAGCTGTTGTCGTTGTTGTTGTTGTGTTCGCCGAGCTGACAAGTGATGTCAAAATGGCGATCACGTTGGTTGGCAGAATTAGTTAAAACGTATTGGCGGCAAGCTGAACAAACACGAAAAAAGACAATGTTTGTCTCTTGCTGAGTGACTTGGTGTGCTAACAGGTTTGATAAGGTTTGATAGAGCTTCTACCGCTTTAAATTTCGGCAATTAGATCCAATGGGAAAAACCATTAGAGCTAGCCCTGGAACTAGCTGGTTCTGCCAACCATTTTGACATCACATGTCGGCTCGGCAACATCCTTATAGCTTTTCCGTGTCAGCAAAACATTCTCTGGACTCTGAAAGTTGTGAAATGCACCTGTAAACAGAATTAGGAGCACAATTGCTTAAATTTGTGAATTTAAGACACCATTTAGCTATGCAGCTCATTAGCTCAAAAACACAACATTCAAGATTTGCTAGC
The DNA here is from genome assembly GCA_038363315.1 of Mugilogobius chulae. NCBI lineage: Eukaryota > Metazoa > Chordata > Actinopteri > Gobiiformes > Gobiidae > Mugilogobius > Mugilogobius chulae. The sequence goes on along the minus strand of CM076401.1, from coordinate 31,293,206 downwards.
AACTTTCTAAAAAAAAAATGCTCAACATAGAAGAGGCAAACTTGGAAACTCTGCTGATGGTGACTGAAGCTGGGAGACAGTGGGAGATTTTGGGTGACATAGAGTGGTACATTCTCACCTGTTCGTGTGTGACAGGGATGAGCCGGTGCTTGGCTAACTCTCTCATGACGCTCAGGTCTGTCCTCATGTCCAGTTTGCAGCCCACCAGCACAATTTTAGCATTGGGGCAGAACTCCTGAGTCTCGCCTTGCCACTGTAGGAAAATAAACAATTATGAACATTATAAATAGTAGAATAATCAAATGTTTGAAATACACTGTGTACAAAAGGCTGGTTACTTAAAGTGCACATACCTAGTCTTTTCACTGAACAAGAAAAAATGAATGAATGACTTGCCTTTCCCATTTGTCAATTTTAGTTTTATAATTTTATTTCCTGTTTGAACCTAAGTAATTGCAATTGTTAGCAGTCATAAACAAAGTACTATATAGCCTATTAACACACAATTATGAACACAAAATACTTGACAATTAGTTAGACAATTACTTAAGCTGCAGATTGTCTGCAAATTGTCTTTGCATGCCGGTTACTGTATATTCTTCACAAACAACTCCAACTGTAAAAAAAACTATAGTGAATATTTACCAGAAGGACTATCTCAACGAATGATTGGAAAAGTTACTACATAGCTTTATAAAATGTTACTACATAGCTTTATAAAATGTATGTTGTGCAAATTAAAATGTGTTTTGGAGAAAATAAAATCTCAAACTGTTCAAAGATTTGACAGTTTTTATTATTTGCAGTGTCAAAACCAGTTGTAGTTCGTACAGTTTAACAACTGTATAAGTGAATAATACACCACTTGTTCTATGTAACTTGAACAGCAAAGGTTTTGTTTAGCTTTACAGTATTTACTGCTGAATTTGTGACATCCATGAGCAGTACAGTTTATAGAGTCTTTCCTTTCTTTATCAAAACAAAGACGTCTTTTTTACTGCTTTTCAATAGGTTTTATCTGACTGACACTGCAGCATTGTGCTCCACACAGCTATACTGTACACACAACTACTGTACTTTATTCTGAAACAATGCAAACTTCACATTTACAATAGTATCATAGTACCTTGGAAAATAGTTACAAAAATAATGTGTTATTTTGCATTGGTCCTATTTTTATAAACATGCTCTTTACTTTGGCAACATATGTACTAGAACTTTAGAAAGTGTATGAAAGCACACATGATGGTCACGTTTGCCACATCAGAAATTGAGTTAGCGCCTCATCTACTGTTGTAAACAAAAAGAAGATAAACAGATTTTTGTGCTAAAGCTGACATAAAAGCACGAAAAGAGTCTAGATGATCTATGGGCTTAAAACAGTGAAGATCTCAGAGATCTGCCTATGACATCATAAAACTAAAATATTCAGAACAATTTTTTTTTGAGGCTCAGAGGTGAGAGAGTAGTATCTTTACAGGTAGAACATCTATGTTTGATGAGGAAGCAATGTTAGAACAGGATTAAATTTTCAGTGTCGCTAAATTAAATGTGTTTTTGTCAGCTTCACCATAATGAACTTTACAAGTACATTAATATTTCAGTGTTTGTCTTTTGCAAAAATGTCAAAAGATAACTTCACAAAATGTTAATTATTTATGAGCTGGATGGTCTTAATTGACCCTGAGAAAATCCATGTCATGTTTTATCACTAACTTTATGTAGTGCGACTGAACATTTGAACTGAAGCATCTCAGGAACACGAGCACAGAGCGGGTTTCTGTGCTTTGAAGGTTGTAGAGCTGGCCTCTTCATAATCTTCCATTCAAAAAACACTTGATAGTTTATTTCAAAAGGGTTTCGAAAGAACGATATTGGTCGGATAATGGCAGATGTGAGAGACAGAGCCCTTTAGGAGCTGGGGATTGGAAAGAGCATTTGAAGAGAGATTGAACCAAACACAACAAAGAGAAGAAAAGGAAGGAGAGTGTAGCTTAGCACTTTGATACTGGCGAGTAGGCCAAAGGTTTATGTTTCTATCCAAAGGAACTATTTTTAGAATTAGAAATGAGTGCAACGTATGCTGTAGTACAACTAAATTAGGCATATGTTGATTTGCAAAAACACTTCATTATAAAGTGATCGTATTTACAATAACAGTTGGGGGAATTTTTCAAGGAGTACATTTTTGATGAACTATGGCAATTAGTCTATTAAAGGAGAGCTACTGTTTTTTTTTTCTTTTTTTTTCCCATTACAGTTGTTGTATATTATAAAACTTGGGCTTTCTAGAATGATTCACAGATATGAAAAAGTCCATTGATCTGCTTTTCAAAACAGCAGAAATGATAAGTACCGCTTCTTCATTGCAAAATTAAACTTTAACAAGCTAAAGTGGCTACACAAACCCTACACATTTTACTCTGAATCCAATTTGAATTTTCTGAAGCACTCGAGCATCAGCTCCAGGACATTCAAGACTCAATCTAAGCACAACTTTGAGTAAGTGAGAGAACATTGTTATAACCTCAGAATATAATCTCAGAAAAGTAGATTTTACATTGTAGGTCCCCTTTTGCTTTTATTACATACATCTTATGAATAAATATTATTTACATGAAATGAACAAAACAATATGGCTACAGCTGGATGGAGGTGTTAGAAGTGCTACTTGGATCTATTTTGTGTAAAATTGCTTTTTTTTTTTTTTTTTTAAATGCAACACTCAAAAAGCCTTTATTATCACATGGATTTTCGACCGTTCAGCCATCATCAAGGCAAATTCAAGGCAAGTTTTAAAATACTCCCAATAGATTTGTTATAATAGCAGCATTTTATAGTAAAATGCAAACATATTTTAGTTTGATAATAAGATATGTAGATGAACATTTACGCTCGAACTTCTGAAAATTAATTGACATATAATAAAATATATAAACAGTAATCAAATAAAGCATACAAAAATATGTGTAGGAATAAATAGAATTCATTACAAAATTCTATAATAATTAAATATTATTGTGAGTGAAAATCTATGAACGTACATTGACTAAATTTTAAAGAATTCAAACAACATTTTTCTTTTTATTATGTTTATTTCAATGTATATAAAGAGTTTGAAATGTCCTCATTGTGATACAAATTGTAGTTTTTTTAATCATCCATTTTAACCATGTTGAAGGGGACAAAAGCTGCAGCTAACTTGTTTAAAAAATGTGAAGTAAATTGACGCTACATCATTAACCACACCACACAATCAAACAAACAAACCACTGACCATTTCAAAACAGAGAGAAGCTTGAGAAAATAAAGATATCAATGCAGTGAATAGAGAGTGACCCTCGACGTGTCACTGTGGCATCCTGGGCATGCCTTTGTGGATCAATACATATTCAGTGCTAATGATAAGGGCATGTAGCAGGGTCAAGGGTCAAGGTGGCCTCTGGAGTGGACCTCTGGAGCTGTGAGAAGGACCACCATAATGGACAAGTGGGTTTTGTGTGTGGATAATGCAGTGCCAAGTGCTGACTGCAGGAATGTAGGTATAGTGCCACCAAGAATGTGTCGCTTTAAGAAGACTTGTGAGAAAACGGGAACATTAGCTCTTGAATGAGACTTGTTGCTAATGCTAACGCTCTAACGCTTTTAAAATATGTACAAACTGAAGAAAGTATATTGATTATACTAAAAAAATGATATGCAAGAGCTGATTGAAAAGGTTTTATTGTCAACTAGGGGAAAAAATAAGGAAACAAAAGTGATATTCCTGCACTTTTGCGATACATTTTATAGATATTTTCCCATTTGTATGATAAAATAATGACTAGATTTCAAGGCATGTGTTAATTCTTTTCTTTTCTCTGGTCATTCGTCATGCTAATTTGAAGGAGAAAGGAGTTGATTCTTGACCAAATTGTCAGTGTAAAGTCCAATTATTGCAGTTTCAAACTTAGCACTTAAGCTAAAGTCTCTCCTATAGTAGCTGAATATACAGTATGACCTATGCAGCAAGTAAAAGGCTGAGTCTGTTAACAAGTAAAAAAAAAAAAGTCTTAAAAGGTTATGTTCTCACTTTTGTTAATGTGTTACTGACCTTTTTGAGCACGCTGTCCAGAGTCTCAGGGCGGCTGATGTCAAAGCAGATGAGAACCGCGTCGGAGTCTGGGTACGCCAGTGGTCTCACATTATCGTAGTAGGCCGAACCTGCAGGACAAGAACATACTGTAAATGTGTGGCTTTGGTGACAATGTTCACAGGATGTATATAATATCTATTCTTGAACTTGTTGATTAAAATGATTTTAGGTTATACTACTGTACTTCAAATGTGGTGGTTCAGTTAACAGAAAAAACATGGCACATCACATGATTATTATAAAGTAGGGATGGAGCTCTAAATATGGACACTAAATATTACTTTGTTGTTTGAATGTTGACAAAAAACACTAGTTCTAAGCTCTAACAACAGTGGCTTTGTTGTAAATGTCATGTATTATGATTTATTTTGTGTAGTAAGATAAAAAAATTTTAATATAGACAAACTAACAAAATCGAACAAAATCGAAAATTATGGCTGCAAAATCGAAAACTGAATTGAATCGTGACTTACGTGAATTGTCCCATCCCTATTATTAAGCCTTTTTTTGTGTGTGCAATGGGCTCTGTGCACAACAGCAACTTGGTAGCTGAGTGTCGCTTTATGTTATTCTATCTGGGAAAGTTCTCTTAATCAGTCAAATTAGTAAATTGTAGTGAAGACTTGTGAGTCGTTACATTCTCAAGCAAACTTGAGTCATTATTTTGATTACTTGAATCTTGACTTGATAAAATAGATTAAGACTTAGCACTCGACTTGGGCTTGAAGATCAATGACTTAGCACTTGACTTGTTACTTGAATCAGAATTGAAGCCAAAGACTTGGGACCTTCTCGAGACTTGCAAAACATAGACTTGGTCCCATATTTGCCAAAACACATGTGTTTGAAAAAAAATCAATGAACTGAAAGAATCTTCACTTGCATATTTATACTGTGCCACCTAGTGTGTGAGAGGCACGAAAAACGTTCATAAATGTAATATTTCTGCATTTTAGTGATTTGTTTTACTCACAGTTCACAAACATTAAATAAGACACATTTTAACACATTTCTGTTAGCTTGACATCACATTGTCTGAATATCATTATCGTGTTACACCACAAACTCTAGTCACATCTACCTAACCTCACTGCTGGTGCTACAAACAAATGACTAAAATGACATACAAACATGCTTACCAACACTTATTACATTACATCATACATACAAACAATTAAATTAAATCTTGCCCTTGGGCTCTATAGATATGCTTCACACAGACAAAAACACAATAAAGGCAATATGCTTAATGTAATTTATGTGTGCGTTCAAGAGGAAATAATTGCTGAAATGTATTTTCCACAAACAACAGGGAGAACTATAACAGTCGGAGATGGATAACAGCACAGAAGGGGAAAGAAGTGGATTTGACTAGAGCTATCCAGGGTGCTGATGAAGCAGTGCACCACACAGAGAAATACATCTGCATCTCTGTGGTGATCGCGCTACTAACTCCCCAGAGCCAATTCAACATGAGATCAGCAAGTCACAAGATAAAGATTGGACTATTATCTACAGTCTGGCTCCCATGGTCTTTTCAGATTGACCACATGTGAGCTTTTTAGTTTTTAATTCTAGATATGGGCCCCCTCAGAAATAATGGGAAGGATACTACTGCAGTGTTTATTTACTACGATATAATTAGGTTATTCAGACAATGTCAACAAATTAACTCAAAATGCCAACTGATAGAATAAACCATCCAACTTAGACAAACTTCTTCAGCTTTTCCGTCCACTTCAAAGTGACTACACAAATTTCAAATGCAGTTGTCTTATGCTGATTATTTACCACTTTTGCCCCAAGCAAGCTTTCAAACATTTACATTTTGTCATTATTATTTTTTCTCTTTGTGAAAAACTATATATACTAAATGAACTTCTGAAAACATAATTTGATCAAGCATCTAAATGCAATCGTTAATGTCACAATGTGTAATATTTCTAGTCATTGTACAATAGGTGGGTTTCACATTCTAGAATTCTTGGCAGTTATGGGGGCAAGAGGCACTTTTTCCTATTATATAACATTGGACTTTGCCATGGAATAATTCAAAAAATATTTTGCTAATTAAAAAGTGGCTATTTCTATGATGACTAGACCCATTACTTGTTTGCTTTGCAAAAAATAAACTGCATTTAAACAATCTTCATTTTACCTGCCCTCCACCTCATTGAAATAACATTGGCCAGTAGAATGTTGTGATGTCACATGAAACCAACCTAAGATGCATTAGCCACAACACTGTTCAAAAGTAAAGAAGAGCACAGTAAACAAGTAGGTATATCATCATACAATAATCAGTAATGAAGATCTTAATCAGGGTTTCTGCAGAGTCTAAAAGTCTCATATAGAAAAGTTTGAATTTAAGGACTTAAAAAGTCTAAGTTGACGTAGATCTTAAAAATGTTTGCAAAGGTCAGAAAACCTCAATAATATAGGTTTCCTCTGCCATTGTTTGGTCGATGGCATGAATGCTCGGTTGCTGTAAAAATGTAATTTAATTTTATCAACTCATTACATTTTCCATAATTGTAGCAAAAAATAAATTGATATCTAGGAAGACTTTTAAGTAAGTTTTAAAATTTACCTCTCCGTTGCTGCAGAAACCCTGCTTAATTAATTAACTTGAAAATCACAATCGCTTGTCTATAAATACTGTTTGCTATTATTACCGTTGTACAAAAATCAGCATATTGAGATCTTTTTATCACAATAATATTGACCTGAAAGTTTAGCATAACAATTTTTTGGCGTGTTTCAATGCATGCCAGGCTCATTTTAGGCTTTAATATTAAGTAATATTACTGTATTTTATTATTGTACCTTCCTTTCCTAATGAAGTAACTTGTTCCACCATGACACTGGAAAAATCTATGTGTAAACAAGATTTCCTTTATCCTCTCCACTAAAGCACTGTATTGTTGTTTTTCTATGCCTGCACACATTATTGTTCAGCCGCCCCTACAGTGACAAAAGCTGGCGTTGGTTACCACGTAGCGACGGGAGGCGAGTGTTGTTTCCCTCTGGTCAGGAATGTGTCCCCTGTCCTGGGTCACAATGTCCATTCAGCCACAGGACCCCAGCGAAGAATAAATACATGCCACTCTGAAATCCCAGGTGCCATTTTGTGTCTAACATTCATCATTGTCACACATCCATCAGTTAGCTTAGCGTCCACACACCCACTCATTGTCCACGGCACAGAAGTGAGGCTCATTGTAATTAAATGAAATTATAGGTATAAACTGCTCGAGAGCTCTGTAATGACTGACAACCAGATGAGAAAGTTATTGTCTGAAGTTAGACCAGAAAATTGTTGTGTTTCTACCAACTTTTCTTTGTCTCTAATGGATGGATACGCTTATTTATAATCATATGTTTTATTTTGATGACAATTAGTTTTGATCAAGACATAGAGGTAAAATAATCTTAAAATATACTGACTGAAGCAGTGTTTTATTAAATCTGCAGCTAAAATGAAACACTATGGTGGGCTCAACATTTCTTAATTAATGTAAATCTTCCTTTATCACATAATAAACAATTAATACAAATGTTTTCCAACTACAATAAAGAGTGAATGTGTCTTATCACTAAGAAATCACTGTATCGACAATATATGAAATAATCCTTTAGTTATTTAATGACAAAATAATGTTATTAACCTTATGACATCCTCACATTCTAAAACACGAACGCAACCTATTGAAATCCCATAATGTTCTGCTTCACTTTCGCCTTCATTCCTAAATGAGGAATGTCTTTGTTTGCACATTTTTAAGGGTCATTCGGTCCTGATTTTGACTTGACTAAGAAAACACTAAACTTCAACATTATTAATCTGTGACCAAATTCAAAATTCAACTAAACCAATTTTACATTATGTTAAAAACAGTATTAGGTTAATATTTCTATAAATATGTAAATCCTATATTGGAGAATGGTTACCAAAGTAACCTAAAAGTCTATTTCTGACATTGTGGTATTGAAATTCAGCATAAAGCAAATTTCTTATCTCTCCTTGTACAAGTAAAAAGGTCCATTCATAGGCAAATCCATCACTTGTTATTTGCCGACAACACTGGCCCTGCTTCTTTAGATAGAGCCTAACCAAAACACATTACTCTGCATATAGCTCTAGCCTACATAGACCAGTGAAAGTGCTTACAATGCAACTCTGCAAATGAAATCTTGTACAACTTCTCATCCTTTTGACCAATGCTATTTCACATTGCAAGATCTACTCAAGAGAGGTTGGGGTTAAAGCAATAGATACTAGATATACAGCACAGTCTAGACATTGCTTTTAAAGATATTGACAATAATGTTTACTCTTTATATAAATATAACAATATACTTGGAGAGCGATGGCAAAGCTCTCACAGAAAATACTTAAACTTAAAAACAAGTTCGCCCCTGGGACAATAAAGTCATATCTACAGTATCTGTCTGTCTGTAGTTTTGAGTCATATCTTCTACTCTAGGCTCATGGCATGTTTTGAGACGTATAACCAGCTAACAATAATTTGATTATTAAACTACCTACTGTATTTCAATTATCCATTATTTAAACAACACCAACGTATATTGTACCTTAAATCTAATTTAGGGCTGTGTTTTTCCTGTTTTGTAAAGCACTTTGAGTTGCTCTGAGTATAATTGTGCTATACAAATAAATTTGCCTTGCCTTGCCTTGTTTGACCAGCCGATCAATTATTTGATTAATAAGTGGCCATGGCACATGTTTTCAAACTAAAAAAGCATCTCAGATCTGAAAGGACTTCCACTGAAATTGAGTTTATCCAAAAACAGTGATTTATGCAGAAAATGAATAGTTTGGATCTAAAAGGCAAATCAGCCCAAAGACTCACTTGACCTTTATTTAACCAGGAAAGTCCCACTGAGGTTTTAGAATTTCTAGAGTCTTGGAGGAGGGGAGGCATTAATAGATATGTTTTTAGAGGTAGGGGAAACCGGAGTACCCGGAGGAAACCCACGCAGACATGAGGAGAACATGCAAACTTCACATAGAAAGGCCCAGGTCGTCTGGGAGTTGAACCCAAGACCTTCTTGCTATGAGGCCTGACTATAAACCACTATGCCATTGTGTCACCCAATCCAAATCTTCATCCAACTCACCGCTTTTTACTATAGTTACATATAGTATATATCGTTATAGACATCTCTAAGATCTAAATACAATAATAAGTTGACTAACACAATTTTGAATAAGAACTATGACCTATTAACAGAAGTAATCTAAACCTTTATTAGTAAGCAAAGGTAATATCTCAAAAATGTGTGATTGCTCTAGCTCTAAACCAAAATGCATAATAATTTGATTAATATGTGTAATTTTAACAGAAAAGCCCAGATATGGCTCCAGGATGGGAATAAAAAATGGTGCTGGCATTTGCTCTGACATTTTTGACCATTTGGCTTAAGGGCCGGACTGTGACAGCGGGTAACACAAATTACAGGTAATATGGCCAGCGTTATTTTAGCCCGGTGACACACAGATCTGCAGTGTAACGTGTGCTATGGCTGCAGCTGCTCTGCTGACATTACAGCCATTACTCAACATGATGGACCAGCAATAAGACGCTATATATTCAATATGTACAGGCTAGATACAAATGGATGAAATACAGTTTAAACCAACCAGCTACGAATACGGATTTGTACTTGTCCATTCGGTCATTATCCTATTTGGATCACCATCCGATTTGGCACATTTTTGTCAGACTGCCCAGATACTTTTGCACAAGGGCTGATAGGAACCAAATCCTTGTCAAATTACAGATACAAAAAACAAATTGATTTATTAATGAATAATTTTGCACAACAAAAGTCTGACTTAAGATGTACAGCAGCCAAACCAGTTAAGTAAAACAACTTTGTTCCAACATGCTAATGGTAATCAGCCATAATTCTAACAACAACAACAACAACAAATAAACTGAGAAGTTGGTGAACAAACATGACATTATTAGACATCAACAGGACATTTCTGACTGATTTTCACCTAAATAGATAAATTAACAAGATATCTGTGCTGGTGGGAAATTGATTTTGAGTTATTTTATTGTAAAAAAAAAAAAAAATTGCTTCTTTAAACTGTCAGATTGTTTATGTTTGTAAGAAGGAAAAAAAACATTTGTATACTATCTCCATAAAGACAGATTAGTCATATGAAAAGCGAGCCTACAGAAAATCTTTTCTTCTAACTACAATAATTTTTGATAACATTTGAAGTTTTCCTGACAACTTAATAAGCACAAAATGTGAACTGAATTGTCACCTTTTCCACCAACTGATGCCTCTGCCAAAGAAAACAAAGGAGTTAATGAATTTTAGCTTTATAACAAATACAACAACGCTGAACGCTCCCTAAAGAATGTAGCAAACAACATCAAGTTTCTCTGATTAATTGTCACTCAATACAAACAAAAGGCTTCGAAACATCTAACAAAGAAAGCTTTCTTCATTCTTTTTATTTCTCTCGCTTCTCACATTTTTAACGCTCAAATAATCTTCAAAAACTGACATCTACGTATGTTCAAAATCCATACATGTCAGAGAGCTGTGACCGGCCTGTCATGTCAATATAGAAATTTCACCACATTATCCCAGACATAATCATTATTAAGTCCTTGGGTATCGGTCGTGCTCACTCAACCTTCTCTAAATGTCCACAGTGCATATTCTGCTTCCACTGTGTCGGCTAATCCACTGGAACACACAGCCTAATGTGTATTGATCTCAGGGCTTTTTTGACCCTCCTGGGACCTGTAGTATGATGCCCCACAAGGGAAGACTGTTGTTGCTGACTATAGGCCATCTGTCTCTGTCGGAAACCACAAATTCTGATAAAGTACAGTATTTATTGGGCTATTTGTAACGACATAAGCAGTGGCATTTGGAAAACATCGATCCAATTGTTTTAGAGTAAAATGTAATTATTGGATGACATTTTGCGGCAAATATTTCATAACAACAACATTAGAGAGCATTATGCATTATGGATTTGACAAGAAGGCTATGCAGTGAAAATAAAGCAAAGGTATTATGACTGTTATTCTTATTTTCAAAAATGCTTAAGGCAAAGTGATTTTTTGTTTCTTGAATGTTTTTGAGTCAGTTTAATCTATTAGTCCGATCTAGTTCATTCTAGATAAGATGTCAGTACATAAGATTTAAAAAACATAATAACAGAATAATAGATGCTAACTAGTCATCTACTACAATGATTGTCCTAATTATAATTTTACAGTGAGAACTTAGCAGTCTGGCTTCTGTAAATAACTGAAATTGTCTGGACTATTGATAGGGCTGGGCGATATATCGATATTTGCATTGTATATTAAGATATTTATTGGCGTAGTATGAATTGTGCATGTCATATACCATATCATTTAAAAAGAGCTTATTAAACTGATGAAAAGCAATTAAAGCTACAGAAAAGTGACAAATAGAACAAGAAAATCTTAGTGAAATTTTAAACTTTTAAACTTAAAATGTACATTTCTACTCTCTAATCAGCAGCTGTAGGCTAAGAAAAACATAATTTACCTTAAAAAATGTAATTTTAAAGCTATGACAAAGTATATCAACATTTTGTCCATATCCTCTAACCCTAGCTATTAGTAGGCTGAAGATTCTGCCTAGTCCTTTTTAGCTTTGCACGCTTTTTATAGCTTCTATGATTTGCAATGCAAACTAAAATAATGCAATATAATACAGTACTTATGTATATACTGTTTACTCAAAGAAACTTAGCTAATCCCCTTTTTGTAATAGTTAACACAAATAAAGGTGCTGTAAGCTACACAATTATTATGGCTGTAGAAAAAAAGAGCTAAATATTATTTCAACTCTGTCAATTTTTGTTTGTTTCAAATGTTTGCTTGTTTTTACACATAATATGCTTTAATTATTTCTATAAAAACAGTTAAAGTATGTTCAAATATAAGATTTTGACTTGTTAGCTTGAGTCTCAAGCTCTAAAAGATCAGGTCAATTTGATGAAAGTACACGTTAAAACACTTGATTTGAGTGAATTCTCCATGCTTTAGTTACCGTAATTTCACATTTATTGATGACTTCATTGGTGATCACGAGACTTAAATCAATAAAGTCTGATTTCCATTTCAGTCTTGTCATTGTCATTACTCCATTCAGTGACCACATCTGTCCTGTCGATCTTACTGCCATTGTTAAGTTGTAATCTCCCATCATGCATCACTTCTGCACCTTTTATCACTTCTGTCCATTTCTCCAAAGTGTTGATACAGTCTTATTGAGAAGTGTCTTGATAAGAGCTGTCTAAATGAGGCCCTTAGGCACGTCTTCTAATTATGAAACCAGCTTTTATCTACTGTCCTCTTCATTAGTTTAAATAATAGTAATCCAAATGCGTGGTCCACAGATAAGAGCCTTTCTTACTTGTAAAACTCATTACAATACAGCCACAGTGTATTTTGGAGAGGCCTGACTCAAAGCTGCGAAGACTGATAAGCTCGAGTGTTGTGTCCTTGTGTTCAGATTTGTACAAACCAACCTTCAAGGAAACCAATACCAAAAATGTGAGAATTTAGTCTTTTAACCAGTTAGTTATACCTTTGATTTATTAGGTGTTTTTCTGTGCATGCAAATAAAAATATACAGTTAAAAATCTAAACAGATGAGTTTTGATTTTTCATTCATAGATGTCGCAAGTTTTGCTGTAATGTTCATAAGCTCTAACTTGGCTCTATCAGATGGATTATCGCAATATATTTACAAAATCTTGAGAATCCATCTGTAGAGACTTCAGCACATCGCTAAAGATGGCCACTGTAAGCTGGATCAATCACAGCGCAACGTCGTAGTTTGAAAGAAGTACCCAAAAGAACCAAAACAAGCATGCCAGCGCTGACAGACCTACTTACTTTAGTCTTTATTAGCAGAATGCTTTTGAGACACAGAGGTGATTTATGCATTTGTGAACTGAATTTAACAAAAAACACGATTTCTGATTTCTTCGGCTGTTTTGACAGTTCGAGCAATCAACTTCCATGGTGTTTCAGCTTCTCCTATGGACAGTCTGTCCAGATTAATACAGTAAATTGTAGAACTCAATTCAGAGTGACACACATCTGACATGAGCCAGGTGTTATCGGTTGAATGTTTATTTATCTAAAAGCTGACAACAGAAGTGTTCAACGGAGAATCTGGCATCCAAAAAAAAATCATCAAAAATAAATTTAAATAAATAAAAATACATACTGTACATATAAATAAAAGCCAGTGCAAATAGTTGAGATGATGTTGACTGCAACAAACTTATATTAAAGTGACTATACTTAATTTTTATACAACAAAATACCTTAAAAACGATTTTCCCCAAGCACTGATATCTTATTAATGTATCTTTTCAAGTAGAAATTAGTCTGCAAAGTCCTATCTATGTATAATAATGTCCTGTTTGTGTCCAACTTTGTCTGTTTTTGTTTTTAGCATTGTGGCTAACAGTTGTCAACATACTGACTCACCTCGTCAATAAATGCTGTGAAAAAACATTAAAACTCATTATAATGAACAATTCTGATGCTCAGAATGAATTAGCTATGCAAGCAAATCATGTAGACTGAAGTAGGAAGCTTAAAATTAAATTATTCTGTTCGTTTACATTTTAAGCATACAAAAATCAGGTACACTCCCTTTAACTAACAAATATAAAAGCTTTACAAAGTACTTCAATATTAATGTGCCAATTGTAACCTCTATCAATATTTCTTTCATTTGTCTAATGCATAAGTCAAAAAGTCAAAATCTCTAAAACTCTCTCGTCACTGATACTTTGTGAATGCTCAGTCTTTGTAATCCCACTGGTGCTGCAGATCGCTCTATTTTACACCTCCACATAAGTCTGTGCTCCTGCAGAGTCTGGAGCAGTGACTCGTGCTGAGAGGGACGTGACTCTGTCTGACTGTGAACTGAACAAGTGTTTGAGAGGAGTGTGTGCTGTCATTCAGACGTGTCCACTGACGCAGAGGCCCAGCATGTGCAAACATCACCTACAGAGAGGATACGGGCCAGAGAATAACAAATATATCGAGGAAGTGTCCTGGTTTGACTGTTCTTATACTGTAGAAGTCAGAGCAGAATGCACGTGAGTCTGCTACTACATACTACTTCTACTGGTCTTATCATTAAATATATGCAACATCAACAAAACACCAACAACAAATGTATAGGAAGTGTTCTGATTATAGAACCAGAGCAGAACATGAGTCTGCTACATACTACTTCTACTGTCTTATCATTAAATATATGCAACATCAACAAAACACCAACAACAAATGTATAGGAAGTGTTCTGATTATAGAACCAGAGCAGAACATGAGTCTGCTACATACTACTTCTACTGGTCTTATCATTAAATATATGCAACATCAACAAAACACCAACAACAAATGTATAGGAAGTGTTCTGATTATAGGAACCAGAGCAGAACATGAGTCTGCTACATACTACTTCTATGGTTTTATCATTAAATATATGCAACATCAACAAAACAATAACAAGGAATTGTTGAGGAAGTGTCCTGGTTTGACTTTTCTTATAAGAACCAGAGCAGAATGCATGTAAGTCTACTACATACTTCTGTTGGTCCTACTTATTTATTTATTGACAGGGACAATGCAATCAAACATAGTTACAATCAGAGCCTGCAGTGACGCATACAGAGTGTATAGTATAGCTAGTGCTAATTTTCAACTTTTCCTACATAATAACAAGAAAAACTTGACATTAAAATCTTAATACTAACATTTACAGCAGTGCAGTTTAATTTTCAATATAAAGTTCTAATTACTAACTCAAAAGAAAAACTGAGGATAAAGGATAAAGCATAACTGCTGAGGAATTTGTGTATCAACTGAAGAAACTCATGCAGCATCAGTGCACGCCACAAAAACCATAGACATTAAATTAAACTAATTATATGTCTATGACAAAAACACTACATTAGATTACACTATGCATGATAATGCAAACTAGCTTATTTTTTTTCCTCAAACTAACTTAAAAGAAACTAAAGATGGATTATATTAGTCGAAGTTTCAACAAAGAACAAGGGTCAGATTCAATATCTTATTACTAAGATATTATTATGTATAGACATCAGAATAGAACATCAAAAAACAACTGTTGCCATGTAGATGATGACAGCAGGTTTGCTAAACTTCCTAGCCGAAACAATGTTAAAAAGTATGCAAAAACACTTGCAGAACAACATGATAAACTGCTGTATCACTCTTCGTGAGTTTATCCCTGTGTAGTGTCAGAATAAGTTTTAACTATATTTTTTTCTTTAGCATTTTAAAATCTCATAGGTTTAACATTAGGTTGACTGAAAATTCCAAGCTGTAAGTATGAATTCATTTTTATTTCATTTTGCTACACTAAAAAAAAACTGCATTAAAACATTCCTTCATATAAAATGTCATAGAAAATATCTACCACTCTTTCTTTCTATATATATCCACTTTGCCCTGATTGTCCATGTTGTTGGTGACGGAGGCAGGAGCAGCTCGTTGTTATGCAGATTTGTGAATGACACACAATATCCTGCAGCAGAAACTGAACCGGTGCCACTGAACACAATACTCTGATCAACGCCGCGACAAGAGACTGTGATTTCCTCCTGTCGCTCTCTCACTACATGTACATTACAGCTCGCTCATAGTCAAACCAGCTGCAGGGAAATGTCTGAACATTATCGGTCCTATTAAAATCTGGAAGTGAACGGAAATATTGATACTTTCTTTAGAAGTAAAAGCAAGTCTTGGTACAACTTCTATGATCACTGCGGTTGATAACCACTCATTTTACAACTTCCTTTTGGTTGGAGCCACTGATTCCATAATATATTTTCTCACTGCGCTGCTACAACATCACTATTACAGTATATCCACAAGCTGTCGAGACTTTCTGGAAAGTGTATATGTCTGTTCCAGAGGTCACACATAACTGGGACACTAAATGTAATTAAAATAACAGATCAACTTGGGATTCTACATTGTAAAAAATGCCCTCTATGCAGACAAATAAATGTTTGTAACTCTTTTTAATTATCACTTTGAAACTACCAAATTTTATCTAGTTTTAGACATAGTTTATGTTCAAATAGACCATGAATGTCCAAACCAAGACCTTGCGGCCAAATTCAGTCCACAGACCAGTTTTGGCTGGCCTTCAGGCCTCCTGCTGAGTTATCCTAAAAGAAACATTGCAGGCAATACAAGGCAATACTTTCTACTGCAATTTGAACAACCCCAATAACACAACACTACTTTTTAAAGATCTAAGTTTTTAGCTTTGGTTAAGAGGAACTAACTAACACAAAATCTATTTTTGTGACAATCTGTGCATATGATGTGTAAACAGCATTGGTCTACTGTTCCATATTTATTTATTTGTTTATTTTGTTTGGTTGGTTATTTGGTTGGTTTGTTTTGTTTATTTATTGTACAGTTTTAGTACAAATGTGGCAAAAATGCTGCCTTCAGGTCAAAATAGGCCAAAACTGTGTACTGTACAGCCCTGATTATGGTCAGACCATTCTCACTACTCCTTAACCTTCAGACTCCACCCTCTCTCGCACTTTTAGTTCTCCAGCACTGCCTAGTTTGGAAAGATGTCTTAGATCTTGGAGCCATCATTATTAATAAGCTGTATGAATAAGAGTCTGTCATGTCTGTCCACAATGTATCGTGTAATCAAATGTGTTTATTTGTATGAAATAAATTTGGACAAACCTGATTTAGATCATATTTAGCCCTAAGTAATGCCTAATTTTGATGGCTCTTGGGGGCAAAAATATTTCAGTTTAGACTAGTTTACAAGTTATCCAATTAAGTAGAAATCTTCTCTCCACAGCTGAGTGTTTCACAAACTTTCACTTTGGATGAGAAGTAACATACTTAGAAGAAATATGAAAATGTTTCCAGAAAGCAGATAAAGTAGGAGACAAGCCGAGCGTTCTTTTGCCTGGTGTGGTGCATATTTGTGACTCGGGGGGGAGAGCAGAGTTTGGAGTGAGATCAGCAGTGCTTCAGATTAATGACAAACAGACATATGGGCCTCTCTCTTCCTCCACACTGAGCACTCCTGTCGAGAGTTTATGTGCCGTCAACTTCTGCACAAGCCGAATCACTTTAACCACAGGAAACATCGCGCACAATAACACAAACAAGTGCTTATGTGCGAGAAGAAAATAGGAAAGATACAAAAGTGTTCTCAATGTAACAGTCTGGGGAATAACTTTAACACGTGTCCATTAGTGTTGAAGTAAATACTGCTTTGGCTTGAATAAACCTGTCAGTGGTGTCTTGTTAGATTGGCAAACAAAATGGAAAGTTATAAAGGCATTAGAATAAAATATTATGAATATTTCGTTTTACTTAAGTGCAGTACAATACAGTGAAATTTCAATTGAGGTGGTTGCAATTAGCAGCTGCAATGATTTAAGACTTTGCAGACCGAAAATATCCTCTTGTTCTTAAAAAAAAAAAATACTAGTTTAGAACTCTTCAAGCATGTTTTAGCTTAGAAATTCAGATTTCAGTTTTTTCTCTGATGCTCCTGGATGGCTTAAATCAGCACTTTGAACTGAATCCAACAATTAACACATGAATTGCAAACTGCAGATGCGTGTTTGTCAGGAGAATTTTGCCAAAATTGTTCAAATGAACCAGAAACTTTTAATTACTTTCTACCTAAATATCTAAATAAAAGTCCAATGCTGGCTTGCTTTTCCACAAACCTGGTTTAACCTTGAGGAACCTTGTCCTGCTCGTTTCCATGGAAATGCTGTTTCTTTGGTAAAACATGAAAGTGTGGCATAAATATGGTATACGTATATTGGGCTGCTGTATTGTGATGCTTATATATGATGCCTCTTAATCACTGCAAACAAAACTATAATACTCAAATGTACTAATAATGATACTAAAACTTGTCTATGAAGAATGTTTGATTCATAGTTGAACCTATTATCAAATTTTATATATAACAGTAATTGCTGTTTCATAAATACTGAATAAAATATTGAATTTTATATTGAAAAATGTAAATTTCCTTTTTAAAAAACATTATGTATTAAATACTTTCAAATGTATATCAAGTTGATATTTCTGCACTTTTGTTAATGATTTGCATGCAAAATAATTATTTGTCTGCAAATTTCAAGTAATCTGTTAAAAATATGCTTACTTTTCTGTTTGATTGACCTAATATTGTCTGGACATCCATATTGAAATATACGCCCAGAAAATACTGAGATATCTATGACAAAATTGCTGGGCCCTTTTCCCAAACACAGATATACTTTATATTTGCATGAAATCCAGATACGTAATTCTGGTATAGCCGTACTTTTTTCTCAGCTTTGACACTGGGCTTATAGCAGTGCAGCAAATTAGAGATTCTCATAGATTACTATTAACAGTGCGCTTATTTATATACTTTATATTTTTCGTATAAAATCTAGTGGTGCAGCTTATATTCAGTGCCTTATAGGCAGAATACAGTATTAATGTTTCACTATAAGCAATTGCTAAATGACATTCTACAGTCAGTACTTATATAATGAAAAGAAAACAAATTCTTTTAAAACGTAATTGTTGTTGCGATGTCAGTCTAAACTCAGATGTATAAAGTGGTTTGTGTTGTTTGTGAGAGTGAGTCTTGAGCAGCTGAGGCCAGAGAAGCTCCCCTGTGACTGGACACACTTACAGACCATTGATTTTCTAAAGACCCTAATAATACCAGACTGAAGGAAAAGAGGACAATGGAGATCTAATATCTGCTGATTTGGATGTTCTCTGCATGGTCTACATCTAATGATACCCTTTGAATATTTGGCACCAAAGAACGAACACGAATCCAGCAAATATAAGAGCCAACAAAGACCATCTTGCTCAAAGGTGGCCTAAAATGCAAAATCAACTTTTAGGAGCTGAACATAAACATAAATACAACACTTTTGTTTTGGTTGAACTCAATGATATAAAATAGGGATACACCGATTCAATACTAGGATCAGATATCGATGTCGATCCAGGAATTCTTGCTGAATCGAGTATCAGCTCTATGATATTGGTTCAGCCGATACCATTGCTGTGCCTTTAATTGGACATAATGAGACTAATTTACTGACTAGTGCTGATCCGAAACGTCTCACAATGTTATTATAAATAACAGTCACATAACACTAATTGACCAAAAGCCTTTTGCTTTGATAAGAAAAATATGGTAATTCTTTCACCAGTGTTGGTTTGTATCGGGTATCAGCTGATGTCTAAAGCCAAAGTATCGGAATTGGTATCGGAATAGAAAAAGCTGGATTGGTGCAGCCCTAAAATAGAACATTTCTATTCATAGACTCATTCCACTCAAAAATTGCTCACAAATGTGCCAAATGTCATTTGTGTAAGTGAAAATCCAGTCCATCTTACAAGTGAGGCATATCACCACCGATTTAACAGTATGAATATTGCACAGGTGTATCCACAATACAAGGACATACAAAGTTTTATCACACATAGACATTGGAAGGTATGAATTTGTCACTTATGATAACTGTGACTAAAGGTATGACAGTATATGCAGCTTGCAGAAACAAACACAAACACAAAGACACAAAAAGCAAAGACAATCACAGGTTAAAAATAAAATACTGAAATATAAAGGGAACTGAAATAACTTTACATCATAGAGCCAGGGCTGTGAATGATACGTTATGTTGAACTATAATCACAGAATTTTAGGTTTTTGATGAATTTTTGCCAAATCAAATTATTTTATAAGATCAATTGACTTTTGTTGGCAATTTTTTCCCATCGCTAATCACACAGCATGATAACACAGCTGTCCACCAGGTCTGTTGCCCCTGCCACATGTTCATAAGTCTGCAAAAAGCTTTCAGAGAATGTGCCATGTTGCGTTTTTTTTTGTTTGGTGTAATTAATTTGCTGGCTTCCCCAAAAAGTTCAAATGAAAGAATTGCTGAAACGCACAACAATTTCACATCCGCACAATTTTTGCTCCTATGTGCACCTGTATATGATCTATTACTAGGCTTAGTTCATCAGCTAGTCTCTTGCACACTCCACACCAGATCATTACTTATACCACAACAGGCTATTTATACCACCGTCCCAAACAGGTGCTGCCCGACTCCATAGCATGCAACAGCTACAAAACTCACGTGTTTATACTTTGGTTTCAATTCAAGTCTGCACAATGATTAGATCTTATTTTTGATACAGAAATTAGATGCTGTTTTACACATCTGGACGGTGCTTTCAAGGACCCAAAGTGCTGTAGGTCATAAAAGGCTCATGAATGAATAATGTGTTTTTGAGTATGGAAAGTGCTGATTTGAAGCGGATGTTATTAGAGATTTTGTTTGGGAAACTAGTCAGGCATGTCCGAAGAAGAGTCAGATCTTGTTTTTCAAGAAGTACCTCAAGCAAAAGGAGTGGCTCATTGATCTTAATAAAAAATATATATTTAAATCATTTTATTAACTTACAGTGTTGTTGGATAAGCTAAAAAACTGTCTTGTATTTGTAGTTGTTCAATAAACCTCGGGATAGTGAAATCATGCATCAGTAAAATGTTCAGTTGGCCTAATGTTAATCCAATGGAGATATGAAATAGAAAAAATCAAAAATAGTATTAATTAAGCATCTTCTGACCCTACAGAGTGATAAATGTACCAGTATTGACCCAACAGGTTATTGGGTTGTTCCGCAGCTGTTTTATTTACTTTTTTTAAATTGAAAGTTAAATAATCTGCCAACAAACATGGTGGATTTGCCATTGTTTCCGTGGTAACAGTTGTTTTTTTGACGTCGATTCCCAGATCTAAAATAATGCTAAATATAAATAAATATATACATGAATAAATATACAATCCAAATAATGCATAAAGACCCAAAAAGAGAGAAATAAAATAAAAAACTGATTTCTAATTTTTACTAAAAACTAAAAGTTCAGATCACATCACCATGTACAATGTGATTTGAAAAAAACAAAAAAAAAAACTTTATAATAATGAACAGATACAAATCAATTACAAATGTTAGTCATTTATTAGGAAAGCGTCACAGATCATTAATAAATGATTAGATAGTATTTATTAATAATGAACACACTTTAACTAATCATTGACTTCCACTCCCTATTCTAATGACCATTTAGAGGTTTTAGAAAAATGTATTTGGTAATATATCATGTATCCAACTCTAATATTGGTATTGATTCTCCTATGACTATAATGATATTTTGATGTTATTTGATCCTGTATTTCAGCTGATTTTAATATCAATAGTGTTCCAAAATGGGCCAATTCCCTTGTCATGAGGCCGTTATTCTGGTTTTGCGGATTGTCTAATCACCAAATGGTCATCCCTTTAGAATATGTCCTGAAAGTAAATGATAAGTTAGTTTAAAGTTTATTAGATAATGTTAGTAAATACTATCTTATCATTTAGTAATGATCAGGTAATGTTATTAGCATCTGCAAATGATCTGGATCTATATGATTAAGTGTTACAAAAAAAAGCTATTGCTATGAAAGTTATGTTAATTTAATCAAAATGTAGCCTTATATTGCCTTTATTTGACTTATATGGACATATAAGTATCTTACTCATACAGTGTCTTTCAAATCAAACATTTTACAGTTGACCACATGGCAACATTTCATTCTGACTTAGTATTGCATTGTTGGCAATATAATACAAAGTAATCCTGTGAACGGACGGCTTACAACGTTATCCCTCTGCCAATGAAATAATTCACTGTTAAATGTAATCCTCTGTTTCTTTCAACACTTGACTGAAACTTAGCCAAAGAGTCACTAGACTTGTAACATATGCTAGCTCTGGTCTCTGGGTCAGGAATAGGGTTGTAAAAATTATTCAAAATTAAAACTAGATACTGATTTGAACAATTATGATCTTGGGATTTTATCAGAGAGGTAATAAAAACACACTGAAACATAAAAAACACACAGAATTATAATGTTTTTTTATTTGTTCGTGTGTCCATTTAATCTTCACAATACAAAGCAAGCATAGTTATTGAACAGAAGAAGATTAATGTAACATTGTGGTTTCAAATCTGTATCGTGTATCAAGACTATTTTAATGAAACTTTGCCATAGTCACACCTGGACTTTTGAATGAAATAAAGCCATACAAATTAAAACCCTGACACCCGTCTTTCAGCTCCTGTATAATCGTTTTCAGACCTGTTGGCAGATATATCGTTTTTAACAGTGAGGAGCCTTGGGGCCTGTTCTCGTCTTGTGCATTCCTCCAGTTTGTGGTGTGACTCTACAGGTTCTCATCTCCTCCTCTCTTTTGTTTTGGTGATGTTAGCCAACTTAGCTGCAGGCAAAGAGCATGTTTTATCATTTGTGACTTGTAAATTATTAAAGTTTGAAACTAACAAAACAACACAAGGATTTATGTTAGACCCACAAAGTTTGTTTGGTCCCCAAAATAGGGTTAAGGTTTGGATTGGGGTATTTATTTAGTTGTCTTTGTTGGACTTTTCTTAGATTGACTTTTACTCTTTTATAGCTATGGAACATGTGTCTGCATTGTTTTCTTAATAAATATCACAATAATTGGATTAAGTCATAGCCTATTTTAACAGAATTACGCTTGCAATAATGGGATTTTGTTAGACCAATGATTGTGGTCTGGTCCTCAGCCACTTATATGGATTTAATAATGGCCCTCAGGGAAAAATAATTGCAAATCCTTGGTTTAGGAGCTACAATAACAGCTGTCCTTTGTGTCCCTTTCTTTATAGATTTTTAAATAGCATTTGAAATAAATGTTAAAGCCCTTATAACATTTAGACTCAAGTGGATTCTGTGAATTTAATAATGATATATCAGTTATCTGACCAACTGATTTAAATGGGCAAGAAAAATATTGTATACTGTGACTTTTAGGGATTTTCTACAATCAGTTAACTTAAAATGTATTTATTTCTAGTGCAGATATATTGTATCTATTCAGTGGAATGAGTCCGCAATGTCCTGACTGCATCTAATAATGTCCTGTCTGTTCACCAAACTCCACTAACTTTGTCTGTTGTTGTTACAATTGTGAAACAAGCTTAAAACACATTGTAGTAAACAAATCTGAGGCTCAGAATGCATTAACTATGTGTACATTTTTAATGAAGCAAAAAACAGATATAGAACTTAAAATAGTTTAATAGTTACCTCTAAAAATCTATACCAAATCAAAAGGTCTGACACAAATCTCTTCAAATTTGACCTTTCTATTGGAAACCTTTGATAGAGATAAGTGACATCTGTGATCTTTACTGCGAAAATGTTTAACTGCAACATTTGACTCCATTTGCCTGACGCAGATCAGTCAACAGGCAAATTGACTCTTGTTATTGTCACAGATGTGAGGGTTGAATCAGGGGAAGCCATATGTGTTTTCGGGGCCTGGATTTGGGATGCACGAGCATTATGGATTACTGCTGGGAATGAGAAATAGATTGAGAGAGAAGTGAGAGGTGGGGAACATTAAGACGGATAGAGATGGTGGTTGGAAAAACGCTAGGCTAAGCTAATCACACGAGTGCTGAGAGGGCTCTGACCCAATCCAGCGGGGCTTCTGACCTCCAGCAGAATGAGATGAACCAGTGATGAGGCGGTAAGTGGATATAAGAGGAAGTGTGGGTGTAAAAGGGTACAGAGAGAGGTCACACTGGATTGTTACTTTATGATCTGTGCAATTGAACTGTCTTGTTGGTTTATTTGAGTGTGAGCTGATTCAGTAGTGATTCTAGGTTTGTATCAGCAGGTCTGACTGCAATTTAAAGGTGATATAAACCCCTAAACTCTGACTGCGATTGCATTTCAAAAGGAGATGCATTATGAGAGAACGTTGGGTGAATGCGCGTCAGTCCAGGTCACATCTACAGCCTTTTTTTTTTTGCCAAGGAGGGTCCAAGGACGGAGGATGAAGGGACAATTTGTCTGTTTGTTGTTGGACAATCTGCTTCAGTGTTTCTGACTAATGACTGTTTCATTGTTTGATTTTCACACTTTTGTTTGCTAAATCAGTATTCTTGTGAGTTCTCCCAGGTGACTGTTGGTGTGATTTTGGGCTTACAAAAAGAAATTAAATTGAATTGATTGGTTGAACAGGTCTCAAGCTCCTCCCCAGTTTAATCAGAAATATCTTCTGTAACCAGAGCAATCCAAAATGAGGTGATCAGAATGATATGCAAGTTAGTTAGTTGAACTTTTTTTGTGACTCAGAACAAAACCTATAAACAAAGTCAGACTTTTCCAAGGTTTGAACCATGTTATAGTTGTTTCTCTTTTCATTTAACCAATCAAAGTTGTATTTAGAAAATTATTCTATTGAAGTAATCTTAAATATGAATGAATTTGCCATCAAGGTTAAAGTTAAATGTATTCTCTGCATTTGACCAATCTTTCAATGCAACTTTTTTATTTTTTTTTTTTAGCACTGACTATGTGTTCTGTCCATGTTTCATACAGGTAAATTACATATGATTTTGCATTTTTGGGCAGTAGTGGAATCTTTTTAGTACAAATGAAAAAAAAATGCAGCTGGTGGCTTTTGTAAAATACTGGGACACTGTTTTGCCTCTTTTGAGAAGATTAAAAAATGAGGCAGACTGATGAATAAGTTCATACTTATAGGCATGAACTACAAAAGTACATTTTCTCATTAGAACCATAGCNACCAGTAATGCAGGTGTAAATGTAACAGGATTAGTGTATAATGTCTTAACAAATGTGTGATTACCTCAAAGTAACTAAAAGTAGTGTAACTCAGTTCATTTTTGAGACAGTAATATTGTAATACAAATGTATTACATTTTTCTTCCTGTAACTAGTAATATATAATTATTACAGTTTTAGAGTAACTTACCCAACACTGGCCATCTGTCTCTGTCGGAAACCACAATTCTGATAAAGTACAGTATTTATTGGGCTATTTGTAACGACATAAGCAGTGGCATTTGGAAAACATCGATCCAATTGTTTTGGAGTAAAATGTATTATTGGATGACATTTTGCGGCAAATATTTCATAACAACACATAGAGAGCATTATGCATTATTGATTTGACAAGAAGGCTATGCAGTGAAAATAAAGCAAAGGTATTATTATGACTGTTATTCTTATTCTCAAAAAATGCTTAAGGCAAATTGATTTTTTGCTTCTTAATGTTTTTGAGTCAGTTTAATCTATTAGTCAGATCTAGTTCATTCTAGATAAGATGTCAGTACATAAGATTTAAAAAACATAATAACAGAATAATAGATGCTAACTAGTCATCTACTACAATGATTGCCCTAATTATAATTTTACTTGGGGGAGCTTAGCAGTCTGGCTTCTGTAAATAACTGAAATTGTCTGGACTATTGATAGGGCTGGGCGATATATCGATATTTGCATTGTATATTAAGATATTTATTGGCGTAGTTATGAATTGTGCATGTCATATACCATATCATTTAAAAAGAGCTTATTAAACTGATGAAAAGCAATTAAAGCTACAGAAAAGTGACAAATAGAACAAGAAAATCTTAGTGAAATTTTAAACTTTTAAACTTAAAATGTACATTTCTACTCTCTAATCAGCAGCTGTAGGCTAAGAAAAACATAATTTACCTTAAAAAATGTAATTTTAAAGCTATGACAAAGTATATCAACATTTTGTCCATATCCTCTAACCCTAGCTATTAGTAGGCTGAAGATTCTGCCTAGTCCTTTTTAGCTTTGCACGCTTTTTATAGCTTCTATGATTTGCAATGCAAACTAAAATAATGCAATATAATACAGTACTTATGTATATACTGTTTACTCAAAGAAACTTAGCTAATCCCCTTTTTGTATAATAGTTAACACAAATAAAGGTGCTGTAGGCTACACAATTATGATGGTTGTAGAAAAAAAGAGCTAAATATTATTTCAACTCTGTCAATTTTTGTTTGTTTCAAATGTTTGCTTGTTTTTACACATAATATGCTTTAATTATTTCTATAAAAACAGTTAAAGTATGTTCAATATAAGATTTTGACTTGTTAGCTTGAGTCTCAAGCTCTAAAGATCAGGTCAATTTGATGAAGTACACGTTAAAACACTTGATTTGAGTGAATTCTCCATGCTTTAGTTACCGTAATTTCACATTTATTGATGACTTCATTGGTGATCACGAGACTTATATCAATAATGTCTGATTTCTTATTTCAGTCTTGTCATTGTCATTACTCCATTCAGTGACCACATTGTCCTGTGATCTTACTGCCATTTGTTAAGTTGTAATCTCCCATCATGCATCATTCTGCACCTTTTATCACTTCTGTCCATTTCTCCAAAGTGTTGATACAGTCTTATTGAGAAGTGTCTTGATAAGAGCTGTCTAAATGAGGCCCTTAGCACGTCTTCTAATTATGAAACCAGCTTTTACTACTACATCTACTGTCCTCTTCATTAGTTTAAATAATAGTAATCCAAATGCGTGGTCCACAGATAAGAGCCTTTCTTACTTGTAAAACTCATTACAATACAGCCACAGTGTATTTTGGAGAGCCTGACTAAAGCTGCGAAGACTGATAAGCTCCAGTGTTGTGTCCTTGTGTTCAGATTTGTACAAACCAACCTTACAAGGAAACATACAAAAAGTGAGAATTTAGTCTTTTAACCAGTTAGTTATACCTTTGATTTATTAGGTGTTTTTCTGTGCATGCAAATAAAAATATACAGTTAAAAATCTAACAGATGAGTTTTGATTTTTCATTCATAGATGTCGCAAGTTTTGTTGTAATGTTCATAAGCTCTAACTTGGCTCTATCAGATGGATTATCGCAATATATTACAAAATCTTGAGAATCCATCTGTAGAGACTTCAGCACATCATTAAAGATGGCCACTGTAAGCTGGATCAATCACAGCGCAACGTCGTACTTTGAAAGAAGTACCCAAAAGAACCAAAACAAGCATGCCAGCGCTGACAGACCTACTTACTTTAGTCTTTATTAGCAGAATGCTTTTGAGACACAGAGGTGATTTATGCATTTGTGAACTGAATTTAACAAAAAACACAATTTCTGATTTCTTCTGCTGTTTTGACAGTTCGAGCAATCAACTTCCATGGTGTTTCAGCTTCTCCTATGGACAGTCTGTCCAGATTAATACAGTAAATTGTAGAACTCAATTCAGAGTGACACACATCTGACATGAGCCAGGTGTTATCGGTTGAATGTTTTTTTATCTATAAGCTGACAACAGAAGTGTTCAACGGAGAATCTGGCATCCAAAAAAAATCATCAAAAAATAAATTTAAATAAATAAAAATACATACTGTACATATAAATAAAAGCCAGTGCAAATAGTTGAGATGATGTTGACAGCAACAAACTTATATTAAAGGGACTATACTCGATTTTTATACAACAAAATACCTTAAAAACGATTTTCCCCTAGCACTGATGTCTAATTAATGTAACTTTCCAAGTAGAATTTAGTCTGCAAAGTCCTGTCTATGTATAATAATGTCCCGTTTGTGTCCAACTTTGTCTGTTTTTGTTTTTAGCATTGTGGCTAACAGTTGTCAACATACTGACTCACCTCGCCAATAAATGCTGTGAAAAAACATTAAAACTCATTATAATGAACAATTCTGAAGCTCAGAATGAATTAGCTATGCAAGCAAATCATGTAGACTGAAGTAGGAAGCTTAAAATTACCGTACTTTCTGGCCTATAAGCCGCTACTTTTTTCAGAAACTTTGAACTATGCAGCTTATAAGGCAATGCTGCAAAATTACAGATTCTCATAGACATACTATTAAAAAGTGCGGCCTATACATGTGCTTTATCATTTTTCTTACTTAAATCTAGTGGGTGCGGCTTATATTCAGGTGCGCTCAATAGGGCAGAAATTACTGTAATTATTTCTGTTTGTTTACATTTTAAGCATACAAAAATCAGGTACACTCCTTTAACTAACAAATATAAAAGCTTTACAAAGTACTTCAGTATTAAATGTGCCAATTGTAACCTCTATCAATATTTCTTTTCATTTGTCTAATGCATAAGTCAAAAAGTCAAAATCTCTAAAACTCTCTCGTCACTGATACTTTGTGAATGCTCAGTCTTTGTAATCCCACTGGTGCTGCAGATCGCTCTATTTTACACCTCCACATAAGTCTGTGCTCCTGCAGAGTCTGGAGCAGTGACTCGTGCTGAGAGGGACGTGACTCTGTCTGACTGTGAACTGAACAAGTGTTTGAGAGGAGTGTGTGCTGTCATTCAGACGTGGTCCACTGACGCAGAGGCCCAGCATGTGCAAACATCACCTACAGAGAGGATACGGGCCAGAGAATAACAAATATATCGAGGAAGTGTCCTGGTTTGACTGTTCTTATACTGTAGAAGTCAGAGCAGAATGCACGTGAGTCTGCTACTACTACTTCTACTGGTCTTATCATTAAATATATGCAACATCAACAAAACACCAACAACAAATGTATAGGAAGTGTTCTGATTATAGGAACCAGAGCAGAATGCATGTGACTGTGCTACTACATACTTCTGTTGGTCCTACTTATTTATTTATTCGATCAGGGACAATGCAATCAAACATAGTTACAATCAGAGCATGCAGAGACGCATACAGAGTGTATAGCTAGTGCTAATTTTCAACTTTTCCTACATAATAACAAGAAAAACTTGACATTAAAATCTTAATACTAACATTTACAGCAGTGCAGTTTAATTTTCAATATAAAGTTCTAATTACTAACTCAAAAAAAAAAAACTGAGGATAAAGGATAAAGCATAACTGCTGAGAATTTGTGTATCAACTGAAGAAACTCATGCACCATCAGTGCACGCCACAAAACCATAGACATTAAACTAATTATATGTCTATGACAAAAACACTACATTAGATTACACTATGCATGATAATGCAAACTAGCTTATTTTTTTTCCTCAAACTAACTTAAAAGAAACTAAAGATGGATTATATTAGTCGAAGTTTCAACAAAGAACAAGGGTCAGATTCAATATCTTAATACTAAGATATTATTATGTATAGGACATCAGAATAGAACATCAAAAAACAACTGTTGCCATGTAGATGATGACAGCAGGTTTGCTAAACTTCCCTAGCCGAAACAATGTTAAAAGTACACAAAAACACTTGCAGAACAACATGATAAACTGCTGTATCACTCTTCGTGAGTTTATCCCTGTGTAGTGTCAGAATAAGTTTTAACTATATTTTTTTCTTTAGCATTTTAAAATCTCATAGGTTTAACATTAGGTTGACTGAAAATTCCAAGCTGTAAGTATAAATTCATTTTTATTTCATTTTGCTACACTAAAAAAAACTGCATTAAAACATTCCCTCATATAAAATGTCATAGAAAATATCTACCACTCTTTCTTTCTATATATATCCACTTTGCCCTGATTGTCCACGTTGTTGGTGACGGAGGCAGGAGCAGCTCGTTGTTATGCAGATTTGTGAATGACACACAATATCCTGCAGCAGAAACTGAACCGGTGCCACTGAACACAATACTCTGATCAACGCCGCGACAAGAGACTGTGATTTCCTCCTGTCGCTCTCTCACTACATGTACATCTACAGCTCGCTCATAGTCAAACCAGCTGCAGGGAAATGTCTGAACATTATCGGCCCTATTAAAATCTGGAAGTGAACGGAAATATTGATACTTTCTTTAGAAGTAAAAGCAAGTCTTGGTACTAACTTCTATGATCACTGCGGTTGATAACCACTCATTTTACAACTTCCTTTTGGTTGAGCCACTGATTCCATAATATATTTTCTCACTGCGCTGCTACAACATCACTATTACAGTATATCCACAAGCTGTCGAGACTTTCTGGAAAGTGCATATGTCTGTTCCAGAGGTCACACATAACTGGGACACTAAATGTAATTAAAATAACAGATCAACTTGGGATTCTACATTGTAAAAAATGCCCTCTATGCAGACAAATAAATGTTTTTAACTCTTTTTAATTATCACTTTGAAACTACCAAATTTTATCTAGTTTTAGACATAGTTTATGTTCAAATAGACCATGAATGTCCAAACCAAGACCTTGCGGCCAAATTCAGTCCACAGACCAGTTTTGGCTGGCCTTCAGGCCTCCTGCTGAGTTATCCTAAAAGAAACATTGCAGGCAATACAAGGCAATACTTTCTACTGCAATTTGAACAACCCCAATAACACTACACTACTTTTTAAAGATCTAAGTTTTTAGCTTTGGTTAAAGAGGAACTAACTAACACAAAATCTAATTTTTGTGACAATCTGTGCATATGATGTGTAAACAGCATTGTCTGTCTACTGTTCCATATTTATTTATTTGTTTATTTTGTTTGGTTGGTTATTTGGTTGGTTTGTTTTGTTTATTTATTGTACAGTTTTAGTACAAATGTGGCAAAAATGCTGCCTTCAGGTCAAAATAGGCCAAAACTGTGTACTGTACAGCCCTGATTATGGTCAGACCATTCTCACTACTCCTTAAGCCTTCAGACTCCACCCTCTCTCGCACTTTTAGTTTCTCCAGCACTGCCTAGTTTGGAAGATGTCTTAGATCTTGGAGCCATCATTATTAATAAGCTGTAATGAATAAGAGTCTGTCATGTCTGTCCACAATGTATCGTGTAATCAAATGTGTTTATTTGTATGAAATAAATTTGGACAAACCTGATTTAGATCATATTTAGCCCTAAGTAATGCCTAATTTTGATGGCTCTTGGGGCAAAAATATTTCAGTTTAGACTAGTTTACAAGTTATCCAATTAAGTAGAAATCTTCTCTCCACAGCTGAGTGTTTCACAAACTTTCACTTTGGATGAGAAGTAACATACTTAGAAGAAATATGAAATGTTTCCAGAAAGCAGATAAAGTAGGAGACAAGCCGAGCGTTCTTTTGCCTGGTGTGGTGCATATTTGTGACTCGGGGGGAGAGCAGAGTTTGGAGTGAGATCAGCAGTGCTTCAGATTAATGACAAACAGACATATGGGCCTCTCTCTTCCTCCACACTGAGCACTCCTGTCGAGAGTTTATGTGCCGTCAACTTCTGCACAAGCCGAATCACTTTAACCACAGGAAACATCGCGCACAATAACACAAACAAGTGCTTATGTGCGAGAAGAAAATAGGAAAGATACAAAAGTGTTCTCAATGTAACAGTCTGGGGAATAACTTTAACACGTGTCCATTAGTGTTGAAGTAAATACTGCTTTGGCTTGGATAAACCTGTCAGTGGTGTCTTGTTAGATTGGCCAAACAAAATGGAAAGTTATAAAGGCATTAGAGATAAATATTATGAATATTTCGTTTTACTTAAGTGCAGTACAATACAGTGAAATTTCAATTGAGGTGGTTGCAATTAGCAGCTGCAATGATTTAAGACTTTGCAGACCGAAAAATATCCTCTTGTTCTTAAAAAAAAATAAATACTAGTTTAGAAACTCTTCAGCATGTTTTAGCTTAGAAATTCAGATTTCAGTTTTTTCTCTGATGCTCCTGGATGGCTTATCGCCTTGAACTGAATCCAACAATTAACACATGAATTGCAACTGCAGATGCGTGTTTGTCAGGAGAATTTTTGCCAAAATTGTTCAAATGAACCAGAAACTTTTAATTACTTTCTACTAAATTCTAAATAAAGGTCCATGCTGGCTTGCTTTTCCACAACCTGGTTTAACCTGAGGAACCTTGTCCTGCTCGTTTCCATGGAAATGCTGTTTCTTTGGTAAACATGAAGTGTGGCATAAATATGGTATACGTATATTGGGCTGCTGTATTGTGATGCTTATATATGATGCTCTTAATCATGCAAACAAAACTATAATACTCAAATGTACTAATAATATACTAAAACTTGTCTATGAAGAATGTTTGATTCATAGTTGAACCAGTTATCAAATTTATATATATACAGTAATTGCTGTTTCATAAATACTGATAAAATATTGAATTTTATATTGAAAAATGTAATTTCCTTTTTAAAAAACATTATGTATTAAATACTTTCAAATGATATCAAGTTGATATTTCTGCACTTTTGTTAATGATTTGCATGCAAATAATTATTTGTCTGCAAATTTCAAGTAATCTGTTAAAAATATGCTTATTTTCTGTTTGATTGACCTAATATTGTCTGGACATCCATATTGAAATATACGCCCAGAAATACTGAGATATCTATGACAAAATTGCTGGGCCCTTTTCCCAAACACAGATATACTTTATATTTGCATGAAATCCAGATAGTATTTCTGGTATCGTTTTTTTCTAGCTTTGACATGCGGTTAAGGTGCAGCAATTAGAGTTCATAGATTATAGTCGTTTTTTTTTTTCATTTTCTAATAATAGTGGGGCAGCTATTATGGCTTATAGGCAGAAATTACTGTTAATGTTTCACTATAAGATTGCTATGACTTCTCAGTCATCTTATATAAGAAAAGAAACAAATTCTTTTAAAACGTAATTGTTGTTGCGATGTCAGTCTAAACTCAGATGTAATAAAGTGGTTTGTGTTGTTTGTGAGAGTGAGTCTTGAGCAGCTGAGGCCAGAGAGCTCCCCTGTGACTGGACACACTTACAGACCATTGATTTTCTAAAGACCCTAATAATACCAGACTGAAGGAAAAGAGGACAATGGAGATCTAATACTGCTGATTTGGATGTTCTGTGCATGGTCTACATCTAATGATACCCTTTGAATATTTGGCACCAAAGAACGAACACGAATCCAGCAAATATAAGAGCCAACAAAGACCATCTTGCTCAAAGGTGGCCTAAAATGCAAAATCAACTTTTAGGAGCTGAACATAAACATAAATACAACACTTTTGTTTTGGTTGAACTCAATGATATAAAATAGGGATACACCGATTCATACTAGGATCAGATATCGATGTCGATCCAGGAATTCTTGCTGAATCGAGTATCAGCTCTATGATATTGGTTCAGCCGATACCATTGCTGTGCTTTAATTGGACATAATGAGACTAATTTACTGACTAGTGCTGATCCGAAACGTCTCACAATGTTATTATAAATAACAGTCACATAACACTAATTGACCAAAAGCCTTTTGCTTTGATAAGAAAAATATGGTAATTCTTTCACCAGTGTTGGTTTGTATCGGGTATCAGCTGATGTCTAAAGCCAAAGTATCGGAATTGGTATCGGAATAGAAAAGCTGGATTGGTGCAGCCCTAAATAGAACATTTCTATTCATAGACTAATTCCACTCAAAATTGCTCACAAATGTGCCAAATGTCATTTGTGTAAGTGAAAATCCAGTCCATCTTACAAGTGAGGCATATCACCACCGATTTAACAGTATGAATATTGCACAGGTGTATCCACAATACAAGGACATACAAAGTTTTATCACACATAGACATTGGAAAGTATGAATTTGTCACTTTATGATAACTGTGACTAAAGGTATGACAGTATTGCAGCTTGCAGAAACAACACAAACACAAAGACACAAAAAGCAAAGACAATCACAGGTTAAAAATAAAATACTGAAATATAAAGGAGAATGAAATATACTTTACATCATAGAGCCAGGGCTGTGAATGATGCGTATGTTGAACTACAATCACAGAATTTTAGGTTTTTGATGAATTTTTGCCAAATCAAATGATTTTATAAGATCAATTACTTTTGTTGGAAATTTTTTCCCATGCTAATCACACAGCATGATAACACAGCTGTCCACCAGGTCTGTTGCCCCTGCCACATGTTCATAAGTCTGCAAAAGCTTTCAGAGAATGTGCCATGTTGCGTTTTTTGTTGGTGTAATTAATTTGCTGGCTTCCCCAAAAGTTCAAATGAAAGAATTTGCTGAAACGCACAACAATTTCACATCCGCACAATTTTTGCTCCTATGTGCACCTGTATATGATCTATTACTAGGCTTAGTTCATCAGCTAGTCTCTTGCACACTCCACACCAGATCATTACTTATACCACAACAGGCTATTTATACACACGTCCCAAACAGGTGCTGCCCGACTCTCATAGCATGCAACAGCTACAAACTCACGTGTTTATACTTTGGTTTCAATTCAAAGTCTGCCAATGATTAGGTCTTATTTTGATACAGAATTAGATGCTGTTTTACACATCTGGACGGTGCTTTCAAGGACCCAAGTGCTGTAGGTCATAAAAGCGCTCATGAATGAATAATGTGTTTTTGAGTATTGGAAAGTGCTGATTTGAAGCGGATGTTATTAGAGATTTTGTTTGGGAAACTAGTCAGGGCATGTCCGAAGAAGAGTCAGATCTTGTTTTTCAAGAAGTACCTCAAGCAAAAGGAGTGGCTCATTGATCTTAATAAAAAATATATATTTAAATCATTTTATTAACTTACAGTGTTGTTGGATAAGCTAAAAAACTGTCTTGTATTTGTAGTTGTTCAATAAACCTCGGGATAGTGAAATCATGCATCAGTAAAATGTTCAGTTGGCCTAATGTTAATCCAATGGAGATATGAAATAGATAAAAATCAAAAATAGTATTAATTAAGCATCTTCTGACCCTACAGAGTGATAAATGTACCAGTATTGACCCAACAGGTTATTGGGTTGTTCCGCAGCTGTTTTATTTACTTTTTTTAAATTGAAAGTTCAAATAATCTGCCAACAAACATGGTGGAATTTGCCATTGTTTCCGTGGTAACAGTTGTTTTTTTGACGTCGATTCCCAAGATCTAAAATAATGCTAAATATAAATAAATATATACATGAATAAATATACAATCCAAATAATGCATAAAAGACCCAAAAGAGAGAAATAAAATAAAAAACTGATTTCTAATTTTTACTAAAAACTAAAAGTTCAGATCACATCACATGTACAATGTGATTTGAAAAAAACAAAAAAAAAAATACTTTATAATAATGAACAGATACAAATCAATTACAAATGTTAGTCATTTATTAGGAAAGCGTCACCAGATCATTAATAAATGATTAGATAGTATTTATTAATAATGAACACACTTTAACTAATCATTGACTTCCACTCCCTATTCTAATGACCATTTAGAGGTTTTAGAAAAAATGTATTTGGTAATATATCATGTATCCAACTCTAGATATTGGTATTGATTCTCCTATGACTATAATGATATTTTGATGTTATTTGATCCTGTATTTCAGCTGATTTTAATATCAATAGTGTTCCAAAATGGGCCAATTCCCTGTCATGAGGCCGTTATTCTGGTTTTGCGGATTGTCTAATCACCAAATGGTCATCCTTTAGAATATGTCCTGAAAGTAAATGATAAGTTAGTTTAAAGTTTATTAGATAATGTTAGTAAATACTATCTTATCATTTAGTAATGATCAGGTAATGTTATTAGCATCTGCAAATGATCTGGATCTATATGATTAAGTGTTACAAAAAAAAGCTATTGCTATGAAAGTTATGTTAATTTAATCAAAATGTAGCCTTAGATTTGCCTTTATTTGACTTATATGGACATATAAGTATCTTACTCATACATGTGTCTTTCAAATCAAACATTTTACAGTTGACCACATGGCTAACATTTCATTCTGACTTAGTATTGCATTGTTGGCAATATAATACAAAGTACATCCTGTGAACGGACGGCTTACAAACGTTATCCCTCTGCCAATGAAATTATTCACTGTTAAATGTAATCCTCTGTTTCTTTCAACACTTGACTGAAACTCAGCCAAAGAGTCACTAGACTTGTAACATATGCTAGCTCTGGTCTCTGGGTCAGGAATAGGGTTGTAAAAATTATTCAAAATAAAACTAGATACTGATTTGAACAATTATGATCTGGGATTTTATCAGAGAGGTAATAAAAACACACTGAAACATAAAAAACACACAGAATTATAATGTTTTTTTATTTGTTCGTGATGTCCATTTAATCTTCACAATACAAAGCAAAGCATAGTTATTGAACAGAAGAAGATTAATGTAACATTGTGGTTTCAAATCTGTATCGTGTATCAAGACTATTTTAATGAAACTTTGCCATAGTCAAACCTGGACTTTTGAATGAAATAAAGCCATACAAATTAAAACCCTGACACCGTCTTTCAGCTCGTGTATAATCGTTTTCAGACCTGTTGGCAGATATATCGTTTTTTAACAGTGAGGAGCCTTGGGGCCTGTTCTCGTCTTGTGCATTCCTCCAGTTTGTGGTGTGACTCTACAGGTTCTCCTCTCCTCCTCTCTTTTGTTTTGGTGATGTTAGCCAATTTAGCTGCAGGCAAAGAGCATGTTTTTATCATTTGTGACTTGTAAATTATTAAAGTTTGAAACTAACAAAACAACACAAGGATTTATGTTAGACCCACAAAGTTTGTTTGGTCCCCAAAATAGGGTTAAGGTTTGGATTGGGGTATTTATTTAGTTGTCTTTGTTGGACTTTTCTTAGATTAACTTTTACTCTTTTATAGCTATGGAACATGTGTCTGCATTGTTTTCTTAATAAATATCACAATAATTGGATTAAGTCATAGCCTATTTTTAACAGAATTACGCTTGCAATAATGGGATTTTGTTAGACCAATGATTGTGGTCTGGTCCTCAGCCACTTATATGGATTTAATAATGGCCCTCAGGGAAAAATAATTGCAAATCCTTGGTTTAGGAGCTACTATAACAGCTGTCCTTTGTGTCCCTTTCTTTATAGATTTTTAAATGGCATTTGAAATAAATGTTAAAGCCCTTATAACATTTAGACTCAAGTGGATTCAGTGAATTTAATCATAATATTTCAGTTGTTTCGACCTAACTGATTTAAAAATGGGCAAGATAAAATATTGTATACTGTGGCTTTTAGGGATTTTCTACAATCAGTTAACTTAAAATGTATTTATTTCCAGCGCACATATAACATTGTATCTATTTAGATGGAAATGAGTCCGCAATGTCCTGACTGCATCTAATAATGTCCTGTCTGTTCACCAAACTCCACTAACTTTGTCTGTTGTTGTTACAATTGTGAAACAAGCTTAAAACACATTGTAGTAAACAAATCTGAGGCTCAGAATGCATTAACTATGTGTACATTTTTAATGAAGCAAAAAACAGATATAGAACTTAAAATAGTTAATAGTTACCTCTAAAAATCTATACCAAATCAAAAGGTCTGACACAAATCTCTTCAAATTTGACCTTTCTAATGGAAACCTTTGATAGAGATAAAGTGACATCTGTGATTTTTACTGCGAAAATGTTTAACTGCAACATTTGACTCCATT
Organism: Mugilogobius chulae; assembly: GCA_038363315.1. NCBI lineage: Eukaryota > Metazoa > Chordata > Actinopteri > Gobiiformes > Gobiidae > Mugilogobius > Mugilogobius chulae. The sequence goes on along the minus strand of CM076401.1, from coordinate 31,255,673 downwards.
TGCCTGACGCAGATCAGTCAACAGGCAAATTGACTCTTGTTATTGTCACAGATGTGAGGGTTGAATCAGGGGAAGCCATATGTGTTTTCGGGGGCCTGGATTTGGGATGCACCGAGCATTATGGGATTACTGCTGGGAATGAGAAATAGATTGAGAGAGAAGTGAGAGGTGGGGAACATTAAGACGGATAGAGATGGTGGTTGGAAAAACGCTAGGCTAAGCTAATCACACGAGTGCTGAGAGGGCTCTGACCCAATCCAGCGGGGCTTCTGACCTCCAGCAGAATGAGATGAACCAGTGATGAGGCGGTAAGTGGATATAAGAGGAAGTGTGGAGTGTAAAAGGGTACAGAGAGAGGTCACACTGGATTGTTACTTTATGATCTGTGCAATTGAACTGTCTTGTTGGTTTATTTGAGTGTGAGCTGATTCAGTAGTGATTCTAGGTTTGTATCAGCAGGTCTGACTGCAATTTAAAGGTGATATAAACCCCTAAACTCTGACTGCGATTGCATTTCAAAAGGACATGCATTATGAGAGAACGTTGGGTGAATGCGCGTCAGTCCAGGTCACATCTACAGCCTTTTTTTTTTTTGCCAAGGAGGGTCCAAGGACGGAGGATGAAGGGACAATTTGTCTGTTTGTTGTTGGACAATCTGCTTCAGTGTTTCTGACTAATGACTGTTTCATTGTTTGATTTTCACACTTTTGTTTGCTAAATCAGTATTCTTGTGAGTTCTCCAGGTGACTGTTGGTGTGATTTTGGGTTTACAAAAAGAAATTAAATTGAATTGATTGGTTGAACAGGTCTCAAGCTCCTCCCCAGTTTAATCAGAAATATCTTCTGTAACCAGAGCAATCCAAAATGAGGTGATCAGAATGATATGCAAGTTAGTTAGTTGAACTTTTTTTGTGACTCAGAACAAAACCTATAAACAAAGTCAGACTTTTCCAAGGTTTGAACCATGTTATAGTTGTTTCTCTTTTCATTTAACCAATCAAAGTTGTATTTAGAAAATTATTCATATTGAAGTAATCTTAAATATGAATGAATTTGCCATCAAGGTTAAAGTTAAATGTATTCTCTGCATTTGACCTTTGATCTTTCAATGCAACTTTTTTATTTTTATTTTTTTAGCACTGAGTATGTGTTCTGTCCATGTTTCATACAGGTAAATTACATATGATTTTGCATTTTTGGGCAGTAGTGGAATCTTTTTAGTACAAATGAAAAAAAAATGCAGCTGGTGGCTTTTGTAAAATACTGGGACACTGTTTTGCCTCTTTTGAGAAGATTAAAAAATGAGGCAGACTGATGAATAAGTTCATACTTATAGGCATGAACTACAAAAGTACATTTTCTCATTAGAACCATAGCTGGCCCAGAAAAATCGAGTGATTCGGGCCAGAAAGGTCATCTAGAGTAAAATGCTTTTTCCAAACCATAATGTACGTATATTAATTGATTCCCTCAGATCTACATTACCTTGTTCAGTCACTATTTTAATAAGGTCAATTCCTGTTTGCGTGCTGTAGACTTTAATGCCACTATCGTTCTTTTATGAAATATTGGCCTTTTTAACACATTCACATTCAAATGTTCTATATTGCTTTATTGTTACAAAATTAGACAAGTAAACCGCTCTGTCTAAATATGCATATTGAGACCTTTTATATTACTATTCCAGTGTCTACACAGCTACTTCATCAGTTGTTTTAAATGGAAAGAGATTTATGTTTACCACTTAAATAGCTTTGTTCCTTTAAAGCCCCAGACAGTTACAGCATAACTTCAGTAAAAATCTTTTTGTGTCAGGCCAACTGCAGTTTCAAATGTTATTATATTAGACTTTTACAGTTGACACAGAAGCTATAAATCAACTTTACAGCAATAACAACGCAGCATATTTGTGTGATGAGGTGCACATAGTTTACAAACTGCCTTTTCCAGTCGCTGTCAAAGCATATGTGTCAGCTGAAATGGGACAAAGAGTGGCACCCGTCCCTCCACTGTCAACAAAACCTGCCCCAAACAGGAAGTGGCTCATGTGTGAACATGGCCAAGCTGCTCATACAGAATACTAATGAAGCCCATGTGATCAGAAAACTAATGTTGGTGTATGGATCTTAAAACTGTCAAAAATTGTTATTCAGACAATAGACTAAAACTCTAGGCACTAACTTAGCTAAAACTCGAAAGTGAGTATGTATCAGTGTTGCTAGAAAAAATTAGACCTGAACAGACCTAAAATGTTTTTGACCATTTTTTAAACTATATTGTAAAATAACATTGAAACGTCTTCTATTTTGAGATTACATTTTTAATGTCTTGTAAGTGTATGAAGAGAACTATTTAATTTTCAATCTATCTACAGCAGTCACATGTTTTGTTCACTTTCTAACGCATTCTGAGCTCTATAATTCTTCACCAGGATGAGTTTTCAAAACTGAACCTTGTAAAAAGCTAGCACTGGCTAAAGTCATAAACTGTTGCACGTCCTGGTTTTTAGAGAACAAAATGCTGTATTATTAGGCATACACCAGACACTGAAAAGTGTCAGTATTTTGAAGATCACTTTTCATATGCCAAAATACTGACGCGCTAAGTAACTAAACAACTTTCATGGTAGTGCAGCCCCTGTAGTTTTCTTATGTAAATACACTGATCAAAAACAGAAAAAAAACACACATTTTGCACTGCCAAGTATAAAATCAAATATCAAGCGGCAAGGTTTCTAAAGAAAGCTGTTGTCGGGTCGGGACACAGACACTGCAAGGCCAGGTTTTCCACCAGGAGGCAGTTGAGAGAGCCGATGCATGCTTTAAGTGCCTTGAAAATACATGTAACCATCACAGAGACTTACATAGACATTAAAAAAATTTAAAATTTGACTTAGTTCTGCTTTAATACAGCTGCATAGACAAAGAAGTTTATCATTTCAAATGCACACAAATGCTCTATGTATTCTATAACAATAATTCACAAATCTAGCCACACAGTCAATGTAATACACTGTTTGTAGAGTGAAATGCACTTAGCATCACATTTTTGTTCTTTTTCCAGATCTCGTGGTGATAATGCACTTGTAACCATATGTGCCCTGCAGGGCTGATTAACAGAGATGTGGCAGCCAATCTGAGCCAGTGACCTCTTTCTGACCATAGCCAATTACTCATTCACAGAAGATATACTGTAGTAATTTGACAAACTAGCTGAAAGATCACATAATTCTACATGTATAAACACATTACAACAAGAAAAACCTCGAGGCTCTGCTAGTTCACCATATACAAGACAACAAAATAGTTAAAGTGAAGAATAATAAGTGACATTCGTTTAATATTGTGGAGTAAAGCAACACGCAGGGAACTTGTGCTTGGGCATGTTAGGACGAAAGGCGCAGAGGCAGGCGGTTAGAGGGCGGCGGGTGGCCCAGTGAGATGGAAAGTAGAACAGACAGGGGCCAAGTGGTCGGTCACACTGCAGCGTAACGTTAATTAAATCCACTGTGTTTCTGTAGAACGAATGGGCAGCTCTGAGGCTTGTCCTGGCAGCGCCCTCAGCTGTCTCCTTAACCGCACCATAACAACACTATCACAAGTTGTTTTTGTGAGCTTTTTATATCAAAGTAGGTCTGTTTTTTAATAGTTGCAATATGCAGTAGCTGATAGATTATATCCCTAACCAATTTTTATATGCAGAATGTGATAATGCGCCGGTAAAGTGACGAGCACTCTCGCTCACAGCAAGAAGGTCACAGGTTCAACTTTTTCGCAGCTCGGGCCTTCCTGTGTGGAGTTTGTATGTTTGTTTATGTGTCTTAGTGGGTTTGCTCCTGTCCCTGTCAGGTTGCCCCAGCAGCATTGGAAAGCCCTATGGGACTATAAAGATACCTTATCTATCTTATCTATCTTATCTATCAGAAGCCAAACACTTATCGGTTGTACAATGTCTCTGTGATGCCTTTGAAGACTTTTGTTTTAGCATTCTTCTATTCATATTTAAATAACTTTGAATTTTTTTGCATTTCCAAATTATAAGAAGACTAGATGTAGTGAGCAGCACTCGACTGAGGATCTATAGTTTCAACAGAATCAGGTGTGTACAATTTAACTTGGGTTTACCTAATTTTAAGCTAAATATTCCTGTTCTTGACGCAGTCAGTTAGTTAATTATGAAAGAATTGTATAAGATTATAAGCATTTGGGTTGTTTGGATAGTTGGTTGGTTGGTTGGTTGGTTGATTAATTAATTGGTTCATTTACCCCTAAAATGATCTGTCTAAATGCATTAAAATGTGTAATTCCATATACACTGTCAAGGGTTTTGCAATTGTTATAATTCACTGCTAACAAAAACTGACTTTTCTTTTTATTTCAGTTCAAACTGTTCACTTTGATTCTGTGCACACATTGCAACTATTGAATGAATGAATGAATGAATGAATGAAATCCTTAATTTGTCCCACAATGGAGAAATTCCAGAGAAAAAAAAAAAAGGATAGACCGAAATAGAACAAGAAAAATTTGGCCTTAAGGTTAATAAACCATTTCTCAGATGAAAGTTCTATACAGAGCATCTCAATTGGAACTATGCTCAAAGTTGTCAGCCCAGAATAAAGTAAATATTTTACAAATACATTAATCAAATATGGGAACATGAATATCTACATAATAGAATTTTTCTCAATTTCAACTGATTTGATTCAATTTTTGAATTTGTACAACATACCCAGGGACACTAATTACACCACTTTCAGCTAATGGGACTCATGTAAATAAACAAACAACCCTAAAACAATAATAACAACAACAACAACATCAACACTATGCTACTGCTACTAACACTTCTATCAGCCTAAGCTTGACTTGCTCTGTTGGGGTTCACCTGCTGACAGTCACGCAGCCTCACACATGCCACATCATCGGCACGGAAACAACAAATGGTGTCACACATGTCCGCACTCGCTTGCACTCTAAAATCAAACAGATTATGTAAAAGTAGCAAATGTGCAGACAACTCCAGGGTGATTTGCCTTTACATGCAACCGTGACAATAATCCACAGCCCATGTTGTTAACTGAAGAAGGGGAAACAGAGAGGATTGTGGGTGGACTCATGTGCACCTGTCCCGGGAGAGCCCCAGAATAGCTCCAGGGATGCTCCAAGGCACGACATTTGTTTCCAGCTCAGAGCAAGATCAGGTTAAAAGAACACAGATCAACAGAAGTGGAGTTTTTTTCACCTTGTGACTACATCTGCTTTGTGAAACTTTAGGGTAATTTTGTGAATTATGTCATACACTGCCAAATATGAGGAAACAAAGACTAGAAGACAAGCGACAATGACAAAAACAGAAAAATGTAGGACCAGCAGCACCAAGAGGGCGGATTCTATTATACCATATTCTTTAAGTAAAACCATTTAAGTGTGTTGTTTAATATGCTGTTTTTTGGTTCAAAGTGAGGTTGTTACAGCATCATTTTTGTGTGTGTTGTAAATGAAATAGTGAGGAATACATCACAATTGTTTGACTATTCACAATTAGACCAAAAACTGTAAAATCTTGTTTGCAGCTGATTTTTACTCTGCAAACAAGATTTAGGCTTTAAATTTGACAACTTCCTTCATAAATCTTTAGACACATAGTTAATATCGACATGTATTCATTTTGATTGCAATTATGGTCAATAACATCTTTTTATAAACAACAAAGTGAAACTGGGGAGGACTACTCAAGCACAGCCAATAAGAGAGCTGCTTTTGGCTCCTGATGAAAACTTCTTCATTATTCAGTTCAGTTTGCAAAAAACATAGGCCTAGTTTAACATAGGCCTAGTTTACTAATTCACAACTAAAAAGTTCGTTCCCCCAACTTTAATTTTGCTTTTAAACTGTCAAAATTATAATTTTTTTTTTTGTTCTTGTGGTATTTCATAAAAATACACTTGACAATGCATGTTGAACTGAAAAAGGTCCTTTGCAGTCACACAAACTAGTTCATCTTCAGTCTAATAAAGTTATAAGAAACTTTTCTGATGGATGTCATGCCATCTGTTCATTCTCCATAGAAAAGTTATCACTTCAAATGANTTCTTTCAGCTCCTGTATAATCGTTTTCAGACCTGTTGGCAGATATATCGTTTTTTAACAGTGAGGAGCCTTGGGGCCTGTTCTCGTCTTGTGCATTCCTCCAGTTTGTGGTGTGACTCTACAGGTTCTCATCTCCTCCTCTCTTTTGTTTTGGTGATGTTAGCCAACTTAGCTGCAGGCAAAGAGCATGTTTTTATCATTTGTGACTTGTAAATTATTAAAGTTTGAAACTAACAAAACAACACAAGGATTTATGTTAGACCCACAAAGTTTGTTTGGTCCCCAAAATAGGGTTAAGGTTTGGATTGGGGTATTTATTTAGTTGGTCTTTGTTGGACTTTTCTTAGATTGACTTTTACTCTTTATAGCTATGGAACATGTGTCTGCATTGTTTTCTTAATAAATATCACAATAATTGGATTAAGTCATAGCCTATTTTTAACAGAATTACGCTTGCAATAATGGGATTTTGTTAGACCAATGATTGTGGTCTGGTCTCAGCCACTTATATGGATTTAATAATGGCCCTCAGGGAAAAATAATTGCAAATCCTTGGTTTAGGAGCTACAATAAACTGTCCTTTGTGTCCTTTCTTTATAGATTTTTAAATAGCATTTGAAATAAATGTTAAAGCCCTTATAACATTTAGACTCAAGTGGATTCGTGAATATTAATAATGATATATCAGTTATCTGACCTAACTGATTTAAAAATGGGCAAGAAAAAATATTGTATACGTGACTTTTAGGGATTTTCTACAATCAGTTAACTTAAAATGTATTTATTTCTAGTGCAGATATATTGTATCTATTCAGGTGGAAATGAGTCCGCAATGTCCTGACTGCATCTAATAATGTCCTGTCTGTTCACAACTCCACTAATTTGTCTGTTGTTGTTACAATTGTGAAACAAGCTAAAACACATTGTAAGTAAACAAATCTGAGGCTCAGAATGCATTAACTATGTGTACATTTTTAATGAAGCAAAAAACAGATATAGAACTTAAAAATAGTTTAATAGTTACCTCTAAAAATCATACAAATCAAAAGGTCTGACACAAATCTCTTCAAATTTGACCTTTCTATTGGAAACCTTTGATAGAGATAAAGTGACCATCTGTGATCTTTACTGCGAAAAAATGTTAACTGGCAACATTTGACTCCATTTGCCTGACGCAGATCAGTCAACAGGCAAATTGACTCTTGTTATTGTCACAGATGTGAGGGTTGAATCAGGGGAAGCCATATGTGTTTTCGGGGCCTGGATTTGGGATGCACCGAGCATTATGGGATTACTGCTGGGAATGAGAAATAGATTGAGAGAGAAGTGAGAGGTGGGGAACATTAAGACGGATAGAGATGGTGGTTGGAAAAACGCTAGGCTAAGCTAATCACACGAGTGCTGAGAGGGCTCTGACCCAAATCCAGCGGGGCTTCTGACCTCCAGCAGAATGAGATGAACCAGTGATGAGGCGGTAAGTGGATATAAGAGGAAGTGTGGGGTGTAAAAGGGTACAGAGAGAGGTCACACTGGATTGTTACTTTATGATCTGTGCAATTGAACTGTCTTGTTGGTTTATTTGAGTGTGAGCTGATTCAGTAGTGATTCTAGGTTTGTATCAGCAGGTCTGACTGCAATTAAAGGTGATATAAACCCCTAAACTCTGACTGCGATTGCATTTCAAAGGAGATGCATTATGAGAGAACGTTGGGTGAATGCGCGTCAGTCCAGGTCACATCTACAGCCTTTTTTTTTTTGCCAAGGAGGGTCCAAGGACGGAGGATGAAGGGACATATTTGTCTGTTTGTTGTTGGACAATCTGCTTCAGTGTTTCTGACTAATGACTGTTTCATTGTTTGATTTTCACACTTTTGTTTGCTAAATCAGTATTCTTGTGAGTTCTCCCAGGTGACTGTTGGTGTGATTTTGGGCTTACAAAAAGAAATTAAATTGAATTGATTGGTTGAACAGGTCTCAAGCTCCTCCCCAGTTTAATCAGAAATATCTTCCGTAACCAGAGCAATCCAAAATGAGGTGATCAGAATGATATGCAAGTTAGTTAGTTGAACTTTTTTTGTGACTCAGAACAAAACCTATAAACAAAGTCAGACTTTTCCAAGGTTTGAACCATGTTATAGTTGTTTCTCTTTTCATTTAACCAATCAAAGTTGTATTTAGAAAATTATTCTATTGAAGTAATCTTAAATATGAATGAATTTGCCATCAAGGTTAAAGTTAAATGTATTCTCTGCATTTGACCATATCTTTCAATGCAACTTTTTTATTTTTTTTTTTAGCACTGAGTATGTGTTCTGTCCTGTTTCATACAGGTAAATTACATATGATTTTGCATTTTTGGGCAGTAGTGGAATCTTTTTAGTACAAATGAAAAAAAAAATGCAGCTGGTGGCTTTGTAAAATACTGGGACACTGTTTTGCCTCTTTTGAGAAGATTAAAAAATGAGGCAGACTGATGAATAAGTTCATACTTATAGGCATGAACTACAAAAGTACATTTTCTCATTAGAACCATAGCTGGCCCAGAAAAATCGAGTGATTCGGGCCAGAAAGGTCATCTAGAGTAAAATGCTTTTTCCAAACCATAATGTACGTATATTAATTGATTCCCTCAGATCTACATTACCTTGTCAGTCACTATTTTAATAAGGTCAATTCCTGTTTGCGTGCTGTAGACTTTAATGCCACTATCGTTTCTTATGAAATATTGGCCTTTTTAACAATTCACATTCAAATGTTCTATATTGCTTTATTGTTACAAAATTAGACAAGTAAACCGCTCTGTCTAAATATGCATATTGAGACCTTTTATATTACTATTCCCAGTGTCTACACAGCTACTTCATCAGTTGTTTTAAATGGAAAGAGATTTATGTTTACCACTTAAATAGCTTTGTTCCTTTAAAGCCCCAGACAGTTACAGCATAACTTCAGTAAAAATCTTTTTGTGTCAGCCAACTGCAGTTTCAAATGTTATTATATTAGACTTTTACAGTTGACACAGAAGCTATAAATCAACTTTACAGCAATAACAACGCAGCATATTTGTGTGATGAGGTGCACATAGTTTACAAACTGCCTTTTCCAGTCGCTGTCAAAGCATATGTGTCAGCTGAAATGGGACAAAGAGTGGCACCCGTCCCTCCACTGTCAACAAAACCTGCCCCAAACAGGAAGTGGCTCATGTGTGAACATGGCCAAGCTGCTCATACAGAATACTAATGAAGCCCCATGTGATCAGAAAACTAATGTTGGTGTACGGATCTTAAAACTGTCAAAAATTGTTATTCAGACAATAGACTAAAACTCTAGGCACTAACTAGCTAAAACTCGAAAGTGAGTATGTATCAGTGTTGCTAGAAAAAATTAGACCTGAACAGACCTAAAATGTTTTTGACCATTTTTTAAACTATATTGTAAAATAACATTGAAACGTCTTCTATTTTGAGATTACATTTTAATGTCTTGTAAGTGTATGAAGAGAACTATTTAATTTTCAATCTATCTACAGCAGTCACATGTTTTGTTCACTTTCTAACGCATTCTGAGCTCTATAATCTTCACCAGGATGAGTTTTCAAAACTGAACCTTGTAAAAAGCTAGCACTGGCTAAAGTCATAAACTGTTGCACGTCCTGGTTTTTAGAGAACAAAATGCTGTATTATTAGGCTACACCAGACACTGAAAAGTGTCAGTATTTTGAAGATCACTTTTCATATGCCAAAATACTGATGCGCTAAGTAACTAAACAACTTTCATGGTAGTGCAGCCCTGTAGTTTTCTTATGTAAATACACTGATCAAAAACAGAAAAAAACACACATTTTGCACTGCCAAGTATAAAATCAAATATCAAAGCGTCAAGGTTTCTAAAGAAAGCTGTTGTCGGGTCGGGACACAGACACTGCAAGGCCAGGTTTTCCACCAGGAGGCAGTTGAGAGAGCCGATGCATGCTTTAAGTGCCTTGAAAATACATGTAACCATCACAGAGACTTACATAGACATTAAAAAAATTAAAATTTGACTTAGTTCTGCTTTAATACAGCTGCATAGACAAAGAAGTTTATCATTTCAAATGCACACAAATGCTCTATGTATTCTATAACAATAATTCACAAATCTAGCCACACAGTCAATGTAATACACTGTTTGTAGAGTGAAATGCACTTAGCATCACATTTTTGTTCTTTTTCCAGATCTCGTGGTGATAATGCACTTGTAACCATATGTGCCCTGCAGGGCTGATTAACAGAGATGTGGCAGCCAATCTGAGCCAGTGACCTCTATCTGACCATAGCCAATTACTCATTCACAGAAGATATACTGTAGTAATTTGACAAACTAGCTGAAAGATCACATAATTCTACATGTATAAACACATTACAACAAGAAAAACCTCGAGGCTCTGCTAGTTCACCATATACAAGACAACAAAATAGTTAAAGTGAAGAATAATAAGTGACATTCGTTTAATATTGTGGAGTAAAGCAACACGCAGGGAACTTGTGCTTGGGCATGTTAGGACGAAAGGCGCAGAGGCAGGCGGTTAGAGGGCGGCGGGTGGCCCAGTGAGATGGAAAGTAGAACAGACAGGGGCCAAGTGGTCGGTCACACTGCCAGCGTAACGTTAATTAAATCCACTGTGTTTCTGTAGAACGAATGGGCAGCTCTGAGGCTTGTCCTGGCAGCGCCCTCAGCTGTCTCCTTAACCGCACCATAACAACACTATCACAAGTCGTTTTTGTGAGCTTTTTATATCAAAGTAGGTCTGTTTTTAATAGTTGCAATATGCAGTAGCTGATAGATTATATCGTAACCAATTTTTATATGCAGAATGTGATAATGCGACGATAAAGTGACAAGCAAGAAGGTCACAGGTTCAACTTTATTCGCCGCTTGGGCCTTCCTGTGCGGAGTTTGTATGTTTGTTTATGTGTCTTAGTGGGTTTGCTCCTGTCCCTGTCAGGTTGCCCCAGCAGCATTGGAAAGCCCTATGGGACTATAAAGATAACCTTATCTTATCTTATCAGAAGCCCAAACACTTATCGTTGTACAATGTCTCTGTGTGCCTTTGAAGACTTTTGTTATAGCATCCTTCTATTCATATTTAAATAATTTTGAATTTTTTTCTTTCCCAAATTATAAGAAGACTAGATGTGGTGAGCAGCACTCGACTGAGGATCTATAGTTTCAACAGAATCAGGCGTGTACAATTTAACTTGGGTTTACCTAATTTTAAGCTAAATATTCCTGTTCCTGACACGCAGTCAGTCAGTTAGTTAATTATGAAAGAATTGTATAAGATTATAAACATTTTGAGTTGTTTGGATGTTGGTTGGTTAGTTGGTTGGTTGATTAATTAATTGGTTCATTTACCCCTAAAATGATCTGTCTAAATGCATTAAAATGTGTAATTCCATATACACTGTCAAGGGTTTTGCAATTGTTATAATTCACTGGTAACAAAAACTGACTTTTCTTTTTATTTCAGTTCAAACTGTTCACTTTGATTCTGTGCACACATTGCAACTATTGAATGAATGAATGAATGAATGAATGAATGAAATGCTTAATTTGTCCCACAATGGAGAAATTCCAGAGAAAAAAAAAAGGATAGACCGAATTAGAACAAGAAAATTTGGGCTTAAGGTTAATAAACCATTTGTCAGATGAAAGTTCTGTACAGAGCATCTCAATTGGAACTATGCTCAAAGTTGTCAGCCCAGAATAAAGTAAATATTTTATAAATACATTAATCAAATATGGGAACATGAATATCTACATAATAGAATTTTTCTCAATTTCAACTGATTTATTCAATTTTGAATTTGTACAACATACCCAGGGACACTAATTACACCACTTTCAGCTAATGGACTCATGTAAATAAACAAACAACCCTAAAACAATAATAACAACAACAACATCAACACTATGCTACTGCTACTAACACTTCTATCAGCCTAAGCTTGACTTGCTCTGTTGGGGTTCACCTGCTGACAGTCACGCAGCCTCACACATGCCACATCATCGGCACGGAAACAACAAATGGTGTCACACATGTCCGCACTCGCTCGCACTCTAAAATCAAACAGATTATGTAAAAGTAGCAAATGTGCAGACAACTCCAGGGTGATTTGCCTTTACATGCAACCATGACAATAATCCACAGCCCATGTTGTTAACTGAAGAAGGGGAAACAGAGAGGATTGTGGGTGGACTCATGTGCACCTGTCCCGGGAGAGCCCCAGAATAGCTCCAGGGATGCTCCAAGGCACGACATTTGTTTCCAGCTCAGAGCAAGATCAGGTTAAAAGAACACAGATCAACAGAAGTGGAGTTTTTTCACCTTGTGACTACATCTGCTTTGTGAAACTTTAGGGTAATTTTGTGGAATTATGTCATACACTGCCAAATATGAGGAAACAAAGACTAGAAGACAAGCGACAATGACAAAAACAGAAAAATGTAGGACAGCAGCACCAAAGAGGGGGATTCTATTATACCATATTCTTTAAGTAAAATTTAAGTATGTTGTTTAATATGCAGTTTTTTTGGTTCAAAGTGAGGTTGTTACAGCATCATTTTTGTGTGTGTTGTAAATGAAATAGTGAGGAAATACATCACAATTAGACCAAAAACTGTAAAATCTTGTTTGCAGCTTATGTTTACTCTGCAAACAAGATTTAGGCTTTAAATTTGACAACTTCCACTCATAAATCTTTGACACATAGTTAATATCGAAAACAGAGAGTGCTTTTGGTCCTGATGAATAATACGTAATTTCTGCCTATTGAGCGCACCTGAATATAAGCGCACCCACTAGATTTAAGTAAAAAAATGAAAGTACATGTATAGGCCGCACCTTTAATAGTAAATCTATGAGATCGATAAATTGCGCATTGCTTATAGCCGCATAGTTCAAGCTCATGAAAAATAGCGACTTAACAGAAAGTACGGTATTCAGTTCAGATTGCAAAAAACATAGGCCTAGTTTAACATAGGCCTAGTTTACTCATTTACAACTAAAATAGTTAGTTCCCCCAACTTTAATTTTTCTTTTAAACTGTCAAAATTATAATTTTTTAGTTCTTGTGGTATTTCATAAAAATACACTTGACAATGCATGTTGAACTGAAAAAGGTCCTTTGCAGACACACAAAACTAGTTCATCTTCAGTCTAATAAAGTTGTAAGAAACTTTTCTGATGGATGTCATGCCATCTGTTCATCTCCATAGAAAAGTTATCACTTGAATGAATTTATTGAATAATACGTGACTTATAACTATAAAACTTGAAAGACATGCATTCTCGCTATTAGTGGAGTTGCTTCTCCATAGATTGACCTGTAACTTGTCCTTGAGGTACCACCTTCTTGTTTCCATGGCAAAAAAAAAAAATAAAAAAAAAAAAATCTACATAAGTGTACCTTTACATGTTCTTGTTGGCAAGTTTTCTGAAACCCAACAACTGGTTAAATACTATCAATCAATTCTGAATGAAGCATGACTTAATCCTTCAGTAATTATGTGCTATTGCAATATTGTAGACATTTCCATTCATAAAACCTGCCCTGGCTTCTATGAAATTTCTGATGACACATGCACACCTGCTCAGCCCAGAATAAGCCCTCGCCGTCTCCTGCGTAGTAACTAAATAAATGATAGTTTCTACATGAAGAATCAGGCCCTATCACGCAGTGGGCAGAAATTATTGTTTGTATTTTGCCCTAATGTAATAGTTACCCACTGTGAGAAAACCGCGCACCCAACAATTTGAATGGGAGTTGTTTAAAGCCTCACCCAGACCCACACCAAAAGCACCGTCTGAGGCTGTAAGCACCTAATCTGGGCTGGTCCTGTCTGCACACAGCACTATAGGGTGTGCAATAAAGCCACACTTGTTTGATATGGGTTTTGTGTAGTTACGTAACAGGGAAGAAAAGGTGAAAAATGCCTATAGGCTTAGAAAGGGGGAAAGTTTGTTCATGTCGAAATGTGAGAACCGAAGAAAGAAAAATGTCGCTCCTGGGTGATTCAATTATTGGCTACAGCAAGCTACACTGCTATAAGCCTTAATATCCAAGCTGTGAAGAGAGTGGATGGATGTTCTGACAATATTATCAGCTCTCAATTAACAGCAGTTGTGGAGTGTATTGCAGTAAAAGACACCCTAGTGCATTTTAGGTATAACTTCTTAGATTTTCCGTACTTTTTACCCACAATATTTTTACCTGGAATGGTCAAAATTTCAATACTTTTACTTAAGTTGAGAATTGTATATGTCTTGGTATTGCATCTGTGTTTTCTAGGTAACTAAACTGATACTTCATCCACACTGATAAATAGTGCAACGCTAATTTCAATCTACTTTAGTTTTACGCTGCAACTAATGATTAATTTGGTAATCGATTAGTTGGCCGATATTCTTTCAATTTATTGATTAGTTGTTTAGAATGTATGAGTAACTGAATACTACTCAGCTACAGACTTAAAAACGAATAAAACTTGTTTTGATCTTAGCATTTGAAAGTCAAATTATGCCTTAAACAAAATACATTTTAGTTAATCAGATTTTTTTTATTAGCTTAATCAAGTCTGTTATTTTGTCTAGTGCAACATCTTTTGAGAACATTGTGGAGGTGTAGAAACTAGTGTTTACATCAAAGGGACATTGAATTAAACAGTTTTCATTGCTCATCATCTTTAATTCTATTCAGTCTGAATTTTTCTCTCAGACTGAAGAAAGACATGTTTTGAAACCTAAATAAAACCAGTTAGCAATTATTCAATACAAAATTAGTTGAAGATTATTTAAATAATTGATTAGTTGCGATTAATCTATTAACTTGTTGCAGATAACTGACTAAACTAAACTACTAAAAGCTTTATTATGTGTGTCTGAGTAGGCTTGGATCTCTTCTTGCATGTTTCTATGGCATGAGACAGATGAATCTCGATGAAAAATGCCCCCAAACTAATGCTATTTCAATGGAATTATGCATTTCATTTTTCACCACCAGAAAATTACACAATGTCATTTCAAAGGAAGATATGTTGTTTTTGTAGAAACTGTAGAAAGTCAGCTGTCATGTTTACTTATCCAACGTGTATGTTTGTACTCCTTGTTGACTTTGAACTGTGCAAAAATTAGAAGGATCTGGCCAGACATGTTTTGTCACAGTGGTCGGGTTACCTCCAAATAAATTGCTGATGTGGCTTCTATGTTTAGAGCAGATAATTTACACTATGTGTCTGCTGGTTTTCATGTCAGACTTCTAGTAGACAAATATACAATCTTTATTTTAGTCACAAAGATGTCTGTATTTAAAGGAAGCAAATGCTGATCTAATCAATTTAATCCATAGCAGCACTGATGTTTTACTTCATTTTGTTGCAGATATAGAGTTTTTAACTGAGAAACTAATCAGTGATTTGAGTTATAATTAAAATTATGATAATTGGGACATAATACAGTAAAAAGTAACCTGATCAGTTGAAGTGTGATTTCTGTTTAGAAGCCACCGATTAGACAATAGGTTGTGTTCACATTGTAGAATGTGACATTTGTTTTAAGACCAGATTATGGGCAAGTCAAAGATATTTTTTATATTAATATAATTATACTTGCTATGAAATATCACATTTCCAATTTGGTGACTTCAATAGTTACTAGTGCAACAGGAAAAAAGTATTTGAACAATATTAGCTGCTCTTCACCTGTATTAAAATCACAACCTATTGGTAACAGCACTTAAAAAGAATCTACTTCATGGCCAAATGCAAAGCCAATATGGAGCATCAATCTTAACATATTTAAACAAACTGAAAACACACATTGTCCAAGCAGATCTTTCACACTCTTGCCACTTGCTTTGTTTTTGGCCCAAAGCCTGTACATTGTTGTGTGTTGTGTGGAAGCCAGCTAATTTGAATGTTAACAACTTCTCAACTTAACCACATAAAACAAAACAAACATTCTTCCTCCTACCTGAAGTGTCCCACATGTTGAGCTCAATCCTCTGTTTGTCGATCTCAAAACTGGCCGTGTAGTTTTCAAACACAGTGGGCACATAGTTCTGAAAGAAAGATGAAAAAGTCATTTGGGAAAGTCTAATTATCCTAATCAGTGCAGTGGGGCAATACAACATCACAGGGGAGAGAGAGGGGTGTGAGGCGAAAGTAGATGAAGACATTTCAAAGCTTTGACCCATTTCCAAATTCAAATATTTAGGTCAAGCTAAGATTTTTGGCATTTTTAGCTGAAAATTTATGTCTGGTTTTGTTTGGTTCCACTGGTTTTACAACAATATTCTAAACTCTACACACTTATTTTGAACTAGTGATGAGATGAACTCAATTTCTATGTTGCTGTTAACGGATAATTAATCTAAAACCAACAGATCATTAGTCTGTTAGTATTTACAATGATTTTGCCAATAAAGAAGTATTTGTGCACGTGCGTCTGTGTTTGGTTAGGCTCTGTCAATGTTGGAACCTTAAACATAGCCTAAAAGCACTGATGGTTTTTAGAGACAGATATAGACGTCAGTATTCCAGTGAACTTACACATTTTGTATTCTCTCGTCATAAATACTGTGCGCAAAAAAGACGCATAATTGCGCGTTTTGTGGCACATCTGGATTTTGCGCACGGAAGCCTCGGGCGTCAAAGAGTAACAACAAAAACAAATACTGTACATTGTAAGTTATAGATCTATTTTTGAGTCATTGTATACAGTTATAGACAGTTATAAATAGCTTAAATATTCTTGTAAGTAAAGAAACAGGTTTAACTTTCTGTGGAACTGACAATTAGTCACTCAGTCATTATTCAGTGACGAATATAGTTTAGATGTCAGTCATCAAAACTCTTACCTCTGGATAGGAGTCTTTGGCAAAAACGTGAAGTAGAGCCGTCTTGCCACATTGCGTGTCCCCGACCACCACGATCTTACAGCGGAGTAGTCCTTTGCTCTCCATCGTGGTCCGCGTATCACTGGATGCTCCTGCGCCTCTGTCTTCTTGTCATTTAGCACCAAAACTGTTTCAGAGTCTAAAGCTGCCCCTAAGTTTCTCCCTAAACACAATAAGAAGAATAGATTATTCTAACCCAAACTTTAGCAGCTCTCATGAGATGTGGTTTCGGCTTCATGCTCCGCGTAATGCTGCGCACCTCTGCTCCACCGGTCCAGTGAGACGCGCTGACGCCTGTCAAGGCAGAGACTTTGTCACCACCCTGTTTGGTACGATTACACAATAAAAGCGCAGACATTTCATTCAATATCCTGTTTGTATTACACTTAACTGGTTTAATAGAAGTATGTATGCTGTAGCTCATAGTTTTACGCATACATTAGCTTGCTTATTATACTGCATGAGATCTGCCTGTTAATTATGACAAAATGTTACAATTTCATCTGTGAATATTTGATATATGAGAAATGAATGTAGCTTATTTTGAATGACTTTAGCTCCCACTTTCAACTTATTGAACGCTCCTGGCATAAATAACATCAGCCTGCACTATTACTTTGAAAGGTAAGTGAAATCATTGCTTATCCGGTTTTGTTTTTACTTTACCCCTGTCTTTAAATTATACCTAGACATTCATGCAGCTATGGTGAATGAGAGAAATGTTAACCGAACTACAGTGAATTATAAATTAGCCAATATCTTTTAGGTGTGGGGAAAACGGAGTCCAGATTTAGATAGTCAGACAAAATGTAGGCTATTTGACAATGACAAATTACTAAGAATACTTGTAATGCATCATTACTGTCAATACATTTTTACTTTGCTTATAAAACTTCAGACCAAATGTTAATAAATTCGCTTTAAGCCTATGTAAAAGCGGTGTTTTGGTGCCACCTTGTGGTCAATGAGAGGACACAAAAGACTGTGCTATACGAATTAATATATTAAGACATTGTTTTGAACTTGTTATTTATTTATTTGTTTTTAATTAAATGTTTTACTTCTTATAGCCACATGGGTTTTGCTTTTCTGTGCACGAGTGGTACTTAATGTCTTTTGGCCTCGTGACCTAGATGCAAATGGAATAGAGACCTATAGGTGCTTAACATGGTGAGCAAAAACCACTAGGCCTACAAAAACAACGTGACCTTTCAAGCACTTTCCATCAAGTAAGAATTTCCTGTCACTTTTAAATAACATCATTATCTCGCTGACATGGCTCACATCCTGTCACACAAAATAATTCCCACAAAAGGATGATAAGGCGCTTTCTCAGTGACACGAGCGCACATCTGAAAAGTGAGTAATGGAAGAAGACTTTCTGTAGCCCAGTTCTTCATTTAGTAGATTTCTGTGACAAGAGAAATAATCCTCTCCACAATGACTCCAATGTCCGGGCTTTGCAGCTGTCTCCTTCACATCTGCACACCAAACGAGGTGGTCACGGTCAGTACGTTTCACTTCTGTCAAGTTGCCATGTGCATCACGAAAATAGCCACGGAAATCCACACAAAATAAAATGCACTGTGTCGCTTCTCAACACTAGATGGCGACAGCATGAACGATTCCTTCTAAACTGCATTCTTGAGATTGTTAGGTGAAGAGGTGTTTAAACATAATGAAGAATGGCACTGCTCTAAAAGCCACACTTCTGATGGCATCTAGGGACAAGCCATCAAAAATAACTACCAAAACTAGGCTATATTTAATCCCTTTTTTGTTAAAGTTTTATAAGTTAAAGTGTATAAAATTAAGCTTCTTCCCTTAAAGCAGGGATGTCAAACTTGCGTCCTGGGGGCAAAATGTGGCCCCAGAGATGATTTCATGTGGCCCTCAAGATGATGTCTGATTATTATTCATATAGGCTACTGCCCCCCAGAAGCAGGCAACAATCTGAAGAACTACAGGTCCAATAATACATTGCAGTCTACCATTGATGAGGGGAGCCAAATGGATAATAAGTCAATAGAAATATTTTTTTCTGAGATGCCGCAATAAAACCTTAAATGCCCAGGAATGCAGCAAATAGCATACAGCTTGTCAAAAAGTTTCTTGGAATGACATTATGTACAATATAATATAATACAGCAGAATGTAATGTGGTACAATAGACTATAAAGCTGGACATACAATAGCTGTATTTGAATATAAGAGAATTTATATTTTAAAATGTGACCCTCTACCAATCCTGACTCATTTCGACTTGGCCCCAGCTCCATTTGAGTTTGACACCCCAGTCTGTAAGTATTTAATAGAGTACCTGATTTTCAGTGTGAAAAATGAACACAAAGTAGGTATTTATTACTTTTTTATTTCTTCGTCGCTCTCACAAATCCCTCGGCACACGATAAAATTTCACACCCATTCTTTCTAACCTGTAATTATAGCTCAGGAACATCAGAAGAGGGGAAAATAAAACACTAGGGGGAAATAAAACACTAATTAAATTCTGACAGTATACAGCTGACAGAAAGTCAGAAAGCAGCATTTACAATAAACAAGTTGATGGAAAAGATAAATAAGTTTAAACAATTTACCACTAAATCAGGTACCTCAGCTTTAATTTCCAACGAGCGACCAACCACATAAAACACTTAAAAAGCTGTACTCTTACCGTTTTGTTTTATTTTGAAAATCCAAACCGGAATCTGTGCATAACATTACCTTCAACTTTGCAGCAGCCACTTGTTGAGTAGAGCGCACACAGGAAACCCCAGTGAAAATAATCTCATTTTGGAAAAGAGGGGCTTGTCTTGAGGTGGCAACAACTTTTGTCACCAGCTTGCGTTGAAACGTTTAGATTTTAGAGGCTAAAAGTAGGTTTGATTAATTGTTTAGTGAGTAGCATAGATCATGTCTGGAAAGGATGCGCCCAGTGAACAGCCACAGCCCGAGCAAGAGGCGAAGACACCCGCAGAGACCCCCGCTTCACCGGGAAACACCCCTGTGAACGAGGAAAAGACCTCCATCTCGTGTCGCGCGCTGGTTCTGACGGGCTACGGCGGATATGATAAGATTAAACTGCAGGTGAAGACGATGCCCAAGCCCGAGCTGCAATCTGGAGAGGTGCTGGTGCGCGTCAAAGCGTGCGGACTCAACTTCGCCGAGCTGATGGGCCGACAGGGGCTGTACGACCCTCTGCCCTCGCCCCCGGTGACTATGGGCATGGAGGGGGCCGGGGTGGTGGAGGCTGTGGGGCCTGAGGTGGAGGACAAAAAAGTGAGTAGACAAAGTGAAAGTTCTTATTTCTTATTTGCAATCTATGGTGGTTCTGTCGCATTTTCATTCAATTAACTAGAATAAAATTGTTTAATTTAATGGAGCCCTAATGATGATTTTTGTTCAGGTGCTTAGTGCTGAAATAGGTTAAATAAGTAGACCTATCTAAGTAGATGTATTTTGTTCATTGTAAAATACATTGTTCTTTAAAAAAGACCTATAAATAGAAATACTGACAGTGACCTCACTGACTTCCTGTTTAAAACCCCATAACAGACATGCTTTGTGACATAAAAAAAAACATGAATCTTTTGAAATATTTAAACCCTTATTTATTTATGTATTTTTTTTTTTTTTTACATATTTTCCCCCTATAACTACAAGCTTAAGAGATAAAAATACGAATTTTCTGGAAACTCAGGCTTGAATGAATGAAATGTCAACAAAATGGGATACCACCACTAACACCATGGTTTAATTGCGAGACAATACAAAATTATTCAAATAAAGTCAAATCAAACAACATAAGATTTCGTTATGACCTGGTTAAAGAGTAGATTTCCCATAACATGTCTCCTGTATGCATTTTACAGCTGCATGTGCATCATTCATGTGATTATAATGGCTTGTTGATTCAAGCTTCTCGCTCTGGTGCATTGAACTTGAAGAGATTTGTTACCATGCATTGCAAATTGGCAGAGTGCACACCTACTAGTTATTTTGCAAGAGTTGAATTGTCTCAGGGAAAAAAATTGGGCAATGATCCCAACTTTTACAACCAACTAATGTTATAAACCTAATGAGCGTGCCAATATTGAGGCATTTGTTGATGGCATTGGTCTGTACTAAATGTTATCTGAAATGCATCTTCCCTTATTGTGGCTTGGTATTTACCGTGCTTTGTCCTATCTCTTCTCTTCTCTCTCTCTCTCTTCACTCCTATTCCCACACTCCCTAATTGCTCATGAACTTTCAGAAAGACAGATACACCGCGCAGTTCAACACAAATGTAACCAACCCATGACTCATAATGATTGAATTTTTACGCCAAGGTACAGGATTGGTGATGTCAGTGACACAGAGGAGCAGAGCTGCACATGAGAGAGAGAGAGAAAGGGTCTGGGGTAGATCCTGTTTTAATTAACGTGGGTCCTCTTGAAATGGAGGAGAAAAAGGGTGTGGCTGTTGTATAAGCAGCTGTAAAAGAAGACCAGATGTGTTGTGCAAGAATTTAATAAATAACAGTGTTTCTCATTCAGAGTTTACCCCAATCTGGACATTTCATTGTAAACATACAGTTTTTGTAGGTCCTCTCAATCTATTTAAATTGAGCAAATCCGGATACTATGACTGAGAACTATATAGTGTCAAGATTATTAACGTATCAAATAATCCACTCTGAAATAATCTTGTTAGAATTACTCAATTTAAGCCTATTGGGCCATCATGTAACTCAATAGGCTTTGTGAAAACCCTTAGGCAAATTGAAGCAATAATGTGACATGTAAACCCTAATAATGCAGGTGAAGAAAACAGCAATGTTCTTTCTTTCTTTGCTGATGAGTAAATTCATTCAGGGAATTGAACTTTTTGAGGCAAGAATTCTTATCTCGTCATGATGTCAGTGTGATATAAAGATGCAATTCTGTTTTGGGGTGGGGTTTCTAATTCCACTACATGCTTGTCTCCATGGAGATCTGCCTGGCCTGAAATTAGCCACCAACACCAGCACAAACCCCTTATACTGTAACATGTAAACATTTTAAATATTGATTTAGTTACAGATGTTTTTTATTGCTAACCAATAATTTAAAAAATTCATTCTCATTAGGGCTGGGCCAATAATCAAAAAAGCAAGATCGAAACGAATCGAATCGTCAATTATTTCTTGGTGGGTTTTGAATCGAAAGATCGAAAATCAATCTTTTATCATGTGTAGTTTGGAGCAAGTCAAACTTTGAGGCAGAATTTATATAGTTTCAAAAAGATCTAATAAATGGGACATATTAAAAGTTATTGTTTCATTTATCTTCATGAATGGCATTTGTCATTTGTTTTTGAAAATGTTAAACAAAATCAAATTGAAAATTGAGATAGATCAATATAAGAAAAAAAATTGTGATTATATTTTTTCCAAGATCGTCCAGCCCTAGTATAATCTCCTTCTTCCCAGCTCTGTGCATTTTTTTTTTAAATAGTGGAACAAAAGCAGCAACATCGCATTACAAAACAAAATATGCTAATAAATGCAGTTCTCTTTTAAATTAAGTTCTCTTTTACAGACTCCATCAATGACTTTACAATGAAATAAAGTAGCAATAGATAGCTTTCATTGTGTCTTGTCTCATAGTCACATAACAACATAATAATTTAGCGACTGTAACTTGAGGAATTTAAATAAAGACAAACCTTCCATCAGCTGCTTTGCTTCAAACATTTACAGTCATGTTTTCCACTTGCAGTCTTGTACAGTAGAACAGGGTTATTTAGGGTGAGCCTGCCATAAACCCCATCTGCCACTGTAACATGGTGGGTTTGGTGCTGGTGTAGTGGTAAATATTTGAGATTGGGTCATCTGTATATTGTCAAGGCCTGGTGTGCAGCCGGAAGAGTGTGTGGTGCTCATGGCGCTTAACAGGAAACTCTGTAGTGTTCACAACCAGATCACACTGCTTTCCTGTCCCCTTTAGCTTTTTGTTCCTAAAGTCACAACTCTATTGAGACCTTTGAAATAACATCTTCGAAACAACATTTGTGACACAATTTAATGCTTCAAGATCAACAAATAGCATGAAGTAAAGCTGCATGATTTGGGGAAAAAAAAATTTGAATTTGTATGATTACTATTTCAGTTTGATTTGCGATTTATGTTTTAATAGTAGACTCCTACTCAAACTTTGTATTTTAAGCGTGTTCTGAAAAACTGATAGAAAAATAATTTATGAACTGACTAACTATACAAATTCTTGTTTGCAATAATTCAGGCTGTAATATATGTTAATTAAATTATGTTACAAATATTGCAGCCTTTAAACCTGAGGATGTATTGCACCAATCTGCATAAAGTTAGGCACAGATTTTAAAGAGATGTTACAAAATACTTTTTAGTGTGACAATTATTGTGACAAGAAACTATAGAGCAGGATGATTGCCTAACATTATATTTTGTCATACCATGGTAGTGAGTATTGTATTTCTATCTAGAGCCTGCTAAAGGACAATTGTGAAGTAAAGCTCACATAACAGTCATGTTTTCCACATCAGAAATTGAGTTAGAGCTCCACCTACTGGCTGCAAAAGTAATTACACAGGGGAAACAATCATCATAACGATAACAATCATGACGTTCAGAACTGATGTGCTAATGCTGCAGAAATGCTCAAAAGAGTTTGAATGATTTATGGATCTAAAAACTGTGTCTCAGAGGTTTGCTGTCTGTAACATCACTGACATTCAGTTGTGTTTTCTGAGGCTCAAAGGAGAACAAAAAAATATCTCACAGACAAAGGTCCTGCTGTGTTTTTGATGAGGAAGCAATGTGTGTTAACTATTGAATTGAAAATACTAGATACAGTACGACCTAACCGTGACCTTTACCCAAGGCTAACTTGCATCAACTTCTCCTTCCAAAACTGTTTAGTCACTGTGAATAATTTTCAGCGCCTACAAAGACTGTACATGTTTATGTTGCTCTAGGCATTACAAATAGGTGTACATCTATTAAATTATAACAAAAATGGTTATACATTTCACCCCCAAAGCAAATGACAATACGTGATGCACCATAACAACATTTAAGTCTTTTGTTCACTTTCATGCACATTGACTAAAAGATCATCATGATAGTGGTTAGTATGACACGCTTTATAAAACAAGAATTTCTAAATTATCATTAATGTGCTTTGTGTCCGGGAACTGCAACTAAGGATTAAGTACTCCGAAAAGTTCTGTTTTCACCTATCATTAGTTCCCACCAACATCCTTGTACTTACCTAGATGTGAATATTTCAGAAAAAAATAACAAAAAGAATCCTACTAATACAAAAGCTGAAGAAGATTTGAATGTTTTTTGGATGTTTTTGTTGAATCTTATAAAAATGTGTTCCTTTAATGTGTGCAAGCTTGCATCTCCCTAAAATCACCTTTTTGTATCCTAGAGGGGGACCTTCTTTTGGTTGCTTCCATAGAAATTAGGGCTGTAATCGATGAAAGAAATGCTAAGTCGACTAAAGACCCATCGGCCTATTCGTGACAACACTACTGTCTGACCCCAAAGTCTAAAAAAAATTGCAGATCATTCAAAAACAGTCATTGGCTCTATCCATCGAGGTCCTGGGTTTGACTCCTGAGTTACCTGGAGTCTTTCTATGTGGAGTTTGCATGTTCTCCCCGTAACTGCATAGGTTTCCTCCGAGTGCTCCAGTTTCCTCCTACCACTAAAACATATTCAGTGTCCCTTCCCTCCCCAGGACTACAGATGGAATATAGCTGTAAAAGCTAGAATCTGGTCCAAGCATCTCTGCCTTAATGCTTAAGGTGTGGGTCTCACTCTACATGTGTTATGTTTACTTGACAAAATACAACTACAAACCTCATAAAAAATAGTCAAAATTGGTGAAAAAAGCAAACTGTTTGGTGAAATCTTAAATATAATCCAGTTCATTGTGTGTGTGTTTTTTAATTATGGTCTAACTTGTCATATATACTTAAAGGACTACAGCACTAATGGGAATATTGTTCCTTTAACTATAATATTCCACAGTATGACATGAAACTGATGTAAGAAGCTCCAAAACTAATGTTTTAGCTTTTTATTAAAGGGATTATGCATTTAATATTTCTCCTCAGAAAGCTACACAGCGCCACTTTCAATGAACTATGATGAGATGTACAGAGCCATTTAACAAAATCTCTTTTTTGTTAGACAAAAACAACCTAAGTTGGAAGGAGTAGTTGTGTGTAATCTTGTGAGCTGAGGAATGTTAGGAGTCTGATCATTTATTTTAAGCCCTGCTCTAAGTTAGAAGCAGAAATCATAACATTTATTTCTCTAAATTATACTTAAAAGCGAGTGCTCAACCTGGATTATTAGGATGTATGTGTGTTTACATGGAGCATTGATAAATGACCATTAGCTCAAGCATATTTTCTGTGTTTTTGTAAATTGTTAAAATGAAAGTTAGACTGATTTATGATTGGATACCCATGACTGCAAATAAAATAATAATTTGAATTATGTGAAAACTACATATAGAGAGATATTGTGAGATTAATAATTTTCTTCAATATCAAACTCCTGTGGTTGTAAAACAAGTGTATCTTTTTATAAGGTGTATGAAAAGTCATTGTTTATCTTTTCATTGTGACACCTGCTTATCTTCGCCTGTGGTAAATATAAAGAATGTTGCTCTCAAAGTTTTGTTTGAGGAAAACAACTTGAGGATGAAAGCTAATTTGACAATGGCTAAATTGTCAGGGCTTGACAACTGTTTGGAGGAGGCATTCCAAACATCACTGCACTTGTGGAGTGTTCAAAGTCTGCAGTTGTCAGAATCTATTAAAAGGGTCCAAGGAAGGAACAGTTGTGAACTACTGATCAAGAGAGACACAAAAAAAAGACTGAAGAGATATGATCCCGCTTTTAGTACTTTTTTTTTTTTACATTTTTGTATTATTATTATTTTTTGTATTATTCTCAGTTCTTGACTGTGCCATTTAATTTTCTTCACATTTTTAACACATATTTAACAAATTAAGAGTGTTATTAGGTTCCTTTATTTGTCAAATCATAACTTTTGTGTGATCTATATGGGTTTTGGTTTTGTTTATAATATGTTTGTTTGATAACTGTTGGGGAATTATGTCTACTTCATATTTGCTGGCCATGTCAAACCAGAAAGTCCCCTTATACATCAGAGTAGACAGACTGAGAGGACATTGTTAAAATGTTTAGTTAACCTTGCTCAAACATTTTCTGACACAGCTGGGCAGTATGGAAAAACAAAACCTTCATGTTGATCAATCTCAAATTGATTTTGTTTTGTTTCTTCTTTTACTGACAAAAGATTGTTTGGAAGGCTCTACATTCTAAAACATGAATATTTATTCGGATATGGCTAGACTTTGTTGCCCAGAAAAACTAATTACTGAAAAGTGTTGTTTAGCAGTCATGCACTGAAATGAAATTTAGAGTAATAGCTCTTCTCTAAAATGATTAATGAACTGTTCCAGCAGCTCAAATGTCCGAAAGCTAAAAGCTGGTTCTGACACTGAAGTGCCTGAATACAAGCATTTCAGTTTGCCTCTCATTGGGATGCTTATTGCGTATGATATCATTATCTCTGACTAGTCTGCTTTGCCTCATTTCGTCAATTTACCACTATTTTCCACAGTTCTCATTTTTCTGTTGCCATTTCCAGGTGGGAGACAGAGTAATAGTCCTGGGCCGCAGTGGAATCTGGCAGGAAGTGGTTGTGGTGCCAGCCAACCGTGCCATCATCATGCCTGATCAGATGAGCTTTGAGGAGGGGGCTGCTCTGCCCATAAACTACATCACAGCTTATCTCATGCTGTTTGAGATGGCCAACATCAGGCCGGGCAAGAGCGTCCTCATCCACATGGCGGCAGGTAACTCGTGCTAATATTTGGAAGGCAAATGCTTCTGGGCCCCATTGTGCACATGTTCAGCCCAATAGAATAATTACAATAGAATAAATATATAGTATTTATTCTCTTGTCATCTCTTTATTTGGTGCATTTAATGCATTTGATGCTAATACAGACATTTTGCTGTCCTGCTTTTTTTTATTCAGCTTTTGTAATGCTCTGAATGAGAAACAGGTGAATTTAACTGCCCACAGTGAAGTGTGAACTTTCTGAGAAGCAGATGATTAGATTTATGCTTAAGAGAACTAAGCTCCTAAACTTCATTCACAACTACATTTCAATTAAAGCTAGCTGCAGGAAAAGCCTTGAAGAAGGTGAAATTTGAAAGTGGATGTGCTAAAGAGAATGTTTTAAAGACTGCAAAGCAAGCGCATCATGTTGGTCATTTAAAAATCGCCACTGTCTGTTGGACCAGTTACAGCACAGCATTGTGGTTTCGACCCCAAAAAAAAAAAAAAAAAAAAAAAAAATATATATATATATATATATAATTTTTTTTTTTAGCAGAAATTACAATTGCACTTTTGAAAAACGTACGTACATACATTTCAGGATTTATTTAAAGATGTGATTATTATTTTTTTTTTTTTTGGTTGCGTCGCTTTAGCCAATCAGCTTAAAATTCATCTTGACGTTCTGTTTTCCAATTGGCTTTCAGTGAACAAATTAAGCATGAGATTCAGACTGATACACTGCTAGCCTGTCGCATTAGCCGGTTTAATTTCAGTTTGTGGAAACCATCTGACATTGCATCAATAGGGCTCGCTTTTAGGTAGTTTTGTCGTCTAAGTAGTAGAGCATAAACATGCGTGTCAGTGATTGTTGCTGTTTCTTTGTGGTGAGCTTGCAAATTAAAAGGTACAATATCATATTCTAAGTTAATATTTAACACAAGGTCAAAGGAGGAGAACACATACAGTCTACTGTCTCAACTAGGGTTGGTTCTGGCCAACACACCACACCACTGCAGTCCCAAGATACCTGATCTAGTAGTTTGAGTGAAATGAAATTGAGTGGAGGCACTAGGTGGCGCCAGCCTGAATGCTAAATTGCTACTGTGGTACTGAACAAAATGTTACTCAGGACAAGATGCAAAGACTAAACCAGGACCAAAGCAGTACTAACAATACATTACAATAAATTAGTTCTGACACACAAATAAACTAGTACCCGAGATTTTTTTTTATTTTTTTTTTTAATATGTTTTAAGGATGTTTCACAGGTTGAATAAGATAGTTTGAATGTCCTGACTTGGTTCCTGGGTTGAATATTAAGACATTTTTCAGCAGTTTTACATTTTTTCTATTTTTGACACAGGGAAAAGTGAAGTGTTGAGCTGCAACAAAATGTCAGGCATTTCTGACTAATCCATTCTTCAAAAACTCCAAAAGTCAATAACTAATTTATTTGTCAATAGTCATTGAAATGGCTTAATGTGAACGTTGTACATTTCAGATCTATAAAATTGCTTCAAGCTGCCTTTTTATTACTTAACCTTAACACAGTTAGAATTCAGTGCAAGGTCTCAATGGTACAAGACGAATAATCATTGGACAAATGAGTTAATGAGCTAATCAATAAAATGACTGGTGACTGAAAATTATCATTAGCCTTTGTTAAATCAATTACCATTGTCTGATAAATTACCATACATTTTTATGTTACCAAGCTACCATCATCATGTCTTTTAGCATTTATTACTGTCGCATAATATGTGATTTACATATTAATCATCATTATGCTTAGAAATCTTTAGTGCATGTAAATCTAATATCAATTTATTGCCTTCCAATGCTTAGGCTTTTAAAAGTGATCGTTGTAAAAACAAATCTGTCTTGACATCTCGAGCAAACCAGATCAAGTTGATTGCACATTTCCCAGCTGAGATGGAAGCTGAAGCAGATTCAACATGGATTCTGGTCTCCTGGAACATGCTCTCAGACCCTCTGCTAGTTTCTAATGAATGTTATGAATGCAGATGCGTAACTACATTATAACGTCCTGCCCACAGCCCACTGAACCCAGGGGTCAAAGGTGGACTCTGCGGGTGTATCACTGACATATTGATGAAGTGGCAAATAGGATCAGCACCGGTTGCTTTGGAAACAGGTTACACCAGAGCGACAGCCAAATATGAATTCTGAACCATGTAATAACAAAACACTTGAGACTAGGATATCCTGTAAAGAGGCAGCTTTAGCAGACAATACCCAGAAAAGACTAGGCTCAATTCAGCTTAAAATTTATAACAAAATAGCTATTTTTGACCTGAAAAGAATTCATTCATCTTTATAAAGAAATTTTAAATAGTTAATTATATATATATATATATATATATATATATATATATATATATATATATATATATATATATATATATATAATATATATATATATATATATATATATATAAATATATAAATAGATGTTAAAACTATCTATTTGAAATTTGTAAATGATAAGATACATTATGTGTAAAAAATGGGTAAAATAAAAAAATATATATATCAAAATCTAATTTATATATCATAATTTAATGATCGATTGATGTTGTTGTTTATGTATTGTACCTTGTCTGTAAAGCGTCTTTGAGTGTCTAGAAAAGCGCTATATAAATAAAATGTATTATTATTATTATTATTATTATTACTATTATTATTATTATTATTATTATTCCTGAGAGATATGAATATCTGATGCTTATCTCTTTATGCTTAAATACATTATCACGTTTTCTCAATTTGACCCACCTGAGCTGAAAAGTCAGACTGAAAGTTGTGAGTGCCTCTTAAAATGCATTATAAAACAATTAAATGTGCAAGAAACCTTGGTTGAAATATGTTTTTTTTTTTTTTCCAGATTTACGATTTTGGACCTAGAGTAGCTACAGTGACAAAATAATCATCCGCTAAACTGTTGAACTGCCCACCATAGTTGTTGGCGTTCTGTGTTCATGTGGTGTGTGGGAGGTAGTCAGGTGACCTTTTTGTGAGTCATGTGACCTGTTAGAATCTGGGTGAAGATCAAGGCATGACAAATGACTGCTGCGGCTGATCACTCGAGTCGCCATTTTGGTTACAGCTGAGCACAGACTTTACAAAGCAATAAAGAGAGTGAGGAATAGCTGGTTAGGATGCCATGACCTTTTATATTCACCTTATCTCAGCATGATTGACGCCAATAGCGGCTCACTATTCATCTCAACGTCTAGTCTGAGAAGCAAGGTGTATTTTATGACTTCAGCAGAAATGACAACATACAGAAAGAAAAAAATATCCAAGCAATTTTATTATAAGTTATAATATATATATATATATATATATATATATATATATATATATATATATATATATATATATATATATATATATATATATATATATATATATATATTTTTTTTTTTTTTTATTATATATATATATATATTATTAATTTATTTATCACTGATGTCAAAACTACAATTATAACAAACCAAAACTTACAAAATCCATGAAAAAATCTATGTAATTCTAAGTCTGTAATTTATCAACTTCAGACTCTGAGTCATACTTGTAGAATTGAAACTGTCACATAGTAATTTTTTAAACAATAAATACATGTACTGTAGATCAAAATCCATCGATTTTTACCATGAAATGCCATTATGAGGAACCGGGACTTGGGTTCTGAAGTGTTGTACATGTACAAGTGTTGAATGAACTTAATTATGAAACATGGCAGCTGTAGCTACAGCATAGCATGAAGTGAATGATCAATGAGTCGTAAAGTTCTTTTAAATGAAATTAAAATACAAGCATAGAATAGCATTTTTACAGTTGCGTGTCTTGTCTACGTTCAGAAGTAATTGAAGCATTTTGTGTCCCTTCCACAGCAGGCCTGTAGGAGCTGGTAAACAGGTTGTTGTTGTTGTTAACTTGTTTGTGCTGCTGTTTGCACATCTGCAGGAGGTGTGGGCATCGCTGCCACCCAGCTGTGCCAGGCCGTGCAGGATGTGACCATATTTGGCACAGCATCTGCCTCCAAACACGAGACCATCGTTCAGGGAGGCGTCACTCACCCCATCGACTACCGCACCAAAGACTATGTGGAGGAGGTCCGCAAAATTAGCCCTAAAGGTAAAAAAAAAAATGCCTTGTAGATATATACAGTATTTTTGCAAGTTAATAATGTGTGTGTTTGTGTCTGCAGGAGTGGATGTGGTTCTTGATCCTCTTGGTGGCTCAGACACCCAAAAAGGATTTAATTTATTGAAACCCATGGGTTCAATTGTAGTTTTTGGTAAGAAACTGTTTTGACAACATTGTGTTTACATTTGTTCCTGAAACAGGTTGAATACTTTAAAAACTGAGCTGTTTCATCACGGCATTTTGTGAGTGCACAATAAGTTTAAAAATTGGAACAACGTGGACACAGCCCCTGTGCAATACTAACACAGGCCAAAGAAATGAATGCCACATGAAGACTGAGGATAAATCCAATGACAAGAGGCCACTGTCAAGAAATAAATATTCATCTTTGTGCCATTTCAGGTGCAGCCAATGGTGTAACAGGCCAAAAGAGGAGCCTGTTAGCTCTGGCAAAACTCTGGTATCACCAGCTCTCTCTCTCCGCGCTCAAACTGATGCAGGCCAACAAGGCTGTGTGCGGCTTCCACCTGGGCTACCTCAAAGAAGAAGAGCTCATCAGTGAAACCATGAACAAGCTTTTGGAGTTCTATAACCAAGGCAAAATCAAGCCACAGATCGATTCTCGCTTCCACTTTGAAGAGGTCAGTTTTCTCTAAAAAACTACTAACCATCAACACAATGTTTAAAATGTTTTTCTGGTAAAGAAACAAATCTCAAAGAGAAGTGATCTACTCTCTAACCAAATGTTCACTTAGCAAGTGAACATTTGGTTCTTCAAAGCTGATTACAGAAATGATTACCAGTAATTGTACAATACAAGTCTTCAACTTTATGACTCAATAAAATATAACAATTAAAGGGATCTCTCAGCACTTGCTTAGTCTGTAGACATTTTAGTATTTATAGGTCATTTTCTAAAGTGTGCATTCTCACTTACTCCATTTGATCTCTATGAGGATATAGCCGAGTATTACTAAAATACTTCAAAATTATTGTGGCACAAAGCGGACAGCAAGTTATAGCTAGATAATCATTGGCAACGTGTTAAAACCTTTACATATGAAATAAATGCATCACCCAGGAAAAAAAGAAATATAAAAATGAATAAATGGAACGTTAAGTGACAACTTGTGCTTTTGAAAGCAACCAGAACTACCTAGGCACTAGCCTGATAGGCCACACAGCCTCAGAGGCTTTTGATATTAATGATTTGTTTCTTTACTGACCCCTTGTGGCAGGAAGTTCAGTCTCTTTAGGTCTATTTTTCTAAATTACAGCATCATAACGTAGCATTACATCCATGTATTGTAGCCTAGAGTTTCCCTTGGCCCCAGGTTGTAAACATGAGTGGTTTTCCCCAATATTATTGTGGGAGATGTCTGTCCTCTGATAGTGCTTAGC
The DNA here is from genome assembly GCA_038363315.1 of Mugilogobius chulae. Classification (NCBI taxonomy): domain Eukaryota; kingdom Metazoa; phylum Chordata; class Actinopteri; order Gobiiformes; family Gobiidae; genus Mugilogobius; species Mugilogobius chulae. The sequence continues at coordinate 31,223,174 of CM076401.1, read as the reverse complement.
GGCTGTTGCTTGGTGACACTCTCAGTTGTTGCCGTTGGCGAGGTTCACTGTTTTGAGTTCATCTGGTTTGCTTCAAGGATACACTTGAGTGTTTGAGGAACAGACAATGGAAAAGTCAAAATGTAACTCCTAAGCATAAAGATACAATTAATTTATGATTTTTTATCTGTGTGGAGATTTATATAAGATAAACGTAAATCAAAGTTCACTACTTATCATTGGCTAGTTATTAAATAAACATCAAGAAGGAATCCAACACATATCGCACTCAACTTGACCTACTTCTTTATAGTAACACGTAGACACCTGACTGAAGGACAAACATTGCTGTACATATAATTCTTTAATAATTCACATACCATTTGTAAGTAAGCTCTATTTCAAACCTATAAATCCTCTGACCCAAATATGTTTTTGTGTGCCATTTTAATTCTGTAATCAATGCGTCATAAAATCTACAGTTTAAAAAGCCTTTAAAAACACTTCTTTTTACTTAATGATGTTATGACATGTTAAATGTGCAAATATCATGATAAAAAGTCATTTTTTTTTAGTTTCAGTTTTTCTATCCATGCAATAGTCAATATTTGTTTCATTTGTGACTCCTTACCTATCATAAAGATTTATCTCTTTGAGCCCATTTTTCCAAACTACAGAATTACTTAACCACTGCCTCATGTTAAAATCCAACTACACCCATCAAATCTTCCCACATTTCATTGTTTTTGTCTGGTTTCTCTTGCCCGTGAAATAAACACATCTTGTATTCTCACAGGTTGCTGATGCCATGAGACGCATGCACGAACGCCAGAATATTGGGAAAGTCATCCTCCTCCCTGAGCCCAAAAAGGAGGAAGAGAAACCAAAAACTCCAACTGAAACTGTGGAAAAAGAAGAAAAAACTGAAGCTGCTGCTACAGAAGTAAAAGAGGAGGCGACAGAGGAAGCCAAAACAGAATAGGACTGAGTGTGAAGGTTTAAGAACGAACAAAAGATGAAGCATTGGTCAGTATTGTTTTAACTTTTAACACTTAAAAAGGGAATGAATTGGTGAAACTTTACGTCCAATATTTTTCATGCCAAACTAAGAGCTTGGTGCTATACATTGGTCATGATAAAACAAAACAAACCACTATAGTTTCAAAATGTATCTGTGACAGTTGTTACGTTTTGTTATGCACTGTTATTGCACTGTTATGATGTGAAGTGGCTGTCCATGAATAGTAATTATAGTAATTTGTGCCAAAAAAATCTGTTTGCATATATTAGTTAAAACAAAGTGAACAATTTCAAGCTAACTTTGTACATGCCATAATGTTCTTTTCACATGAAAAACATAGTTGTTTGAGTTGAGTTGTAGGAGTTGTTTCATTAAATACATTTAGCACTGGGCGATAAGGCAAAAAACAATTTTCTTCAAGCTAGATCATGATTTCGATTTTATTACAATTCTTGTGATTAAATCTTGTGTCTACTTTCCTATGGCCTTTGAGATAAATAAAAAAGTGTCCTCAATTCTTCAATAACAAGTTGCTAAAATAATAATTTAATTTGAACTTTGTGTCTCTGCAAAGCATGTTTAATACAATTTGTATCATAAGTAATTACATTTAGACATGAAAAAAATGTAAAAAAGTATATTTTAGTCATAAATACATAATGTTTTTGTAAATCAAGCACAAAAAATTGCTTAAATTCATCTTTATTATTACTTGAAAGAGCAGGCCAAAAAAACATAAGTTTCAAATTTTACAACAGACTGAAAAAAGAAGCTCAAAGATGCTATCAAGAAGTAAGCTTAGCATCTCTGAGGCTTAGAGCAGTAGGTTGGAAAAATAGTCTATTTTTGAACAAATTTAATCAAAAAAGCAGATTGTCACTGGAATGAGCTCACAATTCGACTATTATCATAATATTGCCCAGCCCTACATATAGTACATGTTTAACTCACAAATTCTGCATATTAGATTGTTCTCATCTGAATTGACAACACTGAGTTCCACCTGTGATGTCATTAAGTGTGATAATACACCATGTAACTACAAGCTCACAGGAGTAACATTTGCACAATATAATTTTGACAAAACCAAAAAATTAGCATCTCATTACAAATGCTTGATATTTTTTACTATGTTCTCAGTATATGCACAAACAGCTCTCTGACTTGTGTCATTATTTGTAAAAGCACTTTCATTCACCACTATAAGTTTTAATGTGCAAGTATTGGACACATCTGTAATTGTAATTGAAGTAGTTTGTGACGAAGCTGCTTTTGCCTTTGAAAAACTAACTCTGCCTTGTGCTATTTTGTTTCTTTTTCCCTTTGGTCACATTTTCCACAATATTCCTCTATTCTTACTGTATAAATGCTTTCCTTCGACCTCAAATAGAAGATCGGGTCTGGAGATAGTTTGTCCAGCTGTGGGTGTAATTCAATGCTCTGATGTGGAAAAACGCTACTAAAGCTTTGAAGAATTTGCCTCTCGTCTGTTCACATTCCTCTCTCCTCCCTCTCACTCCTGCTTTATGTCCAACGCGGATGTCCAGTTTGTGTCAAACTCTTCTCCCATTTGCCTTCATAACATTTGTGTAACCTTCAGAATGATATGTTGTGTTATTTACATTTGTGGCATTCCTTCAGTCTTGGACAAGTGTAAGTTTGGCCAGGACTTCCCAGTATTCTCCAAGGCCTGAAGTGGATCCTTTTAGACTCGGAATCGGAGTCTTTGCGCTTATGTGAAGTTGTATCAGTGTAATGTTTGCCTATTGTTACCTATTTTTTTAAACATTACAAGTGATCAGTTAAGTATGTGACCAATTTAAATGTAAATATAATAAAACATGTTTGCAATTCTATATTGTTCTTATGCAGTTTGTATGTATTAGAGAATATGTATTATCACAATTGTATCTTTCAGTCTAATATCAACTAATGGTATATGAACCCATTATGGAATTATTACTACTTTCTCTCCTTTTTGGGGTATAATCTTTGTGGTAACTGTATGGTTAGCTAGGATAATGTGCTGCTTTCCCTGTATAGCTAAACACTGACCTCTAGTGTTCATACAAATAAAAAAATAATAATTCTATGAAAATAATCTCACATAATAATAAGTTACTATTACTATTGCCATATTAATCATACTCAATGGCATTTGGCCATTCTACCTTAACAATACAACTTAAATAAAACTGAATGGTCAAATGTGTTGCAATTAAGTCATTTATTTTGATTTAAGCATAGTTTCATTTTTTTATTTTTACAATTTGCCAAAAGGTTCTAATCACGTGACATCAGAACTTCCAACAGATCAAAAGTATTTAAATCAAGTGGAGGGCAGCAAAAATAATTTTGTTAAAGTGGGATTTTTTCTAATACGAAGAGTTATTGGATCTACAAAAACAACCAGATTTTTTACTTGTGATTTTTTTGTGGTTGTTGGTGGTGTTTTTTTGTTTTTGTGATCATAGAGATTGCATTACATCAAATACATTAGTACATCAAAAGTATACAATATACATAATCCCATTCTAGCAGCCTACTTGAACAGAGCCTATCCTTTTTGTTTTTTTGTGAAAATATGCTGACAACATATCTTAAAACATTTTTTTACGCATGTGAGAACAATTTCTCCCCGAGTCATTATGGACAAGAAGACCATAGTTTTATGTAGTGGGTATATTTCCATAACATCCAATGGCTACATTTTTGTTAACGTCAAATGAGTACGTCTTGCACAAATAGAAAAATAAATTGGTCAAGTTTGTATGTTTTACATAGCATCAATGGGTACGGTTTGCATAGACACACTTATTCAAGAATGTTTAAAATGTCTAAAAAGGAATGGCTACATTTATTTTACATGCTGACCTCAATCTGAAGTGACCACTGGAGGTCTGCTTAGTCACCGTGAATCCTCGGATTTGCTCCAGGCCCTGTGTATTAACAACGGGATAATCCCTCATCCTGATCAGCTGATTTAGTAGCTGTGATGTTTGATGGGAAGCACTGGATGAGAGTGGGGATTTCACTGTAATTGTTTAGAGGTGGTTAACAGGATATTAAAACATATATTATACATTGGTAAAAATGAAGACACAAAAGCATAAAAGTTACATTCCCTTCAAAGTAAAAGCATGAAATTATGATTAACACTCCAAAGTTCTGTAGCAGTTTTACAGTGCAGAAAAACAGACGAGCAAAGTGCAAATTCCACAAGGTGTATAAATCGTGGTGTGAGTCACAAATACCACAGATGAAGTCAAGATATAGCTGAAAGTTTAGTTATCCTGTGATGTGATTAATCTTATCCAATCAGACTGTGACTGTGGTATTATCTTGCCCTTTACTCAGATGTGCAGATGTCCTCTTAGTGAACTCAGCAGAGCACTGTATCTGCTACTTACCCAACCTTTCACCATGCCACCACTTATTTTCAGACAAAGCATGGGAATTTCACAAATGTTTTACTTTTGAAAAAAAGAAATCGATGGACTATGTAACTAACCTGGCCAGCCAGATGTTTTTTCTCGCGATATTTGTGTTCCAAATATGACATTTGGGATTTATTTTTATTACCTGTTTTTTTGCTCAAACACACCATGCACAGGTTTTTCCCTATATCCACTTGGAACATGGCCTGATAGTTACCTGCTTGTTTTGCAGCAAATGGCTCACACCTCACCAGAAAAGTTACGCAGTGTGCCTTTAATCCCTTTACTTAACCAAGACATCTAAAAAAATATTGATGCTATAACTACATAATGTGTAGCTTTTTGCCTAAACATTCATTTAAGCTTAGATATTACCATGGAGACAAGCAGGTGACGCCAATAGTATTTCAATGTATTTAGGTTACATAGAGCACCTTTAACATTGGAACTAACTGGTAAACTTTTGTCAAAGCACATTGGTGGCTACTGTGTTGTTGTTGTTTTTTCCATTTAGTAATAATCTATTGGCATTTTTATTTTGCTCAAGACGCAAAAATGATCTAAAATCAAAAACAGAAATTGGTTTATAAACTTCCTAATCAAAACTTTCCACCTTTTAATTGTGAAATGTTATCGTATGTATGATTAATTGTATACTTTTATATACTTCAGTTTTATTTATGAAATAAAAGGCTTGATTTGTGATTTTGAGTAATCACAAGTAAATACTGAGAAGTGGGCGGGGATAGGTGGTAGGTGAAAACAGCAATTTCTGAGTAGTACTCGAAATTTGATGCAGAACAAAAAAATACCTACACATTTATCAATTTAAATCAAACTTATATTATAAAACGCTCAACCACCAATCATCCCACAGTAAAACAACCTACAACCAGCCCGACACACACACCCTAGCCCCATTAACCATGAAACCCAAAAACAATTTTGAGTAGGCTATTAATGAAAGACTGTTACAAAATAAAAAAAATAGATTTTACAAATTAGGTCTCCTTTAATAACGTCATAGGTTGTTGTGCTTTGATTTTAACTTGAAAGTACATGGCGGAAGTGCTCTGCTTACTGTGTGTAACTTGCTGTAGCGGCTTTAAATGGGAATGCCCTCTGTGCTGTCGGGACAGTCTCCTTTAAAATATCCTGCCGCGTCACTGGGATGCGGTTGAGGCCGCTGCACATCCCGCTCCAGTGCCCACCACCAGCAGCGGTGAGTACAGGCCCCCTTTGTCCTCCGTGTCCCACCGTCACGACCACCCTGGCCTTGTCTCTGTAGCACTTGTTTTTGCCTGTAATCTTTGCATTCATGCTTAGATCTGTAGCAGAGCCGCGCTACTGTAATGACATTCAGTGTAACCTCGTCTCCTGCAGAAATAGCGCCACAGGAGTTAAATTTAGATGGCTTAGGAGTGTAAATATGTGCCGTGAATAATGTTAGTTGCAGTGAGAGAACGAATGGCTGCATCTTTCTGTAATGACAAATAGTAAATGGCATATACTATGTATATATTAGTCCGTATATTTTTACTTGGCACACTGCATAAAACTGTTGGTTGACAATAAACACTCATGCCTCAGTTCTAAATGTTAAAGTTGTACATATGTTCATCTCAATGCACTGGCTGATACAAGCATGTAGGTTAGATTTTATGACCACTTTTCACTAAATACAGTTAAAAGTCTTTTCATTTACGGACTGAACTGACATTGTTTTTGACACTTAATTTAAAATTAGAATGCTTCGAGACTGAGCAAACCGGGATTCTTACTTTGAGAATAGGCCTATATGCCTTCATTATTTTTACGCATTATTAACTTTTTTCTTTAATTCTTTCATAATGTCTTGTTTTCTTTTTTAATCAACTTATTTATCTTGTTTATTAATATTTTTGTAACCATCTTTCTGGTCAAGTCTTGTTTTTTTTATTGTGCTTTTTTAAGTGTTGTAAAACTGAAAAAAGAAGAAGAAAAAGCCTTTTAAAGTGACTTTTCATGGTCTGTTGTGTGATCTTTAGGCAATTTCACAATAATAGACCAGAACCTGTCCAGTGTCAAGTTCATGCAGTTCAGACATTTTTAAAGTTCATGATGTGTCTGGACCACAGCCTCTGGCTTTTCTGACTTTGGCTTGTTCCAGTTTTAGTAAAGGTATGCAGTGACACACTTATGCTCATGTTACAACATAGCTTTAAGGGTGTTCATGTAAACACTTTGTATTTTGTAAAATATGCAATATGTATCTATCAATATGTAACTAGTGCACCTTTATAAAGTGGTTCTAGTGGTTCCCAAACTTGTCAGACTGGTAGCCCCAAAATAACCACTGCTAATGCCACCCTCACAAGAAATTGAATAGATGTTTATTAAATCATTTAAAATAACAGTTTGATTGTATTTATTTTAGTTTATTGTACAATATAAATTTGATAAACAAAATATATTCAATACATGTTTATTTTATACAATTGCACCCTAAAATCAGCTCATGACCCCCACTGCCTTTAAATAAAGCTTATCGTAAGACAGATTATTTCTATCCTGTTTTTGTACTTTGCGTTTTAATTGAATGGTCCCACCCTTCCTCTTTTCTTGTAAACATGTGTTTCCCCTGCAGCTTAAAGTCTAATTAATAGTACTTAACATTTTGGCTAGAGCATCACATTTAACAGTTTATTAGATGCTGGGATCTTTAATTACAAACTCCACTTTAGTTAAAATGCTGAAAATCTCAATAAATGTGTTGACTCTTTGAACTTAGTATGGTTTGATTCATATATATCAAATCAAATGAAATATATTTGATATAATCTTGAAACCCCATTAGTCTGGTGGTCTATTCACTGTTGTTGAATAGACATGATAATTTATGATAATTTATCAAATACTTTTTTGCAAAGTAATGTTCTAGACGACACTCCAATTGAACGTCTAATACTGTTTATTTCTGTGGATAAACACAGCTGCTACAAATAGATAACACGTTTTGGCTCAGTACTATTGGACTGGGACAATATATCATTTTGCAACATTTCGTCACTAGGACTGTACTCGTGTATCAGGGAATTCCGTAATTTGTGACAAATTCATTGGCAATACACATATTGATACAGGGAGGTGATCGAGATACGTATCAAGATTAAAGTAATACATTTTACACTTCTGAACCTGGACTGCTGCTTTTAGGGCTGAAACAATCTGAAAAATGACTTTGCAGAGCACTGTAAAAATACTATTCTGCATTTTGTTTTTTACTCAAAAACATAATCACCACCAAAGACTGTATAATCAGTCTATGATCATCATAGTATCATATCGTACTTGTAAGCTATAATACATTCACACACATGTCACAGTCGAAGCTGGTGTCTTTTACCTTTTCATAATCAATCAGTACCAAAGCTGATTGATAGTAAATGAAAAAAAGTTTGTGTTAAAGCCCAGCCACTCATTTGATTTAAATGTAAAGGGGACCTATTATGTCAAATTCACTTTTTTCAGTTTTTAACCTTGTTATGATGGCCTTCCTTCATCATTAGTTTACTCAAAGTTATATTTGAATTGATTCCTGCATGTTTGAATAATCTTGTATTGTTCTTCAGCTGCAGCTCAAGAGCTCAGAAATCCTCGTTCTCACCTACCACCTATCCCTCCCACTTGTCTGTATTTACTTGTTATAATTCAAAAAATTAAAACTCAAAGTGAAGCATATTTGGTTCAAAACTGTCCAGAGCAACTTTACAACAATAAAAAAACAGTTTTTAAAAATCTGTTGTTTCTTACAGTTACATTTTAAAATGAAGAGGCGGAGCTTATCAGTTCTGCAGTTTTAAACAGGAAGTCAGTAGAGCTGTTCCTATTTTTAAGTTGTTTTAGATAAACTTTGTGTTTTACAATGAACAAAAGGTAAATTACTGATCTGCATATGTTCTAGTTTCTTACTAAATAGTTTAAAAAAACACAATAGGTCCCTTTAAACACATTAGAATCAACTTCATCTTTGAATTTCTTTGAATTAATTCTGGGTAATGCATGGTGTATGATTCAATAAAATACTGAACCATACACCTTCTGTTTTGTAATACAAGGGGCTTAATTTAATTTTTTTTTTTTCCATTCATCAAGGCCTAAGTATGGAGCTCAACAGAGGAATATCACCCTGATTCTGAAAGTCTAGACTCCCATTGTAAACTCCCATAGAGATTTTGAAAATTCAAATATTAAGAGTTTAAAAAGCTGCAGAAACAGACTCTACATAAAATACACACATAGCGGATTAGCCTCGAGGATGTTTTAAAACTTGTATTTATTTTTTTTTATTTTTTTATGGGGGGGGTTATACTAAGAGTCTGTTATTCCAGGACCAAGGACTGGGCAGTCTCTTGCAATACTTATTAATATCGTGTTGCAATATATTGTGTTTAACAAAATATTGAAATGTGTATCATGATCCTGTTGTATAGTGACAAAAGCTTATCATTCCAATCCTATAATTATTATTTTAATTTTGTTAGAACAAATTTGTAAAACTAATTTTCTACTTTTTCTTAATAGATATTTCTTCAGCTTGACACCAAAGATGACAACAGACTTAACCCACAAAATGCCACAAGAAAAGCGCTTCCTAGTGCTTTTTGACTTTGACGAAACCATCATCAACGAGAGCAGTGACGACGCTGTGGTGCGGGCGCTCCCAGACCAGCAGCTCCCTGATTGGCTGATAAACAGTTTTAGGGAGGGACACTACAATGAGCACATGCAGAAGGTATTGGCTTACATGGCAGAGAGGGGAGTGTCCAAGGACTCTATCCAATCAGCTGTGGAGAAAATAACACCCACTCCTGGTCTACTTGTGCTACTACAATTTCTACAAAACCACCAACAGGACTTCGAGTTGGCCGTAGTATCAGACGCTAACATGTATTTTATCAAAACTTGGTTAGAAAAAGCAGGAGTTTGCCATCTTTTTAGGAAAATTTTTACAAATCCTGCTAGTTTTGATGCGTCGGGACGTCTTGTCCTTCTGCCTTTTCATTCGCACTCATGTCAGCGTTGTCCTGACAACATGTGCAAACAGGTGATCTTACGGGATTACCTGGCGTTAAGACAGAAGGAGCGTGGAGGAACAGCCTTTCAGAGGATCTTCTATATCGGAGACGGGGCCAACGATATTTGTCCCACTCAAGCTTTAGGCCCGAGGGACACAGCATTTCCAAGGAGGGACTTCCCAATGCACAGGCTGTTGATGGAGATCCAGAAGTCCCAACCGGCCCAGTTCAAGGCCAACATGGTGCCCTGGACGAGTGGAGAGGACATAGTGGACTGTCTGAAGAAAGTCCTGGAAGAGAGATGAAATACATAAAAGGTTCAGATCAAGTCATTTTGCAGATCACGGATTAAAGGGACTGATTTGCATCAAAAAAAAAAAAAAAAAAAACTTCTTCAGCTGCATGATTTCTACGTACTAATGCATTCTGAGCTCAGATTGTTCATCATGATGAGTTTTTTTTTTCCAGTTTTGCAGCGAGGTGAGTCACTTGCTAACAACAGTTAGCCAATGCTAAACCAGAAGCTGCACACAAACGGGATTTTTTAGACATAGACAGGACTTTGGGAATAATTTCACCAGAATAGATAATTAACAAGGCGTCAGTGCTAGGGGAAATTGCTTTTAAGTTATTTTGCAAAAAGTCGAGTACAGTTTTAATACAATCTTACAGTGTTTCCCAAGTCAAGTAATATCCAAGATAATATTGGCTAAAACAAGACTAAACAGTGCATGAAGCAATAAACAGTGATGTTCTAAATAATTATTAACTCAAACAAAGGACAACAGAATTGTCTCTAAATAAAACAAATCTCAAACTGTAGATGACTTTTTGTACCACTAGAGGCAGTCAGCACCACAGTTTGAGAAACACTGCATTAAGGCATTTACTTTAGAAGTCACATCACAATTTTAAAGTTACATTGTATCTTCCTGAAAAGCCACCTGCACTATTTCCTAGAAAAGTTAAAATTATAGTTTGAATTATTTTTTAAAGAAGATGTGAAAAAATAAACTAAAAGGACAACATTTCTGGAGGAGGCCCTTCTTCAAGTTATTTAAAAAAAAACAATTTTAGCCATGCAGGCTCACTCAAGTGTGGGCTTTTAACATGCAGCCTATTTTAAATATAGCTAATAATTGGCTCCACCAGATATTTTAAAAATGTATCCTCTGAATTTCTAATATATTTCTAATAACAAAAATGTTAAAATATGCATGATAAAAGCATTCAAAGCATTCATATGAATCGGCAATAAGTATTCTGATACCTTTAAAGATAACCAAATAATGAAACACAATAATTACACATACACATGTCTTGACTAACTCTACTAACTGTAACTCTATTTAATTATTTATTCAGTGCACTTATCAAAGATATGGTTTGTTTTTAATGTTGACTCTCCGTCCTAACACAATCATCTATTAGTCCTGTACACCAAATATAATGAAAAAACTAAAAATGAATATCAGCAAAGCTTGTTTATCTTTGTTTTATTTAGACGTGTTTTTGCCCTGAACCGAAACCTCCTTTGTGTGACGTGTTGCATCTTAGCGTTTCCCTGTATCACCTTTGACATTTGAGAAGTCCTCTTTGAACTGTCTATGCTATAGATGTATTTTCAACAGTAACAAACAACCTCAAGCCCGGGGGTGCCCTCACACAGCGCTGCACAGTGACTAGTGTTGCAGGGCGTCCTGGGACAATAGCAAGACATGTCTTATCAGTGCGGGACAGGAGCACCTCTGCACTGGGATAAAGTGACAAGCTCAAACACAAGACTGATAAATAATCTAGAGGTTGATTATTCAAGTGAAATGTACACCAGCAACACAGGATTACCTTCAGTTCAACACGACTCTTCTGCAAGACTAATAATGCAACTAAGGTGTCATAGAATTTAATTCATGGAATTTAACTTATGGAAATAGATTCTATTTAAGAGATTTAAGCAATATAGTATACCAAATAGTATTTTTACTGATTAGTGTCATGTGCTTGGAATGTAAACTGAAACATGATAGTTTAAGACAAGTATGTGGTGAAATGTGCTGTTAATGAGCACCAGAATTTTACTTTTCATGGTACTACTCACAATTTTCAGCATATTCCGTCTTTTTCAAATTATGTTATGCACTGTTTATAAGGAACAACTTGTATATTTAAGTGAAATACTTGATTTACAACATATTTATCACCAGTAAATATCAGTTTTACCACATAGTTTGTAACAATGTAGTCATTACAAGATGAATGAATGATGAAGAGTTAGACTTGTGAAAATATTATGATTTTTAAGTGTGTTAACAGTATATTTTTATTTGTCACGTAGTTCTGGGTTGTATTTTGTAGATCAGTGATAAGAAGATAAATGTCCTCTTGCATATTTTGACAACTAATTTACTAAACCAAGAAGTGACTATCGTAGAATGACTGAAAAGAGGAGATATGAACAACACTTCACTTGACTTTTGTGCAATAATCTATGTAAACTTGGAATAAAAGGGACTTTTAATATCTTGATTCAGGGAAGTAAAATCAAGGTATTAGTATTACATGTATTGTGTATCTTGTATTGTGTTTCAGATTATGTTATATTCTGTCACTGTAACAGGAATATAAAGCCATCATCTAATCAATTGGTCTTGGGCTTTTTGAGTTTTTGATAGTGATACAATTTAGCAAAAACATTTACCCAACAGCACTCTGAGGGGTTAGTTGTTTTCCATTTGCAACACTAGAGGGCGGTAAAGCTACATATTGTCGTAGGCTGAGATCAGTACCCTGCCTTGCCTTGATATTCTACCTAGACTCAAGGTGGTTTTTACTATAACTCATAACTGTTTCGACACATACTTCTCAATATTATTGTGTAAGTGAACAAGTAAGCAGAAGGAGTTTTATTTTTTTTTATTTAGTTTTGTTTATTTTTACCTCAGTTAAATGCAAAAAAAAAAAAAAAGTTATTTAAAGGGGCACTATGTAAGAAAAACAAACAAAGTGATTTCCACTTTTGAACACCAGAGGGAGCCTTTCACATGCATTAAGCATGATGCCATCTAGCGTCAATAACATTCCGGCCCGTAATAAAACATTTCAAATACGTATAAATGTATCACAATTGATGTGGATTGGTTAACAGTGCTCTCTTAAGTATTCATGTTGTAAAGAATAAATATGATTTAAATGTTTGTGGACTATAAGTGATAATTAAAATTCCTCTCAATCTTACACAGTGCCCCTTTAAAGATGGGGTAACTCACTTTTTTTTAAAAAATAAATTAGTGACTTTTCCACTAAAAATTACATGATACATACAACACTTTGTGGAAAAATGAGACCACTGTGTACCGTCTGAATTATAATTAAAAAAAAAAAAAAGAAAATTAATCAGGAGCCAAAGGCAGTCCTCTGATTGGCTGAGCTTGTGTGGTCCTCTCCAGTTTCACTTTGTTGTTTGCAAAAAGATGTTTATAAGCCTTATTTGCAACCAAGATTAATACACGTCGATATTACCCATGTGTTGAAGGATTTAAGGAGAAATATGTCAGATTTAAAACCTAAATCACCTTTAAGTGAGGACATCTGCCTCTGTTCGTATATCTTTGAATTACCTTATTATTATTACGTTTTAAAAATGTAATTGGCAACACTACTTAGTTACTGTAACTTAGTTATATTACTTTGGGACTACATTGTTTATATAATATACAATTTTATCTTTTATTATTGGCTTTTAAACAGAGGTAAACAACAAATGAGCTACTTATGCAGGCTCAAATGAACTAAAATAACATAACAATAACAATTATTCTGGGCCCTGTTTCAGCTTCTGATCTGTGTCTACCAGTTTATTTCACACAATAAGCTCAATATTACCTACATCATGTTTTTTCCAGAAGACTCACCACTGAAGGGTCCACAACCTGCATATCTGTTCGAGTATATTTCGAAAACCTTGATAAAATTTTTGTTTGCTGATGCTGTATGTGAATATGTTCCACCCCTCTCTGATACACTCAATCTCAGTTGGCTGTTATGTCAATGCTGTCTTGTGTCACTCCCAGACTGTAAAATAAAGAAGCCCAGTACAACAGCTGACTACACACTTGTGGCCATTTCATCTCTTTCTCAATTATAACAGTACATCGTATCCCCTCCAACAAAACTACTAAAATTGATCTTTCAATTTAGCTTATATTGTTTGTTGGAAGCTTGCTGTGTCTATTAAGGCTAAATAGGGAGAAGATAACCTGCTGCCCAAACCAATTTTCTGTGACCTCTAAAGGGAAGTGGATTGATAGAAAATCCAATTAACATCAATCTGTGTAGAACGATGACAAATCACATTGGGAAGACTTTGTGAGTGAAAGTGGTGCATTCCTAGCGCCTCCTGTTCATGTCGTCAATATCTGGAAATACAGTAAACCCTGGTCAGTAACAGGAGACTACGACTCCTGAAATGTCTTCTGAGGCTTTGCTTAAATGGGGAATCCTAATTGATTCTTTAACCATTCAATTATACAGCTTTTTAAAATGAAAAGATAGGGGTTTATCTTTGTAAGAGGTCACTCGAAAACACTCAGATATACACCATTCTGTTAGAATTTCATAAACCATTTTAAATACTTTTTGAATAGAAAATACTTCTCAAAGGGAGTTTACTCAATAATTAGTTCAAAGATGCCCTCAAACTATTTGATGATGAGGAAAACCAGTATTGTTTTTCTCTCATAAACTGTACTGTAATAACAGCACTATATTTCAAACTCCGATTGCTTTGCACTGTCCACATCTAGTTGTAAATTGGAAACATTTATCAGTGCAAAAATGTAAGGAAGAGCCATATGCATCAATATAACACTTTGGGATGAAAGCTGAAGCTGATCCACCCAACTGCACTTTATTGTTTGAAAAAACTGTCATAATGTGGCCAGGGAATTTCATGGACAATACTAATGCTGCGCCGAAGAGTTCCTGAGAAAGCAATCTACAGATCTACGATGTAATCCATAATTGGGCGACGCGGTGGCGCAGCGGTTAGCGCACTGGCCTCATAGCAAGAAGGTCCTGGGTTCGCCATCGTCCATTAATGCCTCCCCTGACCCTTCCCCAGGGCTCCCTGCAAAAGAGATTCTGAATCTCAGTGGGACTTCCCTGGTTAAATAAAGGTCAATTAATTTAAATTAAATATTACAGACTTTCAAAATACATGTTAGTTTGGCGGCCAAACTAACATGTATTTTGAAAGTCTGTAAACTTTGGCCCTATTATATCATTGCTAAAGTGACATGATTAAATTAAAAATTGTTTCAGATGTATGACGTATATGAGGCTTTTGTTTTGTCCTTAGTTACTTTGTTGTGTAACAGTGCAGTGTTTAACCACAATGGTCACTCTCACATAACCCTCTGCCACCAAATGTACTTCCTTTCCGCTTTCTTTGTCCTATTCAGTTGTCAGTCAAAAGTCCAACTGAACCAAAGTTGTCCCTGAGTCCCTAAAAAGTTACACCAGCACCATATCAGGCTGGAGAGGAGAGGATGGAAGGAAGGGGCAGGGTGACGCTCATCTCTGTCCTTGAGATGAACGTCAGAGATTAAACCAAACCTCCCCAGCTCATTACTCACTAAAACAATACATGAATTGTATGTTCAAGTCCTTGAGGATTCAGAGTATCACAATTACAGCTGGCTGCATTGACGAAATCTTACAAATGACACAAAAGTAACACAGGTGCACTGTTACCATTGTCAAACGGCACAATAAAAACTGTCTAAAGATTTTGACTTCAAATTCAAAGTCATTGTAGACACAGATCCTGTCTGCATTTGTGTGGCATCCTTGAGTAGGAAACCCTAAAAATGGTTCAATTGTTGTACAGCTTCCTGTCAAGCGTTAAACCTAATCGCTGTCAGCATGGGTCAAATTTTGTCCAGCGACACGTATAGAACAATGCCACACCTTTGGAGACATGTCTGCAGAAACGTCATTTTGCAATAGTATTTTATTTTATTATTATTTAAAACTATATTTATTGTAATCTAGCCAAAATACCAAAAAGAGGTGGTTATGTCATGATTTTAAGAAAGCTTCAATGTGCCATTCTCAACGATGACAATAGACAATAAAATTAAAAGTGTAACGTTTTTGTCACATGCTTGTCGCTATGGAGATATTTTTTCTTTACCCTAAATTATTAAAATTATATCTTGCATGTATTCTATTACAAGGTTTATTTATTGCTCAAAAATACCTTGGAAAACCTGACGTGCCTCTCCATATCTCAAATTGACCTGTTGGCTTCACCTGCTTTGTTTTCTTCAGCCATTGGACCTGAAGATAAATAAGTTTAATGCCGTACTATGGAATATTTCAAACTCGATTTACTTTTACTTACCACTAACTCACAACAGCAGTCACCTTGCAGGGCCTCAAAACAGAAACACAGCCCAACAATGAAAAAACATAAGTCAAAAAAGGCAGGCAACATTCAAATGGACAGACTGTACAGCTGTTTTGGAATGCCATTTGGTCTTGACTAGTCTGTTGGAGGCCACATGGTGATGACCTCATTTGCCCATTTCTAAACTTGCAGGAAAGCTGTGAGGAAAACCTGTGAACCCTTTACCCGATGACTTATTTCCCTTTACCCAGCCCGACCACATATTTCCCTGTGTCAACACCATGTAGACCTATCTGTGCATCTGTTTACTTTGAATAATGCCACACCACCCCTCATGTTGGCACATTCTTTACCCCCTGAAACCAGTCAAACTGCAAGTGACGAAATGAACACTTGAACAGCAGAAAACAAGATAGGGCTCCTTGACAATGGAAAAAATATGAATTACAATTATCTAAGTCTTAAATGAAATATTCTTAATTAGATGATCAATGTAGGAACTTTTTTTCAGCTCCGAGTACTTTTTTTAAAAAGGTGCATTCACACAGAGTAGGATATGGACTGGGGCCACACATTATAGGGACTTAGCTCCTGTTTTGGGGCAGGTACTTTCCTGTCAGACCGGGAACTGGTGAGACAAGCACATTTACAATACTAACTTTGTTTGGAAACATGTTCTATACATTCTCACTTTTAGACAAACTTTCCTTATCCTATGAAAAAAATGACTTAAAAGCTGTAGTTCTAAAAATAAATGTTTAATCTTATAGTAACTAATTTTAGAAATAAAAGTGAATGATAGTGTTTTATTGTTCATTTCAGAGATGTTTTTAGCATTTGTACCTTATGTGTGAGGGAAAAAACTACTTTTGCTTTCCTAAGATGACTTAATGACCTTTTTAAATGTTCCAGACTTTACAGATGCTAATATTAAAGCTATTTACCCCACTTTCAAACTGTTGATCCTAACCCTCTGAGCCTAAGGAATGTGGGGACTTAGTTCTTGGTACTTTCATGTGCGAAAATGCCTTTAGAGAGTAGGCTTTGCATTTGTGCCCTAAATGAGAGGAATGAGATATAAGAACAGATTAAATCATGTCTGTTGAATATTTACTGTTGAAAATGTTGTAAATCGTACATTTTTAGGCATTTTTTCCAACTTTGTTTGGAGATCAATCATATTTGTTAAGTTAAAGCATTTTTACGCTTTCTTCCTACATTTGTCAAAGTGACTGAATGAAGTTGTTTCTTCATAACTAAAGTTGGTTTTAAAAGTACAGTACAGTAAAAAGTAAGAATAGGTATCCTTTGTCACATTTGAAACAGGCTTACCACCCTCTGAACAGCCAATCAGTTTTCCCACAGCGTCATGATGATTCACATTCCTACAAGTTTGAAAGGAGAAAAAAAATATGAAGTAGAGGTCTGTTTTTCCCCAACAGTCCCACAGCCTTACAATAGGAAGTAAAAACAGATACTAGCCTTATGAGAGAAAAAAAGAGTAGGCCTTCAGCTTTAAGAAACAAACTGTAAATTAGCTACCATTTGTCTTGTTAGATGAGCTGCTATTTTTATATGACTACTCAAAAAAAGCATTTTTGTTTGCATCTGTCATAGTGACTAGTTTCTCCCCTCATTACTAACAGGAAATGTGTGACGCTCAAAGTATCCCAGAGCCCCAAAAGGAAACGTGACTTTTGGCATTAGTTCTAAAATTGTATATGGCTGTTTCTGTTATGTTTTTGTAAGCATGTCCCAAAAGCAAATAGAGATCAAAAGGACAACCCCTTTTCCTCTCTCTCACCCAACAAACTCACCACAGATCTGGAAACAAACTCCTCCTCGTCTAGTCTCAGTCATTCTCTCGTCTCATTCAGATACTGCTCACTCGACTACTTCTAAGGATTTAAGTTAATTATAAAACCGACAGATTTTTTTTTTTTTTCCATTGGACATTTTTGTTTCAACTTGTTATCTAGTTTGATTTAATCTGAATTACTTAAAAAAATCTTAAAGTCTATGAGGAATTCTTACTTTTTTCTGAAGATGCTGTTGCTGTCTTCTCCAAGTGCCGCGTTTTACCGAAGTGAAGTCCACAGAAAATCCCGCTAAAATATTCAACAAAAAAGGTGTGTAATTAATTAATTTACATAAGTGGATTGACTTAAGACATGATTAGTAGTTATTATAAATGTTAGAAATTGTGTGACTTAAGAAAAATATCTGTTTTTCCAACTTCCATCTGTATTTTTTGCTAAGCATAAAGTTTGCTAAAATGTTAGCATTAATGTTGCTAAACTGCTCAATTGAACTAGCTTGATTTAGCAAGGTGTACTTTTATCGTTATCGTTTCTTTCCCCAAATTTTATTAGTTTTAAAGGAAACGTTATAAATTATTATTATCAGCATCGTGTAATTTTTTTTGTACATAAAAATTATATATTCCTACTGTACAACAAAACTCCGATTTTATTAATCTGGCTAATTTATAATTTTGTCTTCAAACACGTGTCCAATCTGTAGTCTGAGCATAGTCAGTTAAAAAAGTAGGCGAACCCTACTGTTTTTGACAGATTGCTGTGCTAAATGTTGGATTTGTTTAACTTAAATTTATACTCAAAATTGTAATTTAGTTTTTTTCACCTTTTATTTTACAGGCACATGGAATCTGTTATGACTACTGTGTATTGTCCAAGAGAAAAAGAACGGAAAGGATACCATAAAAACGTAAAAGGTTGTTTGATTTTTGCAATTTCGGAAGTGTACTTTTTAAAATTAGTATTTTGCAAATCACGCATCACAAACACTGAACAGTTAGAACATATGTTTTTATTTAGAAAGAAAATACACATTCTGAAACACCAAGACATACATAAACTTTCGCTGTGCATCTGACAAAAATTGTATCAAATCAGATACAGCATGTTTCCCTTGAAAAAACAGCCATGTGAAATCAATTCTCACTCTAATTTGTTGTCTTTTTAAAAAAAATCTATAAAATGATTGACGTTTTGCTTGCACCGTTTTGAGCACTGTGTGACAGCTTGTACTTTCACCATAAACCAAAAATGTTAACCTTACTGGTTTACAGGCTGTTAACGTTGGATTAATTTAGCAACTATACCGTAGTGTTGTGTACATAAACACTTCCATAAACACGGTGTGATTGTATACTGCTTGAATTCCTGTCTCTAATTGGCTCCTGTTCTATAGGCCTGAGGTTGTGGGCTTTACAGTAGTCTTACTTCAGTTTAAGTCTTTTAAATTACCCATACCAAAGCTTCATTTATTATTATCATTGCCAAATTATCGTAGCTGGTTTAAATTATGGCACCAGGATTTTTGGATAATCTTTCCCCCTCCACGTCTCTAAACTTCTTTGACGTTGTGTGGGAATTGTGCATCTAACAAGGTAGAAAAACGTACCTCATAGAAAAACTAGTGCGGTGTCAGCAAACTCTGCAACTACAAACTTTTTACAGCCTTCTTTAAAGTTAATGACGAGCGAGTGTTTCATAGGGAAAGCATAAGATCAGGGTGGAGCATTGCTTTAACTGCGTCAAAGGAAAACCTAAATCTTTTTATGTTCACAGCTTGAAATCCTTTGAGATAGGCTTGAACAAGACTGGGTGCTCTTTAAAAATACACTCCTTAAATAGTGCTTTTACTGGCGCTGTAGGAAACTGGAGGCTGCCGGTCTGAGGCTCAAAACATCTGGGAGAAATGCACTGGACTGTATTCAGCTGAACGTAGGCTTGTAGGGATGCTGCAACAAGTTCATTTGATTTGGGCCTGATAATAGTTGTACATTTTTGGATCTTTGCAAAGTGGCCCACACTGACTAAACTGCCAGTATGTTATCTTTTGAACAACTGTCCAAATGCTTATTTTCCCTTTTTTCTTGTTTTTGCTTTTAAACAATATTCAAAAGGCTGAAATGATGAACTGCTCATCCACTTTCTAGTCAGGCAGCCTTTGAGACTTTGACACATTTTTCTCTGAATTCTGCATATAGTTTATAATGCTTTTTATTTCAATATACGTGTATTAGTGTGTCACAATAACTGTATTAGTGTGACACTATAACCAAAGACCAGGCCTATTCAACTTAAGGCCCTGGCCCCAAATTGGCCCTTCAGAGATTTGATCTGGCCTCAACCCATTTTCTCACTATCACAAAAAGTTGCTTTCTCTAGCTTGCCGGTTTTAAACTGAGCTACTTGATTGGATCTTGTTTTAGTTCTGGTTTAATTCTGCTTTAGAACTTGTTTGGTCCTAGTTTAGTCCTGGTTTAATGCTGATGGTCTTAGTTCTGATCTGGTTCTTGTTTCGATGTGGTTCAGCACTCTTTCAGAAGTTTTGTAGAGCCTTCAAATTCAAACAAAGACAATAGCAGTGTTAATTTCATCACTGAAACAGTAATAGGGCTTTGGATATTTGGTATAACCCTAAATCTTGTCAAAAGATGCGATGTTTTGTGCGACTGTCCGGCCCAGAACCCATTGTCTTCAGAAAAATCTGGCTCTTTCGAGAAAAATTATCCCTGCCATAGACGGTAATATGGCAATCATACATGCTAAAACATGTTGAGTTTGAACTGAAGTATCACAAAAAATGTGAATAAACAGTCAAATTAACCATTGTGTAAACATTTTTTGTAAATAATTTTGCTGTCAATGTCCTAATTTTGATTTTTAGGACCCTAACTTCATTTATTTGCTGCTATTTTTGCATACATCTCATACATATTTGCACAAGCCAATCAACAGAAATTATATCATTAAGTGGTCATCTTGTCCAAATATTTAGTGTTTTATATATTTGACCTAACAAGCATTTTTTCCTCACTTCCTTTGAGCCAATCTTATTGAAGCTTGGCAACAAAGGTGGTTTGTGGTTAATACATGAGGGATGATAATATCTTAGATAGTTTCCCAAAGAGAGGTGCAGAGGTTAAGTCACTGTTATGACTTCCTGACTGATCTAAAGGGAAGTGCTTACAGTACATTATATTCATGGAAAATATACCTCTCTGGAATATGCAGAAATTGACCTTAAAGACCTTTCCCAGCTTCTTGAGATTTGTTTTTGGGTGGTACATATTATTACACAAGAGGCCAGATGTGCTGTTTTTAAAAGGCACGTAATGAGACAATCAGGCTTTTCCCCCTCTTCACAGACCAGCACATTTACTTAGTAGCAGCTGGTCATAATTTGTAAAGTGTGTTAGTGTTGGATAAATGTGTGCCTGTGCTTTGGTTCCAGTGTGGTGTTGATAATAGTTTAGCTCCATAAAATACACTTAAACTAACAGCATGAGATGTGGGTATGAATAACAAATGTGTCTTTCTTTGCTTTGGGGTTTAAACAAAGATATGTTTACCAGATTTATGAAACTGCATTTCTGATACACTGAAGCTGTGTAAGCATAAATATGTACAGTTGTAATGTAGCATGGTAACAATAGCTTTATTTTGAGAATACCATCGCCATCATTGTATATTAATACCAAGGAGATGTTTACACAAGTCGTTGGAGGCTGCTTTCCTGATGTGTTACTCAAATATGACTGTCTTTGTTTGATCCCCATTAATTACACAGTGAACAGTATTTATGAGAACATGCCATGTACCCTGAGTGCTTGAAGTCTTTTTAAGATAAAGAACTTACAGCCCTTAATTTGAATTGAGAAGTAATCGTTATAAGAACAAGGACTATATTTACTTATTAAAATAACATAAATCTTTTACCTTGTAGAATGCATAGTATTAGTATTTGCTTCTCGGCAGATATAGCTATGCGATTTATTTTCTAGTTCTAATAAATGTCATATCTGTATGAATCCATATGTCTGCTATTAAATGTCCTCAAAAATGTCTTATTATGTTTTGTCTGTTCCCAGGTGAGGAGTCGAAGGTGTGTTACCGGACTCTTATCAAGCGGTTGCTGTTATCATGAGTTGGAGCTTCCTGACCCGTTTACTGGAGGAGATCCACAATCACTCTACGTTTGTCGGAAAGATATGGCTCACTGTACTCATTGTGTTTCGAATAGTGCTGACAGCAGTCGGAGGAGAGTCTATCTACTACGATGAACAAAGCAAGTTTGTCTGTAACTCAGCACAGCCTGGCTGTGAGAATGTGTGTATGATGCCTTTGCACCTTTGTCACATGTTCGTTTCTGGGTCTTTCAAATCATTCTGGTGGCCACACCATCACTCATGTACCTGGGCTATGCAGTTAACAAAATTGCCCGTTCTGAAGATAAGGCGGGCAGTTCCCCCGGAAGAAACTCAAAAAGCCTTATTTGTCAGGCAGACAACAGCACCGGGCTTTGGAAGAAGCTGAGGGGACCAGGAGGAGGATCCCATGATCTATGAGATGGCCGAAGTCGATCAAAACTCTGTGCCCAAAGGAAGCCCAGACAGGCAGGAAAAACACAAGGTCCGCCACGACGGGCGCCAACGCATCAGACAGGATGGCCTTATGCGCATCTATGTGCTCCAGCTCCTGGCCCGCTCTGTGCTGGAAGTGGCCTTCCTCTGTGGACAGTACGCTCTCTATGGGTTTGCCGTCACTTCTACCTTTGAGTGCGCCACCTCCCCCTGTCGTCACAAAGTGGACTGCTTTGTGTCTCGTCCCACTGAGAAAACCATTTTTCTCTTGATCATGTATGCCGTCTCTCTTCTTTGTTTGGGCCTCAACATTTGGGAGCTGCTGCACTTGGGTATTGGGACAGTGTGTGAAATAGTACGCTCCCGACAAATGCAGTTAGATGAAGAGGAATTGTGTCGCTTGACCAAGGGACTGGGGGCTTTTAATGAAACTGACCTGAACAGAGAGGAGTACAATTCATACCCTTACTCGTGGAATGCACCCTCTGCTCCTCCGGGCTACAACATTGCCATCAAACCTCTGCTGGTATCTACAGGCTCTCGTGACCAGCTTCTGCCTATCACCGACCTCAACAACTCCAAGATGGCGTGTCGTCAGAACCACGTCAACATCGCACAGGAGGAGCGCCAACACTGCTGCAACAACAATGAGAACCTGTGTCGAGCGGACCTGGGAGACAGCAACAAGGGACTCCACAAGGAGCTTGGTGAGCACAAGAACAAGCTGGAGGCAGAGAAACAGGCCTTTAACAAACAGCAAAGTCACAATAACAACCACAGCAAACCGCAACGAGAGAGGAGGAACAGGCAGACCACCAAACATACAGGCAAAGAGGACATAGACAGGGGCAGCACCAGCAGCAGCAGCAGCAAGTATGGCAAAATAAAGGGCTCAGAGTGGATTTAAAACCAAACTCTTATGTTATAGAAATATACAGTATTCACAAGTGCAGTTGCTCCTGTATGTTTTATGTGAACCAACATAAAAGGTCACTTTACACTGTAATGGAATAAATAAGTTTTGTCGAAGTGAAAACATGAAGACAAGAATAAGTGAATAGAAATATTAAGGATGTACCAAATTCTTCGCCATCTTAAATTTGTAAATGATTCAGAATTATTTTGTTTTAAACAATGTACATTATCAGTCCACATGTTTTGCTCATTTACATTCTTGACCTCATAAATCCTCTCCATAAAGAGTTCAGATGTGCTTTTCACAACTTTCAAAAGGCAGCACAAGTCGAGTTGTTGGTCTGTATGTGGTTAAATTCCGTATTAGGCTTTGTCCTTGTACTGTAGTTTTACATTTGTCTTCATTTTAAATGAATAAAATGTCTGGAACCAAAAACAAAACAAAAGTCTTTAGTCTTTGGACGACATGTAAACTATCCAACACAATGTGACAAAGAAAATTGCATAGTAGTGTGTTCGGTGCGAACAGCTTTTTTATGTTGGCCTTTGCTTGAAAAACCTCAACCCCAGATTTGTTTCGGCCTTTGCAGATACTTCTGTGGTGAGTGTCTTACTTAGGAGCCAAAGAACATGTATGGTTGTGGTTTTATGATAATTTTATTTTATTTCATAATGTTTTTTATGCAAATGAGTCTTTTAAGACTTTTCAGGGTTCGAAGCAGTATTTTAATTTCTACTTTTGAAATTTGAATACAATTCACGGTTATGTGTAGTAGTTGTGAAAGGAATAGTCCTCATATTTGATTTTATTAGAGCAGTTACTTTGTAAGGTACTCATATTGAAGACGTTCAGACCTGGGACATTGCTTATCATAACTATTTTTATTTTTTCAAATACTGTTTTTTTACGTTTTGTAATTTGCAAATAAATGTTCAATAATACCTTGTTTGTGTGTCAGTTCTTAAAAAAAATTGTATCCTAAATGCTTTTCTAATCCCTCATTCATTTTGCATGGTGGCATAAGTTTGTTAGTGTACAGTGCCCTCTGCTGGAATAAAACATTATGTATTAATCACGCACAAACTAGTCTACACGCAGAGACGGTTTAATCAATTTTTAATGTCACAAAACAGAAAAGTTACAAATCACTGAAAAATTAAGATACATAAATTCCTAGATCATAATAGTTATTAACATCAATTTACACCCGTCCTCGTGCACTTCATTTCATGTCCCACACCGGATGTGACTTGAGTTGAGTTCCTGTGTTGTTTAAAAAGCGGCGGTTTGAGGCTCAGAAAGTCATAAGAGTTTTGTCTTCATAAAGTAATAAGGAGTACAGTACGTAAAGTTTCTATCACTTTATGTATCTTGTTTAGTTGCATTATGAGTGTGTAGTAGTTGTTAAAAGAGCAACTACGTGCTTTATCTGGGTGCGATTATAAACAGCAGCGCGAGCTAACTACAGCTAACAGTGCTAACTGTTAGCTGGCGCTAACATGACCCAAAGTTACTAAGTTACTGTGTAACGTTAATATTTTAAACATGTTAAAGCTTATGTTGTGGTCCACTATGATTCGTTTTATGAGGATAACTTAAGTAATGTGTGCAAGCTGCGTTTAATTTCGAAAAATACAACATTAACTAATTTCCGCAGTCTCTTTAAAGGAAAGGAAACCACACGTTTGTTTACATGTTACTCTTGGTGTAACGTTAAAGCCAAGTTAGCGTCTAAAATATTTTTATGAGCTTCTCATTGTGGAGTCGTGGAAAACCTATAAAAGTCAGTGATAAAAAGACAACAATTGCCATGCACTGTAAAGTTTTTGGAAGTCTAATATTGGAAAAGCGTTAGAAATTCTAAATATTTTGGTTTTAAAAAATAAATGGTGATAATTTCCACAGTTCCGCTCATGTTGCATTAAGGTGGAGGAAAACATATTTTTTAATTTGTGTTTGTAAAACAAAAAATCGCAAACATTGCAGTTTTTGCTGCAACTTTCGCAAAACGTGACTTTATATTGTAATTGAATTATTTGAAATAGAATATTTTCACATTTTTTATGTTTGTTTTGATGTCAGTTAATGAAAAGGCGATGGTTGATTCAATGTCAACAAGGCAATGAAATTTAAGGAAATTGTTTTGGAAAAGTTATGAAAAACCAAAAGGTAAAATGTATCCAAATCTTTTTCTTTAGTTTAAGGGGAAAGCAAAAAGACAGCCTAAATTAACAATTCAATATACTTTTAACATAATTGTGACTCGTTCAATATTCTAAAATAGCTTGTGTATCTCGATAAGAATGCATATGAAAGATGGGCTAACATTTACATTTAGCTGCTACTAACAATTTGTAATCAAATAGGTTTTTTTTGTTTTAATAATGCCTCTGTCTTCATTATAAAATTTTTTTTCCGTGCATTTTAGCATCTGTACATTCAGTTAATAGTTACTTACAGCTATCAGAATATGACACATTCTCTCATCACAACTAAACTTTCAAGAATTGCAGTCCTACGTGACACTTGCTTTTGTTTTTAGGAACCTGGCGTGTTTAGTGTGGTCATGGAGCAACGGAAAAAAGGTGGACTTCTGGGTAAACTGGCTCCAGGAGAGAAGAAACTAGATGGACGAACATTCTATCTGGACAGAGTAAAGAAACGCTCCACGACCCTCCTTTTAGAAGCCATAACTTTATTTGGAGGGGTAAGTTTAAAGGCAAAGTTAAATTGTTGGTTTGGTGACAATATTTTAACTAGGTAATACTTCCCCTTTTTGTATAGAAAGTTGAAAGTTTTCTGCATAAGGATGTCACTTTTGTTGTGACCGGATGCCTAGAAGAACTAGAGCAAAAGGACTCAGAGACTAAACCCAAAACTGAAGGTGAAGCTACTCCCTCTAAACAGCGAGAGAGTACACTGAAACAAGACAGACAAAAGCAAGGGACTCCCAGGCCTGCATTAAATGTAAGTATCATAATGAATGATGAGGGGTTGTAGTCGACTAGAGAAAAAAAAATGTATAGACTATAATTATGCTCTGCCAATTGTTTGGTCACCTAAGGGGTGTGACAAAAGCTGTTTAAAGCTATCTATATACATCTGACCTTAGTTCACTTGCTGATTTGTTGTGTTTTTTGCAAACAGGCTTGTGGCAGTCGTGGAAAGGCACTGCTTGAAAAGGCCATTCTTAATAATGTAAGTAAGGGTCCTAAAATTAAAATGCTTTGTACGTTGTCTCAATATGTTATATAATAATATGAATTTACTTGGACTTGATCTGAACAGGAGCGACTGCAGGCAAGCAGTGCGTTAACGAATGCCCGGTCATGGGGAGTAAAGATCCTGTTTGCAGATGGTATCCCCACTTTTTCAAATTTGTATTTTCTTATATGGACCAAATTGAGTCTGCAATAAAGTTCGATTGATTGATTGATTGTAGAGCTCAGTGATCAGTCAGTCCTTTTTTATGTTCAATTCCAAACTCTATTGAGCCCTTGTGTGTGTTTAGTATTCTACTTACAGAAGATGGCACTATATAGCTGTTGCAAATGTCCACTGCCAGTTTTGTTTTAATTCTTAATGCCTTTACAGACGTCCTTTTCTACCTTAAGCAGTTGTCTCGAGATAGTTTGGACACCAAATCAAAAAAGTCAGAGGTATAGTATTAGACTTTTACTAAATGTAGTTTGCATATCTAACAATTTCCTTTCATAATTGATTTTAAGCCTTTTTTTTTTTTTTTTTTTCAGAAGGTTTACAGCAAACAAAGCCCAAATTGTGTAAAAGGTGAGTTTCACTGTTCAGTAATGCAAGTAGTGTAATCAACAGAGAAAACAACATAACTATCCTTTATCTTCTAAACGGGAGTAAGAAATGTATAATCTATAAACTGTGTTCTATGCATGTGTGCTAACTAAGTATTAATTGCGTAGAAAGTTGTTACTTTTATATATTTTTTTACAGCAGCACCATTGAGGTCTCCATATCTTAAAGTTGAAGACTCAAGCAGGTGGGTTTCCCTTGTTTCCTTTTTTTTCTTTGGTCAGGGGAAGGAGACAGGACACACACCAACACAAACAGAACAATTATTTCCAAACACACATTTCACTTGAAACTGTGTTTGACCGCTTGTCCCGTTGACTTTTTTCACATTGACCAAATGGCCCACCATCACAAAGCTTTAAATGTCTCAATAAATTAGTTTTTTACTGTCTCAACACGATCTCTAGTGTTTCATTTAGTCTTTGATGTTCATTTACTGTGGAATTGTAATGCACGCACGTGGCCTTATTTTCCCTTCTGGGCTTTGACAAAGATGATTTGCTTAATTGAGCAGCTTCTGTGGTGTACTGTGACAGTACCCCCAGTAGTGCTGCCCCCCGGAGGAGGAGCAGATACAGTTTCTGTTTGATGAGGCTCAGCAGCTTGAGGGCTGCAGGGGATCTCAGTGTGAACAGGTCTTTTCATTAGCATCCTCATTTCAATTAGCTCTAGTGGTCTAACTCAGCTACGAGAAATTGAGCCCATGACATTTGACACATTCCCAAATTTAAAAGAATGAGTGACACTGGTCCAATTTATTTCACTTTTTGTCTGCACTGTGTGCATTTATGATGCATACAATTCAGTGGGCTTTAAGGACATCTTGTCTAAATTAAATAATTGCACTTTTCTTTCCAGAAAATACAAGCCTCTGCACATGCAGTCCATGAGTTTTCCCAGTTTGTACTACTCGGGACGATACAGCCCTTTTGAATGCCCCCCTCCTCCTCGCTTTGACAAATGGACAGAAAAGAAGAGAAGAAAAACATGTTAGTATATCTTCAGAAAATATAATATTCTTCTGTAATTGCCTTGTTTATAGTGTTATGGTGTTTTTCAGTGAAAATCTCAAGGTTGTGGTCAGCACTGAGGACAAATGTCAGACTCCTGTCAGCTGTAACCCTTCTCCATGGAAGCCTCGCAAGAAGGATGTGGCTTACTGTGAATGCTGCCGTCAAGCTTACAATAACCAGGAGGAGGTGAGATTTTCCCCATTAATGTCATGAAACTGTTTTTGGTGATGATAGTTTTACAATCTCACCATATTTTATAGCATTTACAGTCAGACCAACACCGTGCGTTTGTACTGGAGGCTTCACATTATAGCATGGTAGATCAACTTGTTGCAGCTATGGATCCTGGTTTTGACCCTTATCCTACACCACAAACTGAAGAACTCAATTGGTTAGTGTCTTTTATTATCTTACAATCTCTTCATAGTTTTATTTGCTCAACTACATTTAATATGCAACTTTTGATTAAACTTTAACAGCTGTACACAAACCTCTCCAAACTACGATGCATTTGAACTAGAACAACTGACTGATATGGAAACAGAAGATGCCGTAAAAGAACTGAAACAGTTGAATTTTACTGGTGATAACGTTATCATTATTATCAGTGACAGTGATTCACCTCCCCTCACAAGCCCTCCACTCGAAATCCTGCATCCCACAACTAACCAAAACACGAACAGTTCTGCTTCCACTCCTGAGTGTGATGCCAAACCTATGAGCCCTACTATGCCCGTTTTGGAAAAGATGCTACAAGACCCACCTTTATTAGAAACACATCAAGACTTTACACCACTCTCTCCTCCTGTTAATTTTAGTCAAAATCCTGACCTTTTTCCCCCAGTGCTTAGTCCCCAAGTCCCTGATTTACACTCACACAGTTCATTTTCGGAAGCCCCATTTTAAGCCCTCAAACGTTTACTTCACAGGAGCCTAGACATGAGACTACATTTGAAACAGACAATCAATCTAGTGTTTCTCATTCTTTACCCATGGGTGCACCCAACAGCGCGACCAGTGTTAGAACGGCTGTTGCATTATCCAATAACAACCAACCCCAAATTAACTTTTGCTATAACATCTGTGAGCGCCGGTCTCGCTCACTTCCTCGGCTGTCAACGACCGCACTCAATCCAAAAAAACGCAGCAGGTCAGCTAGTCCTGAGTGCAGTACCAGAAAAAAGAGGAGAACAAATTGCTTTGGTGGGTTCGAAGACACAAAGCATGAGCAGAACTCTGAAATGACAAAGGAGAAGTATTTATTTGTTGAAAACACATCTTGCAAAATAGTTCAATCCTCTTCTAAACCAGATAGGACATTATCAAGTTTTTCCACATTGGAAAATCAGGATATTACACAGATATTGAGGACATTTACAGTCCCTCAATTGAACTCCCCAGCACAGTGGCTGCCATCTTTGAAACCACCTTTTCCAAAAACATCAGTTTCTATCCCTGGCGATAAAGACCCACATTTTTTTTCAAGCCAAAACTCAGAGCGCTCAAACTCCCACTCAACTTCAGTCTGCATCGAATCGGCTCTGATCCCAGACGTGGCGGCTCTCTCCACCTCTGACTCTGACTGGGATTGCGAGTTACTTTCTCACCTAGGTGCGCCCTCTGGGAACCCCCCAACTTCCAATGTACCCAACGGGGAACTGGATATAGACATCTTGCACCAACCCTGCCACTGGATGAACGACAGCAGCTACGAATCCCGCCTCCACAACGTCCTGCAGGCACCAGGACAACCAATCACAGTGGATGCCTCATCTTTTTCCAGAACTGTAGTGCAGATTGTTGAGGTGCAGCACTGACAGCATTTTAAGATAAATGAAATAATCTCAACAATTGCACAAAGAGACATTAATATGAATTTTTTTGTTGTTGTCTCAGTAATTAGTTACATTTACACACTTGGAGTAACTTTATGATCTTTATTTCACGACAGATGACTTAAAGCTTGGTTATCATATTTTCTAACGGTTAAAAACAAAATATGTACAGTATTTACATACTGTATTTCTAACTCATCCCTCACTCTCACAAATTCTGTGGCACTTCTCTAGTTTTTTCCCCACATGCACGGTTTATTTTTGCCCACTCACACAGCTTTGGAACATGATTTTTAGACACAAAAGTATTCCCACTGAACTGTTTAAAGTCAATCAACTAATCCCAAAGAGTCATATTGTGGATAATATGGCTCTTTCTTGCAAGTTAAAAAAAGAAAAAAATGTTCAAATTAGACGTCGGCAGCTTCTCAAGATCCGTTTTTATTTTGTTTTGTTCTTAGCTTTACTTTTACAATAAGCTTTTTATAAAACTACTTACTACTTCAAGTTTTTGTCACATATTAGTTATTTAGTCTTTAGCACTAAAAACTAGTTTACGATTTAGCCTAATAAACTCATGCTATTGTTGGTGCTGCTTCATATAAATATTGTGTGGTTGACTGCGTGTGTGTCTGTGAGAACGCTTTATTTATTACATTGTACAAAGTGTATATTTTCGATCTTTTGGTTTCTTTTTAATACTGGGCTTCCATAAATATACTATATCTCAACTGATGTTTGACATTCTTGTGCACTTACTAAATTGTTTGTCTTTGAGCAGCTATTTCCAGACGCACAACAGTATTGAGATTGTAATGAGGCTTTTCTGACGGGGCATTACTCAATTACTGTAAGTGCTGTGCCTGGATGCGATCCCACAAGCGCTGGTGGTGTTGACGGTCAAACATGAGACAAAAGTCATTCCTTTCATAGGTTAAAGAGAACATGGGAAGGGCTGGTTCCTTAGACTTTTTAAATGTGCTCCAGAGGTATTCACACGACCGAAAGATAGATAGATAGAGCACCTGTCCCAATCCCATTAATGTGACAGGTGCTTTATCTAAACACTGGAGCTTGTGAAAACAGAAGGATGTTTTATAAGAATGGCTTCTCAGGAAAATATTTGAGTGTGATAATCTTTAATAAATGATTTTTAAATGTGTGGTGTAGTTGTTTGTGTAAGTTCTCTGTTTTCTACTGAATTTATGATGAAATGAGGAAAGTAAGCAAGTGATGTGATTATAAATAATGAGGCAAAAAAAAAAAAAATGTATGAGTACAATCTCTAACTTACACATATTAAACATTTCTTCCTTTCATTTTTCTCTTTTTTTTTTTTTTTTTTGATCCCTCATCAAAATGGTTCATAAGCAGCTTTGAATTTGTATGACAGCATTACCAACATAGCGAAATATAGTCTTCCTTTCAATATTGCTCATGTTCATTTATTACGCTCCTGAAGAGAGCTACTTTTTGCGAGTTTATAAACAATTTCCTCATGTGAGCCATCGCTAGTACCGGATCGCAGGGGTCTCTTCCGAAAGTGTGGGTGGGTCCCTGAAGCCCCACGTGCTCTTGTTTCCATGTCCACCGTTCATCCGCGCGCAGACGCACTGTCATTGGACGCGACACTCGCATCTAGACCAAAGAGACGGCATCACCTCTTCGCGCGTAAAAAAGCGGACAAGACGGACGCCACTCTCTGGATGCAGGAAAGAGACAGGGCACGGCGGGACTCCGGGTGACAAAACATGGCACTGAAGATGGCTTAGTTTACGCGGTTTGAGAAATGCGGGCGGCGAGTTTGAACAGAGCCAGGCGCTGTGTTGATCTTCTCTGTCAACAACAGTCCAGGTTCCAGTTCATATAAAGGCGCAGCT
This sequence comes from Mugilogobius chulae, assembly GCA_038363315.1. Lineage (NCBI taxonomy): Eukaryota > Metazoa > Chordata > Actinopteri > Gobiiformes > Gobiidae > Mugilogobius > Mugilogobius chulae. The sequence continues at coordinate 31,191,408 of CM076401.1, read as the reverse complement.
CAGAGGAATCACCGGGACTATGTGAACACCATGCTCGCGGTGAGATGCCTGCTGTTCGCTGCAGTTTATTCACCGATTTCTGCCACAGGTTTGCCTTTAATATTTCTATGCTTCTTACTTTGTATTTTTTATAGGCTAATTCAGTCAAGATGAAGTTGTTGTTTTTTTACCTGAGACATGTGACGCAAAACCAATATGTTAATGCTGGGAAATCAAGAGTCTTTGCTCTAGTTTTATGCTACTACTGTGTTACTGGTTTTCCTAATTAATCTGTCTTTGTGGGTGAATATTAATGGATGTCCCTAGATTCACTATCTCAAGGTTACTCGTGCATGTTTGACAATTAAAGGGCAATTGGTAGAGTAGGTTATTATCTTCGTGGAATAAATTGCTGTAAGCTGTCCTGATTCTGGCGTCACAGTGGGTAATGTATGTACATTTTGTGGTATAATGTGAATGGTGCTTTGTAGCCATTCCATTCCAAGCTGTAAATGGGTTTACAACATATTGCATGTGTGTTGGTGGGATCTATAGAATTACATTGAATCCTATCAGCAAATACACATGTAGGCTTTCTGACCTCACCAACATGCTGTCCTTGTCCTTTTTTCAGGTCTGAGAGAATGGATCAGTGCTGGAGACAGACTGACCCCCTCAGAGGAGATAGTCCAACCAAAACGCCTTCTACAGCAAATCCACACAGAAGAAGAGATACTCCACAGCAAACTAGACACAAGGGTGAAGAACTACACCGCAGCAGAGCTGGTCAGTATAGTGTGATCAAATTTAAATAACACTTTTATATGGATCTAATAATTTGTGTACAATATTTTGTGAGTGTAATTTCTGGAGTTAATTCTAAGAACAACTAACCATTTCATAATCAGCAAGAGGACAAAACGCTGATCTTACTTAAAGAATGCTAGTTGTGTGTGTATGTTTTATGTTTTTAGTTATAAACTATGACTTTTGTAGATAATTATGTTTGAGCTAAACACAAAGTTGGTCACAAAGCAGAAATATAAAAACGTTAATTAACTTTCTGTTCAAAACTGCTGGGCAAAATCCGCTTCTTCATTCTAAAAGATAAGAAAGATTTTAATTTACAAACTTTTATATTTGTGAAGTGGCTACATGACCATTTAAAACTCTACATGTTTTACTCATGTGCATTCGTGCAAGTGGGTGGAAATAGGCTTAGATAAAACTGCAATTTTCTGAGCACTCAAGCGTCAACTGCAGGGTATTACTCAAACTTACATAAATACATTCAAATACTGTGAATAAGCTAAAGGTAAGAGACACTGTGATAACATGGTTAAAATTTCAGAAATGTGGATTTCACATTTCGAAAATTTGTCCCTTTTAATTTTTGTCACAGAACCCAAGTATTTGTTCACCTGTTGCCCACTTGTAGATGATGAACATGCTTTTCTTGCAAATATGAGTTTCAGGCATCCCATTTTTGATTTGATATAGCAATGCTCCTATGCAACTAAAATAACTAAACCAATGTATTGGATACTTTTCCAGAACAATATAGCACAGATCCCTTGCCACGATCAACTATATTACTAGCTCTGCACCTTGTTTTCCTTTGGATGGCATTAGCTTATATTTCACACCTGCACCTGGCCTCTCTTGTTACCTCCAGCTCTGCCCACTGTCTGTCAGTCTGCGGCAGGAGGCTCCGACTTTGGGCTGACCCTCAGAGCCCCGTGTGCTATGACCTTTAGATGGAGAGGTCCCGAGGCAATGTGTGCAAGTTCTTTAGTTGACACATTTTTGCCAGTGTGACATAACAGAGGAATTCTTAGCTGAATGCAGTAGCTTCATATGTCTTCTTAGAATAACATAGAGATGCTGATGCTTCTAAGTTACCAGGTTCAGTTCTTATTCAATGAAACTACAATATTATTTAACTGAAGTTTATGCCTTTAATATGTGTACTATAACTATAATATCATCCATGATTGTAGATACAACTTTAATACATTTAGATTTTCTTTGACATTGAGATTTCAGTCCTTGCCTGAAAGATCAACATTCTGAACACAAAGGTCATGTCCCTATAGCATTTTTATTGACGCCTGTGTAGCTACTTGATCTTGTTACAGATGCAGAAGTATCGAACAAAGTGCCCTGTTATACAAAAAGCAGCCTGCTCTGAGTCTTGCCATGTGTTGTAGACGACATTGACCTTGGCTGTCTGAATCCTAACACAGAGTTTTATCACCAAACCCACAGTGTCCGACCCACAGGGGGAGGTCACGGCAGAGGGACAAGCCTATTATCTGCTGCTCTGTTCTGATAGCACCCTGAGAAATAATTTTCCTCTATTGATCAACTGTCAGTCTGCTGCCCACACGCTCCGCTTGTCATATTTTGTTACATTGTTCGCAAGTCGTCTTCACAATTTTTTCAATGCATGAAGCGCTTCACAAATTAGTGAATCATTTGTTTAATTAGGCAGTCGGGAACATGCAGAGGAAAGAATAACAGCATTGTTAGTTGTAGAACAATTATACAGTTTCCCGTTGATACAAATATAAGCCCACAACAGGAGCTACACAAAATGGGGAAAAAAATAGTTAAATTGCCATTCTGGTGAAGTCCACGTTCCATTCACGTGACATCACATTTTATCTGTCAATATGTATATTTTTTACTGACGGAGGGGAGGTAAAATAAATGTTGTTTCAATCCAATTTTTTGCATTGCATTGCAAAAAGTTAACAGATCCAGTCAGTAATAGAAATCAGATTGAACATTTTTCTTTTAGATATTTTATGTCAAAGTACAACTTTCTCAATAGGAAAGACTGACTTTAGTCCACAATTTTCCATTACAACATTGGCACATTTTAGAACATGAATATCACCTTTAACAATAAACCAAAGAGGTTATCTGGTCAAATCATTCAGTGTTCGTCAAGTGATCCATAGTAGAAAATGGCTTCTGGTCAAATATTATATTAATGCATATATATATTAGAGAGATTTTTTTCTACAACTGAAAACCACCACTCTACAAATTGAATACAGTGAATGAAATGGTCTTATTGTGTCTGTGTCTTAATGCTTAATGACTGCTTTATGTATTTTCAGCCTGTCCATCTGGCTCAGAGCAGCTTCCTCATCGAAGCATTTGGCACATCGTTTGTCATTGACCTGGAGCTCAACCAGTAAGTTTTCACAATATCCAGTTATATATTATGATATTTGTATATGTTATAAGAGTTTGAGTAAAATTTAAAAAATTGTGAAAACATTTGCACAATCTGCTACAATGCTATAAAGCTGGCATACATCATGTCCACTTTGTGCAGTGTATGTTTAACATCTTTTCACCTCTTGGATTACTGGGCTTTCATTATTCTGGGCCCAAAGCAAACCAAAATGTTTTAACTTCTCATTTCCTGTCTTTTGTTCCAGTAACCTCCTTTCAACAGAATATGTGGAGCGTCATTTTGATGAGCATGGACAGCCCTCTGAAAACATGGTAGGATCAACTTTTCATAGTTGAATGGCTTCCCAGTTCCTTGTCAACTGTCTTTTAAATCTACCAATCTATTATAAAATAAGTTGGTATTTTATCTTAAAGTTCTGTTTGCAAACATGATCTCCAAACTTCCCTTCTGCATCTTGCAAGTTTGCTCAGCAGTATACACATTAGCTAGTGTCTTCAATGGACTGTGGCTAATTAAGACTGACATCTGTCTTTAGAACTTGACAGTAAAGCAATTAGCCAAACTCACCAAATGGGCCATTATTGTATTACATTACACTGTTACCACTGCTGTTTCTTTTGGAATCGCTGAGCCAATAGATCCTAGTCAAACTAATTTTAATAGATTTTGACAATGCTTTTAACAGAGCTTTTGCATCACTGTGTACAGGTTTAAAAGGGTTTATTTTCCTTGAGTAAAATTAGACCCAATCAATAATCAATAAATGATGAGCCTGTCTTTATGCTATACAGGTTTTAGTCAGAAATTGTGTTAGTCAAGTTTTGCCAAATGGAGCAGTTGTCAGGGACGTTATGAGGAGTGACACGATTAATAATTATATTATTATATTCAGTGACTGGGTGACAGATTTTCAGTCTAAAAGGAAAAAAAAAACAATGTCAAGTAGTATCACTGTCCAAGCTACCAACCAACTGTTGCTTATTGACAAGTACAAAATCTGTTTCTGGTGTTAGTCAGATGGTTTAAGTTGAGCAAAGATAGTGTGACAATATGATTTTGATACAGTGTAGTAGACCATTCCATGTTTCTTTTATTTGCCAATCATCCTTCCCCACCATCTTCTTTATACTCTAGATTTTTCTGCCACCCGACAACCACTACTAGGTTGCCATGGCTACCAGGAGCCCAAGGCATCAGCGTGGGTCTAGTCCGTTCTGTTGTGATGGGAATTCAAATCATGTGCACTATAAAACTCAACCAATACTGTCACATGGTTTATGCAGTTAATTTAAAATTGTGACAGCAAATTACAGTGAAGTGATTGAATGTAGCAGGCAAAATTTTGTTGATTCATGTTGTGTTATAGAATCAGAAAAAAGAGTAAATGTTAAATTTACAAGCACAAATTGCTGTTGGTCCACAGTGGTCCACTGCCAAAAGCAGGACATGTGAAGCTGCTGTGAAATGTAAAAAATAATCTCATCAACACAAACAACAGTGGCCCTAATTTGCATCCTTGTGGAACTCCATTTTTCACATATTTAGCAATTGAATTAGCAAAAAGTATTTTGAAGCTTAAAAAAATGCTCTATGTAACTTTTTTCTTCTTCAATGACTTTTTCATTGTTTTTGCTTTGTCAGGAATGTTCTGAAATAAAGTTAACTTACATTTTTACTTAATTACTGAATGTTGGCAATACATTTGTAATACTCATAAAAGCTGGGTGCAAGACCTGCTCACAATTCTATTATTTCTTTAGAGATATTTATTAATTTTAAGAGGAAAATCTTGCACTGTTGCCATAATAATTAACAATGAAAACAGTAACTTCAGAGTGGGCAGCAGCCATACAATAAACAGGAAACGAGGTTAGTTAATTTTTCTTCCACATGCATGAGTCCACTTTGCCTGTGCCTTTTCGTCGCCACCATTTCCATCTGGATTTTATTTGGTTTCATTGACATGCCAGTAAATTCCTGCTGCTTTGTGTGTCACTTCTTTATTGGTCCTGTGGATTGATGCCCCATTGAGCTGGCCCGGATAAAATCTCAACGAGCCACGACAAAAATTGAAATTAAATTAGGTGTGAGGAAAGGATGAATTGAAAGCAGCTCTTGTTTTCAATAGAATACATTATTTCATTTGACTGGTGAAGAAAATCTGTATTTCTGAATGAACAGTGTTTTATGGGACTGAGGTTAACAAGACTGGCTTGTCACATAGGGACCACAGTTGACAAACTTTGACTCATAAGACTTATTATTAGAAATAGCATGTGACTTTTCTGATTTAGTCCGCCACTTTCTTGTTGCCTTGGAGATAAAATGGCTTTTTCTGGAAATTTTCACTGAAATAAGCTTATTAAAGTGCAAGTGACAAGACACATTTTTCTTACCAATTTAAGCATAATTGAAAAAGATATTTTTTTTGTCAGATCTTAAGGTTTGTATAATTTGTTTTTGTATAATTTAGTTATTGCCTCTATGTCAGATTTGCTGTCTATGTCCAACCTAATTTAAACTACCGTCAAAATGAAGAAACAAGCTAAATGTTTGCTAAAAAAAAAGGGGGATAACCCGTCATATGCACTTGAAACTATCTTCCTTACATAACTAAATTGCAAGTGCATCATTTTGCAGTGCTGTCCATATTTGGTCTGTTTACATTAAACCCTAAAGGCTCATCAAATTTGTGTCAGTCAAACTAATACAATTCAATTTTGTTCTGTTTGTTGAGTCATGGGTTTTAATTTTCTCATTATAGTGTTATTTTTGAACAGTTTTGCACATTTAAAGATGTAATAATCTGTATTGGATTTATTTTTTATCAGTCTGAAACCCATTTAGATCCTCTCAAATGTAACTTTTTTAACACTGCTTATCAGACATTTTTACTCATGCTTTGTACATAACATTTATTTCAGAGTCATCATTTCTAAAGGATATAGCTACACATGTCTCTTTACAGTGCACTCACTAACCTCTTAGGCTGTCTCTGTCTGCTGTGTCAGGCAATTTGATTTCCTCCATTTAGCTCTGTAATACTACCTTTTATTTATTTATTATCGTACGAGAGTTAAGTGCTGCTGGCCCAAGTCTTGTAGGAATGTTCAGTCATTTAGTTCTTTCTTTATTTAGCCTGAATCCAAATTACCTCCTTCTTCAAAAACAGTTAAACTTTCCACAATAGTTTGATAGTTTCTAGTGATGTGGTAAGACATACATATACAGTTTGGGAGAGAGTTGGCACAACACGTCCTATTTCATTTACTATTACTCCTATTGACGCTACTACTAGTACAATTACAGTGATTAACTACGGCAAAATACTGCAAATACTTCTACTATTACTTAGGTCTTTAAAGCATTAGAATGTATTGAAATTTATAGTGCCAAATTTAGGGCCTTGAAAGAATTACATATTAGTCAAATGATCAAACAATTCCTTACTACTTATTTATTATGTAATTATTTTTTGGTCATAATATGATCTTGTATTTCATTTTTGAGATGTTGCGTACATTTTATGTAGATTTAATTCAATGCTTTTGCTAGTTTAAACCTAGAAAAATGCGCACTAACCTAGAGTCTTCTGTTTGTTTCATACAGGTTGTGCAGAGAATTCGGCCTATATCTTGATATATTGTGCAGTTTATTGGCAAGTTAAAGTGTCCTAAAGCAATTACCTGGCAGCGGACTTAAGTGCAGCTGTGTAAACCTGAAGTAAAGACTGTCCAAGCAGAAAGAATTGCCTTTTCTTTCTCCGCTTTCATCCGTGACTGCCTCCAGCGGCTTCAGTTTGTCGACAAGTACTCATTGAAGTTCATTACAACAACATCCACTACATTTACATGAAAGAGATTCTCAAAAGTTATGTTTGTTTGCTCAGTATTGTTTGATCAGTACAACCCCTTTAGGGTAATTGTACCTTTAGACAACGTTCATTCATAGTTGGCACACATTAAAGACATGTACAGACAGATACAGTGTCTTCTCCGATTTTGGTAACTCGATCATTGGTGTTCTGTGAGAAGCTGGATGGAAGAAGAAACTAGATACAAAACATGATCTTCCATTTGAGCATTATGAAAAATGAGGTAACATTTTCAAAACAGCAGCACAACAAGTGTTCAGCATGGTGGATATACAGTGTGTCTACGTAACTACATAGCGGCTAGATGTAAAAATCCGTATCCTTATGCTTCTGCTATGTGTATGACAAGGTTTTTATAACATTTCTAAATTGAACTTTTTTAAGATTTAAGTGAATAAGTTTGTGAATAAAAGTAAAATATTTACTGTATATATATCGAAATTAAAGGGAGTACTCTGGGAGAAGAATAATAAATAAAACTTTTTTTATTTAAAAAAGTCTTGCTTGGGACCACACCACTTTGTCAAAGCCTGATCCCATCAATGCACAACGTACCACACAACCTCACATTTAGCTGTGTTTGACACTGTTCTAAATATTTTAAACAGCCCTATATTTCCCAGGAAAATTTGTTTAATTTCATAGGCTATATTTCAAACAGTTATTATTACTATACATATATGTTAACAATATTTTAGTAATTCAACATAATGCAGACTGGATCATGCAGCAAAACTGATGTGACCGGTTTGAGGGGAAACTAAATGGTGTTCATTTTTTTAGCCTAGTCTGATTTCCCTGATCATGTAAACGCATGACTGTGTGTACACTGGGCTTTGTTTTAAAGTGTTTTTTTACAAAATAGCGTTGCACTGAGCTTAACCAGAAAACTCTTTAGTTATTCATTTCCATAAATATTTTTGCTTGTGTCCATAGCGAACACATGCATTTAGTTCATTATTTGTATCTCTTAGAATACCTTGAAAGACATTTTTGCTGTAGCTTGTCTAATGTAGTGTAAGTTTAATGCCATACTCTAGCATTCCAGATAAAGCAGAAATAACTGCAGAATTTCAATATACAGTCCACTGAAAATGGTTGGAATATAATTTAAGATGTCCTTGTATCTTGTATTTATTCATTTTGTGAACTGACAGACTGCTTGATTGATTTTGCTGTTCATCCTAACCTTGAGTTAAATTATATTAATGTTTTGTCCCGTTTGACAGCAGTAAATTGCCTTGATTGTGCGTGCTGTTTGTAAATGAACTAATAACTCCAATGAGAACTGGAAGGTCGCCCAACATTTTTACTTTTGTATTTGAACATTCATGAGGTCAAACACAGCACACTCTGACGTGATCTCCATATAAATGCTAAATGATGGTTCACTAATTGTGCAAGATTTTATTTTCTTTGAAGTAACTGTCTGTATGTTCTGACTTGTTCAATCACAGGGAGGAGAGCATTGCTACTACCACGGTGGAGTCCGAGGGGTCAAAGGGTCATGGGCTGCTCTGTCCACCTGCCATGGCCTACAGTGAGTCCAACCATTTCTTTGTTTTTCTCTTGCAGCTGGTTTCTCATTTTGCTTTGAAATGCTTCCAGTAGGTCACTTTTTCATTAGCTTTAGCTTATCCTTTTCATCGTCTTCTGGTCTTATCCTACTTATTCACTATCGCCGCTCTGCACATGGTTTGCATTTGCATTTTAAGTAATTTTATACATTGGAAAGTAAACAGTTTTGCCAATGCACATTTTTCACACTGTATATGACTTTACATCTACTTGTTAAAGATAACTTTGCCTATACTGGGATGTTATTGTTTTTCTCAAAATGTTCAACATAATGACAACCTGGCTTACACCATAGAGATGTCTGCACCACTCTGAGTTATGCTTATATACTTTTTTGAAACCGCTGAAAATCTTTTGTCAAAAATGCAGAACGTCAGAATGAACATTTAAAGCTGATTACTCGAAGTGTAGCAACAATGAAACAAGCAGAGAAATCAGATTTATTGAAAGACAAGGACTGTCCTCAAATGCACAAAGCACCTCTATAGGCACATTTTAAACAGTTAATCATATTCCACTAAAATAGACTTAAGTACTCCGTTGGCGCCACCATGTTTTGTTTTGTTCCTTCCTTTTCTAATTTGTCAAAACCACAGTGCTACACTGTGATTGGCCTGGTAGTTACACAAACCTTGTGACATGAGGAGGGTCAGATAAGTTCTCGAATTTCCAAACTCACCAATATTGCAATCATTCATCTGACTGGACTGGTAACTCAATTTTTTTTTATATAGCCTACCTAAACACAAAAGTTCTGCAGTGTCTTGCTCCTCCTTTTTACTGACTTTCATTTGCTTAAAGTGTGGGTTTAGTTCTGGTATGGTTTATAAAATGTATACAATAATAAAGACAAATACGTTGTAGTTATTATTTCTTTTCTCCATGTTTAGGGGGATGTTCTCTGACGGGAACTTCTCATACGGGATTGAACCTGTCGACAGTGGAGAGGTGAGACAAGAACTGCATGATCTGGATCAGTAGTAAACAACCACATATTGTTTTTTTGGCTTCCGACCAAGTGATTGTTGTGTGAAATGCATCCTGGGAAAACAAGCTGACAGCAGCTTTTGAACTCATCAAAACATGTCTAAAAGGTTGGCTGTAACTCAAAGAGGGCTAATTTATTATTGTAAGATATGTTATTTCACTGGTACAGAGCCAATATGTGGTTTGGCTCTATTTGAATACAGTCAGTCACATTACAGTTTCTTTAGTTGTAGCTCAGTTTGGTCTTGGATTAATCCTGGGATTAATAGGGTTGATCCTATAGATATAATGTTTTGCTATCTGCCTCATATCAATAGTTTCTTAGTTTGGTCTAGTAGTTATTTGGTCTACTTAAATTAATTTTGTTGTTACGTTTGTGTATCTCTTACTTGTAATATGCCATGTTTATTTTTGCCACTTTTTTGTAAGTAAAACGTTCCTATTGTATGATGCTGTTGAAATAGTGTAATTACCTGTTTGTTGGACCAATAACTTTGATGTTGTCTTACATCTGAGTTAGAGAGATTTATGCTTCAGTCTGACAGTGCCAATGGGCCAGTGGTGAAGGCATCCAGCTCAGTTACATAGACAGGAGACTTGGGTCGATATCTTTGCAGCTGGCCTCTCTGTTTCGGGATGGGTCATTTTCATAAAGTATTTATCTGCAGCTCGAGTTAGCACACTGTCCAGTCCTGTTATAGTCGTTATGACAGAGCAGAGTGATTGATTAATTATGTATCAGGCACTTTCCTCACAATGATCAGCTTTACCACAGCAGCGCTAATGTAGTGGGAACCAGATCCTTAGGTAATTTACCTAAGTAGATTTCAGCATCTTGTAAGCAAATATTTTAAAAACAGACTAGCGTTAAATTCGATGCTATCTCTGTGTTTAAATCAGTGAGTAGGGCATGGTAATGTGGCCTAAATTAATGTATTATTATAATGTAAAAAAGAATATTTGCTATAAATGACAATATACTTTAGACAGTGACTGTGTTATGATATTTAGGTAACACTTTATAATAACTATACCTTAATTGGTTTTAATAAAACCTTAATTGAGAACTTACAAATGTTAAATAAATGAATAATTATTAGATGATGATGAATTACTCAAAAACCTTATTCCCTACTCCTAGTTTCTGTTGCATGTTTTTATTTCCCTGCTGTTCTTGAATTGTGCTTCTGGACTGTTTAAATTATATATTCTGTGCTGTGTTTTAGTCTCTTTAAAAAGAACTGTATCAGCAGTATTTATCCAGTGTTAAGCCTGTTAACAACTTGTATCTCTACACAAGTAAATATATTTAAATAGAGGCTGTTTCTACTCGTGCCCATATTTTAAGGTGTTGATCTTCACATGTTTACTGAAATGTGTAAATGTCAGGCTGAGTCAGTGTGACCTGATGGACCATCTGCTTAGAGCTGCAGATGCTGAGCTTTCACATTCTTTTGAAAGGATTTTTAACTTTTTGATTTGACTTTTCAGGACCATATCGTGTGTCGTCTTCCAGACATCAATTTCCTCCCACCTCCCTGTCCCGGTGAGAGCAGTTTCCACATATTTGTTCTTATGTAAAGCTAAGACAATCCCTCCACTGCAATTGGATTCTTATCCTGTATCACTTATTGGTCATATCATATTATACTTAGCTATCCTTTTTAATGCTGGATATAATGACATTGCAAACTTGGATTGCTTTCACTGCTGTTTCATATTCATATAAATAACTTATTGACCTCTTTGTGAATTCATGTTGATGAGTAATGTGTCATCTTTGCTTTCCCATTGTAAGTTTGTGCAATAGTCTCATCTAGGACATTCAAAGTCATGCTGCAAAAACGGTTTGATTCAAAGGTGCAGCACAGAATAATTGATATGGATATGACTGTAAGAATAATATTGAGGAGAAGTAAGGCTTTTTAAATAATGTTTACTATTTACAGTACATTGGCAAACAATTGTTAGCTGTAGGTAGGATAAGCTGCCCCAGCGCGGTGGCTGAGTGCATAGCGCTGTCGCCTCACAGCAAGAAGGTTCGATTCCCGCACGGGCCCGGGCCTTTCTGTGTGGATGCATGTTTCTCCCCGTGTCTGAGTGGGTTTCCTCCGGGCACTCCGGTTTCCCCCACCAACCAATAACATGCATGTTAGGGTAATATCTTCCAGCTAACCTTAACCTTAAGCTCAGTAGAGGCAATTTGCCTAAATGCCTGGCTCCTTAACCTCCGACCAACACCAAGCGTTCCCTGCATATTATTGGTTGTTGGGGAAACCAAACTCGGAGAAGCCATCCGCTCTGCCACCGTTCCACCAATGAACTAACCCTCAACCCTCAATGAGGCAATGAACTAACCGTCAACACAAATAGTTCTTTCTGTATGTACCAGGCCTCTTGCTAGTTCTGATCAAACTTCCAGAACTTTTTAATACCGTAATGTTCTCACTATTGAACGCACCTGAATACAAGCCGCATCACAACTTGTGAAAAAGTAGTGGCTTATAGTCCAGAAATTACGGTACTAATTTTTGGTATAAGTTGGGTTGCATGATAGCATTCTACCTTTTTTGTTGTAATACAAAAGGTTAATGTGTCTAGTCTTTGGCTAAAATCACTAGACTGTAAACGTGTGAAATAATTTTTAGATGTTTCATGGTACAATGCTATTAATTGGAAAAACTGCATCTTGCCCACAAACCGACCTTATGACATTATCAAATTCTACAACTTGAATGGAACTTATTGATTGGTGACTGATAATTTCTTTTGACAAACCTGTGAGACACACTATGTACATAAATTATCTCTAATTGTCTTATGTCTCAACATATAGGTCACATTCTCCTCTGTCCCAGGCGGCTCTACTTTAGAGACACTGCATCTATCCGCACTTGTCCTTGACACATCTTGGTTTCCCCTCTGACTCACACTCTGAAGCTTTAGTTTGGCTGTCCTTCACGCCCTCTCTCTAAACGACTAAATATCTCGATTGACTCCATCTCCTTTGTGTCCCTCAGCTCTACCCATCCTTCCTGTTATCCAATCCTCTCTCAGCCCATTAAACTTACCTCCGCTGGCTGCGTGATATTGATTTCTCCTCTAGATCTGCAGACTAAAATACATTCATGCACATTTCTGATGACCAGACACTTTTGCTTTCTCTTATGTGTGGCAGGATGCACGGACAACACCACAACGGCACCGGAGGGACACGTGGACTTCAGCGGAGACGTGAGGACTTTGGAGAAAGAAGAACCGGCCCAAACATACGCTCTAAGGAGGTTGAAAAGGCAGCTGAGTTATTTGCCGGTACATGCACTCATACAGCTCTCTGGTCTACACTCCCAGATGGTGCGTCGGAACATGTCGGGCACATTTCAGAAAGTGTCACCCCAGAAAAAAAAAACATTTGATATCAGATGTGGCAACTCGGACTGACTTTATGTATGCTGTTTTGATAACACCATGATTACATAGTTGGGCAAAAGCTAAATCTTTGAAACGTACACGTAGGCTATACAAAATAACAAAGTACTGCAAAACAAGTCTAACTAACAAGTAGATTTTGTTCACGCGAATATTTAAAACAGATTGAGGAGAGTTAATGCAAAAGTCAATGGGTTTAGAGACAACCAGCTTAAAAATGTATGAAAAAAAAGTTTTAGATATAGTATGTCACAAGTACAGTTGTTTATACATGATATATTTAAATCTGATGTTGGCTAATTGTCGAAATGTGTGGCTTAATTTTGCCTCTATTGCAGAAATTTGAGCATTCAAACATGTCTTTAAACATATTAGTTAACGTTTCATTATCAAATATGTATGTATTAAACTTAAGCTTGATTGACGAGTAAAAGGACACCGCCTTTTCAAAAATATCTAATTGATTTGACCAAATATTCATGCTAATTAATTATAAAAATTATAAAAACGTGCTTACTTGCAAGTTTTTCCGACGCTAAAAAAGTTTTAATAAATGTCCAGTGTTTTCAAATCTTTTCTATCCCACTAAATTAATGCACATTTTAGTCATCTAAAACATGGCTAGTTATTGACTTAAAGACAAAATCAATTAATATAAAATGTTCTTTTTTTTTAAATAGTTATTTGAAAAGTTTACATTTTTATTTGTAATAAACAATATACTCAATATTCAATTTTGCATATTGTAAAAACATTCAAGATACTAACTAAAATTCTATATATTGCCCAGCTCTACACTCAGATGACTTAACTTAAAAAGTCTGTGAATTTGTAATGCTCAGTAAGTTTTTGACCTGATTTCTTCAGGAACAACTTTTACGTAATGTGCTGTAATGAAGCACAAAGTTGCTCGAAAACAGGCTCTTCCTTCTTGGCCTTGACTTGTTGTGGTCTGAAGGACACAGACTTAAGTTTCACTGCATCAGCACGTGTTAGCCCTGCTGGATGTGAGTAATAGCTTCGCCCGCTGCTGCTGCTCTAAACCTGTTGTGTGTTATCTGTGAAGGTTATGATGATAGACGCTCATGTGCGCCCCTCACAGGTGAGAAGAGGACAGCGCACCGTGCAGACCGAAACCAAGTACATCGAGCTGATGGTGGTCAACGATCATGAGCTGGTAATGAGCAACAAGTTTAATGGTCTCATGCCAAAACTGGATTTATCTTGGGTTTAAAAAAAAAACAAGATTAAAGAAAATTCTTAAAAAACAAAACAAAAAAACAGCACAATTTCTATATTTATACTGAATTCTACATAACTGTGTAATGCTATGCTTGAAATAGGTCTTTAAAAAAATTGAATGGTCTAACATTTAGTGCTTATGTTATTATCAGAAGATTATGTTGCCAAAAGCCATAATGCTTTTTCAACCAACTGCAGGAAACTTGTAAAAATGCCTCAAAAAGCAGAAACTGACCTATTTTTATATTAAAGAATATGATATTATTTTGCAATTAGTTATATAATATAATATAATATTTCTATTTCCTTTCTCGTTCACAACACAAAAAAATGTTAAATGTTTATTATTCAATGAATTTTGTTTTCCTGAGAATTTCTTGATTATGTTGTTTGTTTATTTATTTAATTGTTTTCCTTTTAGTTTGTGCAGCTGCGGCGGTCGACCACTCACACCAAGAACTTTGCCAAAGCAGTGGTGAACATGGCAGATGCGGTAAGAATATTCAAGCTAGCACTGTTGTTAACCTTCATAAATACTTAAATGGGTTACAGACAGACCTGCCATTAGTGAGATTCATTTGTGCTCTTACACAAGACTTTGCCTCTAGTTAGATAGTGTGACTTTTATATAAGCTTTATTCCACAGAGTTGAAGAATTTTGGAAATTGAGATTAGAGTGTGGAGAGACATTCAGAAAAGCCAGACATTAGTACCAGAGTTGGAGTTGTTCTTTAACCACAATAAGTATGTCCTGATATTTCAGATGTAACAGCTGCTCAAACAGGGGGAACCCTTCACGAACTAGAGACGTGTAGGTTACCATGACAACCAATTATGGGTTGTGTGTACCTCTCTTCGTTTCTTTGTGGCAGCTGTGGCATACAGCCAAGCTGACGAGAAATTCTACAGAGTTCAATTTGAAGCTTTTGTCAAAATGTTGTATTTCTTAAATTCTTTGTTACCCTTTGTACTTTTTTAAGGAGTTGGTTATTTTTCTGTTTTTATAAGTAGTAAAGCGGATACAATTCTGTTCCACTGTGCTAATTGAATACTTCCAAAATCAAATCTCAGAACTCAGAGAACAGGTAGTGCCTTATAATACAATAGGTTTGGTTTATGATTGCATTTTGACATTGACCAATGTGTACTGAATTAGTAATTAGAAAAATATACTTTTAGTTTGCAAACGTGAATATATATTTAGTTCCAGTAATTTCTGAAGTGTCTAATTTTGCAAAACTATACTGCTGACCACTTTTTACACTCACAAAGTTATTCTGCTAACTGTGGTGGTTAAAGTGTCTTGCTCAAGGACCTTAGGTAAGCACGACTCAGAGTTAAAATTGATTCCACCTTAGTGTTGTTTAATTGTTACTTGACCCTACACTGCCCCTTTCTGTGGCTATGTCCTCTTTTTGTTTATTGATGTCTGCTTTGATTTACACAGATCTACAAGGAACAGCTGAATACGCGCATTGTCCTGGTCGCCATGGAGACCTGGTCGTCTGAGAACAGGGTGGCGGTGGGCGACGATCCTCTGCTCACACTTAGGGACTTCATGAAGTACAGGAGAGAGAGCATTCGGGAGCGCTGCGATACCGTGCACCTCTTCTCGTGAGTCACAACTAAATACTTGATTTTTTTGTTTTGTAGATACAGTTTGACTCAAGATTTGTTGGTTTTTAGTGGGAGGACGTTCATGAGCAGTCGAAGTGAGGCAGCATACATCGGTGGAATCTGTTCTTTGACCAGAGGAGGTGCCATCAACGAGGTAAGAAAAGTAAACTTACTCTTAAATATGTTGTTTTTACCATCTTAAAAACATAAACTATTACAATCTACATTTGCTCACTTACCTAATGCATTCTGAGCCTTATAATTATTCACCTCAATTAGTTTATAGGTGACACAACTTTCAAAAACCAGCGCAAGTTGAGTCGTGTTAGAATGCTAATGCAAGCTATCTCGTGATAAAAACATAAACACACTTCCCAGGTTTTAGAGAACAACATTTTTAGATGCAGATGGAGTAATATTCATAATCAATATGTCAACCTCAGAGGTGCAGTGTAGCAGAGCGGCTTCAGATCTGGCTTTCCAAAAAGAAGAATGTAGGTTCAAATGCCAGATAGGACAAATCAGTATCTCATAATCTCTCTGGGTTGAGTTTGCATGTTCTCCTTGTGTTACGTGGGTTCTTTCGGGGTACTCCGGCTTCCTCCCACCTGTAAAAATATCATTTGACATAACTTTAAATTCTCTAGTGAATAAACAAGCGAGTGAACGATTGTCTGTTTGTGTCTTAACCCTGTGACGAGTTGGCAACTGTCTAGAGTGTTCAAGCGGTAGAAAGTGAAAGATGAATATGTCAGGCTGCTGTTACTACTGCTGTAGGTCTTGTTTTGTTTGGCGTCTCCTCTTAACCTAGCTGTGTTTCCTCAGTATGGCAGTGTGGGTCCTATGGCTATCACACTGTGTCAAAGTCTTGGACAGAACATCGGGATGTACAGGAACAAGGAACGAACTGCAGCAAGTAAGAACTCAACTATATTTAATCAGTGTTTTGCACATAAAGCTCTCTTTTGTGTGTTGTGCTGGCAGTGCAGAACAATGTCCATTTAGTACATGTGTGTTTGTTTTAGGTGATTGCAGGTGTCCAGACCCATGGCTCGGCTGCATCATGGAGGACACAGGGTATGGCATTGATCGATAATACAGCCGCAGAAGAGTGGACACACTTTTAATAAATCGTGCTTTCATTTGCAGTTACTATTTGCCAAGGAAGTTTTCTCGGTGCAGCATTGATGAGTATCTGCGCTTCCTACAACTGGGAGGAGGCAGCTGTCTTTTCAACAAACCAAACAAGGTCTGTGGTGGTTCAGTTTTACAGAAGTAATAACATTTCATTTAACTGCCTGGGTGGTGCGATTATGTTTGTATTAATTGTATGATTTGTTAATTTGGTTGTAAATATTTTCTGTTGCAGCTGTTGGATCCCCCTGAGTGTGGTAATGGGTATGTGGAGCCAGGCGAGGAGTGTGATTGCGGCTCATTACTAGTGAGTGTAACCCTGTAATACTTGTGGCAATGACAAGGAAAAGTTGTGGATTCTATTATGATCACTCCTGTTTGATCTGCTTAATTTATTTATTCTCAGATACCTTTTTATTCATTTCTAATTCTGGCCAACAAAATCACAACTTGCATTTAGGCTGTAGTTTGCATAAAATTCACTATTAACATACATTCACTTTCTATTGTGTCACAACAACTTAAATACATGTCCTTGTCTGATGTGTAGGAATGTGCAAGAAGTGGGGCTAACTGTTGTAAAAAGTGCACTCTTACCCATAATGCGATGTGCAGCAATGGGCTTTGCTGTCGAGACTGTAAGGTAGGAATATTTACTGCCAAATACACATTATGCTCAGTTAAATGTTTTCTGTATTCATTTTGTAACTCTGATTGTGATCTTAACAGTACGAGCTGCGAGGAGTGACGTGTCGAGATACCGTTAATGACTGTGACATCCCCGAAACCTGCACAGGAGACTCCAGTCAGGTGAGGAGGATGTGCCCATGAATAATATGCATTTTATTACCTGCTGGTAAAGATGCTTTTAGTGTTTTTAAATAGTGAGAAACAGAACTTAAAAAAAAGTGCTTTGCTAGCATCTTAAAACTCCCTAAAATACATTTTTAAGCGTTTAAAAAAAATTTTTTTTTGCATTGAGTAGCCACAGAAATGCAAAGAATTGCTAACATGTTAACAGCACAATTTCTGACTTGTATAAAGATAATCAGAGCCTAAGAGCTTCTTTAAGATCTGTGCTGGGGCTGAAGTGTTTACTTTTTACAAAAATATTATTATTTTAAATTTGATTTGGCAATCAATCATGTTATTTGAAATGGGTGTCTAGTTTGCAACTTGTGTTCTATGGCTCCCTTTATAATACAATCTTTTTGTTAAATCATTTTAAATTTGTCTTACAGTGTCCTCATAATGTGCACAAGCTTGACGGCTACATGTGCGATGCAGGACAGGTTTGTGATAGAAATAACTGTAATAAGAAAGCAAATTTCACTTAGGCCTATTTGATATTATTTCATGTTTTTGATGGCAGGGACGCTGTTATGGAGGTCGGTGCAAAACCAGGGACGGACAGTGTCGAACTCTGTGGGGTTACAGTAGGTCACAAACTATTGGTATTGTTTAACATTGTTAATTATACACTGGGTTTATATCCGTGTAATTGCTCATTCAGACTCTGCAGACCGATTCTGTTATGAAAAACTCAACTCAGAAGGAACCGAACAAGGGAATTGTGGCTATGACCCCAACGGACAAGGATGGCTGCCTTGCAATAAACCGTGAGCACATAGCAAATTACTTAATAAATTACTTAATTAAAGTTATTCCAATTGTATTGTCTATATTTGTGTTATTTCAGAGATGTGTTGTGTGGTTTACTGCTGTGCACCAACATGACACTGAGGCCCAGGTTTGGAGAGTTACAAGGAAAGATCACCAGTCTGACCATCTACCACCAGAGCAGATACTTGGACTGCAGGTCAGAAGTCACCTTTGTGCCTAAATACTTACACTCAAACTGTAGACGGCTTCACATACCATTACAGTCAGCCCACACACCACACTTTGGAAACACTGCTTTAGATTTTAAACCCATACTTTTAACACGATGCCTTTTCTACAAACAGAGGTGGTCATGCTGTGCTGGATGATGGGCTGGACTTGGGTTATGTGGAGGACGGGATGCCCTGTGGTCCTAACATGATGTGTTTAGAGCGTCGCTGTCTCCCGGTGACGACCTTTAACCTCAGCACCTGCCCTGGCTCCTCCACCTCTCGTATCTGCTCACACCATGGGGTCTGTGCATTGTTTATAGTTTCATTCAGTGTAGTTGCTCAATATGGATATGTCAAATATTAGTGTTCACAATCAAGGAATTTTCTTTGTGAAAAAACAAAACAATGAAAGTTATGACATTGTAACATAACTCAGTAGCTTTACATTTTGCAGATAAATTTTTTTGTCCTGAATTTAAATGTGTTCTTATCTCAAGGGCAATACTTTTTCACATTTTCACAGAGGAGGCTGACAAACCCTTCTGTCCTCTGCCTTGTGTCCAGATTTGCAGTAATGAGGTGAAGTGCATTTGTGAGCCGGACTATACTGGGAAGGACTGCAGTGTGTTTGACCCCATCCCAATCCCCACACCTCCCGAGGGGCCAGAGAAATACAAAGGCAGGTGACCCCACTCAGACTCTGAACAATGTCAGACAACTCATACATCACCTCTATACATCACTATTGCAATTACACAGAAATATAACATTATAACAGATGGTTCTTATTTGGTCTGGATAGAGCAGAAAAGAATTGTGTCCAATTAGATGCACAATATTTTTGGTGCATTACTTTGGAATGATTCACATTATTACATTAAACATTTATATCTTAACGGATTGTCACAAAGTTATTTTAGTAGTCGACTAGCCAGCAATTTTTTTTTTTTTTCAATAAATCAACTACAGGGAGCTGCAACTTTCAACAACAAATGAGCCCAATTTAAAGAAGTCAGAATGAGCTGCCTATTCGAAAATGCTTGAGTAAAAAATCTGTCGTCTTGCATATTATAGGAAACATTTTATATACATTATTGATATATAAAGAAAAAATACTACTAGTAATTATATTATAATTAAATAACAAAGACTGCCATGATTAGAAAATGAAATTATATGTCCAAAAAAATATAAAATTTAGCGGTGCAAAAAAACTTTCTGAAATACACTAAACTAAAATATACTTTTTTGTCTTTTTCATTTTTTTATGAGCTGCACTCAGATACACTATATAAAGTGTTTGATATTTACACATATATTTGATATTTACAAGTCCCTCTCAAATCTGTCTAAATTGATGTCGTATTTATTACACACGTGTACTTTAGGTTGGCCACAATAAAAGGGCACTTTGAATTGTTCAGTTTTAGCACACATTCTTCAGTTTATGTAGGTTAAACAAGTCATTTTCCACCTTTGCCTCATGACTGGTGCCTTTGTATTGTTGACTCCTTCACTCCTGCAGGTCCCAGTGGCACTAATATCATAATTGGTTCGGTTGCGGGTGCAATTCTGCTTGCAGCGATAATCCTGGGGGGCACTGGCTGGGGATTTAAGTAAGAGCTCTGGCATGCCTCTCTCCTTTTGTGTTTCTGTCGCTAACACACACTGCTTTGATCCATACTCACAGACATGTACTAGTTTTATACTGTATTATGTCAGACTATACTATGCATTTGCAGTTGAAGAGGAATATAAAAATGTGTGTATGGATAATGCATGAGAATGGTGTTAGGAATATAAATTATTACACAAACTATTGTATGCCAGAGCAAATGTCATTTCAAGGTACATGTGAAAATTATGTTAAATAAATATTGTATCTTAGCATCATTTTGGAAAAAAAGAATGAAATTGCAACATAGAGTATTCAGAATTTAATCTGAGAAAAATATTGCCCTGGGAACAGTTCAAATTGCTAATTGAACCCATCACATAATGATACTATTTTAATATTTTAAATAGTATAAGTATATATGACTTTTGGTTGGACTACACTTTTCATTAAAGCCTTATAAGCATGACTGAACATTTTCCTTTTCCTCAGTTTAACTATTTTGACATAAGCAAAGATAATTCTGTAACTGTTACCTAGCAACCATTACTTCAATTTCATAAAAATTGTTTGCCTTTTACGTTTTGCCTTCACTTTTTCCACACAGATGAAGAATATCTGTTTTTGAGAACTCTACTTTCTATAAATTTTGTCTTTTACTTGCATTTTTTCTTCACAAACGGCAACTTGACTGATAGAAATCAATTTATTTATTTATATTTTTTTTTTTTAACCACAAGGCACTAAGCAAAGTCATAATCATAATTACAACTTCACTTAGCAGGCAACCTAATAATTGTGTGACAACGTTGATCTTGCTTCAGCCATATACTAGAAATATTTGCAACTTGTACTGCCTTTGTCCGGAGTTTTGGAAACATTTTGTACCCCTATGCAACCCTCTACGAAACACTGTTTTATGTTAGCGAAGGTTAAATTGTTTGTTGCCTGCAGCATGTGAGGCCAGACCAGACAAGCCTTAGATGATTATCAACTCTCATCACATGATAACAACAAGCATGGTTAAGCAGATTTTACAGATGCCAGTTCGCTTCACTGCTTGCCTATTTGTTTTCACTGTTGAAAAAAAAAAACGTATTACACCTAACTTTTTGTTAATTTGTTTTCTCTGTGCTTGTTCCTGCAATGCCACCAATCCAGAAACATCAGACGAGGAAGGTATGACGCTGCTTATCCGTACTAATCACCAGCAACACAGTAACACCGCAACATTCAATAGATTCATACTCTTTTATGTTTTTGCATTGAGTTTTCACTTCATTTGATCATATTTGGGAATTCAAGTTTTTTGTTTGGATAATATGTTAAGTTGTGTTTAATTTGTATAATTCAATAATAAAACATTTCACTCTAAAGAGGATGTGAACTAACTGATCTTTTTTCTATTTTGTGGTATTTCCATTTCCCTCTCCTCTCTCAGATCTTCTGGTGTTTGAGGCTCTGTCCTGTCTTCCCTGTGTCCAGTCTGATCTGAGGAGATAAAGACGTCTTCCACTTGCTCTGCAAATGGTCAAGAACGTTTCCTACTTTTCCTTCTTTTGGAAAACCTTCAGTCTTTTTTCTCTTCCTGCCATCTCGACTGTTACTTTGTTCAACCCCTTTAAGTGTGGAGGGATGTTCAGAGACTTCCTGTTCAATGCAGTAATTATCTGGTGAAGGCTGTGGTAACATTAATGTGAGCTTAATGGATGATCACACAGCGTCTAGACAAGCTTAGTTTCTATTGTTTATTAAAGGGCCTATAGTACAATCATTGTTCATCTAATATGTTGTTTCCTAATCAAAGTTGTGTTTTGTTTCATTTACTTGCTAAATTTAAATACATGAATTCTACATATTTAGAGTTTGTTTTTATCTCATACTGAAAACAATGTTCCACCTTGTGATACCATTAGATGGGAATATAAGAAGTGCTGACATCTTAATGTTTTTCTAGTGTATAGCAAAAGTACAGGATATCAGTTCAACCGAGGTTAAACCATACCTCTTTATTTTACCACCTAGTGACATCGTAATGTGAAACAGCTTTGGAATGAAGCAAAACACAACTTTTGGTATGTTCTTGATGAAGAAGCAACATTTTAACATGCCTCAAGTTTTGCTTAGTATAGGACCTTTACAGTAAGAGCCGTAGATTGTACTTGCAGCTGCTTGGCTTCATTACTCCATATCTTCTAAACACAATATGCATCCACATAGGAATGTACGTTGAAATCGCTTTGAGGCAGTCGCCTGTTGTGTCTCTGCTGTTGCACATTTATTGTATTTATTGTATCATATGTAATCCACACAGTGCAGTGTGCATACAGGTATGCTCATGGTGCTGCTGGTGTAAATACTGTAACATAAATTAAAGACTCATAACGTGAGCCAATCTAAAAGCACAATCCAGCTGTTTTTTAAGTACTGAACATAACGTGGGAGCACGAAACCTGCCGCGGATGTGGACTGTGTCTAAAATCTAGATTTAACAAATTATGGCAAACTAAACATCTCTGTTAACATTAGTTTTAAAGGGCTTTTTATCAGTCTTTTCTTTTATTCTTGTGCCAACTTCACTACATTAAATCACTGTAAAACCCAGTATATAGCCTCAGGTGTTGTTAAACTATAATACTGCAAAAGGCACAGTTTTACTTCCAAATAAATACAGTACAAAAAACTATAGGCACATGTTATTTTAGGATTATTGCAAACCTTCTTACTAACTATAGCAGTTTCTAACCTCTGAAGTTATGCATATTATATGAGCTTTCTGAAAAAAAAAAAATCTGTCGAAATAAGCAATAATATTTATGTTGACAATGTAATGTATGTTAACATAACCTGCCCAAAGTATTTACGACCACTCAGTTACAAAGCATAGACCACTTTATTAACAAGAATAACACTGCACAGTCTACTATTGCCAGACGAGATGCCACCTTTCACACTGCCAGTCGGACTCAAAGCAAAAATGAAGACTCCATAGAAAACAACTATGCCTTTTCAAAAAAATCTCATTGGAGGCAATAGTTTTACAACCAGACTGAACATATTGCTGGAGAAGTAAAGAAAAAATAAGTATGAAATATAAATAAATAAAGACAAAAGTGTTATTTTGAGTGGGAAGCAAATGGGCCACTTCAGACCAGAAAGTATTGTCTGTAAATATTGATACGTTGTAAATACAAGTACTAATTAAAACATATCTGACTAACCGCTGTTGTGTTTTATCTATTAGTAACTAGTGTAATAGTTAGGACCACAGTAGGCAAGACCAAGACCACAGAGGGCCAAGACTGAGACCACAATCTATTGAGACAAAAGTAGGACCATATTTGTAATTTTTTATACAATTAATCAGTGTCTACATGTCACTGCGCTCCTGGTGCAAGTTTAGCAGAGCGTAGTGGCAATAAAGTGTCGTCTTGGTGTCCAAGACAAGACTGAGTCCAAGACCAAGTTCAAGACAAGACGGAGTCCAAATGTGCTTGAGTCTGAGACCGGTCTTAAAACCAAGACCAGTCTCGAGCACTACTATGTCACTAGTAACTGACAGCAAACCTTTTTATGTGAACATGGGCTCTTAAAAGTGTGAAAGGAAGTCATTTGAATTAACTTAAGCTTTCCCAATAGATGTGAACGAATGAATGAAGATGTAGTTCATTGGTCTGAATCCCCAGCGTCCCCTTTGCCTTTGGGTTGTTTCCACTTGGCCAAAAATGACTCCTCATAATCTCCCATTCCTTCAAACTCCACATCTGGAGACTTGTCAGCCAAAGACGCAGCTTCCTCTGCACCAAAGAAGTCCTACAACACCACATGGGAACATAGTTACATTTCAATTCAACACGTTTTTTGTATTATTATTTCTGACAATGTTATTTACCTCATCGTCCATTTTCATGTACTTTTCTGCAAATGAAAGAATGTGTTTTTGGGCAACTGTCTGATTGTAGAGTTGGAGTGCTTCCTGCATGGAGGAAAAGAAAAATGTTTAATGTAGCAATAGGGGTTTGCAAATGATCAAATTTTCGAATAGATTATATCGAAACTATATTTTTACAGTTAAAAATTCTACAAAAAGAACTGAGTAAAAATAAAATTAAAAAGTTATGGTAAATTTCCGAATATCATGGCTTTCTGCATTTTTATTATAAGCTTAAAGAACTGTTTAGTCACTGATAGAGCTGGTTTATATCTAAAAGAAAGCCAAAAGTGTCATATTTAGACCCAAATCAAAACTTATTAAAGCAAAAGAAAGAACAGCATCATTGTGCCAATACATGAGAAGCAT
Organism: Mugilogobius chulae; assembly: GCA_038363315.1. Classification (NCBI taxonomy): domain Eukaryota; kingdom Metazoa; phylum Chordata; class Actinopteri; order Gobiiformes; family Gobiidae; genus Mugilogobius; species Mugilogobius chulae. Next base: position 31,166,607 of record CM076401.1, on the reverse strand, counting down.
AATTTTACCTTTCGTGGAGTAAAATCTTCTGGCTGCAGACCCCATTGTTCACTATAGGCCTGATAGTAGACCAGGTTTTGTCTCATGACTTGGTCCTCTGGTTCAAACAGGAAGTAACTGTGAGCGCACTGTACAGCAGCACGGCCTATGTTCACTAATCAGGCAGAGACATGGATTTTTAATACCTTTAAAATTTTTAAATTGTTTTTTTTAAGCGCAAAGAACCTACTTACACTTATAATATGCATACTGGAGGTAGTGGTAAATAGTGGACAAGAAGTTCTCCACAAAAAAGCCACCAACATTTGGCTTTAACTTGTCCTCGCATTTTAGTTTGCACTTTAATATCTCAACGTAGACATCTGCAAAGTAAAAAATATAAGCTAGTATTTGTAATGATCTCCACAATTTAAACAAAAAACATATGAGCATGTCAGTTTTTTATTTGTTCTTCTGTTTGCTCACCGTAATACATGTTTTAAAATAAACCCCAGAAGAGTTCAGTGGTTAAAATCAAATGAACAATATTAACTAATAAACAACTGTATCAAGAATTACTACTTTCTGACAAAATATTTCTACCAAACGACCTACACAGAAATTAGACTATAAAATTATGAACCACTTGAAGTCTTAAGTGGTGACTACATGACCCATAGTAGTTATATATTTTAGGCTGATGTGATGGAAAAACCCCTAAAGACTACCCAATTAACAGTTAATCTTTTTACATCACTTTCCTGAAATATGTCTGATTAAATTCTATCTGATGTTGGGACAGTCCAAACCTGTGATGATGGCATACAGGTCCAGGTTTGGCGGCACATGAGAGACCCCTTCACATTCATACTGACACAGCTCAAATTCATGCAGATACAACTTTAAAGCTTCCTCCAGATGGACAGTGCTGCGGTCATAGTCCTCTGAATTCACCAGTTTTACTCCTCTGATGAAATATGACTGTGGAAAACAGACATAAACAGAAAGGCTAAATATATCCACGAGTTTCCAAGGTTAAAATGCAGTTTTGTTTCAACCCACCTCATAAGGCCTTTCTTCATAATCTATAAGAAATCCAGTCAGGTTGTACTGGGCTTTATATTCGTCCATTAAGTTTTGCAGCTCTTGGTCGTCTGGGTTTCTTTGGAGGTAGGTGAATGCACAGGGAATGGCACTCTGCAAGTCATTCATCTAAACAATTTAAAAAAAAGTTTATTGATAAACAACAATAATTTTAAAAATCTTTAAATATCCTAACCTAGGACATTTGCAATACAGTGATGTTGGATGATTGGTTTGTAAAATTCAAGAGTTAGACAAGTAACTTATATATTCGTTTTTGGTGAACTCTTCACGGTTTGAATTTATTCTCTTTCCTGTTCCCCCTCAAAATAATTATTTAAGACTATCTCTCTTGAGACACGAAGGTGAAGTTACAAGTCTGATCTGTGGCAAGGCAAGCCCAATCACAGTAAGTAATGTACTTATTATAAATGCTGCAAGACAAAGAACAGCGACACATTCTAGAGAAGGCACAAACATCTTCATAGAGATTTTATAGAGATCCATTCTCCACTAGGAAAGTTGCAAAGTGCACCTTTACTGTTAGGCTGCAATCCCAGATTTTTAAAGGTCAAAAGAAGGAAGTAGTTATTTATCCCTAGCGCTCGCAAACCTTTTGTATTCACTTTCATTCTTTTTCTAGCTTGGCTTTTAAGGAGCTTCTTCAGACAGTGATGGGAAGCTGAGGTGGACCACCCAGACTCGTCGATGCACATACTTCTTTGTTGACAAGATATAAAATACAATATTATTGCATTCATTACTGGTCACAAAGAGTTGCATATAAAGGTTACTTTTAAAAGTCAAGTAGTACAGCTTTGCAGGATTAGCTCTTCACCCCAAAGACGCTCCTACCAGGATTTAGGAATTATTATATTGACTGTCAAACTAGGGGCTAAAACTAGATGTCAAACTTAACACAAATAAATGCACACTGTTTTTTTGTGAGCTACACTACCTCAATTTTTTGTCATTGATAAAAGGTATCTCTTGTCACAGTTGTTTTCATAAATTAGGTTTTCACTAGAAAAAGATTAGAGACTCCTGTATTAAAGCATAATGTAATTTTAAGTGTGACTATTATTTTTCCTACCATTGAGTGTGCAAAGTGTAGATATTTGTATGGAGTCCTCTTGTTGAAGTCTTCCACAATAGTTTTCCCTGGTGGAGGAAGCTGAAGAACAGGAAAGCGCTCTCTGCATTTCCTCTGACATGAAGCCTTTGTAATTAAAGTCCAGTAAATTTTGACATCCTCATTCAGTGTGACTGGAGGCTTTTGTATGCTGCTCCTGTTGCACTGCAAAGAACAATATCTCACTGTGTCTTTGAACAGTCGGTGCAGACGCAGACTTGACTCCAGGTTTGTGATTGCTGCAGTCCAGTTCTTGGCAACATAATTCTCCAAAGCGAGTCCATAGGCAGCTGTCAGTGGCTTCAACTCCTCTTGCGGGAAATCTTTGAAGTTGTAGTTTTCATACATAGACAAAGCAAAACCAAAACACAGGATTAGTGGGGTAAACTTTACACCAAGTGAAAGCATGTTAGATCCCACATATTAGGAGTACGTCTGTGTGTGTCTGTGCAGCCTGCTGTTGTGGAGAGGTCTGTTATAACACTTAGTCTGGGCCTTCTTCACTGTCTCAGGTTTCTCCAATAGTCTGCAGCAGCTGTTGTTTGAGTCATTGTGGAGTTTCCATGTTTGGAGCAAGAATAAACACTCACACTCACACATTAGCTCACTTTGTTTGACCAGGACCTAACACAGTGGTTTTAAAGAGAAATGTCACAATACAGTGGTGAATGTCTGACCTCATCTGACCTTTTATTCCAGAGTGAAAGAATAGCCTGCATGTCAGTGTATAGTCATATAGCAACATTAGTACTTATTCCACAAGACAGGGGGTTATGCAGACGCTCACTTTTGAAAAGAATGGTAGTTGCAGTTTTGGTGATATCTAGTGGTGATATTGTAGATTGCAACCTGTCCTTAATAAGTTGCACATGATCACGTGACATCATAACGTTCTACAATGCAGATGGAGGGCTGGACAGCTAATATAAACGTGGTATAAAACAATTTATTTTTATTTTTTTTACTTTATTATTATTTTTTTTTAAAGAGATTTAGTCACTATGAGAAATCTAGTATATTTTTTTCTTTGTCTTGTCACCAAGAAAAATCATTGAATTGAAAATGTGTAAAATTACTGTAAGTGCACAGTGCATTATTAACCTTTTAAGTGCCAGTATTTTAAGTTTGTATTCACACTTCAGATTCTCTGTGTTTGATAAGCTTTATCCTCCAGGTTAAAGTTTTAAGATTTTATATTTCCAGAAATGTATTTCAACTGAAAAACTGCGACATGGTGGTGATAAAGGGTTAACGTATGATATTTAGCACACTTCTTTTTTTTAGTTCACAAAATATAAGAAACCTGCTTTTTTAATTTATATATTTTATATTTATGTATTATTGTAATATACAAATTCATTATTATTATTGTTATCATTTGTTTTGCAACAATGTTTAAAGCTAGTGTACAGAAGAAAAAAGTTTTATATTTTATATATAAAGTTTTATATATATATTATATATTATATATATTATAATATATATATAAATATATTATATATATTATATATATTATTATATATATATATATATGTTTTTTAGACAGAAAGTGATGAGGCTCACCCATGGAAGTATAATTATAATATAATACATCCATGGGCTCACCCCCTCTGCAAAGCCAATCAACGCTCACGCCTAAGAAGAGTCACATACGTCACAGATAGACGAACTGAGAGAGTAAAAAGTTAAGCAGTCCGGCTTTAAACAAATCTTTTTGAAGGTCACTTTAGTTTGTTTTAGTTAGTTTTAAACTGGCTTGGACCTGATCTGTGGACGTGTAGCAGCACGTCAGCATCAAAAATCACCAGTGCCAACAACACCCTTTCACAACAAAATCAAGATTGTAGCACACTTAGTGTAAATAGAGCCTTGTAAAACTCTGCTGTTTTAGGTTTTGTTTTGGATGTCCGGAAGTAGTGTTTTTTCTGCAGTATCTTTTAACTTCCCAGAGAAAACTTTCCACTAGTAGATCTTCACATTCCTGCCCCGCGGTGGTGGGTTTGCACACAGAGCAGCAGCAGACCGGAGACTGTCCACGTTTACACCGCTGCTCCCTCCTCTCTCTGTCCGCTCTACATCTGCATCTGCCCGGACGAGCGCACATCGCCTGCGCCACTTCTCTCTACCGCAAACTTCTACCGCTGCAACATGTCTCCTCTTTTTACCTCTTTTTGCTTCATTTTGACGCTGTGTTCCTCGGCGCAGTCCAACCCCAATCCTGTCCTGGGGGATGTAAACGTGGACAGGCTTTTCGTGCCCCCAAACTGTGCGCGAGAGGCGAGCACCGGAGACAATGTTCGCTATCACTACAACGCCACGTTTATGGACGGGAAAACTTTTGACTCAAGGTGAGACTTGACCAGGCCTGTGAACAGATGCGTGCTAGTTTGCGTAGTGCAAAGTTGAGATTTGTCTGTATAATTAACCAGTTATAGCCTAATTGTAGCTGTAGTTAACCATTTTACTCTAGGCCTGGATTTTATATGCATATTATTGTATTTTTGCATTACACATGGACTGACACCATGAAGACCATGCATTAGTTATGTATTTATGTTATTTTTAGTAAGATAACTAAGTTTATTTTGCATTCATTGAAAAAGATGTAGTCTTTTTTACAGCCACAAGGGGTCAGCGTTGAATTCGGCCATATTGTCATCTTGGTCAGCTTCTAACATGAAAAAAAAAAAAAAAAAAAACTCATATAATTTGCATTTTATTCAGTTATCTAAGCTCCTCAAATACCCAATTTAGAGTTGGGATACAAAGGTTTTTGTTTAACCAACTTTGGCAAACTTTTCTCAAAGAATATATTGTAAAAGCAGCATTTTGTGACAAAATTAGACAGCTTTAGGCTGTTTGAATTGAATAAGTACAGTATTATAAGTATTTTATTTCTCATCAAAGTGCCAAACAACATGTGAATAGGAGAGGATAAAAGGGGAAAAAACAGATAAAAAACAAGATTAACAATAGTCAATTAAAGACGGCATAGGGAAAGTTAAGATAAAATATAGTAAGAAAACAAGATAAGGAAGAAAAGGAAGAAAAAATTAATAAACAAGGTAATATTAATAATTATAAAATGTTAATTATTGCATATAAATAGTAGCAAAAGCAAGACTGGCTGTGCCTGGGTGGTTCACTCTATCGAAGTTCTTGAGCCATAATATTAATCTCAAGTGAAATTGTTTGAGATTTACAGTGTCAAAGTAAGAGCTAATGAGAAGGTACTCAAAATTGGTCAACTTTTATAAAACTACAATAATAGATGCCACAGTTTATATTTTCACAGTTTTCATTGATTCTCATTGATTTGTTTGTGTTGCAGTTACCAGAGGGCGGGGCTAAGGTGGCTCTCTTGGGCGAGGGGCGTCTGATCGCTGGGATAGACAAAGGGCTGCAGGGCATGTGTGTGAACGAGCAGAGGAGGATCACCATCCCACCACACCTGGCCTACGGCAGTACTGGAGCAGGTACTCACTCGCAAACACTGTGTGATGTCACAAAGGGGTAATTAAAGGAGTAGTTAACAGCTTGAAGAAACATTAAGCAAGTGTCTGAAACTTGTATACAACTGCAAGCAAGCTTTTTTACATATTAAAACAGCACGATTGTCATTCATTCACAAACATTATAGTTGCCTTTATAGAAAATCTTAGTTCTGTTTTGGTCGTGGTGTAACTGTGGGAGATTTATGCATTTTGAAATGAAACTTCTAAACACAAATGTGGAACCTTGACCATTATGTGTTTGGGATTGACTCCAAACTTGTCATATAAATCCTATTGCTTTAAGTTCTTTCCACTGAAAACAATCATGTTTTTGGTGTTGAATACTGTCACCACTTTCTGAAGCCATTGTGAAAACATTATTTCACCTTTATATTTTAGGCAAAAGCTTGTAAAGACATTGGATGTGCCCAATGTTTTGTTTCATGTGGATAGCCGTAGTAACTACAAATAAATCAGCACAAAACATCGTGAGAGTCAATGATAAGATAAGACACCAAAACTGCTATATTGAAATGGTAAATGATCTCTACTTATATAGATACCACCTTACAAGGCCCTCAAGGATCCACTCACTCAGTGTAAGCAAACACTGAAGTGAGCTAAGTGTCTTGCTCAAGGACACAACGCCAGTCCACGCTTTTCATCTCAATGTACTAACTGTGGCAGCACGGTGCCAGAGCGGCTAGCTCTTGTCTCACCGCCAGAAGGTTCGACTACCACGCGTCAGGGCCTTTCGATGTGGAGTTTGCATGTTTCTTCCTGTGTCTGGGTGGGTTTCTCTGGGCACTCCGATTTTCCCCTCTAACCAAAGCATGAAAGTTAAAGTAATATCTTCCTGACACGATAGTCCTGACCAAGTGTAGCAAGCAACTGCTCCTGAGGAGATGCTCCAGAGGCATTGAAGGATGGGTCAAATGCAGCAATTTTCCTTACGGGGACAATAAAGTATGCCTTAACCTTATTCTTGACCAGGCCCTAACTTGCTTAGCTTCTAAGAGCTAACAGGATCAGGCTTTGACAAGCAGGTACAGTCGGATAACTAATATAATCAATTACAACTCTGTTGAATATTCAGTTTGTAAACACGTAAAAGAGAAAACCAAGTGAACCAAAAATCCAACTGAACAATACAATCACAGTTGCTTCTTTCAAATTTCTCCATAACAGACATTGAGATCACAAACAGTTGAACTTCTCACCGTTCTCTTAAAAAAAAACACATCTTCGAGTCTGTAATTTTGGCAAAACAAAAATTCCACAAACAAAGTATAAGGCAAAAAAAAAATGTTGGTCGCCTTCTGTCTCTGTTTTAGGTGATGTGGTTCCTCCTGATGCCACTCTGATCTTTGACCTCCTTCTGGTTGACCTCTGGAATAATGCAGATCTCGTTGTTACTAAAACCATCTCCACTCCTAAAGACTGTAAGCGCTCTGTGATGAGAACAGACTTTGTGCGCTATCATTTCAACGGCACGCTGCTGGATGGCACGACCTTTGACTCAAGGTGAGATTTGCTTACCTAATGAGTTTAATTATTGAAAATGTTACATTCTGCATGTCTTTTTTCTAAATGGAGGCTTTGTGCGTTGTGTTACTGTGTTGCCCAGGGTTTTTGTCTGTTGTGTTTGACTTGTTTGGCTTGTATGAGCCCCACGCAGCTACACCCGGAAGCAGACCCAGGACACGCTGGTGGGCGAGGGCTGGGTGATCAGAGGACTGGATGAAGGACTACTGGGCATGTGTGTCGGAGAGATCAGAGAGATTGTCATTCCTCCATTCAAAGGATACGGAGAGAAAGGAGCAGGTAAAGCCTATATTCATCCATAGGACAGTTACAAGTCTTTTATTGAAATAAAAAAGACCTATACTGCACCAGAAAAAAACATTGACTAATTTAAACCACTGCACTGGGAATGATTGTGTTGGAGGGTCTACAATTACTTTCTTTATAGAGATCATATTGCTCTGCTCTATACAATGTTACCCATTATAGATTTTTGCATAGATACGTATATCCATGGAGACAAGCATGTGATGAAATGTTCCACTCTGAAGTTAAGCATATTTACCATACATTTGCGAAAGGTGGCGCTATATAACTTTTTAAGTTATATGGTTTTACTTTTAGCAGTCTTGCATGGCCACAAAATGGTTAAATATTGAGCAGAGAGGAGGGCCTCCTCTTGTATGTTTCCATGGAAAAGCAGTTCCTTTAGCTGTATTTTTTCACAATTGCTGGGTTTCAGATGACATCACAGCTTGTTCTTCAGGACAATGTTATTTCAATCAAATTGGAGGCAGCTAAAATAAATATAGTTTAAATGGAGTTTATTTTTGGAATATAAAAGTTTAATAAATCTAGTCACCCCAGAAATCCACACATCTTAAATTTACTGTTGGAATTATTTTACTGCAAAGTTGAGTGTTATTAATGGGAAAAACTGCCTCTTGCCCCCAACTTGGAATATAACTGCCATGGATTATAGAATGTGAAACTAAGCAGTATGGCATAAAACCTCTATAGAGGGATTATTTGTTTATCAACACAAGGGATGCACGCGCAACCAGATAGCCTGGCTGATAGATACAAGCTGAAGCAGCAACACTAGCCAGTGCTGTTTTCAGCTAACTACAAGAGTTTATCACTGTGCAAAAACAAAAGTTATGCTTAAAAATCTGTCATTACAACTCATACACGATGCATTCAGGTGAGTGAAAAAACACAGAGAAAACACGGTCTCAAGCTTCAGTATCCAGACGTTTTATTACACCGGTTCATACCTGATGAAAACGGCTAGCTCTCATCACGTTAAGTTGTTTTTATCAAAGAAGTTTTCCCTGCCAGTTAGATGGACAGAATATGTTTCTGCACAAGATAATGCCTCTATACCCATTCAGAAGGTATGGGTATAGAGTATGGTTTTATCTTTATATTTCTCCTGCATTGTGTCGTTGACTTTTCACCTCCAGAAAGTTACACAGTGCATCTTTGCTTGGCTGTGTCACATCACATGCTTTTCTCTATGTAGTTAAACACGTTTAAAGGAAGATTCTAACACAGCAAGGCAATAGGCCCTTCATAAGAAATGTTACATAGTGCTTCTTTAATGGTTAACTCGTTGTAAACGAATCATTTATTATTGTAATAACTATTTGAATATTTTTTTCTTCTCTAGGCACTGAGATTCCCCCACAGGCCACTCTTGTGTATAATATTCTATTAGTCGACATTCACAACCCCAAAGAAAACATCACCATTGAGGACCAAGTTATTCCTGAGTCGTGCAAACGCAAATCTGTGGTCGGGGATTATGTTCGATACCATTACAATGGAACGTTTTTGAATGGAGTCACCTTCGACACCAGGTTCGATATATTTACTTATACATTTGGTAACTTTATGGTCTTTGTTTGATATGGATTATTTTTTTCCCAGTTACCAGAGGAACAGCACATATAACACGTACATAGGAATGGGATATGTAATCGCAGGGATGGACCAGGCTTTAATAGGAGTCTGCATTGGAGAAAGAAGAAGAGTGATTATCCCTCCTCATTTAGCCTATGGAGAGCAAGGAGCAGGTAAACAATAGAAAATATTTTGTATTTCCTAAAGACTGATCCACACAAGAGGATTTTAAGTCTTCAGCAATTTTAAAATGTGTCAACAGAAGTGCAAACCACAGACACATTGCAACAATTTTTTGTATCACAGTTGCAGTTTTTGCACATTTTTAACAGTTGTCAGTATGTAGCAGAACCTGGCAATGTCCCAAACTTTGCCGACACTTGTGTGTTTGATTTGAAATATATAAGAGCTTTAACAATTAAAAATTAACCCATTTGAACCATGTTTAAAGATGCTTGTATTCTTGCCAAAATCATTCATGCTCATTTCTATAATATTATCTATCACCCTATCTTCCTCAAGTGCACAAAACACCCAATACACAAATCAATTTACAACAAACTTGCACTTCTCTAATTGCATGTAATCAGCTTAGTCACTTTATTTGAAGCAGACAATGTATTATTATTATTTTTTTTCCTATTATCTAACTGCTCCATTTCCTTCGAGATCCTGGCCTCTGAAGTCATATTAAATGAGCTTTCTTTCTTTTTAGGAAACGTCATTCCTCCCTCAGCAGTGGTCGTGTTTGATATCCACATCATTGACTTCCATAATCCCAAAGACACAGTGGACATTCAAGTCACTCACAAACCTGAAAACTGTAACGATACGACAGAAGTAAACGATGTGGTCAAATATCACTACAACTGCAGCCTCATGGATGGCACCAAACTATTTTCATCGTGAGTGAAGTTTGTCTATTTTAAGCTTCATGTTTTAGTATTTTTAACAGTTAAACAAATATTTTGACCCACAAGGGAAACTCTGAAATCCTTGGATAGTAGAGTTTTTACAAAATCTATTAAATTATCTTATGTGTGTATGTTTTAGACATGACTATGACAACATGCAAGAGACAACTTTGGGCTGGGACATGGTGATCGATGGTTTGGATCAGGCTTTGAGGAACATGTGTGCGGGCGAGAAGAGGATTGTTATTGTGCCACCACATCTGGGCCACGGCGAAAAAGGAGGTAAGAGATTAAAATATATAAACCTGCAGTGCCAAGGTAAGGCAACAATACTATATGCACTGTATATTACGTATCATTATTGAGTGTCAAATATGGCTAGGCATTTTTTTTGTAGCCACATCACGATTTCACATTTATCACAATTCTTGTAGACAGTGTATTTTCCAAGCAAACTCAGCCCTTCAATAGACGTTAGAAATCAATCAATTAGAACATTGTGTGTTGTGTGTTTTTCTCACATAAACAGCGACTTTTAGACATGAAAACATGCTAAAATCCATGTTTCAGTCAAATAAATTGATATATTTTCATAAATCAAACCTGAAAAATTGCCAACATTTGTTCCTTTTATGAACTAAAAGCCCAGCCTAAAAGAGACTTCAAAAAAGAAGACCAAAGTTACTATAAAGACTTGGATTTAGCAACTCTGAGACTAAGAAAAAATAGTCTATGTATTTGAACAGACATATGCAGCAAATAGAGAAAATGGAAATCATAATATGACAATTTGATCAAAAAAGCAGATTGTCACAGAGATGAGCCCACAATTCAATTTTTATCACAATATTGCCCAATCCTATTGGCAAAGTATAATGAGTAATTGGCATTTCAACTCTAAAAAAAAAATTTAATTGATTTCTAATTATTCTACAAACCCTTTGGCACATCACTGGGAAACTAATTTTGAGATAAAAGTTAAATGCTCTAGATTTAATCATTCCTTCATACAAAAATATAATAAAGCAGGCCACACACTACACGACTTTCTAGTTGTGACTAATTAGACTGCTGATCTTGCTTCCACACTACATGAATGAATGACAGCTGCGACTAGCTTCAACTACCTTTGACTAATCCTGACAAAAATCACAAGAGAAAATGTGCTTAAACTCGTGTAGTGTGTGGCCAGCTTAAAACACTCAACATGCAATTATTTGGCTTAGATGTCGGCACAAAAATCATCTATTGTGTTACATTATTATTAATACTCTTTGTTTCAGCTGAGGGTGTTCCGAGCAGTGCTGTGCTGGTGTTTGAGGTGGAGCTGGTGAGTTACGAGAAGGGCGTCCCGTCTGGTTACCTGTTTGTGTGGCTCGGGGAGGCTCCATCTGACCTGTTTGTGTTACTGGATGCCAACAAGGATGAAAAAGTGCTGCAGGAGGAGGTTAGTTAAAACTTATTTATGACTTTCAGACAAAGGATTCATTCGTAATTTAAAGTGCCCATGACAGGTTGAACTACTCATTTAACAAAGACATAGTTAAGATCATTATATTTAAGGTTTTACTAAACATTTTTCAAATTTCATTCCAGTTCGGCAATTTTTTAGCATTAAAAATGTACTTACTGTTCATTAATGATGACATCACGCTAGGGAGTTGCCTGGCAACCATGTAATAAATTGTGCCAAACTCTTTAAATGTAAATCTTTTTTAACTTGAGCCATAAAAATACATTAAAACTCACTTTTTTTGCTAAATGTGTGTCTACAGAGCCATAAAATCTGTTTGTTGGAAGAAAATTAAAAAACTTTTTGTCTCCCTAGTGTGATGCCATCAGTTTAGAACTCTGCTCTACTTCCTGGTATTTTCAACACATTTTCAGATTTTTTTTTCCACAAACAAGTTCTTGATTAACATAAAACTATCATTTTTAATTATAACAGGTATTAATCTACCAAACTAAATCAAATCTTGAAAAATGTTAAAACCTCTCAGACACACTTTAAAGATTTATTGAGAATTGCCTTTTCACTTTTTGGCATATTTTTCAATTAAACTAGTTTAACAGTGTAAAATATTTATTTTGTTTGCTGTGGCCTCAAGCCAGTTTACAGTTGGAATATTTCATTGCGTTTGTTCTTAGAAAGAGAAAGTGTTTGTCTCATCATCAAAGTTAGCCCTTTTTAGGTCTTATGTCAGACTTTATTTGACTATATTTAGCAGTATAATCTGTGTATATACGTTCAATACTAAATCTGACCAAACAAATTTCAAAAACTAGGTTTGTCCTAAGCACGGTTACCATACCAACATCAACATTTGCATTACTGGGCATGTGCAGTTTGAAATGACTAAAACTTCTCTCGATTCAACAGATATAATATAATATTATAATTTTATTGCTATTACAACGATAGACTGCTGTTATGCCAAATTCTTCAAAACAGAAGGAATTTTTAAGCCTAAAAACATGAAGAAAAGGGTTAAAGGTAAAATTAAGGCCAGTTTAGCAATGCAAGTATTCCTATTACCATGACAACCAGATCACTTCCATCTCCCAAGACCTGGCTATCTACCATTAACCATTATGAACAAACCTTCTGGGTTTGTTCATAATGCAACAACTGTTAAAATAAATGCTGTCTGTCTATTAATATGTTTTGGGGTTTTTTTTTTCTCGTTTCTCTTTATAGTTTGGGGAGTTTATCAAGATGCAGGTGTCAGAGGGCAAAGGTCGCATAAAGCCTGGGATGAGCATGGAGCAGGTCATCGCAGACATGTTTCAAAACCAGGACAGAAACAAAGATGGCACCATCACAGCAGACGAGCTCAAACTCAAAGTGGAGGAAGACAGGGAGAAGGCGGCGCACGACGAGTTGTGAAGAGCCGTGTTCTGGTTCAAACTCAGGGACTCACATTCGGCAAAAGATAAAAACAACTTAAGACTGTTTCCATTGAGATCTATGTTTAATATTGTCTCAAAATAAGACGCCAACAAGATTTTTAGGTCTGTAGTTTTTGTTTTGTTTTTGCTGTTCAATTGTTTGTGTTTGCTAGAAATGTTCAAGCACTTTTTTTGTCATAAAGAGTCACTTGGATTAAAATATTTGTTTAAAAATTTTAGGAGTTTTTTTGTAGTTACACTGGTTAACAATTTCTTTATAACTTAAGTCCAAATCTAATCCAGATTCATAACATAACCATTACAGATACAGACAATATTTTTATGCTACTTTCAATCTTTTTTTGTACCACTCCAACACAAATTGCATAAAATCATGAAAGTTCCAAATGTGAACAATAAATTACAATTTAACAAAATAGCACCTTAAGTTACAGGTGTTTACAAATACATTACAACAGAATGCAACCCACAGCCCCACAAACAAAACTGTCAACAGCCAATTTAATATGAAAAATTACAACTTGTAGTTTCAAACAATTGAAGCAAATTTTGCTACCAAAGTATGGTTAGTGATAAAAAGTATTAACTATTAGCTTTTTGGCAAATTTTGATAGATAAAATTATATATAAAGATTTTAGTAAAACAAATTAAAAACTTTTTAAAATTGTGGGATTTGAGTAAACATGAGTGGTGGCTGTTGACATATTATAAATAAGTGGAAACATTTAGGCAGTGTAAGCAACGGCTGAAAGAACAGTGTACATCTTTGTGTTTGAGGTAAGTTTGTTTTGTGCATTCTGTAAATCTGTAAGTTAAGTGAGCAGCTACGTTACATTCAAGGGTTTGTTCGCTAAATCCTTTTGGACCATCTGACCTGTGTCTTTAGGATGTTCTTGAGAATGGCGTTTGGAATTTCCAGAGTTTCATCTTTCACTAAAACAATATCAAAGGAATTCACATATAACTCTTTCCTCTCTTCTACCTGGAAAGAGAAATAAAAACGAAATTAAGTTTTAATCACGGCCATGGATTAGGCAAATATTTTGATCATACCTGGTCATTGAGAAAGCCAATTGTTAAAATATTTTGGACATTTGAAGCACCGTCTGCCATAGTCAGATCCCCCAAGGAGTCCCCGAGCAGCAGCACATTTGGCCGTTCCTTCAGCTCGGTGAGGTGGGCCGCGTGAGATAGAGCGCCTTCTCTTTTGTTGAACGTGTGAATCAGCTGTCCTTTGAAAGCCTGAAGTACCCCCTACAAAAACACATTGAAATAAAATTTAAGGAGCCTTAACACTTTAAGAGGTAGTTCAAAGTTATTATTTTTTATCTACCATGTGATAAAACTAAAGTATGTATCTGCTGTGCATGTTAAAGATAAATAATGGTAACCATTTATTTTAAATTAGAGCAACCATTATGGGATGACTCGGGTTCTATTTGTAGTCCTCAAAACAAAATATTAGATAAATTAACGTCAGACTAACAGACTCGAAACAGCAGTTCTTTAAATTAAAAAAGTATATACTGATATAATTTTAATTCTGATATTCGTTTGTGCAGATCTTACTCTCACTTATAGAGTAAATTGGTAATGAGAGTAGTCTCAGCTCGGCCGAGTGTTTGTATTTTAAAGGTTCTTAAACAGGTTAAATTAGAACTTGGGCTCATTATAGTCAGGAGTTTTAGGAAAAATAGACCTTCCGTTTTTAAGGTCAAAGTTGCAGAAGCCCTGATACTTACAGCGTGGTCAAAGTCCATGTAGTTGGAAATGATGTTAACATTGGGATGGAAAACTTGATTTTGGCGGATAACTTCTTCCAATACATCTCCAATACCCGCTGAGAAAATCAGTAATGGAACTTGGAGGTCACTCAAAAGGTCAAAAAACACCTTGTAACCCTCTCTGTGAAAACATTCAAATAAGTTTGAAAGTGTAATTATAAAAGGTCTTTATTACACAAACTACAGTGAGCTATTAGTCATGATAGAATGTTGTTATCCAATTAAAAAAACTCCCAATGGTGTGTTTCATTAAGCATAATACACCAATCCAAAATCACACTTAATCCAACTATGTTTTTTGATTAAGATATAACATTGTAACAAAGAATTAAGCTTTTTAAATCTGAAAACCTAATTGTTAAGTGGTTAATATGAACCTGAGCATGGAGCGGGACTCCCTGACTGCCTGTGCCAGCATGTCTTTCTTGATCTTCTGCTCAATCAGCAGCTCATGAACTTTAGTCCACCTCAAAAGAAAAATCACCTTTAGGATCATTAACATGAATCTGAAAAATTAAGCAGCTATTACTTCTTACCATTCGACCATGAGAGGTAGTTTCTCTTCGATAGTAAGCCGAGCATCGATCTCTATTGGGTAGTATTTGTTTAACAGTTCCTTTATCTGCAGAAAAAAAAATTGTCTTCAACAGTACAAGGATCAATCTCAATGCAAATTCATATTTAATTCATATCAAGAATAATCACCTTCTTCATGCATTGTTCATCAATCAATAACCGATTGTCCAAAATATCTAGAAAAGTGGAAAGATTGTCTTGGATAAAAATGCAATTACAGATAATCATGAAACAATTGCTATTAAGTATGTTTACTTTGACTTACTATGAGTAGTAGGAACTCTTCGTCCTTTGTAGGCAAATCTAGTTAGTGTCATATCAAAGTCTGAGATTACCTATAAGACAAGAATCAGTAATCAAAAGCTTTTAAATAAAGAAAATGTAAGGAAGACACTGCCTGACCTGCAGACTGCCTGGTCCTGCTCGTTGCATGTTGTAGATGGTTTCCTCCACTCTGGACCTTTCCTTCATCAGTACTGAGTGTTTGGATAACTCTGGGATCTAGATAATAACATACATTATTTTAAAATTCAAATAAATAAAATAAAAAGAAAGAAAACAACTTACTTCATTTTTGATTAACTGGTGCCAGATTGCCAAGGCAGTCCGAACTGGAGTGTATATCCAGGGTATTTGCTGAATCTACACAATAAATACAGTATGGTTTAAAAATGGGATAACTAGTATTCAAAATACGAAAAAGTAGGTAAAATGTTTGAACCCTTACTCTCACAACCCTGGCCTTTTGTAGTAAATATACCTATACTGGATAATCTAAAATCTATAGTTATATTTTTACTATTATTTTTTATTCCGTAAGCTACACCAAAAATACTGTAACGTTGATTTAAGCTTGGATTGTTCTCAAGTTACAGCAGTGAGCTAAGCTAACTACAGACTGCAAATCTAACAAGACTTTTGCGTCTGACAAGACTAATGTTTGATTTACATTGTTTTAGTGGTCTCATTTATTAAATTAGTATCATGCATTTAAATGAATAAACCCCGTGCTAACCATAAACATATTTGTCAGTCTAGTGCTATGTGCTGACACTGCGGTTGTTACGTAACAGCTGATCATTCAAAATAACTTACCATTTTAATACCGATAATGTCTCCACATTGAAGAATTAAACACTCTTCCACCGATATATCACCGATTAAAACATCACTAGATGTTTCATTATAAATACATTGTTGTGAAACTGCTGGTCAGATATTCAGATATTTGTTTACGTTGCGGCTTTGCTTCACCCATGAAGTCTTCCGACCCGAAAACTCAGCAGCAACAATGGTTCCGACCATCTTTTGGTTCCTAGTTTAAACTTTAAATAAATATCGGGTCGAAAAAAATTAAATTCATTTAAATTCAATACTTTTTAAATAAATTATGCTAAGATGTCTAGTTATATAGCACAAATTCAAATACAGTAAAGCGAAATTTATTAGCTTTTTATTTCTTCATATAAATGTACAAATCATTATTGACAATTTGGCAAATAAATGTGGAGGTAAACATTATTATATTATATCATTATAGCATCAATAAAAATTACAAACATACAGAATAACAAACTGTTTGGATTGTGCTTTTGGTTCATAATATGGCATGAAAGAATAGACAAAAATGTAATAACCCTGAAAAATTATTTGATTAAGTTAGGACAATAGAAATGTACAAAACAGAAAACATTTGTGCAAAAAGTTACACCAAGTATGTTCCAACATTTAATAAAGATACACCCCTTTGCACGTTTGCATAGCTTTTACATTTTTGGCAAACAGTTTAGAGTTACAGTCTAGATCTCAACATTCAATTTGAGCCTGCAGTTGTCTTCGCAGAGTAAGTGTCCTTCTGTGGAGATACTGCAGGTGCTGAAATCGGTCTCTGTGTCGAGTGAGGTTGTGGGGCATGGGGTAGTGCTGGTGCCCTTGGAGGTATTTAAACGGGACACGAATATGACAGGCTGCCGCTCTACATCTTGACTGGGGCATTGGAGGTAGCAGCATCCACCTTTTCCTTTCTGCACAGTATCTATAAGCCTCTTTCCGACATTGTTTATCAATGCTATTGCTTCCTTTCCATCCCCCAATCACAAAAATATCATTACCAAGGAAGCAGACGCTGGCACCTTCAACTGTGAGAACTTCAGGAGGCAAACTATGTAGAATTTCTTCTGGGATGCTGGAGCTAATTTTCTCTTGTGCCACTTCATTGGTCACATCATAGTTTTTAGGGCAAAATGAGGCAGAATTGTAAAAGTTGGAGCAAGCAAGCGCCATTTGAAAAGTGCAATAGTTGTCTATAAGAGGCAAGGATGCGACTTCTTGCCACCTGTTGGTCTCCGTATCAAAGCAAATAGCCACTGTACGCAAACCATCGTCTTCTTCAATATCTATTGGAGTTCGTGCCATCATATAAACATAACGCCCCTCAATGACAACAGTCTTTACATCTCTTAATATTTGCGGTGCTGATTCGAGGTTGCACCACTGGTCTTGCTCTGCGTTATAAACATCAACATCTTTAAAACCAGGACTGAAGTTGCCATGTCCTCCAATGCTGTAAAGACCACCTCTGACACAAGCAAACCCAAATGAGTGCTTACGAGTGGACAGAGCACATAAAGGCTCCCAGCTGTTGTTGTACATATCGTAACGTTCCACCGCCTTTGCAAAACCGGGCTCCATGGATCCTGCTATGTAGACAAAACGGTCAGTTACAGCGACTGCATGTCCGTCATGATGATTGTGAATGTGTGGTAGATTGACCCAGCGATCTTCTGCTACAAAATATCCAATGCATTCACTTAGATGGTCGCCGCTTTCAGAAACGCCCCCAACTACCAAGATTACGTCCATATTCTGACAAAATCGTGGCTTGAGTTTCATAATGTATGAAGAATAAAGACCAACATCAGATAGTTTGAGGTTTTCCAAGCTAATTGCAAGTGCCTCAATTGCCTCTGACACAAGCTGGCGGCAAGAGTTGTTATTGGCAACTAAAGACTCCTTGCTCACAACTCGGCTGAGGTATGCTGGTGATATTTGAGTCAATCTTAAAAGTCCAAACAACTCTTCAAAGTGTTCCTCTCTCTCATCTTTGTTGTCGTTTACCCATTCGACAATAATTTGGAACAGTTCTTGCTCATTGTTGACTGTGATTTCGGAGTCAGACAACCAGCCTCGGATCAAGTCGAAGGGTAGAGTATGAAATTCTTTGTTGTGTATAACTTTGTGGAAATTTTTGCGTATTAAGGTAGTGGCTCCTTCGATGAGCTGGTCCAAAGAGTAAGTCAAGGCCAAACGGTGAACTGACACACAGTTTTTCAGGGTCAACCTCTTCATCAGAAACTCTCCACAAAAAGTCTTCAAATTGGCCAACAGAAACCTAGGTGTGACAACAATATTGTATTCATTAAATCAAATCAAATTAAATTCCTTTTTATTGTAATATTACATTTTCTCTGTATGCATAACGCTTTTCAGGATACTCAAAGATGCTTCACAAAACAGTAGTAAACAGTCAATACACTGATTTATTTCAGAATATTACCCGATGTTTAAACAATTCTGTGCATGAACACGGACATGAGGTTGGGACAATACCAAGATTTTGGAAACTAAGTTGGCAAGGCCACTAGTGGGTGACAAGAAGAAACTGTTGTTGCGTTACTGGGACAAACTTCACCTGCTTTGTCTAAGTAGTGTGTAACTCATGTGAATGATTTGAGGTTGGTAGCCTGGCTTCCATCAATACAGTTAATAAAACATTCAAACTGAGAGGCTTCTTTCCCATTCTAGTTACTTATGAATATTTATGTGTATGAATTATTTTTGCAATATGCAATTTCACCACAAGATGACGCCAAAATCCCACAATATGTAACAAATATGTTCATAGTGTTTAGACGAGCATGTTTGATTATTTTGTATTTTGTTTAGTTGTATTGTCTGCATGAATCTTCATTTAAACAATTGTACAAGCCTACATACATGATATTTACTTTCTGAAGTAACTGTCTCAAACATAAAGCACTTTCTTTGATTACATGGTGTTACTTCTTGTTGACAGGTGTGGTCAAACCAGTGTAACCACTTGTCAGACTCTCACCTGTGGGCCAGCTCCAGGACTTGTTGTGCGTTCTCCACAGTCACACGGATCTGCCCCGTGTACATGAACTCTATCACCGCCTCCACCGCGCTGGGCTCGGGTCCTACTGAGCCCCAGTCCCGCAGCTCCACTGTCCCAGAGGACACGGCCCCATCCCCGCTCAGCAGCGCAGAGAAGTAGTGAGAAGCGGCCGATAACACGGAGCGATGAGCGGACACAGTGTGGACCCGAGCCCCGGAGATGAAGAGCAGCGTCAGGTCGCAGAACTGCCCCGTTTTGCGCTGCTCGTTCTGCCGCTGCGCCAGCTCCGAACAGTGCGGACAGCAGGTGAATTCTTCCACCTCCTCACCGCCTGTCTCCTCTTCCTCCATCCCGACAGAGCAGCTCTCCACCGGGTCACTGTCAGCTAAAGCCGCCGCCATGGCCAGCTTCAGTACCGGGAACGATCTACGCCAAAGTCCTGCTTACACTGAGGAATAACGACGAAAACCTCTCCATGCGCAGTGCGGGAGCGCTCGCTTCACTTCCGTATTCAAGTCCAATCCCAATAAAATCCGGTTTATGACAGCATGCGACGTCAGAATAAAGACACAATGAGTGGTTAGAAGTTATACAATTATTTTGTTATTTAAATGTCCCAGAATAAACCTGCATACAAAACACACAAACAAAATCTGTATTTTTAAACTCATTTGGTCATCATTTCACAAGTTGATGGCTTCATGCATAGAAAAAATAGTTCTGTAAATAAATAGTCCAGTCCTTCACCATCGCTACTATTTTCATCACAAGTTTTGTCACTACTGCTCGACATTGAGTACACACATGTAAATTAGGACACTCATATCAATTCATACAAATGTCTGCTTCGGATTTACTTGGAAAAGATAACGCATACTGAAGATTTACCCACATTTAAGACAATAAATTCTTTATTGTTCTTCTATAGGTCAACATATGTATTACAAAAACAATCCATTATATTTCACAGTTAAATATAAATAGCAAATATAGGAGAAACACAACAGGTAGGGCCTAGGAAAGTTAGAGTATTGAGTTAAAGGCAATAAGTTATGACAGTAATCTCAGTTTTTGTGTCTAAGACCTTGTTGAGATGCCGTCTTCATGGTCCCTCTCAGTGACTCATCGGGCACATTCATGAAGCGTTTTCGACCAAACCATTGAACTAATTTGACTTTGATCAGTACTGGTGACTTTCAGGAACAGAAATACCCTGGTATATTAGCATAATATAAGACTAAACTCTCCAAAATCTGCAAAAATGACATGTGGAAACAATTCACTACATCAGGAAGGCTTTAGTGAAATGACGGTATTATTTAATTATTATTTTTATCAAGTAGATGTCCATTTTGTCTAAAACAAACAAACATTTAACTTCAGCTGGTTCAACACTGGGCCCTTTTCAATAAAAACAACTTTGGTTTATTAAATCGAACGGAAAACTATTGATTATTTTGCTTTGACTAAGGTGCAATACTGTATTGAGAAATTCAGAGAGCACTTTAAGCATGAAACAGGCAACTGCTGATAAAATAAACAATATTTTTTCATGTATTTTTGTTTAAAATGTGAACTGTTTTGCTTAGGCTTTAACTATTTACCACCAGCAGCAGTTTTAGTGCAGATGAGCTCACTGGGCTCTTAAAACCTACAGCAACATCATGCTCATGACCCAACTGTAACTGCTAGAAGCTGTAGCTGCATTTGGCTTCTTATTCTAAACGTAAAAACTAATACACTTCCCCTTTTTCTCCATTTAATTAAAAATATTTGTTATCCTAAATGACGTTACATAGACATGTGTTCAGGAAGCACGTAGGAGATGTCGTCCCATGGGTGGCGGTACAGACCCTGCTTCAGTCTCTTTTGGTCAAGATAATGCCCTAAAACAAACACAGCAGCAATTAATTTACAAGAAAACATGTTTTCTCATTCAAAACAGGTAATACAAGGTAGCACCATGTTTGGTGAAGTGTGAATTTTAGGACCTTGACAGTTTTTTAGATGCTGCTACACTTGATTTTTGCCATCTTAACCATGTAAGCAAACAGAAATATTTAATTTTAAACTTTCATATCAGTCTATATGTTTTGTTCATCTATCTAATCTAATGCATTTTGCACCTCAGAATAACCCTTGTTTACAGCTTAACTTTTAGAACTTGACAACATTAGTTCTAAAAATAGAAACAAAAGCACTTCCTGAATTTTAGTAGACAAAGAATCTGTTAATAAAAGTAGACAGGGCGAAGCAACCCAATTTTCACTTTCATAGATAGTAACATTATACTTGTGCTGGTGCTGGTTAAAAAATAACAATTGTGTACAGTGTCTGTAAAACAAATTAATGCCACCTGATTAAAAGAGAAGAAATAATTTTCCACTATTATGAATAATTTAAGTTGTATTAAGTATTGCATACACTGATGAAGTTCATTACAGTAGTAAACTGTACTGTACAAAACCCAAAACATAGAAACAAAAGCATGAAACCACTAATTATAATATAATGTTAGGCCCTTAAGGGACAATGTCATAAATTACAGTATGGCTTACCAATGAAACCCATGCTTCGACCCAGAACAAAGATTCCATTTAATGCACCAATCTCCACAAACTCATCTGCCTCATCCCTGAAAAATAATGAAGATTCTGGTTTGAACAAGCAGAAGATCTCAAAGCTTATTGTCAACTTAAAACAGGTGTCATTGTTCAACATTTATTCAACTACATTTATAATATGGGCACAACAAACAAGACAAAATACAGGGAGGGACGCTTTGTTACCTCGTGAAGCCGCCACACGTCCTGAGAAGATCCACAAACGCAACACCAATAAAACCGTCAACGTTGAGAATCAGGTTTGGTTTCTAAAGTAAAACAGAGAGAATTTAATGTTATAGTTATTTCATTGGTTCATTAATAAAAACAATGCCAGTTAAAACACACCTTTGATGTGGTAATCTTCTCTACATCCAAAGCATAATCCAGTAACTGTGTGGCGGTGAAATGCTGCTTCACAAAATCCTTCAGAATCTGAACTCGCATGTCCGGATTATTAATCTGAAATTAGAAATGACACAAAAATGTATTAGTTGCAATCATTTTTTTATTCTACATTATTAATATTTGTACTGTGAAATTAATATTGAGAAAACATTGTGTTTTAAGAATAGCCTGTCATTGTTACTTACAGATTTAACCCTGTGACCGATGCCCATGATGAGTTTGCCGTCTTTCTTCATCTTGTTGACAAACTCCATGGGCAGCATCCCGCTGTCAAACGCTTTACTGAATTGCTTTGCAGCAGCATCCAATGCACCACCAAAACGGTCACCCTGAAATACAAAAAAATTACATCACACATGAGGAACAGGATTAAAAACTCCTTACTTGCTTTCTCTTCTTCATCACCTCATTAATCATTTTCATTTATTTCTTAAATATATCTTTGATGGCTCTTTCTCGTATGCACAATATTCTGCTGATGTACTAAAATACTTTTCTGTGTACCAGTATATGCAAATAAATATTATTTTGTCATTTTGTCAGTCTTTACAGATTCGAATTAACTATTCAAAAGTACTAATTATATAGGTGTTACTAAGCTGTACTCACTATTGTTAGTAGGCCAGAGGTCAGACTGGAGATGAGGTCTTTCCCGGCTCGAGCACAGACAATGGTGTTGTGTGCTCCGGAGACCGCAGGGCCGTGGTCAGCTGTCACCATCAGACACATCTCTATGAACTGACAGGCGTAGCGAGGCAATCTAAAACATATGAGACACATGAGTTAAAACAGATACACCACAAAACAAACAAAAAGTCAGATGAAGGTTGTAATTTGCAATTTGTCTGGCAAAAACTGCATCATCAAATAAATTAAAATCAGAGTAACTACTTATTTACTCCACACTCTATCCCCGAATCTCTTCTAAACTAAGGCTCTTTAATTAGGTAGTTACTAAGTCTTAATACACTTTGTCAACCATTAATTCACCATTTTTGTTAATAACTAAGACTGTATTAATGCTTTACTAATGTGAATTAAGGTGTAGTTATTACAAAGTTATACTAACACTTTGCATACTTAAACAATATTATTTTGAAATATTAAATCCTACTTGAGTGTGAAAACCGTTCAATTCTTTATACATTGTTAATCTAAATTAATAATGTATAAAGAATGGTAAAGGCAAAAGCCTGTTTGGTGGCTTAAAATAGCTTGACTGACCTGCGTTGAAACCAAAGCAAGCCCAGCACTCCTCCAATGCCCATCTCCTCTTTAAACACTTCAGTGATGGGCATGCCGGCATAAATCAACTCCTGACCTCTCTCATCACAAATACTTGTCATAAAAGAGGCTGGTTTTCTAATCAGACCCAACTCCTGCATAAAAAAACCACAAACAATGGCCATACAGTTAAACATACAACACAACTGATCAAAGAGACAAACTTTAAATGGAAAATATGTATTATTTTAACTGTGTGTATTTAGCGTGGAGAAGCAGAAGATATCTGAGCTGTGACATTGCACATCAGGAAATCAAAATGTAGTGTTTGAAACACTACATTTTGATTTCAACTTACCCTGGCCCAGGAGTAATCCATTGGTACAGTAGGGGGCGGTACCTCCTCAGCAGGAACTATTGTCCCATTGGCTACCAGATCATTGTAAACAGTCCTGTGTAATAGAAAACAATATACATTTCAAAAATGTTAAAATCTAAATATGCAAAAACAAGTTGATTGCCAAAAGATCATACTTTATGACATCTCCCAGTTCATCAAAGCTCTTCGGTACATAGGCTCCGGCGTCCCTCAGGGCCTGGTTTTTGGCCACAGCTGTTTCTGAAGCCTGGTTGGCACAAGCTCCAGCATGGCCAAACTGGACCTGGACAAATAAACATTAGACATGAAACACAGTCTGAATATAACAAATGCGTGTAAAATGAAATTAAAACTCACCTCTGAAGAAAACATTGTGGCACACGTCCCAATGCACCAGCAAACTACAGGCTTTGTAATTCGGCCCTCTTTGATGCCCTGGCAGATCTTATACTCCTCTGTTCCTCCAATCTGCAGACAAATACAGAAAATAGCATCACACATGTAGTTTATTTTGTTATCACTTCCATAAAAGTGATCGGGCCATTTTTATTACATTTAACTAGACTAGTCATCAATTTATTTCTATTGTAAATTTAAACTTTAGATATAATGTATCAAAATACATTTATGGAGAATAAATTTACCACATGGTAAATAATATTTACAATTAAAGTATATTGTTGATGAAAATCAGAACAATAATGTTTTCTTTAATAACATTTTTATTTAATAATGCAATATTATTTTATGTGGACTTGACTCTCCTTAGTCCAGATAACATTTATAAAAATATATATTTTTTTGCAATTCAGTACCGGTTTTAAAATACATGTGTATATTAATTTTTTTACTGAATACATTTATGACAATGTGCTTTATTGCTTAGTGTGGATTTTACACAGAATATTATGTAAATTTACAGAAAGTTACTACTCTCCGAGCACCACGATCATCTTAACTCCTGGAGTGTCCTGGTATCGAAGCACATGGTCCATGAAGGTTGAACCTGGATATCTGGATTATAAAAGTAGATTAATTACAATTCAAGAAAAAAAAAAAAAAAGATAAATTTTTTAGCATTACCTGTCTCCTCCTATGGCCACGCCCTCGTAAACCCCATCAGTGGAGCGGGAGATGATGTTATTGAGCTCGTTGGACATGCCTCCGGAGCGGGACACATATGCCACACTGCCGGGACGGTAAAGTTTGGATGCCAGGATGTTGTCCAGCATGCCCCCAGTGTTACCGATCTTAAAACAGCCAGGCTTGATGCCACCAACCTGAGATGAGAATCAAACAGGTGTTGAGTTACTAAAGTGTCAGTTACTGCATTAAATACTTCATGAAAAGGCTTTCTGGAGAGTTGACTTATTCTTGTAAACTCTTACAGTTGCTGGGCCGATGATTGTGACTGCCTTCTCGTCGGCCATCTTGATCATTTTCCTGGTTAGAGCCTCAGGGATACCTTCAGCTATTATAGCTATAGTGTGAATCTACAAAAGAGTATAACAGGGGTTAATTTAGACAATATATAATAATCTTTACAATACAGACTGTAAAAAATGTTTTATGTGACAAATGTGTCAGAATTGAATTTACCAAAATTCTAAAGAAAATTGGGGTTAGATTAAAAATATAAAATATTAGCCAATATCTTTAGTGCACACAATTAGGCATTTACAAATACATCTACAAAAGAAATAGAATAGATTACAAAGCTCTATGTATGATTCCAAAAGGCTAGGATTACAGAGCACTGGTTTAGCACATACGTAAACCATTAATGTATGATAAGTGAACATTGAGAAAATACTGTTTGTATTGTAAGTATAGCTGATTCATTTGTTCATGTGTCATGTTATCTAAAGAGCCTCTAAGAAGCAGTTCCTTGCAACAAGCCATGCTAGCTGCTGATCAGCCTTTGGAGAAATAAAGTGCATGATTTATCGTTATCGCTGTTCATATCTTGAGTCCACAGTAAAACACCGGGTTCATGTCAATGTTTTAATACGACCTATGTGACCTATGAAATGAAGGGCTAAATTGTCGAGTATTAGTTCCTACTATATTTCGAATGTAGCAATAAACAATTTGGTGCTGGCTACTCCTTTTATACAGTTTATGGGGCTTAACATTTAGACCAACTGAAAATTCAGATGATTTTCAGCTACACAAGTGTACAGTGTATTTTACCTGTGTGAACTGCATAGCTTCCACAGTGCTGTCATAAGCCGAGCGCAGTGAGGCGAAGCTGATTAAAACGTCCACTTCAGGATGCTTCTTCATCGCATCGCCCATGTTTTTAAAGACTGGGATCAGGATCTCTTTGTGGCCCCAATAAAACTTCTGCTTGTGATCCCCACTGGAAACACATGCCAGCATAAAGAGTAAGAGTGCACAGATACAGAACAGAATATGTCTCTATATTTTGAGACGTACGTGAATGGATAGACCATAGCTGCTACAGAGGGCTCCTCTCGAGAACACACATAGTCGAAATCCAACATGCCCTGTACGGCTCGGGTCTGCATGCCCCACACAATGGTCTTAGTGTGCTTACTGAAAAGAGTGGTGGCTTTAGCTAAAAGGAAAACAAAGAAAAACATTTGATAAGAAACAGATATTAGATAAAATGCAAAGTAGTTATGATTTTTCAACAATACAAGTCTTGCAAGTATTTTTACTGCTGTGACAAATCTAAAATGATGCAACTTTTCCATACGGCGTATGGTTTCGACCAACTCACCACAAATTGGACACATGTGGTTATTGTTGCCTCACAGTGCATCACTGTGCATTCAAGTCAGACCTAAAACCATGAGCTTCCGCTATCACTGTGTTAGTTCAGCAGCCTTTCCTTCTTCATCTAAATAAATATGCTTTGATTGTCCTAATAAAGAGGAACTTACAGTGTTTATAAGAAAAGCTTAAGAAGAGTACGGGACCCTAGAGGTATGTGAGCTGTTTCAAAGAAGTACCAGTAATTGGAATAGTTCTCAGTCAGAGTCAAAATAAAGGTGGGATTAAAAACTTTTGAAAGCATAAAATGTTTTTGAAGCACATTTTTCAACCAACAAACACATTTTGACATAAATATTATAAAAAAAAATCTAATGGTTTTAATTTAATTATAGAACAAATAAAAAAAAAAAACAATAACAACAACAGTATACAATGTAGGTGTGAGACAAAGCTTAGGGGGTACTCATAACCAAAAAAGTTACCAGGGACATAATATGAAGCATGAAGGAATGCTTATGGGACCAGATCCAATAGCAAGGGGACATATAAGTCTATGAACAAACTAAAAAAGGGGAAAAAAGGAAGAGAAACTGGCATAATCTGGGAGTGAGCAGATGGAAGTGAGTCACGCCCATCCATACCTCCAGAGCAGCCTGAAGAGGCTTGAGCTTCTGTGACCCCACGAGACAGAAAATCAACAAAAACAAGCAAAAAGAACAGAAAGAACAGTGAGTGCATATGTAACTTAGAACATATTAATAATATTGAAACAAGAGAACATCACACTTGTCCCATCCTAAATACAGAAAAAGCAAGGATCACAGATCATCTACCATGCAAAGCGCTGCTAGAGCATGCCTTTAGTGCACTGCTGTGAAAAGAGTTTTGAGGACTTCACTGAAACTTTAGTACAGCATTTGTCTGCATAACACACAGCAAAGTGGATGCCAATTTTGTAAAGTTGTATTCACATTGGTTTAATTTTACCCAAGAAAGTCCGGAAAATATAAATTACCCCATCACATCTGCTTCTTAAGTAATTATCAGTAATTACATGTTTCCAGAGACTTTATTCCGGAAATGGCTGTTTATCCATTGAGATATGACAATCACCTTTAAATGTAGTACTAGCGATAGCATTTCTTTCTTTAGCATAAACACTTCACTCTTATTGTTCACAGTAGGAGAGTTTCTCTCTTTTAATCAAGAATTAGATGAAGCAACTTCAATCCAAAACAGCCTTCATGCGGTTTGATTTTCTTTTACCACAACAACAGGGATGTACTTCTGTGTCATGTTTAACCTTATGCATAAACACAATCAAAAATAATTTGATTGAACAATGATCTATGGCAAATTGGAGAATGATTTGAGGCAAAAAGTAATTTAATTCAGTTCAAATCAGAACATAAAATAAACTGTTTAGTAAATTTACTAAAAAAAAAACATAGTCCAAATCACAGACATTCACACGGGACTAGAATTACCTAAGGACCTCAGAATTTGACAAATTGCAGTAAGTAAATTCAAGAGAAACTTACAGACACGTTTTACAGACTTTTGATAATCAAATAGAAACACATACATGTTCATAGTTGTACATTTTACCTGAGGTCCTGGGGTAAAACTAATCCCATGCAAATAGGGTTTAAGTCACTGCATCCTCATGGGACAGATTATCAAAGGTGATTATGAATGTCCATTCAAATATTGTTCAAAACAGTAAAAACACCCATGTGATGCAGACATGTAAAGTCACACACCTCTCCGGACACAAAGGGGCGCTACAGGCAGCCGGTCTGAAAATCGCACAAGCTGATGCTGTGATCCACACTGGCATGGCACACCCTTCACTTACCTTTCCAATCGCTCGTGACCACATTCTTCAAAGGCCACAAAATAGAATGGAGCGAATCTTAAGTGAGAAATGCGTACGAAACACGAGGTGAATGGGCAGTTTTTGTGGCAAAGCAGGACGAGGGAGGACAAAAGAAAAAAATGACACGGTAAAAGCAGTAACAGCGTTCGAGGAAGGAAAGACAAAAAAAGGCAAGGATAAGAAAAAATGAAAAGCAGAAGTGTGTGAGTACATTTGAGGCCATACGTGACAGTAGTGTGCTAAAGTCTATGATTAAGTTACCTGCTGGAACACCTTTGCACTTCTTGGCTGGACAGGAGTCATTAGTTGCCCTCGTTTCTGAGAAAGAAGCCGTCCGTGTGCAGCAGGGGTCTACAGAGTTGCAACAATGACACAAATAAGCAAAGCTTGCCTTAATAAACAGCTTTGATCATGGACAACAATCTGACCCCACACACTATACTTGATACACAGTGCAAAAGGCATGCTGAGCACCGGTTTTCCTCAAAAAGCTTGGATTCTAGGCTTTTATATTATGACACAATTGGCAAACACAAGGTCCTCAAGACTTTATAAGTCTGCATATAAACTTGTACTGAAGGGTAAAGTGCAGAAAATGTAAACGAGATAAAATCCTTACCCATGGCTCAATACTATGAATAATCATTCAGTAGTCAGTAGTGACAGTGACTGAAACTGTTTCAGTTCATACTTTTTACCAAGGAATGGGATAAGATCTTGTGAGATAAAATTGCCACGAGATTGTGCACATTTGAAAATGTATCTTGTGAAAAAGCAATGCTTGAAAATCTACACATACTGTGAAAAAAAAATGTTGAGGCCAGTGAACTAAACCAAACTAATTTTCACTATAAATTACCGATACGTTAAAATCTTGTCTTTTTTTGTTCTTGTGAAACTAACCTTTTCTTTTGTGGGAATGGCCCATCTCTAATAAATAAGTGTTATTACCCATTACCTTTGCACTGCTGCTAGCATTGAGCAGAAAGTTGGCAGTATGCGCGTCCGTTGGCGGCTGATGAGGGATCTCACGGTGACCCAAAGCCATTCCAACTATAGCTGTCATGTGGGTCTCTGTACCGAAAACATGGATGGGAATTCCAGTGGTTTTACCTGCACAAAGCAAAATGTTACTTTATAAAATCAAAAACCTACTTAAAAATAGCTAAACGCAACTCACTCACCAACTTCCCCCATGACTCTGAGGCCTTCCTGATAGTTTGGACCTCCACGTCTAACAAAAATTGTCACCTCATGCTCTTTGAGAGGTTCTTGGTAATCTTTGATGGCTCTAACAATACCCTAAAAACAGAAAATCTTGAGTAATTTGCTGCTTTAGCAATATAAACTAGTCTATGCCATTAACTGACTTTTTACAGAAATTGTCAACATTCCCACCTTGAATGTGGCTGCTACATTGGTAAAATTAGCAATACTCCCTCCAATGATCAGCACTTTCCCTTTAAGAGACAAAGAAAAGGACATGTTTACAACAGAATTTGTAGATCTACAAAACCAGTTCCAGCTGTTGAAATGTTCTTCTAGGAACACAGTGTAATTGTGTCTTGAGGTGAACTGAAATAACCCAGCTTATATCAGCTAGAGTAAACATATTTTTGAAAGTAAGGTCAACCTAATAGGGCATCAGTTAAAGAAAGGCGTCACTTTTTGTTCCTTCCTCACCTTCTGGATGTTTTTCTCGGGTCATGAGTGACAGAATGGTCTTTGCGTAGTCGTACGTTTGTTGTTCACTGGGAGCGCCTGAGTATTCACCGTAGTTTGCCAGCTCATCTACTCCGCCACAATCACAAATGGTGTCACTGATGAGACAAAAAAAAGTTTTGCAATTACAATTACTGTTTTACAATTAATATTTTATGAATTCCAGTACAATATTCTTTATTCATTTCAAATTCTAACGATTGAAAATGTCTTTTGCTTGTTCCCATATTAAGGGAAACCTATCAGAGAGACAAATTACTGTTTAACTTAAGACTTTAGAAGTTCATCTTTGAGGCAGGTTTTTGCAATAAATTGTGCTAATTTTACAAAACTTTAATGTAAAAAACTTATAATATGCTTTGCCTTGTGTATTTAGCGATAAGCTATACATTATGAAAAAGATAATAACAAAATAATAACAAAAATAATACAGCAATAGCAGTTTTTACCTGTAAACTACTGAAGCCCCTCCTCCAGCCACCATGGTCCAAATCCTGCCTCTAGTATTGAGTAAAGTCAGTTTGAGACTGGCTCCACTCTTTGCATCCAGATCTGCGATATAAGCCTCCTACAAATGACATAATTGTGTTTAGAGCTGCCTTAATGATCCCATAATGAAGAGACTGCAACATAACCTAATTAAGCTTTCACCTCTGGGTAAGCCTCTCTGCCGAAAGGGGGCGGGAACTCCACATCTCCCCACTTGGCTTTACAGATGTAGTCTGCAGTGGCGTCAATTTTAGCTGCCATGTCCAGGATGTAGACGCCATCATGAGTGACCACTGAAAACACAGTGTTGTGTCATAGATGTACGCCTGTTCAAACTACAATGATCATTTCAACCATTTAAACAGAAAAATGTAAGCAGCTGTAAGAACACCTGTTCAATAAATGAGCGTTTGATTTTTTTTTTTTTTACATTATTCGCTCTGTGGTCTTTGACAACCTCAATAGCTTCTGTAGAGCTCATTATGCCCATAGACTGACAATGGGTCTTTGCCTCAACAACTTCCTTACTTTGTGTAATGATTTGTGTGTGTGTAGTGTGTAAGTGGGCATGGATGGGTGAGTAGTTCCTTGATTTAATACACTTAGTGTGCCTTGAATGGGAAAGAGCTGCATAAATAGAGACCATTTACCTATTTCTAACTACCGGTATTTATAATGCTCTCATGCACAAGACAAATTCATTTTGTAGCAATAAAAGGTTCATTTATTAAGACTGGCCACAACAAAAGAGGACTCTGAAATGTTCCATTTTAGAACACAGCACAATTCCAAAACTTGAGGGAGTCTGTAATGTCCAGCTAAGCTGTTGCTAAAGTATCAAATGTTGATTTTATTAAGCGTATTCAAAGGTGTTTCAGAGAACCATGGTCAAGATGATACTTTTTAGATGATCTGATCTGATCTACAGCACACGTCTTTAGTCAATCACAGTCATATTTGACAGTACTGGTCTGTGCATGTGTGTGTATTTTCAGTGGAATTAGGCAGCCAGACAGAAATTCTTAATAACAAATTAATAAACCCAAATTAATGGCAAAGTTTTTAAAAGTGTTTTAAGAGTCAACCTTTGTAAATTACCTAAAGGGTTGATTTCCAGGTAAGTGAAGAAGAGATCTTCGTACAAACTGAAAAGGCCGACTATGAAACTTGCCAACACTCTGAGAAAATAAACAAATGATATGTGAATGGCGACATTATTACAAAGCAACTTTAGGAGAAAGCCAACTGCTCCAAATGCTCGTACCCTTTTCTTCATCTGGAACGTGTGTGAGTAGCTCATTTGTGACTTGCTCCTCGTCTAGTTTCTCATCCACTGACACCATGAGCCTCAGGGCCTTGCTATCCACGTCCCCGACCTCCACGCCGCCCTCGTGGTGGAACAGAACATGGTCACCCTCACGAGTAGCATAGATGCACACGTAAAACTCCTCCTCCTGGAAACAGCACAAGGAAACATTCACAGAGTCAGTCAGTGAGCCAAAAGCAGTGGACGCATTTCAATAGTGTCCCAGGACATTTAGAGTTCCGCATGAACAGAGTTGGCAAAGTTTACCTGTTTATGTGGAACGAAGGGTTCAATGAGGAAGTGTTTCAGCACACCCTTGGCCTTGCCCACCTGACAAAGAAGAGGAATCAAAACAAAGTTAGGACAAACAATCTTGCTTTTTCCACAAAAATAAAGATACATTTGCTATGAAAAAGGAGAATAGCTATAAATTGTGCTGTTTTAAGAATAAATTCCCCGTCAAGTTGGGCAAAAGGGGCCATGCTGTAGCTTAGCACTTAATAAAGTACATTGCATCTGAAGATTTCAAAATTGAAGATATTTTGTTCCACTGAAGCTTGAGTTCATTGTCTCACAAAAGATGATGCTACTTCCTGCTTTCTATTTGTGCCTAAAGCAAAGCATGCAGAACCACTTTGTATAAAGAGCAGCATGCATGTGCGTGTGTATGTTGGACCAGAATAGACCCCCTCCTCCAGCAGCATTGCATAACCTCCCACTGGACAAGAGTGTGGCTTTGAGTAGACGCTAGCTACATACGGGTCAGCACTATAGAAATAAGCCATGAAAAGTTGTATTTTTTACATTTAGAGAAAACATGCCTGATCAGTTTAGATTACTTGAAAATGGCAATCAAGATTAAGATTGTGACAATAGTGATAGTCCAAATAGAATTGTTCAGATACAAGTCCTTCATGGTTCCAATTATGACACAAATGATCACAAGTTAAAGGCACTGTACCTGATTTCTTAACAGAAAATCACAATCAGTTTTGCACCAGTAAAAACATACTAGGTATCTATACAAGTTAAAATAGTTTGAAGTGTGCCATTTACATTTAACAATACACCATTTTGGCCTTTAAAACTCAGGAAGTGCACTTGTTTTTGTTTTCAGCATGAGCACGCTCACTTTAGCATTCCAAAACGGTTGGTGAAATAAGCACTCAATAAAATAAAGACTCAAAGGCATATATGCTGTGGTCACTACTTACTGTGGTCTCTTTCATGAGTCTATCTTTGAGCCAGTCTTTGACCCCCTGCAGGTCAAGGTTGATGCCCACGAGCCCCAGCTTCCCACGTCTTTTTATGAGCTGGTCAGGCTTCACAACTAGTTTCTGTAAACCAAAAACATAATCAAAACCATCACAAATTATGCTAACTTTGATTGCTTCATGTTAAAGAGACTAACTTTGTGTACACTTTAAACAAACAACGGTGATTATTCACACTTTTTGCAACATTCAAAGCTAGTGTAATACAACTACTTAAACTTGTTTACATTTTTGGAAAACTGTTACATTTTCAGATTGGACAAGAGTTACTTTTAGTAGCTTTTATCCAAATCTAACATGATAATCAGCAATAAACTAAAATGACATATTGTGCTTCTGCTATTGTACTAATTTATGAGTGAAAAAATTTAATTACTATAGTGAGCTAAAACAACTTAATAAAATGTCTGCTTTGCTTTCTTTTCAAATGTGCCTAAAAGGTTCAGCTGTGTTGGTGCCATAATCTAATTACGGTACACAGAATAAAATGTGCAGCAAGTTAGTAATGATTTAAACAGTAGAAATGAGCCATCATCAATTCAGAGGATCAGTGAAATATAACTCTAGTTTACTAACTTTAGTCGATTAGTCACTTAATCGATGAATGGACTCTTAATCAACTAAAGTTTCTATTAGTCATTGAAAGTTTTATTTATATTATAAGGATTTGTATTGAAGCGCAACAAAAATAAGTGAATCAGCTGAAAATTTTAGACCAATTTATTGCTCTAAGCTGCCTTTTTTATATAAATACAGTTTTCTTTAAACAGTCTGGATCAGACAAATGGTCGGTTGAAAACACCCTTTTAGCCTCATAGCCTTTGCCACACCCCCTTTTTAGGCAATTAATCGGTTGATGAGACATGTTTCATTTGACCAAGAATTTTGCTGATTGACTGCAGCACTACAGTGAAACAGGAACTGACAGTTGTCATAGAGTTCTGTCTTTAGAGATTACTATAAAAAATAAACTTTTCTAAAAATCAACTTCTCATTGTAGATGTCCTATAATAATACTTAATCAAATAGAAATAGGCAATGACATAATGTAGTAAAATGTGATAGATATTTGAATTTTTTAAAACAACAGAATGATCTTTGTTGTACCTCTGTAAGCAGCCAGGGGTGCTCTTGTGTGAGGCGGTCCCAGTCTGTATCGGTGGTGACTGTGGCATATTTAAAGCGATTCTGAACAGCAGCAGAGGTGCAGATGTATTTGTACAGAAACTCTTTGCCCGTTTGCTCAGAGATGGCTTTGGCCGACATGGTGCCGCAGGATTGTACCCTGGAGAAATATTGATAAATCAATCAGGAGTGACAGAGATAAAAATATACAAGGCATAAGACTAACAAAGTTATGATAGAAAACACTGAACAAATACATGTAAATGTCACAATTAGCAATCTATTCTAAGGAAATTATTGAAAATTATTAGGAATACAAATTTCATGTAATATATGAACGTATCTTCATGTTTCATGGACATTTTTATTTTTAGGCCCAACAAATACACAAAAGTAGTTTTTATATTACATTACAATATAAACTGTTTGAAATGAGTTAAAGTTTACTGAGATTATAAACATGTAATAAAAAATGGATTAAAAGTCAGTTAAAATTTGAGTTAAGCCTCGATGGAGCACTTTTCTTTATTTGTGGAAGGACAACAAGCTTCATCTTTTTTAACCTTAATGTGTCAAAACGACACACAAAACATTGGACGATTGACACAATCTTCACATTACAACTCTCAATTATTCATTGATTGAATTCATTCATTGTTGCAAATATTACACTTCAAAATTAAAGACATGAAAATATGATGAGTCATGAACAAGTACCTACATTCAACCTGCAGATGTGACAACATGCCACACAAAAACCTCAAATGTGATATAGCTGCAACTAACAATTGTTTCAATGACTGATTAATCTATTGATTTTTTAAAAAGAATTGATTAGTTGTTTAGATCACGAAAGGCCTATGAATGAGATTTTTTACAACATTTGACCGATATGAAGCCAAATAATGCACTTATTATTTTTTTTTTTTGAGTAAATACTGCTTTAGAGTCATGTAACCTCTTCTCTCAGTTCATGACAGGGTTTGGAGTTTGTGTATAAGATAAGCAAATCATGAATTTGATTCTTTTAGTTGGGGATCATTCCAATAATTGATTAGCTGGAGTCCTGAATGTTTTAATCATTCATTTAATTATTTTTTATAATTTTGTAAAAATGTTTAGCCGTTATTTTTAGGCAGTGTGAAGATAAATTAACGCAAATTATAGTATCATAAGACTCTTCCAAGTAATAAAAAACACAGTAAACGTCATGAGGACTGAGAGCTGCACTCTGAAAACTGTGTGCAAATAGTTACTCTGCCCAGCCTTTCATCAACAAAGGCATTGAGTAAAACAATAAATTCTTGTGGTTATAGTTTAACATTTAAATGAATAAAACATGACAAAGTTTCATAAAGTCAGGGATTTACAGAGAATTTGGTTATATAATAATTGTGATTATTCAGATAATATAACCATATGAACTAAAAATAAAATAAAATTATAAATATTTGAGAATCAAAAACTGAATTACTAATCATTTATACAATACAATCCTCTCTATGGCAATTAATGTCACTACAACTTTATTATTTCAGAAATTTTCAGTCTTAGTGAAGGTAAATTCACATTTGTTTGGTCATTGTGTCATTAACTGTGAATAATCAAATTGGAAGATGTTTTTCCTCTCACTAACATGATAGTACATTTGATAGAAAACAAAGAAGACATCAGAGAACTTGTAATACATGTTTCAAACTACATTGGGGCATGTTGTCAGACCTGCCCGACAAATTTCACATACATACAAATGTTATCCTACATTTAAATGAAATCTCACGATGACCTTGTGCTTGAACTTAAAACATAGCGTCCAAAAGACACAACAATCTTCCACCTCGATCCAAACCGGTTCTTATAACATTTCAATGAACCAAATAAAAAGCAAGATATCAACATAGCTTATCTCCACTGGTTAAACTAACTATAAAAGGTCTTTTGTTACAGAAATAGAATGAAAAGTAACACAGTTTATGGGATTTATTAAGTGGTAGTTTAAGAATGTGAGTAAACGAAAGACCTCTTGCACTACATTCTGGATTTAGCTTAGCACCAGTATATCCTGTCATGCTTTCAGGGGCAGATGTCCCAGTATTTAGACAGACATAATCCACTGGTCCAGTCCATTGTCTGAAGTCATTCAACTGTAAAGCAAGTGCCATCTAAAGGTGGAAATGCAAAGTAACATGGTGACAGAAACCAGTTGTTTCATTAGCAATTAAACTTTACAAAAGAGACGCCTAAAAATAATTGCTGTTTAAGGTTGTCTGGTGCATAATAGGTGTGTATGTAAAGATGCATTATAGCTTTCAAGTGGTGAGCTGCATACTTGTTTTCATGAAGATGTTCAGCAGCATTTATCTCATCTCTTTAAACTCCTAAATTAAGCAAATTGCAGTAAGTGAACACGCCTCACCACAGATCTGACATGTAATTTGGTCTTGTGGCATCACCTAACTTTGTGGATTTGGATAAATTTCTAGGTAATACAACTGTTACATTAGCAAGCAAGTGAAGTACCTACTACAGCAAGAAGTTACAGTATATAAATCAAAAATGTATAAAAAAGTATGAAGAGGAAGTTCTGTTCAAAGTGGCAAATCACTTATCTTTATTTAGTTAGTTTTTTGTTTTGTTTTATTGTTCAGCTCTACACTTGTGTCACAGAGTTTGAATTATTTTGGAATAATTGCAAGTAAATAAAAGCAGTGAGCAGAGTATTTTCTGGATACTCTTGCCACAAATGAAGAGGATTACAATGCACGTAGAATTGAAATTAAACTCTTGAAAGAGCTAATAGTATCATTATAGCGCTGTTAGAAGCTCATGAAAGTAAATTTACAGACTATGTCCCCTTTAATGTGAAGTCAGATCGTGACACAAAGCATCTTCACTTGTAACGTTACTACTGTATGAATGAACTCATTTGTCAGGCTACGTCACCTGCACCAACTGTGATAGCATCCACACCACACCCACCTCTGCAGACTGGACAAGCTAGCCAGACCAGAAGTTCAGAACTGACTTCTAAATAAAAGAAGAGTATTGACGAAAAAAAGAACAGCATTGGTGGAAAATCAGTGAATACAATGAACAAAGATGGTGCAACAACAAAGAGCAGCATTTGCTGTGAATTGAGCCAATCTACACACCCACTAATTCAAACTGGGTTGTTATAGCAATTAATTAATCTATACATACTTGATTTAAGGTAGACTGAGAAGAGGTACTACCCGTGTCTTGATCTGTTGACGTTTTTTGTCCTAAGCGGTGAATCCTGAGCATCAGTGGCTAACCCAAAACTCCTGACACAGGCTAACTGTGCTGCTGTTAGCCAACTGCTAACCAGACTAGCGCACAGACACTAAACAATCAAATAATCTACAGATAAAAATGCATTACCTTGTCACTCAAAGTAGTACCTTCACGGCTGCCCGCGGCGGTGTCCTGTTTTAATAACACAGAAACACTTCTCGTACCGGAGTCTGCAGCTGCCACCTCACTCTTCAGTGTCGCACCATAATCTGGTCCGAGCGTTACAAGGCTCCGCACGTTCTGATTGGCTCAAAGCAGTCACAAGGTGATGTCACCACGCCCACCGAAATCTGACAGCCTTCAACTGATGTCTTTAACAGCTAATGAGCCATCATCTGTCACCATGAGCAATTATATCATTATTAACATTTATTCAACTGTTGTTTCAGTGAATTACATCTTGCATGCATATTTTTCGTATGTTATGACATTTTGTGTAAGATTTGGTGGAGGATCTATAATCAGCTTTTATCCACTCTATTACATTGGAATGTTATATAGAATTGTTTTATATTTTGATAGAATGTAAGAAAGCATATTTTTATTTAAAAAAAAAGCACCCAGAGTTAAGATAATTTTAGATACATGTTTATGCCAAACAGCTAGACAACATCACCATGGAGACTCACAAAAATGGATGGCATAAAAGTACAGAGCACAAAATGGGATAAAATACTACTGCAGTTAAATATGAACCCATCAATGATAGAAGTGGAACACACAATTAAAGAGATCTTCTAAAATATGACTGTAAAATAAAATGAGTGCACTTTTTATTATGCTGTGAAAAACAAGATATATAAACAGACAGAAATGACTCTGTATAGTAGTTGTAAAAGACATTTATTTTGCCTTAAGAAAATGGTTATTACAGTGTCACATTAAAATGACATTAAGTGATAAATGATGAATGTTTACAACCTGGTGGCCCCTAGAACATGGCGGTGAGAGCAGTGAAATGCAATGGCCATACATGCATACATTTAGTACAGGAGTTCGATTAGGATCACTCCTTCATGCTCAGGATTCATTTCTGAAAATTACAAACACCAGGTGAGGCTATAATCAAGGTAGGTTTGAAGGTTGGTCAATTTTCCTTCACATTTTGTAAGATATTTAGGGTGGTATTTATCAGATTATTGTAAGGCACCACTTTGCACAATTGGGTCATGGTTAGACTTATTTTGGCCAAATCAAAGTTAAAGTAAAAGGGGTATGATAGGAATAACTGGACATGAAGTGATTTAAATGAGAAAGAAACAATGGAAAGCTGTAATGGGAGGCATGATGTCATAATATATAGTACAATAAATACAAATATAGCGGAGGAAGACTGAGGAAGATTACGCACAGTACATTCAAACAGGAATAAGACAAAACCCTGCAGATCAAGTGTAATTCTGGCAAAGCCTGCCATTAAAACCTGGACCACGGCTGTCCTGAGGTCAGAGGTCAGATGTGACAATTAACATTAACAACACATTGCTCCATTGATACATTACCGTCACGCTATTGTTTTCAATGCATTCATTAATTTCCTTATTGTACACTACAGATTAAAATAATAAAAAGTGGAGGCGGGTTTTTTGTGTCAGATTTGGCAACAGTAACCAATACCACCCCACAAAAGCACCCCAAATTTCAATGTTAAAACAATATAGAACCTCGACATAGTCCATCTCAATGTCGATTTAAATGTAGTTTTTGTACTGTAGTTCAAAAAAATTAAAATAAAAATGGTGGTGAGATTTGGAAAAGCATTGTGTTGTCCACAAGAAATAGCCTTTTCCCTTCGGTTTTCAGCCAAATTGGAAAAAAAAGTTTCCATTATCTGAAGAAAAGAAAAAAAACACAAAGATTAACATAACAAACAATCTTTGAGAAAATTATCAAAAAGATCTAACAAAATACCTGGACTAGAGTCAAAGGAGAAGCCACCGCCATGACCTCCAAAGAAAGCTCTGAAAATGTTGTTTGCATCAAAATCTGTAAAAAACAAACAAAATCAAAAACAGTGTGTTTAGTGGCAAAGATCAGTTAAGGACATAGTCATTTTCCTCCCGTTGTAGAATGAGATTGTTTTACACTGGGGCACCCTCTAGTGGACAATACATTTTCTATCTGTTTTTCCGTGTATACACAGGAAGGCTCAAAAGTCATAGATTCCTTACTTTTGATAATAACTAACACATGAGGTTCCTACAACTAAATCTATCTTACATGCACCAAATGTGATTATGCATAGGCCACATGAACAACAAATTATAATTCAATGATCTTTGCACTGTCAATAATATCTAAACAATGCATAAATAATGAGCTATTATAATCTGTCTGTAAATGTCTTATGCTGCCTTCATTTGATATGGGAATTATGGTAAATACCACATCCTGAGAAAGAAAAAGCATATGAAGCCCCCTCATGGTAAAAAAATTAAGCTTTCACTGCCACCAATGGGGTGGACAACAACAAAAGAATATAAATAATCACTTGTTAGCAAATATCTGCAAAATTCAATGGCAGATGGCACATGAAGGCAGCGTTAGGTAAAATCTACAATTAAATCTATAAAAGTACCTACATCTCCTTCTCATTTATTAATAGGTTGTGTTCACGTGACATCACAACATTCTATAGCCAGACAGATGAA
The DNA here is from genome assembly GCA_038363315.1 of Mugilogobius chulae. NCBI lineage: Eukaryota > Metazoa > Chordata > Actinopteri > Gobiiformes > Gobiidae > Mugilogobius > Mugilogobius chulae. The sequence goes on along the minus strand of CM076401.1, from coordinate 31,126,053 downwards.
GGGTGACCAAAAACCAATATTCACCAGATTAAACATTTGTGAAATTACCTTTTTAATTACACTGTTAATAATATGAAAATCTGCCCATCATCTGGCCTTAAGACATCACCAGACGCAATGCAACCTATTTCCTGTGTTAAATACAAACTGTTTTTTTTAATTTACCTCTTGCGTCACAGCCGCCATCATTATCCAAGTCGTGACCGTTGTCATAGCGCACCTTTTTCTTCGGGTCAGAGAGAATAGTGAACGCCTCGCCTACTTCCTTAAATTTCTTTTCCTCTTCTTTCTGAATTTCTGGTGTTGCGGCACTGTGACGATCTATAATACAAAACAACCTAAATAAAATGAAGCTCCTATAAATGCAACTTGTTCATGTAACTGGAAAAACAGTCGTACCTGGGTGATGCATGAGCGCTCTTTTCCGATAGGCTTTTTTGATTTCATCATCTGTGGCGTTTTTACCCACACCCAGCACTTTGTAGTAATCTTTTCTTTTGCTTTTCTTTAGCTCCAACTGTGCTGTTTTCAGTAGATGTTTGTGTTCTGAAAAATTATGCATCAAAAGTGTGAAAGAGTTAAAAGAGATGCATTTTACAAAACTGAACTTTTAATTTAATACATTTAAATTTCTGGTTTATTGAGCAAAAACAGGGTAGTGAATCTGTTTTTTAATAAGTATTGATTTCAACAGCATAAACAATATCTGGTAATATTAATAGAGTGTTTTTAGTTTCAATTCAATATTCACAATCATACATGCAAATTTTTTACATTACAATTAGACAAAAATTACTAAAACATCCCATAGCATGATATAAAACTGATTTTTAGTCGTACAGATTATTCGAAAGGATGGTTTTATTTTTTATTTTGATGAGATGATGGAAGTTATTTAACATATACAAAAATATTAGCTTTTATTCAAACAGAAGCTCACCTGATGTCTTTTCTGTCTGATAGACCTTCTCATAGTCTCGCACAGCCTCTTCATATTGCTCTGTGTCCATATAACTGTGGATGACAAACTCACCAGTCACAAATCTGCATAATTATAAAAACAATCATTAGTCTATAAAGTAAAAACTTTACCATTGTGCTCTTCTTAAGTAGGCCTTTATGTAAGTGTCATCAAGCTTGATGGCACTAGTGCAGTCGTCAATGGCTTGGTCTAGTTTTTTAAGCTATAAATAATGACATTATTAGGTCAAAAGAACATTTGAACGCAGCACAGTGCAACTAGAAGGCTTACTTTAGCTCCTGCAGTGGCTCTGTTGCAGTACAGCTTTGCGTTGGTCTTTATGTTGTTGGGGTCTATTGCAAGTGCTTCTGTGTACAGTTGGTGCGCAGCTTCATAGTTACAGTTCTTGAACGTCTGGTTGCCTTCTTCTTTCTTTGCTTTCAACGCTTTAGCATTCTGTTGAAAACATTGCATGTACAGTATTATTGCAAAGCAAGACAGACATTATTAGTTTTTTAAATCACATTTTTTACCCTGCAGGCTAGACGAGCCTTTTCATGGTCTGGGGCCATTCGCAAAGCCTGGACAAAGAACTGTACGGCTTTGTCAATACAGTCCTCATAGTAAAGACAAAGACCTCGCACATATAACGCATCTGCATTTGTAGAGTCCATGCGCAGAATATCACTGAAAACAAAAAACAAATAAACCTAAATGTTATTTTTAAGCAAGATGAAACAAAACACATCTTCCGTGATGTCTTTGATGAGATAACAATAGTTTACCATAAATTGAGAATTAGCATTTATGGTAAACTACAAATGCTAATTTGTAAATATATGTTCCCAGCTATACCTTGCAACAGACTGGGCTTCTGGATATCTTCCAAGCAGAGCCAAACACTCTGCTTTAAGGATTTTGAAACGATGGCAGGCTGAGGCCCAAGAGAGAGCTCGGTCCATGCAGTAAACAACCTTCAATAAAACACAATGCTTCAGTGCTTAGAAACAAACTCATTACATGATTTAAGATTCTGCAGTTTATTACCTTTCTGAAATCTCGTTTATGAAGCTTGAGTCTGCCATTCGCTCCAACTCCATTATTGCAGATGCATTTTTGTTCTAAGATAATCAAAACAAATGCTTCAGTCAAATTAAGTTTAATTTATCTGAATTGTTACAAGTCACGATGTTAACACAAAGCATCACCTCCTGCAGGGCCTCTCTGTTGCTTGGCTCCAGCTCCAGCACTTTTTGAAAGGAGCGACCGGCAGCCATGGCATTTCCCAAAGACAGGTGGCACTTGCCCTCACGTAGATGACCCTGTGGGAAAGAGTGGGAACATTTAGTTAAAAACAGTTTTTGGGTAAAATTATTCAATGGATCACTTTCTACACGTTATTCTCTGGAAAGTAGATAAATACTTAGGGGGCTTAACATAAAAAAAAAGATTCAATGACTGAATTTGAAAATTAAGTGAAACCTGCCTTCATAAAACAGTCGTCTAGCCGCACAGCCTGCTGGGAGTCCTCCAGCGCCTCTCGAAAGCGACACAGCATCATCAGGGTGGCTGCTCTGTTCCCATAATAACTGGCATTTTTGGGGGAAGCATCTAAAGACAGAAATTCATCAGTTTTCAAGGCAAAGTTGATATAAATAAAACTCAATAAAATCAGTACAAATAGGACTATTACCAATGGCCTTGGTGTAGTAGTTAAACGCTTCAGAATAATCTTTGTTAATGTAGAAGGCATTTCCTTGCTCTTTGAAGCCTTCAGCTTGTCTGGAAAAGATGTGTAGAAACATAAAAAGAGAACATTACAACAAATAAATAAAAAATCCTCAAACACTCCATAGCAAATGGGGCAAATAACCTTAAAGTGCAGTTTAACTAATTGATAAATGGAAAATTTGTCAGCAAAATTACAAATCTAGTAAATGCTTGTTGAACAATCAACAACCCTCAAAACGTGTCTTGGAAAAGAGATTTCAAGACAGGAGCAGGAAAATAATACCAGGAAGACAACAAGGAATGTGTTTTGCATAAAATTAGTTTTTAATGAAAAGAAAAAAAGAAATATGGTTGTAAATATAGTTGATGTTATTAAGCGCCAAAAGACTCAGACGTTTTGCAATCCTAATCTTATTGATTAGTCAATCACTAGATAAGCCAATTTAGTAAAATAACAGTAAGTAGCAGCCCCCAATACAACCTATTGTTACAAATCCAGACTGATTTACTTGACTGCAATATTCTGAAGGCCTTTTACACACTCCAAACCTCAATGAGATCGTCGAGTGTTGCAACAGATTATTACTGATAATATGACTGTAGCAATTATTTTTTCATTTTATTTATTTCATATAATTCATAAACATCTAAATGTTAGAACCAAATGTGGAAACACTGATAAAATGCTTCTCTGCTCATTTAAATTTTAATAGACAAGACATATAATGACTAAACAAATTATTTTGCCTATCTATGCAAGGATTTAACTATGAAAAAAATAATAATGGTAGAACTGTAATCTTTAAAAGTAGACTGCATAAGATTTTTGGGATCTCCATGGAGGCATGCAGCGCTACCAGACCAAGCTAAAAGTCAGATCTGTGGAGAGGGAAATCAGTTTTAAATATATGTTAAAAGGCATACTAGGGGAACTTGTAGGCAAAGCAAAAATATCACCATGACATGGAGCCATGCAGAGGGCGGAGTCACAACCAGAAAAGTTAGTGCACCCTTAGCAGAGGGCAACAAGATATTTCATAACAAAGACAACAATATTATGAAATCAAAATGTCAAACGTTAACATTAAAACTTTATATTTTGTTTGTAAATATTGTAATATTAATTTCAATCTAAATAATGACCCTGATGACAATGATAATACTACAAAAAACTAATAAAAAAAAAAAAAATCATATATAGTTGTTTACAGTTGTCAAAATTTCCTGAGGTCATGTTACTCTTGACATGAGCTCTGAGCTGTTTTGTAAAGCTAAGGGGTTGAAGAATGTGTCCAAAGCTGATCTTAAGAACTTTCTAGAAACACGAACACGAAATGTAAGTAAAACCGGCTGTGTTTCTCTCGACATGAATCTCACTTGGAGTTTTAGGTCAAAAAACAACATATAAACACAGATAAGTTACTGTTCTATCCATATTTTGAGGAAATGTTAAATATATTAGCTAAATCCCTGTAAACATATACCGAGTGCGTGGGGTGTGTTTAGATAAATCCAGATTTACTGAAGAGGTTATTGGATTATTTCTTAATAGGTTTCAATGAAAGGTATCTGAACAATTATTTTCAGAATCATGAAATAGATAGAGTAGGCTTTGTGGTTTAACGAAGATGTTTTATCTCCCGGTTGTTTCGACAGAGGTGGAATGTGTGTCACGGTTAATCGCGCTGATCTTTCCATCTACCGCCTAATTTTACGCTCTAAGTCGATCTGCGGACAAAAAGACAATAAAACACACAGCATTTTGAGTATTTACCGCTCTAAATCGCCCGCATTGTGTATTTGGGGCTCCGTTTCAACCGGTACGTCGATGTCAACAGCGGCCATTTTTTCTGGAAAGGACGAGTGCGGCTGACGTCACTACCGGTACAGTCTTTATGCAGGTTTTTGTTTTGTGTACTTCTTTTCTAGATTCACGTGTTCATGTGTGAAATATGTGTTTTTGAAATAGTAAATATTTGTATCTAAGACTTGGACGGGATTGCTTGCAGAGAAATAAACCCTTGGATTTAGTGCGTTTGTGGTTGACCCCATTACAGGTCTTCAGTTTCAGACAAATTGAAGCCTACCCATGTTGACCTAATATTCGGGAGTAGCAGATAAACTATTTTACTTAACAACATACAAAGCAGATGCCCAGGTATCGCATGTACCAGGGTGCTCTTGCTGCGCATCGTTCTTTGACCCAGTTTTCAAACCACAACTAGATGGCAGTAGAGCAACATGATTTTAGCTTTGCTTATGCTTAAAGGTCTTGTAGCCAATTTTCACACTGCAAACACAATTTAGGTTTAAATCTGACAACTTCCTCTCCCAAATCTTTCGACACATGGTTGATATCCTCGTGAATTAATTTTGGTTGCAAATACGGCTTATGAACTTCTTTTTGCAAACAACAAAGTGAAAATGAAGAGGACCACCAAAACAGCCAACAAGCACAGCCCAATCAGCAGCGAGTGCCATTCAGGCTCCGGATGGAGAACTAAAATAATTTGTTATTATTCCAATTTCAGGACCAGTACTGCAGCTCCAGTTATTCTCATTTTTTTCACAATGTGCATGGCATTTATCACTGGATACTTTTAAGTGGGACCAAACCGGTTTACTAAATTACTCATTTATCATATATTTAAGTAACGTTTACAAATACTAAAAAGTTAGTCAACCCAACTTTAATTAGTGTAAAAAAAAAATCTTAAGCATCTCCTTATATGTGCTGCTTGAAAAATGTAATACATTAACAATAAATTGATCATTCACTGAATAAAAACACAACACAGTTTTGTATAAAAACAACTATTTATACTTATTTATACTCATAGAATACAGTATTGACATTTTATCACTTCATAATTTACATTATTGCAAGTGGGAATTATTTACTTATAATTTAATTAATCAGTTAACACTTAAAAATACATATTGCTTAAAATGACTCATCACAAATGTGAGATGGAAATGTAATAACACATTTAAATACTAATGTATAAAAAATCTCAGTGACAATGAGAATGAAGTTCAAATTAAATAGACATTATGTTCCCTCTATCTATAAATAAATTACTTTATTTAATTCCATTCAGCACAGTCTTTTAAAGTTGTCTCTATATAATACTGTTGATATTCTTGGCATTGTATGTATCCTTGCTGATTGTCACTTAACTTCACAAAAAGACATGTTATGCATAAAACAGATCAACAACAGACAACAAAGTCATGTTTGGCTTCATGTGCTTTAAGTAAATCTCCAGTCTTTCAAAAGTGGTTCCAGGACAGGTGGACTTCCAATACGTGGAGGTATATCACTAACTATGTACCTTTGATTAAGAGGGTTGAAAGAAAAGGTTTTTTTTTTGGCACTAACATTTAATACAACATCCAAGTCTATAGTCTTATATTAAAAGAAAAGATGCTATGGCTTCCAGAGAGGTCCAGACCCCGGAGTACATGCACACAAGTATATTTTTAATGACAGCTGAGCAATGGTCCGACAAAGAGAGAGGGCTCATCTTCACTGAAATCTCAGTCTTCTCCTGGGAATTGTGCATACTGTTGGTGTGACCTGAAGTGACCAGAGCATAGTGTCCAGCCCTGTGCTTCATCTGAAACCAGCTTGTCCTTTAGCGTATTAGCTTAGGCCATTGGAAGGTCTTGGGGTCCATGCCAAGCGCTGTGCTAGTACGGAGAGAAGATAATGGGAGTGTGTGTAGCCCTCAGCGGGCCTGGAGCAGGCCTGAAGAGTGTGGGGCTGATGAGCGGGCCCTGGATGATGGCAGCAGGGCCCGGCGGGAGGCGCAGAGCCAGGGGTCCAGACGCCATAGTGCACAAGGCAGCAGCAGGGTTTAAGGGGCTCGTCAGGAAACCAGCGGGAAGAGCCTTGGACAGCTGCTTCTGAAGAGCTAGTTTTGTCTGAAAACACAAGATAAGACAGCTAAGAAGAAAGAAGACTGACAACCATTTAGGCCTGAGCTTGTCATGGTTTGGCAACATAATGAAGAGAAACCACACTTTTATAAAAGTTTTAAGTCAAACTAATGGTTTAACAACTTTCACTACGCCTCTAGGCATTTATTTAAATATGAAAAAAGCTAAGATTGCTATGATTATCCATAGTGGTTACCTCTTGGACTATGTACAGCACTATAGCTAGTGCATCTTAAATTTAGATCAGAGTGCTTTCAATGTCACATGTTTTGGATAAAGTTCTAAGTTGTAAACTAAAGCATTTATAATTGTTGTAATTGACTACGAAAACAAATCAATATAGCACATGGTGCACAGCTATTGTTGCATTTTATTAATAACACACACACACACTTGTTTTTTAAATATAAAATAACTGCTAATATTCTGACAACCGTAAGGCACCATATGCATCTTTATTCCTACAATATGAGCAGGAGTGTGAAGACTCTTACCGCTAAGACAGCACTAGGTTGCAGTTTGTTGTAAGGGGTGAACTTGGGCTTGACAGGCTTCCCAGCCAGACGCTCTTTGTGTCTTCTGCTGTTCATGTGCTAGAAAGCCACAGACAGATAGAAATCAGCATTTTTTAAATAAAGAAAATCTAAAGAAACATTGAACTAACTAAGAAAAATGTGTAATGTTATGTTGCTTGTACTTGAAAAAGAACAGTGTGTAACTTTTTTGTATCAGTTGCAGGACATTACACAATTACTCAAACATGCATGAATCAATGAATCTAAAAAATAATAATATGTACCCTTCAAAATAGCTGTGATTTGCAACCCTAGCATAAGCAAAAGTAATGGCAATAATAAGACTCAGGTTTTTAATATAATCTGCACTCAACACTTATGTTTATGCATTTTACATTTTGTAGACTACTCATACCTTCCTATAATATTTTGCAGAACATCAAGTCCATAAACTAAGCCTGTTTGGCCTCTGTGTTTGGTGCTGACGTGTCCTCTCGCTCCCAGTTTTATAAGGATTAATGTGTTGTTGGTAGCGGTGGTAGAGGGCACAAACCTGCTTCAGCTGTGTCTCAGAGTTGACAGAGACCTGGCAGAGTTCACAGTGGAAGGGCTGGCTGCTCACGCTCACCACAGCCCGAGTTTTGCTGCCCAGGCGTGGCTTGATACGACTGGTGGGCCGCGGGGACGACGCCATCTTTATTCTCCGCTGGGAGTGACTGCTGCTCTGGCCGTCCACCATCTGTTTGTGCTTTGAACCTGTAAAAGTTTATAAAAGCAACTAGGATTTATAGGAAATGACAGTGGGCAGCAAGAAAAGTTGTTTTTGATATTATTTTTGTATGCAGTTCAAAAGGACAGTGTTTTAGTCAAAGTAATGCATCTGATTTACTAATAATTACATTTTGCTTTTTGTAAAGCAAATTGACAAATAAAAGCAACAGGATTACAGGAAGCAGAGCTGATTTCAAATGCAGAATCCCTTTATCTGTACAATATTCACACAACTGACACTTTTTAAAGTAATATTTTAACAAAATAAATCAAGTATTAATATTTGTCAAATTATAATTGCAATTTATATTTATTCTGGTCCTTGTTTACAATACAGTTGCTAGCTTTGTTGAAATACCTCATAAAATATAATTATAAATGTCATTAAAACACCCAAACTGGGAGAAAGCAAGTCATTTTTTTTTTTTAGCAAAATCTTAAATATATTTATGTTCACTATGGTTAACTGAAAAGTGTAGTTTACCTGTCATATGCACTGTAAGAAGCAAAAGCAAAAAAGTGAATTCCCATTTGTAATCAAATGTATTGTGTATCCCCTGAGAGTACACACCACTGCAGTGCGCCTCCAGCTGAGAGCTGGAGTTGACGGTCACTTTGCAGGTGGGACAGTGCAGGTTTTTCTTGCTGCTCTTGGTCTCTTTCTCCTCCTCCATCTTCACAGCTGTTTCACTCTCTTCCATGGAGCTGCCTTGAGAGTCGGAGGGTGCGCTTGGTTCTGAGCTGCACCCCTCCGCAGACGGGCTGTCCAGGGCCAGATCAGAGAGCTGGGAGTCAGGGACACCTGGGGGGAGACTTGGGGGGACAGCTCAGGGAGTCTGAGCAGGAGGGACGTGGCTCTGGAGAAGGAGACACAGAAGCTGTTCCTGGCTCTGGCTCTGGTTCAGGCTCAGCTGGTTCAGTGGAGCTACTCTGACCTGTGAATAAACGTACAAGAACAGAAGCTTGTCAAAAGTATTTTTCAGTTTTTACAGTTTCTCAACATTATTTGGTAACACTTTAAAGTACCGCCCGCTAGTTAATAGGTAACTACGGGGTACTTACTGGTACTTACTGGTACTTCTGGTGTTAGTACCAGTGGTAGTTACTGGTAACTACAGTGGTACTTGTAGTGGTACTTAGAGTCACAAGTACTGGTAACTAAAGTGACAGTTACCAGTATATTTAGTATTAACTACAGTGGTAGTTCACTGTCAGTTACTATAGTAATTGATAGCTAACTAACACTGACAGCGGGTCGTATTTTAAAGTGGACAAGGTGGTACTTCACTGTCAGTTACTATAGTAAACTCACTCCCTCAGGTATAGGAACCCACAAACAAACTGGGCCAAGGGGAGCGTTCCCTTTAGCTCAATGCGTTTGTCAGGTTGACCGGCGCGTGGAGACCCGGGTTCGACTCCCGCTCAGGACATGTGTAAGACCATACCCGTTACACTATCAATTACTGTAGTAACTGACAGTGAAGTACCACCTTGTCCACTTTAAAGTATGACCCGCTGTCAGTGTTAGTTAGCTATCAATTACTGTAGTAACTGACAGTGAAGTACCACCTTGTCCACTTTAAAATACGACCCGCTGTCAGTGTTAGTTAGCTATCAATTACTATAGTAACTGACAGTGAAGTACCACCTTGTCCACTTTAAAATACGACCCGCTGTCAGTGATAGTTAGCTATCAATTACTATAGTAACTGACAGTGAAGTACCACCTTGTCCACTTTAAAATACGACCCGCTGTCAGTGATAGTTAGCTATCAATTACTATAGTAACTGACAGTGAAGTACCACCTTGTCCACTTTAAAGTACGACCCGCTGTCAGTGATAGTTAGCTATCAATTACTATAGTAACTGACAGTGAAGTACTACCTTGTCCACTTTAAAGTACGACCCGCTGTCAGTGTTAATTAACAGTTAATTAATGCAGTAACTACCAGTGAAGTACCACTGTATTAAACTGTACAAGAAGACCAGCTGTCAGTGTTTTTTTTTTTTTTTTGGAACTACTACCAACTTTTACTGTAATTTAACTAGTGCTCAATACATTATTTACTAGTAACTATTGTTTAAAGCTCAACCAGCTGTAGTATGCAAATATTTTTTGGGGTTTATTGATAAACATTTTGTGAATTGTTAATGTGTTTCATATCTGTTGTGGCTGTGAGCATAATAAAGAGGTGTCTCTTTGTATTAGATTGCCCAGTGTTTGATTTTTATCATAATCTGTATTATACACAGTATTTGCAGTAATAAACTTGTGTCATAACAGTCTTTACCTTGTTTGTGTAGCATCACAAATAGAACCACCAAGTACACAATTAAGTATCACTAGAGGTATCTGTATAAGTACCACTAATTAGTACAAATGATGCCACCATAATCCCTAATTATCATTCCACAAAAGTACCAGTAACTATCACTATAATTAATACTTAACTAGCCGGTAACTGTCACTTTAGTGACCAGTACTTGTGACTGTAAGTACCACTACAAGTACCACTGTAGTTACTAGTAAGTACCACTGGTACTAACACGAGAAGTACCAGTAAGTACCCCCGTAGTTACCTATTAACTAGTGGGCGCTATTTTAGTAACTGTCAATTAAGTACTAGTAACTACCACTGTAGTTAATACTAAGTATACTGGTAACTGTCACTTTAGTTACCAGTACTTGTGACTCTAAGTACCACTACAAGTACCACTGTAGTTACCAGTAACTACCACTGGTACTAACACCAGAAGTACCAGTAAGTACCCCCGTAGTTACCTATTAACTAGCGGGCGGTACTTTAAAGTGTTACCCATTATTTTTAGGGTAGCCTAAGCCTACTCTCATTTGAAATATATCCTAAATAACACAAGTCATTACATTGATGTTAAAACTCATTTGACCCTTATAACTGTAATATTCTTCATACCTTATTCTGCTAATTTGATGTTTTCAAACACTTAGTAGTTTGACGTTTGTAAATGAATTGAAAACAAATGTGCTGCTAGTCATTATCAACAACCTTATTAATAAAAGTGATTCATACAAAAGTAGTAAATAACTAATACCTAGAGAAAAACCTAATATACAGTACAACATTTTTCATGTCACAGCTGTTTTCCTGACACTTTTTGCTCTATTTATTTATAGCATCAATCAATGTCATTACACTTTCCCTTCTGCTTATCTGCACTCTCTGTTTTTGTCATTCCCTCGTCTTTAATTTTGCTGTCTTTCTGCATCCCTCCATCTCGCGCTCCCTGTGTCATTTGTGTCGGCCGCTCTGTGTCACCATCAATCAACAACCATGGCAACGGCTGCATGTAACAAGCTTATCATTATGTGTTTAGGGGGAAATTGATAGGTGCTGAAGCAAAATGGCAGCCGGAAAATCAATGATGGAAAGCAGAATGGTAAAGACGGACGAAGGAATCTGCAGACGACGATAAAATGATACAAAAGAGAACATAAAGGCTTTTTTTAATGTTTGATAGAAACGCTGCGCAAAACGAAGCAACATCTGCTAAGACAAAGCTACATAAAGCAAGGTCTTTTTTTATTATTTCTAACTACATACAGTTTTAGAGCTGCAACAAACAATTATTTTGCAGATTTAGTTTAAAGCAATATTCTCTGAAGTCATCGGTTACGTTTAGACAGAAAAATGTCCACAACTGTAAGATTTTGAGTCAATTTGACCCAGGTAATTGAAATTTCTTCGAAGAATGTCTAGACATTGTACTATACTTTATCATGTTTTGTTTTTTTATTCATATCTTGAGCTTTGTGTTCAGTGTTTTTGTAAATCAATAGGCTTGAGGCAACACAGTTATACAGTATATGAACTGACTGTCATAATGTCAATATGTCTGAAACAAGTAAATCGATGAAAAGTGACCATACATTTAAAAGCCAAAGTGCGATTTCAGTTTCAGCCTGTGAGAGGCGCTGCTGTCCTCTTGTGTGATGCGTACTGCTCATTTACAGTCCTGATACTAAATTGAGTCACCAGAAACTTTAGCTTTGTAATGTAAACAATTACATTTCGTTGTTGCTTTCACATAGTGCTGCTTGTTTTATGATTACAACCAAATCTTCTAAAAAATATGGTATGCACGTTTTCCCTACATAAACTGAATATCTAGTCTTTGCTAACACTAGAAGATATCAAAATACTAACCACCCATACTTTATTTTTTTTAATTTGTGATGTAAATTTCAGTTTTGGCACTAGAGCAATAAATATATTCAACAGAAAATTAGATTGCTGCCGTGTCTACTCTAATTATAGAAACTTTTATTTTCTGAAAAAAAAAAAAAAGTGTTGTTAGCATGCTATGTCTTACTGCAACATTAAAACTTGCTTTGGCTTCTGAAAGTTGTAAAAAGCAATTAGAAACTCTTTGTGGTAAATAATCATGAGACTAATGCCTTAAGCAAATGAGCAAAATGTGAACTGATCTTTTGTTCAGTTTGAAATTAAAATACATCTAAAAATCAAGTACAGCACGTGAAAATATAAATAAATTCCAAAAATATAGATAAATAATGTAATTTCTAGTCATGAACATTTATACAGTGTTCTTAGGTTATTATTAGGGTCTGTATTTAGGATCTTGGACACTGCTCATCTTCCTGAACGTCTGCCTCTGATGAGACGTAATTTCAAGGAGTGATGGAGGACAGGTAATTGCTTGTAATTTGCATCTGAGTGGCATCTAGCTGCCTTTAGTGATTACATCTTTTTAATTACGGTTAATTAGTGAGAGAACCAGCGGTGCCTTAAGACCCGTACATACCTGTAGCTTCGGTCACATTGGTGTCTGTAGTTTCCTTCTCTCGCTCTTTGGGGGAAGAGGAAGAGTTTTTCTGCCGGTTCCTCTGTGTCTCCAGGGCCTTGAGTTTGCGAGCGTGTTTGTGGCCCTTGTAGTGAGCCTCGGCCTGGGTCTGAACACAAGCACAAGAGAATTACAAGAAAAAGCTGACATGAAACCTGGGAACACCGCAGTGAGTCTAAAATGTGTTTTCAAAAAGGTATGAAACTCAAAATGTGTGACATTTAGAGAGAAATGTAAATATTATGAGTTCATTTTGTAAGAACATTGTTGAATAATTAAGATTTATTGATTGTTTTGTACTTGCTGTGAACTTCTGGTTTAAGATTGCACAAGAAGTTGTTAAAAGGGCATAGTTACTTTTTAAAGCAAAAAATAAATAACTATATATGATTATAGATTTTATAGTTAGTTAGAACGGCTAAAATGTGTATATCTATATAGAAAATATTACTATTATTACAAGTAAAAATTAACTATGTAGCTGCTTCTGGTGTGAAGTCAGACACCTGCTTGTTCCAGAAGTGTTCCATGGCAAAAAGCTATGTATCATGCATTTGTTCAAGTTTTTTTGTTGTTAATTGACCTTACATGATGACAAATGAAGTAACCTAAAATTGATTTTGCATCAGTATCTATTTGGGCTGTGTCAAGAGTGTAGCTAATAATTAAGTACTTTTGCATATGCTTTTAGCATGTGGCTAGCTTCAGTTAGCTCAACACGATGGCTTAACTTCGGCTGGCTTCAGAAAATTGTGACGCGTTTCTAAGCTCAGTGTGGTGAAGAATTATGAGGCTCAAAAGGCTTTTATGTCAACAAAACATAGGAACTGCTGTAAAAAGTTTTAAATTAAATAATATGGTTTTATTAAGAATTCTTAATTCTTTCTTTCAATTTTAACATGGAAAAATCAGGAATTGTGCTTTTAAACACCTTACTTATAACTTGCTCTGTAAGGGTTATCACTTCCACAGGACTCTCTTGAAAAAGAGACTGTTTATCTCAAGGGACTATCTTTAAATAATTAAATCAAATCAAATCTTTTTTCTCGAGGAAATTAGGTTTAATGCCATATTGAAGTATATTCCAGGGAAAGCAATTTTATAGAGACAATCAGGTGGTAGACCCAAAAAACCAGTGCATCTCATCAGAATGTCTCTTGTTGTCACATCCTTTCTGAATCTCGTGCTTTGATTGGTTCCTGTTCTCCTGCCACTTCCTGCAGTTGGTGATGTGTTACACAACATTGGACATTCGCGTCATGGATTTGATCCCTGATGTTTAGCACGAGAGGGCATCAGATCTCATTAGAGCGTCCTCCTGCTCACAGCGGCTCTCCAGGCTCACTGGGTTCTTCTGCACTGATTCAGTCTGACACAAAATGGCCCCTGTATGTTGATGTCACACACAGTCTCTCAGTGAGTTACTCGGAGGGAAAACACATTTGTGACAGCACGACTCAATGTGCATTCAGATTTGGGAGCTGGCTTTTTTAGTAGAAAAGGATGATTGCCATTATTTTTAAAGATCAAAACGTTTGGGGCAAATTCTATGGTGCAAGTACTAATAGTAAAATAGTAGATACACACCACCCTTGTCCACCTTTTATTTTATTTCATTCTTTCAAGTACGAGGGATACAAGGCCTGGGACCCTCAGTCACATTGAAGCCACAATTCAGTATTTTATAACTGACTTTACATTATTTGCTTAATTTCTGTGGTTGTGGTGCTTGCTTCTGAAATTTCACCTCTTGTTATCTTCACATTATGCATATATTTGTTGTTGATATTGAAAATAGAAGATCTTAGAAACATCAATGAAGCTCTAATAAATAGCTGATGTAGCCTATGATGTGCATAATCATGTGAACCACAATTAACAGAAGGCAATGTAACTGTGACAACAGAATAATAAATTTAAACATCTTTGACTGCAAACACAAAGGCACTCACACACCACACTGAATATTTAAAGCCACATCCTGCACAAATACAGTGAAACTGTGTAAAAAAAAAAAAAAAACACGTTACATTTCTGCCATCTCCACACACAGACCCATTAGATAATTTGCCACTGCTCAAATTATCATTCCTCAGACACTTTCTGTACACAGCATTTGCATATTCAAACTCAAATGTGTAGAGGTGATATCTGTGTGCTGTGGAAAAGGTCAGCGTCACGGAGACAAAGCTCTCCCCACAGGTCAAAGGTCAAAGTGCGTGTGTCCGGGACGAGAGGCTAAAGGCTGCGCAGCGCCTTTGGCCACGTTGAATGTCAGTGCACACTAAGCATTCAGCGTGATGCACATGTGAGTGAGTCAGAGGGCCATACTATCTGGCACGCCAGTCTAGTATGTGATGTTCCACTGTAATAAGTGAAATCAGGACCTAGGACAGAGCAGATACAGAGCCGTCAGAGCGCTTCAGCCACGCGCCCTTGATTCAAGCATCCTGTGCATTCGTACACCACTGAGATCTGCATACACAAACAGCACTGTCCTCTCAGAGTCCTCCTCCAGGCCTGAACCTCTCATGCTTCTCACCCAGTTCAGCTGCATTAAAGAAATAGTCCAACTCATCCAGTCTGTTTGACTTTAAAACAGCATCTGAGTCAAAACGGAAAGGTTTCACTGGACTAACTGCATCTTGCTCTAATAAGAGACATTATGGCATAACCACATTTTTTTGAGGAAGGCAGCTTCTCAAAATTTTAGATAATATTGTGAATAATGTTTGAAGAAATACGAACTTATATTTAAACATGCTTCTGAACAAATCCCAAGATCTGATTTTCGAGCTATTTACTCTGTGCATATAACGTCAGTTGGTTTGTTTATATTCAAAATCGATAATTGTGTAACTCCTGAGTACTTCCTTTTGAGTTCATTTTTATGACCTGAGCTCTAAAAATACTATGGATCAGGCAGTGATCAGTGAATTGTGATGAATGTCTCTGACAACAAGCTAATCACATCTCAGATGAATACTTCACCAAAGGACTCTTGTGTTTAACAGAGTATACTTTAACAAGCCAGAGTGAATGTCTGATTATTTGATTGTGTTTGTCATATTGTCATGTAAGATGCCAATGCTGAAAATAGCTCCTCTACAATCTACCTATAGGAAAAAATAAACTGAAGCTACAAAAGTTATGTTTCTGACAATGGCATAAAGCTCATATTTTAGCACTTTTGTGATTCACCAAACACTTTCTTGCACTGAGATAATTAAACCTCAACTAATATTTTAGCAAAATGTCTGTGGAAATGACATGACACTGTGTGAATATTTTTAAACAGAAAAAAAACAACTTCAAGATCATCATGCCCATCTCTATGCTGTAAGGACAAATTAAGATGTAACAAAAACTCATCTGTGCTAAAGTGGACCACTAAAATTAAACTATCAGCCTATGTAAAGCATGTGCTTCAGCTATGCGACTATCTCTTATGTGGATCAATGTGAGACTGCTGTGCATACAATACATAGCAATACTTTCCAAAGAAGACACAATTAGCATTAGTTTAAATGATTTGACATAAATATACTTCCAAATATTTGACATGCATCTACACATTGTTTTTCTTGTCTAATAAAAGCACCTGAGTTAAAACCGTTCACACGACACATGCTGCATTTGAATCCAAACAGACTTGTGATAGTTACAACTATTTCTTTAATTTGGTTGATAGTGGATCAGTGCTGCCCCCTGCTGGGACCCGGTACCTGCCTGGCATCCTTCTCGCCGCACTCTCAAGTCAGCTGTCGATGGCACAGAGGAGGGAAGAGAAACTTTAGCTCTCCTCCTAAAACATGAATCAATCCAAATGTCTGGAAAGTTTGTTTTAAGAGACACAATGAAATCCAGTAGCTGTGTGCTGATTCTTTTTTCCGGCAGACAATTCGTCATTCCACAAGGCTTCGCATAACAATATAAATGCAAATACATAAACTTTAAGAAACAGCAGCTCAGTAAATCTAAAGGATGCGATAAGAAGAAAAATGTGTACTAGGAAATTAGAACTGGTGTGCTGAAGGGGGTTTGTTTTGCTCACACGTATATATACACAGACGTTCAGAATACAGGGCCCATGTTACTTACAGTGGAGTTGAACCTCAGATGACAGATGTTACAGGAGATGATGGGCTTCTTTTTGGGTGGAGCAGAGCCAAAAGTGTGGTTGATTACTGCTTTCTGAACAGGATCCATCTGAAAAACAGAATATAAACAGGATGCACAGATTACAAGACAAACTAAAACAACTGCAGAGCATTGAGAGCTTTGTATTTCGTTAAGTTTATTACGGAATTTTGTACACTGGAAAAAGAAATTGACAAAAATTACTTTCAATGTCACTTGATACGATATGTGGCAGCAATGGGAACTACATCGGTGAGATCAACAGAAGTCACACATCTGGGAAATTCAGAATATTTTTGACACGCATAGAAGGTTAAGATTAAGATACACTTTATTGTCCCCAAATGGAAATCTGTCTTCTGCATTTTGACCTATCCTTCAGTGCCTCTGGGCATCTTTTCAGGAGCAGAGAGCTCTACAGTGCAGCGCTCTCCAAGTGTTCTTGATAGGCTTGGTCAGGACTGGAGGATACTACACTAACATGCATGTTTTGTAGGCCTGTAGTCAACCAAAGAAATTCTTGGTTGACTAAAAACATGTCCCATGCAAAACCTCTGAAGTTAAAAAATATCTTCTTGTTATTGCCATTTATTGTGATCCAAACGAGAAATAAAACAGTGCACTGACATATAAAACGCAAATTAGATCAGTATTTTGGTTCTAAATATTCTGCTAATTTATTTTTTTTTGGTTGCTGTTTGAAACGTTATAATGTAAATGCGAGTCTTCGCTGATTTGGTCTAAGGCAAATCCATCGTTCGATTAATTTACTAAACAACCAAAGGAATACAGCACTAATGTTTTGGTTGGTGCTCGAAGGAAACTCACCCAGGCAAAACTTTCAAACCAGGATTCAACAAACCAGTTTTTAATGAGGGAACAATGTTAGATTATGGATTATTTGCATAGCATATGTTCTCTAATTAGTTTATAATAAGTATTTAAACTTGTCAATGACCTTGTTTTGTGATGTATAATTTCTGTAAAAGTCTAGCAAACAAACAAACAAACCACCACAACAGACAAATGATTATCTCAACCCTTAGTTTTACCTGCATGTCGTTTGGAGTTGTATGATGAAGATAAATGTGTAAATAACACATGTAATCATGCTGAGTTTGTGCAGCTGTGTTTGGAGACCTAAACGGAGCTTTAGGGTTTAGACCGGAATCTTGTCCAGCAGATGTCTGACAGTTTTAGCCTGTCTGAGTGAGTCTGGTCTAATGAAGAGGTGCTAAGTAATGACAAGGGTTAAAATAAGAACCTCATTTACTGTAGAAAGAACATTATACCAGCTCAGCATGGCAATCTAAACTCCTCTATATCTTATCATTTTCATTCAGTTTTGTATTGTGCTATATTTCAACAGTTCTTTGTATTAATAATAAAGTAAATATAAAATATGCTACGCTTACAAGCATTGTTTGGTAGGTAAATTGATCTCACTTGCTTTCACAAATTCTTTGGCAGATTGTAAATTTTGACGCATATGTATGGCGTGCATTTAAAAGCATTTATCATGAGATGCAGACAATACTTTGACAAGATAATATATGAACATGAAAGTCTAAAAATTTCAGACAAAAAGTAAAATTATGCAAACTGTGGTTGTCAAAAGTAACAAAAAATAAAAAGATTCTGTCCAGTAAAATTCTGAAAATTTGTTTGGCATGATTTTAGCTTCTGGCTAATCGCGGCTAGCATACCAACAAGGTGGAACTCTGTTTAAAGTGGTGAAAATATGAAGCCAGAACGATGCAAGATATCTTGTGGTTTAAAATATTAGGTACATTTAAGTAAGTGAGCAAAACAAGTGGATGGCTTTAAACATATTTGTAGATAAAAATACGTATAGTTTGTTTAGATCTTCAAGATGGGGAAATCAGGTATAGCGTCTTTAAAGAGAAACTTATTCCTTATGTTTGTTATGTCATGGTACAGTCTGTTTATAAATGTGTTGCTTTAATTCTTACCGCGTTGAAGTTGGGAAAGAGGCTGAGCGGTGTGGATCCATTGACCCTGAGCGGCAGGAAGTGCTCCAGTTGTGCCGGTGCCTGCAGGGGACGTCCCGGCAGAGGCAGCGAACCCAGCAGAGGGTGGATCTGGCTCTGCGTCAAGGCACCTACAGGACACAACAGGAGAAACATTTAAATGCACATTCGTAAATACAGAATGAACAACTTTAAAAGATTCTGCTGAAGAGAAAAGTAATGTTTTTAAATTTCCTTCCATGACCTTTTATTATCTGAGTAATCGCAAATGTTTTTGGACTGCTGCACTGACCTTTCCTCAGACCCACAATAAACAGAGATACACTCATGTTTCAAGCACAAGATGAGATTACATTGGACGTGAGCACAAACCAAAAAGCACTGCTGATCTAGTCAAGTGGGCGGCCATTTTAACAGGTAAGATTAGAGGCTTTTCATGCATGTGAAGGATCGACAGATGGCCGACTGCTCAACAGAAAGATTGTATAGGGAACTTTAAAGCTTTGGCAGCAAATATATCAAAAAGTATGAACAATCAAATAATGTGGTCTCCTTTTGGCTAAGTGATCTATTTATTTTCTATCACACCATTTGAAATAAACTTTGAAACATATTTACTGCACAATTGAGTCTGAACCCAAATTTTTTAACCTTTTGAAAATCGAGATGGAACAATATCGGAAATACTACTGAATCATGGTGCTTGAATTTAATTGTGGTGCTGGGTTTGATTCCCATATGTCCCTCCATAGCTCTGCTTTGTAATTTTCGTGCAGTGAGAAAAAGGTTGATTCCACTGTAACTTCTCAGTCAGTGGAAGTAAACTGCAGGCTTATTGTCGTTATTTTCATTTTGAAGGAAGGTTTGTCATTGTGTCTCTTTTTGTTTCACAGAAATGACCCAGGAATAACATTGACATTATCTTAACTTTTGACCTAATTTCTTAAAAACTGCAGCATTCATTTTGTTACTTTTTGAAAAGCCATGTTTTTGAGTATTCTTTTGAGGCCTAGCAAAATCAAAAACATATCAGAATCATGACCAGTGTATCAAGGACAAGAATCAAATCGTGACAAAACCGAATTGTTCCATCTCTAATTGAAATGTATGTTTGAGTGTAACTTGAAGACAAACCATTACATTTCGCCTGTGCTGGGATATTTGAAAGTTTTAGATCTTGAGCTGAGAGTTCAAACTGTAAGTATCAGAAGATGTCCAAAAAGGCAACTTTATGTGGATAAAGCTGGTCTGATGACTCTAGATAGGTTTAAAGATGGATTACTCTGCGTGTGTGGTCTTTAAAATCCCCAAGACATTTATCACATCTGACATCATCAGTCACTGTCAAAGCAATCCCCTACATTATAAAACGAATACAATCTTACTTAAATCTAACTGGTTTATCACCGTCACTATGTTCACAAATCCCTATAAATAATTTCTGACGGAGTGATTGGCTGTCAGAGCATCGAAGTATTTAGTCAAGAATCCCACATGAGAGGAGGGATTAGGCATGATTAAGCTCATTTAATTCCCATCACTGATCACTAGTCACACATCAGCATTTTAGACATTTCCTCAGTCAAACGTCATTTTGAGTGCTTCATCGGGGTTTCACACATGATGCTGGTAAAAAATATTAATTGTATAGCATTAAATCGAGAAAGTTGCACATTATTCCCTTCGCTGGACCAATAAGATTCATCGGTTTGTTACATTTCTAAGGGCTACAGATTTTCTCTCCCACTCAAATCTGAAATTAATCTTATTAATCCTCCACCCATGTGCTATGAGGCACATTCGGGCAAGACGTTTAATTAACTACATTTTAGACCCGACAAACTCGTTAAATAACAACAGAAACATTTTGATAGCAGTGTCCAAATATTTGTTTGAGTCTTTTAGATGTTTTGAGAAAATCTATCTATAAAAAATATCAAATATTTGTGTAAGAAAATTTACTACAAAAAATAAATAAATAAAAACAAATAAATTGACAGGTTTGCAAATGATCAAACCCCTCCATTTTCTTGATTTTTAAATACTGATATTTTTTCAGATTTCAGTGAGTGTGATTGACAGATGGAATAGCCAATCAGTTGTTTTTTTGTTTTTTGCAGAAACAATAAGCAAAGCATAAACTAACTGAATATTATTTGAAAGTTGATTGATTTGACCAATGAGCTTCTTTGTTTCATGCCTGCTACTAAAATAAATACATTTGATTGAACAGTAAGTTGTGGATTTGGCTCAAGACACACAAATGTGTTAGTATACAAAATGATGTAGAATAACTCACTGCAATTTCTGATCACATTATGTCTAAAATTGTCTTCTAACATTATATTTTGCGAAGAAAAAAGCCAAATCTGTCTTCAACCCCAAACACAAGACAAACTGCTGATTCCTCTCGTGGCTTCCTACTTCTTTATTACAGCTCAAATGTTATTTCAGCCATTAAACAGCGGCTCTGACAGCTCACTAATCTCCATTCACTCTGCCTTCAGCACAAAGAGATGGTTCGGAGTGTAGGTCAGAGCGGCCAACCTTTCTGCACTGAACCGCAGAAAAGATTATGAGCTGGAGAAATTACAGCACCTGGAAAAAAGAGGAAGCTTAATCTCTATTATTTGCGAGATTAGGACTGTGTGACTCAACAGCGGAGCAATCACAGGAAGAAATTGTGTCTTTTTATGGCTGGAAAAGAGGATAAGCAGCAGGGGAAGGGCCTTGGAGGGAAGTCTGAACTGGATATTTGGTGAAGGAATGTTTTGACTGGGTTATATTTTAACTGAACAAAACTATAACATTTCATTGCGTTTCTCTATGTAATCAAGCAAGATTTACCGCAATATTAAACGTGAAGACCACAAATTCTCATGTTTGGAAATAATTCTGTTGGAACAATGTATCACTTGTGCAGTGTCAAAGTAGAGGAAATTAGTGTTGCTACAGAAATTAATTCTATCAAGAACCATTGACAAACACAATCATCTTATATAAAAGAGAAAATGTTGCACCAGATTTAGCACAAAAAAGATTATGGTCTCGTTCCAATAAATAGATACTTTTAGAGTTAATTTCTGATGAACATTATCTAGCAGTAAAGCATAGAGCCTTACTTTTCAGCTTTAGAATTTTGAGAAATGTACTATTAAATCTACTCTCACTACTGTAGTCAAAAGCAAGAGAATAAAAAAATGCAAAACAAATTTAAATAGTCAGGAAATAAGTGTCTCCTCTTATGTTGTGCGATAAAGATAAATACTTTCTTAAATAATGAAAGTAAATAGTGTTTTGTGGTGGTTATATCACAGTGACGATGATGCCATTCAGTGCTTTCACAACTGGCTCAGAGCGAAGCGTTTGTGACGAGCGCGGCTGGTGAATTAGCATCTATTAAAAGTGACACAGACGGCTAATCTCCTCAGCTGGGGACAAAAAGGAGCTGGGAATGGGATGGGAATGAGAAAACTGTGATATAACCATATTTATGGGTGCAAGTAATGTGATTTTTTTATTTGACTTTAGACCATTCTACAGAAGAATACTGCTTTACATAGGCTAATTACATGAGAAGTATATAGTGTTTGTTGGTGGAGATTTAGTGGTATGTAGTGGATGATTTTGACAAGGTGAAATTACATTTGGCTCGAACACACAAAAATGGTCAAATGCTGGTGAGTTGGAGTTTTTGAGACACTGTAGTTTCAAAAAACAGCTATATTTGGCAACACATTTTAAAGAGTTTTATGTTTATGTCTTAGTTTGTTTTCTCTGCCTTTCATCTGTATTAAACATGCCTGGCCTGTAGAACGTTGCAATGTCGCATGAGCACATCCACTTAAATTATTGACAAATCTTGAGGGCAAAATTATGAAGTGTATAACAATTGGCCTATTTTGTGTATAATAAAGTATGTCAAAATTTTGCCATGTGTCTTTCTCGTAGACCCAATATTGTGTCAAGTCTTGTGAAAACTGTGTGCGTGGTATAAATCATTTAACATGTATTAGAACTGAGGTCCGAGTTGTCCTCAAATAAATCATCACGATGTGACAAAACACATTTGATCGTGGTGTGGAAGAGCAGAAGTCTCCTGTCGTCTGTCAGTGATGCTTTGGACACCTGGAGCAGCAGCTGCGGCTTTATGATAGTTTGTACCTGCAGGCCACCGTACGGCCTCAATCAGGCTCCCCACAGAAACCTGCCCTACTTTTAACTGGAGCACCAAGGGCCATTTTCACCGCAGGGGCCAACCATTTCTACCGCGCTGGCTCAAGGTGAACGCCAGGAATAGTTTCCACTGGTCAGACAAAAACTACTAGAAATGGGAAAAAAAAACATTAACTCTGGAACTCAAAGAAATGTCAGCATCTGTATGTCAACTTTAAATTCAGTATTTTCTAATATGGTACTGGAGAGTTCTCAACAGGGAATATGTACAAACACAGGGCTTCATAGTATATCAAGCATTTGATCATGTGCAAAATAGGTTAGGGGAAGGAAAAACTGTGTCTCACACAAACACTAATAATGAGTTGCAAAACTCACATGAATTTTACAAATTTTATAACCACGATTTAGCTCCTAGATTGAAAAATGAGGCCCACAATGTTTTATTGATCATAAGCTGTCATATCAATACAAAAATGACTGCTTTGGAGGAAAAGAGAAAACAATCAAGGTGGACTGAAAACATTTTAGATTTTGGCAGAACACATGAGCTAAACAGTAACACAGAACTCTTTTCATGTGATGAGCAAAGTTTAATTTTGTTACACCAGTTGAGTTGAGAAATTTTGTTCAAATTTTGTTCAACCTATGAGCTCCTTTATATGTGCAGCCCACCAAAAAGCAAATCCAGACCAGATGACCAGACCTATTTTATTACTCACTAAGAATACTAATATTAAACAGTGTTTCTCAAATGGTGGTAAACACAAGCTGCCTAAATTAAATAATTAAATAAATAAATAAATAAATAAATACATTTGCCAAAAGAAAGCAAGTAAGAAAAAAAATGTGCTGTGTCACCACCAAATAATGAAGCATTAAGCACTTAAAATCTCCATTGTTTTAACCTTAAGTCAACTTAAAATTCTGCTTATGTGTGATGTCACCCTCCCAAGCTCTTTTGAGGCTGCGACAGTACTAGCATATTTGTTTCTCTCTGGCTAATCTTGAAGCAAAGCAACATTACTTCCACTCTCTGACTTTATTGTTACTTGAATCACCTCTATTTAAAGGCTGTACGGGTGACATACTGATAAGCCACGATAAGGTCAAAAAGGACAAACAAACAATGAGATATCTCAGATCTGGAGGGAATAAGTCAATGCACTATCAACAGTCCCCAGCTGTGCGTGCTTTGTGTCTTTGTATCAGTCCTTATATGGTGTGTGGGACGTCACCATCAAGAACCCTTAAGAATCAACTGCCTCCATCTGCTTGCATTGAGATAAGCGTGAATTTAGTCAAAAGTTGCAGATGTGCGGCGCTCATTTATTGATATGTAAAGACTGATGGCAACGTTATCCGCCTCATGAACTTTGTAATTAGCAGCTTTTCAGTCAGGCTGCGCTTCTCTGGGCTGTAGCCAAATGAGTTTTTAAGATCAGATGTTAAGCCGCCTTCTTGAAATCTTTGTTTACTTTTGGAGTTTGACAGAAACTTGTAAACTGCAAAAAGGGCAAAGCGCAAGCAGACTTTTAAGAGCTGCGAACAAACAAAGATGTTGAGACATAAGAAAATGTAAAACTATAAACTGCCGCATAAGTGTTGGTTGAAATTAGGCACCAGAATGATCTTGCAATGAAATATTATTAGATCACCGTCTGTTAAGTTAGAGCCATATGTAATTGCTCTTCTGTTTCTTTCTTGTATCTGTAAAAGACATTGCAATAACCTATTTTTTTTATCTAACATTTTAGTTTATCAGCAGTGGTCCAAATGTATTTCTCATTTTACAGACATCTTGAATATGCATTGGAATAAGTTATAAAAGAATCAGTCTTAATTCTCCAGAAAAAAAATACGTTTTGTCAAAATTGTTTTATCACTTCTGTGTAAAGAGTTCAGTTAGCTAAAGCAGTGATTTTCAATGTGCCGGGAAACATTAATGTGTCTTGAGATACTGCCAGGTGTGCTCTGAAAACAATGATTTTGCAATCTTCCTATCTGTAAAATCTGATTCATAGGCTAAATTGAATAATTCCCCATTTTGGAGTGTGCAGCACAACAATTTACCAAAAAAAAAAAAAAGCAAATCAATTTACCCTTTTAAAGACTAAGCTTAAGTGTAAAGGACCACATTACAAAAATAAACAATTTGGTTTTCAAAATGGTTTGTATTTTCAATATTTGAGTAAGTGGTGTGCCGCAGAATATTTTTAAGCAAAAAAGCATGCCATGACTCAAAAAAGGTTGGTAAAAACTGAGCTAAAGGGTAAAAACAGCTAGCATGCTAACTGCGCACCGGTGGGCTGGGAAAAAAGCTAAAGAGGGTAGGTCCCCAAATTAGAAATGCATTGCATTCTCAATTACACAGCATCACAATAAATTTATAAGCATTTTTCACAACATTTAGATGTCGGAGTGGAATCTTCCCTCAAACTATAACTTAACTAAAGCTATGAAAATAATCAGGTTTCAATTACAATATGAGATCTAATTTTATACAAAAAGGTGTAATTTCAATAAAATTTAGGCAACTACATCCTAACTTCACACCAAGATCTAAAAAAAATCCTAATTAGATGCAGATGGCACAGGAGTCTCTTTCTGACCACACATGAGAACTGCTGTTACAATAAATCTATGCTATGCTATGTAGTATGTATATTACATAAAACAAATTGAATACAGCTCCTTTATGTATGTACTACTTTAAACCTAACCGACGGTTCAAAGCAATTAATATTCCCAACCAAACTGACACGGTACATGTACAGTCGACATATTTTATTTTTTCTATTAATACCACATAGTTCAATTTGCAGTTAACATTCCTGTCTTCTGACAAATGTCCCTTTTCAGCAGGTTTTGCATTTTGATTTTCAAGTCATGCCCAGTCCAGATTTGTAGGCACGAGGCTTTCACTCAACTCAGCACTTCTGCAAATACCAACGTGAATGCTTTTTGCTGACCGAATGTGAGTGCACGCGTTCATCTGTTCCTATCAAAATAAGCCATAAGCTGCAGGATAATAGAACCACTTAAGATTTGGCGACCCCAGTCATTTGTCACCACTTAAATAACACCGATTATTAAAAATATTTTCCATCAGCAGTATTGAGAAGCCTCTATATATATATTGTGGTGAAAGTCTTTTTTTAAGTTTGTGCGACTCGTAATGGCTTTCTCAAGGACTACTCAAGAGTTCAGCTAAAACACTTGACCTTGCTGGTTTTGTAAACAACAGGAATTAGGCTGGGGCAAAATAATTATGTGGTGCAAAGAAGGAGGAAGATATGAGGCTTAAGGACAGAGATAGATTTTAGGCTGATGGCACGAAAAATAATTGAAAGATGTGTGTCCTTTAAAGCTTTAATACTGTATGAATGTATGTCATATTCACAATGCAACGACAAGCAAGAACTTTAAATATAAAATCTGGTTGTGCGTAACCAAATTAAGTTATAAAAATAGACAGTGATATCCATTTTTATAGAGAGGGATACAAATAAGAAAGCTGTAATAGCAAAAATTTAGAGAAACTAAAGAAAAATGTAGTAAGCGTGATTATATTTAAGATTTTATGATGATATTTTTGCTTATTTGTCCAAGGGTTAGTTTTTTATAAGGTTTATAATAGTACTTCCTGGTTGGACAGGAGCAACAGATGTGACATACGAAAAACAATGGTTACCTAGTAACCAAACAAGAACCAAATCTGTATAAATTGCATAAATGTTTTGATTTGGTAGATGACAATACCAGATGACACCTAAGTTTGTTTTGTTAAATTGTTTTCACTGTTTGAAAAAATGTGTCAGTTAAAATGAGCAGTAAGTGTCTGTATTTTTGTGATGGGGATTTTTTTTTTTATTTCCCCCCAAAAAAGTTAGTTTTTTCTTCACAAGTTTCAATTTTTATAGCAGCGACCCTTTTGTGATACGTTAAAATAAGTAGCAACAATCCCAAGTGATTCAAAATACTGTAAAAGAAAAAACAAGCCTGTCTATTCAACTAAAAGAAAATTATTATACAATTTGTCGACACCTGAAAGTTGCGCGTTTGAGCGGCATGTGGTCGTGTGTTGTGATGACAGCTGACAAGAAGAATCACATCACAACTACGCTGACATGACTTGCACTTTCATCAACTTTACTTCAACTATAAGCCTAATGTTGATTATAACATCTGACTAGAGTAATTACTTTGTATATTAGAGGGAAAACTGTAAGTGAGTGACGTCAGAAAGATGTCACAAAAATCCCTAAAAATATATAGTTTACTGTTTATGGTAAAAATCAATCAATCTATCAATGATTTTTTTTTTTTTTTTTTTTTTAAGAAACATGTCTTTGAGCATAGAGCTGCATTAGACAGAAAATCTTTTTGAAGAGCAGAGAGTCACAGAAAAAGGATCACAATTTGATTTTTATCACCCAACCCTATTTGTCTCAAATCTGCACAATATAGCATTTACAACTTATTTATTTCCATGGAGTTTGGCAGCTGTAAATGGCACTGATGCTCAAATTAGGAATATGTGTTTTTGAGTACTAAAAACATCTATCAATGAATAAATATAATAATAATATAATAACATCTTCATGGTTCTGAAATTATAGAAAGACTGGCATGGCAGATCAACAAAAATATATATTGTACAGTATTGTCCAAAAACATCCAGTCAAGAGAAAAGGTTGATGCTTCTTGACAGAAGTAAATTAGAAAAAACATTTCATGCCAAAGCTGCCATCTTATTTTTTTCTATTTTAAAAGTGGACAGCTGCAAAGTCTACTTAACATTAAAATAAGTTGCTAATAAGATAATCAGCTGCATTTATAAGAAGCTGTAACCTTGGTAACCCCGGTGTTCTGAATATTACGAGAGTGAAGCTCCATCATTAGCAGCGAGGCTAATCAGGCTCACACTGACAACACTCTGATTGGACCTGTCAGTCTCAGAGCTCGATGGGAGCGCAGCGCGACGAGCTGGAGGGGGTTCAAGACACAAATACTTACAAAACTACAGAATCAATCTGCTTTCAGTGAAATACATAAATTGTCAGTCTATTGAAATTTGCACATTGAAAGTCGAGGTTCATCTCTAAAATGCCACAAATCAACTTAGTTCCAAAAACAAAGCACTTATTGATTGCTTTGGCAAAATTGTTATTTATTTACTACAATTAGAGAGTTAAGTCGGTTAATCTAGTTTTACACTGATCATTGACTGTACTAAAAACAAATTACCTTAAAGTTTTTCAAGTTAATTAAAGAACTAATGATAAGTGTAAAACAGTATTGAAACAATTTTATTTCATACATTTTCTATAGTTTATTTTTTCTTTTTTTATGTGTAAAGTATAAATGTGATTTTATCTCTAAATATAAAAAAATAAATATGCTTGATCTATGTGTGTGTTTTTATATGGATTTATTGCAATACTACGCACCATTGTTTGTTTGTTGCGACAATGGGGTAAAAAAATATACTTTGAGGGGCATCATAGTCTCCTATTAACTGGAAACACTAAGTAACTGAAGGTTTTTATAGACTAATGGAAAACTTCACCTTACGTACATCTGTATCGTCCATGTTTAACTGCATTTGTCACTAACTGATAAAAACCTGTTGACCTCAAATTAGTTCTAATAAGGATCCAATAAATCAATATTAAAAAACATTGTTGTTCAACATTGTCTCTTAACTTGAAACACAGGTTATAGTAAACAGTCTGTTCTTGACTAAAATAACAGCGTTGTTGTTGGTTCAAATACAGTGCTCTAATTAAATTTGTTCACAAAGATAAGCTGAAAAAGAGCAATAAAAGCCATACTGTGCCATTCTCATTACCCTTCGATTAGGATAATGAGTCGTTAGCGCTGGTGGGGAGTCAGTAAGGAACCCAATAGAAAAATTAATGATCCCATGTAAAGGATGAGCATTCTAGAAGAAAACAGAAAAACAGGCTTCAGTAGTTTTATCTTGACACAGTTTAGAGCTGATACGTCAACAAGGAAAGAGTTTAGTTTCCTAGTGTTTGCTATGTCATTGTACATTAACTGACTCATGTGAGATTTTGATCATGTTGAAGGAGACCTATTGTGTTTTGTCCCTGTTTTCAGGATTATGCTATGACATGTATTTACATGTTGTTTTGTAAAAGACGAAATTGATTTAAGACGGCTTAGAAATGAAAACAGGTATGTTGGGGTCTAAGGTTTGGCTCAGGATTGGTTTCAATCATATTTATCTGGAAAAGTTTTTTCTGAACTTCAGATTGATTATGCCAATTTCTCCTCAGCAAATCTGACATGTGGTGTTCCTCAAGGGTCTGTTTTTGGACCCATATTTCTTTCCCCTTTATTTTTGAGAAGAATGGAATTTTATTTTACTATACTTCTATCTTACTCTGAAATTGCTTTAAAAAAAAAAAACAGGTTCTTGTTCCTGTTTAAAACTGCAGAACTTTTAAGACCCGTCTCTTCATTGTTTCACAAGTTTTACTGTAAACAATAAACAGTAAAACTAAATAAATACTAGTTGTTGGTTGGAATACAAGATGACGCAACCACTCCAAAATCGAAAAACAACTCTCTGCAAACTAATAATGAGAGAACGAAGTAATAACACGGTCAAAAACAAGACCAGTTGTGCAGTTTTATTCATAAACTTTTAAGAAATCCTTCTTTTAAGGTTATCCGATTCTTCAAAGTTGAAAATCCTCTGTTCCACCTTGTGATGAACTGGGGTTTGGAACACCCATTGACATTACAAAGTGAAAAAAGTGTAAGTTTGAAAGCAGTGTGATTGACAAAACACAACGCCATGTGTGTTTCTAATGAAGAAGCAACAATTAATAATGGCAAATCTACACGAGCTTTCAATATTGCATTTTTGCCTAAAAGATAAAACTATTGACAATATTTTTATCAGGATAGAAAAGTAAAACTTTTATTTCCGGAGCAGCATGAAAATCAGACAGCAAAAATAATTTTCTGAGATATCTGACATCCAGGGATTCTTATCAATATACTAAAATGGCTGTTTTTTGTGGTGGGATTATTTATTTAAAAATATAGTTAATTGTAGACTAAAAACAGATAAACTGATATAAATCACAGCTGACATTCCTTCTAGTTTTCAAAATGTTTCAAGAAGAAAATCCAATTCGTTTACTTTTCTATGTGAGAGGGATTTCTACTTCCGAATGGACTGACTAACGCTGCAGTCAGTTCTTAACCCCATTACCCTTTTATCTGATTTCTAATTGTGCTGCAAATGTGCTCTGCGCCATTTGACACATAATTACCAAAACCAGTAACTGTGTCCTGATTACTGTGAGCCTTATTCACTCCACTGGTTTTATGTCACTCATTAAGATGCACAAAAGCTCGATAAAGTCCCCAAAATTCCTATACTTTCCAACAAACAGCTATTTTGAGTGACTTTCCATTAGTGTTGTTACAAAACTAAAATTGCAAACACTTACAATCAAATCAACAAAAAAATAGGCTAGTCACTTTTTAAAGCAACATTACTAAACAATATAAGACTAAAATCACTTACTAAATATTATATACTAGATATCCAAATTGTTTACCACAATCAGTTTACAGTAGGTATAAAAAAGGCCAAAGTATGAATTGCTATCATGGTAAAGCTAATCACATAGAATGCTAACAGTGGACTTCAGACAATATATTTTCTGGGTACATAACAAATAATTTTCTCCCGAATAGATGCATTCACATAGCTTTTCTGGGATAAAAGATTTTAGTCTTTATCATGATGTGAAAATTACTTCACTACAGCCACGTTAATAACTACAGGTTAATAACTACATCGAGATATTTACTGGACAAGATCTGAAGTTGGCCATATCGTAAATATCGAGATAATGTAATTCTGGGTGAAGCAAGCCTATAAAACAGATGAAAAGCAGTTACAGTTTCAGAAAAAAGTGACAAAGTGAAGGATAAGATCAGCAAAATGTTATATATTAGTCAAAATATAAATTTAGTTTTATTTAGCTTTACTCAGCAAAAGGTATCACCCAAAGTATTTTATTCAATGTAAATATTTTCTACTCTCCAATCAACAGACTATAGGCTTTTCACTTAAACAATATAATTTCAAAGGTATCAAGATATACTGTATATTGCATATCGAGAAGTGAACAAATATATCGATATACATTTTTTCCATATCGCCCATATTTGGGAGTGTGGATTGACGTGGGAAGAAACTTTTCGTTGACTCAAAGGGAAAGAGCCTTTTCTCTCTTTTTGTGTTAATTAGATGCACTTAAGCAAATTCAAGTCAAGTCACAATTGAGTGTAAATGGAGGTTGTTGATGTGGTGTTACCAGATTGTTCTATAGATACAAAATCCAGCAAGCTGTGCTGCCTTACGCTAGCATTTAGGCCACAGTTATTGTTCGATATTTTGGGACTTTTAGGTATATACTCATTTTGAGCCACTTTGCCTGCTTTATTTGTCTCCATTTTCTTCAGGTCTGAATTTGAGAAAACATAACTCTTAAGTGTATCTTAGCTCTTAGTGGGTGACGAAGTGGCTGTTTTTTATTAATGAGTTGACTGCTTCATCCACAGTAGTTAACTGTATCTAGGAATACAGTAAAAAATTGTCTCCTTTTTGTGTGATTTCTGTAAAGTATAATTTCGAATGAGCATTAAATATTAAAACTGTTATAATATCAATTAGTAGAGCACAGATTTTTGACAACCATATGTAGCCTACTTACTAAATTGGTACGTGTTTCCCAAAAAAGTCTTCAAGTCACTATATAAAAACATATTCTTTGGACTCTGCATGATCTGCAATGCCACTACCACAAGCTTGTCACATTCTGTAGGCTTTGATCCCACAGAAATCTGGCACAACAGGCTCAGTTTCTCCACACTATGACATATACAGCGTGTTTCATCCAGCTGAGGCAGAGCTGTAGACGCATAGTGTCACTGTGGCCCCGGTTGTCGCTGCTGACGAGAGGTGGGGTAAGGGGGATGGGGTAAGGGAGGTGGAGGGCAGCATGGCCACCAGGCACAGCTCCAGTTATCTCCTCTCCAGCCGCTGCCTTTGATCTCACTAATCTGCCGTTTAAAGAAGAAAGCAACCCGGGCTCAAACACAGTCACCCGGAGTATGTCCACAGAACAAAGTTAATGCTGAAATGACATTGATTTCTATAAGTGAAACAATTCACATACTGTGATATTTCAATGTAGGTCCAGCCCTAAACAAATTTAAAATAACTCCAAACTGACTGGAAACACTTGTGAATTTACTTTTGACCATGGCTCACTTCTATTTTGTAGCTACTACAATGTATAAAGCTCTTCAGATACAAGAATGAAACCAAGATAATTAAATGTATATGACTTTTTCTCATTCTAAAAGTAGAAGTGGGTGAAGAAAAAATCTTTATGCTGGCTTCATCTAATTAATATAGATATTTAACCTTCTCAAACTTGTAAGAAAGAGCCCTGAGTCACTATGAGAGCTGATTAGTTGTGCGGAAAGTGGTGAACCTGCTCCACTTGTGTGTTCAAAAGTCCATGTATACAGTGCGAGGGATGAGGGATGGCTATAATAATACCGTACAGAGTGTAGCTCCATAACTTTGCTACTTTTCTTTCTTAAAATGAAACTTAAACCAGACTTTCACAAATCCTCAGACACATCTCAAGATCCCCAAACTACCTTTATCTTTAACAGGCTCCAATTATGTGAGCTAATCTGAGCACATTTCCCTGGAGAGGCGGGGACATAATTGCCAACAATCTGCAGAGTGATATGGCCAGTGTTTCGGTTTCGGCTTTTAATTGTTTTGACACATCTGGGATTGCGCCACATTCACCGATCTCTACGCCACATTGGGCGCCGTCAAAAAAGGGTCAATGAGGAAAACAAACAGGTTGTAATTTAAATTCAAGGGGAAAGAACAGATGGTTGACTCCGACCTTGAGCGTTGAACTAAAGGCATGTTACAGTGTGAACAGTAAAACTTGATCTTACTGTATATGATTTAAACTTAGTCGCATAAGTCTTGGTGCAAATTATATTCAAGTTAGATCATTCAATACCATCTTGTTGTTAATGTGTCCTTAGATTTCAGTATTGCTTTGGCAAATTAACTGGTTGGAAAGGGACATTATATATGTTTTTCATTGGAATCTCAGAAACCATTTGCCTTAAAGTTCCACAAAATGGCTTTAGATTGTCACCTCCATGGAGACAGAAGATTGACAAGTGTTGTGAAACATTCCTAAGACAAAAAGATCCACCAGAAAACTTGTGTCAGTGTCACCTTTAAACTTTAAAAGTGACACTGACACAAGTTTCAGTTCAGTTTGAGAAGTTTCACTACACTTTGGTTTGAAATAAGATTAGGCACTATCAAGCTTTTTCTTGTTTCATCTGCAAATCATATACATACAAGAACAAGTTTAAGATTTAAGAAGCTAATATAAGATTGACACTTTTTACAGATTAAGTTTTAGACCAATTTCCAGCACCTAATCTAACAGATAATGACTATAGCAAACAAATTCTCTTACCTAGCAGCATCCTGAAGTATGTGTGTCCCTCCACTTCCACGGCTGCGAACACTTTTACATCCTCATTGCAAGTTTCACCAAAAACAAACTCTCTCTAGTCACACGTAGATCTTTTGACCCTCCGCTCACCGTCTCGCTTCCACTTGACTTGAATAAAAAAGATAAAAAGACAGTCCTTTCACAGTCAGCGGCACATCTCGGCGACAATCCAAATTGCTTAATACATACGTGATTCGATTAAAAGGACCTCGCTTCGTCTGCCCTTTTGTGAGCAGAGAGAGAGAGAGAGAGAGAGAGAGAGATGCGGAGTGAAAAGAAGTGGCTACAGTGAGCGATGCCGAGTGTATCTGAGAGAGGCATGAAGAGCGCATTTGTCTGGGCGAGCAAGTGGAAGAACGGGAGGAGAGATAGTGAACGCCAGCTATTAACATCATGAGCATCTTCTGTGTCGCCTATTCAGAGTTTACCACCTGCGTGCTCCCTAAAGGACACTCAAGTGCAATTTCCTCCCTTGCGTAACTCGACAACAACAATAGACAGCGTTTATCAATCTGAGTTCATTCTCTGAGTTCTGATTAAAATGCAGACGGACTACATTGTTTTGGTAATAAGAATCTTCCGAGAATGGTTACGTCTGGTTAGAGATGGGGTACCTAATTTTCAAACAGTGCAAACAGGGAGAAAATTGAGCATAAACCTAGCCAGTTCTCCTTGGCTTGTCAGTAGTTTTCACATGGATAGATTTTTTTTGCCACTAGCAGCGCTTCAGAACAGTTTTTTTTTTCAGACAGACAGAGAGCCAATCAGCTCGTATTCCAAAGAGTCATAAAATTGCTTCATAACGTAGATAAAGCCAGTGTGTCTGGGTCTGATTTTGGTTCCACAAACTACTTTTATAATAAACTTGGAAACAGACTTGTGAGGTAAGTCTCACTTTGTCATGACCTGAGAGTAGGGTTGCTGCACTATGATGAAAAAAATATTCACAATTGTTTAAATCACGATTTTTCGAACAATCATTTGCTTAGAAAGCGCAGAGCATAACGAACTATATGCACAGAGGGAAGAAATCCAATTAAATAGATGACAAATCTCACAGAAACACCACAGCTGTAAAAGAAAAATCTGTCTGGGACTTACTTTACCAACTCAATGAAATATATGAGCTCTTATCAACAGATTTATGAGCTACAATTAAAGGTTGTGTAGCTGATTTTCAACACAATTTAGGTTTTAAATCTGACAGTTTCCTCTCATAAATTCTTCAACACATGGTTAATATCGACATGTTTTCATTTTGGTTGCAATTAAAGCTTAAAAACTTTCTTTTTACAAACAACAAAGTGAAATTGGAGAGGACCACCCAAGCACAGCCAATCAGAGCGCTGCATTCGGCTCCTGATGAGAACTAAAATTAAAAAGTCAGAGAGGACTCAGTGGTCTAACGTTTTCACAAAGTGCTGCATTTATCATTTACTTTTTAGTAAAAAACACAAAGTTTACCTATTTACAACTAAAACATTTAGTTACCCCAACTTTAATCATCACTATTACAAGATAACACATATTTGCAAACGATGCAATAATCCTGAGAGTAAATGGAAAAAACAGATTTTCAAGAATTAGTTAGGCTACTGAAAGATAACACTTAAAATAGTATTGTGCCATTGTGAGGCAAGTTTAATGTATGTCACATACACAGGAAAAGACAAAAGCAGTGGCATATGATATAAAACAGTAACATTTTCTACTACTATACAGGTTTTCTTAACTTACGTTTACTTTGATTTTTAATCTTATTTTCCTCTCCACAAATTCAGGGAGGTGTGGCCCAAGTAATATGTGATGTCTTTGGGTTTAGTGCGACTCTCTACAGTTAGTTGTAAAAGTTCCAGCAGGTTAAGGGAAACTTTAACACAACCAATCAGAGAAGCCAGACAGCACCAGAGCCTAGTGATGGCCCTTAAAAATGTACAGTTTACAAGTGAGTCCTGCGAAAGTGAGACAAATAATCTGTGCAAAACGTCCTTGTATATGTGGCCTGCATGACATGGACAATTTTAAAACCTTTTAACGTGTAGTTGGATTTAGAAGTAGAGCATAACAGAAGTCTACAGAATGTTAAATGAGAACGCAAATAATAAACAATTACTATGAGGTAACATGCATGCAGTCAGGTAACATGCAATTACTATGAGGTGGGAGGATTGTATTTTCTTTGGATTCAATCTACTTTCGCCACAATTTCAATATAATTTTGATTATAATGAGCGTCAGAAAAACTAATGTGTGATTTTTCCAGTGCTTTTATAGAAACATGGAGAAATCAACCCAGAGCCATGAAGGGCCAGGTTAGGATTGAACCCAAAGCCAGAATTGAACTGAAAAAAGTTTAAGAAATGGTCTATAGCGAGTAGAATAATATTAAACCTTGAAAATGTATTTACAGTTTCTCACCTGACACAATACATTCACGCGCACAGAGGATTATAATTGACAAACAGGTGTAATTGTGATGAATGAGGTGGTCTCTGGTTTATGATTGTGGAGTCATTTCTAATTTCAATCAATTATCTCTTCTCCAATAGGCCACTTTAGCTCGATCAACATCCTTTTTTCAGTCACGCACCAAATCTCTGTCCCACCACTGCTGCTTTGCTCCAAGTCATAATCAGTGACATAATTAATTGGGTGCAGTGTATTCTTGAAGCTGAAAATATTAAAATGGGATTAGTATAGACCTGTGTATTTATAGAACATGTTTGTCTTTAGTTAGTCTTTCTGAACTCTGTGTGATTATCGCCCAGAGCATGGCTGTGCGTTTTAATGAACAGGTGCAGGAGATTGTTCCTTTAATAGCTGTATTTATGTGGATGATGACCGCATCGACACGCTTTCTATGGCTTTATAATATTTTAAACAAGTAAGGCTACATTTCACTTGTATGTTCTCCAACACAACACAATTTTTTTTATGTCTTGACTCTGTGTCCATCACAGTCTGGGCGTAACAAAAGCAAATGTCATAAATTTCGAACAGACTTGTATATAAAGAAAGTGTAGTAATACTAGAAAAATTTGACCTGCTTCAGTCCAAAAAGAGGACTCATGTGTTCTGCATCTAATTTAAAGCATTTTAGTCTCCACTAACACATGCTGTTGTTAGCTTAAGTTTGTATAAAACTTGTCTTGACCTTGTGAGAAACCGTTCTAAAATCATTGTGAATCACAGGACGCTCTGAATACAGGAGAAAGAAAGCAAAACCTTTGGACTGTTTTTCTCATTTTGAACACAATAAAAGTACAACATCTTTCATTAATGTTCAAACAGCTTATCAAACAGTTCATGAACAGCACAAGCGGCCTTTGCTATTTGTTAATGTAAATGCTAATTTTGGCCTATTGCAAACTTAATTCTCTTGAGTTTGGTTATAGTTTAGACCAGAAGAAGTTATTGTTTGAACCTTAATGCAGCCCATTAAGCAGTATGCTTTGGTTCAGCATGAAAAATGTCATAATGTGGTTTATATGTGATTTTATCCCAATGTAAACGAGGTTTAGTCTTGGTTGGGATCCCAGTCTGGTCTGTTCTGATCTAACTCTGGCTGTTGATTGACAGTTGGTTTGTTTTGGCTTATTCTTGTTTATATCTGAAAGGGTGTTATTGTTTTATTTTGTATTTATCTCAGTCAAAATAGTCTATTTTTAGTATATAGCACCATTGCGAGTCGTTTGTGGATTGTGGATGTAAAACACATTTGTAGTTAGGTTTTGTAGTTTTTGGCCCTCACATCACAGACACAGACAGATCTGACCCAATGGTAAATATAATTTAGCCCTGGTTTAGACACAGCATTAGAAGGTTGTTTTTAAAAAATCTTACAGAAATTCTTTTACTAGTCTGTATGTAAACACATTTTTTATTATAACCACTAAAATTTGAGTGACAACAGTGATTATTTACAAAATCCAATAACATAACAAAACCATTTGGCTAAACCTTTATTCCTGCCATCCACAGTCTCGCTCTTGTTCTGACAAGGCCAAGCTGCATTGTTATTCATTACACCGGCGCTTTAATCAGTTCAAATAAATACGATTATTCCAGCGTCTCTGGGCAGAACCGCGGGTCTGAAATGTCACCCGGGTGTTATGCATGTGTCGGCCCTGTGCGCTCCTCGCTGACTCCTTGTCCGCTTGAATCAGGCCAGAGCGGAAACACAACACTGACACGCTCTGACAGTTTTACACTTGATTTCAGGCTGCCGCATTCAGACCCAAACCAAAGGAAATGCCTGGAGCAAGATGGACAACGCAACACACGGCTTTTGTCCAGACTGTATGTGCACTGTCTGTGCAGAGGAAATCTACATTATAATGCTTGTGTTTGTTCTGTTTCACGCTGTTGTTGTTGAATATTAGTATTATTAATAACACATTAATACGTTTTTATGATGCTTTCATGTCACTCAAAGACGTAGGACACTCACATTACATTATTCATTTCTTCCACAGTCAATTATAACTACAATTGCAGACATAGCTGCCCTGGGACAACTGGCAGAAACAAGGCTGCCAATTTGTGCCATCAGTCTTGCATTTACAATATCCATAGTAGGAAAAGTGTCTTTCCTAAGGACACAATAACAAGACGTTCCAGTGTGATACCCGGTGTTCCAGGGTCTTCTATCGAAGTACTGCTTAGCCCCAACCTGCTTAGTTTTCCAGATCTGACAAAATCAGCTATTGACGAGGTGTTGACGAGACTAATTTACTAAATTGGTTCAGACACGCAATTGCCAGGCAGTGGAATGAAATTTTCAGGGACCAGTAAAACAATAAAGAACTAAAATTATTTGAGACAAAATGGGAGTATTATAAAACATTTGTGCAGGTTGTGGTTTATCAAATAAAAACTGCAGGTAAAATGTTTTTGATGTAATTGATTTTAAAGATTATGACCCAGGACAGAATATTAACTGATTTACCATGTATCATATTGCGAGCCATGTATTGTGTATGAAATAATGAAGGATCCTCAAATTCCTAGCCCCACAAGACAAGTACTGTATGTTGTGAGTTATAATTGGGTTGCATTCTTTTGCCTCGAGATTTATGTAAAAGCAAATTACAGTGCAAACCAATCTTGTGCTAATAGTTTTGTGCCAATCCCATAACCTCAATTCAGGTATAAATGCATTACAATCTTAAAATGTTTCTTGTTCAGTTCTGAGTTGTGCTAAAGTCCCTGGATAATTTCTGTCACATCTCCAGCCAGAGAAAACCCTGCTGGGAATAAAAACAGGTGTCTGCATTAACACTATCGCTCCCTCAGGGTTTCAGAACACACCGTTTCTGCCAGACGCCAGAAAATAGCAAGCCAATAGGAAGCATTTCACTTTCACTTTTTCTGCAGTTGAAAGTCCTTCTGCAAACTCTGAGATTTCGAAAGGACACAAACGTCAAGTCAAGTGACAGATCCAAAATGGCTGCCTTCACTCTGCACCTCCTGTTGGACAAAACCAGGGCACAGAATCAACAAACCCCTCAAGACAAATGTCCTTTTACATAACATAACATGCTTTTCAGTTCTTTAAAGGTGCACTGTGTAACTTTTCTGCAGGATACATCACGATATATTAACATTACCAAGAATATATGAAAGTGTGGCTTTCAATTTCTTTCTAATCTATTTCCATGGACACAAACAGGTGGTGCAAAAGGCAAAATAACAGGTCAGATCTGTGAAAAGGTGACTGCACTCACAGTGAGAATGCATGATTTTCAAGGTGTTTAGGAGCAATAAAACACATGTAGTTGACAAATGCTAAATAAATTAATTGAATGCCATACTGTCAGACATTATAGTCCAAGTAAAGTTGATGTTCTAGTAAGGGCTGGGGAGTATAGCATCGAATGAACGAATGAATGATTTATTTATATAGCACATTTACGCAGTCAGATGTCTTCCAAAATGCTTCACACAACCCCCCCACACATACACACTCAGTGATGGTAAGCAGCCCAAGAGCAGCTGAGCAGAGGCAATTCACCTAAGCACCTGGCACCTCAACCTCTGACCAACACCAATGGTTTTCTAACCTGCATGTTATTGGTTGGTGGGGAAACCGGTGGGAAAGAAACAACCCAGACATGGTCCGGTCCGCGCAGGAATTGCTGTGAGGTCAGATATCCACTCTGCCTAGTGAAGTCGGATAGCTGATAAAATGTACTTTATATCACAATTTCCTTGAGCCAGCTCACAATTTTGATTTTATGACGATTCCTATAGAGTGTCTTTTGTCCCCTGTCTGCCAAGTGGATAAATTAATAAATTTGTACTGTTTTACAGAGTTCACATCACTGTGATTGGCTAAATCTAGTTGTCACTCACTCAGGGCAGGACACAGGCCGACCAACGAAACAAGTAGGTGGGAGAAAATATTGGGTATTTGAACAGAGGTATTTAAGGTGCACTGTGTAACTTTTATGGAGGTGAAAAGTCACCTACACAATTCACACTTTGAAACATGGTTAATAGTGATATTTGTGTGTTGTGCCATGTGGAAAAAATATGGATAAAGGAACATCTTTTCCATTGAAACAAAGTATGAGAGAAACCCCTGCAGGCTAAAAAATAGTTCATTTGGCTTTCATGTTGGCCCGCAAATCCACTCAAAGTAAGAGATATTTAATATTTATTTAGTGTATCAAAAACATCTAAACATTTGCAAAAGTGCTGTCTTTTTCATCTACCCTTATCTCTACCCACTATTACTGAAAATTTTTATTCCAGACTCTGGATCAAACATGTAGGGTTCAAAATTGCAGCATACACATTGTAGTTGTTGGGGAAAAGCTTGCTCTGGTGAAATGCCATTAAGTCACTTTGAACAGAAAGTTACAGGTCTTTATTTTCTGATCAATACCGCAGCCTAAAACAAAAGATAAAATAGGCTAATATTAAATCAAATCAAATCAAATCAATTTATTTTTGTATAGCCCAAAATCACAACAACAGTCGTCTCTGAGGACTTCCCAAGATTATTAATAATAATGTGAATACTTTTGTAAATCCTTAAGGTGTCATTGAGCTATCAGTTTCACCTTGTGAGAAAAACAGCATTTATTTTTACACCGTTTCCAGCTGTAACATGTAGAAAGCTTAAGCTAATCCAGCACAAATTGTAAAGGCCCCTAAGAGTGGAGAAAGTTCTTTGTTACGATCCATTTCCAAAAGGCCTCATAAGCCTCACCCTGTTAAAAGCTCTTTTATGGGAGCAATCGCTTCACAGGGATAAATAAAGAGAAAAGCCAGTTCAGCAGAGGGATGGGAGCGGGTATTATTAGGCCCGTTTCATCACAGCGCTGAATTAAACCAGAGTCGCCCAAATTGACTTGGCTTGGCCTCCTTTTCATCTCTCTGAACGCAACAATAGGAGATGTACCGAGCTAGCGTAATTATGCTCAGGATTTATTAGCTGAAAGATAGACGACAAACTGAGCAAAAACTGAGCTGGAGAAAAAACAGAATGCTGAAATAACAAATAATAAATGGCATAACTGAAACAATGTGGTAACGTTTATCAAAAAATGTAGAACAGGAGTGTAGTCATGTTTTGTGCAGCCTTCTCTCTTAGATTAAGTGTTCATATTGAGCTTTATTACTGTAAGTTCAAACAGGTTGATCAAAACATGATATTAACATTGACCTGAAATTGGCATATAACGTTAGAATAATATTGAGACGTTATTAGGTCAATCTAAACAGAGCAAACTTCTTTTTTTTTGCAATTACATAATGTCGTATGTTCAGATGATGAGATAAAGCCAAGTTTTCTTACACTGTTACAGTAATTTCATTGCACCTTGCTATTTAAAACTTAAAAGGTAATTTCACACATTCACTTTTGAATTAAAACAAAATTCATTTTAGTTTCCCAACATCTGTAGTGAGTAATATTGAACTGCAGAATATAGTTGTACAAATCTGAGTTTGAAACATTACTGAAGTGTAGAAGTATTAATTATATCCTTAACTGAAGCATTACTTTTTATTTTATGTAGCATTTTTCACTGTAAACAATATACTCAATGTTCAATTATTTGATATCCTGAAGATAATATTCACAATAATATCTTAGATTCAATACATTCCCCACCTCTTAGTTTTTTCTGATTATATTGTGATCTAAGCAATCACAATTATTGATTAACTACATAATGTTGACATCTTCGCCTACATGTTTCCCATGTTGCATTGCTCTCATTTAAAGGCCCATTCACATCACAGTTTGTAGCTGGCTGCTCAGTTTTGAATAACATTAGCTCGTCTATTGTCTTCAAATGAAGGCGTTTAAAGCGGTTCTTTGCCAGGCTGCATTTAAATGAGGTTTTTGTCAGTTTCGCGCTGGCCCAAACAAAGAGGTCATACGCCGCAGGGTTCATTTAAGTGGTTCAAACATGGCAGGTGTGAAACGGCTGTGCGCCCCTTGTGAGGAAATGAGGAGATGTCTCCCAGAGGGACCCACACAAGCTGCCCATCAGTGAACGCTGCTTCATTATCAATTAGAGGATGTGACAATGTGGCCTCCAGCAGCAGCCAGACTGAACAGTGTCGATCTAAAATGTCTCGTGTTTGCATAACCTTATTGAGCAATGCGACAAATTATGTTCCTCTGAATTTAAATGGCTGATTTATTGTAACTATGGCCGGCGGGCTGTTTTTAGTAGCATACGTCAGGTTGTTTGTCTGCTAAGGAAAGTCTCAAAAGCAGGAGATTTTGGGAACAATTTTCCACTGATACCATGAGAACAAAAAATACAGATTCTTTTTTTTTAAAGGTGAAGAATCTATTTGATCTAAACAGCTCAAATTATGAAACTTGACTAATCTAAATTTTAGTATTTGAACAATTCAAATCATCATTTGTTGGCCTATGGTGGATAATGGCATCTCTCAAAGACAAAACTTTGATAAGACAGAATTGCTTTAGTTTTTAAGTAGACTTGAAATGTTTTAGTTAATCCTCGAATAAATTAAACTTAGGTGTATCTACAAACCTTCCCAGATAAATTATGTTCATTACAAAATTAGAAAGTTTGCTGTCTGTAAGTACAATAAAGTCAAACTAAACATTTATTGCAACAAAGTTCAATTTCAATGTCAAGTCTGTTTTTTCAGTTTTGGTGCAAAGTAGGCAAAGTGTTCAGTCTTTTGGCTAAAAAGAGTTTGAGTGCTGCAGAGACTGACTTTCTATTGTATTCTCTAAGTAGTCTAAGTAGTTTTGTGGTGAAAATTGCTAATTGGATAATTGTTTTTGTACAAAAGCATTGAGAGAAGAACTTTTTTTGTTGCGTTGACTTAAAACTTTACATTTTGGCTGTGCAACAAACTGACAGTGAGCCTCGCAGAGAGAGACAGGCTCATAAATCAGGAAGTGGCGGTGGCGTCTGATTGGCCGAGCTTTGTTACAGTGTTTGTGAGGCTGATTGATCCAGCTGTCAGTGACACAGGTGGGCAGTGACGATGATTAATGACGGCTCATTAAAACAGGTGTGCTGTCAGAAATTCATGTAAACAGTGCGACTGGCTCCAATAACACAACACTTACTGTAAATAGTAATGCCAGATATGGGACTTTCTGCTAACTAGATCACATTTCATGGGATGTTAGAGAAAGTTTATATAAAAGTAAGAAACTGGTCAGTGGTGTGGTTGTGCAAACTTGGCAAGGTTGATATTTTTAAGAACAAAAAAGATTCACGATTCGGCTACTGCAAGGGTGTCAAACTCAAATGTAGTTGGGGTAAAATCGATCAAAGACACAGTTGGTCAAAGGATACATATTAAATATAAGTCCTTTGAGTTCTTTTCAAATATGGCAATTGGGCTATTCAAAGCTACCATAACACATTTACTGTATG
Source organism: Mugilogobius chulae (assembly GCA_038363315.1). Lineage (NCBI taxonomy): Eukaryota > Metazoa > Chordata > Actinopteri > Gobiiformes > Gobiidae > Mugilogobius > Mugilogobius chulae. The sequence goes on along the minus strand of CM076401.1, from coordinate 31,082,474 downwards.
TCCAAATTCATAATGTAACACATTGCATTATGTTGTGTAATATAATTATTTCAAGAAATTTGACAAATTGTTTGCAATTAGCTGCATTCCAGGGCATTTAGGTTTTAGAGTCACATCTCAGCAAAACAAGTCTTTATATTTCTATAGGCTTATTATCCGTCCTAGCCTGTCCCAGTGCATTCTGGACTTGTAATTCAAAATGTTGCATGCTTTTATCAGTGGTCATTGTCAATAACAATCAGAAATATTGAGGGCCACATGAAATTATCTTGGAGGCTGCATTTGGCCCCCGAGTCTGAGTTTGACAACCCTTACTCTACAGGATACAAAGAAAATTACACAGGAAATATCTAACCAATCTAACTTGACATGCTAATGCTGATTAAGTGCTCAAGCATGTCTTAAAAAAGTTACGCTGAAGCGGGGTCCCTGATTTTTTTACGGTAAATTTTGTTGACTGTTAAAAAAAAAGTACAATTTTTTTTTCCAATAAATAGCTATGCAGCATTCTGATTCTGTGCTTGAGTGGACTCTGGTTCCACTTTGTCTGTAAAATAATTTTTTAAGCTATAAATGCAGCCAAAAACAAATCCATGTGGATATTAACTGTGTGCGAAGGATTTGTTGAATGAATTTAAATATCTACTTCACTGCAGTTGATTCTATTGTAAATTCACAGGTGACCTGAAAATACTATTAACGATCCACATAAACTAAAAAAATAACCCAGTAACACATATAGGCAAACAACACCGAAGAAGCCAAAAATAACAGACTAAAATCTCCTTTTCTAACTCTGCTCAGTAAAACAAAGACACAAGTCGCAGTTAGAGCTGAACTGGACGAGACATTTTCAGCTTCTGTCAACGAACTTTCTCTCAGGGACAAAACGATGCTGCTGCTGCTGCTGCTGAGTAAATATTAATTTGAAGCTGTTATTGTCCGGTTGATTAAAGCCTTCTTGTTTCCAAACATTTTCCCACCAGCAAATCAAAATGAATTCTTTCTTATATCATGTGAGCAGTTTGTTTCTGTCTTTGAGAACAGTCCCTTGGTGCAGATATGAAAAGGAAATCAGGGGCATAATTAGCAACACATTAGCGGTTAGCGGTTTTGGTATTATGCAAAGAGCGTTGGGACACTTGAAATGCAATCCAGGAATAAATAATGGTAATAGTAACACCTGTCATAGCGCTATTAGCCTCATGCTTTTTCCTCTCTGGACTACAGTAAAGGCAGTTACTGACTCCTGGGAATGGCCACCAAAACCCTGCCAATGAATATATTTGGCTAACAGAAGAAAAAAGAGCTATATACTGTCTAATGCATGGGCAATATTAAAGCATATGATGGCAATGTGAGCCAAACTATGAACATATTTGCGTTTCATAATTTAGCCGTACTACAAGCCCACCAAATTAGGGCAAGTCAAGTTTGCATATCTACTATTAAGCAATGTGCAGCAGCATTTTATCTGCTATTTACTAAAACAAATGTTCTACAAAACCCACTGACGAAACAGCTATCATCATCATCAAGTGCTGAAGGATACAGTATTATTACAAAGCTGATGACATAGTATTAGCAAATTTATCAAATGTATACCAAAAAAAATCTCAATCTAACTACAATTTTAAAATAAATATTGTTTTAACTTTTTAGAACAAAACACAAATATACTTTACTATGGATTTATTGGCATAAACAAGATATACTTTGAGAATACGCCACTGAATACACAAGAATGTAAAAAATCTGCTACGAAAGCGTAAAAGTAACAGTAGATCTCTCCATGAAAAAAGACACAAGCCGATCAGTGACATATATAAATTACTGATTTCTTGATTCTGAATATTGCACAGACCTAATAACAATAACAACATACTGACATTCATATGAGCTGTCTACATCGAATTATATAGCCTTTAATTGTCCAAAATCAGGAAGTGTACTGTTAGCTTGCTATGCTGTTGTTAGCTTTGTGCCAGCTCTGACTTTTGAAAGTTGTGAAAAGTGCTTATAACTCATTACAGTTAACATTTAGTGGCTTAAAATGGATTTGGCAAGTGAGAAAACATGTGACTGCTGCAAAAAGAGTCAAATCAAATGTTACTGTTTTTGCTTTTAACATGGTAAAACCCGTCATATCTGATCCTGACCACTATTACTAAAGCAGCTGGTTTTGGTTGCACTTTTCTAAAACCGCAGCAGTCCAGAGCTGATCGTGGGCGGGACATACCTGCACTGACCACCTTGGCGAGCCTCCTCAGCCTCCTCTGGTGCGTCTTGCCTCTGTAGTGGATTTGGGCCTGAGCGCTGGAGTTCAGTTGGATGTTACACACTTGGCACATTGTTGCGCTGCTGCTGCCTCCAGGTCGTCGCTCGCGTTTGGCCCTGTGTCCCGTTGAACTCTTCCTCCCCTCCTCTTCCTCCTCCGCCTCCTCTTCACACTCTTTTGTTTCGTTCTTGGGAGGGGCGCTCTTGTCCATGGGATCTGGGCTCTTGGGGTGCTTCATGTCTGTAAAGCCAAAAAAATAAGCTCAGTGACTCGGACTCAAAATCCTGCCACAGACACAATAAATGGATACATTTGGAACATATGTCGCAAAAAACACTTACATACAGTTTGGTACAGGAGAGAATTGTCTGCCTTTCAAATAATTCCAACCCAACCCATGTTTGGGGTTGGGTTGCCAGACATCATATTTGGATTTATAAAACAAAAAGAAAAAACTAATGCAACAATAAACGCCATGGCTTGGTAATGGAATCTTATGATGATTTTACAAAAGCGATGCAGTATTCTGTGGTGTTGCACAACTATACCAAGTTCTTTGTATTTATTTTTTTGATACTGATACTGATATTGATACTACTTAAACCTTGTGTTTGAAGGTGTTTCAATATATGTTTAAAATAGGGTTTCATATAGGCTCCAGGGTACGCCTGAGTCTAAAATGCATGCCCACTCATATGTTTTGCATATGTATAGTAGGCACATTTAAATGCTAATGCTAATTTTCTGAAAGTAGGTTCTGGAGTCACACATTTCCATGTTTTATTCTTCACATTTAGGCAGAACTAAGCACCTTCAGTAGTAGCGCTCAACCTCCAGTTCTCTTCTGCAAATACACTATCAAATCGAAAAAAACAACAACAACACACAATTGTGTATTCTTAAATTGAAATAAGGCAGCAAAACCTCAATCCACATTTTACACGGCAAAAAAATCTAAGGTTTTCTCAGATGAGCAGGTGTCAGGTCGAGATTCAGAAACTGTAAGTGTGAGATTTCCATCATCTGGCAGTTGAGGGAGCCAACGCATGCTTCAAATGCCTTGAAAATGCACATGTGACCATCGCAAATACTTTTAATAAGGTTATGTTTTATTACTTTATCATCACACTATACCGAGCTATAATGTGACACATGAATATCTTTGTTACCCACTGACTTATCTCTGTATTTCTTATGTTTAACAGAAGTGACATTGCCTGCTGTGTAAAGGCCTCCTCAAACAAAAACCTGCAGTGTGCATGTTGCTAAAGCGTCCACCAGGGGGCATCATAGCAGCATGACTCCATCCACAGCTTCCTCTGCATTCACCTCTCATTTTTCCACATTATTCAAAGTGTCTGCACATCCATTTTGGGGCCGTGCATGTATTATGAAGCCTCACTCACACATCTACACACATAAAGCCAATTATCTGTGATGCACTTTTAGTCTGGAAATGTACACATATAAATAGAAGTGGAATTTCTTGTCATTAAAGGACTTGAATTAGGCGTCCATTAGCGTAAAAGGGTGGCTTCTCAGACACATCTGTACAGCATGTAGAAACGCAAGATCCAGCTTAAAAATTAGGACATTTGTCAGCTAATAAACGCTAGCGACTCTTGGGGTGTACACAGAAAGACATGTTTCTTTGTGAGCGCCATTATACCTGTAATGGCTGAGTGATTATGGCAGGCGGAGTGCATAAATCAACCGAAAAAACGTTGGCTTCTGGTGTAAATGCAGAAACATCACCCCAATTCTTTGTCTCAGCCCTGTTCATATGATAATAACGTCAATTAAGTCCTTGTGTATTTCCACTCCTCGATACAAGCCGCTCTCTCCACCACTACTGCCTCTGCAAAATCAGCATTCACTTTGCTACAAAAAAAAAAAAAAAAATCTTTGCTGCGTGTTAAAAATTCAATTTGTGAGGAAAGAGCAGAGGAAATTTGTTTGGGTTTATCAGCATCGGACCAGCAATGCGGACATCAAAGCTGCAGTCCACCGTTGTAATTATCTGAACATTGTCGTACTTGGGTGAATAAAGAAAGGGCACTGGCCACTGCTGCGACCAGTGATTGTAAACTCTCATAAACATCTATTTTTGACTGTGTTTCTGCTTTTTAAAACTATCTTGACTCTATCTCGCAGTCATAAAGCTATCTGACCAGAGCCATTCAAAAAAGCTATTCAAAAAGCACCAAATTCCCACAACAGCTAAAATACAGTCTTGTTAAATACAAATATAAACATTAACAACAACAAAAAATGCCCGGACACACAAAATATCTTCAAAATTGAAAAAGCAGGGCTGCCTAAATAATCAAAAATCTGATACAAAAACTAGTATCAAATAGATCTCACTTGAACAACAAAATCTGACCTTTCCTGAGCAGCTCTCGAGTAACTTGACCTTTATCAACACTGCCCTAAAATCAAGGGGTTTATTATAGAAAATACAAATAGTTTGTGTTGAAAATCTTCACCTTGCCCTTGAAAAGAGTGGTACTGCAATGGTGTTAAATAACAAGGGGAATATTTTTACTATTGTGACGCTTTTTTTGTCCACATATAATAAAATATCTTTTCTTATTCTGCATTATAACTGCTAGAGCTTTGCAAACATATTTTCAAATACATGTAATTTTATGTTCAGACTTACAAATTTCTCTTGAACTTGAAATTATCTTTTTTTTTTTTTTTTCAAATTGTGCAGCCCTACATAATACTGTCTACTATACATTATTATTAGGACATCAAGACAAAGAAAAACTCAGATTAAAACCAACATCTTCAAAAAGCATTAGCTGTAAAAACACATTTTCAACATGTGCTAAAGCAGCAGAAACAGAATCTAAGCCGAAGTCTTTTGTCAGAAAACGGGCCGATCTGGTTGATGTGAGGTGTACAGACAGGGTCGGTCAGAGGGAGGGGCCTCTGTCCAAATCCCTTTAAAGCACTGCTGTGTAGAGAAAAAACAGAAGAATAGACCTACACTGGGAGCTACTGCTTGTACAGATATAAAAACGAGTTGGTTTCATTTCCATTTCTAATAGTAAGATAAGAGATGTCTTAATAATGAGATGCTAATTTTGTTAATGGTGCTGTGATAACTGTGATCTGGTGTTGTACAGACCGGTCTCTCTCCTCAGCTGGAGGTGTCAGCTGCCACAGCCGATACACAAGATCCTAACAGCTCTGTGCCTGCAGCTGTGAGCACAAACTCACGTCAGGAGCTTCTGTGGATGGGAATGTAGACAGAGAGAAAATGCAACATACAAGACACAGTGGACTTGTATTATTTTGATGAGGATACATGTCTCCAAGCAAGTGCACAGTTATTCTAAATGCTAAACTGAATGGTATCTATAATACAATATGGTGTGACAGTGGCTGCAGTGGTTAGAATACTTGCCCACCAACATAAAGGTCAATGGATCTTACTTCTGTCAATCTACCCTAGGGCAGCTGGATTTAGGTAGTAAGGCACCATCTAGTGCCTCTAGTTGATTTCATTTTACTTCAACTACTAGCTCAGGTATCAAGCAACTGCAGACGGCTCTTGAAAAGCAGGAAGTACACCAGGAGAAGCAGCAAACAGAGATGAAGCCAGAACTAACCCACTTTGAGATAGTTGACTGTATGCCGTATCGTGTCCTCCTTTGACCTTGTGTCAAATATTAACTTAGAATTTATCTTTATACCTCTAATTCAAAAAGTTACAGCACAGAAACACTGACAAACATGTTTCACCATGTTTCTTCCTGAACAAAAAAGTACCTGCTTACTGTCAAGTGAACAAACTCAAAGATGCGATGTTGGTTTCCATGAAGTAAAATGAAACCGGCTCATGCATCAAGCTAGTGTCTAGGAACAAAGTCAACAGTTTGAGTTGACAGGGTTAACAATTATTACCGGTATCATTAATTTGTATGTGTGACTATTTATGCTGGGATAATGCATTGTAATACTGTCTTTCGCTTTTGCGCCAATATGAAATTTGGAAACTTGAGATATATTTTTGAATAAACTGTCAATAATGTTCTTAGTTGTGAAGGGAAACAGAGCTAATTGCAAAAATGCTAATGTCTAATTGGCACAAAGCTAGTTGCAAATACTCATTTACTGAATTGACAATGACACAAACAAGTTTTAGTTTTTTTTTTGTAAAAAATATAAGAAGTGGAAGCTGAACTCATAAGTATCATTTAAATATGATCGGAATCTATCTTACAGAGGGAGGGGAGAGGGTATCCCCGGGCTCAGATTGCATGCAGTTCAGCTCCAGGGCAGTGACTGCAGGCTTTCCATGTCATTAAAAAGTTCAGAAGGCACACCTTGCCGTCCGCCACAGCTTGCGCAGAATTCTTTCCATCCGAATGAACTGAACCACCCGAGATTCGCCACAAAACTTTTTGACTTTGCAAATAAACATTTATCTTGACAGCAAGAAAAGTCCAGCACCACCTGGGAGTCAAAACCAGGAGCTTCTTAATATTAGACTAGAGCGCTACCTGCTGCTCCACCGTGCAGTTTGAGAGATACTACTGTTAAGTAGTAGTGTTAGTGTTTGTGGGAGTGTGTGTGTGTAATGTGTTGTCTGAGGGAAAGCGGTGGCACTGGTGGGGAGCATGCGGAATTGTTTTTAGTGCACTGTAGAAGTTTGATTTGATAAAATTAATCAGAGGCAATATCTATTTTTATTTTATACACTTATTTAGGAGGCTACACGACATGTTTATGGTGAATTATTTTTTTATCATCTTAATTTAAGCCAATTTTAAAAATTAGACAATGAATCTTTGTAATTTTCCGCGAAATTTTCATTTTATGCTGCTGTATCTCCTCCCTCTAAAAATTCAAGTATTTCCCACTGACGTAGAGCAGTCCAAACAAATATTTCCATGCGTGTCACTTAATAAGCTGAGTTCGAGAGGCCTTCATATCCTTATTACCAGCCAACATCTTGAGCATGGCCCACATCTTTGTTTTACGGGCTAAGACAGCTGCATGGAAATGAACTGTCAACTTTACAAACTACTCTATCAGAACACCCACTCAGAGTTTATGTTCCCGGCTCTGAGGCCAGTTAAGTGGGGTATTAATTTCACCTGACATGTGCAATTCATAACTTCTGACTATAATATTTTGGGTAACCTGTGGATGATGCCAGTGAAAGCACTCCACACACACGCTTTTGGTAATAGTCCAATGAAGAATAAGAGGTCATCTGAAACAGGAGGAGAGGCTAATGGCTAACAGCGGCAGCCGTCAGAGAGTTGCCAGGTGGGTGCTGACGTGAACCTGGCAACCCGCGTGCCGTATTCTCCTCAAGCTGCTCTGCCCATCTGCGTGACATGGAGCCCGCCTTCAACTGTTGTAAAGCCGCATTGACGCCAACACCTCAACATTAAAAATGACAACAGCAGCAATACCTCTGGAAACAGCGTTTTTAAAGAGATTTGTGTGAATGTGTTGTAGGTGATAGAACAAAGATAAAGCCATAATAAGTCGATAAGGCCAAACCTGTATCTTGAATCAAAACATAGCGCAAAAATAAACTTGCAACAATAGTTTAAAAAATAATAGCTGGCACAAAATAATTTTTTAGCTCAGCTCTAATGTGGGTTAAAGTGTTTTCTTCCTGTATAGAAATGTGTTTTGACTGCTTATTTACAGCACTTGGTGACCCATCTCCAGGTCTTCTTGCTAGGTTTGGTCAGAAGAATCGTAGCTAGAGGATTATCTCTCTATCTCTTGTGCATGTTTTGGATTGTCAAGGTACAACAAAGTGCTGCAGGAAACCCACACAGACACATAAAAAAACAGAAACGCCGGGGAAAACCTGCAATCTTCGTAATGTGAGGCGAGTGTGCTAGCTGCTCAGTTTCAATATTGTGTTATTTTTCTGAAGCAATATTTTCAAAAATTGTTATTAAAAATGTTATTACCCAATACGTACATTCAAAAATACATAAAGTAGTTCTACCGGAGCTAATTTTGATTTTAAGATGATCTATTTCAAATATACTCATGTAAAAATAGTATTATGAATATATGAACAGTATTAAACCCTTTCAGAGCCTTTTACTCAAAAAACAAACAAACAAACAAAAAAAGGTAAAGATCTGCTGGTCCATTGGTTTGGGAGCTATAGCTGAATGGCCATAAATGACATTATTCTAAACTCAGAATTGACTGGAAACCCTCTGGCCACTACAAAAAGCACTTAGACCATCATTAGCAATAAAAACCTATTGATTAGCAAAAACCCTGTGAAAACTGCAGCATTGCCAACACCTCACACTGTAGTAAATATAAGCTTTTTGCGTTTTCCTTTTAACCCTTTTGTCCAGATGAATTCACTAAACCATGTCCGGCCAGATAATTTTCTTGTGAGATTGATATTTTAGCAGCTGCCCTGAAATGGCTCACTAAACATAATTAGTGACTATTTCATGCTTGAATGCACTCCTTCAATACAAAGGCACCTGGGGGACGGGGCCTATAGACACCCAAAGATTAGCCTATTATACAGCCATGTGCCAAAGAACCAGCGCTTTCGAATTCCATATTTTGGGCAGTGAATGTAATTTAAAACACATACATTTATATATATTATGAATGTTTATTGCTTTTCAAAAGAACCCATAGAGCTGTACATAAAATATTTTTGTGCAATACGTCGAATTGTTTTTTATGTTTATGTCAGTTATTATTTCTATTGTACAATGAGACTTTTTATATATATACGTTTTAACCAAAATGAGTGGGAAATATTTAAATACAAACGCAGATTAAAAGTCCTAATTGTGTCTTTTTTTATTTTCATGACATAATTTGAGGAAAAATGAAGCTGTATTTGCGAGTGTCAGTGTGATCTGTGTTGGGACTTTCTTCGCAGACACAGAAGACAGTAGTTTGGTGCTGTTGTCTCTGCAGTGGGCCAATCATAACAATGGAAGGACAGAGAGGTCCAACTGCACAATCACTGCACACTGCTTTGAAATGGCTTCAAACTGGACAGGTACAAAAACCCAGGCAACACGTATAAACTGCATTTTATCAGGATTTCCCTCTATATTTCTATAAAAATTTAGTAATATACACATTGAGAGATGATACTTGAATGAATTCACAATTAACAAGATGATAAGATGATCATTAGATTTCTTTCTTTCCTCATTTTTAACCCATTTCTCAAGTTAGTCTCCTGCTCATCTCTTCTTGGACTGGTTCAGAGCATTGAACTGAATGTTTTGGTTTACTTCAGAACCAGGCTTATCCATCTGAACAAAGGGACAAAACTCAGACCACTGCGAGGAGCTACGAGGTGGAATGTCTCCGTAATCAGTTCGGACTCATCATCACAAGTCATCCACTATGGTATATCATAGTACAAGGCTATTCAGTTATTTACATGCAGACCAAATTTTTGGAGGGCTAAGGTCTGAGGGCCGGACTACAAAACTGAACTACAAATGTGTTTTACGTTCATTATTCACAAACAACTCAAAATTGTATTCACTAGCGATCTCTTTTCTTTGGGATTAATAAAACAACAACATCAACACCTTAAAAATAACCAGATAAAAAACAGGAACATTGAAGCTTCTCTCAGATTTTTCATTGACAGATTTTAGGAATTTTATTTAAATAGTTCTGATATAGCATAAATCATTAGATTATAAGTAGTTGTATTTTCTTTTGATATACTTTTCATTTACCTTGAGTTTTTGTTTTACTTAAAAGGCAGTATACTTGTAAATTGTAAATAAACCAAAATATTTCATTTTAAACGTTTTACCTCAATCCTTATATTTTGCTCGCCCACCTAATATATCCTGTGCACTTTTCACATCTGAAAAATATGCTGAAAAATGTGCTAATGACACAAAACAAGCAAACATTCATGATTTTAGTGAACATCGGATTCATTACTAGACATACACAGGACACTCCAAATTCATCACCTGAATTGACAGTTTACCAATATATCTGTTCTAGAGGAAAACAGATTAACACATTTTTCTTCTAAAATCCCTAACACAAAGTTGACTAACTGAATTTATGCCGTTGGAGCCAGGCCTAGTAACAGTAGCACTAGTTTGTTGTCGATACTTAGCAGTTATTAATCCCAGTGTAAATTGTCTTGTCAGCTTGCTTTGCTAATGGAAATGATTACAACGTTTCCCTGTATAGAGCGAGCTTAACTTCCTGTAAGCGTAGATCTGTTACACAGTAAAGCCCCGGTGACCGACATGTACATCATAATTGTGCGCGTTCCTTTAGATCAGCGCTCCAAAAAGCACTTCCTGGAACAAGAGTCCAGATGTTCAAAGCCGGCCAAAGCGATACATACAGCAGCTCTTTTAACAGCGGGCCAAGATGTGCCTGTACCCACAATGCAACACCTGTCACTACACTTCCATTGCACATTTCACACATAGACGCTTTATAACTGGACAGGGGATCAAACTATAGCCTTATTTTAGGGAGGTTTTATAGAGGTGTGAACAATGCAGCCAGTAAGTACCAGATATAATTTTTATTGTCACATTTTCAGCTAAGTATAAACCTGCTAAGCATGGTAATTAACAATTATATAACATAAGACAATTGAAACCAATAAAAAACAGTTCCATCTTTCTTCTGACAAACAAAATGAATTCAAATGTCACAACGTAAACCTAAGCAAAGCAAAACAAACAAACAAAAAAACAGCAGATGACAAATATTTACTTCAAGATATATTTTTGTTATAAGATCTAAAAAAAAAAAAAATTAAATGTTCTTCACCTGCAGAAAGAGTCACTGTCCGTCTAGTTGCCTCCACATTTAAATAATTAAAAACTAAAAATAAAACCCCTCATGACATCATAAAGTGGAGTAGAGAATTTTCAGCTTTGAATGTAGAAAGCCTAAAAAGCAGCATTACTCAAACAAACTTGAAGCTGGGGAATCTGATTTTCACACAGGTATGGTCCTACTACATCCCAGATCCCACAAGACAAATCCTATGACACATGGATAATGTCCAAATGCATTGATTTTTAACTGCAATTTTGACCTAAGAACATCCTTTTACAGAAAACAAAGTGAAACTGGAGTGGACCAGCCTGCAGACAGCACACAGCAGTCTGATTTAACCACTGAGGGTTACATTTACAATACACGTTTTGATGGAAAAGACACAATTTACTAATTTGCAACAAAAAAAGTCAAGCATTTCATCTTTTAAAAAAACAGCACAATTCTGACTATGTTTGTGACAAACATCTTGGCTAATATCTCACATTTCACCATTTTCAGTGATATTTGATTTTTAAAGTATGTTTTTGCATAACACAAGCAAATTCTACATTAGCACTATATAAAGTCATCTGCATTGGAAGTGTCAACACGGCCATTTTCCTCTAGTCAGACAGAAAAAGCAGAATATTGAGCAGCCGAATAAATTCTGGCGGACAGACCGGTGGACTAGGATTAGGAGTTGTGTCACTAGGCAACCCTGAACATCCACTGAAAAGGGCCACTCAAATGTGAGCATTTTCCCACAAATTGCAGCCTAGTTATACTGTAATTTACTCGCAGAAGGCAGAGAATGAACAAAAAGCCACACGGCAGGCAGCATCAGTCAGAAATCAGAGCCATGCATTCAAATCAGCTTTACCTGGGTTTCACTTTGGCCTCACAATCACGGAATAATGTGAACAAGACTGGCTAAAATATAAACAAAGTGTGGTATAAATTATCATAAAATCAAAAGCAAAACAGAGAGCACTCAAAGAAAAAGAGCTGTTTCTGTTATTCGTCTTGTGCTATGTTACATAAAAATCTTAGGGTTTTTGTTATTATGTTATAGATTCTGCTGTATTTTCTATGTGACTGCCTGCACTCTGATTTCAATCTGATTTAGTTTTACAACAACAAAGAACACTGCATTTAAAAAATAACTAGATTAGTTAAATTTCATCTATATTAAATATTATTGTCTTGGAGAATATAATCTGAATCTGAATTAGCATAAAAATCTTAATTCAAATCACGCAAAAATGTCCAAATAACCAAAACAATGCAAAGTTATCCTAAATTATTACTGAATTTGATGGATTTGATGGATATTGGGTTCAACTACCATGGTGATTTTTATGTGGAGTTTGCAAGTTACTCCTGTGTCTGTTCAGGTTTCCTCTGGGTGCTTCGATTTTCTTTACCACCTAAAAAATAGGCTCTTTCCCCATTCCTCTCCCCTAGTACACCTTTGAATCTGCAATCTCTTTTCTGACTTTCTGACTTTTCTGGTCAAACAAAGGTCAATTTCACTTCTGTCATAGAATCTGAGACAAAAGAAACGTTTTGAAAATTATAAACTTGTCAAAAATATCTAAGCCGGATAAAAAACTAAATCTTCAATATAATTCTCTTCATTATGTTTTAGTAAAATGTGTAGTCCAATTTGTCATAAGCAAAGCAGTTGAAGCTAAAGTGACTGGATTCATCTTTGCTTACAAACACTGACCTGTTTTATTAACAACAGGCCCAACAATCCCACATGAACATAAATTCGCTGAGTGTCTATTTTTAAATATGTAAATTCCTTGTAGATAAAAATGAGTTTGTATAGAGCCAGTGTTGAGAGCTACTTGTGTGGTGACTGTGTGACAAGGTCATTTGCAAATGCTGCGTTCTGATTCTGCCGTGATTCACTGTGTTAGGTAATGTGAGTGAGTGGGAGCTGTTAACACGCTGGATATTTCAGTCCAGTTTCTCTTTGTCTCAGCGAAAACAACTGGAGACACTGCAGTGCTCCTTAATGTGCTCACAAAGGAAAGTTATCCTAAAGGAGGACAAAAACCACAACCAGGTTTCAAAAAGAACAGTTTACTCTACAGACCCTGGAGGACTAAAGGAGAGACAGAAGGGTGGAGTCTAGATGAGAACCAACCTGCAGCAGGTGTGGTGTGGCGGTGCAATGTCACGGAATACTAGACATTTCATTGACAACTTCAGTGAGCACACAATCTGTTTTTCAACACTTTGACTGAAAGCTCAAAATTCGTTTGAACTAAAATTCACAAAAAACAGTATGCTATAAAAACACAAGAGCCTAAAAATAGATTTTCTGTGTCTCTATACCAAGCCTGTTTTAGATCGATAATATAATAATATTCTGCTATGCAACTGTTACCTAAATAACTTAAGAGGTGGGTCTGCCACCACTTATCTCCATGTAGTTAATGTAATGCATCCAACTCAATCTAACTTTAATTATATTGCACATTAAAAAAAAAATGTTTCCAAAGTGCTGCACAAAATAGGAATAAAGAACATCACTTAGCTCTCAAGGTCAGCAAACCAAAACTACAAATATACTAAACTAATAAAATCAGTTTAGAAGATTAAAAGAAAACAAACAAATAAATAAAAACTGCACAAAACATGAAATAGGATTAAAAGTAAATAAACATGAATTAGATTGATGTTGTACTTTGTGTTGAAATATCATCAGAGTAAGCTTCCAGTAAACACAGTTCTTCAGAGTATCTAGTTTGTGTAAGTATTGCTCACAAATACATTTTGCATGCACAGATCTGACCTGCAAGTTTGGTTCAGAGCTTTATTGAGCTAGTGTGCGACTAAGTCCTTTATCTCAAACATCTACAAAGTTAGTCTATGTTTGATAATTATAGAATTTAAAAATCTTCTATTGTATAATATATGCAGCTGTTCTTTTCTCATTTTTCTCACTTTTTAGTACAAAATATCTGCCCGCAAAAATAAACTATGACTTGCAGTTTTCAAACGTTGGTCTCAGAGACTCACAGAAATTGTGTCCAAGCCCCTGTAACTGGTTTGGCGTCCATCTTGCTGACACCTCGCTGTATCTCAGATAACACACACTCTCTCTCTCTCACATTAATCTGAGGACAGAGATTAGGCCGACGTTAAACAAAGCAAAAGGAATCTGCCAGCTCCTTAATTATACACTACTGCTATCACTCTTCATTCAATAAGCTGCTTTATACAATTTTGTGTCCTCTGTATCTTTCGAAATAAATTATCTTCATCCTCGACTTGATAGTTATTTTTTCATATTATAATTAGACAGTTTATCAGCTTTATATAATATAGGGAGAAAGGCAAGGTGAAAAAGTAACATTTCATTTGAGATAAAACAGTCGAAGATTAACAAACTGATTTGGGCATTTTTGTGATGCTTGTACATTGTAATTAGGATTTATACATTTTGATTAAACTATTTACGGTAAAACAGGTCAATCACTTAAAATTTCTTCATTTAGCTTTTGAAAATGTATTGTTTTCACTTGTGTGGATAATGTATTTTTACTTAAATCTTGACAAAAAGTTATCTTACTAAGCCAACTAAGTAATTAGAACATTTCGTAAGCAGGTTTTACATTGTGCATTTGTTGATTTGTTAGTTTAGTTCCAACAAACAATCTGGTGAAATGTCTGTTGGTAATGTATTTTTCGTGTGGAGCTTGTCACAGAGGCAGAGTGTGGGACGTGAAGGAGGTGTGGCCCGTCACTGTCACCTCCCTGGTGTTTTTGGGAGGCGACAGACTCCATTGGCTCTGGCTCCAGTTTACTTTGGCTGCTGTTCTGCTGCTTATCAGTCTATTCAGCCACATTGTGGACACAATGGAAAGATCGAACATGACCAAGCCAAAATAAATAAGGCTAGATTCATTTTCTGTTGAAACAAAAAAAGCTTTTGTAGAGACATCCATTGGTCCTTTACAGCTGCACTATAGATTCCGGTAGGACTGCACTAGGCAAGGGACGATATTAAAATTTGTACTCACGATTATTGTGACCAAAAGAATCACGATTAACGATATTATCACGATAATTTACTAAACGTAAAGTGCACAATTCAAAATCACTGAAATATTTCGCACAATATGTATTTGTTTGAACAACTAATTATTGTATTTTGGTCTAAGTACAATCAACAATGATTCAAAGTGAACAAATGTTTACAATGTTGAGAAAAATCTACTAACTTTGTCTCAGAGTCATTAATTCACTTTAACACATGAACCTTTTCTTTGTTTAACTATAATACAGCTTCTTACTGGGTTCACAGCAGATTCTAGATGCTCTTATGAAGCCAAAGGCCCACATCTCATGCTATAATTGCGATTTTTGTCACGTACGATTATCACGATTATGAAAATTGTCACAATTATTTAATTGCGGCCCTTAATTATCGCGATTTGCGATAATATCGTATATCGTCCCATCCCTAGACTGCACAGATATATGTGTGCACTTAATAGCTTTGTGATCAATATTTATAAATTAACTAATCTATTAAATTTTGATTAAACCAATTTTGCAGCTACGATATATGTTGGGGTGAAAATTAGTTCACTTCTGACAATAGAGCATTTTATTCCCCAAAACTCAAGAAGCATGCTGGTTGTTTTTAGTATGACTAGTTGCCATGAGGCAAAACTCGCTCTAGCTTCTGAAAGTTGTGAACTTTCAAACCGTTTCAAAATTTGTGATTTCAATTTGAGAATCCATCTGGACAAACTTCCCCTGTATGATCAAAGATGGGCTCTGTGAGCCGAACCAATCATTGGTTGATTGGTTTGAACCAAAATGAACATGGCAGCGAAGGTGAATGAACCGTATTTCAACCCATTTTTCAGCATACAATTTTGACATTCTGGCTCTTCTCAATGGCTTTCAGCAAAGGCCACCAAGACTTATTAAACTCAATTCAGAATGATATGCATATTAATCTGGTGCATTAGGTAAGCAAGCAAAACATGAACAGTGAAAAAAAGTTTGAATGAAATAGTTGTGTTAAGTAAAGTTTTCAAGAAGGCAAAAACTGGGTACAACATTTTTAATTTTTTTTTTTTTTTTGTAATATAAAATGTTTCTGTGGAAAAAAAATCCCACAAAACTTAAGCCTATCCATTGTTTATAAATTAATAATTATAATTTATGACAACATATTTCTTGTTGTTTTCTAAAATAAAAAAATAACTTGAATGCATTGTATTCGAAAGTTTGCTACTCGTCTCTTCAGAACTGGAAAAATCCTGTGCCTGGAACCCATAATCAGCAACAATATTATTTGTTAGCACAAATGTAGCCACCTTAGCAGAAAGTTCACCAAAGGCAGTAGGAGAATGAATTCAGAAAAGCAAACGATGTGGGGAGGAGTGGGTGCAATTGAGGGCAGGACAAATAGGACGTTGGGGACCGAGGGGGTGAGTTTTTTAACTGGAGGGAAGCACTGCACTTAAACCAAGGGCAACAGTGAGAACGGGCATCTGTCATCAGCCATCTGGGAGGGCCCTCGGGTCTCAGCAGAGCCCAAAGTAAATGTGCCCACTGACTGCAATGGACCGCAGCTCCAACAGTGCTAACAACAGTTAACAAAGCTAACATGCTAACAGACTACACAGATTGAAGTTTCAAAGTTATGCCAGTACAAATGTTTGTTTTTCCACTCACAGAGATTTGACTCATAACCACTTACTGTATATTCATGCTGCTCAACATTTGTGATGGATTAAACTTTATGCTTATCTAAACACAATAAATCACTTTTTCTACCTATTCATTATTTTCTCACATGCCATTTTCTTGTTATCTTTTGGGCTAGTAGTCAGTAAAACAGCCATGTTTTTGGAAAAATGTCCCAGATTTGTGACTTCAGAGGTACATCACTGAGATCTTTTGGACTGACTTGTTTTGAGCATTTCTGCAACATTAGCATATTAGGCAAGATCTATTTGATTGCTTCACCTGTATATTCCCTTTGTAGTCGGTAAAGCTGTAACTCAACTTCCATGTGAGCTTTACTACACTTTTTTAATGGTTCTGGTGCATAGCATTCCAAAATGCGGGCGATCAGAAGCACATTTGAAGAATCTGAACAATTAAAAAAATGCATGATATTTGTCCCTTAAATACATTTACTAAACTATTTAATAAAACAATTGACTTGGGCATCATGTGACTTTTTATCCATTCAGTGCCACAGGTCACTTCCCCTGTCAGTGATCAAGTGCAGCCTGCTAAAAACATGTTTACATTTGGAGACACGCTCATGCCAACGCGGGGTTAAGCCACTTCTGACAGTTGTCCCACTCAGCTCTGATAGGACGAGTCACAAACAGGGACGTTTATCTGGACTGTCCCACGCTTTGTCCACCTCTCTGACAACAATCCTCCACTTAGTCTAAAGATAAACTCAAGCAGCACTACACTATGAAAGAATTTAAAGGACACTTAGTTGTATTTGTTATATCATTGTCCTTTAAGCATGACCTTGAGCACATTACTTTGGCATTTTAAGTTTTTTAACTAATTAATTAGAGAAGCTTGATGAAATTAAATATGCCAATGAACTGACAAAGTAATAAAACATTTACTTGAAAGCTATTTAAATGCTTGATATTTTTTGTTTGTTTTTTTAATGCAGAAATTTGTAGGATAATTTGCTGTTTGAAAATGACATGAAATAACTGCTTTGTAAATTGCTAGTTGCATGCATTGGAATTGCACTGTTAATTTGACATTTAATGATTTGTGCAGTCCTTCATTACAATATAACATATTACTTCATGCCAGTCTGGTGTTTCCCACATCACAAATTGAATCAGAGCTTTATCTACTG
This sequence comes from Mugilogobius chulae, assembly GCA_038363315.1. Taxonomy (NCBI): domain Eukaryota; kingdom Metazoa; phylum Chordata; class Actinopteri; order Gobiiformes; family Gobiidae; genus Mugilogobius; species Mugilogobius chulae. Next base: position 31,064,523 of record CM076401.1, on the reverse strand, counting down.
GCTGCAGAGGGGGAGATAAACAAACCCGCAACCAGGTCTCTGTCATGACATGCAGATGCAATGAGTGCAATTTAATAGCTCAAAACAAGTCTGGTGATTATTTATGGACAAACCAGGAATATACAAAGTGTTTTTGATGCTCAGAGGGGAGAAACTTCTAAACAAGATTCATTAAATGAGCATTAATGAAGCTAAATATAACTCATGTATGTTTTTAATGAAGAAACATGTTATAATTTGAATGTTACAACCTCTGAATAGTATGCATTAAAGGAAACATTTGGGATATAGAAAAATTATACAAATATACAGTACATACATATATAATTGCAGTACTATTGTAGTAGTTGAAAACAATTTATGAAGCAAAAATATCAAAAAAAAAAATAAAACATATGCAAATCAACAATGGCCAATTTCTCAACAGGTTTTAACAGTGTTCACCACTCCAAATGCCTTTAAAACTAAGTTAGCTCTGCTTAAGCTAAAGATAAGCGTTTGGCGGTGTTTGGGCCGCAGAGAAGACAGGTCTTTAATATCCCTGGAGAGCATATGCTTTCTGTGAGCAGTGATAGCAGCAGTGGGAGGAGGCCGCGCACACATGACTAATGAGGATGAGTAAGATGCATTCAGGGGGTTTCGGATATGTCATTCGTCTGGACATCACCTATAAATATACTTTCTGTAGGTGAGGGGCACTTCCTGGGCTTACGTTTGTGGCCTATGCAAACATTTTCAATACAATGAAAATAAAAAAAACTGTAAATATATTTCCAAGGTCATAAATAATCATTCTTGACAATCAGATTCTTATTACTTTCCTTGACGTCAATGTAAGCGCATAATGGGCTTTAATTATTGTAGTGCACTCAAGTAGAGGGTCATTTAATGGGTCACTGAATAATGAATATGTATTAAAGTGATGCTATACACTACTGATTGTAAAACTTAATATTTTTTGTGTTAATAGCATTCCCTACTTTTCTGAGTCATTCTGTTTGGCCATTTTAGTGCAAGCCAAGCAAATGAGCAAGTTTTAGGTAAAAAAAATCACAAACCGACAGTGAGTCACTGCAAAAGCCAACGTCATTTCTCATATAACTGTGACATCAGCGTGAAATGGTCAGCTGATCACGAACACATGGTTTCAAACCAATCACACTCCTCTCAACTCTTGGACTGTATTTTCACCCTACCTAGCTCTGTTGGAAATGTGTTTGTGGGCGGAGTTTAGGGAGTTAGCTTCTCTTTAGCCTAAAATCAGTGTTTCCCCAGTGCACATATACTTAGGGCTGGGCGATATGGCAAAAAATGTATATCACGATTTTCTTGGAGCCAGATCACAATTTCAATTTTATCATGATTCTTGTAGATCTTTTATTTTCCTATTGTCTTTGAGGTAAACACAATTCACTATCAATAGCTAACTCCAGCTGTCAAAAGCTGACAGTGTTGCCGGAGAGAAACAATCAGCCTCAGCCCTTCTATAAAACGTTAATAAAAGAATCGATTAATTGAAACATTGTGTGTTACTGCAAAACAAGTGTTAAGAATTTTGACATAACGTCTTTTTCTTACATTAATAACAACGAAAACATGCTAAAAATCCATGTTTCAGTTGTATAAATTGATCTATTTTATTAAATTAAACATGTAAAATTGCTCAAATTAATTTCTTTATGACTTAAAAGCGCAGTCCAAAAGAAACTAATGAGAGACTAAAGTAATAGGTTGGAAAAAATAGTCTATATTTGAACAGACAGACACAGAGATGAGCTCACGATTCAATTTTTATCATGATATTGCCCAGCCCTAGATATACTACAATTATATTGATGCAAGAGAGAATTATAGTTCATATAGACTGTCTAAATCTAGTTATGTGTATTGTCGAAACCAGGAAGTAAGATTACTGTGATGCTTGTAAATCATGCTTGAGCTTTTGAAAGCTGTGAAATGTGCTTCTAAACTAATTGTGGTGAAGCACAAAATGTATGTGCTGATGAAACTAAATGGAGTGTAAAAAAATATGCTACAAAGGTAACTCTACAAAGTTCGGTTTACTCGTCCTGATCAAATGTGAAATTTTTGTGATTTGAAAAGCACAAAAAGCACAGAAATTTGCCCCAAATTTCCATAACAAAAAAGTAAAGGCACCACTTCTTAGTAAGTTAAGTCCTAATAAAGCATGAACTAAGACTAAATAAATGAATACATTTTTAATTAGAATGACTGACGTTTAATCATTATGTAATTACAGGGTTAGGCTCAGGATCTAGAGTATTAATGAAGTAGCAACTAAGCCTGAATAAACTCTTTGTTGTTTATGATCTAAGTCTTTGTTCATGCTTTATTTCTGAAAAGTGTGATGCTACCAAAAAAAATTATTCGTCAAAGCACAGCTGCAGTATCTAAAACACAACTGGAAACATGACAGCACACACACACACCACACACTCGAACACACACACTACCAGTGCTGATAACTAGTGAAGCCTTCTGTATTCAGAGTAAAATCATGTTAAAATTCTGCCAAAATGAACCCATCGAACACCGTGCCAGCTAGGACCCGTCTGTGTTGGGGGTTAAAGGGGTCGCCCTCCTAAAAGACGCCTCAGCTTCAGTTACATAATTGATTATCAGACTGAAGCCTGAATCTGTGAGGATCAGTGGAGTGTGTGATCACATGAGCTCCGGTTCAATAGTGATTTATTTTATTGGTGATTCATGCGTCGCTGACAGATGACCTCACATTTTCTGCCTCTTCTTCTCTGTGTATATTTCCCAATTCCATCATGCGTCCTCTTATCGGGCCTTATCGCTGCGGCGGCCATTGCAAACCTGACGGCCTAAATTGGATTGACTTTTAATTAGGTGCACTCCCAGGGTAAAACGACTTTAATTGGCTGTATTATCTGTGCGGCTGCTTTAGGTGGAGAGGAGGGGAGCGAAACGAGGCCGAGCTGCAGCGTTTGAACAAAAACCAGAGGCCTGAGTGTAGCTGCAATAATCTTATCAGGCTCCGACAGAACGCCGCGGCATTATCATTGAAATGAGAGGGAATCTATCGCGCACTCAACATCGATGTTCAGGGGGTAATGCATCAAGATTAAATACAGCCTGGAAATCTATAGGGAGACGAGAAAAAGTGTTTCTGTTCAAAACGATTGCTTCGGTAAAGAAAACACACACACGCAAACAAACACACACATTTGACAGAATCTAGTGAAATAAAATAACGAATGGAAATTAAAGTCAACAGAACATAATGATTGTAACAAGAAATGAGTGTTAGAAAATGACTGAGATTTGAGGTTAATTATATAAAAGGGACATTTTAAGTGTGTTTATGTTGTATTTGTTACAGTCTGCGGAATGTAAAAAGATATTTAAATATAACAGGAAATGGGGAGTGTTAAAAAAAAAGCTAAAATCTTTTAATGGCACTCTTGTTGCAATGAGAAATCAAATTTTTAGAGTGTAATTGTAATGTAATTAAGTGGCAATTAAATTCAAGAAAGCTATATTAATGTAGAAATAGAGTTAGAAAAAACTGTTAATGAAATGTAAGCTATTTTTAATATGTTTAGGTTGAAATTGTAACATATTCTGTAAGAAAATATGACAATGAAATTCCAAAAAACTAAAAAAAAAAAATAAGAAAAGAGTGTTCATACAATTACTTATAGTTAGTAGGTTAAAAATTAAAAATCTTAGAATTTTTACTGTGTTTAGGTTGTAGTGTTAGAAAATCTGATGTTAGAAATTGTTAAAGTATTCTGTAAATAAGTAATTTAAATTTAAAAAAGCTAAAACATTTAACAAGTGTTCCAAAATTTAAAAAAAACAAAACAGTAATTTTCTAATACAAAACCTGTATTTATTAGTGTGTTTATGTCCCAATTCTGTCATATTCTGAGTTGTCTTTTATTAAAACCACTAGAGTAAAAATAATTAAAATGCAAACAACACTGCATGCATAATCTGTGTAGTAAATCGGCTGAGGTCCGGCGGCCTGTGCACGGTGCAAAGCGTGGAGTCACGCCATAATGGTTCGTGCTATTAACAGCCATTTAATGCAGCCTGCTTGACTGCTCCTTTGTGTTCTGTAGTAATAGCTATTAGACAGAATATAACTCCCATTAATAGTGGAACAAAGAGCAAAATCATTTCATTACAGCTGTCTACACCAGCTTTTCAATGACAAGGCTTTGCAACACAACAATCTAAAATTCTTCAGATAATGCTCTTAACTCTAATAACTTGTGTTTTAATAATCTTTTTCAAAATAATAACAGATTTCTACCAAAAAAAATGGCATAAAAGGGCATTTCTTTTTCACCTCCAGAAGACAGAGGCCCAGACTGGTGGTGTGGGCGTTTACACTCTGCACTGACACTATACCTGCAGTCTGCTCTGCTCACGGCAAATGGAGAGGTAATGGACCATGCAAACATTCAGCTCCCACAATGCACCTGGGGCTGTGTGTCCATCCCTCAGTTTTTTTATGACAGGGACCTAAAAGAGCAACATAAATCACTGATGAGGTGTGAACAAAAATCTACAGCCTCCTCTCAAATACAAATAAACGCAAACAAAAGCGACTAATGTTCAGTTTTGGTGAAGTATTTAAATTGCTTAGATGGCCAAACTGCACTTTTGAGCACAATTTTGGTGATGTTTGTAAATACACTTGCTGATTGAACAAGACTAGCAAGTATGAAGCAATTCTACAGCTGTTACCAAGCAACCATATTGTAAACACACCTCAAAATCTATATTAAAGGTGGGGTAGCTAACTTTTTTAGTTGTAAGTTAGTAAACTTTGTGCTTTCCACTAAAAAGTATCTAGTAAATACAGCACTTTGTGAAAAAATGAGAATAAAGAATTTTAGTTCTCATCAGGAGCTGAATGCTGCACTCTGATTGGCTGAACTTGGGGCGGTCACTCCTGTTTCACTTTGTTGTTTGTAAAAAGAGGTTTATAAGCCGTAAATGCAACCAAAAGGAATACATGTCGATATTAACCATGTGTCGAAGGATTTAAGGGAGGAAGTTGTCAGATTTAAAACCTAAATTGTGTTTGCAGTGTGAAAATCACCTACCCCACCTTTAATTACACAATAGTTATGATTTGACAAAAAAGAAATGACTAACACATATTTATTTTGCTAAATTATTATGTAAACTGTCAGTTGTGGGAAAATAAACTTATGTTAGAATGACAGAATATCGTTCGAATATTGTTACCAATGCCGCAAAACAGATGGAGATATTAATTTTTTTCAGTATCGCCCAGTTCTAATCAAACTACTGTAAAACAGAAATCTCAAACTCAAACAGAAGTAGAACCAAAATTATTGAAGTCAGAGTTTATTGAAGGCGCATTTTAAACTTCTAGGCCAGACTATGTTATATTCTATATAAATAATGCTACACTAAACAAAGGCTATATTATATTGTAATTTTATATGTCCACATTCATTATTGTACATCATACACACACAATTGATTAAAAAAAGTAAATAAAAGTGGATAACCAGGGTCAGACTGTCTTCTTCTGGAAAATTTGCTCTTGCAATTTTTTTTAGAAACATCACAATATTTTTGATCAGTGGGCTACTATCAATAACAATCAGAAATCATTCCAGGGCTGCATGAAATCATCTTGGAGGCTGCATTTGGTCCCTGGGCCGCAAGTTTGAGACCCCTGCTGTAAACTATGATAAATATTCAACCTAGGGACTATTATTTTACTAGAACAACTAGAAAACGTATTATATGCGGCATAAGTTTATTCTTGAATTTCAAATCATTCATTGAGCTCAGTATTGTCTACAGTATAAAAAGCAGATTAATCAACTCTTTGTACTTTTAATTTGGACATTCCTTCTCAAAACAGTACATTAGATTTTGCTTCTTACCATGAGTGTGTTTCACTAAAAAACCTCTCTAATGTTTATTCCCAACAGTCCAAGGATACTCCAACCTCAAGCGAGATGATTCATAGTCAATACGCACGATAAAAGCTGTGAAAAAAGCACTTAAGTGGAAAAACAAAGCATTTGCAGAGCCAGAGTATGAGTATACACATACATTTCTTTGTATAGAATATTATTTTGCATTGCCGAGAAGCACAGAGGGGTTGTTTTTTTTCAAGTAGGGGGGCCTGTCTTCTAAATGTGCCTCTAAACATTTGAATAAAGATGGTTGTTATCAGTGCGGAGGCAGGACTGAGCGGGCGCTGTGTGAAGGAGCATGTCGCCTGACTTGTAATGACACAGCCCCGAGAGCCATTACGTCTTTGATGGCAGGCTTAAGCAGAAATCCATTTCAGTGTGTCTCAGTGTTGACAATCTCTTAAAATGTGTCGCACCGGACGCCGAACTCTCCACTTACTTATCATTTCGCCGAAGCTCATTTCACGTAATTATCTTTAAAAGTGTATATATTTCTTGCATCATCGGAGACGTTAAATATCCTATGTGGTAAAACCTTTGCGCTGCTAATTGTTGTGTCAATTTGTCGCACTACCGGACACTGTGTGCTGCTGACAACATGGGCACCGCTGCATGAAAGGCAAAAAGAAAATGGCTGCTCTCTGACAAAAAAAAAATGGTGTTGATGCGTTTGGCTTTCATCGGTCCACATATCTTTACTTCTTCTCTCAATTTGAAGCTTTTTACGATGGGGGAGCATTAAGTCTAATTCACCAAGAAGCTGAAAGATTGTGATAAGACTGAAAGCGTTGTCGGGAATGCGGCGCTTTGCCACACCCAATGGCGATACTAAAATGGCAGCCACAACAGTAGATCCAGAAAAACGCTGGCTCCGGAATTATACGACGATGTGATGGTGTAGTGAATGATTTCGACAGTGTGTAACAAAAAAAAAAGCAATATTTCTTCTGCAGAAATTTGAAAAAAAGAAAAAAAAAAATGTCCCGATTGCTCCGACCTTGGAGGAGTTTATCAGCAGGAGTCCATTGACAGTGAAGGGGCTGGGGTTCAAGCTGCTCCCATCCCAATCTCGTTCCACATGATTATTCTCAATTTCACACTTGATGGCTTTTACTGGAGCAGACGGAGACGGCCAAATGCCAAAACGTAAAGAAGAGGAGCTCAGAGGTGACGCGGAAGTTCAAAACAAGGAGAACGCGAGAAGATGTACACACAGTAGAATGGTCGCTAGACTTCAGCAGTAATCTGGTGTATCTACAACGCGTGTGAGATTAACCGAAGACTTAATCTGTAAAACACAACACTGCAGAGACGCTAAGAATGCACTGCATGTCCTTTTGACCCACTGGACACATTTGTACTTTTAGTTTTGTTGCATTCTTACATCTAAAGTTATGCTGCATCTTTTTTTCACATATTTGTAGTTAATAATTGTATTTATTTTTACTTTAGTTGTCTCTACAATGGAGGTTATTTTTTCAGAACTGCTCAATCAGAATGAAAATGTCTTTAAAAAATCTGTATGAAAAAAAATTGTGTTGATAAACTGTATATACATGTGTTTTTGCATTGCTTTGCATCATGAAATAACTTTATTCTGACTGAAACATTATTATTAAACAGTAGATCCTGTTATAGCACTATCAAAATACATTTTGTTTGTTTTTGAGCAACTGTTTTCCTCTTAGCTATATTTTTCATTGTTTTTATTTTGAAACTAGAGGGTCAAATCAAATTGAAAATCCTCATTGTATTGACACTAGAAAGAACTGCATTGCTGGAGGTCATTTTACTCCAGCATCTTACACCTGATTTAACCTTGTGTTGTACCAGTGTCACTAAACAACCTATAACCTTACAGGAAATCTCTGAAGAAAAGAAAATTCAATATATTCCTAACATATATAGCTAAATTATGCACAATTCAGCCAAATAGTTAGTTATTTTTGTTACTTTTCTGTCTTATTATCTTATCCAGCTGTGCATAGACACTAGAATTTCTCAATATATTTAAACTTGTGTGTATTATTTGTTGAAAAAACCACAAGAGACAGTGGTGAAAATGACTCGGCGGCTCTGGGGAGTGGGCAGTGGGAGGCGAGGGACTTGACGAATCGGGGACCTATTGTTCACAAGCGAAATGACTGTGCGGTTGCGGTGGTTGGTACCTCTTTTCGGTGGAGTCGTTGTCTCTTTTTGGTGGTGGTTGATGCAGATGAAGGAGGCGCAGGGGTGGCGAGGTCGCGGCAGGGGGGCACAAGATGATGATGTTGATGATGATGATGATGGTGGTGGTGGTGATGATGAGGTTTAAGTGGTGCGGGCCTCTGCTCGGCTTGATTTGAGCCGCAGCTGAGTACGCCATGGCAACACTTGCGGTAATGACAGTGTGAGGTGAACTGCAACATGCGTTATATACACACTTTAGGGATTTCACACAATGAGGAAGAAATAAACAATACTGTTGATGATTTTGATGTAGTTCTAACAAAAAAATCTAGCATTTTTCTACTTTTACCAAATATTTTTAACTATTGATTGGCCTACTACTGCAGCACTTTACATACATTCCTATGTTGTTTTTATAATAGAAAAAAAATACTTTCAAAATTATGTAAGTCCAGTAAGTCTAAGCTTTATGTAAATCAAAATTATATAAAAAGTGTCTATTTTACACCAGTCATTCTTTGCACAATGAGCCACCTTGACTTCTTCACACAACCTTGAGATCATAAAGAGCTTTAAGAACAATCTCACCATATAACGTGCTATTTCCACTCAGTTGTTAAGCTCTTAAGACCAAATTTAGTCCACATAATCTCCTCCTGCGAGTAAACTAGCCCATAAAGACACGGAGATCAAAGCACTACTGACCCTAACACCAATACAGAATTGTGTTCAATTGTTTATTCGCGCCAGTGGCCCTAAAGATGAGCAGCAAAAGAATTAGCATCTTAGCATTTGCGCAAAAAGTTGTGTCACAAATCACCAAATCTCATGCAATAAAAGTTACAAAAGTGATTGTTAGATTGGTGCTTGATGTTTAAAAGTCAGTCAATTGTATGGAAAATGCCTACTTTTTCAGCGCAAACATTTTGAAAACACTGAAGCAAAAATATTCGAGAAAAAAGCTCTCCAAGTTTAAAAAATGAAATTAAAAAATAGAGACTAAACAGTGAACATGGCGTCGGTTTGAAAGCTTTAAATGTACTTTTCTTACCTGACTGAGGCGTCTGTACGTCGCTGTCCATCTTTGCCTGTCACACAGTACCGCACGAGCTCAGCTGCAGTCAGTGCCGCGTGCGACTCCGAGTGAGCGCGAGATAACCGCGCTGCTGAGGTGCGCGCGCCGCCTGCGCACCACAGACACGCGACCCACCAGAGGAGGGAGGGGAGCGGGCGGGAGGGGGGCTGTGACGAGAGGAAAGCGAAGGTTAAAGAGCTGTTAAAATACATAGAAAGAAACAGTAACGTTTTGTCAACTGTGTGGTGCACCGGGGCAAAGCTTTTAGGGAATTGGGGACACTTGCATCTGTCAAAGACTCAAAGGCTCATGGCCTCAGGGCCTGCAGCTAAATTCACTCCCACGTTTTAATTAGCCCAATATGTCCCAGTGGTAACTTTTTATTGTAGCCACCTCCAGGTCATTTGTGTTAAATAAATAAGTGTGTATTTATTTATTTGGTTATATAATATAATATAATATAATATAACATAATATAACATAACATAATATAACATAACATAACATAACATAATATAATATAATATAATATAATATAATATAATATAATATAATAATTATATTATATTATATTTTTCTGCTTTTTTTTTTATTTCATAGAAACTACAGAGCTGAATATGTAAAAGTAAAAGTTGCGATATGTGATATGGTGAGTGAGAGCCTTGTTCTGCTCAGCTACACTGATATATTTAACCAGTAGGAGCGTTACATTGTATGACATCAATGACACTCATCAAACATGGTGAAAAATGTTTTGGTGAAAAAGATCTGTCAGACTGTGAATATGTTGTGAATACTGGGCTAATGGCCTACTGGTCCCCAAGGAGTGTGGTCATGCCAGGTCAGGACACTCAGGCCACGCCCCTTTCAAAGTCATTTCCATGATGTCCATAGAAACTGCTGAGTGGGACAGTGTGGTTGCCATGTTGTGCATGTGTTTTCAGCCTGTTGTTATTTTTCTCAATGAAAGACCTCTACTGAATGACCTCCGCAGCTGCTTATGGTTTTGCCTCCAAACTATGCTATGTTAATGAATAAATACAACTAATACACCTAATACCAGGGCTACTTGGAGAAGATAAATGGGTTTGAGGGTCAGGGGAAAATGTTGTACGACCCTGACAGGTTAAATCCAGCCCACCTTTAGGCTGTGCCTGTAAGCCCCGGGCCATCATTCTGCAGTCCCAGCCCGCTTTAGAAGCCCTCATTAACATTGTTGGTCTATGTTCAAAAGCAGATGCCTGTAGTTGAATTTAGGGGAGCAGTGACACACACAGTTGCACAGTGTCGACCTGCAGCATGGTGTGTGTGTGTGTCTGGGGTCAGCTGTCAGGTCTATGCTGATGGATGTGGGTTGGAAACATACTTGGAGTTTAAGCTATGTCCTTTGGCAACCTGCTTGACCCCAACTACCCTAAAAATAAAGGTGCACATTTGCTTTCTAAACACACAATGGTGTAAGATATCACAGATCATCATTGTGCTTCCCAGTGTAAACACACTAGTCGTGCTATTTATTCATCTGTTTTTTGTTTGTTTACAGACGCACATCTAAGGTCATGCACACTAACTCCAGACTGAAGCCATTCTTAGCCAGCGAGGAGTTTGGTGCAATTGACAACTCACTCAAAAGGGCACTATTTTCTCTTCATGAGGGTGATTGCATATTTGGTGCAGGATGTGACTTGTCCATTCTGGTGACCTTCATATGAATGTAAGAATCAAACATGTGGTTAAACATAGTCATGTCTTGATGATTGTTAATGCGAGGGTAAATGTGAGATAACAAAGCTCTCACTATATCCTGGATCTGTGCTGGTCTGGTTTGGACTGGCCTTATTAGGATGAGGGTATTTGTCTCATTAAGCTGGTGTGCCCTGCATTTTTCTCATAAGTAGTTACTCACCAAGTTTATAGTAACTTTGTGATGAGCAGGTGTATTGTAGTAAATCTTTATCTTTAGGTAATGTAAGGTAAGGTAATGTTTATTAAGGCACAATGGCAGAGATGCTTGTACCAGATTCTAGCTTTACAGCTAATTTCCATCTGTAGTCCTGGGGAGGGGAGAGGGGAGGCACATTGAACATGTTTTCAGTTGTAGGAAGAAACTGGAGTACCTGGAAGAAACCTACGCAGACACGGGAAGAACATGCAAACTCCGCACAGGAGGCAATGAGCAATGAGGCCAATGCACTAACTGCTGCGCCACAGTGCCGCCTTTTGACATAGTTTACTGATTTGTCTAATCAGTAAACTTAACTTTTCAAGCTTGTAAAATAAAGCCATGAGAGTCACATGGCTCTTTGGCTGAGAGATGATTGATTAGATGCAAGCCTGCTATGGCTTTGAGTCAGAAAAGAACTGTTCTTAAGCTGTGTAGGACCCTAAACAATCCATGTGAAACTAGTGGTGTGCCAAAGAGTTTGCAAGAAAGAGAAAAGTACAAATTTTTTTCCCATTTGAAAATGATAGGTGCCTCAGTTTTAAGAGTTGACCTTGAGCCTGGTCAGTGCAGGGCCTTTGGGTGGAGTTTGACCTTTGAGCTCTTGGGCGAAGCTGAAGAAAGGGTCTGGAAAGATGAAAATCTGCAACAAGTTTAAGGCACATCCAAATTTTAATCAACTCTAAACAGGATTTAAATGAACTATCCCTAACGTGCAACAGTTGGGATGACTGGAATAATAGTAAAATTATGATTATTATACAAATAGATTAGCCAACAATGGTGACCTTTCACTATGGGCTTGGGCTTCTATTTTTTTCCCCATCATATTAGTTGTGCTGGACTCCATAATCAAGTGGAGAGCTTCATTATAAGACATTTCATTCCTGTAGCAGTGGCAGAGTTACCAGGACCTCGCTGCTCCTTTCAACTGGCACTTAGCGCTTAACCTGGTCACTATGGAGACTGTTAAAATGGTTTGTCTCCGGACTTCTTTTGATCGAGACAGCACTTGAAAGACAATATTGGGTTATTTTAAAAGTCAGAGCCAGAAATAAGGAAGATATGTTAGTTACACTTTTATCTTCTGCTTTAGTAATATTATTTTAAGTTTTAAAGATATGTTCAGTATGTTTTAACACCATTTGCTTGACAATATTGACCATATGCCTTGTGTCTAAAGCATAGCCCATCCTTTACTGTTTAGACAGAATTATAGCCATGCAAGCGTAGTCGAATAGTTCAGTTTTGTTCCTGGCTTCTACCACTTCTCTGTAATACGCAAACATACACATTATTTTAAATGTGCCCCTTTAACATACAACTGCTTCATTTCCCTATTCACAGGCAGCAGCACATCCAGGGTCTAGTCTGTGAGACATGTAATTTTAGATAAGGGACAATTATTGTAGCAGCACATCACATATACGTCCACTATCTGTAGAAATCTCAATCTGTTCCCGTGAATGTGGTGCAGATATGGCGTCCTGGTGCCCTTGGTATTTAATGACATTTCTTTCTGTCTGTGGAGATAGCGAGAAAGCATCAGAGTCAGCACCACGAAACATTCAGACTATTTACCAGCGATGGTATGGGGCTTGCACTTGCTCACAAATGCATCGCAGACAAAATAGTATGACTATGTTTCTCACATCTAAACAATTGCCAGTCAAATTTTAACTTAAAGAAATGTTGCATCAATTTGTTGCAAAACATAGCATAAAAAATTTGAAAACTTACACTTGAGTCATGTGGCTAAAAAGACAGAAAAATAACTACTTGTGCTGACAAGAGCCTTTACTTGAGTATTTTATTTTGTACAACCTGAGAAAAAAAAAGTGTTTCCCACATCAGGAATTGAGACAGAGCTTCATCTATTGACTGCAAAGAAAATTACAAAAGAGAAATAATCAAATCAATATAATGTTGCCAAATAGCTCTGGGTGATTTAGTTTTACTTTTCTTTCTTGTTTGCTTGGGCTTAGAAAATAAGAATAGTATTTCATTATTTGTTATTATTAACATTCCTTTTTTATGTTTCTTGAAATTGTGAGGAAAACAGGCCCTTCGTTTTGTAGGTTATGTAAATTTCAAATGTGTCACAGTTCATCCTTCACCTCCCCAAAGATTCAGAGAGGCCAGATATAAAATGCTTTTTAAAACATCATGACTGACAGGTCTGCAAATGAGAAATCATTTACTGTGAACAGCTTGCTTTTGGCAGAGATGCTGCTGCTGCCTCAGAGGCGAATGTGGTCACGTGACTCTGAGCATGCATCATAGTACTGGGTCAGTCAGCCAAAAAGACCAGCGCTTTCTGGAGGAAAATGCACAATTATAAACAAGGTCAGTATAAAAAGATCCAACTCAGTCTTACAAATGACTTAAAATGCAGCAATTCATCTAACATTAACATCTTCATTTTCTCATCTAAGATTAAATATATAGCCTATACATTTGTAATTTATTTAGTTAACACGTCCAAAACAGAAAAAGACTATGCACATATGTACTTATTCTGGACTGAACAGAACAGCATATAACTTAAACGAACTAATGGAGGCGCTCCCTCAAAATGAATTTTCTTTCTTTCTTTTTTTATTTAGTCCATTCGAAGAGTTTCTTTAAGTTCCTTCATATTCCTTTTCCTTTTATTTTACAGATTTTAGTTTGCATTTGTTCAAAAAGACCCACATCCCTCACGTTATGAACAAACATAATACAAATATTTTAAAATATGAGGTATTGGTAACATCTAAACTGTGTACATCATTCCTATCTAAATCTTTTAAGTGCAAATGTTAGATTTGATTAGGTTGGAATGTCGCCATCTGGTGGCCACTAAAGTATAGTTCCTGAAAAGTGTACTTACAAGAATAATAGAAATAGTTCATACGAAAACAGTAAAAGCAATAATCCCTTGCATCACATTTATTATTTTCTGATTTACAAGTTATATTACAATTCTTTTACAAAAGGTTAACAACTGTCTGGTGTTACAACAAGTATCAATACAACAAAAAACACAGATGCATGTGTTATACAAATCATCTTACTGTGCAAGGTCTAAAAGTTTCTGATAAAACTTGGTTAATCGTGATTAATGCAACAAACCGGCAGCAGAAACCTGCCATTGTTAGATATACTGTATGTATCATTATGTACATAAACACATTCAAAACAGACACGCAGAGAAACAATCAAAGAGACACACAAAGAGATAATTGATAAGTATCACCTCAAAAGTATTTTGAACCAGAGTCGATTAAGTTAGAAAAAGTAGAGGCAAACAGGGAGGTAGGTCCAAAGGAAGGATCATTCTGAGGGATTCCCTCTAGCTTATGATTCTTTAAAGAGTTGCGTAAATCATACAAAATCCAGATAATCCCATCTGTAATCTCATTTAAGGTGGAAAAGTGGCCTCAGCCCTCCCTGCCTCTGTTGTTGGGTTGTTCTGTTTAGGCCTTAAAGTTCATTGTGCATTAGTTTCCTCCACCACAGCAGCTTCGACTCTGAGGAGCCTGCTGCTGTAGGTCCACTCCTGCTCTGGGTCTGCCTGTTTGTCCTGCTCCTGCCTGAGGGTCGCTTTTGGGGAGCTTTTTTGCTACAAGTATAAATAAAAACAGGGTCAGAGATTTTTCAGGTTAGCCTATACAACTCATAAAAACATGCATGAGGCAACTTTTCGAATTAGAGTTAAAATAATACTTGAAAACATTACTTGAGTCAGATGTTATTTCTACTGATTGAAAACTGTAGATTATATAGTTTTTGGTTTGCTTGTTTTTTCAAAACAATTGACTATTGAAAAAGTAACTTGATCCAGATTTGTAATGTAATTCACACACTACATGCTCCTCATTTTGCTGTTATGTAAAATTCTTGAAATGTTTCAAGTATGTTAAAGACTAATGAGGTCATATTTCAAGTAACACAAACTTGCAGAAGTCAGTATGTAATCTTATTTTGACAAGTTGTTCACACATACCAATTGCCATGAAGATTTCATTTACATTCATGGCTGTTTTTGCTGAAGTTTCCATAAAGAGAAGCCGGTTATCGTCTGCATACTCCTGTGCTTCCTGGGAACAAAACATACTTGAGTCAATATCATGAGATCAAATAAGGTAAGTATATCTCCCTTTAAGCTTACCTGAGCCTCCACAGCCCTCTTGTTTACCATATCGGCTTTGTTCCCAGCCAGAGCAATTACGATGTTAGGACTGGCTTGTCTCTGCAACTCCATCACCCACGTTTTAGCACGAACAAAAGACTCCTATAAAGTTAGACATTAATTTCAATAGTATGTTGGCCTTCCATCCAAGCATTTTTTCTTAGCTCAGCTGTCTGTCAAAGTAATGCAGATGAAACTTACAGCACTGGTGATATCAAAGACCACGATCGCAGCCTGTGCTCCTCTGTAATACATAGGAGCAAGACTGTGGTAGCGCTCTTGACCCGCAGTGTCCCAGATTTCAAACTTCACAGTAGTGTCATCCAAGCAGACCGTTTGTGTCAGGAATGCAGCTGAAATGAGTTCCATATGGTTCTATTTATCACAACGTTATAATGGTCCATAAAGTTTAATGTACAGTAAACAGTACGCTAAATTGCTTCAATACAGTACAAATGTGTAGGTCTGGTCACTAATAGAAAGCACCTTTTAGATATTTCATGACAATATACAATGTTATTAATAGGAAAAACTTTCTTTTGCCCACTGTCTGCCTTATGACATCATCATATTCTAAAACGTGAATGCAATCTAGTAGTAAACAAAGAATGTATGAGTTTTTAGAAATTACAATTTTTACTCAACAATACTTTACACTTTTTGTAGACTGATGGAAAGTCTTTTTACAAGAGAAAACTAATGTATGTTAAAAAATGTGTGACTTAAATAAAGCACAACTCAGGAATGTTTTTGATGAGGAAAGAGAAAAGCAACATAAAAAATGACAGTGATGCAGGCCCTTTAACAGTGCTGAGTGTCAAGGAAGCATTTCAAGATTTTACCTCCAATCGTAGCTTCCTGGTATTCATGAAACTGTCCTTTTACAAAGCGCAGAACCAAGCTGGACTTTCCCACAGCAGACTCGCCAAGCAGCACCAGCTTAAACTGGCAGATTTTGTTGGTAGCTCCACTATTGGGCCTGGTGTTGCCTCCTGGACGTCCCGCCATTGACAGACGCGAGTTCTGGACGTGCTGCGTAACGAGGAGAAGAAAGTAGTCCACGAGGAGTATCCAACAGGACGAACAGGGCTCTGGTATCTTTTGTCTAAGCGCATACAACATTGATGACATGTATACTGTTATTACTGTGATCATTATAAAGTACTACCCGCGTTATACTAAGGTTAAACAAGCCGAGACAGAAAACTACAATCTTAACTTCTACTAAACTAAACTACCTCTAAAAAAATGTTCAAATACACAGCTTGTTTAAGAGCGTTGGACACAAGTATTACAGCTAGCATTTAGCTATAGGAACAGTTTTAATATGAGAGAAATGTCACAAACATGAAAAACAAAACCTTCTGAAAAACAAAGCTAACTTTTGCTTGTGTCATGTTGAGTTCTGCGTTAACTAGCAATGTTAAGACAAGCCGATAGAACAAAACAGAAAGCACAGACGTAATATAATATGATCCTTACCGACAAGGTAGATTATATGTACTGCTCCCAATCAACTGTATTTAACAGTATTGTTACGCGTTTTTAAAGCAACTTTCCCCGTTCCACAAAAACAACACAGCTTCCCGCCCTCCGTAACCAAATACTTCCTGGATTCCTCAGTCACGTGACATACTCGTTCAACCAATGAAATGCCGTTCAGTACAGACTTTGCTTTTGATCAAAAATAATTTAAATAGGCTTAGTAGGTCCTTAAGAAATGCAATGTAAAAACGAAATTCAGCCCAGTCAGTGTCCAATTTATTTTTTATTTTTTTATTTTTTAAATATTTTTTTTATTTTATTTATTTATTTATTTATTTATTTATTTATTATTTATTTATTTATTTATTTATTTATTTATTTATTTATTTATTTATTTTATTACTGGTTATGCCTTTGGGGCTAAATGGTGGCACTGCTTTGCTTTCTGAATCTATTTTGAAAAGCATAAACTCTTCTTAATTAATGTGGGCAGACAAACAAGAAGCTGAACTTTTTAACTGCAGAATAATTATAGCCAATAGTCATCATGTCGTAAGTCCAAATGGTGCACAAGAGACAGGTATTTCTATTCAGAACAATACTTTGCATGAAATGTCTACAAGATCCTGTTAGTGACCATAGGCTAATAATTTTCTTCTTGTATTACAACAGAAATTCATAAAATGTTGTGATGTCATATGGAAATTTGACGGTGGAGCTTTATCGAGCCTGGCAAAGATTTGGTTATTCAAACACACATAAACTGGTGAGAATGAACCACTTGTGTGATATAACAGGCAGGTTGTTTGCAAGCAAAGAGGCTCGTAAACTGTCTGAATATTGTTGATCACATTCACAATTAAAATTATCAGATTTTAGGTAACTTGGGCTCTCTTCAATAGACCAATAATATTTAAAATTGTTGAGGGCAGCTATAATGCAGTTTTTGTTGTAACACAAAAGATGAATAAGTCTAGTCTCATCACCAGATTGAAAATATATGTTCTGACCACCTGCTATTTTAGCTTAAAATCATTAATGGCTACAGTTTTACATGAGTAGTAACAATTTGAATGTTGATCAGCCACACAGTTTGATTAGATCATATTTGACATATAGCCTACCAGATTTTCCTGATTGACATATTTGCAAACCCTTTAGACTTAAAACTAGGTTGAAGAACCCAAACTGATATCTTTATTATTTTATGCAACTATGCTTTGATGCATCAAAACAGTTTCATATCACTAGAAGCTGAAGTGAAAGGAAATTGAATGGTGGCGCCAAGCCTGATGCTTTGGTGTTTAAAGGATTAATACAATTATACTAAGTGACATGGAAGTCAAGACAGTTATTGTGCTTTTATTGAGATTCGACAAGTATATCTGACAACATATTTAGCTTTTCCTTAGTTGCACAAATCCCTGGAACAGCACGTAGTAGTGATCAAATTAGGTTGGTTCATTATCTCACATTCAGCTGCAGACATGCACCGCTTGGCATAGGTGTTGTCTAGCAAAAAAAATAAATAAATAAAAATACATATTTCAGTTTCTATTAAAGCAATTCTTAATGCATAGAGGCAAATTACAAACCAATGTGGAACTTGATGTAGCCACAGAAAGTATCAGAGCCAGAGCAAGTCTCCACTGAGCCATGGCATGTGTTTCGACCTCCACAGTTGCATTTTAGTGCCTCATCTGGACAAACAACATTAAACTACCATCTCAACAAAGCGCACTTTAAAAGACAAATTTTACAGACTTACTTTGACTGAGCAAAAGCAGCACCAAGATGGTAACAACAGATGTCTTCATTTTGCAGAATACTTCAGTTTCTCAATATCTCCTAGCTCTTTTATATTAACATGTATCTGCTTTGATTGTGTAATAAGAAAACACACTGATAAACAGGTGAGAACTTACCACATGTGTGAAGTAAATGGCTTAGTGCCCCATAGAAGAGAAACATCCATATTTAAACTTGGTGTGCATGGACAGTTTTTATGTGGTAAATATCTATGACAGTTTTACAACAGTCAAGTTAAAGTTTATTATGAAAAACTTTTATAATATTTTCTTTAAACAAATTGATAATAGATACAGGTATTGACATAGTTATGTACTTTGTTGCACTGGCATAATTCACCTGAGTAAACAGATTCTTTGCAGCAGCAGCATTCTTCGAAATACTGAACAAAGAGAACAGTTTGTAAATAATATACGTCACACAAAAGCCTCCCATTATCATCCTAAGCTCTCCCTACATTTTGACAAGACACAATAACAGTGATGCAGAAATCATTTCACGTTTTATCAGGGTGTCAGGGTAATTTTGGAGTTATCAAACAAGTGTTTAACATGCTGTAAGTCTGGAATTCTATAAATGTTATAAAAGGTTAAGTGAAAGTCATGATCTTTGCTTAGATCCTTACACGTTACATTAACCAACCCATATACAGTTGTTCAGGCGTTATACGTTACAAAGGTCAATGGAGCAGCAAGTTACAGCCTTCACTTGGTTATTGCTGGTTCAGTCAAATGATTGTGTGCAGCCTTTTCTGTCAAGTTTTTCTGAAAGTGAGTGTCCAAACATAAACCAAAGATGTATTTGTGCAGTGTCTTGTTTGGAAATATATATGAATGACTTTCTAAAGGGAACCAAAATGGTGGTAGTGCTACACACCATAACACACATGTTTAGAACTGTGGTGAGATTTTTAGGTTTGCTCCAGTTTCCCTACCACTAAAAACATGTCCAGTTGTGCCTCTCTTTTCCCCAGGACTACAGATGGAAATTAGCTGTAAAGATAAAAATCTGGTACAAGCATATCTGCCGTTGTGCTTAATGTAATTGTACTCAGTCCTAATAAACACAATGACATATGAAAAAATGTAACTTTTATAATATGTTCTTTAAACTAATAGATAATAGATACAGTTATTAACATAGTGTATGTACTTTGTTGCACTGGCATAATTCAGTAAACAGATTGTTAGCAGCAGCATTCTTCGAAACTACTGAACAAAGAGAACAGTTTGTAAATAATATACGTCACACAAAAGCACTGACTTTTTTTGTTTGTTGGTTTTTTTGTTGGTTCTCAGTTACCAATCCAAAAACCATTACCTTTGCTCACAAATATTTTGTTACTAGTTTTTATTTTTTTCCATGTGTCATGTTGTTTTAATTACTTTGGAGAAGCACCTGCAAACCACAGTCAGCTTAATTACATTACTTTACAACTTCAAAACGTAACTGCAATATTATAACTCCTGCTATGTTTTTCAAACCTACTGTTATGCAGTTGTAGGGCACCTGTAAGTAAACAACTGAACTAATTATCTTCTGAAAATACCTGCACAGTTACTATTGTGTAATTCAAGCATCCTCTCAATAAACACTTATATGTATTTTTCCTTTTTCTATGGCACACAAGATAGTGTGTTTTTCAAGGACACAACAACAATAATCATAGAGTGAAGTCAAACAGTTTTTATTTTGTTAATTGATTGTCATTTGTTCCAATCCCATGCTGTATATCTACATTCATCTGTTGCACAGGTCACTGCTGCAGCAAAAAGCAGAAGATATACCAGGGTTATTCAGTGTGATGCACTCAGTCCTGGTCATGCAGCCTTTGAAGTAGTTTGGAGCTGTAAAAAGACAGACAAAAAGCAATTTGACATTCAAACACATAAAATCTCTCGTAATGTTCAGTTTTCTGTAAAAATATGTTTCAAAATGTGGTGTAGTATTGACCTTGTGGTGCCCAAATTATATTTACAGTGAAATGAATTACTCACTGGCTCCTGCAGTGATAATGACTCTTCCACACAGTTCAGTGAAGTCACTGCACGTCTCTATTCGGTTGGAACAAAACTTCAGACCTCCACAGTAACATCTCAAAGCATCACCTTAAAAGAACAAACAATTTTACATTTGCAGTGTTATAACCAAACATTATTCAAACCAAATCAAACTGACTTACTTTGACTGAGCGCCACCACCACAAGAAGTAACACCACCTCTCTCCTCATCTTTTTAATTTGGGATGTTTAAGTCTCACCTCAAAGTATGAATGTTTTACTTCACAAGCTCTGCTTTTATGCTGTAGTTTGGTTGTTGGTGCAAACAGGAAAACACTCAGTTGCAACATCATTGAGAAACTGGTGAGAATGGAGACATCAGAACTGAAACTTTTTGTGTGAAAAAAAACAACAACAACTAGGCAACCTATACTTCATTAATATTATTATTAATTATGCGTTTGTGATTTCAGTGACTATGTTTAAGAATGATGGAATTAAGGATGAAAAATGTAGTTTCCTTTGTGAACTACAGGTGGCAGCAAAGACTAAAGCTTTCCTGTGTGAATTTGAGACACACTAAGTTGGTGAAGGTCTAAAATGATAAAAGGAGGATTCCAAATTGATTGAGTTGCAACTTATCCCACTAGAAATGTTATTTATAGAAATTATTAAGTCTGAATGATGAAATAACTATTTATACTATACATTTTCTATGGGTATGAAAAATAATAATGGAACATTCTTCATATGGCATCTAACTTTGCCAATCACTGAGATAAGTAACATAATCTGGAGAAAACCCTTTATTTGGTATTTATGAAGGAACACCTGTAACCTAATAAATACAAACTAGATAAGTAAGATGCCATGATCAATGTGAAAAAGATTCTGGGCAAAGCAATATGATTATAGATTGCAATTTGAAGCTCTCCTGCTGTGTAGTTCCATAAAAAAATATGTAATTTTTACACATACAATTACTATATACATATACATATTCGTGTCATAAAAGTTGTCTGAAATTTCGTACTTAATTTTGTTCACGCATTGTAAGGTTTGATGTGCACGAGTTACTTTAAATGTTGAACTTTATGTTGGCCTAGGAATAATATGCAATTGGAGAAAACACCTTTGAAGTTACGGTGTTCAATATAAATACAATATAAATAATGGTAAAAATGGTGGATTAAAAGTGATTATACAAAATGTCATCAGGACCAATTTAGCTGTTTTCATGTGATAGCCTAAGTTAAGCGACCAAACTGACAAAATGCATTTTAGTTTATTATATAAACAAGTGTTTTAAGAAACATTCTTACATGTGATGCACACTTGTTTTTTTTTTTTTTCAGGTTTTTAACTTTCTGTGCTGTACTTTGTGTTTCTTACTCACTAAACAAAAGTCACATGAGTCATGGCAACCAAATGTCCAAAATAATGTGAATTTAAGCATTTGGACAGCGTTACATAATCAGATAGCCTTGGTGGATGAATCAAAAGTGTGGCCTAAAACTCATTTTGTGTGGTGTTAATGACAAACACAGCAGCTGTCAGAGCTCCATCTGCCTCTGTCCAAACGACTGGATTTACACAAGAGCAGTTCACAAGCGGAACACACTCCTAAAACATGTGTCCTAAACCTAACCCTAACCTCTGTTCTGTGAGACCACGGAGAACGGACCTGGTAGAATGAATAATTATATTTTATAGCATTCAAATAATGGGTTTTACTATGACTTCTAAAATGCATTTTTCAGATTTCTTGTATTTATTTTTCAATTTGTTTAACCAGCGTTCAAATGCCTGGAGCCATCTTTCTAAAACACTAGAAAAGTATTATCAATATTTTTTGCTGCCTCTAGCCCAACCGCTTCTAGACTTCCTAACAAAGTGCTGTCTACACAGTATTTGTGGTACATTTGTATTGAAGGAAGCACAGGAAAAACACAAACAATAAACAGGATTCTGTTTTATTTAGTCATTCAAATGAGAAATATTTCAAAAATAACATTTGAATACTCTAAGTATTTTATCAATATCATCAAGTTAAGGTGACAGCTTTTAGAAAGACAGTCAGAAATGTAAATAATAAACTGCAAATATGGAGACATTTGTGTGGGCTTGAATAACATTAGTTTAGACGTTGCATTTGATGAAGTCTGGAGTCAATACTGTATTTGAGTGAGGGCGCAAAATAAACATTTTCTAATCCCCTGAAAAGCACAGTATTGACAAAACATATACAGTACATCATTTATGGCCTTTTGAAAATGCTGGATATGTTGTCTGTTATTTAAATATTGTTTATAATATGGTGCTTCTAAAGACACATTCAAACTGTCAATGTTGTGTGTAACTTCCTGTTGCTGTTTCCTTTGATCCAGAGAAAGAAATCATGCAATCACTGTGGCCTAAGACCAAGTCAAGTAAAAGTCTTCCACACTGATTATAAAATCTTGTCTTTAGTAAAAAATATCACACAACTTTTACATGCAAGGAGGTAACAGGTCTAACCATTTGTAGTTAAAGAGATTAATACAAGATACTGAACCCAAAGCTGACACACTTGTGTAAAGCCATGACATGCTTTTGCATAGAAATGGATGAGGTTGAGATGGACAATGGTATAGCCCCGGTCATAAAAGAGGAAATATAGTGCATACATGATCAGATATGACATTACAATAAACTACCTTCATCAGACTAACTGTAGGGATGGGACAAGATCTCCTGTCACAAGATTGTGGACACATGAGAAAAGGATTTTTCTGTGCATTTTTTAATGGGTTTAAAAAATGTTAAAGTTGGTGAGCTTCACTTTTTGAGAAAATTTAGCTTCAAAACCAATGCTAAAATGACAGCAAAAGCTTTCAAATTAAATTCATCCAAAATTGTGACAGAATTATTAAATGAAATGCAAGATTTGTTACAAATAATTTAATTCATTCATTTATTTGTTTTGTTGAGCCAGAAATCACAATGATTCAGGGGCAGGGGTTTATTAACAAGGCAAATCGTCGAAGGTGCAATATGCAATTTTTAACGTCTTAAAAACATAAACAAACACGACTACACTATGTAATACTTTTTCAGCAGTCCACACATTTGCTCACTTATCTGACACATTCTGATGTGTTCAGAAGAGCTTTTCTCAAGACTTTGGAAGTTGAGCCTTACTTTTTTGTGTTTTAACCACATTTTAAAAAGGGTATCAGGCCTTGATGCTTATATGGTGTTTCTTTATTTGTAGTAGCCTATGATAAATAGGCAGGAAGGCAGCTATTTTTATTTTTAATTGTTAAAAAACTATATAAAAGGCCACTTAAGTGCAATTAGCCCTCTCTGCATGTGCTTGTTTTCAGCGGATCCATTGGTCACTGAAGGAGGTTGGGAACCACTGATTTAATCTGCGAACAGTTAGAAAGTGAATCATTTAGTCATTGGTAATTGTTTAAAGGTGCCCTATGTAGCATTCTGATCAAAACACTCATCTCATATTTCTTGCACTCAAGAAATAATACAAATCTGCATTTTTACTTTGAACAAACTTGCATGGCCACTGGTATTTGGCCTCCTTTTTTGTTTCCATAGAAAATCTGTTCCTTTAGCTGTATATTTTTCACACTATGACACACAGACACACACAAAGCGTATCCATCCCCATTCAGAGTAAAGTGACTTTTAACCATATGAAAGTCACAGCACCTTCGAAATCACTGTCTCCTTTTGAAGAAATTGTCTCGTCCCATTCCTTGTAGTTTGTCTGTTTGACCACATGAGGGCCCCCACTTCACATGTGTGTAATCATAAAATCATACCTGATCAGTGTATGCTTAATGATTAAAATAGTCTCTCAACACTGTAACAAGTTAACTGTCTCATTATCAAAGTCTTGTGCATTACTCAGTGAGGTCCAAACACCAGGTCTGCTCTGTGCTTTGTGCCTGAACTCCACTGTTGGACTGAAGCGAGGATGCACTGCCACTGTCACGTCTCTCCTTTGCCCTGCATTACCCAGAAGAGGCTCCAAGCATTCATGTTCACCTAGGGCCCTCTCCTGAGCACCACCCCCAGCGTTCCAAAATCCAAAGAGGAGCGAGGAGCACTCCTGGGGTACGCCGGAGGAGATGCTGCTACTGGGAAAATGGTAATATCTGGAGTCATGTTATGAGAAGAAGAGTCTGGTTTTGAAGCTTGTAGTAATGATGTAGTTTCAGGCATCGGACAAAGAAGAGGATATGAAGTTAGTGACTGGACTTGAAGGCTTTGAGTAGATTCCCCTGTAGATAAACGGTCAGTATTTGTAGGTCGGAGGCACAAAGTGGGCTGGGATTGGCTGATGGAACTGTTTTGGGGTCTGCTGTCCGCGTTTGTGCTCTGAAAGTTAGTGCAGAGGAGAGACGACCCGGTCCAGGAGTGAGTTGTGACCACGCTGCTTGCACTTTCCACAGTTTGTCTTGCAGCAGGCGGACTGGAAGACCGGGGACTGTGCACTGTGTGGGTCCATAGTCCTGAAGGGGGCTGGACAGTTTGGTGTCCTCCTGCGTCTGTGATGGAAGCTGCAGAGTGAGGAGCAGGAGCAGGAGGAGGAGGAAGGTTGGGGATGCCGTAATGGTGCGTGCTGTGGGGGGGTTTGAAGTGATGAGACGAAACTGAGCCTCCAGGAGATGCATCATGCGGTGAAGGTTTTGGTGAGCTCAGACACTTCCTGGTTTAATGCTTCCATCTGGACAGAGCAGACACATAGTCATAAGTGAGGTAAGGATATTTAGATAGGAGAGCTTTTTTTGTTTCTACAAAAGGGAAATTTCATCGTTGCACAGTGCAAGAAAAGCTGGAGAACTAAGGATAAACAAGGACAAACCACTGCCATTCGATGTGGTAGTGTGGTAATCAGAACTTTTTGAAATCTGCTGCTACAGGACAGTGATATCAGCTATATTTTGTTTCTTCAAAATGGTTTCTGTTCAGTTTCTGACTTTATTTATCTGCCTGTTCTTTTCTTTGTAACAAAAACAATTTGAGATCTAGTACTGACCTCTTGTTCAATCTAAATTGAACAATAAAACTTCTGTGACAAATAGACTATATTGCAACACGCTGCACAATTTGAGCAAAAATAAAAGTCTGCAAACTGTTTTGTACTAATAGTGGCAATGGCTGTGGTTGTACAGATTGTAAGTGACACACTTTTAGGTTGGCTAATTGTGAGAAGTGGAAAAAGTAAATACAAATCTGGCTTTATGTCAAGAAGCTGGGATAAAATTTAGTATTACTAATTAAAGTTTGTTGAAATTATGCAGCTTTTCAGGTGAAGGTGAATCATGTAACAAGCACATGATGCAGCAGGCCAAAGGCTCAAACAAGTGACTCAATTAATCACAGCTAAGTCTTTAGTCTCTCTGAAAAAAAAAAAGACACATTTCTTTCAATTACCAAGGTATTTGCTTGTTTGCGCTTGTCAATATAGCAAAACGCATAATTCTTTCATTCTATGCTCGGTAGTGGTAAACTACTATTGTAGACACCTGAGCTTCAAGCAGTCTCCCATCCAAGTATGCCCAGACCCAACATGCTTATCTTCTGAGATCTGACCGGCTCAGGCTTTGGCAAACTGGTACTTCCACATATAAGAGACTCCATCTACATTATTTCATCTGCACTTTTTTTTAAATATGTAATTTTTGCAGTGAATGTGAGCGTTCAAAGAAATAAATTTGCCAAAACTATGTGCAAAAGTTAACAAAAAAACTTGATAAATTGCTGTATCACTACAGGTAAATCATCAGCTGGTAAATATACATCTTTCACTCTCATGTCAGGGTTAGGGTACGCATTTAGCATCTTACAACCTTCAGTAGTTTAACATTAGATCAACTGAAAATCATACTGATGTCACAATCCAGAGCTCTATTGTGCTTATTTTTGTGCTTATTAAAGCACTTTGAACTGCCTGCATGAATTGTAATCTACAAATAAGCCTTGCCTACACTGGAAGCACACACATATCCGACTTTTGCTCTGACGCCATAAGCTGCTGAATGTTGAAAAGTTATGCAAAGAAGAAAATATGCCAGTATACTGTACACATCAACTGTAACACCTTTGAAATGACTTGGTTCTTACGCAAGCAAAATCCCACAAAGGCACCGAGAGCGCGGCAGCATGACGCACACTGGCTAGAGTGAAGGGCGAAAAATTTAGAACGAGACCAAAATAAAAGCAAGAGGGGCAACAGAAGAGCCGCGGGTGCACAACTAGAGCTTGGCTGTCGTATTTTCTGTGCAACTTGTACAGTCAGCAGAACAGTTTCTCTCTCCAGTGCATTACACAAGAGCCAGGCCTGATGAATTAAACTTTCTTCACACAGTACACTTCTGCACCTGCATCAGCTTACATTCAGACAAACTCATGAAACAGATACACAGATACTGTACATAGCCAGTGTAATGAGAAGAAACTTTGAAACTCTTTAAATATTGTGTTTTACCTTTTGATTTAATGCACCAATGGTCTCCCGAACCTCCTCTGTTTCCAAGAGTAACGTGGCATGAGCTTGTCTTGTATCTATGGAAGAGAATATAAGAAATAAATTCAGTAACATTTTAAACGATACAGGCTTATATGTGGAGAAGAGTCATCATAACCTTGCTCTGTCTGTTTCTCACTGTCACTTGGAATGTCAAAATATAAAAACATTTGAATTATAGACCAAATGACCATTTAACTATGTTCTGTTATTTCTTCATCTTAAATTTGTCAATTAAAAAATGTATATTCCAAGTAAACCATGTATGGTACAAAAATGTCACATAGTCATTTTCCAACTTAAAAATTTACCTACAACCTAGGGGTTGCGGGTGACAGGAGCCTTTCCCAGTGACTTTGGCCAACTCATTGCACGGTTAAAGAACTATTTTCATTCATTCAGTTGGAGAAATTTAAAGTGATGCCCAACTAATCTAAACATGCGTATTTTGGAGGTGAGAGGAAGCCGGAGTGCTAGGAGAGAACCAAAAACATACAAACTCCACCAGAGAGATTGTAACATGTTGACTTGGCTCGACCTGGGAATCCAATCCACAATCTCCTTATTGGGAAGCCAGAACTCTAACCACTCTGGTAGCGTAATATGACTAAAATCTGCTGCTGCTTGTCACAGTTAAATTTGACACCTATTTTTCATTTTTATAATTTTCTTACTAAACACAAGCACATTAGATCATCTTTAACATTTGCAGTAGAGCAGTCGTCTATTATTAACTTTCTGTGAAACTTTTAAAATGTTCACAAAGAATATTTGACCTTTGTTTTATTATTTACATCTTTAAATAGTCCTGCTTGTTTGTACAGACAGAACTGTCAAAATTACTTGATTTGAGATCACTTACAAATATATCTCATAGCTTTGTCAGTGTGAACAAGATAAGATGTCATATGAAACCCAACTAATAATGAAAACTTTTTTCAGTGCGTGATTTTGAGGGGAGGGTCTTTAATGCTTTCATGGGTAATTTCCACACCATGGCAACAACATGGTAACAATATGGCCTTAAATGTATCTATCTCATTCTTCACAGAACAAAAAGCAGGTGCCTCTAGGCAAAGGTCAGCTCTGTGGGGAGCCAAGTTATATTATGCATTAAAAATCCAAGTAGTTTTTTGAGCAATAATAAATATGTAATAAATGAAAAAATATTACGTTGGAACATTATAAAAAACAATAATCTTCATGGTAACAAGCTTGCAAGAAACCCATCATCAGGAAAAGTTATAAGTGCACCTTTAAAAAGAACAGTTCATTGATATTTTATGTGATAAAATCTGCAAAGGATTAAAATATGAAGCATATTTTCTTGCAGTAACCATATACAGTAGCTCCACTGGCCCATTTACCTAATTAGCTAGACACAAGTTGATAGTGTCCCAGGATGCCCGCCATCACTGGAAACAGCTCGGGTTAGATGATCTGCTTTGTCTGGGACTTTGTTGACAACTGAAGGACATTTCATTTCATTTATGCGCTCATATTTCATGATAGCTGCTTTATAACGGCCATACTTTGAACGTTAAGGCACCTGCGGGAGATCACAGCTGGCCTTACCTTGGGACTGCTACCTCCAGGGCGCGCTTTGGGCTCACTGTGCTCCACGTTGAAATGAAATGTGTGCCCGTTGTCCTCAATCCCATCTACGACTCTGAAAGATTGAGGTACAAAGTGGAGAGTTGGTGAAATTGTATATCTTTTTGGGTATCATTATCGCTCAAACGGTGCCTTGATAGCTGCAGCTGGCATGTGCCTATCTACACTCAGTCTGGAGGAAGGGACACTTGAGCTCTATGGCCAAAGTCTAGCCATTTCTGCAGGATGACTTACACACGTGCATTATGAATACAGCAGGTGGATAACGCGCAATGTTATTATTTATTCACGTCATACTCTTGGCGGGGCAGTTTCCAGTCGCATGAAATTAGAGCCATCGCGTTCAATGCATTAAGCTGATCACACAAAGAGCGAATGGCTTTTGAGCACCTACAGGAGAAATATTTTTCTTCTATTTCTTTCTGTTACTTGAGAGAATAGTGTGACGCATCAATCTAAAAAGATAAATTGCTCAATACAAAAGAAACAAATGCTTTAAAGTCAATATACTTTTTTACAGTGCAGTCAAACAGAATAGCTTAAGTCATGCTTCTACATAAGTACAATATAGCCATCAATTATCATGATATATTTTTGTGTCAATGTTGTGCCGAGATGTCTCTATTGTTTGTTGTGATATTTATTTTCAGTATAAAACTTCCAAACATCCAATAAGGTAGGATAGGACAAGATACAATGTCCACAAGAACAAGAAAAGACAAGAATTGGACATAGGCTACTCTAAAACAAATACATTGTGCGACCAAGTTCAAAATTTTGAATAATTTCAAATCAGTCTTATTGTACAAATGTGTTATGTTATGTCTGATGTATGATTTCTATCTGTGATCACTTGTATCTGGTTGGAATGCAATGTACTCTATGTGCATGAATAAATGGGCTGACTCACTGAAAAAAAATTAATTTTTGATAAAAATCAAGTAAACTTCTTGACATTAGGCAAATTAAGTACTGATGCAAATTAGCTCATATCAGCTAAATCTAGCACATTTACATTTTTTTTTTTGTTTTTTTTTTTTTTTTTGTTTGTTTGTTGTCCTTTTTTGTTCAACCCAAATGTAACCCAAACGTAAATTTTTTATGTGTGCGCAGACAATTTTATCTTGCTAGATCTTTTGGTACAAAATCTTGTTTCATTTATGCTTCTTAGAAAAGAAGGCATAAGAAACAGCCAGCTGTGTTCATTAGATCTGGCTTAAAAAGGATAAATAAAAAATGGAAATAACACAACAACATAAATATATTATTAAAAAAAATAAACAATAAACTATTTGTGTTTACAAATAGGACTGACTGACTGACTG
Organism: Mugilogobius chulae; assembly: GCA_038363315.1. NCBI lineage: Eukaryota > Metazoa > Chordata > Actinopteri > Gobiiformes > Gobiidae > Mugilogobius > Mugilogobius chulae. The sequence goes on along the minus strand of CM076401.1, from coordinate 31,034,438 downwards.
TTCATTTGGTCAGAATGCAAAATACTTTGGGAGCTGTTTTGTTATGCTATATCCACGTTTCTTAAAACTGGGGTATGTGTATGATTAGTAGCGTTAAGTTTATTGTCTCCTCCTTAGGGAAATTTGTCCTCAGCAAGTTCCTTCTGATGATTTGTAAGGTGCTCTAAAGTTAGTATACGGTATGTTAGATTTTGAATATTTTTTTCTTATTTACTAGTAATAAATCTTTGTTTGGGTAGTTTTTTGGTTAAGCTATTTAGTTCAATTTTAGTTTGATTTGGCTCTATTTTAGACATGAAACTATCTGTTGGTAGTAGAAAGCTACAAAGAGAACTCTTTTGCTGTATAAAGCAACAAGAACATATTCATTGCTAATACCTGGGACTGAGGTCTGGTGGGCCGAAACACGTGACAGTTGGGATGAGAAGCTTTGATGGCTTCAGCTCCGCCTCTGACTTGGCGCGGGTGGAGATACAGGGTGATGTGGCCGCTCTGTGCTCTCTCCTGGTGTGCGGTTGGGGTGAAAGGGAGGGCATGGGGATACTGCGGCTCAGGTTGGGCGATCGGCAGTGTCTTAGGGCGTTGAACTGTCGCAGCTCGTCTCCCAGGAGGTTGCCCAATGAGGTGCGTCGGACCGGGCTGCTGAAATTGGGCAGCAGAGGTTGCGGCGCGAACGAGTGGAGGGCGACTGGTGATCGGAGTCGTCACTCTGCGTCTCGACGATGGAGGGCAGTCTGGATTCCTTAACATTAAAATACACAGTTAAAAAAAAAACAATTACAGTTTTACTGTTCAACATGATTTTAATTTCCCTTAAAGGTGGGATACTCAACTGTTTTCTCATAAAATGTTGTTGAACCATCAGAAAGTGTTCAGTAAAATCAAATTTTCTGATATAATAACACACTTTTAGTGGTGGGGGAAACCGGACTACCTGGAGGAAAACCACCAGACACGGGGAGAATATTGTTGCTATGAAGCTACCGTATCGCTTTTGTGTCTAAAACATGTTTTAAAGTTGTGCTAAAGACCAAAAAAATATATGTATGTGCATATAAATACTTTTTTTCTTTTTTAATCAATGTTGTGGTTCTGTTTTCCATAATTTTCAAATTTTTATTTAACATATGGCAGATGCCCTTATGTCACTCTCAAATTTAGGATTATTCATAACTGCATCTATTATTAATTCTGTAATATTCAACAATGCAAAATAAAAAATTTTATACCTGGTATATTTATTTATATCTAGTGTACACAATTAGTTATTGAATTGTCATTGTTCTGATATTGCATTTGTTTTATGTTTAAATTCAAGGAGAATTAAGAAAAGACTGACAAAGGGCTATAAGCTGACAAAATAATTTTGAAAAATCAAATGGATTTTTGAACATGTTGGTATAGGTCTAAACTACAGACATGTTTTATGCTGACAAGATCAAATATTTTGTTGCTTCTGGAGAAAATGATGGCTCTCAGAAAATTGTAGTCCTGTGGAAAACTGCACTTGGAATTGTTAAATCTTGAAGGTTCAAAAAAACAATAAAAATAAGAGCAGTGTAATATTAGTTGTTTTATCAGTTTTATGCAACAATCAGAGTGGTATTGCACCCAAAACTTGGAGAAGTGTAGAGTGACAAAGGAAATCACATGAAAAGCTATTGACCCAGTTGCTACTTGGTTCACTCCTGGGACTGGACTGCGCAGGCTGCTCCAAATGATTTCCACCTGAAGGGGAAGTCCTTGTTCAGACCCCCCACAAGTCTCAGAGGTGATGGAGTATGTCCCAGAAAACCAGAGGGGGGTTGCCTTGGACCACCTCCGTATGTTGCGGCTAACAGGGACCAGGGTCACCTCTAAATGATACTACTTACAATGGATTTCTATGTACCAGGATAGTACAAGTTTAATTAAAGAGTATTTATGTTAATTTGTGTTTATTCAGCCCTTTTTAAAGTGCTAATTTGTATGAATTTCTCATTTGGGATAATAGTTGTGGAAATAAATTATAGTTTTACATAAATCAAAATGCAGTTTGAAAGGAAAAGCAAATATATTTGTTGGAATTTATAGATGCAACACTTACACTAGAGTCAGACTCATTCATCTAAAAGTTTGGCTAAATTTACACAAAACATTCCTTTGTCATTAAGAAAATTGTAGTTCACATATATTTTCTTAGTTCAGTGTGCAACATCCTCAGTAATTTCCTTGCAAAATATAAACCATTAAATGACTAAACTGGGAACAGGTCAGTAACTTTTTTTTTTTTTGCGAAATGTTAAAAACTAAATTCTTATTGGTCAAATGAGTCACTCAACCTGTCATAGGCACTTCAATGTTTTATTCTGCATAACCTGCTGCTATTAAACTAAAAATAACTATCTAGATTTAATTAAAGACAAAAATAGTCTTGAATTGTACATGAATCAAAAAGGCTTAGATTAATTAAACCACATGTAATTCACTAAAAGGTTTATTAACTGGAAACTTCCATCAAAATAAAGTTATACAGAACAAAAAAATAAAAAAACAACTAAATAAATACATAATAATATCAAACGAGCTTACATTTTTGTTACTTGGTATCCAGTTAGATGTAAATGTTACTATATTACTCAGTGTTTTTTTTTATACTATATACTGAGCTGTGTTTAAGAAAGACAATATGTTTGTGTGCATAACTCACATGCGGTCGAGGTGACCTTGGCATCGGGCAATACTCTGCAAAAAGAAAACAAAAAGAAAAATGAAAAACATTAGAATTATATTTCCAACATAAATCATTAAATTCAAATGAAGAAAGATTTAAAACGTGAATAATACAATAGTGCATTTGATGTCCTTATGTTTTATTCATCAAAGTGTCCTTCCATTTGTTGTTTTAATGACGACCTTGGCCAATGACGCAGCTCTTCAAGTCTATGAAGTGAAATGAAATCAGTGAAGCTTTTTCAAACTTAAAAGTAAATGGATTCCCAGCTTTTTCTATTTAAAATGTTCACCAACTGAGAGCAAACAAAGCCTCTCTGAAGCCTCCTCCTGTGTGTTGTTTATCTGGCATCTTGGTTTAAACCGGGAGAAGCCCATTTGTTGTTTTAGCGCTAAAACACCAACGCTTCAAAATCGGTTCCTTCAGAATAATTCAAAATAAATCTTATTTGGCTCTAATTCTTTAAAAGTGTAAATGACAGATTATACTAGTTCACAAAAACAGTGATTATGATTATATTTTAAAAATTACTAATGATTTTAACTTATTTTTATCTACTTTGACAGTTTTGGTGACATCTTTAATGATTTACTTGGTTAGACAAGGGCAGCAAACCACATAGATAGAAGTATTGTAATTCATAACTGTTACCTAGCAACCCTTTTACAAACAAGGGCTGCTAGGTAACACTTGAATTTTCAATTAGGCCAAAGTTAAACATGTAGTTTATGTAACAATAGTGTGGCAGAGGTAGGGCTGGACGATACTGACTAAAATTAATATCTCAATATTTTTTGACATATCTCAATTATAATATTCAGACCATATTGTTTCAAAGCAGGCATGTCTTTAAACACATTAGTTGAAGTTTAATGATCAGAAAAATTAGACTGTGGTTGACACTTGGTTGACCTAAAACAGGGCTCTTCAAATACTGTAGCGGCCCGCGGGCCAAATGCGGCCACTAAGAAATATGATGTGGTCCATCTTGGTAAAATGGGCCATGGACTGGGCCACATTGTAAAGAAGCTTGGGAAACACTCTGTATCTGATTTACAGTGAACAGTAGTGGATACAGCAACATAATGCTGAGCAATAAAGACTGGCCCATCATAGTAAAGTGGGCCAGGGACTGGGCCACATTTAGTTATTAGCACTATAGAAACAACTCTAGCCTTGGGCACAAAAACTGTTGCATGTTGCACAATACATGCGATATATTGTGCTCGGCCCACAAGCCGTGGTCCTCGATACAATCTGACCCTCTGAAAAATAAAGTTGAAACCTGACCTAAAACATTGATCAGTAAACTAAAAGCAAATTTGGCAAATGTCTCAGTGACCCAAATATCTGACCAAAACTGCATTCACAAGACCACAAGCTCAGATGTTTGCATGCTTTACCACACATAAAGAAACAACAGCTAAATGGGATTGTATAAAATTCTGAATAAATTAGCAATTTGCTTTGTAACTAATAAAATATTTTAATCAACTGAGAGACCAAACAGTGATGAATTGACACAGTATAACTTAATTTCAACATTTACAATGTAACTTTCTTAACTATTTTCTTTTTGTTGCTTTTTTTTTACTACTTTTACCTCTATATTCTGTTTTTGCCTATCTTCAAGATAACAATCACGATTTTATCTTAAATATGATATATTGAACACCTCTAGACAGAGGTGAGCAACTATTTTTCCTTGAGGGTGAAATTTGAATCCATAGTAGTAGCAGAGAGCCAGACTTTGTGTAACAAATTGTCATAAATGCAAAAACATGTCTGCAAAAAAATAAGTGTAGACATGTTGCATAGCTAAGTCAATCAAAAACAAAAACAAAAAACAAAAAAAACATGTCGAGGGTCTGACTGATAAATGTATTTACTATTAGTGATCAAGTGATACTAGTTTATTAGGATGTCCCACAGTTCTTTTCTTTATTTTTGACATTGTTTTGCTGATTTATCCCTATGAATGTTTTGTACTGGTTTAAACGCATCGCAAATTTCCCATGTCACATAGTTTTTTGTTTTATCCTGGGCTCCATAGTTTTTATTTTTTATTTTTCTAAATGATTGCCTAAACCGTCAGAACAAAAATGCGTATCAGTTGTGAGTAAATTTCCCTACACTTTCCCATTGCTTTTTAATGATTAGAACTAAGCTCTATTTCCTGTAATACACACTTAAAAGTTTGCTAATAAACGATTTGACAAATTTTGTGTCTAATTGTGACAATGACATGTTCTCCTTGTTGGATTTCAAGCCCTGAAGTGAAATGCAGTGAGTAATAGGCTGTCATGAAGACTAGTTTCCAAAGACTTTAATTGAGCATCAATTTCAATTATAGACGCACTAGTGTGTCCTACTTAGTGAAATTGGTTTCTTAGAATTTAATTGAGTAAGAAAAAAAAATAAATGTCTCATGCTGCTGCTTTCACCATCTGAAACTTGTGAATAAAAGATTGTTGCTGCATGCCAGTGCTGAAAATACAAGATTCACACTACATTTATTCATTCTCTACCTCTTGTTCCTGTTAAGGGTGGCAGGTGACAGGAGCCTATCCCAGTGACTTTGGGTCTTAGGCAGAGGAACACCGTGGACAGTGGCCAACTTGTCGCAGGGTTAGGCAATAAGGGAAATTTACAGTGTTGGCCAGTTAAGCTACACATTCAGTTTTTGGAAGTGGGAGTAAGACGGAGTAGGACTGGACAATATCGGATAAAAATCAAATCATGAGCTCACTGTGACAATCTGCTTTATTGGTGAAATCGTCGAATCGTAATTTTCCATTTCTCTATTTAATTCATCTGTTTGTTAAAATACAGACAATTATTTCCAAACTACTTCTCTTAGCTTCAGAGTTGCCAAGTTGGTTTCTATAAAATGAACTTGGGCGTCTGTTTTTAATAATCTTATGATGTTTGAAGGTCATGTGTTGAGGTCTTTTGTGTGCAGTTTCAAGTCAACTTCCAGGTGAATTTTAACAAATTTTCTGGTTTGATTAACAAAAAATATATGATAGATTTTAGCATATTTTCAAAAGCTGTTTTTAGTGTTAGAAATGCCAAAATTGTATTATCACACAGTGTTCTAATTAATCGATTGTTTGAATAACTTTATTTATGCCTGAAGTATTGGGATTTTTTTTCAAAGGCTTTGTCACGTTTTTCTCGGAAAATCTGGCAACAATGATCAGTTTTTGTTCTGCTCTGAGTGAGTGACATTTAACCAATCATAGTAAATTAGGAACTTTCAGAAAAAGCAGATGATTTTTTTTAACTCAGGCAATAAGACAATAGTCTACAAGAATTGTGATAAAATCGAAATCGTAATCTGTCTCCAAGAAAATTGTGATATTTTTGCTACATCGCCTAGCCCTAAGACAGAGTAACCAAGAAAACTCCACCCAAGGATATCATGACATTTGGACTTGCTCGAACAAGCGTGTATCCTATATTTTAGTTTTAAATGATGACTAGTGGCTAATATACATTTACAACAACAAAATCACATTGGGCTTCTGCCTCAGAGTCTATGACCACACTTCACTTTCCCTAAGGTCAAACCTTTACATTTTACCCAACTTCAACACAGCGCCAACTCCCCACGGTGCAGCTACAACCTTTACACAACCACCAAGGACAAACCAGTCGAAAGTACACTAAGAATCTTACAATGTCACAGCTTCTAAATTAAACCACAGCAATGTTGTTCATTTTATACACTAGTTCATTGTGTCTCAAAGCAAAAGCTAAATTTGATCAAAATGTACAACGACAACAAGAACAACAAAAATAAAGTCTGTTCGATTGTTTTGTGATTTTTATGTTTAAATTTTGTTCGTTTGAAAAAGAAAATTAGTGTTGGCATGCTCCAAAACTCTAATGTTTAACGCCTGTCTGTATTTATTAGTTTCAGTCTTTTGGAAGACAACAACACATACATATTTTTTTCTCCAATGCAGCCCTACTTGTTTCTAAACCTAAATCTAATCCTCATCATAATCAAATATTATTTAGGTTTTTGAAATAAATATTGTAAAATATATTTGCTAGTACAGCCATCATTGCAAAAGTGACAAGGTCGCTCGGGTTGAAACTTGCATACATCAGTCCCATATATGGAACTGATGCTTTCTTAGGTTGTTTGCTCAAGTAAAAAATGTATTTACAGGCTAGGACATTGTGCAAATCTGCAAAAATTAGCCAAGATTCACAGGCATATAATAAAAAATTGAAATATAGTCATATTTTTGTGCTTTTCATTACATCACTCATTAGCTTAGCGTAACAGCATGTTTCTAAACGCATAAGCCCGAAAGTTGGGCAAAAGCAGGTTCACAGACAACAGGCAGAACAAAACAAAAATAATAATAATATTAACACAAACATGATCCTGAATGTTTTAAATGTGTCTTTCATGAAATACAAGGTGCAATTTGTTTGATTTTGATTTCCAGTGGAAATATACAAGAGGAAGACTGAACTCACCAAAAATCACGCCATAAATACAAAATTAGACAGGAAGTACTGAAGCTAACACCCAAGTAAAGCGTGGAGGGACAAAACTCATTAGTAAGAAACAATACAACTAGATATTTTTAAACTGTAAAACTGTTGAACCATGTCTTCTTACTGTGAGGTGGGCAAGAATTTCAGGAGGTAACAGCTTGGCCAGGGTGCTGAGTATTTCTTCATCCTGTCAGGGTGCAGTGGTGCCGCGCTTTGGGTTTGTGCATAAACTGAACAGATGGGAAGGGAGAGGTACAGTGTGCCACCAAAACTCTGCAGGCTTGAGCTCACCAAATGGACAAACAATTAAAACTGTACCCAAAACTAACATCTGAGGGGCATCTTCTGTTTCCATATGTTGAATGTACAGCGTTGCTTAAGTAAACTTGTTTGTATCAGTCACAGTATAACACCCCAAACTAGTGACATAACTGTTGTTAACATTCAATTTAAAGCATCACCAAAATTTGATTCTTTTTTTTTTTTTGGACCCAACCAAACTGTGGTAAATATTGATGTTAAAATATTAGGTTGATTGATTTTGTAAACAAAAATATGACAAATATTCAATAAAAATCTTCTGTGTTTTAAATCATTTATACATAGAAAGGATAAGCCGTTTTTATCTAGCTGTTTGTGTCAAGTTAAGTCTGCTTTATTATTTATTTTTTACTTTATAAAGTTTGTTTTAGAGCAATAGTAATCCACTGTACAATGTGAATGAAAAATATTTTATTTTGTTATAAATTGCAAAATCATTGTTTATTTCCTCCCAGAGACAACAACTCTACTTTATCTGTGAATATCTTAATCTGATAATCAATGCAGTGAGCACCAGCTGTCCAACAGAATGGCAATAAATAAACCGAATAAAAAGCTAATGAAGGGAAAACAAGAGGATTTCCCAGTTAGTCAAGAGATATTTTGCGCACATTTTCTTTCATTCATCATTATGTACAGTTTAAAGGTTATCAAAGGCAGCTTAAATAAGTGTCTGCGGTGAGAGGCGGTGCTAAGAGGAGGTCAGTGCTGTGGTTATAGTGTCATCGAGTTGTACTTCAGTGAGATGTCCGACAGCTGATACGGCTGTCTGACAGAGGCTCTTATATAAAGTAATTGGTGTGACAATCAAGCTATCAGCAGCCCCTTTGGAGTCATGGAAAGTGGAAAGGTAACTTAGAAGGCACAGAATTACACCTGCTGCTACAAAAATGTGAATAAAAAAAGTGGCTGATTTAGGAATATTTATACTTAATAAGTTATTGTTCCGTTGAAGAGAATTCAATGGATTTTATGAAATACACAATGTACTGTAATGACAATTGAGAATCCAATAGAGTTTGGTATTGTTAAAATGTTTTGAAATAAGGGATGCAATCAGGATAGAGTCATGGAAACAAACTACTATTTAGAACAAAATCAACGTTCTTTCACCTGTAAAAAAAACACGATTACCGTAGTTTAAAGATCTATTGTATAAAATCGATTTCACTACATTTTTAACCTTGCTGTCTTCTCTCATCATTAGCTAAGTTTACTAAAAATGATTCCTGTATGTCTGAGTAATTTTGTGTTTTCCTGCAGCTCAGAAAAGCCCTGTTCTCACATACAAACTATCCCCGCCCACTTGACTGTATTTAAGCATTTAGCATAGTTACACCACTTTACAACAATAAAATTACACATTTAAATTCTGCTTCTTGTTATATTAAAATCTTAGTATGAAGAGGCAAGGCTTATCAGTTTTGAACAAGACCTAAAATGGACCTCTTTCTATGTCTAAGCTGTTGCACAGTAATTTTGTAATTTACAAAAAAAAAAAGTAAATTACTGATTTACATATATTACAGTTGTTTCTAAATACATAGAAGAAATGCAATAAGTTCCCTTTAATACAAATGAACAAAGTTATGATATGAACTTGTTATTATTCAGACTGCTTTTGTATTGGGAGTGCGTATGAAGAGGGCAAATGGAAATATATACAGTATTTGTATTTTCAAACAAAAAATGAGTGAATACCTACTGTATTGTTTCACAGTTACTGGTCAGAAATATAAACCTCTAGTATTTGTACTATACCTCCTCTTGGCTGCCCTCACGCAGGTTGTAGGTGAGGTTGTTGTGGATTTCGGAGTTGAACACATTGGCGTACTCTGGGTACAGCTCCAGCACCTCCCTCAGGCCCCTCACACTGATGTACTGCAGATCACAGTAGGTCAGCGCCTTCACGTCTGCGTTGGTTTTGATCACTTGTTCTGTCGCAGGTAAGTCGCATCCAATCAGGTTCCCCTTTTCTACAGAGTGACAAGACAAGATTAGTAGGTATTTAGTTACAGAATACTTGCATTCAAATGTATTTTGGATTGCATTGAGTTAGTTTTCTGTTACTAGGTCAGATCAGAGTAGCCCTAATGTATTTCAAATGCTTCTTTTCAAATAATTATGCTAAATTATATCGGAATTCTAGAGTAAATACATGATGCAAGATTCAAACAGCTTCGGAGTTTCAGATTTGACAGTAATCTATATTGCTTTAAATGAAAAAGTACTATAACTAAATACAGTTATCTAATCTGAATACATATTTTTAGTCTAAGTAGTTAGTTACTTCCCAAAACTGTCTATCACAAAGTGAGGACAAAAAGACATGCTGGTATGAGTCCAAATTATGAAGACCATTCAGCTTTATAAAATAAATCACTTTTACTTTTTTAAATATGTGCAGAGTTGAAGACAAATCTTTACAGAATATTCACACTACATTAAAAGTCTCTCCAAAGCTAAGAGATGTGTTTCCAAAAACTTCTCTGAAGTAAAAAGAATAAAACCTCTTCAAAGTCGCCTACTTGATCCGCTTCTTCAAAAAGTAACTCTTTTCTCAGCTCTGAAAGTTTGAGTTTGACAGTGTTTGATCAGCACACGAACCTAATATGGCCAGCACCGTGTTGTTTTTGGACACCTCTAGCGACCCCGAGCAGACGAAGTAGTTGGCATGCAGCGCGTCACCCTGTCGGATTAGGTACTCCCCCGGGACACAGAAGGAGGTTTTTATGTGCAGCGAGAGGGAGCGCAGGCAGCCGCGACTGGCCCCTTTAAAAACGGGCTGTTGAAGAATGTCCTTATTCAGATGCATGGTGATGTCGGCCCGCAGCTCGTCAGGGAAGTCATGGAGGAGCTGAGAAAAACAAGCAGACGCAATGAACTGTGGCACTGATTGGTGATTAGCAAATTGAGATATACAGTGTTGAATTTTAATATGGGAACATTTGATGATTTGTAGGTGTCTGTGTTTATGTTAAAAGAATAATTCATTCATCTTCTGCTTGTTTATTCTGAACAAGTCTTCTGGGAGCTGAGGGCTGATTTAGACTCTTGATCTAAGAAAGGGAACAACCTCCTTAGATACTCTAACTTCACAATGGTTGGAGTATTAAGGTAACTTTAGGAGGAGGTGCAAATTCTACTCAGGGAGATTGTATGTCACAGACCCAGGGAGGGATTAAACCTACAGCGTTCCTTTTGACCCTTGTTTCTTAGGTGGAAAGTTTTGTAAGCAAAGTCTTCCTGATGAGAAGACTAAACTGAGGTCAAGTGGTTAAACAAACCCATGTGCGGTGTCATATCACAGTGAAAGGGACTCCTACCTCATTGGCATCTATGCCATTGTTGACGGACCACGTGGTCTGGAAATACTCCAGCATGCGCTGTTTGAGCTGCTGGGGCAGGTGGTGCACGCGGACAAAGTCTTTCAGGTCTTTCATGCGTGTGTGATACAGCGAGCGCCGCGAGTACATCCTCTGGATGATGGCGGTCACATTACCAAAGACCAGAGCGTGCATGAGTGCTGCAGAGAAGAAAAAATAAATAAACTTATGATAGTCTTTAAATGTGACACATGTGTTGTGTGCAGCACAGTGTTGGTTGTGTGTAACCACACAACCAACACTGCTGCCAGCTAGTTAAATTGTTTTTTGTCCCACTAGGATTTTACAATTTGCATCTCATTAGCTACCAAAATGTGCCTGATCTGATATCAAAGTATGAAAACTAAATCAACATCTTAAGTCTTTTAACCAGATTGTTGTCAACTACAAAAAGATCTATGGAGAATAGTTACATAAAATCTGCCATTTCAGCAAAACTAATGAGCTTATTCATTTGTTTGTAAGGCACCACGCTGCGTCTCAAAGGCCAGCCAAAACACATCATGCTTCACTTTCACTGAAGCTTGCCAACAGCGCGGCCTGTTTCTCCTCACAGTTTATGCATCACCGTGAGTGTCAGACGTACCGCCAATGAGCATGATGCAGATGGAGAAGATCTTTTCGGCATCAGTGTTGGCGCAGACATTGCCGAAGCCCACGCTGGTCAGGCTGCTGAGGGTGAAGTAGAGGGCAGCGATGTAGGAGCTGCGCACCGTGGGGCCGCCTACAGACCCGTTGAGATATGGAGTCTCCTGTCGTTTGCCCAACTCGTGCAGCCATCCTTCAATGAGGCAGGGCAACAACAGTCAAAGATCAAGTTTCACATCTTCCTTTACAGTCTATTGACATTAGCTCTTACATAACCTGAACTAAATCTGTCTCCATGTAGTCATATGGAGATATCAATAATTCTACAGCGTGGTATAGCAGGCTGTGTGGGATAGACTGCTTCAGGGTGCATAAGGCTAACAGTTAATTAGTTGGTATATCCTGACTTCCCTATAGACTTTACACATACATGAAGTAAAAACTATTACATAACGAGCCCATGTTAAAGTTACTCAGCACAGGATACTATCGGCATTTCTGCAGACCTTTATGTTGAACCAGACATGGCTTGAGTTTTGATTTGGACAGGCACAGTCCTCATTAGAGCCCAAGTGTGTGATGTTTGCTATCATCCCACTGCTGAACAATGTAAGTGATTCTGGTCGAGCTCTGTGGATATTTATAGCACAAGCCAGCTAATCCAAACACTGAATCGACCATTAAGAAACTATTTAACCGTTTCTAACTACATTATTTAACATCTACTTTTCTGAATGGAGTGACATAGACAGATATTTGACATACAGTACAAGTAATCAGATGATGATTAGTTTTGCATTCGAGGGAAGAGACTACTTATTTATACTGTAATGGTCTAATTATAGGGTGATATTCCCAAGTCACAATTTTTATTTGACAATACTACACATGAATAATTTAAAAATCTAACAATGTGATAAACATAAAATTCACTAAGAGGCTGTCGGAAAAAGACTAATAAAAAGAGTGGGTGAGGAATATGTCTGTGTTATCTCATTCCTAGGCCAAGGGCTGCGCAATTAATCAAAACTTTGTCGAAATTGCAGTTTTAATAGATGCAATTAGCAAATCACAAAGGCTTCGATTTTTGAAGTGCCATAATTTGCCTCACAATCTGCAAAAGAATTTCTGCATAAAACTGGTAATCCTGTAATTTAGAGCTGTGCAAGCATGTTCCAAAACACATGGAATTATTTCATTAGTTTGTTAATTTTTTAAACATAAATTGCAAAATTACATTTAGATAATTTTTCTAAATTGTAATGTCCAGCTCGGCCTTGTTTTATTTTGTCTTTTAAAAAATATATACTATAATAAAGTATGATTCATAATAAGTGTTGTTCTTATCCCCTGAACACCCCACTTTGGAGTCTCAAGCACCAGAACCAATTAAAAAGTGTATCAGGAATTAGCAGCTTCATCTACTGGCTGCAAAAGACGCAAAATTACACAAGGGACATAATCAAACCGATCTTGACAGATATGCTAATGCTAGAAACAAGTTTACATGTATGAGGCATTCATTGACATTAATGGTAACACTTGTACCAGTCTTAATAAAGAAAATTTAGACTTAGATATTACATATTTAGGAGGTTACAATTTTAGTTATTAATAGGTTTGAACATACAAATTAAGAATTGCTTATGCTTATAAGAAGCTACCACATTTATAATATTGTCATTAACAATTTAATGAGTAGTTTTTAATGCTCTTATTGGCTCTTGTTAAGGCTTATATGCTTAGTAAACAACCTTATTTTCCTGGGACCTGTGTTGCCAGAAAGTGTTTGAGTGCCAACTTGATAAATAGGTAAATTGTAAAGAAAAATTGTGAAGATTGTTCTATCAATCAAAAGTGGAGAGGTTTTATTCACTGGAGCAAAAAGGAGTTGTTTTCTCTCAGATGTGACCTCAAATCGCTTCAGACTCACCTATGTCCCAGTTGTCAGTTTCAATCTCCTTGCGCCCAATGAGATACCAGATGCAGGCCATCCAGTGAGCGAGGAGGGCGAACACGGACATGAGAAGGGTCAAAACCATGGCGCTGTATTGTGAGTAACGATCCAGCCTTTGGAGCAGACGAAGAAGCCGCAACAAGCGCACGGTCTTCAGCAAGTGAACCAGAGAGGTCTAGAGACAAACGGTCACAGAAATGGAGTTATTATGATGTAACAACTTGGACTGAAGTGAATATGTTGTAGTTATTGAGCAAAATGTTCAAGTGGTTTTTAAGAAAGAATATGGAAAAAGAAGTGGGTGTTCAAGTGCAGCAACAGTCAAAGAAGTTAAAATACAAAAATGGGCAAAATCTCAACTATGTTGTAATGTTGGACTTACAAATTATATTCCAACTCTTATTTATATTTTTATTATTTTCAGTTCAGGGGTAAACGCTCACACATTTAAAAGGTCAAATGTTGTTGGATAACTCACTTGACTCTAGAGTACACAATTCATTATTGCACAACATTTCTTATAGTTTGCTTAGGTGATTAAAGCTCTGGCTTCCCAATTAGGAAATCGTGGGTTCAACTCCTGGGTCAAGCCAAATCAACATCTCACGATCTCTCTGGGTGGAGTTTGCATGTGCAAAAACACGCATGTTGAGGGTAATTGGCATCATATTAAAATTCCTCTAGTAAATGAATAGAGTGAAACATTGTCAACCCTGTGGTGTTCTCCTCCTATCAAGTCACTGTGATAGGCCCCAGTCACCCGCGACCCCCTAATGGGAACAACTAATAGAAAATGAATGAACGTATCATTTCTAATATCCCTAAACTTGTTTTTGAATTTTAAAACATTTTAGAATTAATATTTTAATTTTGAATGAATTTTAAATCACAAATCATTGTATTCACAAGGAGGTTTTTTTGTTCAATAACACTACTTAAAAAGAAAAGTTACAAAGTTTAACCCACCTACTGTAGAGAATCAGCTTTCATCCCAAAAGGTCAAATAGTGACTCACATGGCTCTTTCTATCAAGCTTGTAATGTATATTATGGTTTTAAAATGAAGATTGTGTGTAGCAATCTGTTTTGTCATAACAATATTTCATCATAATCACTATTACAACCATAACCATAATCATAATCATAAAATAATAAAAACATGTGCACATTCCCGTAAGTATTTTTCTTGATTTGATTTGAGAATGCTTGTTTTTTCTTTTGCTTACACTTGTTCCAACAATGCTACTTATTTAAAGTGATGGCTGTTTTAAGCTTTAATATAATTAATAAAAAGGTCATTCTTAGTTTATTCTCTCCCATCTCAAAACATTACTGTATTTTCTGTACACAGCTGAACCATAATCTTAAGTAAGTCCGACTTGCTTGTTCAAACAAAACTCGTCTATTAATTGCCTCACAGAGATCCACCCGTCACTGAAAAATCTGGCACGTTTTCATGTTTGCTGCCATCACCATCTGCTTGCTGGTCATGTCTCCAAACCCAGATGGCCCGGCACGTGTAATTGTCTCAAAGTACTCACCACTGTGATGTTGAAGACGTACAGCAGGTCCACGGGCAACGCGGCCACCAGGTCAACGAAGAACCAGGTGGTGACATAGTGGATGCAAATAGAGCGCGCGTCGTACACCACCTGGCCAGATTTGCTCACGTAGGTAGTTCGGAAGTTTAGGATAATGTCTGAAAAGCAAAGTACACAACTGTAAGCCGCAAACTTTATTTGGAAAGTAATTTTGGACAGTAGAGAACTATGTAAAGAAAGGCTATGTCAGGGAAGTCTGTAGATGCCTTTATTCTGGTCAAGCTTGTTTTTATTTATATTTACTCCCTATGTCACTCTCTCTTTTCCCTTTCTCTCGACTTATAGCGGCAAATTTCATCAAAATGTATTGTCTTAAATTCAGACAAGAAATCATATTTGCCTTGTTTTGTGAGATTTCTAAAAATAAGGCTCAAAGAGGAATTATAGTATCTCACAAACAGAACTCCAGCTGTGTTTCTGATGACAAAGCAATGCAAGCAATTAAAATCGCAAAAAGTAAATTTTGTATATGTCCTTTAAAACAAATACAAAGTTTTAACCCAAAGATTATTAAAATCATCAATGCGCAAATAGTGTTTATTTCTTAATTGCAAGAGACATTTCACATTTCTACTCATAACCTTTTCCAGTTATTTATATCACTTCTGCTCCTAGTGATATATGACAGTTATACATTTGCCCTTTTGCAACATGTGCTGTAAAGAACTAATCTTCTACTTGGTGTGTGGATGGAGTGTGGACAGTAACACATTTAAGTTACAATTTAAGCAGTGAAGTGTTATTTTTTACTGACTAGCCTCTGTGTCAAAGTCTGCAGCTTAGTTTTTTGACATCCAGCCAAAATAAATCTCTTTCTTTATTTTGAAACAAGACTTTATCCTCTGAGTAAATTTCCCCCTGGAGTGGACAGATATTTACCATGCATGAAAGCATTCTAAAACATTTTAATAAAAATATTTTCGGATGAACAGAATGGTCAGTTTTGTTGGTTTATTTTGAACTGTTAGAGGAGAGTGCAGAGTTCCAAGATGCAGAACATTTTTGGTTAGTCATCATTAGGCCTATAGAACACTCTCCCACATGTGTTTGTTAAATTTAACCTTTATTTAACCAGGAAAGTCCCATTGAGATTCAGAGATCTCTGTTTCAACAGAGTCATGGCCAAAAGGGTCCAACAACACAACTCAAGACACAGAATTTATTTTAAAATAAACACTAAAGACATAGTTCCTGGCTTTTCAAAAGAGAGTCAGAAATATTATATCATGCACAAATAATAAAATGTTTAGACACCTGACCAAGCAATGGCTTTTAGACAAACAAACATGGACACATTACACTTTGTAATGTAATATTATGATTTTCAAATAATAAAATAGTGTTTGTGTGTGTGTGTCTTGTAGAAGTCTGGAGTTTTTATGAAATGTATTACATAAATGTGTATTTTATTGGCATGTACGCCATTTTTAACAACCTGTCCAAGAACTGCAGGGGGAAATTAGCAATCTTGCTATAACCTCGCACAAGCATCTCTCCTCTTTTGTGGAGGATATTGTTTTTGTGCACTGTCCCTGATAAATAAACAAATAAACCAAACTAAACATGCATGAATCCTTCCAAAAGCAACTTGAGTAAACTAATGATGAGAGAACATGTCTAGAAACTCACAGGACATTTTATCACATTATATTTTTATTCATAAGATAGCATGATTTTTGTTAATCACCAAACACAATAAGTGGCAGATGGCAATACTAGTAAGCAACACTTAATCTTTATAAAAAGATGGCCTCCTAATGATGGTGATTTATTCTCTGCGAGACTGATATTTGTGAAAACATTGAAGAAGATGCCTGTGAGCCTTACCAATAATGAATAACATTTCCACGGCGATGTCAGTGCCCATGGTGGAGCGCTCAGAGACAGCGTACGGAGTGAAGCTGACGTTGTAGGGGACACTGACAGCCACATAAAAGGTGGCTATGAGGATGAGCCAGTCCCAAAGCGCCTTCACCAGACTGTAATGGAGCAGGATGAAGTGAGACTTCTGCACCGCGGCGACCTTGTACTCCGGCACCGATGGTTTATCACCCACATTCTGTTGGAACAAAGAGAGAATGTCATTTTAAAAAAATCACCAGAAAAGATAGTTTAGGCTGAAGTGAAAAAAAAAAATCCATATAAAGATTGAACTTTTGAATAAATATGTAAATGACAATTCAATAACTGGATCAATCAGAATGTACACCTCATGGTTTCACTTCTCTGGTCAGTAAGGGTCACAACTTACATCTGTAAAACAAGTTCAAACTATTTTCTACAATTTTGTGGCAGTAGTACTAGTGGCAATGATTAAACTATCATTAGTTTTATACTTTAATGCATTTTATGATATTCAAAGCACTTTGCAGTCTTTTCTTTATGCAGCTATTTGGTGTTAAATGCCCATAAAAATAAAAAAATACTGAAAGTAGCAGTGTTATCATGATACTGGAATTTGAAGCCCAGGTTTGATACTAAAGAACGGCTGGATCACATGTTATAAATTGTAAAGTACTGTATTTTACTGACTGTGCAACCCTCAAGGATGTGCTCGCGACCCAACTTTCGGCCCCGGCCCAATGGTTAGGAATCACTGTCCTAGAATACTCCAGAGACTTTGTCAAATCCAGAGCAGAAGTTCAAGCCACCTATAGGCTCCTCTGGATATGCTGGATATGGTGGAACAGAAGCTCCACTTGGAAAGTTAAATCCAAAATAATACTTTTTTCTTTAAAGGTGGGGTAGCTGATTTTTACGCTGCAAACATAATTTAGGTTTTAAATCTGGCAACTTCCTCTCATAAGTCCTTCAACACATGGGTAATATCAACATGTATTTGTTTTGGTTGCATTTATGCCTTATAAACGTCTTTTTACAAAAACAAATGAAACTGGAGAGGACCGCCCAAGCTCAGCCAATCAGAGCGCAGCATTCAGCTCCAGATTAGAACTAAAATTCTTTATTATTCAGTTCAGGCAGTACTCACAGGTGTCATTTTTACACAAAGCGCTGTATTTACTATACACTTTTTAGTGGAAAGCTCAAAGTTTACAAATTTACAACTAAAAAAGTTAGCTACCCCACCTTTAAGTTAATATGGTTCTCTCTAAAACAGTTCAGGAAGTGTTACATTTTAATACTTGTTTAAGTATTTGCAAAAGTATTTTCCAAAAACAATGCAAACTTTGCAAATCATTTCATGCCTATCAGTGCAAGGCCATCCTAAAAGTTATTCTTGAAGACTACTCTTTATCTGCATTCATTTTTTTTAGTACCAAAGTCCAATCACTGAAGCCACTATTGTTGATGAGTCGCGAGTCCATTTTGCTCATAATGAGTCGGCAGCTCTCCAAAATAAGGTCATGCACTTGGCGCATAATAGCCTTAACCATATTTTGGAGACAGGAGGGGAAGCTATTATCTTTGACAGTGGCGAGAGCGCAGCAGAAAGTCGAGATAAATGAGCAGTAATCCATCCAAGACCAATATGACACTTCACACACAGATGAACCGAGCGACAAGCTGCTGGTAATGATGCTGAAAAATGAAAAATCCCTGTTGCCAAAGCAATCAGGCCAAACAGTTAAATTAATAGAGACCCACAGCAACTTACATGACCCTACACAAGGCCACAACATGTTCCAGTGAATAGAAACGGTGCCGAAATGTAGCCTTGCTGGTCAGAGGCCAACAATATTATAGCTCTAATAGTCTTTCAAAGCAGTTTTATACTTGTAGATGTAGATACATGTAGATAGATGTATGTAGATGAATGTGCTTTAGAATATGATCAAGCAAGGTATCATAGTTCAACAGTTAAAGAAGACGTACATAGCGCTGAATTGACATAAATAAATTGTCCTTTCGCAATTCAGTTGTTATAAACTAACTCTATAACTACAGTAATGAACCTAAACAGTCCCATTTTAAAGTTTGCCATGGATCTAGAAGTAAGATTCTCATTTTTGCCATAGGGATTTAAGGCCATGTTGGAGGCAACCACATGCAAAATATGTAAAACTTTATTTTCAGCAAATGTTTTGCTAACTTTAAGCCTAACATTTGTGTAATAGTCATAACTGTCTATATAGAACATTGCTGATTAGCACTGAGGAAGCAAAGCAATGAGCGGTCATTGTTGAGCTCAATAGAAATATGTCCATTGACAGGCCTCTTCACAGTGACATTTCTCTGTAACTGAATATTGTCATTTACCGTACATGCTTTTACCTTTGTAAAGTGGCTGCGTGACATTTTATATTCCTAAGTGTATCTAATCCTGAACTGAGTACAGGACATGAGCAAGTACAGGGGGTAGGTGAAAACTTTGCCCAGCCGCAATTTAACATAATACAAGCATGCAGCAATCAATCAAAATACAACTAAATAAACAAATGATGCAGTAACAAGGTTAGAAGTTTATTAAAGTTGATTTTGCCCTTTAATATAAGCTAGCCTTTCAAAATTCAAGTGTTGCAAGAATATCAAGAATATTAGAAAATAGAAAAATGCAAAAATATCTTAGCATTATAAACTTTATTAAAACTATGCTGTGAATAAAGTAAAAGTGAAAATGTGAGTCTGTGTTTTTCTCACTGTAGTAACTAAACATCTTTTACATTTTTCCATTTTTACATTAAAACTGGTCAGGTTGCAGTACAAAATACTATTAAAAAGTTAAATCGGAAATAGTATTATATTTTGCTGAGCACAGCGTTGAGAGAAATACATGACAGACAGTGAAAGCTCTGTCAGCAAAATTAAATGCTGTTTCATTTGCCGCACATCACAAGGTTGCCCGACCTTTGCACTCTTGTACATCCAAATGATTAGAGGAGCAAAGCCGAGCACGGCAGGGCTGTTCACAGGGGACTGTCACAATGCTGCATCTGCTCTGTGCACTTCATTAACTCTGGTCCACAGTCACTACATCTCCCAGCATGCTTAGGGGTGATGTTGCTGATGAAAGGCTCCCTTGATGGGACAGACAAGGGGAGACCTGTGACCTAATCCCCAACAGTGAGTCAAAGGAACCATAGTGCAGAAGCTAAACACTGAAGAGAAAAATATAGTGTAGGCGTTTTTCTGTTTGAGCACATAAATCAATATCTAATTTTCACCTTTTACTCACGCTGTAGAGGATTATTTTTTGTGCACTGTTAGATTCATGAGTGATATTTTTAAAACAGACCAAAGCTGCGTGGAGTCAGGGCTAAAGAAACAGCCAAACACAAGATTAAACATGACACAACAATGATTTAAACTGCAGCCCAGCGTTTTAAACTTAGAACAGTTGCCATAGCAATTAAAATCAAAACACAAAACATTTTTTTTTTTTTTTAACATACAGCGTTTTAAAATTTACAGATTCACATATAAACAAGAGAGCTGAACCTGTATTTTCTTCTGGCTAACTCTGGCATATTATACAGATGTTCTGTTGGTCAATATGCGTTGTCCTTGTAATAAATAAAAAAAATAAAATAAAATAACAATTTTGTACTGTATCCATCCCTATTCTCTGAATTATAAGAACATGAACATTCATCTAAGGACATTGCACTTTTTATTATATCTAACACTATCTGTGTGTTATTAAGGACATTGACCATCAGTGTGCTTACTTTACTATTTTACAAACAATTTTGCTGTAAAAAGAAAAGATACATGTATTACATAGGCCTACAATTAGAAATATGAAATTTCAAATTAGCTTTCTAGAGCATTTATTAAAGCAGGGTATCATGCATGAGTCACAGCCCTCATAGAAAAACAAAAAAGTGTGGTAAAGTAATAATTTAAAATGGCAAACCATTCAAAATTGAGTGTAATTGGATTTATTTTAGTTGTTCATTGTGTTATAGGACCCATAATCTTTTAAAAAACATAGATTTATATACCAAAAGTGTCGAATTACATCTTGAAATCATTTTCCGCCCCCAGGTTATACTTATTATTTCCCTAGTTTGCTTCAGATCTTTGGTAGAACTTTTAAACACAACATAGAGCTGGAATTGGAAAATTGAACATTAGTTACTATTGGTTGAATCAAACAATCTCTCTTGCCATTGCTATATTTCAATGGACAAAAGTGTTTCAAATGTTGCCTCTAAACAGACAAATGAAGCACAAAAAAGCAGTTCAACAGTTGTCCTCGAACATATCAATTGGATTTAGGCTGACAAAGCAGACAAAGTACTTTTGCCAAATGAAAACTAAACATCCCATCCTATGAAATGAGAAAAGTAGGCCTACTCAAAATGGTGCTTGTAAACAGGATGCTAAACTCATGAATAGATGCACATGAACACTGCAAATTGGGAAGTTTAAGGAGAAGCTCTCAAATAATCAACGTGGCATTTCAATTTGGCTATGTCCTCTGTTAAACTTACTCACATCCCTACAAAAATCTACAAAACTGGGCATCCGTGTGTAAAAGCAACTAATGGAAAAATACTGAAGATGCATCTGGTTTACTGTCTGAACTTTCTTATCGCCATGGAAACTGTTAGCTAACTTACCACTGTCAAAGTCAATAAAGAAAGTCCAGAGAAGTGAAGCAAAAAAGATTGGCCTTGACAAAGTGGAGACAGCTTTGCAGTCTAATTAAAATAGCTACACACCAGTCATTTCAAAACCAGTTCACCTGAGATAGGGCTGCATGAACAACAGCATTGTAAGAGGGAACAAGACAGGTCTCTACCTTTAAAAAATACTTCTTCAAAAACATTACCACTAGAGTCAAGCGTTAAAGTCAGTGCTTACTTATGCAGAGGGTGTAACTAACGTTATATGTAAGAAATGCATTAATTTGTAACATAATAATGGCACTTTTGCTGTGAAATATCTAAAAGAAAGTTTTCATTAGGGACCAATTATCTTTATGTATTACAACAAAAAAGTTCAGACAATATTACTTTTAGCTATTCTCCATCTATAATGCTGGCAACTGGGAACTGGGATATTTCCCAGTTAGAAATATCACTTCCCAGTTCAAAGCATTCCAACGTAAACAACTCGTATGTAAACATTATGGCTAATGCTAACCTAGGCTAAATAAAAGTAACGTTAAATAACCATAACCAATGTTTCCATTGTTTTTGTGACAGTTAAACTCACAGATTCATTTATTGTGATGATTGTTTATCTTGTATGTGAAGTGGGACTACCTCAACCAGGTCCCAGTTTGTAAGTGGTATTTACCAGTTCGAGTGGCGTTCCAGTGCATTTTCACAAGTGGGAAGTGGGAAATATACCAATTCCCTGTTACCTGGAACGCACCATAAGAAATAATATTGTCCTGTGTCGTGATGTCAACCAATGATTATTATAATGACTACAGAGAGCTTAGCCGTGGCAACCTAGCAACAAAAGTCCAGTTCCAGCAGCCATCCTGTGTAGAGAGAGTTTACTAAAGATCTCATACAAATGCTTCCGTTCAACCGAATGTGAAAAGATTTAGAAAAATCTTTTCACATTTTATAGTAACAGTAGTGAAGCCAGCAAAATAATGATGAATGTTTGTGCTTTACTTTATATATATATATAATTATATAATATATAATTAAATATACTTCTGCCTTCTGCATTAAATGCAGCCCAGCCCAGGCTATTTATATTCACAATTCAGAGAAAGAATGTCCAGACACAGACAGAAAACAGTTCTCTGTATTATTGGGACCATAAATCTATATGTTCAATAACCCCTTTAATCTATCAATTATTTGACCTTGTTTAAACATGATTTCCAATTAAAATATTGCTGCCTCTCCCCTACAAGATGGTCGCCGCAACTGCCACGGCAACATGGACGAAGCTCTCTCTAGGCATTATAATAACTCATTGAGCGCAACCTACAAACCCACTAAAATTCTATAGACTCATTAGTGTTGCCTAGATACTCTCATTTTCTGATGACTGCAATAAGATTCTACTTTAAAGTCACTTGATTTTTGAAATCTTAAAATATAAACAAACAGCAAGGCCTAATACATTCTCTGCCATTGACATGCAGGGCCAACATTGACATGCAGGGCAAACCCTCTTGAAGAAGCCCCGCAGTACTTCTTTAAATGCATTTTTGTTGTCGAGACCTTTGGGAAATGTTGAAAAGGGAAGGAGCACTTCTGTAAGGTAAACAAAACTCCCTGACATCTTGTATGCCGACTGTACCTCGCTTGCTGTGTCTTAAAGTAGCAGCTCAAACTGTCAGCCCTGAATGCATCATCGACTGTAACCAATCCAATGGCGTCTGTGAACCGCCATCTCCCCAAACTGTTCCAACAGGCATAAAGCGCATATCAGTCATGCTTATATAGACAGGCCGAATGTATTCAGTAAGAAAATATTTATGGAAGATCATCAAAAATATATGCAGCCTCTACATTTCACAAAATACAATGAAGTCCCTCGAGTCGTTTTCCTATTTGCTAAAAGTATTTCAATTTAAATTCAGAGCTTGTCACTTCTGCTGCTATTTCCAATTTTCTCTTTATACCCGTGTGCCATTAAAAGTTTTATGTTCCAAGCATAGGTACGGAATAACTCATTTCTTTTATTTTCCTGAATGGCTGGCTGATGCGTCAAATAGTGTGCTAGTCAGTGGAGGAAGAGACGGACACATTTTTAGCAGAGAAGCGCGAGGCTAAACTCACAAGGAGACAGGCCAAACAAGACAGCATCTCTAAAAACTGTGAATGTGGGAGGTTGTCGTGTTTAGTTTTAGATGTGATAAACAGTGTTGACAACAGCCTACATCGAAAATAAATTCAAAATATTATACGTAAGCATATTTTATGACATTAGCTGGGTAATAAGAAGGTTGCAAAAGGAGAGGGTGAGAGTGGAGAGGAGCAGCGTAAATTGGTTTGGCAGCAGGTGTTTGCGATCAGAAACAATCAGGGAAATCCACAATGATGTATAGAAAATGGAAATGACAGGCCACTGCTGCGAAATAGAAACTAGTTAATTTGCATTGTTTGCATTAGAAGAAAGACAGTGGGATGATGTTCAAAGTGCGTATTTTCTAATTTTAGCTTAATTAGTTAGAATAATACCTATTGTAAATTAGGAATGGGTATAAGTCTTCCAATACGCTGTGTATCTCGATACAGGGGTCATAATACGATACGTATCCCAATAAATGTTAATCCCGATGCACTTCCTTCAATACAATACGCATCAAGATATATTTTACTGCCCGAACTGAGAGAATGCAAAAAAAAAATCCAGAAAAGTATAATATTCTACCTGTAAAATGTTCTCAACATGTTTTTGAGTACAGGAATTTTTGATACGTAACTTTGATTATGCAGAACAACAAACAATAGCTTCAGTCCTAAAGCAGAAATCCGGGTTCATAAGTGTAAAATGTATTTGAAAGTATCCTGGTACGTATCCTGATATGCCTCCCTGTACTGGTGCACATATATAGTACATCCCGATACCCATACATCGAGTACAACCCTATTGTAAAAATTAATGAAAGTTTTACATGCCTCAAGAACAAGTTTGTTTATGACCTTGCGAATATAGATTTTGCAAAAGTAGTGTGTTCTGGTGTATTTTGATGTTTAAAAAGTGTGTAACATTAGAGGAGTTTTGGGTAAATTTATTACATGGTTGCGAGGAAACATCCTAGATTGATGTCATCATTAAGTACAGGAAGTATATTTTAATAAAACAAATAACAATAATGGCAAAACTGGGATGACATTTGTAAAAATGTTTAGTGAAATATTAAATATGATGATCTTAACTTTGTTTTAGAGAAATGTGGAGTACAACGTGTCATAAAAGAGACACTTTTCTGGAAGAGACTTCGCCCAGGACCTGACTCCATGCTGAAGTTGTTGCTTTACCTCAAATGTTCCCTAGTACAGCACTATACTTTATTCCTTATTATTACTACATATATTTAACTTAGACAGGTAGAACCATAATCTCATTAGATTATTTTCAAAGCCCCACTGAGTAACATTTTCTAGGCAAACTAATATCACCTCTATGGGAAAACTATTGTCAACCTGTCACTATCACATCATGTTACACAGCTTCCCTTTAAGCACCATATCCACAGTTAACCAGCAAAAAGATTGATGTTATACCGTGTGTGCATATAACTGTGATATCTGGTCGAAAATAAATACAGTATAACTGATTATTTGCTTGGTCCAGCTATTTCAGTGATGAAGTTAGTTACAGCTTACTAAGAACTAACCATTTTCCTGAAGTTTTAGAGTGAAAAGTTTAAATCTCTGGCTAAAAGAATTAAAAGGGGGCATACAAGGTTACTTTGTGGATTTAAGAGGATATTATTCAAATGAAGCTGCTGAAACATGGAGTTAAAAGAGTAGTCAAGGAAGTATCAGTAAAGGCTTATTAGGCTAAGTGTAGAGCTGAGTTCAGTTCACTTCAGCAGCTGAAAATGTAGCCTTTGATGTAAGTAATTATGGTAAATTAATGCAGTGCAAACAATAGATAACCTCATAGACTTAGGCACAGCAGGACACACTGATATTATTATAGCTGGTTTCTAAAACAAAAGCAGAAATGTTGAAGAAAAGTAATTCCATATTAGTTTTTTTTTTTCATTCATTTATTATTTGCTGATGAAATAACATAGACGTCCCTTACAGCTATAAATGTGTGACTTGCACTTCATATATTTATTCATATTTAGCCTTAGCATGTCGAGGATGTAGCAATGTGTCAAAGGAAAATTGCAATTTGTTCATAAGGCAATAATTGATTGTGTAAGTGTAAGAATTTCATCCGCCTGGTCTCTTACACAGTGAATATGATAATAACTATGTTTTTATACTGTTGCTTTCCATTGTGGTTTGAATGCATTTTTTAACTGTGTGTATGAATAAATCTGAGATATATACAGGATATTTCAGTCTTTTTTAGTACACTGGCTATTGGCTGTAATTTTCTTAACTTAAACAAAAGCATAATTTCTTTTACTTGGATGTAAAAATGTGTCTATACTCTGCACAGGCTTGCATCCACTTAAAATCCACTCTTTTGTGTCCAAGAGGAGAGCCTCCTCCTGTTTCCATGGAAATGTCATTATTTTGGCTATAATAATCCATCGTACAACATCAAACTGATGTATATCAATGAAGAAACTTAGGTTTCTATTTCATTGGAATCATGCATTGGATTTTTCACCCCAGAAAGTGGCATGGTGTCACTTTAAATGTGAAAAGGTACATATACTGTATCATGACTCACATGTTTCATATGTTTGTGGTAAAACAAGACTGTGGATGACCCAAACTCTCAGCAGCATTATTAGTCATTGGTTTCTAAAAGATTAAGCAATAGGTATCTGCTTTAGAAAAAGGAAAAGCTCAAATATGAGTCGATCTCTACAACAAATTGTGTCATACCAGATGTCACTAACCTTTTTACCTGAACACCTAGTTTTACAAATCAAAAATTACAGAGAGCTTCTCATGCTAGTTATTCCAAAAAACTGAGTCAATAGAAAGACAATCGCAAATCTTAATTGAGCCACAAATAAATGGTAGTAAAAACATAAACTAATATCCATTTATCCATGCTCATAATCAAGCTTCTAAAATTAACATTTACAAGAGTAACAAGCATATGGAGACAAAAAATTCCTGAATCCTTTCCAGAGCTTTGGAAACCCCTGCGCTAGACAAATAAACTTGCCTTGCCTAAGCGTAAGCAAGACTATGCAAAAAGTGAAAAATATGAATTGAATGAATTCAAAGTGCAACGATGTGCCATAATAAGTCCTTGAGCTCAGAACAGCAGCTGCTCACACATACATATTCTCTCAGAAACACATTTTGCTTTCATTTCAGTGTGTAAAATGCAGCCGTAAAGGACAAATGAAACTCAGCAGGGAGTATGGATAATTCTGAAAAATGTGCTACACTAAACTTTTAGCATTCTCCTTTGCACCTCAAAACAGAAGTGCAGCTTGCTTTGCCTACGAGGAGTGCACAGCTTTAATATTCATGCTATTACTCTAAAAATAATACAGCGGCAATGAGTTTAGCTATGGGGTCTGTCTGCTGAATAGTTATTACTTAAATGAATTCTGAGCATAATGCACATGGTAAAAAAATGGCTTTGTCTGCTTTGTATAGGCGTATAACAGTGGAGGGAAAAGCCGCCTCAGTAAAAAGGTAACATAAGGCAACGTGACAGGGAAAGTACAAGTCACGTTTGGGTGTCCCTGCTGCCGAGGTGTTGGCATGTCCACACACAAGTGTTAATGATGATGCCACCGACCGGTAACACATCGCCTCTGCCTCCCAGCGAACACCAACACTGAGGCGACCTTGGCCATTTGTCAGCTCCAAAAAAGGCGACAAAAGCATAAAAAAGAAGGGTCCGCTAACAGTGCATAGAACTGTGGTGGGATATAAATGTAATTACAAAAATTATGTGAATGATTACCAGGCAGATATAATACCATTGTCTACAAAAAAGAAGACAACATGAACTGGAGAGGTACAGGGCTGAACAAGCAAATATTTTGAAGCATTCTGACCAGTTAAAGGTGCATTATGTAACTTTTTGGTAGAACTTTTATTATTTTACCTAAATTAGAATGTTTCCTAGTTTATCACTAAACATACAGCATATTTAAAATTAAGGGAAAACTTTTTCCCTCACTAAATCAGACTTTCAATCAAATATATCTGAACAACTCATGGGGAGAAGACCAGGGCTCAGACATTATATTCACCTTATTCCGTCTGACACACTTTTATTGGCAACACACCTATCTGTGGTTAGCCTGTTGGGTCCTGTAGCATTCAGTTTCTGAGTTTATTTTAACTATCATTATATCAATTTGAGATCGCCCAGCAAAATAGACATGCGAACATGTTTGCGACCTTAACAGAACTTAAAGGTGCGGTAGCTGATTTTTACACTGCAAGCTGCCTCTTCTTTCTCTCTTAAATTTTTCGACTAATGGTTAACATCAACATGTATTAATTTTGGTTGCAGTTATGGTTAGTAAACGTATTTTACAAACAGCAAAGTAAAACTGGAGAGGACCGCCCAAGCACAGCCAATCAGAGTGCTGCATTCGACTCATGATGAAAACTAAAATTCTTTATTATTCAATTCAGACAGGACTCAGTGGTCTAATTTTTTCACAAAGTGCTGCATTTATCAAACACAAAGTTTACTAAATTATAACTAAAAAAGTTACCCCAGTGCGCTGCCAAGAAAAGTGGATGGGGTGGCTAAAGGTGAATAGGCTTTAGGAAAAGCAATTAGTCTTCACCTAATCAAGACAATTCACAATTTGAAACTATTAATTATCACATTTTCAGGTTAGTCTGTTTCTAATCCCGTTAGATGTAGTTTTTTTTAAATAACCGCAGTTGCTATTCTGTCTTTAAGTACTATCTATGATGCATTATTTAACAACCTATGTAACAAATACTGTAATTCTCCAAATCAACTGCACTGTAAGTAAATTATTAAATTATTTTACAAGTTGTTGAACTTATCATGGTTGAATGTATCAAGTGAAGTGCAAAATAGTCCACAGTACATTTTAGAATTAATCTAGTCCAGAGCAATTCACTGTATTTACTAGGGCTGTACTCAATGTATCGATACGGGATATATCGTGACAAGCTCATTGGCAATACGCGTATCGTTACAAAGAGGTGTATCGGGATACGTATCGGCATACTTAAACTCATATAATTTACACTTTTGAACCTGGACTGCAGCTTTAAAGTTGAATCTATTGAGCTTAACAAAGGCTTATTTGTAAGATACTGTGTCTAACATAAAGAGTAGTTAGAAAATGCAATTCCTCTGCATTTGACACTTGATAGGTGACATATTGAGGAAATTATATCTGCATATACGTGTATCGGAATACGTATCGTATCGTGACCTCTGTATCGGGATACGTATTGTATCGGAAGGCTCTTGGCAATACCCAGCCCTAGTATTTACCCTTAACATGATGATTCTTTTATGCTTACACATGAAGTTTCACTATTGCATTTTAGCTCAAGACTCTTACACCTCAAAAATGTATTTTAAAGTAATGCATAATTTGATTTTAAAATGAGGTTATCAACTCTCTGAGAATCTATTAATTTGATCAAGGTTGTGTAAGAGCTAGCCAATCAGGGAAGCAGAAAAAGATACGCACGCCACTCAAGTTGACATCGCCCTTGCTGGAGAATTGACTGGTCAGCTGGTACAACATGGTGCGCCCACGCTTCCTGGCTTCGCTGAAGTGGGAACTGCTCTTCCTCCTTCGCCTTTTGTCATCAGAAACTGTCAAACAGGTAAGATGTGTTAGAGGAAAAATATGTGAGAGAAAAGGGGCATTTGAGGGCAGGGTTTTTTAAGGCAATGTGCTTAAAAACCGTGAGAGTCAAGCACAGAAAGCTAAGTTATTATGTTTCTAATTAGTTGTTTTTTGAGCTGTCCTGTATATGCCTTGTGGGTTTTAATTATTTTCTATGGCATACTCTGATTTACAACATGATTTTTTCAAAGTAGAAATTAATTGCCAACACACAGATGTGACACAACTTTAAATTATGTGTTTCAGGGGTGCCTAAATATTGTAAAATACAGTGTTTAATTAAACGCCTTAAGTTACAATATACTGTAGTCTAGCTTTTGTAGTAAAAGGGGTAAAATAAACAATAATAATAATTTTTTAAAATGACTAATTGTTGTGCCTGTAAATAATACTCCATAAAATACAGACAAGTCCAGTGTTTTTAGGGTGAATGGTAATTTTCATAATTCTAATCTCTACATCATCTCAAAATATCTTCATGTTATTTTTCTACCTCTAATTTAATTAAAAGTTTGCTAGTCATCGTTGTAAATCCCTTATAAAGCAAAACTAATTAAACTTGTGTGAATGAAACAAATTCCATCTCCGAGCGTGTTTTTGATGTGGGAACAACATACAAACAAAAGTCAATTTCTAGTCAAATTTTCCTTGGACGCAGCACATTAAAATAAACTATTAGCATTCCACTCTTACAGCTGGTCCCTGGCTAAAGCATTTTGTATTTCGAGTGGTGTCTATAGGTTCCACTTGAAGACTCACCGACTCCCTATTGGAAAAACATTGTTAGAGTTCAGTGAGCAAACGCGGAGCCAGACAAATCTGCAGGGTACAGGGTGACAGTGATGAGTATGAGCGCATGGCAAAACTGAAAGCTGGAGGCCAGAAGATCACCTGCTCATAAATCATTTCTTATAGTAAGCAAATAAGAGCACTTTTGTAAACAGTAATTGCAACCTTGTGGGTTTTAATCATTTTCTCTGATTTACAACATGACACATTGTTTCTGCATTTATGTAAAAAAAAACAACAACTGTACCCTTGGCTTGTCGACACAGCTGATACTTTAGATACTTAAGATGGTAAAACTGGGCTCTTTACCTACATGTGTACATCTGATAATGTCCCGTTTGTTTGCCAAGCTTCTTTAGGTTCATCTGTTGTTGTTGTTAGCATTGTGGCTAACTGTTAGCATATGATATCGATCGCTCAAACTGTGAAAAAAGCTTAAAACACATCGTGGTGAACAATTTGAAGGCTCAGAATGCATTAAATAAGTGAGCAAAACATGCAGACTGATGTAGGAAGCTTAAAATTAATTATTTCTGTTTACAGTTTGAGCATATTGCCAGCAAAATAATCTAAACAAATCTACTTTCAGCCATTTGTAAAAGACTTATTAATGTTGTTTTATGTTTGGAGTCGTGCTTTTTGTCTTTGAGTGTCTTGAAAAGTGTTACATAAATTTAAAAATCTATTTATTATTCATACACACAATTCTCTTTTTACAACATGTTCTCAACTTCTCTCGAACTGAAAACACATTGTTCTAATGTTTGATGTCATTGAGTGCGTTCAGTCACAAAAATATATCGAGTATGATCAGGATTTTTAAATATCCTGGTTTTGTGTTTGTCCAAAAAAAATCATAATTTGATTTCAATAACCTGGTCATCACATATCATGAATATCCTGGTTTCTCTGAGCGCATGTAAACACCATTTCTAGAATATTGTCATATCCAGAAGGCTGCTCACATACTGTAAACATACTCATTGAATGGTAGCACTATTGTAAACAGTTATAGCGATTTACCTTCATTTTTGCTGCTGTGGTTGCATTTTCCGTGAGTGTCTGTGATGTCCTTGAAAGAGAATAAGAACAGGACCATTTCACCTTTTTCATTCTTGATGGGAACAATGTCCAGCAAACACCAAAAAGCTGCTCCTGAAAGAGAGAAAACACATTCAGAAAAGTTAATAAGGTCAAAGATACTAGTTGTCCATTCAGAATTGGCCTGTTAGAAAAGTGTTTCAAAGCTGGTTTCTGTTAGAAAACAGCTTTGAAACACTAGTGTAGGGCTAGACAAAATTGTGATAAAATCTGAATCATAAGCTAATTCCAGTGATAATCTTCTATTTTGGTGAAATTAACACATTGTGATTCATTTAAACACAGTTTGGTACTTAGATATAGTCATTTTTCCCACTTGTTTCTGTCTCTGTAAGTCTCTGAGTGATAATGAGGTGGAGAAACACTGCACTATTCAGCAGCGAAAGTGTTTTGTTTGTCAGCTTATCCTACCATTTTAGAATATTACCATACTTGCCACTAAGATTAAGCTTACTCCAAACAGGAAAAAGATTACAGTGTTCACTGTTTGGTTAAGATGCTTGTTTCAACGATTCAAGGTTCTACTTTTACTCCCACAGCATCCAGAAATCAGGAATGTAATAATAGGCTCAATAGGTTGCGTTCATATTTTTGCATTTTGATGTCATATTTTTATGGTTTTTTGATAATTTATTTGATTTTTTTTTATTTACAGTTTTTATTTTTTTTTTTTTTTTTTTTTTTTTTTTTTTTTTTTTTTTTTTTTTTCATTTTTATTGTTTTTTTACGTGGCTGCAATGGGGACGCTTTTTTGTTTTTATGTCATATACAAATAAAAAAAAAAAAAAAACAGAAGCAAAAAAAGAAATAAAAAGCGGAAAACAAGTAAACTAAACTTCCCCACACAGAGACATATATCCAGGAAAAATAAAACAAAAAAAATACAGGCCGTCAAAAATAAAAAAAGCAAAATTGTCGATCACGACGTTTTTTTAGAGTAAGAATAAGTATTCCCTCCCTCTCTAACCAACGTTAAGCGAAAGAAAAGGATTAGGTTAACATAAACCTTACGAATATATTCATTAACTAAAAAAAATTAAAAAAAAAAAAAAAAAATCATAAAGGCATAGGCAAACTTACAATTTATAGAAAGTATTTCAAAATCCAAATCTACACGCATTGAACATTCTCATATTGATTGATTGCATGGCTTTTTGGTGTTTGGTGTATTGTACCACCCTTTCCAGAAATGCCGTTTTAAGCACTACCATTTTGCTGAGCAGTTTTGTCAAGACTGGAACTGCACTGAAATTTTCTCTGTGAACAGCATGTGCAAAACAATGGTTTGAAAACTTGTCCTATGTCCCAGAATTCACAAATGAAAACATAGTTTAAATAATACAGTAGGTGGTAGTTAATTCAGCGCATTTAGGCCTTAATTTGCATACATTTGTTTCAAACTGCACAGTGTGCATGTTTTATTAATAATTATCATAGCCAACAATAGAGTAGAGTACTTTTTATCCAGTTAAAGCACTGCTCCAGCTCATTGGTAACCTGGTTTAACCAGATGAATTCTTGTTTTTTTTGTGAAGAATTTGAGAATCTATCTGTAAAGACCCCCACTGAACTGAGTCAAGTTAGCTCAGTGTTAAAGTATAGTCATTTTAAAATGTTGTGAAAAACATGAATGGAACCTAAACCAAGACAAAAACTACAAGAACAGAGATCCTAACCATTTTCTAAATACACTCTTCAGTACAGATGAAATATGTATGAAGATATATATGTACAGTAAGTAGCGTAAAACTATCCAAAATGATTTGTAATTTGTTACTTTTTCACTAAGACGCTATGGTTCCCAGGCTTTTAATAGTCAGAGCGAATCAGATTAAAGACTGAAACACAGCAGCCCATTTTCCATTCCTTCGCTGTAATAGTTTTTCCTAATGACTGGTGTTTGTGTGATGCTGCTGCTCTGATTTCCAATGTCATGACAGCTTTAGTCTGGTCCAGCTTTTCTAAAAATACAGCTCGAATTAGATATGGCTCACATTCAGTAGAACAGAGCGACCAGCAGAGCAGACGAGGTTGTAACGAGTGAGGAAGGAGCAGCTCACAGATATAAGACCCTGCCATAACCCAGTCGGCTCATTAGCAAGTCTGCGGCAGCTCCAAACAGATGTTTCAATTCTGCCATACTGCCCCCAGTGGGTTGTGTGTTAGTCACTGTGGCTGCAAGTGTTTGACAAGGGAAGAGACACACACAGCATTGCACAACAATGGAAAAAGTCTGTGTAAAGTGTAGCATAAAACAAAAGCTAATGCAACACCGTGTACAAGAACTTTTTTCAAGCTAGTTTTGCTTTAAATTGCTAAGTTTTAGCGTTAGCATTGATAAACTACTTCCTGTACTTTTCAAACATTTGTTGTTCATAAATTGCAACTTTACTTTAAAACTATATGTCCACAGGCACCAT
Organism: Mugilogobius chulae; assembly: GCA_038363315.1. Classification (NCBI taxonomy): domain Eukaryota; kingdom Metazoa; phylum Chordata; class Actinopteri; order Gobiiformes; family Gobiidae; genus Mugilogobius; species Mugilogobius chulae. Next base: position 31,000,707 of record CM076401.1, on the reverse strand, counting down.
AGGACCAAACAAAGTCCTATTTAGAAAAACTTGATAATCTGTCATATGGATATTCAGTCACATTGAACAGTTAAAGTTTGAGCAGTCTCTTATAGCTTGACAATAATAAACTACAGTACTATTCAAGAAATGTGAGTTTAAGCTTAAACCACAATTTGTATTTTGGAGTTGGTTTGTGTCAGTTTCTGAATATGATTCCAAAAGTTATGTTTTTAAAAGTCCATGTTACGGAAAATTGTCTTTTATGAGCTCTCAGCCATTTTAGAATGTTGTTACTTCAAGAAAAACATCCTCACAAATGTTTAAGTAATCCAAAATTAAGTAAACTCTATTCATTAAGTGGTAGTTTTATTGTTAACTGCTATTTTTTACTCAACAATTTACCAGAAGAACCTTAAATAGACGTCTTTGTATATTTTTGAGCAATGTTTTTGTTTTGTGTTTTTATTTGTTGAAAATTTTATAAAGAAAAGTATTTTCTGTTAAAATGTGAACAAGGTTAACACAATAGCTGTAGGAAAGTTAGGCAAATACAAGGATGAAAACTGAAGTTTAAAACACAATGGAGCACTTTCTGTTTTTTCACTTAATGACATCACAGAGTGTTTTTAGTCTGAGGAAAAAAAAACAGCCTAAACATGCTGGATTAAAAAGAATGCGGACATTATAAAAAGTACAAAGATTAGCATAATGTAGGACCTTTAAGCTGTTCTTTCGGCCTACAAATTGCTCTGTTAAGTCTGCGACACTGGGATTATTCTAGTCTCACATTTGCACATTTGTTTAGTTTAGTCTAATACACTGCCACCTCACTGTTTATGAGTAAGCCTGATAATGTATAACAGAACATGCATCAGTTTCTGTCACGATTTAGTTGTGTCTGCTTCAATAAAGAGTTGAGTAAAACACCTTCAAATGCAGCGCTGCAGCTTTGGGGATGAAAGCTTTATATTCTTTGATGCCACAGGTTTCTGCTGCGAGGACATAAGCCTTTGTGCCAATCAGAGAGGCTTAATAGTGCTGCTTTTGCACAAGTGACATCACATGCCAACACAAGCCTAATTTAGTGGCTTTAAATGTTACGCTGAATTAGGTTAGGACCACTTTAGCTACATTCATGGGTTTATGTCTTTCTGATCTGTTTGGTTTGTTTATAGGGCACAGTTAGTGCGTGCTACACAAAAATGTAGTATTATTATAAGGAAACAAGTTCTATTTTTATTTCAAGTGGATTTTTTTCTCATTTAAAATGAGGCAAATCTTACTTTATGGTGTCAAAATATACCCTAAACCATTTTTCAACCTGGATGTCCAGATTATTTACATGATGGAATACACTAATAGTCATTTAATACCAGTTTATTTAGTAAATATTTCAACTATTGTCTTGACTAATCAACAAAGCACATGGTTTTAAAGACCAAATAAAGTTTATTCCTTATATAACAACATCATTTTAATACTAATTTATTGCTTAGCTTGGTTGTAGCCTATTTGAGGCTCTATAGAGGGATTGCAGAAAGAGCTGCTGCTGACTGACCAAGCTGTAGCAAAAAGTCGAGCCAGAGCTGTTGTCCGTTAACTACATGAGTTCATCACTGTGCGAAAACAAAAGTTATGCTCCTAATTCAACATTTGTAAATAAAATTCAACCCCACGACCCATACATGTTACATTTAGGTGAGCGAAAAAACGGCGAGAAAAACACAGTTTCAAGCTTCAGGAGCCAGACGACTGTCATATCCAAAACTTTTTGATCGTGTCCTTGTTCAGTTGTTTTAATCAAAGAAGTTTCCCTAGTCTCTTCTAGGAAAAAACTGGACTATGCATAGTGCCAATGAAAACAGACTGGTGACCTATATGGTGAATTATTGAAATTGGTCACTGAGTCCGCATCTTTCAATGTACATGTATATGTACACAATGATGTATAATAGATTCATAACAGTGCTTTTATTTTATTTCTATTTTTTTTTTTTCAAAGGATTACTTTGGCAGCTCAGCGTGAAATGTGGACAAAACCAGGAAGAACATGTAACAAGTTGTCACAGTTGGACACAAATATGCATGCTATCCACTCGACCAGCAAGCAGCACATAACACTGGGATTTTAGAAACTTTTTGGGCCATTTCACCGAGAAGCCTGAGGCCCAAAAATGTCCGGATCAGAATATACCTTGTTAGGTCTGATGTAACATTGGAAAAGACTTTAGATGTATTTCACTGCTAAATCTCAAACACACAATCTAAAAATAGTCTCCTGCCAAAATGATGTTACATTTAAGTGTCAATCCACAAACTAAATCCCAGACAGAGCCGACAGAAAACACATTTCGTTTGTCTATTATGTGTTGCATCATTTTAACAAGAGTCGACAGGGAGGGTAATTACCCCATCACCTTGAATATGTAATCAAATCAGATTAACTTTGTTCTGTTTTTAATAGATCACCAACAGAAGAACTGTACTGCTACAAGGGAAAAAGGCTAACATCACAAACGAAAAAGAAAGTCACTGCTGGAATTGAAATTGGAACTACTTTTGCTCAATGTCCAGCTAAGACAGTACTATATACAATACAGTATATTGTACAGATTAGTACAGTCTCAAAAATTGTCTTAATTTAAAAAGTCATAGAAAATTGTAAAAGATTAATTGAATTGTAATTGTAATAAACTCCTCAATTATGTCAGGTACTTCACTCATTGAAAACAAACTGTATTTACAAAGCTAACATAGAACTCTCTAGATGTTTAGCATTTCATTCAGGAACTGAACTTAACATAGAATCATTTCTCACTACTTTTATAAGCAAATGCTCATTTATCTTTTCTTTTGTCACAATCAGGGCGACAGCTAAAGTGATGACATGAGGGCTTAGGCTTATGCTTGGGAATTATTTGAGTAAGATTGCTAAGAATTCCATTATTTTTCAAATATGCAATCATGCATGCACGTGACCCATACACCACTGGCAGACATCTTGTTTCTTGTCACTATGTAAACAGATGCAAATCCCAAAGGAAATCATAAACTGCTCAAACATCAGAATAACCCTAATCTTTACTGTCAGCTGTGGTGCTGACATTTGTCGTATAACAAACATTTTTCAGCTGTATTTTAAAACGCCTTGTGGCAGCAATATTGTTCATTTGTTGTTTCAAGTGAATTTGAGACTGTTTTGCTTACTTTGTCTTTGTTAGAGCAAAGTCATGGATAAAAACATTCAAAAGCCCCAATATATGCGCTAACTGTGCTGTGAGACGTTAAGCAACATCTTTCAGGCAACATTTGAGAACAATTTTGGCATCTATAAAACGTTACAAAAGGTAAGCACTTGTCAGTTTGTCTGGAAACACTCCAACTAGCCACATTATATGTATGGCAGACGCTTATTTAAGACAATAAATTATTTTACAATTAACATTAGGGTTAAGTGTTGTTTAAGGCTTTTGCCAACCCAGGACAAAATGTGAAATTAATTAACGGTTTGTGACATTTTTCAACCATCTGACCTTTCAACGCCACTTTTGAGCTCTCTTCCCATTCACCTCATACCATAAAAGATGTGAATGTAGCTCACCATTCTTCTTGTAGAAGTGCACCTCCGCCTGGTACTCCTCGCGCCCCTCCAGAGCCTTCTCCATTTGCTGGGCCACATGTTCGCTGGTGTCAGTCCCGTACAGGAATCGGCAGCTGCAGTTCTTCTGCATCACCTCAGTCCGAGTGAAGCCAGTTAGCTCACAGAAACCATCTGAGCAGTAGACAATGGGGTAACCACGGTGACCCTGGGCGTTCCCCAACAGGAAGTTGCTGTCTAAAGGTCAGAGGGGAAAAGTCAAGTTACAAAATTAGTGGTTCAGTAATTTAAGTCCATCAAGTGCTTGTCTCATTAAATATTCTATCCTGTAAGTTCCACAATATGGTATTTGACAACTATCATTTCATTAATTTAGTTTTTATTATGGCAGCACAATGTTGGAGGAAAATATCTAATTACTATTACAATTAAATTTGGAGTTTGTTTTATTTTCATTTTTTATTACAAAGATAGAGTTTAAAGTTAACATTTTAAACCCATCCAAGGAGAATTGACAATAGAGGTTTTCCTGACAAATTACGGTAATAATAGAATCACACTTTTTTAACACTTTTTGTGAAGAGAGTCATGGTACCTCAAAAATGCCAGAAATGTATGAAGAGTGCCTATTAAAACAGTGATTTTGATTAAATTGTTATTAAACCTGGTGCTCTGGGTTTTATTGCCACAAATTTCTTGGTTTGGTGAAGTTTTTTGCTCGTCTCCATGGCAACGTTGTTTTCCTGACATTCCTGCATAAAAACCATGCAAGGAACATCAGTTTTGCACTTGTACTTATCATACCTAAATCAAAGCCATGCTAAAGCTTTTGTAAACATGAAACACACTTGGCAGCTGCAGTTTGGGACTAAAATAATTTCCCTTGGCTGTTACCATGTGCAGGCTCGACTAATGTATGTAAGAGGTCAGGGAATCAGTGCTGGATTAGAGGAAAGAGATGACCTTTGATTAATATTAAGAACTGGTCAGACTGAAATTCCAGAAATTCACTACTGAAGAAATTCTGTGCGATGACCAAGCTTATTGACTATTTTTAACGACTCTTTCCTCAAATTGCATGTTTATGATTTTTGTGCAGTACTTTAAAGCAAACCCTGAGGGAAACGGAGCACATTCCCCTGTTGAGTGAAAGATGAATATGAAAGCTACAGAAAACCTATGCAACATACGACCTTTTCAACCCAATTAAGCACCTCAGGGAAACTCGAATGAGACGCCACAATCAAACAGAAAAGAGTTTATCAATGTTTTCATCTCTGCAGTAGCATTCTCAGCATGTACAATCAAAGGTAAGAGGCATCAGTAGTAGTTGTTGTTGATGATATATAATTTTACTTTGAATTTGTTGCTAATAAAAGATCTAGACAAAGTGTCATTAAAATGCACCTGTTCAATGTTTAGCATTTTAAAGGGGACATACAGTATTATGAAAATGATAGGCTTCTGAGTTTTTTTTACCATCTTATAACAATGTTGCCTCATAGTTAGTTGATTGATGCATGTTTGAGTATTCTTGTATTGTCTTGCAGCTGATGTTTGAGTCCTCACCTACTTGTTTATAATAATAATAATAAAAAAAGAAATCTAATTCTGACATGTAGGTTCAAAATGATCATGTAGCAATAAAAAAGATGCATTATTATTGTTAATATTTAAAATTTGACATTTGTTAAGCTTATCAGTCCGCCTGATTTTTTTCTCCAACCCAGTTATGCCATACACCATCACTTTGCATGCAAAGTTTATATTTTAAAACATTTACTTCTGGGATTTGGGTAAGGTTAAGGTTAGGATTAGGGTTAGGTTTAGTTAAGTTTAGGGATTTGAGAAAGGTATGCTAACCGTTGGAAAAATAAAGACACATCAGTCCAGCAGTTTTGAACAGGAAGTCAATGACCATGTTTATATTTTTGAGGAGTTTTAGATGAAGTTTTAGATTTGTGTAAGCAAAAAAACAAACAAACTGTAATTAAATTGTTTGTTCTCATTTTGATGGATATCAACTTTTTTTAAACATTTTTTTAATTAACTGCCCAGCCATACTAAATATGAAAATGAAAAAAAAAAAAAAAAAAAAATACACACACATTACGTAATCTTTAATATTAGAAAAATAGGCAATCCAATATAGCTCTATGACATGTCAGAGGTCAACAGTTGTTTAATAAAAAGGTGGTTTATTAATGCATGTTCTGCTTTTCTTTAATAAGGATTTGCTTTGGAAGGATAAAGTGCCTCTCTACTGGTGTACGTTTATAGTGTGCATTGCAGCACCATGGACAGTTCCTTGCTGGTTGTGGAGTAATGACTGCATGAGATCATCTTCCTTTGGGGATCGTATCCCAATAACTACAGTCGTCCATTTTCATGCAGTGTATGGGCCCTGCTACGACCATATTAATCTTGGTGATAGCTGCAGTGTAATGTTCCTCCCCATGGCTTCGTGGGCCCCTATTAGGCCATTGCTCCGTTAGATACACAAAGTGGATGTGTCTCTGCTGAATTTGAATCGTCTCACAGATGTATGAGCTGTCGTCCAGTGGATTTAGATGCACTATTTTCTGGTTAGTGTCAAATCATGCAAGAACACTGTTTAAATGCAGATGTATCGTGTTTGGTTAGTATCTAAGATTTTTGCACAAAGAAATATTATGCATTACAAAAAGAAAGAAAAAACAATAATTGCAAACAGGCCTGTTTAATTGAATGAATGTCCACTTCAGTTATGATCATTTTTATAATCCATTGCAAACATTATGCGATTTGTTTACAGTTTTGAGATGACAAAAATCAGACAGCTCTTGCTTAATCAGTGAATAATTTCAATTCACATCTAGCACATCTTAATTAATGGCACACAAGTTGAAAATTCAACCATTAAAACACTGTTCTCTCACTGACCTTTTATATTTTTTTTTCTACAGACAATGAATTCTCTCCCTACATGGTGATGGTCAGATACTCTAATAAAGCCACAAATGCCCAGGGGCAAACTAACATGGTCTCCATTCTGCGTCCTTAAGCTCTATCAATCAGTTGAGTAGTCTTGTCCAAATTAGGCAACACATTTTTATCAGCCATCACTCTCAACGCTACAACAAATGTCTTCTCCTGCGGCTTAAGTTAAAACATCAAGTTTTACATTTTGTCAGCGGCAGGCGTCGAGGCGGCACACTGACAGGGAGAGAGATGGAGAACGTCTGAATTTCACTGATCCCATAGAGCCAACCTAAGGAGGAGCAGTATTAAGCAGCTGCTAGCTCCACAATCTAGCACTTTAATTGGCCACACTCAACAGAAAGCAGCCCATAGGGGATGTCTTTTTCAGGCTGTGACAACCTTTCCAGGGTATATGCAGCAAAACCAAACTGTCAGGGCTGGAATTATAGGAAGAAGTATTAGGCAGATCCATCAGCAGCCACAGGGATTTTAGGCTTGTATATCGGCTGCACTGACTTACTCGATGAAACCTCGTGCTGAGCAAGTTATGAAAGTGTATTACCCAAGGATAAGAATATAAAAAGTGATCTCTGTAACTCCTGGCTTTCAGGTGCACAAGAGCAGAAAATCTAAAATAGAATGTCATTGTGTTAAAAGACATTTTTCTTCTGTGTTCTGATGGTCTCTATTGCTATTTGTTAAAGTAACCTTCAAAATACAAAAAATCCCTTGACATCAACTTGGAATCTGAAAGACCAATGGGCATCCCAAAATGCATCCATCTATCTAATATTGATTTACCTACAATGAGACATAATTTTGCATAAAAATTAGGTTGTCTATCTTAAAGATCAGCTGCTTACATCTGCAATAGCTCTAATCTTTAATACCAGAGGATCATTTTATATTAGGGATTTAAAAAACAAGCTGGCTTACTTCCCTTGAATTATGAACCAGATCTTCTGTGTTCTTAAAAAAAGAAAGAAACTAAAGGTATGTTTTTCCCTTTATTTTGAATAAAACGAGATGCAAAATTCTGTGTATCATTGCTTTAGAAAATATAAATGCAGCATGTAAAAGCAGAGGATTTGACATGTGAACCAAAATGGTCCCTGATATGGCTGTGTCTTAGATAAGTAAAAATATTACTCAATAATGCATGAATCACTCTAAATGCAACATCGAGAGGTTAAATGGCAAGGTTGAAACGGCTATAACATGGTTTAAAAATGTTTTAAATAACATTTTGAGCCTGATGCTACAATCACAAAGCAAAAAGAACTCCTCACTTTGGATTGCCAGATTTTAGGCTCTGGGGTTTTGAGCCCTCGACTAAGACTGAATGCATTTTTGCTGCTATGATAAGATTTGATCCGGTAGTTTTGAATATTGGACTGTAATAAAGACTGTCTCTCAACAGAACAGGGGTGAAGCTTATCAAACTGACTAGCAAAGGAAAAAAAGATACCTTTAAAAGCACATTTCAGAAAACTCAATATTTGACTTTGAACATCTGAAAAGATGCGCTGACATCGACCTCGCCTTTAGCAAAAACCCTGTTCTTCGCAATCTATAAATTCCTAACCTCACAACCGCGTGAGCCAGCAAGCCTTTCCAGTTTATGTAATATTTACCCAAGAATAGTTCAGCAGTCAGCATCCCTAAATCGGTCTTGTAAATGGGTCAAGGGCGGGTGCAGTCATAAATCACTTCACAAGGATGCACTCCGACTAACTGGCCACAATGGGGAACTTTTATGCTGCGTTGTTGAGTGCAAATTGGGGCACTTAGATAATAACAGTGTGATTCAGGTTTTCAGAAAGTTAATTCAAGAGTCACTTATTGGCTTTTTCAACACTTCAAGATGATTTTCAACTATGTAAACAGTCAGAGCCTACTTAATAAACACTTTCTTTGAGCGAGGGTCTAGAGAGATTGCGACAATGCCTCAATTCTTGGGCAGTAATCCTCTGGAGGATATTGCTTCGACTGGCTGCTCCCGGCTGCCTTAATTACACATCTGTGCTGACTCGCTACAACTGTAATCTGACATGATGATGCTACGTGCTGCTGTTAGCCAGAGACAGTGTGAAGAGATGTCACAAGTTGGGTTTTTTATTTTTGAGTGTGAGGAAGGGGACGACAGATGACTCCGATTAGCCTAAGCGACCACTCGCAGCTAATTACCACTTAGCAGCTTGTAATCACTGATTGCCACAGGTTGGTGCGGGCAGATAAGAGGATTCATAGGAAAGCATTGTAATAATTCATTATTTGTGTGCTTACTGCATTTTATTATGTTCTAGTTAATGCATTTTATAATGGCCAAATGTAATAAATGGAAGTATGTTACATTCATAAGTCAATACACTTTGGAGTTGGTATTTTATTGACCTTTATTTAACAAGGAAAGTCCAGCTGAACTTGGAATCTCTTTTTCAGGTAGTCCTGGTTGAGGGGGACGGCGGCACGGTGGCAGAGCGGATAGCGCTCTGGCCTCACAGCAAGAAGGTCGCGGGTTTGATTCCTGCTCAGGCCCGGACCTTTCAGTGTGGAGTTTGTATGTTCCTCCCCGTGTCTGGGTGGTTTCCTCCGGGCACTCCGGTTTCCCCACCAACTGATAACATGCATGTTAGGGAACACTTGGTGATAGTCGGAGGTTGAGACGCCAGGTGTTAGGTGAATCGCCTCCGCCGAGTTGCCCCAGGGCAGCTTACTGTCACTGAGTGGGGAGGGAGGGGTTCATCTCACTGTGAAGCACTTTGTGACTCTGTGTCTGTGAAATGCTATACAAATAAAGATTACTTACTTACTTACTTACGAGAGGTGGGGTCTATTGTACATGTGTTTAGTGGTAGGGTAAACTGGAAAAAGGAAAGCACATCGACATAAGGAGAGGTTGCAAACTCCACATAGAAAGGCTTTATGACACCCCAGAATTAAACCCAGAACTACATTGCTATGAGGAAGGATCACAAACCACTGACCAGAGGTGAGAAAAATATTAAAGTTCACTACTTAAGTAAAAGTATTACTTGACTGAAAAATGACCTGTCCTGCTGAAGCTTGTTTACTTGAGTAAAAGTACACAAGTAAAACTAAACAAATTAACTTAAGTAAGGATAAAGTAAAATAACAAAGTTGGTGTTAGCCTCATCGTATTGTCTAAAATGAGCTTTGAAGTGAGACACTTGTAATGAAATTTAACTTAATCATGTGTCAAATGGGGGATTGTTAGAAAATAGACCGCTTTGTGGATATTTTAATTGTTTAACTGGAAAAAGTCTTTGTACAAGACATCACCAGATCTGCACCACCTTTAAAAGGAAAAAAAAAACTGTTGTAGACTTAAAAAAGTAACTTGTAACATGCTTTGAAATATTTCGAGAAAAATGTAGGAAGTAAAAATAAAAAGTTGCCAGATTTTTTAATACAGATACTTAAAAACCTACTTAAGTACAGTACTTTAGTAAAAAAATACTTAGTTATATATATATATATATATATATATATATATATATATATTAGAGATGCACCGATCCGATACTGGGATCGAATATCGGTGCCGATCCAGGAAATTTTGCTGGATCGAGTATCGGCTCCATGATATCGGTTCAGCCGATATCCTAGTTGTGTTTAATTGGACATAATGAGTTTGATTTATAGGCTGATGTTGATCCAGAATGTCTCATAATGTTTGACATTTTATTCTTTCTCTCTCTCTCTCTCTCTCTCTCTCTCTCTCTCCTTCTTCTCTTTTTCTTTCTCTCTCTTCTCACTCTCCTCTCTCTTCTCTTTCTCTTTTCTTTCTCTCTAATTCTCTCTTCTCTCTACTACTCTGTCTTCTCTTCTTTCTTCTTTCTTTCTTCCTCTCTCTTTCTCTTCTCGCGCTCTCTCTTTCCCTCTCTATCTCTCTTTCTTCTCTCTCTCCTCTCGCTCTCTCTCTTTCCTCTTGCTCTCCCTCTTTCTCTCTCTTTTTCTCTTTCTTCTCTCTATTTCTGTCTTCTTTCTCTTTCTCTCCTCGTGCTCTCTCTCTTTCTCTCTCCTCTCATTCTCCCTCTCTGTCTCTCTCTCTTTCTTCTCTTCTCTCTTTCTCTCTTCTCTTTCTTCTCTTCTCTTTCTCTCTTCTCTCTTTCTTCTCTCTTTCTTCTCTTCTCTTTCTTTCTCTCTCTCTTTCTCACTCTTTTATTCTCTCTCTTTCTTCTCTTCTCTCTCTTTCTCTCTCTCTCTCCTCGTGCTCGCTCTCTTTCTTTCTTTCTCTTTTTCTTCTCTTCTTAAGTTGTTCAGTTTTGTCTTGCAGTATAAATAACACTATATGATCAAAAGTCTTATGTTTTGAAAAGGAAAAAGGAGCTACAGTAATTCAGTCCTTACACAAGTATCGGTTGATATCGGGTATCGGCAGATGCTTAATTCTAAAGTATCGGGATCGGTATCGGAACTGAAAAAGCTGGATCGGTGCATCCCTTATATATATATATATATATATATATATATATATATATATATATATATATATATATACATTTTTTTTTTAAATAAAATAAAAATCTATTACAATCAATTCTATTTTTGGTCAAAAAGGAATCCAGAGCATTGGTAACAAAATAAACAACTTATCAAGTATTTCGATTTGTCAAATGTGTAGAGTAGTTAAATTTAATACATAAAACAAAGTGTAGTAATAGCTTTCTCTAATTATTCATCATTTGTTTTAACTTGAAGCTCACGGCTACTGCTTTGTATTTTTTTTTTACAGTGGAGCTCAGTAGTGACCTAAGTCTTTAAAAAGCTAAACACATTTTTGGAGGTTGTTTTTATGGAGAACTGTGCAAAGTGCTTCAAAAGGCCTGGCTCCCACTCACACCTACAACCGCTCAGACAGAAGTGGAGCTGTGATGGAAGGTGTAACCCAGCTGAGGCTGATATAGATTTTAGTGCGAAAGACCACGCAATTTTACAGAAGACAAACAGGAACTAAGACACCAACAATAAGGATCTGTCTAGTATTAATTGGACTTTTTGTGACTATAAAAATACTATTAATACATTCTACAAACAAGTTGTTACATATTTGTATTACACAAATGTACACAATTTTAATGCAATAGTTTCAGTGCACCAGTCAATCAGGAGAAATTTTGTTCAAAGTGCCCATTTAATTATAGAGCTCTTTATTGTCCAAAACCAGGAAGTGTGCTGTTAGAATGTGATGATGGGTGTTTTTTTCTATAAAATTATACTTTGCCATGAAATCTAAAAGATAGCTTTACACATTTTAAATTAGGTGACTTGACCTTCACTTTTTACAACAAAACAATTTCTACTACAACTAAGAAAAAAGCACAAGTGTTTTCTTAAGTTGTGTGTGGATTGATTAATGCATGTTTGAGTAGTAGATTTTAAGTGTTATGTAGCCACTTTTCAACAATAAAGTCCAAATCTGCTGCTTGTTACAATTACATTGATCTGGTAGACAATGAACAAAATGGCTTAGAAACAGAAACAGGTCCACTGACTTCCTGTCCAAAACTACAAAATTGCACGTCTACAATGAAGAAAATGTACTGATCAACAAATTTCTTAGGTTAACTTTTAACTAAGTTAATAAAATATATGTTTCCTTTAACAGTACATAATGTAACATATTACCGTAAAAAACAACAACAACACACACTTAAAAAATGTAAAAAAATGTCCTATAGGAGGGCCTTCACTTGCTTGTTTTCATGGAAATCTTGTGCCTTTAGCTATAATATTGCTCATTTGGCATAAGACTAATGTCAATGAAAAATGCCTCAAACTAATGTGTTTTGCATTTGATTTTTAGTCTCAAAAAGTTACACAATGTCACTCTAAATATTATTGAGCTTGGATTGTTGTGATGTCACATGAACTGAATCTATAAGCCTGACTAATACACAAAAATATAACAAATCCACACTATAAATGCCTCTCTGCACATGTGCTATATCCAGTCGTGCGTCAGTTACAGGAGAAGCGGCAACATTTGGAGCTGTTCATCACACAGATAACAATGGTGAGGTCCAATCTGACACCAGCCTCTCTCTCCCTTTAACCGCGGAGAGCACAGAGGGGAATGAACGTGCCTCTTATCTCCGCCTGCAGCAGCCCTTTGCTTTGCACTGTCCCACGAGAGAGCTGCTGTCACTGTGAGAACGCCGCTGGGGAGGGCACCCTAAAGGGACCCGAGGGTGGTGGGATGAAGGGGTGGGGGCAACATGCAGGCCCGGGGGAGGTGTAATGAGACACACGCAGCAGCAACAACACGCTCAGCAGTGGTTGCATTGCATTATGACATGTGTTCTGATAAATGTTTAATATTAGTTTTTGTGAATAATCACCTATGTCTTGATTAACCTGTGAGCAAAAGGCATCAAATTCAATTCAATCAATACAGGGGTGCTTGATTTCAAATAACTAGAGAGGTTATGCACTGCCATCTTTTATTTGAGTGGCAAAAATGTGATAAGAACACCTGATCAAACGTGTTTTTATCTTTTTTGTGGCCTGATTTTTCTTCCGGGGAGCATTTATTTGGCAGAAACTGGAACAAGAAAGCATTTCTGTTGTCATGGTAACAATACAGACTTTAGCTGGCTTGTTTGCTAATGACAGTTGGAAATGTTTTCTGTTGCACAACAAATAATTAACTCAAAGTTAATTCAACAAATGGACTAAAAACATCTTATATAAACGCCTGAAAAGACAATCAGTTTAACTTGTGATTGTAAAGTCTGTGTGAGTGAGAAATGTAAAAAAAAACAAAATGTTATTTTTTGCTTTTCAACCACTGTTGACTTGAAGTTCTCTTTTTACATGTCAGATACAAATAATAGTTAGCTGTGGTTGTTTATATCTATTATCAGTTAGATATTTTTTTCTATTTCAGTTGTGTTTTGAGTCTTTACAGGAGAAATTATTATCGGTCTCTTTTGGTTTTTATTAATATTTGCCGCTCACTGCTAACTCACTTGTTCACGGTTCACATTTTAAAGTTTTGACTTGATAATTTCAAACATGTTTGTACAGATCTACACTTCAAAGTTAGCTGTTTTTATGCAAAGTAGGACACCGTATCCTGTTGTTTGTGGAAAAATTATTGCATACTTCAAAATTTGTAGTCTTTGTAATTTGATAATTGTGTCCATTCAAAATGTATTTCAATTTGATTTTCATTAATCTATCAGCCCAATACAATTCTGTATGTTTGCCCATGAGGTTTCAGATGGTGAAAAATAAGCAAAGTTTCCATATAGCATTTAGCAAGTAATCACAAGACCTCAAAATGTCACCAATAAACAGAAAGTTCAATCCATAGATACGCTTGCAGCTGGTAACAATCTGAATGCTATTATGGTGTGGTCAGAGAAGAGGCACTTGTCACTGTAATTTTTTCTTTTGACTAATAAAATACCAAATAAAAATACAGCTTTTCATCTTATTTGAGTGAGAATTTCATTATATTCTCTCTGAAAGCAATCAAGGTCATTCTATACAAGCAAATGAACTAACTTGACTCCGTGGAGATGAAAGTATTTTAATACATTTTAGCTAGAGGAGATGAACAAAAGCTGTGCGTTTGGTTTGAGACAGTACATTCAAATCATCTGTGTTCATATTTTCTGTCTAAAACACATTATATCAGGGCTTGTTATGCCTTTCAGCGTTTAGTGCATAGGAACTCAAAATGCATGACAGCAAATGAAGTTATCCAACCATTGTTCATTAGGATGTGTTTTTAAGCAAGCACGGAAATGCTGCTTAAGCTTCTCAAACCTGTCAATCAAACTTCCATAGGCTTTTGCTTCTGCATTCATTACAGGTTTGTTTGAATACTGTATGCAATAAAGATAAAGCTGGTGAGACAGATATGGATCTTGTTTGATTAGATAAGAAGAATCCATTTCAACACTATTGATTGTAAAAGTGGTTTCATTGCAAAGAGAAATACCGGAGCAGTAAAATTTTAAAACAAATCATCATTAGTGGCATATGCAGCATTTTAAATATTCACAGGTACAAGCTTGGTAATAATTTCTCAGATTGTCTATTATTTATACGTTTAACCACATAAAAGTTGAAATATGGTGACTGAAGGTTTTAAGCAAGAGGATGAACAAAGTCTACTGAAAAGCAAAGTAACACCTTGTGCTTTTTACACTGTACGTGTCATTATCATGATATTATATAGACATATTGTAATTCCCAACACAAGCATTTCTCTGATTCACTTTATAGTAAAATTTATTAATAATTAAAATGTATTTGAAGTCACTTGTTGTCACTATAAGTTTATTATTGCAGTTATGATTAAGTATGTACATAGGCAAGAGTAGGCAAGAATTCTGAAATAAATATTGTTCAAATTATATATATACTGTATATTTTTGTCTATAGCTATTGTGACCGGTGCGTTTTGTGAATAATTGTGAAGAAATCCACCAAGGGATGCCGCCGCCGAACTTTTCAAAGCGTTTTAATCAGAATCACAACAAGAGAAAACAGTCATAAATATTTCCCACCATGAGAGCTAACAAAAAGATAGAGGAAATTACAACACCCCAATTTATACTAGTGCACTGTTGGGAACACATGAAGAAGAGTTGGGCGGACCACCACATCACATAAAAACCCATCACCAGGTATAGAACCAAAACAGAAAGACAATTTTGTGTAATTATGAACCGGTTACACTATTTTTGACTGTAACATAAAATGGAGAGAAAAAAGGACATTCAGTTTTTTTTTTAATCCAAGCAGGAATTTAACTCACAATAACAGTGGCTGCACTTGGAGCCATTCATACACAACTTATTAGTCGTTAACGATGTGACTAATTATTTTGGTGCCAATAACCTGCTGCATGTCACATTCTGTAGGAGATAACTTGCTACCTTTACTTTGTTTTCATCAGCTGGTTTCAGTCTGACACTCAGTTACACACACCATTCAACGCATTTGACATGTACAATCTTTAACTGGTTAAACATGGTCATGTAACACCAACACAACTCATTTCTACTTCACTGACAAAGGAGTACTTTCTTGCTACTATCAGTGTTGTTGTATTAAAGTCAAAGAAACACCCTTTACAGTATTTTAATGTATATTTTGACTGTGGGTTATTTAGGGAGCAAACAAATATAGAGACTGTGTTTCTTGTGGTTTGTTTTGTGTCTATGGGAATTAAACAAAATGAACCCTATAGTCACAATATTCAATTTATTATTTTTTTTTTACGTTTTGCTTCTTTACCTAATGTTTTCTGTACCAGTTATTTAATCACCATGATGTGTTTAGTTTTTCACAAGCTGTCAGTATGCTAATGAGCTGTTAGCCAAGGCTAAAATATAAACAAACAAACTTTCTAGATTTGAGTGGACAACAACAGTGAACAAATTTTCACCTGAATAAATGTAACAATATATCTGTGGTGGCGGAAAACTCTATTTATTTTTAAATAGAGTTATTTTCTTGTGTTTCTAGTGTTTTTTATAGAAATATGAAATATTTTGCCAAACAAGTTCAGCAGTTAATGATTTTACTTCCTCGGAACACCAGTAATAACAATTAAAATGCAATAAAAAACGTGTTGTGCCAATGTACTTTTTCCAAATATTGGTCAGAAGTATCTACTTTTTTTGTTTATTTAGGCAGGTAACAACAGTTATTCATCCCCCAAATACAAACAGAATGATGTAAATCTTTTGAATCCTGCTAAGATGTGCATGACCCAAGCCAAGGACCCTGCAATACATTCAAACAACATACGGTATAGAGGAACACGGGCGATGCGGAAACAATGAAAAGCACGTTGTCAGCTAACTACAAGAGTTTATCACTGTGCGAAAACATAAGTTATGCTGCTTAGTCAACATTTGTGAATGAAATTTGACCTTACGAAAAAAAACGCTGTCTCAAGCTTCAGGAGACAGACGTCTGTCAGACCGGTTCAAACCTGAATAAAACAGCTAGCTTCCCGTTTCATTGTTTAATTCAAAGAAGTTTCCCCATGTAACCAGACGGAGAGGAGCTCCTTCTGCATAACGCATGCGCAGTAGGACGAAAAGTGACGTCGACTGAAAATCCATAATAATAATACTGTAAGTCACAATAGCCAGATTATTCTCGAGTAGTAAAATACCTAAAACAAAGTTATAATCCACAAAGCGGCTGAAGGTGTTCTTAAGTACGCTGACTGAGTGACCCTGACAGTTGCCCGCTTTAAGACAAGGCTTTGTAAATTGACAGTTATCCAGTCAAAGCAGATCAAGTCAAATCATATAACAAAGAACTTTTAAACAAATATGACAATCACAGAGCTCTGAAGTCAGCCTTTTTCCTTTTGCCACACACATATTGTACTCCTCGGGCGACAAAACCTCTGACATTGCTTTGATGCTTTGAGCCAATAATGTACCGCTCCAAAGGTCACTGACTTAACCTATAGTGACATTTTCACATATAGTGATGAAATATAATCCTGTCAGTCCAGGAAATCAACATTAAATTAAAAAGTCTTGTTCATTTGTCATGTCCCAGGCCCAGCTTTGCTCAATCAATATCTGTGAACATCTTTCACACAAACAAACACACATACACACACCAACATTGGGCTTAGCAAAAACATATTGTTTCGTGGTAAAGTTATGAACATATGATTATGGAAATCTTCATTTGGTGAATCATACTGTTTATCATACTGTTTTCACATAAAAAATACCCCAAGTTGTGTTTTGTTTTATTAAAAATAAAACACAACTTGCTGTCCGCATTTCCAAAGCTTAAAATGCCACCTTGTGATTTATATAATCAATACACTATAGGCATCTCCAATCTGTAACTCGGGAGCTACCAGTAGCTCGCCACACCTTCCAGGATCAGACCTATTATGCTTTATTATTCAAATTGTTTTTATTGCATTCCTATTTCTACTGTAAAAGTGTCTTTATGCCTAGTTGTGTACACTTCTAAAATGGATAATGGCTAATTTTTCATAAATGCGTCTAACTGTGCCCCATTTAACTTATATTTTTTGGAATCAGTGAAAGTAGTGCTCACCGGCAGCTTTGTTTTCCAAAAGTAGCTCACCAGGTGAAAAAGGTTGAAGACCCCTGCACAAGACTAACTTTATGATTTCATTTATTTTGTAGTATTTTAACTTTTGTTCAGTTGAGTTTATCTAACCGTCTCCAATATTTCTAATTGCACCAGAGGTGAGCAGTTTAAACAAAGCTAAAGAAATAGCAGCTTCAAAGTTAGGCAAATACTATATTGAAATGTTTTTGTGTGTTTTAAGGCCCCTCACTAGGCCCCCCACCTGCATTTCAGATCAAATCTACATTGTACTGGGAAATCAGATTAGTTTATTGGTGTGACGCAGAAACAAAGAAGCTTATTGATCGTCTGTCATTTAGACCAAAATCTAACTTCAATCACCTCACATTAAAATTGGTTTTTGCTTCGCTCATTGATTCTGCAGAAATGTTTTTCAGTTCCACGTGATATTTTTTTCATGTATTTTTTTCGTCGGAAGCATCATGTTGGTTTTCAGACGGCAGAAGATACATGTCTCTGATTGGCTAATTAATCTGTCAATCACGGACGGCTACAGAAATCCGAAAGAGTGACATGGGTCTGGATTTTCCAGGCAATCAGAAAACCACCTAAAAATGCACGAGTTATGTGTTATACTTGTGTTTTCTACAAATAAACTCCCAATTACTGCTTATGAGTGTCAAATTTGAGCATTTTATATGTAATCTAATATGACAGGTGATGTTTTGAGGTACAGTACTAAAATAAATTTTTTTTATTATTATTTTATTTTTTTTTTGAGAATGCCTCCTGTGGCATCTCATTTGCGAGGGGGTCCCAATCCATGTTAAAGTATGTTATTTATGTACAAACATAAACAGCTGAAAGAAGTGTTAATGTCCAATTAGCATCAAAATAGGGTTATGCAGCCAAGTAAATAATAACTTACTATAGAATTAAGAATGCAAATAAGCAATACTATAATATGTTAGTTAGTGCAGCCTGAAGTGGAGCTGTATAAATGAAAACAGCCCACATGTGTCTAGTCTTTATATGACTTTAAAAATGGAAATTTCTTGTTATTTGCTTTAGCGGCGTGCTTTTCTATTTGCACTTGACAAAAGGATTTGCCTGTGTGGAGAGGCTTTGCACAGAGACAGCAGAAAGATTGTTTAGGCTGTGAGTAATGAATATAATTGAATAGTCATGGCAATAGAAATGATGCTCTGATAAAGCACCAAGTTTTATGAAAAGCTGTCAGGTTTGTAGATATTAAAGTGGCATATTATGAAAAAGCAGACACTGTTTCATTGGACAGGAGCTAAGTCAGCAACAGTGGCGGCTTATGTTTAGTGATGTGAAAGCATTTTTTCCAACTGTCTCTACAACAAGAAATGAAAGTGTATGGCAGACATTTTAAGAGAATCTGTTGAGTGAAGGTTGTGCAAAAGGTTTAGTGAGGAGTTTTGCCACTCACAGGAAAATGTGCGTTCAACAAACTGTTATTTCAATCCAAGAGAACAAACTAAGATGTATATTTCTTCAGTCAGTATCACCATATTCCTTTGGCCACTTTGTACTTCTGTTGTGATAACATTTCCGATTTAGCAGGAATTCAAGTGTCGAACATGAAAAAAAAATGTTGCAGACAAAAAATTTAAAATGATCATTCTTCATGTCCAGCAAGAATTTTACTTTTTAAACTTGTTTGCCATTGAGAACCCAACTATATGATAAATGATACAATGATGTCCACATATATTTTTGATTACAAAGTAGAGATGCAAATTTACATAGAACATTTGGTAACACTTTATATTAACTACATCTTGATTAGTCTTAAAACACTCTTAATAAAGCATGAATAATGGATTAATTCTTAATGAACAAATGAGAAGTTAATGAACACAATAGGCTATTAAGGCTTAGTAACGACTTAATTACTACAAGCCCTACCCCTCAACCCAAAATCCTAATCTTACCTCCTTTATTGAGCAGTTTTACTAAGCCTTAATAAACACTTCCATTCATTTATTGATGATTTGTCCCTTAATTGTTAACTCTTTACTCATGCTTTAATAAGGCATTAGTAAGGTTAAATAAGGTATAATTAATATAAAGTGATACCGAACATTTTAATTTGGTGATGCCTTTTAATGTCAAAGATATAATCTGGAAAATAAATTCATTTTGGACATGAAAGACTAAATAAAACACAAAATCCAGTTCTGTTTATTCAGGTTTGCATTATCTCTATACAATATGGCTGAAATATCTTGATATATATTATAGATACTAAAGCTACTAAGCCTTAATAAACCTTTTCAACTATTAATTCATCAATAAAGCCTTAGTTCATGATTATTAAGACTAATTAAGGAGTAAAGAATAAAACCCGATGATATAGTTCAGCAAAGACTGTTGACCAAATGTCTGTTTTCAGCTGGTATATTCTTTGTGTATTAAGCTCAGGATCAAACATAAAAACAGCGGTAACTGGCAAAATGATCTAATTAGCTACAACCTTCAAAGAGCTGCATTAGCCAAAACAAAGGTGGTTAGGTAACTGTTGATAAATTGATATTTTGTACAAATACTTAGGTGTCAAGTTTGGTATTCATCTTAAAATTGCCCTTGACTGAACATAAACAACTGAAAATGATGAGTAAAGGACAAGCACAATCTCAAGCTCCATGAAAAAATCAGAACAGTCAATTAATCATAATAATGTGATATATTATCTTACCACAGGGATTCTCAAACTATTTACACCAACAACATAGTTCCTAAAAATATTGCTGTTTTTAGTCTATAACTGGACCATTTCAAGTATAACTACACAACTTGTAAAAACAAACAAACAAACAAACATCATTATAATCTATTGAGTAACTTCTGGTAAACACTTTTATCATACCATAGAATCAAAAGTAGGGCTGTCACTGATTATTGTTTTTAATCATTTTAGCGGTCAACTAGTTTAATTCCTCATTTCTTATAATCTACTGATCAAAACAAATGAGTTGTTGCTATGTATTTGTCAAAAGTATGGCTTCATAATATCTGCTAGGGCTGTCACTATCGATTGTTTTAGTAGTTGTCTTGTTAGTAATAATTAGCGATCATTTTTGTTATTACGTCTATTGAGACTTTAAACTAAACATATTCTACTGGTGTGTACTGTAATGTCACAATCTGAGCTCTACATACAGTATACTAGGCCTCAATTTATGCTTAAGATTTTGTTAGACAACACACCATCCCACACCAATCTCTTAGCAGCACTGGTTAGGTAACTACTCAAAAACCAGCAGCTGTGTTTCCCACAATGCCACTTGTTTGAAGCCCTGCCCCGCCAAAATAAGAGCCCAGCTGCATTCTTCAAGGTCCCGATTGGGAGGCAAGTTCGAGTGTCCTCAGTTTTAGTGGACCATCTTTCCCTCAAAGACCCAAGCGTTCGAGCATCATCCATGTCAAGTGGCGGGACCTTGTCGCCCCGGCAACGGAACGGAAGCTATTTTCAGCATTGGGCAATCTGCCACCCCTCCAGGAGCCGTATGGTGGGCAAAACTGTACCGAAAACTGAGAAAACTGACCTGCACTCTTGAATGTTGTGAAAATTTAAGTACAAATTTTGCTTTGTAAAAATATAGCCCTACAGATCAAAAGGATTTGTTATTATTCAGAAAAAGTGTCTGCTTCAAGTTGAATTGACGTATGATTTCTACTCTGTCCATTGTGGGCAAAACTAATAACCATAAATATTCCTCATACTAGAGCTGCAACAAGTTAATCAATTAATCGCAACTAATTGATTATTGACTTAATCGTCAACTAATTTAGTAATCAAATAATCTTTAACTTGTCTATAATAGGTTCTCAACCAAGCATGAACTGACAAAAGATGTTTTATAACTCCAATTGGGCAGCAATGAATAAAAAATGTGTAAATCTACTATTTTTAGTAGGAACACAATCCTAAATAACAGTGTTACTTGTGAACACAAATTTGATCTTGATTTGAGTAAATAAAGTCAAGTGATTGTGAAATTTCTCCAAATTAAATTTGCCAATAAAACTAAATATTTATGAGTGGAGTGGCATTTTTTATTTTATTTTTTTTCAAATGACAAAATGCTTGTTCTTTTCTGTCTAGCCAAGCAATACATTTCTTTTGGCAAATCTTATTTTAACACAAAAAAAAATAAATAATAATAATAATAATTAAAAAATCAGTGCTGAACTCATGATCCAATTTAGGACCATTTTAGTTATATTTTTTCAGTGCTTGATGAAAAAACAATTTTGTCAGTAATTATCGACTACACCTCCAAAACGTCCTCACAGGACAATACTTTGTATGAATTAAAATTGTAGTGACGTACATTCTAAACAACTTATCAATTCATCGAAAGAATTTTCGATAAAGAATGTATAACTAATCAATTACCAAATTAATCATTAGTTGCAGCCCTACTTCATACAATTATAAACATTCTCTGTTTTAAACTTCAACCAGATATACTACAAGACTGCAGAATAACATTCCATTTCAATGTAGTTTCTTACTCCTGTGGCGGAAGGGAAATGACTATCGAAAACTCAAGCAATTAGCAAGTGTTTTTCATCGCTAATACTCAGAAAACAAAACACAAAATAGCTGATCAGACAATATACAGTATATGAACTGCCAGGTACAAACCACGCCCCACAATTCTAGAGAGCACAAAACCAATGGACAACAAAAAAAAAAAAAAAAACAATAAAGTTTTGGAGTACTCCCAATCGCAAACAGTCAATGATGGCTGTTTTATGACAACTGAGTTTCAGTTTAGAAAGAATAGCTGATATATATTTGCTGAGAACAAATTGATGGCTTTAGGTCTACACCAGGGAAAGTCAGACTGAATCTATTTAAAAGTTTGACGGAATTTTCATAAAAGACATGTTCTGAACATTAAAACATTAAAGAATAAATATAACAAATTGATAAAAATTATGTCAGGAGTTTGTGAAAATTATGTAGAAGAAATATCAATAATCAAACAATTTTACCTGATGCAGAAGTGCACCAAACAAGTCTGAATGATTAATGGATTTTAAAAAGCACAGAAGATCTCAGAGAACTACCTATTTCTGCACTAATCCGGGATATTCTGTGTTTTCTAAGACCCAGGAGGAAAGGGGAAATGTTAGCACCTGATTAAGTATGACAAAATATGCTCAGATATATTTTTGTATAATTTCCAATAATTTTTTTTTTTTTTATTTTTTTGCACAATGTAAAGAAGGCTACTTTAAAAATGTCCAAGCCTGAAGGACATCATTGTTTGTAACAAATAGAAATGTTTAAACCAAACTAAAATTTAACCTAGAACATTTGATTGATTGATTGATTTTTAGCAAAAATATAAATATAATGAATTCATCATAAAATGAGTTGTCAATACTGTCACAGAAACTATTCTCCAAAATAAACTAAACGTAGTAATTGAGTGCGTCATAGATTCACATCACTGCTTTTGGCTCACAATGCTTTTTGCTTGAGATTTTCATTATGCAAGATAATTTAATCCTAATGAAAATCTTCCTTTATAAAGCTTTTATATTCACAACCCAAATGGCTTTCTTGAAGCACTGTCTATGATCATATGCTCACTCTCTGTAGACGTTTTTGGATAACATTACATGCAAATTAAAAAGACCTTGAGGTGAATGTTTTATCCTTACAGCAGGGTCAAGGAGAAGTCTACCCCAGAGGACTGCAGCAAATGTGGAACTCCAGTGTCTAGCTAAAGGGCACAAGATCTCTCTAGTAACGATTTTGACCCCTCTTCCCACTGGCTTATACCCACAACACTATTTATATACATAACACAAGTCAATTTAGTTGCACTGTCCCTTAGCTCTTGAGAGATTCCCTAACTTCTCATTAAAATGTCCAACTCCCTAGTCAAAGCTATAATTATAGTGACTATATGCATCAATTACACAGCTATATCACCCGTTTGATTGTTTGCTTCACAGTGACAGGGCCAGACAGGCGATGGTGCTGAACGGACAGCTCCTAAACTCTTAAATAAGAGCAGAAGTGGGACACGATCGAGCAAAAACAATGGTCCCAGAGGTATTTGTTTACAATGAGTTACGGCATCCCAACGGTGGCAGCAGGTACAAAACAAGAGATCCACACACACACACAAGATAGGCAGAGAGAAGGAGTGAGAAAAGAGCGAGAGAGAGAGGAGAGAAGGAGACTATCCTAATAGCTCTACAGTGGCCAGTTTAAAGCTAACTACCTGAAACAAATAGGAAAAGACAGCCTGATTTGTGCGAAGACGATTTTTTAACAGCAGAGACTTGAATGTGCAAATAAACTCCGCCAACTCAAATCACAAAGCAGCAGATGTTGTTTTAGTTCGACAGTGACTAATGCAACGTAAAAACAAAGAACAATTTTCGCAAAAACAAATGTGTCTTACTTATTTTTTTATTGAATACTTGGCCCACGTAAAATAACTTTTATTTTTTAAGGTATAGCAAAGAGGATAGGCAAAGAAGATCCAATTATGCACACAGTGTATATAAAATACTTAGCTATATTTGTTTTTCAAAAAAAATTAAAGTTTTATTTTTTCTACAACTGATGTTTACTGCATTAGTGCAAAACAATAATCGTGTCTCTGCCTTTCTTTCTCTCGCTTTTTCTTCTAAATACAGAATAAGAGTATTAATCTAACTAATAATGCATGAAATTAGATTGTGGAAAGGTGTTTCTTGCAAAACAACAACCACAACATAAAAGTTTAAATATCAACACTTTTTCTAATAGACTTCATAATACTTTAAGATAAGATAATGACATAATGTTTTGTGTTAAGCTCCTGCTTACATCATCCCATTGAGACAATTGAAAGAATGCAGAGGCTGCACTTACGAGTGCCATCGAAGCGCGTGGCGATGGTGTCCAGAAAGGTGTTCTGAGGGGCCAGGAGGCCCTTCATTACGGGCATTTTGACCCAGAAGTACGCAGCCCTCGGTAGGCTGCAGGTCACACCATCCCAATGGTCCCAGGTGCTCCAGGTATATCCACTAATGGTCACCGGGACGCACATTTAAAACAGCCCTTCTCCACAGCAGCGCCTCTCCCAAACACAACCCTGATCCTGGGAAGACTAAAATAGCTCCAGAAACAGTGACGCGGAGGTTCATGAACAGCAGTCAGTAACAGTTGTCGAGTCAATGAGCACAGATCAAGTCCAGGTGACACCCAGGTCTGTCCCAGCAGCTGCCCCTCTCTCTTTGCCCTCTCACATTCACACAAGTTACTCCTCACTCACTCATGTTCTAATCAGTGATATGTCGCCTCGCTCAGCCTCAACCCACTGTAGCTACAGAGTTGTATTTTCTTGCGCTCCCTTTCTCGCGACTGTCTCTCCACCCAATAAGAGACGAGCTCCCCTACAGGGACCTGTTTTCATGTGTGGTACATAGAGAGTGAGTGAAAGTGAGACGGGGGAGCCAGAGGACGAGGGAGCGAGAGAAGGAGGGAGGAGCGCAGGAGAGGATGCTCTGTGCAGCTGACAGCACCATTACACCCTAGTGCTACTATCAGCACATGGCTTTTGTGTGCATGTCTGAAAATCAGGGAGAGATGGATTACCAGCGTGTTGGTCAATGCAGCCTATTGTGATGGTGTGAACTGGTTGCCATTGTGCAGCTGGTTTATGAGACTCTTGAGACAAAGTGAGGGATTACATTTCCTTTTGTTGTAGCTGTAACTAAAAATAAGTGCTTCATTATCTAAATTTCCTCAAGTGTCCCATCAGGGCTCATTCAGCCTTTGTTGATACAGTGGTTGCCATATCCACCCGAGAGAATTAAGTCTGAGGGATAAAAGGGGCTAAGAGCGATTATAAGGATAAGCCTGGAGATGTTTTTTCATGAGAACTTGATGTTGAACACTTCACTAACACTGCATCTCAGTGCAAACTTTGACCCTGTGAGCTTATCTGACAAAGAATACCTCAACAACCTACTGCACTTCTCAACAAAAGTGATATTGAGTCGTTGATCATCATGTCCAAAGTTGTAGCATAATGATAATTGGGATGCATAGTCAGCATATATCGTTTATTGTCCAGACTAATAAATTATACGATGACAGGTTTGAACTAAGCATCTTAATTGGTTTCCTCACCATTGGTTTCTCTAGAAAAGGAAATAGAGCAGATTTAACATGATAGTAAAGGTATTTCTTTATTGTCAGTGTGATTAATGTGGAGCTGGAGGACACAAGGCACAATAACGCAAGGCTGAGGAGAAATGCCCTCAGGATACTGTGTGAGAATCTATAGACAATGTAGCACACATATGAGGACTCAAACTTGGATTTCTCTCCCTGAATTTTAATTTTATGGTAATGTAGTGCAAACCAGGATGTGAAAGTAGCCCACATGTGTTTGCGTAGGCGTTTGTGATGCTAAAAAGTTGAGTGCATTGAGCAAATGTGTGGGTGTTTCCCTAAGACAGCGCTGTTTAAAAAATAGTTCACTACAGAATTTATGAGAAAAACATATTTTCACAGGTGCCAATTGCCTTTCTAATTACTTTGTAACTAAACATTGGTCGAAAACATTGTCGGTGATGGGATAAGAGTGATTAAAAATGCACAATTATATTACCAACTCAAGTGAGGCCAATTTAGGGGGGAAACCGGGTAAAACATGCAAGCTTTGAAAGTAAAAGCGAGATGGTAGGAGCTTATTGTTCGCCATCTCGAGTCCTATTCAAGCACTGGCAGCCCTTCACAGCTTTCTATTTTTAATGGCCTCTCATTGTCCAGTCTTGTTGTAGTTCATCCATCTCTGCTTGTCACCAATAAAAGGGCTAATCCATTAAACATGCCCACTATCTACGGGGCTGTCTAAAATGACATTGACGCACAGGGAGGCAGGTGAAACTCTACACCTGACTACGTTTCCCAGAGTTCACTTGGGGCATTAACAAATTTTTATAGAAATAATATTAATTTGTTCACCACTTCAGATGTAAATGAGAAAATATTCCTTTGAGTCTGCATGCGCCCACGCTAACTAGTCAATAACAATACACTGCAATTGTTTGGGTCACATCCTTTTTATTCAGGGATTATGAACTAAATAGGAAATGGAGTGATTTTGAAATCAGAGTAAATTATTAACAACTGACTTTACTTTCAGAATAACAAAAGACTACAATAACATCAGCAAATAGCAATAAATAAATGAATTGCTAATGCGTCGTATCTGCTGCTGAACAACATATACTGCATCTTAATTGTTCTACTGTCAGACAGGACTAATGTTTTGAAAAATATTATTATCTGGGTTTATTCTTTCAATGTCTGTGTAGTCAATGAGGCACCCATGTAAGCGCCATAGCGAAAGAAAATTAAAATCTATCACTTGGGTATCATTGTTTTACACTGTAAAAACTATATATCTAGACTTGCCTAAGAACAGCTTGGAATCAGAATTTGAATCCACATTTGAACTGCTTTAACTGGAAAAGGTTTGATTGCTTATGTAATATAGAATATTTCACTGGTTTCAAGACATATTTAACTGGTTATAAGACAATTTGGCTTAAAATAAGAAAAAAATAAGCCATTAGGGTAAGAGCAATTTTCTTAACCCATTGGCAAATAATTTAGCTTGAAATAAGAAGAAAAGTTTTGAAATCAGTTTGAAACACGTTCAAACAAGGGGAAAAAATCTATGTCTCTGCAATAAATCGAGGTTAAATTAGTCAAAATGCTTTAAATTAGGTTTAAATCCTAAAATCAAGAAACTTTAACTTGTCTTAAAATTCATTTTTTGCAGTGTAGATTTATTTGAATGGAGGCATGAACTATTCAAATAAACAGTTCGTGAGGAGTAGTAGAGTGGTTCAGAGTAATTTTTCCCATATAGTATTTTGTAGAAGCAACAGTTGGTCTCAAAATTAGACAACTATGCACTGTCTGCAACTAAAATACAGAGATTCTGATTGGCTGCAATTGTGTAGTCCACCTCAGTCTCACTTAGTTGTGTGAAGTCTTTGTCCAAGAATTTGCGCACACAAATATTATGATGTGTCAAAAAGTAAAAACAAGTTGCAACAGACTTCCTTTTCACGGTTTTAAAATCAAAAATTAAATCAAGTGGTTTAATGCCAGTATGTCTTTAAATGAGACATACTGTATTGGACTATGTAGGTCCTTGCTTTACATTGTAAATGATATTATTGCTATATTAACTTCCTACAGAACTGATAAGCTTCGCTTCTTCACATTAACACGTGTATGCTTTAATTTTACATGTGAAATTTCACAACCCTACATGTATCACTAGAAGCTTTCACTTTTTATTTAAGGGCAGGGATGTGGGTGTGGACAGGTGGTAGATGAAAACAAGATTTTTCTGAGCACTTGAACCTCAGCAGTGCAATACTGGGTTACTCACACAAATTAAGGCAGGGCAATATGGTATAACAATATGAAAAACAATACAATTGAGATTGCGATATAATTGATGTTATGTATATCCAACATTGAAGCATGGTATTTCTAGCACTTCTGTATTTATTTGTATTTAAGCTCTATTTTCACTCCTCACATCGTCTCTTGTTCAGTAATAATGCTTAAGCCTCTGCAGTCAGTTTTAAAGTCACTCAATTTTAGACTTTAGAAGTATTTAGCCAAAGCTACTGATGCGATATTATCACTAATGATATAATGTCCTCCTGCTCTACTCTGAATAAACTCCTGAAGAAGAAACACTGTGGCCACAAAAGCTTTTGAAAGTCAATATTGGACTCATAATAACTTTTTTCCCACCAGTTAACAGAAATCAGTTTTCTTTTGTTCTGAAGTTTCAACCTATGTAATGTATGTTACTGTATATTGTGTTATTGTGCACTTTATGAAGCATTTCTGAAGAAGATTATGGCTTAACAAGTTTTGTTCAACAACTAAGCCGTTTATATACTGTAATTCATGCACTTTTTCGCACGGACTTAACTACTTGTTTACCATTGCTTGTGAATGAGGCACAGTTCAACAAGCAAGACTCACGAACACATGACCTAAATCTTTTGCATTAAACTGGAACTGTCATCTCTTCTGGTTTAACTCATGCTTTACTCAATCCCATTGATAAATCCTGTCTTTCTCAGATCGCTGCTGTTTACACTGAATTAACTTAGAGTGGAACAGATGTGGTCTGAAGCTTTTAAGGGTGTGTTGTGATGTGTGTAAATCTGCAAGGCACGTGAGCGTGACTGACACTATGGAAATTTTACATGTTCGGTGTCTTTTGGACACACAAAAAAAGTCTGAAAATGGCAATGAATGATAACGAGTTGTATGATTCAATTATAATAGGCAGTTTTTAACCTATACACAATACTCAGATACATTAGAGATTATTATTAGATCTTTAAACTGAATATTAGAGATGGAAAAAAGATATTTTTTGTCTAATATTGTGAAGCTGTTTTTAAGATGAAAAAGAGTCTATTGGTCTAGAACACCTGACTAAAATAGTTTATAAAACAAACTGAAACTGTTTCTGAACCCTTTGGAACACAACTGCTGGATTTGTTGTAAAGCTGAGGCTATAGTTTAGGCTTTTGACTAAAAACCTAAGTAAGAACATGCTCTGTACAGAAGAAAAACAGATTTTAATTCCTGTCTGTGGATTGGTGGTTCAAGTAAATATTGCTTTACTTGAAATGTTTTGCAGTCTGGCAGTTAAACAATAATATAACTCTACTTAAGAGAAACAGAGTTTCACCTCTCCAAAACATGATGTAACCTATTTAAGTAAAAAATTATCGCTGGGTTGGGGAAGGTGAAAACAGGATGTTTCTGAGAGCTTAAGACTCAGTTGCAGAAAAATATAAGATTGCTCATTTGTGAATCAATTGTAACACAACTTTGTTTTAACTTACTAATGTGGTAAGATGATGAGAAGCTCATGAAAGTTGATTTTGCATGATGTGTCCACTTTAAATAAATAGATTTTAGCTTGAATATTTAGTAGGTAAGTAAGTAAGCTTTACTTGTATAGCACTTTTCATAGACACAGAGTCACAAAGCGCTTCACAGCGAATCTGCTGGTGAAGTCATTTTTTGATAATATAAAAGGGTAACAATAAAGACCCAAGCACAAACAGACATGATTTACACAATAAGTTAAAAGGCTGGCTCCATCTAGTGGCTAAGTCTCCAACACTTGGTGCACTTCACAAATGCATTTTCTTGTAGCTCAGGTAAGGTGTAATAAACTTTAAAAACTTTATTCAGATTAATTATATCTAGCTTAATAACTGCATTCATGAATAGGATAAGTTCTTTGTATTTGGTTGAAAAAAGGTTAAAATGAGCTGATAACCTTTTTCTAATTGTACAGATAGAGGTTATTTTTAGTCATTATAATGTTTCCCTCAATGACATTGTCTGAATGTGATTACACAGCAGAGTTTAATAAAACCAGATGGTCTCTCATAAAATATAAATTCTGAATTTATTATTAAATGACTATGACCTTTAAGGTTAAATGGATCAAATAAATTCTGTTAATTGCTGCTTTGTCAAAAAATTAGACAAGCTATTAAAGTATACTTAACTGCAAGCTCTTTCTTTTGGTGAAATTTGTGAGTATGAACCAAATTGTGAGGACAAAACCTACTTAGAGTCATTCTAGCGCAGGAGCATGGCCAAGTGGTAAAGCTGCAGCCCACAGTTGTGTGATGTATGATTTGGTAAACAAAACAACTCAATCAATTCGAATAGATTCAAAGAATAATGCTAATACCTAATTGGTGAAAATGTTTTAAACTGCCGAGTATTTTGTTTTTAAAAATTCAACTGAATCCAAGTGAAAAGGTTTTTGTACTTTACCTTGTGGTTACTTTCACCCTTGAGCTCCTGAAACAGCTGCTTGTGAAGGTCTGAGCCGCCACTGGAGTCCCCTACAAATCCATAGAATAGATTTATTATCAAAGCTATGTCAGTTATCTGAGAATTTTTTTTAGCGCAAATGCTTAATATCGGTTGTGTCTGCTGTGACAAATGGTGCATTTACATGTCTTTACCCATAATTCCTTTTACTCTCAGCACAGCAGTAGTCCCCCTGATTCACAGCATTGCACATAAAACCCATGTCCTATACTACAGACCTCTACAATTCATGAATGAATCCATAAAAATTAAATTGGAATAGAAAGTATATCATTTATTTAAAAACTATGTTGTAAACGTCTAAAAAAATTAAAAAAAAAAACGTTAAAAAAAAAAATTCACATCTAACACTCTTGTGCTAGATGTGCACTGTGTAACTTTTCTGAAGTCACTCCATTGACTCCATCCATGGTGAAGACGACACATACAGCTATCTAGAATTTATTTCTCAAATAAACCCAGAAAAATAAGTTTTATTACAGTGAGTGAACGTGCTTCTCTACAAATCTACTTTCAACTTTGCTGATAGTAATACAAGTGTGTTTCTATGGATTTATTCAAGTTTAAAGCCAGACTGTGTAACAAGAAGAGTGCTTGATTAAAGTCAGATTAGGTTCAGTTCAGTTGGATTGGCATATCATAATATTAAAATGAACCAAAATATTCAAATATCAAACCAAATAATCTCTACATTTTGGCCAATCAGAGCCATTGATGCAATAATCTCTTATACTGAAAGATAAAACTGTAAAGTTACCCTTTTAACTTGATTCCAAAAGACACCAATAGATTATGATTTTTGAACATACCTCGAACACTGAATGTGACACTACCCTCCTTGACTAATTATACTTTTTTATATACACTTTATAGTGAAATGTGTGGTAGTTGACCTAGCTTAGCATACATACACTTCAAACGGTTATGGCCCATTGATCAGGCCTGGGACAAAAATTCCCAGCGTGACTAATGGCTAAAACAATGAATGAACCTTCTCATATCCTCCTCATCTTCCGCTTTTCCAGCTCTCCATTCATCTGCGTGTCACACACCGACTCTACACTGCAACCGAGCTCGATTTCCTACAGCTATTCTTTATTATTGTTGTCATTGGTAAACACTACACATCTGCCTAGCCAACTTGGCCTGTGATTGGTTCAAGCTGCTGTCAATCTTTCCCATACGTCTGTTTGGTCGCTTCTGATTGGTCGAGAGCCTC
Organism: Mugilogobius chulae; assembly: GCA_038363315.1. Lineage (NCBI taxonomy): Eukaryota > Metazoa > Chordata > Actinopteri > Gobiiformes > Gobiidae > Mugilogobius > Mugilogobius chulae. The sequence continues at coordinate 30,968,901 of CM076401.1, read as the reverse complement.
ACTTTTCCTCTTCTGGCGGCGGTGGGTCGGAGCCGCTGCGTCCCCCCGGTCTGGCACGTTCCTAGCTAAATTCTCCTGTGTACATTTCAATTCCGATCGCTGCCGAACAGTACAGCGTCTCATTTTAAATTAGCGGCCATTTCGTAAAAAGTCAGATTTCCAAAACCTCTGTAAATTGTTGCGCGAGAAGATGGCGGTGGTGAGCGGGATGGGGTCGGCAGTAGCCCGGTTGGAGGGCCGAGAATTTGAGTATCTGATGAAGAAAAGGTCTGTAACCATCGGCAGGAACTCTTCGCAGGGCTCGGTGGACGTGAGCATGGGCCACTCGAGCTTCATATCGCGGCGGCACCTCGAGATATTTACGGCCGGTGAAGATGGCACGGGCATGGGGGAGTTCTACCTCCGGTGCCTGGGAAAAAACGGGGTGTTTGTAGACGGAGTGTTCCAGAGAAGAGGAGCCCCACCTTTGCAGCTCCCGCGAATGTAAGCGTGATAATACTGGTGGTAGTTTGTTTTAAAAAAGTGTGTGTGCTTGTGCGTGTACGTGCAGCTGTGTCTTGTTGTTGTTTTGTTTCCCGCTGTGGCGCTGCACGTGCGTGTCAGCCCGTACACAAACCGGCGCCACCCTAAACATACAAACATACCGCCATGTGTTTGACGTTTACTGCATTTATCATTAGGTATAAGCTCTTTTCCCCCCCATTATTTTGAAATAGGGTAAAAAAATATCACGTTCAGTGCGTTGTCCATGTTTTGCTCTGGCTCGGCCCGGTGTGTGTAAAGTCCAGTTTACGTCATCGAGACGTCACAGTCAGTCATGCTTTAGTGCTGCGTGGCCAATATGGAGCTGCTTTATTATTATTCTCCTAACCTAGTTACACACATATAGTTTTAAAGGGTCCATATTAGACTAACTCCAGTGAGCTTTCAATTTTAAAATGTTATCTCAACAAAAGCATTTTGGGGATTTTATCTTTTTCCATTCACATACTGTATGTTTAAATAATCATGTATTTTAGGTTTTCTACGTCTCCAAAAGTTAAAATGCACTTTTCCACCTTGTGATTTCATGAAGTAGGAGTTTTAAGTGAATAATAATTTTTGTCTTCAGTGAACTTTCTCTTAATTTATGTTGTCATTAAAAAACATTGTTGTTTTACAGTACATAGTTTTGTTCACTGCAGATTACCACTGAAAGTCTGCAATGTCACTTAGAAGGAAAATTTTAAAAAGAATAAAGCAATATTATAGCGTCAAACTAGGCACGTCCAAGGCTAAAATGTAAAATGTTTTCAGTATGACTAAAGAACACAACCTAAATATGCAGGATGTGATTATTCATTATTTGTGAATTAAACAAAACTCACTTTCAGATATGTTTTTCGTGAGAAATGTATTGGTATATAGGACCTTTAATATGCAAGCACAATTTTTTGACCTTACTTAAATTATATTCTGTTATTATCATCAACAGGGGGGAAATTACAATGTTGCTACAAATAGTTAAAGAAGAGCAGGGAATAAAAACAAGCAAAATAAAAACAAGATGAATAACTTAAAATAAACCTAAAGTTGGTAGAGCAAAAATAAAAGACATACAATTGGTTATGATTGGTTAGGCACAGTGTAGCATATAGCAAGTGACTACTTGCAAATTATTTATACATTTGTTGCATTTTTCCTATTCATACACACTCACTCACTGACTGGAACTGTTTTGGTCTGTAGTTAGTCATACCAGCTGCTTCACAATTGTCCACACGTCAGTGTTTACTTTTTGTCTGTAAATTGACATCCTAGCAGTGATGACTCACTCTCAACCTGTGGGGACTAAGACTGCACATGTGCTTGGAAATAATTAGACATGAAGCATTTTACATTAGGATGCGTTTGCATTAAAGATTGTGTTATTAATCACATTTAACAATTGCGGTACATACAGTTTGGACAAATAAGTCTTTTACAAGATTTGATTAAGTATTTCATTCTTTTCTAATTCAAGCCTGACCCATGCTGAGTTTTAGGATTTCCAAAGTGCACCAAAAGAATCCCCACATGATAGATGTTTAACCAATGTATAGCTTAATTCTGTTTGCCTGATTCTATTTCTCCAGGTGCTGTTTCCGCTTCCCCAGCACAAGTATAAAGATTAATTTCACAGCCCTGTCCCATGAGAAGAAAGAGCCCAGGAATGTGCCCGAATCACCGGTCAAGCCCATTCAACCCCAGATCTCCCCACTCACCATCAACATTCCAGACAACATTGCCCACCTCATGAGCCCACTGCCCTCTCCCACAGGCACCATCAGGTCAGTGCATGGGACCAGGGTTCAGTTGTCTTAATTGTTGAACATGTGAATTGACCATTTCTTTGATTTTACAGTGCTGCTAACTCATGCCCTTCCAGTCCACGTGGAGCAGGTCTGTCCCTCTACAGGACAGGAAGAGTGGCTTTGGCCCCAGACTTGATGGGAGACCACTCTCATTCTGAGAACGACAAAGATGCCTCTGGCGAGGATAGCCCAAAAGTAGGCTTCAAATCATAAAGTAACTTAAAACTTAAGAAAACATTTTAATGTAATGTTTGGGATAATTATTATAACATTAAGAATAACTGCAGTGCTTATTATTTACTAGCAGCTTAAAATGTACCGTCAAATGCTCTTGTTAATATTTAACAAGGCTCAGTAGCAAAAAGTTTTGACTTACGAATGAGTTAAAAAAACTAAATAAAAAATTGTGTGTTGTATGATGTACTGTACAACAGACATCAAGAGTTCTTGCATGATATAGTTACATAATTGTACTGTGTCTCTAGAGCTTGTGTTACTGAAATTGTGTGAATACTCAACACATGTGACAACATAGACTTTGGAGTGTGTGAGAATGTGACAATTTGAACCTCAGGATAAACATCTCTAATCCACTGTACCTTTTTCTTCAGGACGACTCCAAGCCTCCATATTCATATGCCCAACTCATAGTGCAAGCCATCACAATGGCCCCAGACAAGCAGCTCACACTGAATGGAATCTACACCCACATTACCAAGAACTACCCCTACTACCGGACTGCCGACAAGGGCTGGCAGGTCAGTTAAGATAAAGGTATACTCGCCATAGGGGAGAAACCATGTTTTTGTTTTACATATCTAGAAAATTGTTTAAAAAAGCCTACTTCCTTGGGTAAACTAGAATTGAGTGTTACAAAATGTTAAAAAAAAAAAAAAAATTCTGAAAATGCTCATGGAAATCTCACATTCAGTGAAGTCTGAAGGTGCTCATTGGTGATTAGGAACACAAAGCTACAGAAAGGAGGGCAAACCCAAGGCACTCTTCATACAATAAAAGTTTTAAAAGCCTTTATCAGTCTGGGCCACTTCATTGTTAAAATATATATATATTTTAAAAACATGCTGATCTGCTTCACAAAATGTTATTGATAAATTATCTTACATGAAGTAAATGCTTCTCACATCATTTTGCAAGAGCAGGTGCGTTGGAGACGGCATGGTAATACTTATCTAAAAATGCAATAAAAAAGGATTCCCGCACTTGCTAAAAAGGTGAAATTTATTTAATCTTTAAGCACATTTCAGACTTTTTGCAAGTAGTCAGAGTGCGAGATTCCTTTTTTATTGCAATGTTAAATTGTCTTAAAAAGTCTCTGGAAGCATTGTATGGTTGTAAATGTGTGCACACTGTGTTTCAGAACTCAATCCGACACAACTTGTCTCTGAACCGGTACTTCATCAAAGTGGCACGCTCTCAGGAGGAGCCGGGGAAGGGCTCTTTCTGGAGGATCGACCCCGCCTCAGAGAGTAAACTCATCGACCAAGCTTTTAGGAAGAGGAGGCCTCGCGGAGTGCCCTGCTTCAGAACTCCTGTCGGGCCACTCTCTTCACGGTAAGGCACCTTTTCAAAACAAGTAAAATGTGAGTTAGGTGTAGGTGACCAAATCTTTATTTGTTTAATTTATTTTAAATTCCACTCAATTTCAATAGCGACACTCAGGTGTGTAATATGAAGTGTCAATAGCATCTCTAGATTCATCCCTCCAAACAAGGTTGGGTTTAGTAATGATGAAGTCATGTGAGCTTTTACATCAAACTCCAAACTATTATATTTCTTAAAACGGTGTATAAACCCATGTGCTACGTGTGCAAAAAACATATCTTTTCAGGAGTGCCCCAGCCTCTCCAAACCACACTGGGGCTCTTTCGGCTCACTCCAGTGGAGTCCAGACACCCGACAGTCTGTCCCGAGAGAGCTCGCCGGTTCCCATGGAGCAGGAATCCACACCCCCTCCAGGGCCCACCAATACTTCCACAGTCCAGCCTAAACTTGCCGTAATTAAAGAAGCCCGATTTGCACAGAATTCACCAGGTAATGATACCATATAAGTCGCTCTTGTAATATATTTTAATAAGTAAGTATACTCGCATCAGCTTAGTGTGATGATCATTTTACATAATGAAAATCAGTAAGTTTTATTACCATTGTCACAATTGACAACACAATTCACAAACTAAAAACTTGCATCACAACCTTTACGCTGTGAATAAATGATTTGCAAATTGCTCACAGTTTCATTTTTCTACACAAATTTTTGCAATAGGAGTGGGTTGCCATCAGGAAAACCAAAACAAACAAACAAACCAAAAAAAACACACACACACAAACATTAGACTAGTATTTTGCTGAGGAAGCCTATATTCTTCAAATTTTCTTCATTCAAATTGTGAATCTGTCCCTCCTGTGCCATCGTAGGATCACCACTGAACAGCCAGCCCGTGTTGATAGCGGTCCAGAGGCAGTTGCCTCAAAACTCTATAAAGCCTGTTACCTATGCTGTGGCCGCACCCGCCATTGTCACAACCACTGGGAGCCCCGCCCCCGTTATGCAGACTGTGCATGTGGTGCACCAAATCCCAGCTGTCACCATGGCAACAATGGAAGGACCACCTGCTGTAGCAAGTTCTGGGATTCAGGAAAACGGAGGAGAGCATCATGAAGTCAAAGGTAACGACATTTCAACTGTCAGGTCTGCTAATGGTCAATGCCCATCTCATATAGGACAGTCTGCATCAAAACTCAGAATGAACGACCAGTTTATATAGAGTTCACTCGGTTAGTTGGAGTTAGTGGTTTCTAATTCTTAGAATCTAGAAACATATTAACAGTTGTTGTGTTAAGTGTTAAATACAATGTTCTTTCTGTTCACAATGTGTTTTGCAGTTAAAATGGATCCCATCTCGTCTATGAGTGCTCCCTCTATAGGTGGAGTCAGTCGGATCATCCAGAGTTCCCAGGCCCCTCCTCTCACTACAGTCACCATAGTTCAACAGACCCCCCTGGGACAGCATCAACTCCCCATCAAAACTATTACACAAAATGGAACCCACCTTGTGCCTCTTAGCACAACTACAACCACAGGTATACCTCATGTGTCACTAACCGTAAACATAGATTGGAAATTGGATTCTATGCACAAGATAGAGCATGAAAGGTGGTTTGGAGTTAAGTCACAATTTATATACATTTAGATCTTCTATTGTAACTTGATTAGTCATTCTGTCCACAGAATTTGTCAGTTTCTTCTTAACTGAGTGTAATAAATGCTCTTCTTTGTTTCAGTGGTGGCTAACCCTCTCCATCTCCTGGCCACTCACGCCTCAGCCTCAGCCTCTCTTCCCACAAAGAGACAGAACGGAGCATTGTCCGAAGAACCTGAGACCAAGAGGATCAAAACAGAGGATGAGATTGCTGAAAGCGCCACAAATGGAGCTGAGGAGGGCAAGCTCAGTGAACAGATTGAAAACAAGTGAACAGACCCCAACATCTTGCCTCTGTGCACCTTCCTCCATCTGACCATTATATTCGCCATGGTGCCAAACTCAACAGAGAATGTGCAAGTCTCCCACTAGTCTTTCAAAGTATTAAAGACCAAATATATAAAGAAACGTATGCGTTTAACCTGTGAATTGTTGGCACTGAGAAGCACATAGGGGGTGAATTGGAGACTTTGGTAGCATGACAAACTAAAGACCTTGCAACAGTGACTATAAAAAGAAGGCTCTTGGACACTCCCATCTGCGGCAGCTAGCCTCCATGTCCCTAACCCTGTTGTGACTAGATAATATATGACATATTACGTTGTACAAGTGTATCTTAGGACCTTTTAAGTGTATCTGAGGCACTGACTCAACCTCCAAAAGAGGTAACATTCACCCATTTCAACCATCTAGGTATTTTTGTTTATGTGGACTTTCTGTGAAATGAATGTAGTCTTTACTTTTGAGAAAAGAAAACACTATATGTTCTGCTCAGCCATGCAACTGTAATTTGTTTCTTACTGTACAATGACAGAATTTTCATATTTTACAAATAACTAATGACATAAAAGTATATTGCCATGCGTATTTATAGCAGATGTTTCATGGAGCTTGCATGTTCCAGATGTAGAGGTGAGCAGTTAAAACTTAATATGGATCTGAAGAAACTGCGGCAATGCTGCGCTTAACCTTGACTTTATTTTAATGTATTTCTTTTACGTCATCATTGGCTGTTTTTTGTGTTGATGCTCTTGGCTCAGTTCCCTTCTGTTTACGGCTCTAAAGTCAGACTGTATTCTGTGTTACGCCAGGAAAAAACTGAAATAGATGTTTGTTCTGCTTCGGTGGTTAAATGCTTTTTTTTATAAACTTATTTAAAATGCGTTAGTTTGTAATTCTTTGAGTAAAAAGCCTTCTTCACTGGGCGTTCTCATATTGAGTGTTTTATTTCTTGGTGGTGTTATATTTCTTAAGCCATTTGATTGAATAATATAGCTGTTAACTTACTAAGACCTAATCCAATCCACAAAGATTTACACCCAAGCCAGAGAGAACAGTCAGGATGTGTAAAAGTATACACATTTATTTACTGTAGAAACAAACATTGGCAGCATCATGTAAGCTTTGCAGAGAATTATGTTAATGTTTATTGCACAGAAGAAGATGTGTAATAAGTTTGCTTAGTTAGTCATTAAAGATCAATTGTAGTGAATCACTTGGTCATCCCATAACATTGGTTGTGCATTTGTATAGTTTTAAGTGCAGTGAGTTTCACCAGTTTGAAGCAGAAAGAATACAAAGCCTGGGTTGTCCTTAAAATTAATTTTCTGGTCGAACCATTTTAACAGCCTTAACTGAACATGACGAGATGAACAAAAAGGCATTGTTCAACTTTTAAACCAAAGTTAGGTAGTACCAAACATACAGCCAATAAGAGGACCAACTAACATTATTTGGTAAGGCAAAAGTGACGTCCGCATACTCTGAGACCCACTTTAGGAAGAAATAAAACAGACCTGTAAAGTTTGTGCTAAAATAATAATTACAATAAACAAATGAAAAAAAAAATACAAATATTGCACAAAATATTAGTTCAGAATTATTCTTCTATTATCTCTATATATTTTGCTCAATGTTCAGTCTTCTGGTGTGTCCATATTCGTACAATGAATATCTAATACTATGTTTAAAAACAGGACCTCAATGGCGGTGTGACCCTGTTTATAATACACTTGTATATACATACAACAGTCTGTATAATGTATTTATGAAGCTTTATATTTGTAGATACATAGCTTCTGTTACTTCAGAGACACTCCGGGTTTGTTTGATCGTCTTCTTTTTCATAGTTGTGATTAAAACAGCTAGCCATCCTCAAAAGCCTTCGGAAGACGTTTAACAAAAAAAGAGGCCTCAAAAATAGAACTCCCTTATTTTCAGAGCATCAGCACAGACAGTTCAGCTCTGTTCAAGAGTCCTGTATGTCCACATTTCAACAAAAATATATCTGAGGTCTGTGAAGAGAGGATCAGGGGTCAGATTTTTTCATCGGTCATCTCCAGGAACTGGGCGTACACATCTCTAGAGCACTCCCCTTTCTGGTTGAAGAGGAACTTGTAGTAGCTGCCATCAGCACAAATGGCTTGAGGTGCAACAAGAGAAAAACTCAGTCAGCAATCTCACGGCAAAATTCACAAAAGAGGAATATTTTGTGAGAAGCTTACCGATGACGGCATTGGTCTCCGTCCCAAAGGCACAGACGCAAGGAGAACCTGAGGGGACCTGGAACTTTGAAAAGCTCCATTTAGAGCTGAAGTATTTTGGAAGGAAACTGGCAGAGGCCAAACTAAAATAGAAATGAACAGTACAATATTTAACTCATGTAACTTTTTTGTGATGAAACTAATATGAAGTTCACTTAGACCTGCTTTGCTTGTTCCTCTTGGGGTCCTCAGCAGCAAAGATGTGCACAGTACCGTGGTCACTTGACACACAGATCAGGGATGCATCCTGGTTAAAGTTGATGCTGAAAATCAAGAGAAACCCAATTACCAAAATGTGCTTCATTAATTATTAGTATATATATATTTTACACATTTAAAGTTGTAAAATGTCATTACTGGATGTTTATCAAGTGACGAACTGTTACATTTGATTATTAATAAATGAATAAGTATTCATATATATTATTAACTATTAATATATAATTAATAATAATAATTAATAATCATTACCAGTATATGTTAGCGGCCTGAGAACCCCTCCTCAGTTCCTGAATCAGCTGACCAGCTGAAGTGTCAAAGATTCTGATGAGGGTTCCCTGAAAAAAACGCATTTTAGTCTCTTCACACAAAAAAAATCACCTCCATTTTTTTAAAAAACCCCAACAGTTCTTACGCTCTGTAACAAACTATGATAGACTGAAGTTGTTTCTTCCAGAGTTCAAGAGCCACTCGACCCCTTGCTTTGCTGCCCTCTTACCTTCTCAGATGCTGTTGCAATTCTGGTGCCCTGCAGGTTGAGGGCTATGCAGCACAGAGCCCCCTCGTGGGCAGGAATGTCCACTGGTGGTTTTTCTGTATTAGCCAGGTCCACGATCTGTACATGACCAGAGTGTGTGCCAGGGAAAGCCAGAAGTGAGTTGTTACTGTTGGGACACAGCACACAAAGACCTGTGTGGAGAGGAAACATAGTTTAACATCAAGTATTTATGAGTTTATTAGGGCATTGCTGAATCAACCAAATCTTCTGGTGAAAATCATAACAGAATAATAAAATATAGATGAGCAATATTTGATTTAATCAAACAGTGCACAACAACATTTATACAACTGGTATTATGATCTATGCTTTTCTCTGGAGCAGTGAGATTGCTGTAGTCTAAACCCTATTACAGGGGTTCCCAAGCAGGGGTTGGGATCACTCATTCCTAAAGTCGGAAATATCTCTGAGGTCCCCTAGGGGGCTTGGACCCCACTTTAGAAACCACTGCATTACATCATTGTACAGCTGCATTATATGGATCTAAACACTAGTTTAAATACATTGTTGGTCACAGCTTGACAAGTGTTGAACCAATCACACTGCTGCTCTCTACTTCTTTTACATTTTCCTCATGCTTTTCCAGTACAAAGTTTTGTTTGAAACGTGTTTGTGGGAGGAGTTAAGATGGTTAGCTTCACTTTAAATACAGCATTTCAGACAATGATCTGGCCACTGAACCATTAGTGACTTTGGCTCACCTTTGGGGTTGTAGCAGGTCTCGAACACATGCAGCTGATGAGGATTGTGCGTGAAGGTGAAAACTTTAATCATCGAGTCCAGGACCACCACAATTCTGGCCACAGACAAAGATTAGTATTAGAGCTACACTGGTTAGTGTTGATTCAATTTGGCATTCAAATTCTAATAGTCAGGGACAATTATAGAAAAATGGTGTTAGAATCAAAGACATTACCTGTCTCGTCGAAGTTTTACAGCCTTCACTTCTGTGGAGAATTCTATTTCTATTACTGTCTTCTTCTTTAAATCATCCCAGATCATCACTGAAGAAATAAAGAAAACACACACATATATTTTTAATATATCAATCTTTAAGAGGAGGCAGCAGGTAAAATCATTATAGTAGTGTTTTGAGCCTAGAAAATAAAAGAACCTGTGTTGAAGACTTTACCTTTGTTGGTTGGATACTTTGGTTTCTTTCCTCCACCAACTAATGCTAAATAATTGCATCTAAACAGCATCTCCACATGCCCAACTCCACCCTCCAGGAACTCTGAAACACAGAAAAGGGTAAAAAACTGAAAAAAAAAAACAAATGCAGCTGTTGGAAAAATGTTAATACCTAATGTTTGCAAACTGTGTTTTTTGCAGCACAGCACACACACAATGATCACAATTTTGTTGCAACTTTCAATGGTTCTCAAAAAAGCAAGAATATATTCACCTTGCTTTTCCTTTTCTTTGAGAGGATCTGTGTTGTAGACACGGAATCCATTTTCCATCCCACAGGCAAAGCATCCTGAACAGACAAGAGGGAAAAAAAGAGCATGCGATAAATACAAAAACTTATTTATTCTAATGAGTAATCAAAGTGATGCTTCAGTATAAACAGCATAAAAATAGGTGTTTTGGATTTCTATAAGAGAAAATATGCTTAAAGTATAAAAATATGTTAATTTTTTATTATTATTTTAGGGTCACATGATGTTTCTGCTGTCAATTACATTATGTTAAACATAGAGTCAGCAACATGGGCCTGCACTTTGCCATAGGGATGGGACGATATCAAAATTTGCGCTCACGATTATTGTGACCCCAATAATTGTGATTAACAATATTATCACGATAATTTATAAAAAAACATAAAGGTGCACAGATTCAAAATCACTGAAATATTTATTAGCACACAATATGTATGTATTTGAACAACTACTTATTGTATTTTGGTCTAAGGACAATCAATAATGATTCAAATAGAACAAATGTTTACAATGTTGAGCAAAAATCTAACTTTGTCTCAGAGACATTAAATAACTTTAACACATGAACTTTTTCTTTGTTTAACTTTCTTTGCTCGCCTGCTGCTATAATTGCGATTATCGTCACATACGAAACGCCACAATTATTTAATTGCGACCCTTAATTATTGCGATTAGCGATAATATCATATATTGTCCCATCCCTACTTTGCCATATGTGTTATAATAACAATGGCAAGTAATTATAGGCAGCATTATTCTGTCCAGGTGCATTCATAGGAAAAATGTAGTGAGGTTCAATTCAGGTAATATAGGTAATTCAGGAAAAAAAAAAAGCCAGATTATTGCATTTTTTACTTTGGTGTAATAACCCTTGTCCTAAATATTTTTTGTAGTTTTACAGTAGTTAAGTTACAAATTATGCAGAAATTGACAAATAAAAGTAAAAAAGTACAAAAGCAATAGTTTTTTGAAGGCAGTTATAAGGTAAGATGGAGGGCAACAGGCAGTTTTTCCAATCTTGTACTTTGCTATAAAATATGCTATGAATATATTTAAACCCATTTAAAATCCGAAGACTTCTGCAGATAACTAGACCCATTACAAACAAAATATAACAAAAAACTGCATTTAAACAATGTACTTTTTACCTGCTCTCCCCCTTATTGAAATAACATTGGCCTGTGGAATTCTGAGTTGTTAAATCTACTTGAGTTCTAAAATGGAATTCCTCCACGTTATCAAAAAGGTCCAAATGCAAAAAATAATTTACACACAACTGGCATAGTTTCCCGGGAATTTAAACAATCACTTAAACAATTTAAAAGTTACAAGATATTATAATTTGTCAAATCATAAAGTGTGTGTGTTATTACTATGGATTTTAGCCCATATTTGCAATATGGCTGCTAGGTAACAGTTGTGGAATTACCTGTCAATTAAAATTCAACAAAATAGCCAAAATATGTAGAAGCAAACAAAAATACTTACATGTAAAACATAAACATAATCACGTCTTACTGAAAACGTTTCTAACTTGTCATACGCACTTTAGGCAAAATGTTGTACTGTCGAAGTAGCTAGTTGACGTGCTAGCTAGCTAGCCGTTACATGTTACTGCTAAACAGTTACAGTTAACGCCTTCTACTTCTGTTTCAGATGGTGTCATTATTATGCTAACGTTACAATCATTTGGACTGAAAAGTCATTAGCCGTTTAGAATTTCAAGATCCCATTAATACGATCTTGGAATATATGTTCAAATGGAAAAAAACAGCGGTGGTCTAACGCTAATTCTAGCAGGAAATAAAGATAGCCAAGGTAGCTACTAGCTAGCATGCTTAGCTTTTATAAGAGTAAACGGAAACTTGCATAGTCATGTTACTAGACACACAACCATCACGTTTGTAAATCAATAAGAGTGTCGGACTACTGTTGTATGCTCATGTTCTGTCAGTATGTAATGTAACATGTAACATATTTAGCTTAGCATCAACGACGTTGTTAATTTTTATCTTCATCAAATTAATGACTTACCATGATCTTGGTTAAACCCAGCATAAAGAAGCCCGTTTCCGTGTGGGTTAGACGGTAATAAATTCATAATTTCGACAGATCTTGGAAATCCAGATGAGCATAAAAGCAAACAAAAGTTGCTATCACGGATAGACTAGCTGACCACCATTGCCCCACAGTCAGTCAGCTGCTTCCAGAAACAAGGAAAACATCCAGCTAGGTTCCGGTTTGCTCCAAAGAGGCAAAGAAAACCCAAATCTAGGGATTAACGTAGGGTAAAAAATAAATAAACAACAGAAAAACTATTGGCATTGTACCATAATCGAGTAAATTGAATTAGCTTAGCAACAAAAGCTACTGAGCCCTTTGGCAAACAAGGTTTTGCCCCCCAAATCAAAGTGTTCAATTAATATTCTGCAAACGCAGTAGTAAATAAATTCTAAACATAAAATATTATAATTCAATGCCAAAATTGTATAGTTAAAAATAAAATGTATATCTCCGACTAAACTAAGAATAGCAAGCCGCACAGCCCCAGTGGCCTAATGGATAAGGCACTGGCCTCCTAAGCCAGGGATTGTGGGTTCGAGTCCCATCTGGGGTGACCGTTTTCGATATCAGAAGATTTGAATAAAGATCGGAACAATACAGTAAGTTTCCCAGATGACTGACGATGGACCAATAAACTTTTTTTTTTTCAAGCACATTCACTTCAGAGTGATTGTTTCACGTCTGTTTTCTTTACCTTTTATTAACAATTTGGCTAATGATTTTTTATGAAAGCTTAGCAAACTTGCAACAAACATAGCAGGCTTACAATAATAGAAAGAAGCTATTCTTTGATGTCACCCCAAGTTCTTTTGTCTTTTAAGTTAATTGTTTGGAGCGGAAAAACCTTGGGTTAAAAATTCAGCATTGTATAACTAATACGTACATAAGGCGTTCTCTAGCTTTCTGAAGTTAGACCAGAGGTTCACACTAACCCTAACTCTTAAACGAGAACACCCAAAATACAGACTTGTGACCCCGACAGCAACATGAAAGAGTCATTTGTAATATCAAGTTAGTACAATTATGCAAAAATTAATTCAATTGGGTTTGCTTTAGTAATTTACTGTAACCAAATGTCACTCAAACATACTGTTTTCAAAACAAATTAATAAAATACAGTGTAAGAATGATAAAATTACATCTTGCGATACCCACTTTTGGAACTATAGCCACTGTCGTAAACAAATATTCTTCTTTAAAAAAAAGAAATAAAAAGAAAGAAAGAAAGAAAAAAGCTTCAAATCAAATTTCAATCAAAAATTAATTTAATTCCAAAAGGAATCACTGTTAATTTCTTTCTTACATACAAATATGTAGAACTACATCAAACACTCATAAAATATTGTTTAGTTTGCAAAACTATACAATTAACAATTCCTTATAATTTTTTATAAGCTGGCAGCAAGTGTGGCTGACAAATATTGTGAAAGATGAAAAGCAGTAGCATCAAACCACTTGATAAGGTTCAACCTGGCTGCATATAAAATAATTGTAAAGAATGTCTTAAACCTTGGCTATGTATGAACCAACCTCCTGTGTCGCTTTAATCCATGTAAGCTTGTGAAGCCCTTACTGCAGACAGCACAGACATACGGCCGTTCTCCTGTATGTGATCGCATGTGTAGAGTCAGAAAGCATGACTGAACGAAGCCTTTCTGACACACTGTGCATTTGAATGGCCGCTCACCAGTGTGGTAGCGCCTGTGGATTTTTAGTTCTGCTAAAGACCTGAAGGACTTGTCACAGTCATCACACTTGAACGGTCTCTCTCCAGTGTGGATCAGAGTGTGTCGCACTAATGCATCTTTCCCGAAGAAACCCTTCCCACAGAACTCACATGGGAAGCGCAGTCCTTTGTGATGGAAGTTGTCGTGTTTGAGCAAACATCTTCTAGAAGTGAACATCTTCCCACACTGAAGACAGCCAAATGCTGCTGGAGGCTTCTCTAGCACAGGCTCTCCAGTGTTATGCACTCTTGCTACATGCCTTGTCAAGGTCAAACTGTGACGGAATTTCTTCCCACATTCCCAACAGAGGTATGGATAAGCTTTAGTGTGTTTCCTTTGGTGCTCAACCAGGTCAGAGTAGGACCTGAATCGTTTTACACACTGAGGGCACTGAAAAGGCTGGTAACCTGTGTGTTTCCACTCATGACGGATAAAGCGTTTGAGACTAACAAAGGTAGTCTGACAGTGAGCACAGGTAAATGGTTCTGTAAGGTTGTGCACATCCACATAGTGCTTATGAAGAGCCTTGAATACAGGAAAGTTCTCCTCACAGTGATTGCACTGAAAAGGAGTGTGAGATTCTTTGTGCAAAGCCAGTGCATCAGAGTCCCGAACCAGCTTCATGCAGGCATGGCAGTAAAGGGGATTGTGAGTTTGTTTATGGGAGTCTAAAGTGGATTTATATTTGAAAGCTTTGTCACACTGATCACATTTGAAACAATGTTTCTCATCCTCAGTTTTCTCAGGGTCAACCTGTTGTTCATCATAACAAATGTTTCTTAAATGAAACCTGAATGTTTGTCTACATTTGAACTCCACACTGCACTGTGGGCAGTAGAATGGTCCTTCAGACACACTCTTGTCATCGCCTGTTTCGGTCTCCTCCTCAGCGCCATCTACAGCTGCCTTCTCTAAGCCATCAGTATCTGAATTTGGCTGTTCACTTAGGTCTTTCGCAGGACTAGAACATTTATGCCGCTGCAGAAATCGTAGACTCTTGTATACCTTCTCACAGGAATAGCAGGAGTAGGGTGCCTCATCAGCATGCTGGCTCATGTGACGCTCTAACAATTTGCTCTGTGCCATTACTGTTCCACAGACCTTACAAGTTCTGTCATCCAAGTCACTGCTTTGAGATTTTTTAACATTTTTAGCATTGTTGGAGCTCTTTGTTCTTTTCCACTGAGAAAGTAAACGTTTCATCTTTAAACCACGATTTTTTCTCACTGGTCTTTGGCCTAGCACAAAGTCCGGATCTTCCAGTTGTTCCTTGGTTAATTTTACTTCAAAGTCTTCATCTTGAGAAACTTTTTTGGGTCTCCCACGGCGCCTCTTTGCCTGTTCAGCCAGCACGGTCACCTGCCCGTCCTCTCCGATCATCAGTGTCTCACTTTTGTCTGGGTGATCGTTTTTGCTGCCATCCACTGAATGCACCACTATCTCAGTTGCTTCAGATTTGACTTCATTTCTCAGCTCTACCCACTGGGTCTGAACCTCGTCCTCACAATTGCCACATCCAACATAGACTTTATCATCAGACTCCACCTCCATCTCACTGCAGATTGTGTACTCCACACCGCTCTCTGTCTCTTGCTCTGTTTGAGCAGAAACAATTAACATCCGTTCCTCTGATGGGAGACACAAGGCTGATAAAATGCCACTTTCAACAACCAAAGAATCTGAGAAACAAGAGAAGAATAAAAAAATATATAAGAATGAGTGACCCTGGCGCAGCAGTTAGTGCTCTGGCCTCATACAGCTGAAAAGTGGAGTCAGCCAGATCTTTGATATTTTCATTTTTATTAGTCTTCCACGAGTTGTGGCTCTGATGGATTAATCATTAAAATGTTTAAAAAGCATATTTTAAAAATTCAACATGCATTTGGCAATAGTTCTGGGTCAAAATTGCAAAATCACATTGACAACTGACTTGACTGTTGCACTGCTCTAGAATAATAGCTCAAATTTTAATGTCAAATATATAAAAAAACATGCAGTACTTATTTATACCCTTCTTTTACCCCATGTGACTGAGAGCTCACCAATGTTGTCCAATTGACTGAGGTCTTTGTAAGTGTCAAGCAACAGCTTCAGCTCCAGAGGATCAGAAAAGGACTCCATATATTCATTCAAAACACAGGAAGGGTCTCCGAGAAGGGATGCTATCTGAACAAAACACGACATATATTTATTACAAATGCAAGAATTGGAATACAACACACACCCAAAAACTCTACCTGCTGCAGGGATTGAGCTGGGAGAAGCTTTTCAAGTCGAGACAAAAACAGCCACATCAGTGTTTGGATTGCTTTGTCATATGTTGGACCAAAGTCACCTGGAAAAATGTCCTAAAACAAAGAACAATGTGCATTTAAAAACCACAACCCATTTTTAAAGCCAAGGCCAACATTAAGAGAATCTATAGTCGTACATTAAAGAAATTGCTCCTCTCATCTGGGTTGCTAAGCAGGTTTTTAACCATAGTCATGAAATGAGACTCAGACTGTTCATCCTCTGCATTAGAAGTCTGAAAATAAAAGCAAATTCAATAAATACTTTCTAATTATTGGTAGATGTAAGGATTAACCTGACAATTCTTACCACCACAGTCCACAATGTCTCCAGTTCCTGCATTCGGTCCAAATGAGGCTGGATGATCTGAATTTGAGCAGTGTCCTCACACCGACACAGTTCTAAGATCAGCTGTAAAAAACAGTCAGAGTAATTAAACAGGGTCCCAGATACAAGCATTTCTTAAACTGGTCGGGTTCTTGTAAAAATAATCCCTCTACATGCAACACTTCACACATGATGATAAAGCATTGAGGTCAGAAAGAACTGAAATCATCATATCAACAAAAATTACACTCAAATATGCCTGAAATCTATGTGACAAGCATTCAAAGTATGCATACTCATTAAAATACATGGGGCAAATATTTATGTATGATTTCAGAGTTCATAGATTTCAAGTGTTATTTGTAAACAAAAAACTACCGTAAAGAAAAAAGGCAGAGTTGAGTTCTAAAAAGTTCCTCTATACATGTGATCGATATTAAAAATTGAGGAATACCTGTAAACATTAATTTGAGAAAATAAAGACGTTGCCATATTTTTGCTTTTGAAACATTTACCATTTTCTAAAAAAGGATAGCTTGTTTACAGAAAGATTATGTTATGAGTTATGGAACTTCCTCTATCTGTCCATGTCTAACCAGGAAGCACAAATATAACAAAACAAACAAAAACAAAGGTTAGTATTTTGTTGGAAAAAAAAAAAAAAAAAAAAAAAGATGATCATGCTATCTGTTACCGGCCATTGCAAAATCTAGCAAGGTGTGTAAAGAAAACACAGAGGCAATTATTTAAGTTCATTGCGTTTGCTTAATAAGACACAAGCTAAAATTACAATTTTGGGCTGGGTTTGTAGCTAGGTCTAGAAATAGATAACTTACTTGGTAACAAAAAAAGATGCTAACTACACCATGGCAGAATTGCTTTAGGGAATAAAAAGCAAATTCACTTTTTTTTTAAATAATTACTATTTATGTCTCTATACTTTATGATGGGTTCCTCCTGTTTATTTGCAAGATTTTGCTTAGAATCAGAATCAGAAAGAATTTTATTGCAATTATCAGTGAACAAACAGAATTCACAGACTAGGAACTTGCTGCGGTGCTAATGTGCAACATATAACACAGAAAACACAAATAAAGATAAGAATCTAAAGAGTAAAAAATATCAAATGTAATAAAAATATTTAAAATATATAAAATCAAATATAAGGGCATGTAAAAATAGGCAATAAAAATAAGCAATCAAAATATACACAGTAATCAGAACAATAGTGCAATCTGTCAGTGCAAGAGATAGGGTAATACCAACATGAATGAATAAATGAACGAATGAATAAAGTGACAGGTGATGATATGACTGTTAAAGTGACAATGCAGTCATATCATCACCTGTCACTTTATTCATTCGTTCATTTATTCATTCATGTTAGTATTACCCTATCTAAATTGTCAATGTTACACGTGAAACATAAAAGTCTGAGGAGAGAGTTTTTGGAATTCCAACTAGAATAGAGGTCATGCAGATCACATCACAAGATTCTAAATGTCGTGAGTGGCAATAGAGACAAATAGGATAACACTACTAAAATAGGAAAAAACGGCTACTCCCTGATACAAAAATAAAATAAAATAAACAACCACATGTACTGCTAACTACTGACTTTTCTGGACAAGTAAAAAGAAAAAATCTGGTAACAGTAGAAGAAAACATAACCCCTATGTGATGTAACTGAAGAACATGGTAAGGTCACCTTTTGAGCATGAACTGTTGCTTTTCTACTTCTTTTTATTCATAGATTTTATAGGTTGTTCTTGTGAAAATTGTGTGCAGAGTAAGAACGGAGAAAACAGCTACATACCCGTGCTCTGAGGCCCATTATCAGTTCAGCTCGTTGCCTTGTTGAAAGAAGTTGAGGAACGATGTCTGTCACCTTGAACACAAATTCCTCCACAAGACCATAGTCAGACACAATCTTCTGGTCCACTGTCTGCCAAATCGCCGCTGAGATCAATCGATGAGGGGGAATCAAAAGACGCAGGTAGGAAAGTGAAAGAGAGGAACCTAGAGAAAAGAGAAATAGTTAATATCATCAGTGGCAGGCATAGGTAAATAGAGTCTGTGCACGAAATGTCAGTTAGCTTGTTTATAATTGAACAAGCTAACTTCTGTACTTCTGAACATTTCCTGTTAGCGTTAGCATTCAGACACAACCATGTTTCTATAAAAACTGACTTTGGTCTTTTAGTTTAGTATTCTCCTGATTTGTACAGCCTGTACATGTTTGTACATGTTTTCCGAGACTTAACCACAGCTCACTGTTTACTGTCTAATGATCTGAGTATTTATTCATTTTAGACTGTTGTAGTGAAAACCTCATAGTAATAGACTGAACAGGAAATGAACATAAGTACAGAAGCTAGCAATTTTGAACATAAACAAGCTAACTGACGTTCCGTGCACAGAGCCTATTGGATTGAGCATATAAGAGGCTAACTGAGAGTGGCACTGGCAGCATCAACTACTAAAACACACCTTTGAGGTCTAGAGATAAAGTTTAATCAGACATACAAATAAATGAACTAAAACTGCAAAAGAAAAAAATGCAAGTTTTTCTAAGGCTTGGTAACTTATTAAACATGGCGACAGAGCAACAAGCTAACAGACATTTACATGTTGTTCTTGTGTCTCGTAGAAAAATGTACTAATACGTGTTCGCATCAAGCTTGTCGTTGGTTTACTTCACGTGCAACGCAATTTTTGACACCAGAAACGTAGGTATGTATTATGAAACTAAATTAGCATTGCTATTCCCGCGCGCGGCTTACGTTGCGGCCTAGCTAGAGAGATATATTTATAAACATTAAAACTTACCTGGTAACACGGATACTCTCTTTTCCATCCTGTTTATTTTCTCCTCTCACATCTAAGTTACGAACATTAAGAAAATAGTGAAAGATAAGTCGTTTTTTGGGTGTTTTTCCTTGGTTTTACCAAGTCGGGACTGTACTAGGAATCTTTGTGCGTCAACCGTTGCCCTGTTCCTCCGGAATCAACAGTCCGATCACAAACGAAGATACTTCAAAGGTTCCGTCCTTTATAGTCGTTGAGTCAGCAAAAATGTTGCATACAGTAGGGGAAAAATAAATAAAACTGTGCTAATGTAAAGGTACGTACAGCAAAAATATATTTTGTGTTTCCGATTATACACTTTTTACCCATCTTGACTAACCAAATGTGAAAGACGCTTAAAAAAAGCTACACATAATTGTTTATACAAATACAAGACAGGACAATACACAAAGAAACCATTCTGCACCGTTTATTGGAAACAAGAAAATAAAAATAAATACATCTGTCCCTCAGAGAGAAAATTATTAGCTGTAGTCACAAACAAAAGGTGCATTTTGAAGATGAATTTCATTACACTGTAAAATATTGGCCATCTGAGATACTTGTCTGTTGACATTGAAAATAATAAAAAATAATTTATATTAGTATTAACTTTCAGCAACTGTTGTGAAGATATAAATACAAGGTTTTGTTCTGAAATATCTTGACTTGAATAATCTCACTTGTGAATTGAGTATTACTGTGTGCAGTGGACTAAAACAAATTAGAATGTCTTTGTACTTGGGAATGCATATTGCAAATAGTAAAGCAAAATATAACTGACTGAAATGATATCCAAACCAAATTTTCTCAGATTTATAATATATAATTAATTACAAATTTTACGTCATTGTGGAAAAAGTTCTCTTCAGTTATAATACAGTGCCAAATCAGAACAATTTACATCAGCACATGGGTCCTGGCTACACTTGCATAGATTTCTATATGAAAAGAAGAGAGATTTTGTTACCTCATGTAATAGCTAGAACATGCAAAATAGTTTTGTTTTGGCAGTTCCAAGTCTCTTTGAAATTGTTTATCAAAACAATGCAAGAAAGAGTAAAGTAAAAAAAAAAAAAAGTTGGTTGAGGTTGTGACAACTCATTATACACACTGCTTCATAAATAATTAAAAAAAACAATTGCTCTGGACATCATGCTATTGCAGCAATGGTCAGTATGTTTTTTCTTGTTGTACTCAGAAGATGTTTCTTCTTTTATATCAAACAAAACTAAATAGAAAAATTACTAATTCTACCTGAATACAAGTGTAATAATTGACATGAGCAAGCTTAAAATTAAACATTTGTGCACGTGTAGCCAGGACATAAAACAATGCAAGTGAATGTACAAAAAAATCTCACTTTTCTTTCTTTTTTATACAGGGTGATAAAAAAGTTTAAGGCAAGATGCATCAAACAGAGATGCTGTTGATGTCCAGGAGGAGGCGCTCTGTCTCAGGCATCTTGCCCCAGTCCTAGGAGTAGAGGTGGCGGGGTAGAGGAGGTGGAACTCTTCTCCACTGACCCTCTGAAACTGCACTCCTTTTTGGCACTTAAGCTGGCAGGCTAAGCTTCTTTCCTTTCAGCACTGAAATAGTAAACACGTGAAGAGTATAATTAAACCCCAAATTTCAATATTATAAAATAGATATTTGATACTAATTGCTCTAAATTAAAAATGTCTAGGAAACATTATATTTATTATTAAGATATGTAGAACTATAAACCATGAAGAAGGTACCACTCTAGCACACAAAAATTGTGAAGGGCTTCCAGAGTGCGTGTTTATGTGCTTTTTTAATAGATTTTTTAATAATAGTGATACTGGATATTTTGGCTGAATTTGAACTGAGGCTTACCTTTTGTGACATACAAATAGAAGAAATCACAGTACAGAATGGTCTGTACTACTCCTGCCACAATGGCAATCATGTCGAAGAAACCCTCGAATAAAACCTCCAAATCCAGTTGATAAGGTAAAGGGCTCTGTATAGTCCCAGGAAGAAGAGATAATGCGTGGTGATGGTCTCGGCCTCCCCTGTTTTACTGATCATAAACAGCTGTGGCAAGATTGCCACGGACTCCAGATAGATGGAGAACGTCCACAGAATCTAAACCAAAAAAAATAATGATAAATCATCATAAAATCACTAGCCTGGGTTAGACAACTGCAGAATTAGAATTCGATGTGTATTTGAGTGAAAAAAGTCTATTATACTTCATTATGATGCTTGCCATTTTTTGTCATTATTATTTAAGAAGGAAAGACACTATTTCTCAAAACAACTGGTAATATTATTTGATAATTAATGTCATGCATGTTTAGCTTCATTAATATTCTCCAGTTTTCAACTTTTCATGACATAAAGTGCTTGCGATTATTACCTCAAGAGGGGAGAAGTCATGGTTGACTAGAAAAGCTAGTCCCCCCACAGGAACTACTAGGAACTCCACTCTGAAGGTGTCATGGTTGCCATCATATGTAGCCTTAAACTTTGCATAGATCAGATATACAGTGGCATACGCACAGCCGATGTAGATAATCTTAAAAAGAAAAAAAAAAGAGTTTAATAAAACACTATGATATATCATGTACATACTTTTAATATGGATGTGCTAAATGTGTGATCGTATAGTAACAATATTTTTAGACTGTGTTTACCACAAGATACAATAATTGTTGTGATAATGTTTATGGCAAGATTGCCATCTACTCTACAAACTGCTGTAACAATTACTATTACATTTGCGTGAAATTGAAATGTTTTTCTAAGGATCCTATGAATACAAACAAGAACTGTTCATCTACTCATAATTTTTTATTACTGAAACAAACTACTAGCACTTCTAGTAAAGTATGAAGCACTGGGGTTTTACCTTCATGGTGGTGTTGTAGAGTGAGATAAAAGAGGTGAGTAGATCCAGGTAACGAGTTGTGAACACTAAGGCAAACAGGACCTGACTTTTTCCAGAAATACCTGTACAACACACAATCACATTGTTTACTGTTTATCATGAGTTAGACTTAAATTTAAGGAGAGACAACAGGGCAACGTTCTCAAAGGCTTGTCTTTGAGGAGCAATAACAAAGAGTCAGGTCAGAAGCTGAAGGTTTGCATGCACTGACCAGACTCATTATATTTACAAGAACATGCTACTTACAAATTCATGTTGAATGCTCGCTTTTTACTTGGTTATTATTGCATATTTACTAGCGTGCCTGCAAATTCATGTTGAATGCTCGCTTTTTACTTGATTATTATTGCATATTACTAGCATGCATATCAATCTGCTCAACAGACAACTGATAAACCACTGACCTTTGGTACAGTAGGGTAAGTTAGACCTAAACCAACAGAGTTGAAACTAAATAATGGAATAGTAAAGCAGAAAACAACAATTGTGGACATACTAAGAAAAGCAGACACAATGCATTTATCATGCATGCAGCTGTCAAAGTCGGTGCCACGTCAGACGTCAGGTTGCAAAGGACAGGTACACACAAAAGTCCAGCACATCCAAGAGTTAAAACTAGTTAGGCCACAGTGGAAGAGGTGAGGACAACACAGCTGCTTTCAACAAATTGCACATTTCTCCTCACAAATAGGTCGGTCCATCTAATGAGCGTCAAAATTATTATAATGCAGGCAGGTTTGAAGGCGCACTGGGTAGCCAGCAAGCTAACATTAGCCGAAAACCCGGCTAATCGGTTTCCACAACACATCTGACATTATTGGCGTTATATTTGAAATAAATGTTCCCTTTTGAACGAAACTGCATGGTTTGAACAAAACGGAAAGTTACAGAAATGTAAGTTTGACCATACATCTACTCACCGGCACAAGACCTGGTTTTCCATATTTTTAGTAGCAGATGATGATGGCTGCTAAATGGGAGAGATCACCAGATAGCCTGAAGATGTTCATGTTTCTGGAGGTGCAAGCGAAAACCTATGCAAACTAACACTCTATTAGTGCTGGGATTTGTTCCCCTATAAGTGAAATTGAATAAGTAGCAGCCCAGTGAAAGCACAAATGACTGATTCTAGATTTAGAGGAAGAAAATGGCGTGTAAAGCGCGACGTGGCTGAGGGACGGGTCCCGTGCAGCAGCATCCAATGTCCAACGAGAGACGCTCAAATCTTCAGCCAATCAGCACACTGGCACGTTGTATTTACATGAAGCTGTGCAGTCTTTCAACTTCATTTGCATTGAATTAGACTAAAAGGGTTGAAACAAAACAGGACAAGGGTATTTTTTATTAAGGTACATCAATAAATTAACCTGACTGCTACATGGAAAAAATCTAATGCCATAACATAACTTTTTGTGCATTACAATATAATTAAGGTTTAGTTTAGTTTACTTTATTTAAAGGACAATGTGCAGTTACATTAAAAAGATGGCTGCACCAGAGTTAGCACGTAGCTTACATCTGTAGGCATTCAGCTGAATGAAATTGATCAAATGATTTTACTAATTTGTGAAAGTCAAGATATGTGAAAAAATGTCACTGAAATTTCAATGACGTATGCCTATCTTGAAGTGTTCTCAGTAGCTAAGTAGACAAAGTTGGAGTCTTGCTGCGTATTATTATCACTCAAGAGAAGCATAAGGTAGTGTTAGTGTAAATGGGTTTAAAATTATAATATTTATTTAATAAAACAGCAGTTAACTGGGTTTAACATTTCATTTGAAACATACAATATGGCACAATTCAAGTTATCAATACAAAAAGGCAATAACTAGATTTGCTGGTTTTATAGAATTTTTCCCAAAATCGGATCCTCATGAAGCCTGGAATTGTCATCTTCTATTCGTATCATCAGAAAATACTAAACAGGTAACGTATTAATACTTTATCTCATCTTCAAAAGTGATAATAAAGCTAAATTCTGGTGGAGACTTCTGTTCAGGCAGTGACCACTAAACCAATATTACTCTGTAACAGTTATGTTTTTATTGTGCCTCGAGGCAGAATTTGGGCATTAAGGTGAAACTAAGCTGACCATGTTTATGAATTCAGGCTAACAATGTCTTTCTTTGTTTTTCTATTTTAAGGCAGTGATTTTCAAAAATGTATTAAAATAAATTGACAAGACAAAACATAATTGAATGTTATAAATGTTGGCCTCTTAAGACAGTTAAAGTGCACAAGTCTCCAGCAATAGCACACTTAATTTAGAGTTTTTCTATGTGTAATCTAACAATGCTGCAGATCTTGAGAAGAAAGTGCCTTGTGATTCTTCAGAGGATCAAGTATTCACAAGTTCCAGGATATTCTGATGATCAGTGAAAATCCTGACTTTGATTTGTTGGTTTTAAGACGAAGACCGCATCATCCAGTACATAGTAATCATTGTACATGTCACCTTCACAGAGGTATGGTAGTCTTGTCACTGCTTCTACCTCAAAACCAGTCTTTTCAAATACCTCTCTGGACAAGTTTGTCACTTGCTCCTCCCAAGTTTTTCCTTTAATCTTTATATATTCTTTGGGGCGCTGCCACTGCCCTCCTAGATGACAAAGAAAAGATCACAATATTTAATATGACTAACTTTTCATATGACTCACTTTTCGAAAAAAAAAACACCTCACCAACTTCAACATAAGGCTGGAAGGGCACTACGGCAGCCAAGATGAGTCTGCCAGTTTTGGGGACGAGGGATTCACGTATGTCTTGAAGAAGAGCCAATGGATCGTCACATCGATCAAGCAAGTTCAGACAGCTTATGAGATCATATTTAAACCCGGTCTGATGCCATTCATCTATGCCCAGCAACCTATGCAAAAACACACACACAAAAAACATATTTTGTAAATAAACAGGGTAATAGAAAAATAAGCCACCAAGGGCCTCATATATCAAGCTAGGTGCTAAATTGCAAGTACAAACTGAAAATGCTTTTTATCAGCATTGTGCATTCAGTTGCAGATGCACCTATCTTTCACAAACCATATATATATATACACCACCCTAAATTTTGCATTATTAATGTGTGTAAGACACAAATGTTTGTTGTGCTAGGTTGTTGCTCCCCTTAACCTATTTTGTGCATGAGCAAATGTTTGATAAAATAGTCCCAAGGATTTACTATGACTACAGCAATTTTACTGTGATATGATCTCTGTCATGACATGCCATGCCATTGCTGTAATATAATAAATTGATTGATTTATTTTCTTTGAACAGTGGATGGCTTTAGTTAGCCTATCCCTTAAAATGGACATATTATGTAAAATCCACTTTTCTGAAACGTTAACCATGTTATTACAGCATTTTCTCATCATTAATTTACTTACATAATTATTTGGATTGATTCATGCATGTTTGTGTAATTTTGAATAGTCCTGCACCTGATGCTTAAAAAAATGTGTTTTTTTCCCCCACCTATCCTGCCACTTCTGTATTTACTTGCGATTACTGAATATTACAGACTTAATAATAAATATTAACATGTCGAGTTTAAAATTGACCTGTTGCCACTTTTACAACAACAAACCTCATTGAGGCTGCATTTTAAAATGAAGAAGCTGGATTTATCAAATCTGCAGTTTTGAACAGTAAGCCAATAAACCTTTATATACCAAAACCATTTTAGATGATTTTTGTGTTTTATAATAAGCAAAATGCCATAGTTTCTTCCTAAATACAGTTGTATTGTACAGTAAATGTATACTTTAGGTTGGAATTTTCATAGATTTTCAGAAGGTTTCAGTAGTTTATGAAAATATAGCTCTATACAAAGAACTATATTAGGAGAGTTTGTTTTTTTAATGCAAGACAGTAATTTTGCAGCTGGAAGGAGAATGTCCCCAACATATGGGTAACACAAACTAAGTTATCAAGTAAGATGTTTGAGTAACAATACCATCCTGTTTACTAAAATAGACATCTTGTTTTCAAGCAGTAGACCACAAATAAATTAATTAGCTTGAAAGATTGGGATGTATACATTTAGCCATGCCTTAGATGGCACCAGCCTAGCTAGTATTAACTTATTGAAATCTCGTTACTTGTAATTTTTCCTCTGCAAATGCCACTTCATGGGCGGGGAGACCTCAGTGGCGTAGACCTCTCTGAAATGAGGACCCATGATCTGAGTGACTCCTCCATCCCCGGCCCCTAGATCCAAAAGTCGTTCTGCTCTCCAGTCTGGCCCAACTCTGAGAAGGCGCTGAAACTGCGCTGATGAGAACACAAACATGGACCCGCGACTCAGAAACCTGAAGATTTAATTGAAATGTGCAGACCGTGAGTAAAACAAAAAGCATAAGAAGACATAATTGTCTTTTTTAAAATATTTTGCAGAAAAATACATCTGAAATTTCCGATATTAAAGTATCTTAAACCCATCAAATATTTGTTAAAGTTAAAAAATATTTGACACATTTTTGACGATTAAAACTAGATTTTTTTGTTTAAACCATTAACCTTTATTGAAAATAAATACCCTTGATATGGTAGGTTGCATTGGCGTTTTAGAATTTGATGTCATGAGGCCAGATGGTGGGTAGGAGCCAGTTTTTCCTATTAATAACATTGTACCTTGTAATGAGATATCACACATTAATTTTAATCTGGTGATTTCTATTAGTGACTACTAGACCCATTCACCTTTTGCATTCCAACAAAAAATTGCATCTAAACAAAATGCTGTAATGCTATCTGAAGCGCACTTTTAGAGAACACTAATAATTACAATATTCAACTTAACAGAAAAAAATTGGGTGTATTACTTGCCCGTTAATGGAGGTGCGTGAGACCAAAGGGCTAAGGACAGAGGATACAAGTGAGTGATAGAGCTGAGTGAAGAGCCAACCAGACTTTTCCATGCTGCGTTTAAGGAAAACTTTTGTGTCCCGGTCGAGATTGCTCTGAACAAAAAGAGGCTGGAGTCTGTCTTCAAGTAGGTCCGGGACACATCGATACCACTGCAAAAAATAAAAATTATAGTTGTAGTAAACAATAAAAATAAATAGATCATAATTTTGACAGATTTTAATGAAATCCAGTTAAAATTTTACCCCTACATCATACATACATACATACATAATCTCACTGTAAATCTTTAATGAGACTGAATCACCGTGAAAGATCAAAAGAGTAGCCTAATTGTGACCAAAGGATACTGACCCTGATAATTCACAATTAAATAGGTCTTGACTTCTACAATACATTTTTAGTTAGATAAAATATTAATATAAATGTACGGGAAACAAAAAATACCTCATCATTTTCTGGGACCGCATTCTCGCTCATCGTGTTGGTATTCAGCAGAGCGCGCACAACAGGACTGCGCGCGTACCTGCCCGTCCACATTCTTCTGACGGCGAGAAGAAAGCTCACGTAGAACAACAGCCACGCCACAAATACCACAGTTCTCAGCTGCAAAGGAGACATACCGGACAAGTGCAGTGTGGATTTTGAAAGCAGGACATAGGACACAGCAGTGAGTGGACACAAGAGTTAATATTGTACGATGAAAGAAAATCTAGCCAATTGTAAATCAACACGAGTGATCATGGCTCCAGCTCAGATTAAGCAAGAAAACAAACCTTGTGGGCGCGGTGGCTTAAATTCAGAAGCTATTTACTCGCCATCTTTACCTCATCCTAAACCCATTAGCTAGATTATGATTTAGGAAACATTATTCGCTGAACAGAATTCGATCCATGGAGTTACTTTACTGCACTGCATCTCATGCATCAGCCTCAGCCGCTTCCGCATGACCGCATCACTTTGCAGACTTCAGACTTCAGGTTCACGTTGCCACCTACAGTATCGGAGTGTGCAACATTGTTATCATGAGATTGTAATACTCATAATGTTGTGATGCTACTCACATTTGAAAGTGAGGATCCAGCTTTGTCCACTAATCTAAGAAAACGGTGCTGTAGCCCATTCACTGATCTTGTCTCTTTGTCCAAGATAATGTAGTGCCAGTAATGTTGGCCACAGGATGGCCAAAGGCGCAGATTGGCAGCAGCACTGTTGGTCTGCCTCTTGGTCTCCCTCCAGGTGGAGCTATGGGCTAATATTTTCTCAGTGTTGCTAGTAGCAAATATAGGCTATACATAGCCTATATAGTTTTTAGCGAGTAAAATTTTTATTCGCTACCACTATCACTAGGCCCTATTTGTTTAGAAGCAAATATTCACCAGGGGGCGTTTTTTGCAGAAATCTATCGAGATGCGGTGACGACTGAGACCGTTTGCAAAAAAAAAAAAGTAGGCCTATAAAAATTACTAGGCCTATTGTATTTTTTCTTTTGGTGTCTAATATGTAGCCTACAACTCCTGTTTTTGAACTTGTAGGAAGGAACAGAATCACCTGACCAGTGGGGTGCATCCAATGCTTCCTCAAAACCAGCTCCTCGTTTCCTCAGTTGAAAACTCCTCTGACAAGTCAGCGCCGCAAAGTTGCTTTCTATCTCTGTCCTCAGTTGGTTGAATTCATTGAATCGAGGTTCTAGGAGACAAGTGTAGAAGGCAAAAAGGAAGTAATTAAAATCACGGACTTCATGAGTCAAGCCTTCTGGAAAGCACCAACACACGCTAGTTTTCTATTTAGGTTTGTAATTTACAAGTTCATTTTATGTTGTTATTTTATTGTTGTTGATATAGAAGAGGTTTCATGGCCAGTGCTGTGCGTGCCGTTTCGGAGCTCCTTGAAGAAGCTCGCTCAAAGTTTGTGCAGGAATTCGGAGAGGAGCCGCAGCAGGCCGCGTGTGCACCGGGCAGAGTCAACCTGATCGGAGAGCACACCGACTACAATGAAGGCTTTGTCTTGCCAATGGTAACAGCTTTGTAATTACTGACTGTACCCTACATTTGATTATGTACCATTGCATTTTCACATAGACAAACAGGAGACCGCATCTCAATTCTGCACATTAGGTGGGGAAAATGCAAATCAACTTTTAAGTGACCCATTTCTGCTGTTAATTTTTTCATGAATATTTTTGTTTTGAAGAATGCTACACAGTATCGTATTTTACTTTGAATTTGCTGTAATATATCTCAGTAAACATAAGTAAGGGGCGCCACTAGACCAGTCACAAGTCAGATCTGTGGAAAAACGACTCCACTCACTGTCAATGATTTCCAAGAAATTTTGGTAATTTGTGTGGTGAAAATAGTAAGTTTGGTGTTTAATCTCTTTCTGTGGAATATTCAGGTAAACCATACTACTTCTAAAATCCGAGAGGTTATTGCACCTTTATATATCAGGGTAACTATGCATGTTTTCAGTTTATTTAGCTAACTGTCAGTCATTATGTTTGTTAAACCCTTAAAGGCCTTACCAATGGTAACAGTGGTTGTCGGCAAACAAAACTCTGGTCACAATGTTTGCATAGTCACATTAAATGAGGATGCTGACGAACCTCGGAGAGTGGACTTCAACCTGCAGGCTGATCTGGTTTCTGGAAAACCTAAATGGGCAAACTATGTCAAGGGAGTTATACACCATTATAGAGGTAAATAATTTATGATTAGTTCTGCTGCTTGTGCCCATTATTTTAAAGTAAATTTAAAAATTAATGTAAAAATTAACCACTCTTTCAACATTTTAAGCTTCTTTTCATTGTTCTAAAAATATATATACTTTTAATGAAAACCTAGTCACTTTGTAACATAAACAAAGAGACACCTTGTGTCATGTCCTTGAATTATAAACAATGCTTGTGTGCTTGGCATTTCACCTGCCATATGGTACTGTGATGTGTACAACTGTTGCTTCTGCTAATCCATGCTAATATTATATTGTACTGTATTGTATTTTATCATATTATATTATAATCTCTTCACAGCTGCTCCTGTCCCAGGGTTCAATGCTGTGATAGTGAGCAGTGTTCCTCTCGGAGGAGGTCTGTCCAGCTCTGCTTCACTGGAAGTGGCTTTCTATACTTTTTTGCAGCAGATCAAACCAGGTGATGATCCAAATATACAGCTCTATCATTTACATTTCAAACAAATTGTAATATATTGTAGCTGCACATATGGTTTGTTTTAAATAAAATACTGTATTTTAAGTTGTTTAGTTATAAATTGATGTTTCAGATGATGGCGATAAAGTGTCAAAAGCAGTAGCTTGTCAGCAGGGGGAGCACACACATGCTGGGGTTCCCTGTGGTATTATGGACCAGTTTGTTGCTGTTCTTGGACAAAAACACCATGCTCTGCTTATTGACTGCAGGTTATAAGTTAAAAAATTACAAAACACTGACACATAGTTCTTGCCTCTAAAATATTGACATTTTAGGTCTATGGAGGCCAAGCCTGTGCCTCTGTTGGATACAAACCTTGTCGTTTTAATCACTAATTCCAATGTAAAGCACTCATTGACTGGCAGTGAGTATCCCACCAGACGAAGGCAGTGTGAGCAGGCTGCTGTTAGCCTGGGAAGACCAGTCTTCGAGAGGCTACTATGAAGGAACTAGAGGGTAAGTTATGTTAGGTTTATGCAGACAAGGTTATAACATTTTTTGTCTGTGCGTCTTATTTATTTTACACCAGGAAATTTTGCATTTGCCTCATTTCTATAATCTGTCTTTTCTTCTTTTCCTCAGAGGCAAAAGAGCGTCTAGATGTTGTGACATATAATCGAGCACGCCATGTAATTGAGGAGATACAAAGAACAGAACGAGCTGCTGAAGCTTTGATTTCTGGAACTTACAAAGAAGTTGGCAAACTAATGGTAGAAAGCCATAACTCCCTCAGGTATGAAATCAAATTTAAAAAAGAACAAACTAAAGAATACAAATGATTCAAATTGTTTCGGTTTTGTTTTTGAGTTTATATACAGTATGTACATACAGTAGATCCAGTAATTACAGAGCTACTCCAAAAAACACTCTTATTATAAATAGAAATTAACAATTGCAGTTCTTGCAATTCTAACCTTAATCTCACTTTCAATCTGTGGGCAATTTAGAGGGTTTTCACCTGAACTGATCCTGTTGATGTTCGTGTTGTCAGGGACCTCTATGAGGTGAGCTGCCCAGAGCTGGATGAGTTGGTGTCAGCTGCTTTGGAGGTGGAGGGTGTGTTTGGCTCCAGAATGACCGGAGGTGGTTTTGGGGGATGTACTGTCACTTTGCTGCAGGCCCACGCTGTTGACAGAACAATCAGTCACATCAAGGTAGAAAACTGAATATGCCGCTTATTGGATTTATTTCACCTTTTTTACATAGGTCATGCTTAATAAAAAAATAAAAAAGCTTTCATTTTACAATATAAAGATGCAAAATATGCAATTTTGATGACTGTTGGAGATGGAGATGTTATTTCTTTGCCTGGAAAGATGCATTCTAACCTGCAGACAAGCAGGTGGCGCCATCAAGTTTAGTTATATTAGTTTTGCAGAGGTGCCCCTGGTTAATTTCGAAGTAATTTTTATTGATAGTGCCAGACTTTGCAGAAAACATTTCAGCCAAGACAATTACATTTCCTGTAGAACAAGCCAGTGGCAGAACACCCGATAGAAAAATTGCATAATAGAGAACCTTTTGTCATCAGTCAACAATTCTGCAGCCTCTGAAACTGAACTGTTTTGTAATTTTTCATACTTTGCAGTTGTAGCACATGTCCTGGACATAATGTTTCAATATATGTAACAACTTTCAATATTTATCCCCTTTCTCTCCTTCTCTCTCTCCTCTCCTCTCCTCTCTCCTCTCTTCTCTTCTCTCTCTCTCTCTCTCTGTTTTTTTTTAGGAGCGATACAGTGGAAATGCTACATTCTATGTAACTACTCCATCAGAGGGAGCTCAAGCTCTATGTCTCAATTTGTCTTTGTAAAATAATTCTAAACAATGAAACATTCAGGACCAAAATGTGAAGGCAACCAATAAACAAATCAATTATCATATTCACATTAAGTGGCAATTAAAGCACATTAAAAAAACACATACGTACCTTACATTTGTGATGTTTTTGCTAGTTTTATTTTAGGCATAAGTTTGAGGTCTATAGACATATAAGTAAATAAATGCAAAGTATAAGCTTAATTAAATACTTATATTACTTGCCTATTGATCAAAATTTACAAACATCAGAGTTATATTCTTCTTATTGTTGTTTTTTTATTTTTATCAGACTTTGCATAGATGTTTTCTTTTTTAATGTGAAAACCGGAAGTTTGTAGTAGTTTTGTAGTTTACGGGGTGTGCTTGAACGCAGCATATGGGAGGAGTTTGAGAGAGCACTGAAGTTTAGCTTAGCAGCAGGAAACACTACTACGGCTATTTCCACCGCCGCACCGAAAAAGAAGACTAGTACGATATAAGTTAATAATCAAACATTCTCCATTCTGCTTTTTAGTCAACCGGGTTTTGTTGTCCACGGGTTTTTTGCGTTTCCAATGAAACTAAAGCACTTCGATTTGAAGTGAGAGGACGCTGTAAGAAACCTGTTCAGCTGTGCGTCTGTCCGCGGCGGAGACAGGACTGCTCTGAATCAGGTGGGTACGGAACAAACGAGGCCCCAAACTATTGATCTTGATTATCTGGCCTTGTACAGGTTGTGAGAAGTTCATCTACCTGTTTTCAGGACTCGAAAAAGACGCCGAAAGCTGCTTTTCCATTGCGTTGACTTGCTGCTTCACCATGATGTCATTGTGCATCACCCTACTAGTCATAAACCTCATTGTAAATGTTCTGCTGTTCACTGCCATAGATTTAAGGTTCTTGTTTTGACTGGCACCATAACACAGACATTTACAACACAAAAAGTGAAGTAGAGAGCCGTAAACACCTTGCATGCTATTGATTGATTATTTATTGCAGAAGTTTATATTGTACTAAATTGAATAAACATTAAATTCAGCATGAGTAACAAATTTGAGGTTTTTAGTTTCTCGTGGGCTACTACGAAACTGAAACTAGGTACAAGTGTTGAAGCTCAGTTTGCACATGAAGTTGTGTTTGTGGAGCAGCAGATCCAGTTCATAATTGTGTAATGACGGAAGCGTAACCACAGAAAGGTGTGTCCTCCTGGCAGGCAGGTATGATAAGGCCTTTGAGTCAAGTCTTTGTTGGGAGGGTAGTATTGTTTACATCTGAGAAAACTGAGAAACCGTGAAACTTGGGTTGTGTGATGGGTCTCTTTAAAACCATTTGTAATTCAAAAAGTTTTTGCTTTATGCTTTAGGAATTTTGTCTTATTTAATCCCAGTTTACTCTTGATGCAGATTTCTTTCAATGATGTGTTAGTCTTGTGGTGGTTTTATCCTTCCTAATCCAAGTTTGATTTTGAGTTTAGTCAATTTTGATGTGGTATGTGTGAAAGTGTAAACTAACCCACTTCAAGTGTACTTGAAGTAACACAGGTGTCTTTCAGATAAGAATTGTAGTTTAAAATGACTTTGATTCCCTTATCTCCTTGACCCCAACATGCAAAGTCAGACATTGGTGTTAATTTCAACCCGGCCTGAAGAAGACACCCCCACTCATCCACTCTCACTCTGTACAACACTAAACAAACAGGCTTTGTTCTCAGACTTGTTCTTCTGTTGCACCTGCCGCCACCTGAAATGGAGGCAAAACAGTTCTGCCTCCCAGTGGGACATACGTAGGTGCTGTGCTGTTCCCACTTCCCAGTAAGGGATTTTTTCAAAACAGCGATCACTATGTATTGTGAAACTTGATATACAGTATTGCTCACCTCTATTCCAATTAATTTGTTCTGTATAATGAATTGTGTAATTAAGTGCAGACTGAAGAAAATGTTTCAGTAATTAAGGCAACAGTTTATTCGGTTCACTTACCCAAATATGATCCTTTTTATACTTATTTTAGTTTTCCAGTCTTCCAGTTTTTATATGCATCTATAACTTTGGGTGTGTCTATTCTTCTTCGGGTTATATTATAGTAAGCGTTGTTCGAATTGTACTGGGTTCCAGCATTGATAAAGATGAATGATGATGATGATGATGATGATGGTGTGCAAATGCTCACCCGCCATAAGGCACTTTTTAGGTAGACAGTAACTACAAAATTTTTATAAATTATTTATTTGAACTGATTAGGTTTTTATATATAGAGGGATTTGTTTATCAACACGGGCGATGCGTTCGCACCTGGTATGCAGAAAGAGCCGCCACTCATTGACACAAACTGCGCAAAGTCGACCCAGTGCTGTTGTCAGTTAACTACAAGAGTTTATCACTGTCCGAAAACAAAAGTTATGCTGCTAAATCCACATTTGTTAATAAAATTCGACCTTACAACCCATAAATGCTACATTCAGGTGAGTGAAAAAACTGCGAGAAAAATACTGTCACAAGCTTCAGGAGCCAGACATCTGTCATACCGGTTCATACCTGATCGAAACTGCTGATTCTCGTCTTATTTTGTTGTTTTAAACAAAGAAGTTTCCTCAGCTAACCAGATAGACAGCGGCTCTTTCTGCATAGAGCATGAGCAGTAGGGCCGAAAGTGACGTTGACCGATAATCCCTCTAAAACATGAGGTGAGATGCTTGAAAGGCTGACTGGTAGCTCATGTGACAAGCCTTTGAGACCTAAAGAGTTTCTTCTGAGTCTGACTGTTCTTCTTTATAAATATGTCCATGGAGTTTTCTACCTGGTACTTGTTAAATCCATGACACATGAACAATAGACCAAATATATACAAAACCTGACATTGCTTGTTTCTCACGTGTTTGTCATGTGTCCTCCTGTAATGACAGGTTGCTCAGCAGACCCTGTTTAAAGCACGTGTCAAATACACAATTTAAACACACGAAGAAGGCCAAAATGCCAAGCATTTGTATTAAATATGCTTAACTAAATATTCTGAATGATGCTGTTAGAATCACTGGCCAATCAGATGTATGTTTAGTAAGTTAGTTTCCTTTACATTTGTTTGATGTAAAGAATTGTTTGATTGATCTCATCTTTCATAACTCAAATGGATTAAAAGCAACTGAGGCTGTTTTATTGCATACTGCTCTGAACTGTGTAAACGTGTGAGTGGTGTTATTTTGTTTGTTAGCTGTTTGTTAGCTGTTGCACATTTTCAATGTAAACTGACAGTGTTCTTTTATCAGCTGTGTAAAACAAGAGCACTTTGAAGGAGTTATGCTTAGGAGTAGAAGTTCAGAATATCAGAATACATGTTCATTTCTATTGTTTTGGATACTGTAGTATCAGTTGCTCCCACAAATTATTGGAATATGACAACAACTTACTTTAACATATATGTATTAAGAAGAAAAGTCATTCAAACAGTGCTCAGTGCTAAACAGAACTAAGTATTTGTAATTCAACAAAAACATGAATTTCTGAATGCTGCTGTAAATTGGGAGATTCATAAACCAAGTGTGGTGCATTCTTTCTTCATTGATCTTCATTCACAACTGTAGACGGACACTGAAGCAGCTAGATAAGTGTCCACAGTGCAGTGTTTCACCTGCTGCAGCTGGAGGTTTATTGCTGTCTGATATCAGTGTTTTGAATCATGTCGCTCTTTCCTGCTCTTTTTCTCTAGTTTAAACATAAGCCCACGTGCACAATGCTTTGGATGTCAGGTATTTCCTGGCCACTCATTCAGACCCAGTTGTATGTTCTAAGTAGTGACAGACCTGTGTAATGCAGCGCTGCCTGTTGAACTGCCTTCTGTAGCTGTTAGGACCAAGTCTGGACATGTTTATTCACATTTTTTCTTCAACTCCTATAACTTTTAAATATGCTGAGAATTAGATGACCTCACTGAACAGTGGCACAGGACTTTGATAAATTTAGAGAGAAAGGACATTGACCTGGCAGTGTTTAGCATCAGATTAGACCTTCACCTTGACTATGACTGAAAGCCACTGTGCACAAACCAGGAATTGCTACAGTATGACACAGTTTCTGATTAACCTGAAGCCTCCAGGTGCTTCCCTGGAACAACAATTGTGAATCACACAATTTCCCATAGAAATTAGAGGAATAAATAGGGCTAATCTCTGTAATAAGAACTGTGAATCACACAATTTCTCACAAAAAATAGAGGAATAAATTTGACTAATTGAGATCAAGGAAAAAACAAACAAATATAAAGTTCTTGAATTGACATTTCCAATGTTGCTCAACTTTTCATTCCAAATTCTTTGGAATACACCATTCCGTCCGCTATCATTATGAAATCACTGGAGAAATTGTAGGGTCAAGACATAGACTCCCATTCTGTGATTAAATCTGTTGATTTAATCACAGACTAGATGTGATTAAATCAACAGAACTGTGGGTTCAAGATCCAACAGCAGTACTTTACTTGGTAATACTGTATTTTACTTTTAATCTAATATTTTCGGATTGTATTGAAAAATAAACAAATCATCTCAAGGCTCAACAAATGTTCCTTTCACATATTCAATATATCTGCCAAAACAAAATATTGCCCATTTTGACTATATCAAATGTATTTTTTGAATACTGTATATCACACACTCTCTGCTCTTGGAATTTTGCCGAACATTTCTGTGACCTTATTTTTTGAAACAGTATTCTTTGACTGTCCAGTTCTCTTGTGGCAATGTACCATATACAAAGCTGTGACTATGTTTTTTGTTTGTTTTTTCCCCTCACAAATGGGTTGTTTTGGGAGTTGGACTGAAGTGAGTGACACAAAATGGTTTTATCACAACTCTGAGATGTTTTGTAAAAATTGATCATTTACATGTACACGTTGGCCATCTTTATTGATTATTGACTTTAACACATTTTTTATATACTTTCTTGTGTTGTGGCAGGTGGGCAGTGGGCCTGCGGTGGCCTAAAGTCTCCACACTGGTAGCATGAAGAGATTCAGACGTCATGGCCATGAGTCCCAAAGAGATCGACTAAAACAGGAACTTTTTCAGTTTAACAAGGCAAGTTTTTTTAAATCTCTTCTCCTAGCTTAGCTCTGTTTTAACCAACATTTAAGTTAATTACTTTATGCAAAGCAGTGATTCTGAAGTTTAATACAATTGATTTTTCTTTGTGCAGACTGTGGAACATGGGTTTCCTCATCAGCCCAGTGCTCTTGGCTACAGCCCATCCCTTCAGCTCCTGGCCATCGGCACGCGGTCTGGAGCCATCAAACTGTATCCTTCATTAATGATCATTTCAAATATTATTATGCTTAAAGCGCATATATACAGAGCCGGACCTTCCTATACGCAGACTACGCAAGTTGCGTAGGGCCCCGCATCTGTTGAGGGCCCCGCCTCCTTCTGCGTGCTGATAGTTTTTCGAGTTTATGTCAGTCCAGTCATCATGCCTGTTGGCTTCACCCTCTGGTTTGGGCTGTACATAATCCCTGTTTGACCAATCCTATAAACTTAAACGTGATGGACCCTCCTCTCTTCTGTTCTTGAGACACGGCAGAGACGCAGCCGCTCACCCTGTGCTGCGCTTAAGACTGCACAGGGTGACCAAAGCAGAAACAGGTGTCTGATGATTCTCGCGCAAAATAAAAGACTATGGGAACAGTTTGGACAACAAATACATGTTCTGTACCTCATAAGCTCTCAGCCAATCTTTATTTTGTGTCAATAGGACAAGTATTGGCTAAACTACAAACACAAATAGCTGATAAAATTAAACGTCTGCAGATCGCGAAAATGACCGCGGCGAAATACGGCGGATTTCTGCACATTTATGTTGAATTATTTCAAGAGCAACATAAAACATGAGGCTGTTTGTCCCGAAAAAGTTTCAAATGTTAGTATTTCTGTCTAAAAAGTCCAGCGTGATGATGCAGCTTCACTGTTCCAGCGTCAGTTTGAAGAGGGAACAGAGGCGGAGCTCACAGGGAGAGGGTCAGTGCTGGGGCCCCATTTGGAAACATTGACACCAAGTGGAACTTGAGGAGAGGTGCAATGACATTAATGATAAAATTATGCATAAAATTAAAGATTTGTTGGTGTAAAATAACTCACTCCAAATTGAGGGAAAATGCATCTGTTTTCAAAAGTTTCTGGGGCAGGATCTTACATTCTCTTTTTATGGTGAGAAATATGATTTAGCTTACATTTATTTTTGTCTGTCGCTTTGTGTATAGTTATAAATTATAATGAAAAAAGTCAATTTAAACGCGCCGCTTTGGCTTAATTGATTAACGTTCATAGTTGTGTCCTGGATTTTAGTGTTTGCTTATAATTTGGTTGCTATGTAACACTGGGACAAACCAACTAGAAAGTAAAATTAAAAAGAGGTGGCATTTTTTTTAATATCATGCAATGCATCATGCGTGTCGGCATTCATGTCTGAAGTCATACTGGTGTTGTTAAGTCCTTATACAGTTTTTAGATTTGGAGCCCCTGGAGTGGAGTTTATGGGTTTACATGATGAGAGTGCTGCTGTGACACAAGTGCACTTTCTCCCACACCAGGTCAGATCTTCACCACAAACGTTCCTCTTTGATGTACTGTAACTAAAGTGTGATGTTAACAGTGATTTGTGTTCAGGTTGAGCTGGTCACACTGCTGGATGACAATAGTTTGCACATGTGGACTTTACAAGCACATAAAGGCCTTTCAGAACTTCTAGAAATTGGACGCTTCACATTGACTGGACCACCAGGGTAAAACTAGCACACAGTATAATACCGTACAAACTAATTTAAATATACCATAATTACTTAATTGGATGTATCAGAAATTGAATAAGATGTTTTGAAAGAGGATGTGAATGTGTATAAGAGAACAGTATACAAAAGTTAAGGTTTTATGGAGACCAGCATTCTATTGTGGTATCTTCGTAAGGGAACAAATACAAAAAAAGGAGAAGTTTTTCGTGTTTCAGTTTAATTAGAAATATAGACAATGACAATTCTGATGTACAATCATAATTAATTTTAATTACTCTTATTGTGTTCAGGGCTCTTCCACACGTGACCAGAGTCACTGCTGTCCTACCTCACTCTTCTGGTGAGCTGCTGCTGTTGGGGACAGAAGGTGGGCATGTATTTATTGTGGAAGTCCCTGGTTTCAGAGAGCTGGAGGAGCGAAACATTAGCCTGGATCAAGTACAAAGCAGGTGGGTCCTAAGAGTTTGTCAATAATAAAACCTAACCACCATAGTTAATGTGAAGCTAAGCTTGTTGTTGTCAAGCTGTGTACATGGTGTTTAATTGTTTGCTGGTCTGTTGTTGGCTAATTTAGTGTAAACTGATCAAATTAACAAGTTGTAGGTTCATATTTACCTACTGACTGTCTTACTGCAAAGGCCAGTGTCATTTCTAGACTCTGTGACATCAGCATTTATTTGTCCACTCAAAGCTGTGTGCTGATTACAAACACCTGCTGTCAAACCAATCACACTGCTGCTTTCCACCCCCAGTCCTTTTTTTTCACCTTTACTTCATGCTATTCCAGCTGTTTTGTGTTAAATGTGTTTGTGGGAGGACAAGTTTAAGACATTAGCTTCACTGTATGCTTCTCAAATTTTGTTATTGTCTCCATTTTACGTATGTCTTCACTTTACAAAGGACGTCATATAGTTGTAACAAAACCTAAGAGTGCATTATTCACAAAGCTCTTCTATGAGTAACACCCAAGTACAACTGAAGTACAGTAACAGTAGAAAGTTTGGTTTCCACTTTTTACTGTAGTAAATATATATTTCCAAAAGCTTTATGTTGAGAATAGAAAATAAATTGGGTTTCTTGTCCTGTTTCTTTCCGGGATGTTTTTTGGATGTTTTCTACAAAGTTGCTATTTTGCAAGTTGGAAAGCGGTAACCCTCTGTACAATGACATCATTAGTCATCTGACTCAGATAGGGTGATGCAAGATGCAAGCGTCACAGGTTCAAATCTCGCGTCATCTTTTTTTCCCCTCATTTTCAATTTTAGAAAATACACAACTCATGTGCTTCTGTAAAGGAAAGGTTTCCTATATATTTCTGCAAAGTGAATTCAAAGGAATCTTGAAGTGCAAGTAAGAAACTAAACCTGTGCTGCTCTACCTCAGCAGCTATAAACATCACCACTCGTCAGGAACCCTCCGCCACAAAACTCGCATCACTTTCCAAGCTCGCTATCCATATTTCATGCTGTCTGTCAATATCGGTTTACACCCACTGGGGATCTCTTAAAAGGCCTCCAAGCATCTTTTGCGAGTCTGTGGGCGGAGTAAGTCTCTGGCCTTTAGTTTCACTTTAAATTACATGAACTTCAAATAGTAAAGGCCCACTGTGTCCAAAAATAGACTAGAATAAAAGTACAGTATGTTTTTGTAATTTTTGACTTTTCACATCCATAAGGTTACACGTTGTCCTATTAAGTATTCGTTTCTTTACTGTAACTTAATTTTATCTTATCACAAACTTTGGCTAGTCTACTCACATGTGTACATGAATAAACTAGTTGTGAGTTGTTATCTATCTATAATTATGCTTAGTTTTGTTTTCCTGTGACTTGTAGCGTCCCAGAAGACTACATTGGCCGCAGAAGTCTGGAGCATGTCGAGGCCTTGCAGGAGAACCCGGTCGACTCAAACCAGGTGGTGATTGGGTACGGTCGTGGCCTGATGGTGGTGTGGGACCTGGAAAAACACTGCGCCCTTCAGCACATCCCCGCCACACAGGTGAGCGCTGCGTTTATGTCTGTGTTTACATCTGCTGCTCCCATAAATGTAGAAGAAAACAGATTTGTCACAAGTTTATTGATTACACAATTAATTGATTAACTGACTAAGTGAAAATGTTATGCGCACCAGTGCAACTGAACAAAATGTTCATATTTCACATAGACACAGAAAAACCTCTTCCAAAAATACTGGTGCCAACCAAGTATTGGTAAATTAGTTTTATATTGTCCCTTACCTACTGTATGATGTTAAAATTTGGTCAATATCAGCTGATACTACACTGGAACGGATACAGTGCCCATCTCTGGTAAACATGCACCAGAATTTTCAAACAATGTCACTTCAGCTTCACCTGTTTCCAGTATAGTACAAATCTAATAATCTCCTCATTTTTGGTGCTAAGAAACTATTCAGTTAATTTAATGGGTAATTGCAAAACTATTCAATTCCCAAAGTGATTGTTAGCCCTTGTTATTGTTACTCTATTTGTCTCAACAGCAACTAGAAAGTGTGTGGTGGACGGAAGATGGGAGCTACATTTTGAGCTCACACAGCGATGGAAGCTACTGTCGATGGATGGTGGGGAAGAGTGACCCAAGCACTGAAGACGAGGAGAAGTCAGACATTCCCTATGGTCAGAAAAAACTTTTGTTGGTTTTCTGAGCGACAAGTCCTTATCCTGCTCATGATGGTTTTTGTTACAGGTCACTTTCCATGCAAGGCCATAACAAAAATTATGCAGCTTCCGACAGAAGACGGGTATGAGGATTTTTGTGTTTCTCTTTATCCTAGTAAATAAATATACATTTGCTCTGACCTGCTTCTCTCTTGTTAGACCTCCTTTTCTGCTGTTCAGTGGAGGGATGCCCAGAGCCAGTTATGGAGACAGACACTGCATCACAGTAATTCACAGTAAAACGCATGTGGCATTGGACTTTACATCAAGGATTATAGACTTCTTTGTGGTCACAGATGGACCTCAAAACACAGGTGAGGAGAAAAGGCTTCCGTCATTCATACAGTCCACACTCTTTTTCTCTGATATCTTTCTTGATTAAGCTTAGAAGCACTATCCGATTTTGGTGATTTTAAAAACTTAAACTGAACTATTCCTTCACTTCAATGAGTTTAGAAGAGCTTTTCACAATCATGCTAACTTGTGCGGAAAACAATAACAAGTGCAATTGCTGCGTTGTGAGGAACATTGTTATTTATTTATATATTTTTAGTCGGTTATACAAGGCAAAGACTGTTACAATTAGTTAAAAAGATGTTTATCTTATATATTTTCACCATTCATAAGTATTACTTGATGGATCGCTTAAGCAGTTTATTCTTATCTGTTAAAAAAAAAAAAAAAAAAAGAATATTCTTATTTCTAGTTATTTGATCAAAGTTTAAAATGTCACTTTTGCAGTGCATCCTGTTATTATCAACATATTTTTCACATTTTCTCACACACTATTTCCTCATTAGAGTAAAGCTTTCATTTTTCTTTACAGCAATTGATATCAAACTAAATAAAGCAAATATTAGAAAAACTTGTCAAACGCACTTTAAGCCACGTTAAAGACTAAAGTGAGCTGCCTATATATATATATATATATATATATATATATATATTATATATATATATATATAATATATATATATATATATATATATATATATATATATATATATATACTATATATACTATATATACATATATACACTATATACACTTCTAGTGTTGAACAAGTGTTAATTTAACATTTTTAGGCCAATTATTTTATTAATTACTTAAAGGCCTAAACTGATGACCCATATGCACTTTAACAAACACCTGATTTCTCTCCTAAGAGCTGACATTCTCTTCTCTACTCTCACTACACATTAACTTATTAATCAGTTGTTTGACCTGACGTCAGTGGGCTGAAGTGATATCTGACTGGAGTTCACTTCTTGTAAAGGATATAAAACATATTAACTACCAGTAGTAGGTAAAATGTACTTAAATCGTTTGCCACTGAGTATGTCCTGTGTTCGCAAGATTTGATCTTTTTTTCCCCATTGAGTTAATGGCAATTACTGTATTTATGTACAAAGGTCATAGACACATGAATAGTCTTAATACTGATAATACTAGTAGAAAGGCTTCAGAGTTGTCATCTGGACAGCTTATTTAAAGATTGAGACGTTTCGACTCTCATCTCAAAGTCATTTTCAGACTTTCAGATGGGAGTCGAAACCTCTCAATCTTCAAATACCATGTCCAGACGACCACTTTGAAGCCTTTCTTCCATGCATCACCCCGGGACGAATGAGGGATTACACAGACTAGTTCTAATACTGTATTCCCCAAATCATTAACATGAGTAAATGTATGTGTAGGTGACCCCAGTGCTGTTGTGGTCCTGGTGGAGGAGGAGCTGGTGGTCATTGACCTGCAGACAGAAGGTTGGCCCGTTATACAGACTCCATACCTGGTCCCTCTGCACAGCTCAGCTATCACCTGCTCGCACCATGTCTCCTCCATCCCCATCAAGCTGTGGGAACGCATTAGTGCAGCGGGAGATCTGCAGCACACCCACTACTCCAAAAAGGTGAGGAACAAAAAATAGGACCAGAAAAACACTGATTTATATATTTCATGGGTTGTGATTCTCAAAATAATAAAAAAAAAAGAAAATCTCAAGTACTTCTAAGCAAGTGTTTGTTGTCAGGTGTTACTATTTTATATTTTTGCTATAATGAAATTAATGTAAAAAAAATTCAAATGTACCACATTTTTTATGTTCATTAATAACAATAATATTTATGTTTATATTCTTTTAAGTTCTGAAGTCATTCAAATACCATTGATTAAAATTTACCACAAGTGACATTTTACCTAAAAAAAATCTTTTTTTTGTTGTTATCTTTTTGTAAATTCTGCAACCATTCAAATTTTCATCCCAACAGAGATCGTTTGTACCCTTGTTGAGAAACATTAATGTAAGCCAAGCATAAACCGGTCTGGATTAAAGTTTGAACTGTTGATTCCAGAACTTTTTCCAGCAATGTTTGAGAACTGT
Source organism: Mugilogobius chulae (assembly GCA_038363315.1). Lineage (NCBI taxonomy): Eukaryota > Metazoa > Chordata > Actinopteri > Gobiiformes > Gobiidae > Mugilogobius > Mugilogobius chulae. The sequence goes on along the minus strand of CM076401.1, from coordinate 30,924,708 downwards.
CTTTCCACATGAATACAGATTAAAGGTTGAATATAATTCAATATACTGCGCCGGTAAACAGAAGAAAATATTTTTTTCACCGCAGCATCACGAAAGGGAAGGACTATTTAGCTGTGCAACCAACATTTTGGTCAAATGTAACAATATCTACTTTGTGGACTTTAAGGCCAGCAAATTAAGGTCAATTTTGTCACTCATGGAGTAATATTAGACCCTGCCCTCAATCTGAGATTGTGACTTAATCAATTGAACGTGAACCCAATTTATTGAATTAATTTGTTTGTCCAAGCCTAAAATTGACCAAAGTACGCTACATCATGACCTACATAAGTTAAAACAACCAGACTTGTTTTTATAGCTTTACTAAACCTTAACTTTCATGGAAAGCTTTTCAAGTGGCCATTCTGAATATTTGGGGTGCACTTTCAACTGCTCTGAGTTGTTTTCTGTTGTTGTTTGCGTTAGTGTTAATTTATCTGTCTCATTCACTTTTTCAGCCTTGGCCCTTAACTGGAGGTCAAAGCCATGCTGCAGACCCCCCTCAGAGAGACCTGCTCCTCACAGGGTGAGTACACAGCCCCACTAAAGACAGACTGCTTAAGTTCCTCAATTGACACTTTTATGTTTATGTGTAGGCACGAGGATGGGACTGTGCGTTTCTGGGATGCCTCGGGGGTGTGCCTCTACCCTCTTTATAAGCTAAGTACTTCCATAGCATTCGACACAGATGCGGACCCCAATGACAACATGAACCAAAGCAGTGAAGGAGAGTGGCCTCCTTTCAGGAAGGTACAGCTTTTTTAAATTTTACTTGAAAAAATTCAAATGTCTAAATAGTTAGTGTTTTTTGTTTTCTCATTTTGTCATTCTTAATCAGGTGGGCTGCTTTGATCCATACAGTGATGATCCTCGGCTGGGCATCCAAAAGATACATTTGTGTAAATATAGTGGTTATCTAATTGTGGCCGGAACAGCTGGACAGGTGACAAACTTGCTTAATTAAAGTACAAAGTCATATCAAACCAAATGATGAAAAGAACATGATCATTTATGAGTGTGTTGTTATCTAGATCCTTGTGATGGAGCTGAATGATGAAGCTGCTGAGCAGACTGTCGAGGCCAAAGTCGTGGACCTGCTCCAAGGTCAAGAGGGATTTCGCTGGAAGGTATTGGAGGCATCATGTTTTAGTCTTTTAAACTTCTAGTTAGAACAAGCCAGTGGATCTTTTCAGTCATTGCCAGTGCACGTTAAGCACAGATTTACACAAACATTTCGGATTGCTAGTCAAAATTTCATATTGACAAGGTTTGTTTCCTTTATGTATATTTCAGGGCCACACTCGGCTTGATGTTCGTGAGGAGCCTGTGTTGTTCCCTCCTGGTTTTCAGCCTTTCGCTTTGGTCCAGTGTCAGCCTCCTGCAGTCGTCACTGCCCTCAACCTTCACTCAGAATGGAAACTTGTCGCTTTTGGCACCAGCCATGGATTTGGATTATTTGATTATCAACAAAAGAATAGTGTTTTTGTCAAGTAAGCACATTTTTCCATAGTGAAATATATGTGTATATATATTTATGTGAATAATTTATGATAAGCATTGGGGTCATAAAATTACTGAAAACAAAGAAATATCACTCCTCTAACAAGGCTGCAAATTTTTATAGGTGCACCTTAAACCCCAGCGATCAGCTGGCCTTGGAGGGTCCATTGTCCAGAGTCAAGAGTATCAAAAAGTCTCTTCGTCAGTCTTTCAGAAGAATTCGGCGCAGTCGAGTGTCTCTTCGCAAACATCATGTCAACAATGCTGCAAAGGTAAACATTTGAAATTGTAAATATATAATTTTCACATGACAAAAGTCAAGTCAGCATTTCTGCCAAACTTTATAATACTACATACATGGTGCTTGTGTTATAGCTGCATGAAGCCAATGCTCGTCTAGAGGCGGAGCTGGCAGAGATGGAGCTGGCTCCTGTTCAGAGAAAGATTGAGGCGCGCTCTTCAGATGACTCTTTCACTGGCCTGGTCAGAACACTCTACTTTGCTGACACCTTTCTATCGGACAGTGAGTGCTAAAATGTTAAGTGCTAATAACATTATGTTTGTGCAGTGTTGAACTTGTGACATGTCCTCCCCAGGTTCTCACAACACTCCCTCGTTGTGGGCGGGGACCAATGGAGGTTGTGTGTTTGCTTATATGCTGCGTATTCCTCCTGTGGAGCGCCGTGCAGATGAACCCGTCACAGCACAACCAGGTCAGGGGAATTTTTGAGGTGTTTTTAAACTTCTCTACAGATTTGTGACAGTTCTGTTTAAATCACTTCAGCAAAAGAGATTCAGCTGATGCACCGAGCACCTGTGGTTGGCATTGTAGTGTTGGATGGACATGGCATGCCTCTGCCTGAGCCCCTGGAGGTGGCCCATGACCTCGCCCGCTCTCCAGATATGCAGGGCTCACACCATGTACTAGTGGTTTCAGAGGAACAATTTAAGGTCAGGAGGTTTTCACTTTTTGTACTGCAAATAAATACACATTTTCATAATCAGCAATTTCATTATAAAATGTTTATAATAAAATTCTGCTATTTTTTTTTTCACCCAGATTTTTACCCTGCCAAAAGTTAGTGCTAAGATGAAATTGAAGCTCACTGCTGTGGATGGATCTCGAGTGCGAAAAGTTGGGGTGGCCTCATTTGGCAGTAATCGAACAGAGGACTACAGCGAGAGTGACCTAATTTTTCTGACCAATCAAGGAGACGTACACGTGGTCTCACTGCCTTCACTCAAAATGCAAGTGCACTACCCCTGCATCCGCAAAGAGGATGTGAGCGGAATCGCATCATGTGTCTTCACTAAACACGGACAGGGTAACATTTTCGGACTTGCTGACTTTCTGTTTTTCAAATATACACTTAGTGTAACAGTGTGTTATTGCAGGCTTTTATCTAATTTCTCCGTCTGAGTTTGAGCGCTTCTCTTTGTCCACGCGGTCTCTGGTGGAGCTGCGTTGTCTGGTCGAGGCCCCTCTTCACAAGCGCTCTCAGACTGATGCTGCTAATACTGTTCACAGGTGTGTACAAGGCAACAGTGTTATTCTTTCACAACACCCTTTAACATGGTATCAATTAACCCTTTTACATAGCTTCAATTAATCCATCTTTGTGATTTGTAGGACTTCTGAGAAAGACAGTGATGATGCAGGTGAGTCCAAAGCATGCCCCTAATACATTATTTAATGTTTTGGTAACACACATTTTATCATGTATCAGTGTAAAAGTCTATACCAAAAATATGAATGTACTATTTGTGTTGTAGAGATCGCAGCGCGACGTGTGATGGAACATGCTTTGCTTAATGATGAGAGTGAGTACTGTTGTGTGAAATTATTTAAATAAAAAAATCCTCTTTGTGAAATTGGTTTATATATGTTGTAGAAGTACTACAGGAGATCCAAAAGTCACTGGAAGGGGGTTCGTTGTAAGTATTTATTACAGAAGTAAAAATATTCTAACTTGAACTGAACATTTAAGACTTAATTTCACTTCTCCTCATGGTGCAGGTTACTAGAGAATAATTTATAGACTGCTGTTGCTTAATGGATGTGTAAAAGAGGTAACTTCATCATGACACATTTGAAACCGTTTAATTCTTGTAAAAAACACCTATTTTTAAATTCACTTTGCAGTTTAACCTGTGAACGACCACTATTGACCCTGACCTCATATTAAAAGCACACATTTCCCCTGATGGAGAGAAGTATATTGCGTCTACTGGAGGAGAAACTTGTGCCTAAAGACCAGCCACTGTATACAGCTTACCAAAGCACATATGTACATCACGTGACCACAGCCATAATGCTTTTAAATAGGACTTGGGTGGTAATGTAGTGGGGTCAGGATGTGCCTCTTTTTTAATCTCTTGAAGTAGACCATTTTAAATTAATTATGAAGAATAAGAAAAAAAAAACATCTGAAAGATTCTTAGATTTTGTAAACTAATCCTGTAAAATATAGGACTTTTTTATTTTCATAATTTAATTTTGTTTGGAGAGTTTGATCCACTGTGAAATCTTTTGTAAATTCAAATCACTTTTTTAACGGTTGATCATTTTAAGTTTTTATCTTTTTAGCAGTATTTTATCTTTACTTCATTTTCATCCCAAAATCATTTATGCAATACCACATAATTGCAACTTTTTATGCAATATTTTATATGAAAGGTATGATTTTGATTTATTGTTCTTACAACAATTTTCTGGTGCATCTTGAATCTTTCACTGCAGTTTTCAAGTAGTGTACTACTACTGTACTGACTTTCCGTCCTCTAAACTAAATCACACTAATGTAAAGGTACTGCTACTGCTTTGAATAGGAATTGTCTGTAAACATTTGTAACATGAGCAAATTTTATGTAATTTAGTTTGTAAATGTAAGATATTAGTCAAATCTTTTAATGTATGAATGCACTACTGTTTGTTTGAGTGCTGTTGGATGGGAGGTGGCTGTTGCTGCTATAGGGCACATTTTGGTACTGTCTCACAATGCTGGGTTTTAGTATCTGCTTTAGAATATATTTTTGTAGATTGTAAACTCTTAATTTTCTAATTTGTATTTTACACTACAATTTGTTGATCGTAATTAAAACTTGTTTATCTGTAAATGTTTGTGTTTGATTTATTTAGACCTATTTTTATTCAACCATGTTGATATAGGTCACAACTTTCCAAAGAAATACTTCATAGTGTGTGTAGGCTACTGTAGCCTATTTTGTGCTGGTTGGTAGAAAAGATTGCTTTAAAGGTGCACAGTGACATTTTTCCAGTCACTTTTTCTCCAATGATATTATTTTGCTTTTGCCTATAATGTTACATCTGTACAGTAACCATTCTAGGCAATGGACTGTTTTTATCCTACTGTTGCAAACCTAAAATTTATGGAGAAACCGCAAATTAGCTACATACAATTTTAGAAGAAGGACTGACCACTTTTTCTTTAATCGCATAGAAGCCTAATAGGAAAAACAAAAATAATGAATGTGAGCATATTTTATATGTGTAGCCTACAACAAAGTCAAAGCTAGAATTTTAAAATGTGGCCCTCAACACTGACTTTGATCATTTTGGCCCCAGCTCCATTTCAGATTGAGACCATAGACTAGCCTATCAGAGACCTCTGATGTTCCCGCGCCAAATAGCCTTGTCAAAAACCAACACCTGTTGCATTACATTTACGCTCATCTATGTTATGAAACATCGTCACACAGTTTATAGCCTGTTTTACAAAATCAAGGTCTATTTCTGAAATCTGGATAAGGTTGGTGTTATGTTGGCTAATTTGGTTAAGATTAGGACTTTTGAAACGGGTATGCTGATGATGTGTGTGTTAATTCAAGCACAAACCTTTGGGACTCTACAGTGGTGAGTAGCCATTTGGCAAACCATTGTCTGACAAAAAAATTATTATTAGCTCCTTGCCCTCTATGGCAGCGAAGATAATTTCATTGTTTGCCATAATAACCCTAATTGTCATGCTGAAAAAGGGGGTTTTCATTAGGTTCAGTTAAAGGCAAGTAATGTGGGTCATTTCCAGTCAAGTGGATAAAGAGAGTATCTGTTATCACTTATCCTGCCAAGACCTTTAATCATCTATTATGGAATGAGATGCTTTGTCTGCTAAAGGCCTGGAGCTGTTATGACTTGGCTGAAACCAGATCTATGCCTTCTCCAAGTAAAGCTGTTTATATGTCCTTTACTCGTTAGACTTGGGATTTGAAATCAGTTTTAAAAATGTCTAGCCTATTTACTACACATTAAGTTGGTGTTGTCCAGCTATTGAAGGCTAAACTTAATAAGACAAGCCTAAATGCATAATAAGCTTTACAAGTCTTTTCAAACTCAGAGATCAGAGCGATCAAGACTAGAATCAATACCTGCGCATTTAGGGTCGTGCAGATAATTTCAGGAGAAGAGTCTCAAACTGTGACAAAAATGCATGTCAATCCAATGAAATTATTTACCTCAAAAAACAACTAAATTGTGAAAAAGCAGCTACAGTGTGGTAGCCTATAAACAACTATAACTATGCTCAATAGGCTATTGTGTTTTAGACCTATCATGTAAAAAGAGATATGCAAACTGAACTATTAAACTAATTTTATCAGGTGCCTTGAATTTGAAATTAAAAAAAAAAAAGAAGAAGAATGAACTTGAAGGGCAAAATGAGAAGAGACCTGAGCACCTTAGTACCTCCTTTTCATGTCTTTTTCACAATTTGGACAAATGTGAACAATATCTTTAGGTTTTTGATTAGAAATAATGTAACATTTGATGTACAGTTTACATCCAAATAATTTTGTAGCAAATCTACTCAAAACTTTAATGATTAAAGTATATGTGTTTTGACTTATTTTTCTCTGTTTATTGTTTTCACTTACACAGAGTCTGTATATTAGATTTTACAGTAAGAACAGTTATACGTCTTGGGGCCAAACACAGAGTAGAAGTTTCCTCCTTTGCCTCCATCAACAGCTTTTGTCCTCACTTGGGCTGGTGCCTCTCACCTTTCACTGCAAGCATTCAGCAGCTGCCCATGCGAACCACCACAATTTACTAAATTATTCAAAAAGCACTTTGTGTTTGTATGAACTTGTGCATTCATACGTGACACTGGCTTTGGGTAAGGAGGTCATTGTATATCCATAAACCTTGTACACGCTGGAGATGCAGCAGTGTTGTGTAAGATGGGAAGGTATCATTGTAGAAGGCTGTCAGCTCTCATTCTAAACCCAGTTGATATCATTGACAGCAGGACTTAAAGACCAGTCAGGGCACTTTGTGGCCCCCAGCTTTGCCGGGATTTCACTTGAGAGGCCAGGTAAGCCACACCGATACACTTCTAACCACTTTGCCCCCAGGGTCTTCTACATGTAGGCCAAGATATTGTTTCTCTGCTGCTTGTTTAGACAGACTTAACAGTGATTTTAGTTATTATTTTTTTCCCAATTAAATAGGCCTACCTGTTTCCAGTTTCCTCTCACTTTCCAAAACTTTTCAGCCTTAGAACATTAGCTTAGCTGTTGCATATTTGGCTTGAGATTGAAAATGAATGGGAAGAATTTGATATGTTGTATGTATGTATCTCTCTCTCTCTCTATTGCTCACTCTCCCTTATTTTATTTTATTTTAGGAAGTAAGAAATCCTCCTGGTAAGTCTGCAAATATGGTTCATGCCTCTAAGCGGAAATCTGAAACAGTAGTAAAAGAAGCCAAAAATGTGAGACCAAAAGAAAAAAAGACTCTGCCAAAAACTGGTGAAATTAAAAGGGGGCACAAGAAAGAGGAAGTTAAAAAAGGACAATCCAAACAAATTGGCAAACCCACAGAGAAAGGAAACAGCAACAAGAGCAAAACCACTGTGAGATTAGCTGCAAAGTCCAAGGGGTCCAGCCAAAAGCCCTCCACAAAAGTAGTAAACAAAAGGAGGGACAAAGAATCTGAAGATGAGGCATCGGAGAGCACTGAAGGAAGCTCAGAGGAGGCCACTGAATCGGATCATGAGAAGCAGCAGGAGGAGGAGCACAGCAGTGAGAAAGAGAGATCTAGCAGTGATGAGAACGGGCACGAGTTTGAATCAAAAACTGACTCAGATCATTCTGCCAACGAGTCTGAAGAGGAAAAATTCCCAGAACCTTTAAAAGAACCAGAAAACCAGGATCTTGGAAAGAGTGCGGAGTCTGAAAGCACTGAAGGAAGTGATGAAGAACTAGCCAAGAAGCCTGTAAGATCACGCAGAAAGCCAAGCAAACTACAGTTTCAAAGCCTGCGCAAACACGAGGCAAGAAGATGCTTAGGAGAACCAAGGCAGGCAAGGAAGCAGAGAAACAAGAGAAGCGCTTAGCCAAAATAGAAAAGCAAAGACTGGAGAAGGAGGCCAAGCAGAAAGCAAAAGAAGAGAAGAAAAACCAAAAAATTCTTAAAAAGCAAGAAAAATCCAAAAGCAAAAAACAGGATGGTGGGAATTTGTCAAAAGCATCTCAACCCACAAAGAAGATTGTAGAGGAGGATACAACAGATAACGCCAGCGAAGAAGAAGAGGATGTGCTGGAACCAAGTTTGTCCACAGCCATAAAGGCTCAAGACCGAGTGATGCTGCTGAAAAACAAAAGCAAAAACTTACAAGCGATGCTGGAGTCTGAAGAGAAAGACAAACATCAAAAAGAGGGTTGTCCAGATGAGAGCTTACTCCCGAAGAAGGCTCAGATGAAGGCACTGCAGAATAAGATGCTGAGCAAGTCCAAGCTGGGGAAAGAACTGACACAAGCTAAAGGAGCAGAAGGAGACAATGAAACAAGCAAAATCACAAAATCAATAATAACAGGAAAAAAGGGCATGACAACTCTTCATAAAATGTCCGGTTGGATTCAGAAAAAAATGCACAAAGGTTGCAATTTGAGGAAAAAGATTTCAGTTTGGGCGAAAGCTATTGGGTTGTCTCGCTGGCTGTCAGTTCAAGCTGGAAAACGAAAGCAGAGTACTAATAAGCCAAAAAGTAACTTGTTCAAGCACAGAATGGCTGTCAAAGTTGCAGGTAAAACAACTTTTGCCAGTAGGAAAAAGAACATTTCTGAGGCAGTGAAAGAAGACCAAACAGTTATAGAAACAGAAGTAGAGGAGAATGCCACTTCATCAGGAGACAAAGAACTCGATGCTAAATTTGCAGTTGTTTTGCCAAGAATGAATAAAATCAACAAAGCAAAACTCAACAGCACTGAGAAACCATCAACAACATCAGAGTCTAATGAAGGTGCTTCCATCAATAGAGAGCCCAAGCCTCCAAAACCAGGTGCACGGCTTGTTCTCCCCGTCAAACCCGACCTCTCACTTCTGAAATCCATGAGGTCTCTGCCAGCAGGTTTGCGTGCTGGAGAGGATGAAACAGAAAGAGAATTTCAACATGAGTCAGCAGAGATATCAGAGGTTAATGATAACGCTGTGAAAAGAGTGGCTCTGACAAACTTGAAGGACAGTGGTATATACAGTCCACCAGAGCAAAGATGGGTCCTTCTTCTAGTACCATGACTACAAGGAATGTTGAAGCTGCTCCAACTCAACCCAATTCCGAAAAAGAGTCTACTCCACACATTCAAGCAAATCAGGCAGGACTGAGAGTTGCAAATGTGCGATCTTTGTATGAAGAGGAGACGGACAGAGAAGTGGCTGAGCTTATGGGCAACAGAGGACTGTTCACTGTCGTCCAACCAGACATGCATTGGGCAGAAAACCCCTGCATGAGTGGAGATCCTCAGGTATAAGGGCATGCTTTATTATTATGTTATTATGCACCATGTAACATTGCTGGGGAATTACAGTGCTTAGATAGAGATCATGATGGTACAAGTGGTCCATGTTTGAATATATTTTATTTCATGTAATTTTTGGAGCATAAAAGTCACTTGCTGCTCCTACTGATCAAAGCATTGCATATAGATTAATAACTTATCTGCAACCAGCTTCAAGTATTATTATACCCCCATCAGTCTAATGTTTTAGACTGATGGGGGGTCAAATACTTTTTGGTGGAAAACACAAAGTTTACTAATTTATAACTAAAAAAGTTAGCTACCCCAACTTGAAGACATAGGGCTGTTGTCGACCAAAGAAATTCTTGATATCTCCCTAAAAAGGGGAGTGACAAAGATCTGAACCTAAAAAGTATCTTACTGATCTGCCCCCGTCAGTGCTCGAAAAGACTAAAAATGCAATAGAGTTCATGCAAAAACAACCATTTATACAAAAATAAATAGAAAACTGTGTATTCATTTCTAAGAAGGCAGGTTGTTCCCAAATCTACAGATGGTTAAATCTTTTTGTTGCTGTTTAATGAACGTCCTTATAATCTAGATAAAATACTTAGTCAAATACAAATACAAATTTTGGTAGACCACAACTTTATTGTCTGATTTATCGACTAAATGACATATATGGAGACAAGCTGGTGGTGGACACTCTACCTGAACCTTAAGATTGTGTGAAGTACAATGTATTTTACAATGAAATTACAATTCCTTCATTTTAGAACTGGTTGCGGGCTGAGAATCTGCTGCCTCACCAGACTGTGGAGAAACTGGCTCGATGGACAGTTTACGATGACGAGCGACAGGCAAAGATGGCTGTCACCGACAAAAGCAGGGGCCTGTGGGAATCTGAAGACCCCACTCAAGAAATGCTGGAGCACCGACTGTTCAGCACACAGGTAGATTGTTGTCTTAATTTACTTTATGATATGGATAAATAACCTTGATTCAATGTTATGGATACATTACTGTTTCAATAAGAGTAGTGTGTCCTAAAAACTAAATGTCTACGAATCTATATTTTCTGGTAATGTTTTTGTGTAATAAAGGTGGTGTTGCCAGGCAGTAACAGGCTTGTGGAGGTAGATGAGCTGGAGGATTTGTCCCAATTAGAGTTAGTATCCTATTAAAATAATGCAAGATTTCAAAAATTTACTTTAACCCGTACTATGATCCTTTTGGTTTCAGAGAAGTGAGTGAGAGCTCTGTGTTACTAAACCTGAGAAAGAGATTTCAACGAGACAGCATTTATGTAAGTTTGACCCTTATTGTTCATAGCTACTAATGCATATTCTATTTTTAAGATAAGATAAAGTATCCTTTATTTGTCCCACAATGGGGAAATTCCAGTGTTCCAACACACAGTTCAAGAACAGCAGGTCAATAGAAACAAAGCAAGCAAACAAGATAACATTTTTAAATCAGACTTAGCAAAAGAAATTTTTTCAAATAAGTTGCCTTTATATGATTTTAGCTTGTTCTTTTTTTATCATAGCTTATTTAGTATCATAGTTTTTTGTACACATTTTCCGACTGAGCCAAGTTCCTGTGAATTTTGCTACTGACAATGGTAATAAACTCTTTTCTTATTGTGAATTAGGTCCAAAAGAAAAGTTTTCAGACACACAAAATAAATGCTTTAGGAGTTTTACTGTTTTATCTCGTGATTTCTATGTAATTTTATTTTTGTTTCTTAAAGCTGAGATAGGCCAATAAAAATACATGCATTTTTTCTTGTGTACATTTTTAGACCTACATTGGAAACATGCTACTGTCCATTAACCCTTTCAAGCCTCTAAATATCTACACTGAGGAGCTGCGGCTGAGATACCAGGGCCAGGAGCAACACAGGAACCCTCCGTAAACACACAATGAGTCTTATCTCTGCAGTGGAAGTGCTGTTTCCTGTCTGTGAAATGCCTGCTCTTTGTCTCGTTGTAGTCACGTCTACGCTGTAGCAGATGCAGCTTATAAACAATCACAAGTTTGCTCACAAGAGCACTGCATCATTGTCAGGTATTCACTCGTATTTTTATTTTCCGTAAGCATGCATTGTAAGCAATACATGTTTGTTTGTTTTTTTTGTTTTGAGCATTTACATTTGGTTAAGATTCATTTTATTCCACAATTCTGTTCTAAATCTAAAACAACACAAGAGTAGAAACAGGAATATTTACTGCCTGCTGCTCAAAAGTATACAACATCAGCTTTTTTTTTTTTTAACTTCACTTTATTTTTTTGTCTACCACTTTTTTACACCACAGAAACAGTACACAATGGTGAAAAGAAGATGTACATATGGGCAAGAAAAAGAAGACAGTTGAATGAAGCAAATTTAAAAGACTATTAAGTGTATGTTTAATTTTCTAGTGGGCAGAGTGGATCCGGCAAGACTGAAGCTACCAAGCTGATTGTGCACTACCTCAGCTGCATGTATGAAGATGGAAATGGCACCTTACGACAGGTGAATTCAGCTTACTTAATAGACATTTCAAATTACATTTATCATTACATTATTACATATTATTAATTTGATTCTTTTTGCCCCCTCGTTTATGACACAAACAGCCCATGGAGGCCTTTCCTATCCTGGAAAGCTTTGGAAATGCCAAAACCATCCTCAACAATAACTCAAGTCGCTTTGGCAAGTACTTGCATATTCATATACTCCGGTGAGTAACCAAAATGACAGCTGCTCACTTGGACTAGCCCTAAGCCTTCTCCTGGTCTACAGTGGGTCTGTTGTTGGGACCTCTCTCTCCAAATATCTCCTGGAAAAGTCTAGAGTGGTTTTCCAGGTGAGACTGCTGGCTGCTATTAATTTAACCTATGCTTACATACTTTAACATGATTTTCATATAGGAATGTGTGATACTAACAGAAAATAGTATTTCAATGTTTTGTGCTGCATCATGTGCTTAAAATTTCATCATGTAACTTTTTAAAGGTACAAATTATCTGTCTGATCCCACTGAAATAGGAAGCTAAAACACTACTTTTTTACTACTATTCTTAAAATATAATGTAATAACAAAAATGTGTGATCTTAATATATAGAATGTGATGTTCTTCAAAAACCTTGCTGTGTATCTTATTCTAGTTGTGTGTGTGCACCAGGCCAGTGAAGAGAGGAACTTCCATGTTTTCTATGAGATGCTGGCTGGAATGAACGAGTATGACAAACAGGAGCTGTACCTGCAGGGAGCTGAAACATACTACTACCTCAACCAGGTGAGCAACAGAGAGGATGTGTAACGCCAAATACAGACACAGAGTTAATTAACATATCTACTTTCACCCCCTTTTTTTTCTTTTATTCTTTTTTAGAGGGTACTGCATTACACAGTTTTTAGTTCTTTCCTATTTCCTATCCCTCAAGTACAGAATATCTGAGACACACAAAGTCTCATTTGCTTACTCTAATCCAGGGGTGTCAAAACCTTTTTTTTTTTTTGAAATATGTACAGTGCAAAATGTCACTGATGACATTCTTGTAAACTATTACAAATTTGTCCTTGACATAGTATCATGAACCACTACACTTTAGTAAGGATGGAACAATTCCAGTGTTGCAACATACAGTTCAAGAACAGTAGGAGAATAGAATATCTGGTTGTACAGTACATGTACATATCAATCTTGATTGATAATTGGAAACCCCTGCTCTAATCTTTTATTATTAAGAATTTGTTCTTAATGTTATCTTTCTCAGGGTGGCGCTTGTGAGCTGAAGGGAAAACATGATAAACAAGACTTCCTCTTTTTGGTGCAGTGTTTTGAAACAATTGGTTTGCACCCAGATCAGATCAGTACAGTGTGGGCCATACTGTCATCTATTTTGCAGCTGGGCAACATCTGCTTCAGCTCCTACGAGGTCAGTGAAGCTATGTAAAGGAGAACCATTGACCTTTGAGCCCTGTCATACTGCAGATTTCCTAACAAGAGGTGTAGGTGTATGAATTAGATAACTGAATATTTTAAGTTGACATAGTTAACTAATTAGTTCAATTTGTAATATTTTATTATGTTGAAAATGGACATTCAATCAATTCATTTAGTCAGGTATAAATTAGTGGTACGGTGTTTAAATAGTTTAAACTATTACTTAGCATAATTGACACAATTTTTCAGCAGGAATACAAAGCCTTTTAGTTTTCATTAGCTTTGTTCAGTGTGTAACCAAATCTAACTTTCTGAATGATAAAATAAACTAAATTTGTCATAAATCACCAGAAAAAACTTCACATTTAGATTTATAGTTTTTGAATTACAGATTTAATTGAAACACAATTATATTTTGAGGCAAAATATAATTCTGATTCTGTACAATCTTGACACCTCTTGTTACGTCAGGCAGCAGCTGTTTTGCAGGTTAACAACTTGAAGAGATACAGATGATGTGCTGATGTGGAGCTTTGTTCTGCTCAGAGTGAGTCTTTTGAGGTGGCCCGGATCTTCAGCCAGTGCGAGGCCAGGAGAGTGGGTTCTCTGCTGCAGGTGTCCTCTGAGGCCCTCCAGACTGTGATCACACACAGAGTCACTGTCAGTACCACTCAAAAACATATAAGCCAACTCACAGTAATCAAATTATTACTGTTGTTCTATACAATGCTTTGATTGGTGGACTGAATAATAACACATACACATCCATCTACCTCACTCTATTTTAATTATTTATTTAGGGCATGATAAGTAAATGTAATTGAAAACGATCTCTGGAATAACGTAATATCATTGACACAAATGCTATGTACCATGAGTAAATAAATTGTGTAACATGCAGCAAAAGTCAGAATGCACTGACTTGATGATTTAGATTCACAAAGTAGTTGCACTGCAAGCATGTAATGCATAGAGATAAACATGTAAATATATTGCTTTTTTACATTTATGTTTTTGTGTATTTATGATACATACATCTTTTCTGTTTTATCAGGAAACCACTTATGACAGGATCTACTGCCCCCTGTCTGTGGAAAGTGCCATTGAATCAAGGCAAGTATACACAAAAACCTTTTACTACTTAAAAAGCTCATATATCTAATGTTTATTTTGTATATTTATTGTTGTAATTTTTCTTTTTTTCTGTAGAGATGCCATTGCCAAAGCCTTGTACTCAGTGCTCTTCCATTGGCTTCTCGAGCAGATCAATGATTGGCTTAGTCCTACGGAGATGGACAGCACAGTGGGCGTTGTGGACATTTATGGTTTTGAGGTTGGCTTTAAACCAGCATTTGTATGGTCATTGCATTGTGTTATGAGTAGTTTTACTACTCATAGTACTTTAACCATTTAGCAACTCTCTCTTTTAACTACTTTTGCTGATGCCAAAATTTAACAACATATTAGGAAGAATGAATGAATACATTAAAACATATACCGTTTGTTGGTTTGTTTTTCAAACTATTTGATAGATTTTGTTTTGGTATTGCACAGGACTTAGCAGTGAACAGCTTTGAGCAGCTTTGTATAAACTTTGCCAATGAACAACTTCAGCACTTTGTCAACAAAGCCGTCCTCACTCAGGAACAGGTCAGTGCTTATGATGAAATTGAATGAAATGTAAATTACTGTAAATTACTCCAAAATTTTTGGAGACGATAATGTGTATTTATTATTTGTGGGCTTTGATCCTTGCAGGAAGAGTACCGTGCTGAGCAGATTCAGTGGTACCCAATGGCTCTCAAAAACTCAGCTTCATGTGTAGACCTCATCTCATCTCGGCCTTATGGCATTCTCCGCATCCTGGACGATCAGACCTGCCTCCCCCAGGTAAGTGAGCACACGGGGTGTTTCTGGTCCCAATAAAACTCATCTAATGTTTGTTTTTTTTAGGCTACAGACCACACCTTCCTCCAAAAATGCCACTATCACCATGGGAACAACCCATTCTATGCCAAGCCCAAGAGCCCCATGCCCGTGTTCACGGTGTATCACTACGCCGGCGCTGTGACTTACCAGGTGAGCTCAAAATTCCATTGTGGGGATGCACAATGTTTTACTACTTTGAGAAATTAAACAGTTTTCTAAATGCGTCAAAAGTGGGAGAATTCATAACATTTATAATTCCTAAACTTGCTCTTCTGCAGGTTCAAAATTTCCTGAATAAGAACCACGATCAGTTTCGAACAGAAGTCCTGGAGCTTTTTGCCAAAAGTCGCTTGAATGTAAACAGTCATTTTTTTAAACCATAGCAGATCATTCAGTAAGACTGGTGAAAGAGACTCTGTCTACTTGTTCCAGATGGTGTCAGAACTTTTCAGGAAGGTCCATGAGGGGTACATCCAACAGCGAGAGTTGGGCTGGAGGGGCAAAGGCCTCCGCCAGCAGCCCGCCACAGCAGCCTCCCACTTTCTTCAGTCACTCAGTGAACTCACACAACGCCTCGAAAGGTAGTAAAATCACAACTACCAAAAGTAAATTTAAAGGCAAGATCAGCCCTTGTGTTGAACTATTCCTTATCTATTTTTATTGTAAAATGGCTGTGTGACATTTTATTGTGTTACAGATGCAAAACCACATTTATCCGTTGTCTCAAACCTAACTATGTGAAGGTCAATGTTCCTTAAATATACTAAAAACATGTACATTTTCTAAATGTATTGCTGTATTGATAAATTCAATCTCCAAATTCTAGCTTCCTGGCATATTTGACTTGAATTATGTGTCAGCTCAACTGAGACATGCTGGAGTTCTGGAAACTATCCACATCCGAAAAGAAGGCTATCCCGTGCGGATCCTATACTTCAATTTTATGCAGAGGTATAAAACTCAAACTGGGCTGGGGCTGAATTAATCTGAGTCAGGGTTGGGCCGCATTTTAAAATAAAAACCTTCTTATGTTATTCAAAAATCTCAATTATCTTAAAAAGGCATATTATGTCCACATTTATATTGTATTACATTATATTGTATTGTATTGTACAGACTTTTCTTTCAAGACATTTTTTTTTACAAATTGTATGCAATTTGCTGCATTCCAGTCCATTTCAGAGATTTTATAGTCACCTCTCAACAATAGAAGCCTTTATTTATCCATAGGCTTATTTTCGGCCCATGTGCACACCAGTTGGACTGCAGTGTATTGTTGAACCAGTAGATGAAAATAGTTACAACCTTTTATCAGCAGGCTACTATCCATAATAAGCAGAAATCATCCTGGGGGTCACATGAAATATTTCAGAACTCCGCATTTGGCCCCTGGGCCACCGGTTTTACACTCCTGCTCTCCATTCTACAGTAGCAAAATCAATGTGTGAGTCATGTTTATATAAAAATGTAGTGAGTAAAACTGGATTAATATTCACTGAAAATATTGCTATTGCAGACACAACAGAAGTATTGGTTATGGAGATGGTATATGATATAACAGTTATAAACTTACATTTTGCAGGACATGTGATGCTCTTTGGTGAATGTGTTATAGTGGTGCTGTGTTGTAGGTATGGTGTGTTGCTGAACCTGAAGGACAGCCAAGGCTCTGACAGGGAGCAAACTGTGGCTCTTCTGGACTCTAATGGAGCAGAAGCAGGACTATACCAGCTCGGACTTACCAAGGCAAAAACACTAACTGATCACAAGTTCTAAACTTTTGAGTTAAAACCACATGAAGATGGTTTGTGTACACAGGTGTTCTTGAAGGAGCGCCTGTACCAATTGCTAGAGGATAAATGGAGCAGCACACAGACCTGGGCAGCTATCACCATCCAGAGGAACATCAGAGGATTCTTGTGTCGGAGGAACTTTCGCTTCTTCAAACAGAAGGCCATAGTGATTCAGAGCCACATCCGTGGACACCAGGCCAGGTGCACTCTAGACACACAGAGCACAAATGTTATATAAATAAAAAATAGATATGCCAGTTTTTAGAGCACACTTGTGGTTATGGTTCATTGACTTTCTGTAACTGGATCAGAAGAGGGTTGCTGCTATCCTCAGGCTGTAATTTAATAACGGTTGATCTGACGCTGCCCCCTGTCCCATGCAGGAAGTACTACAAGAGGTTGAGGCAAACCATTACTCAGTTCTGGGCTGCAATAATGATCACCAGGAACACCATCAAGCACATCATTGGAGAAAGGTTTGAGTGACACACACAGATCCCACCCCTTTTGCGACTTAGGACCACCCACAGTTCTGGTTACTAAGCAATACAGTGTTTGATCCTTTTATTGAGCCATAACCTGAACCAACATCACATTATCCTTTAAGAAAAATGCAATTTGTAATACATTTAGATTGAGCAAAGTGTCTAATCTGCCTTGTGAAAGTTGTTTCTAAAAAAAATTTCTAAATAAAAAGAAAAAGAAAAACATGCTGCAGAATGCATACAAGTAAGGGTCGGGAAACATATTTTATACATTTTTTTCTGTTCTCAGATTTTCATTATTACCTGCTTTTTCCACCATCTACAACTGTTAAATTACTAATATCACTATTATATTGTCCATACTATCATGCTTATGTCACACAATTATTTCTACTTCTGTGTTATTACTGACCGTAAACATACTCTTATCTCACCTGACGCATGCGTCTCATACACACCTTTCCACTGTCCTGGACTTCAACCCCTCTTAAGTGAAACTTGAGGCAGTGTATCTTTCTTCCACCTCCGGAGCCACTCTGACCCTGTAGCTGCTCTGCTCTGACAGGTAGGCCGCCTGGTTCACTCGCTCCATTTCTTATCTGAAAATTACTTCCATTATGGCTTTAAAGGATCTGACACAGTTTAAATAATACAAACCGGTAAGAAAGGTCAGTGTCAGGTGGCAGGCTGCTAATTTATCGTAAACATCCTAGTGGAGACACATTTTTAAAACCACACAAAATGATGTGTTTTGATGTATGTTCTGATGTAATGCATGATATGATTACCTGCTGTCTTTGTGCTTTGAGAACATAATTTTGGTTATTTCTGGCATACTGTAATTAGACAATAAAAAAATACTTAACCTTTAAAAGTTGGTTAAAGTTACAATATTACTACAATATTTCTTTATTTTTATTCAAAATTACAAGCTTCAGAAGAAAAGACATTCCCTGGACTTTAGGGAAAATCTAGCATCTAAAATAAGTTATATACTTTATTTTTGCTATATTATACTAGTGGGTAGACCAGAAGTTGGCAGTGAACCGATTTAATTTTTTTTTTTTTTCAAATGAATGTCATGTAAACAAAATTATACTTTGTACTTCCTTGACTAGGTTTAAGACGAATTAATGACATCTGACAGAATAACGAGGATTTGTTAATTTTGTCAGTAAAAACAAGCTTTCGATTTCCTCAAAAGCGATTTCAGGATTACAATGAAAAAAAAAAAAAAAAAAACTACAATAGGACAAAGACGTGCGTAATGAAATCTTTGTTTGCGATAGTATGAATTGAGATGACTCCTATGTTGTAAAGCCTGTGATAAACAGATAGTGTTGGACTTTTGGAGCCATTGATGGGGCGGGCCTTGCTGAGGGTGTGGGCTATTTAACAGCAGCACCTCTAAGAATAACTCAAATGTGAACTTAAGACAAATGAAATCATCAGCGCCGACAGAGCAGATAGTTCAGCCTGGCCCTCCAGTTCCCTAATTTCTATTTCCAGGTCTTTCGGTTGACTTAATCTGTATTTTCAGGACTTTCATGAGAAGAAAAAAACAAAGACTGTGACAAAGACAAAGTCTCTCCTCCCAAGTATGGTAAGTGAGAATATTTTACCCTGGACCTTTTCATCGAAAGGTAGTATTAGGTCAGGTATGGGCAATTATACAGTATTTACCTGTGGGTCATATTCAAACCCAGACAGTGGTATAAATTATTGCTTATTGTACGGCATATGCTATTTCAGCCATTTTTTGTGATAAATAAGAAGACAACAAGCAATGACACATGCTCCATAGCCATGGCAATGACTCTCAAAAATTTTCTTGCATTGCACATGTTTTTTTAATACCCATGTATAGCTTCCTGAAAGTGTTGTTCTGTTGTTCTGCAGGATGTGGGGATGTTGGAAATCCCAGCCGAGCTCTCTGCCAGGCTACAGGCAGGAGCAGGTTAATATTTATATAATATCAGAGAGTTCATTGTATATTATTTTACTATCACTCACATCATGTTTACATCTGTTTGTACAGGACGGCAGCAAGGGTCAGAGGTCAAGTCTGCGGCCTCACCACAGGTCAGGTCTGAACACAAACTCAGCCTCCCTCCTGACATCGACAGATATCCATTTTCTCGATATGCCAAGACCTTATTAAAGGTGAGCATGAGAAAGTTGATTATCACTTTTCTGTTGCCAGTTTTATGTTATATTCTGCGTTAGTTTTTTGAATTATTATGTAATGTTGGTAATATGCACTCTTTTTTGGAAATGTGAAAACACAGAGCTCTTAGCAGTGTACTTCTAAAACAAATTGATTTCTTTTGTTGTGTGGTCTGTTAGGACACATGGTGCCAGCCTCAGGGCCACCCTCTCCAGCGACCCCTCACCCCTCTGGAGATGGACGATGCCAGAAGTGCCCTGGACCTGAACAAACTGGTGCAGGAGTCAACACAATATCATTTCACTGTCCTCTTGTCCTCTGTATTTATTTTTTCTCTTTTTTTTTAGATCCTCAGGTTCACAGGTGAGCAGGACCTTAACCCCTGGCAGGAGCAGGTGTTAGGAAACTTCATTATGGAGAAGTGCCAGAGTCGCCCAGCTTTACGGGATGAGATCTTGACTCAGCTTGTATACCATACATGGGGGCAAAAGGATGAGCAAAGAGGGCTTAGGGGCTGGCTGCTCTTGGCCTGCTGCCTCAGTGCTTTCACACCTTCACCAGTGCTGGACAGGCCTTTGCTCAAGTGTGTGCTACCTGCACATATGTGCTTTTAGGCAAATGGATAATTATTTGAGATAATTTATTGACTTTCCCACTTCAGGTATGTCTCTGATCAGGCCCCAGATCGATACTGTTCTCTGTGCCAACATAAACTGCTGACCGCCCTTCAGCATCCACCTCCCACTGCCAGAATCTACCCCCCAACACAGCTTGAATGGACCTGCAACCAGAAGAGAAGTGGCATGCTGCTGGAAGTCCACACTTTCAATGGTTGGTCCTTAGATCCACAACAATAGCATTATGTAAAAAGTTCCTGTTTTTTCATATGCAATCATGCCTCCAGATGAGAAACTGACTGCAGAAGTGGAATCCTGGACCACAGGGGAGCAGCTGGCTTCATGGCTCCTCCATTTCAGGTCAGCTAAGACATTCCTCATTACTGCCAGAAGATTGTGCACACTTATGGAAAGTTTTCTGGTTAAATTGCATTTAGCTTGGAAACACATATAAAAGAACATTCTGTTAATGCTGTACTTCCAAGAAACACTATGTTAAAATACAATAAAGTATACTCTTTGAAGCCAAAATTGTGAACATTTTACACTTTTTAGCTGATCATAAAATATAAATTTAGACACATAAAGGTTAGAATCTCATTTTCTGTGCATTCAATCTTGTGTCTCGTTTTGTCAATATTGTGTCTTGTCCCACCCCAGTCTCAATATCTCAAAACACTGATGCTAGAGTGTTCTCTGTCATTTCCAAACCTAATTTTCTCCTGTGTGTCCTTCAGAGGGGTGACAGAAGCTCTGCAAGGCTGGTCAGTCTCACTCTTTGCAGATGAAGGTTGGACAGATCTGGCAGGCTCAGATTTTGTCATGGATCTTCTGGCTGGAGCAGAGGCGGAAGTGCCACTCCCCCCTGGGACACCCTCGTCAATGCAATCAGACTATCTGTTCACCCACGGAAACAGGTGCTGTGCTCATTATTATTCATTGACATTATTCACATTATTCTTGAAAAATTAAGTTTAGTGAACTGCATTTTTGTTTAATGGAAAAATAATGAATGCCGAGAAAACAATTTTACATTATGAATTATAAGTTAAAGTGACGCAAAACCCTCAAAATCTGCCAACAACCAATTTTCAAACAGAGGTGGTGATTTGGACAGCACTGGAAAACTAAGCTTGAGAGACAGAGACAGAGTCTGAAGATAAAAGGCAGACTATGATTGGTTCAGCGAAAGAACCCTATACTATGAAGTTCTGGGTTAAACCTGGTCTGCTGATTCTTCAAAACTGGATCACTTGGACCAGCATAAGTTCCCCTGACTAATCAGAGACGAGAATTCAGAATTTTGTGAAGAAAGCGAGAGAACAAAGATTATATATATAAAACAGAACTCTAGCGTAACTTCTCTGTCTATGATTGCTCCACTTGAAGCTGCAGTGTGTTTCCTTTGGGTTACATTTTAAATAATAACTCCCTTCCTTGTATCGAAAGCCCGCCCCCTGCTCTGTAAACACGCACGGCTTCATTGAGAAAATCCAGGGTTAACAGATCTTGTGAACTTGTTTCGCAGTACAATTTATCCTTATCTCATGTCTGGGACACTTATCCAGGATAAATTTTGCAACGTTTTTAGTACAGGGCTCAGATGTTAGTGACCAGACACACTTGGTTACAATCAGTGCAGTCCACATTAGTTCGTCATCGTTATACATCAATTTCATGCCATACTGTGGATTTAGCTACAGTAACAAGATTTCCATAGAAACAAAGAAGAGGACTCTCTCCTTTTGGAGGAGAATCAATTTTAGGGAGTCACAAGCCAGCTCAGAGTAAAGACACATATTTTGCAATGGCTTTACAGAAAACAGCCAAGTAAAAAACAGTACTTTATTTAAGTCTACATTGGGGCTAAAAAGTTCCTGTAATTTTGAACATTTCTATTTAATTTTAGTGACAGTCTTTGTTCTACACAGG
Organism: Mugilogobius chulae; assembly: GCA_038363315.1. Lineage (NCBI taxonomy): Eukaryota > Metazoa > Chordata > Actinopteri > Gobiiformes > Gobiidae > Mugilogobius > Mugilogobius chulae. The sequence continues at coordinate 30,902,555 of CM076401.1, read as the reverse complement.
ACAACCTCTTCAGATCTGGATGGTTTTATTCCTCCGGCTCCTCTCATACAAGCCCCTGAGTTGCCTTTACCAGACACAAACCCCTGGAGAAGAGACTATCCACAGGAGGGTCGTGGTCGCCAGATGGATGCTTATGTTGACGACTTGTTTGAGCCGGTGTTGGATAATGGACCTCCGGTTAGTCATGTCAACACTGTGTGAACTGCACTTTGAGCATACCAAGGGACACACCTTAACTGAAAAAGAATAGTCCTGACAAAAAGTCTACAAATATTGATTATTGAGTGTACGCCCCTGAAATGAATGATGTGGCTGAAATTCTTTTTTGAGAATCAAGCATCTATACAACACATTGAGTAATGTATCACTTTATTGTTCTAGAAATTAATGATCTACTTAGGTCATAATTCATTGTTACCATGGCTGTCGAAAAGCAATAGCTTTAATAATTATTTTGGGAACTTTTGCAGTCTGACAAGAAAGAAATTACAAAATACAAAATGTATGTAACTGTACACATGTTAGGGGTTTACGTTTTCAGTACAAATATATAACAGGGTGTGCTGCTTATTGATTGTATGTCTAAAAATGGTTGGGAAAAAAAATCTGCTTTACTTCATAAATAAGTGTCTTATAACGTCTTTAGTCGAGCTAATCACTGTCTGTGTGCTAGGATGCAGAGCGAGTGGCCATGCTGAACCGCAGAATGAGAGGAGCAGGAGGAGTCGGACCCATGCGCAATGGACTTTATGGAGCTGGTACAAACTGATTTTTACTTCCTCAGTATTGACGATGTTAGATCTGATAAGAAGCACATTACCTATATATATATATATATATATATATATATATATATAATATATATATATATAATATATATATATATATATATATATATATATATATATATATAATATATATATATATATATATATATATATATATATACTGTATTTTGTCACTGTTGTTTTTGTTAATTCTTGATGCATTTTTGACAGGAGTTGCCTCTATGTATAATATATGAAGTATACTTTTGTTGTATCTACATGTGTACATGTACGCTTTGAGTTTTTGCCTGCTTATTTTTTTAAGTAGGCAATCCACAAATGGGATGCCGAAGGGCTGTGTGCGTGTGTGTGAGTGAGTGCGTGTGTTCAAATTATTATTATTAGTTTTGTCAATATGTGTTTTCTTGTTTGTTTGTTTGTTTGTTTTGTCATGTCTGAATTTTATTTTTGTTGTTGTTTTTGTCACTGTTTTGTTTGTTTTTAAAGAAAAAAATAAAAATATTAAAAAAAAAAGAAGAAGCACATTACCTTCTAAATAAATTCGCAGTAAATATTATAACAGTTTAACATAGTCTGATTTTTGTTTGTTTTCCAGGTGTACCTATGTCAATGCCTACGTATCCAATGGGTATGTTTACTGGTATTACAACTGATTTACTAAACTTTTAAATGTGGAATAATGGTGCTGATCATAATCTTGTTTTCATATCTTTTCCAGGAGCACCAATGAACCCCTCAGTTCCTCTTTATGGCACCAACCCTATGATGCCAACCATGCCAGGTACCCCCTCCCGACCATAGACATTAAATTAAATAATTATATGTCTATGCTCCCGACCCCCCACAACAGTACCTTCGCAAAGTGTTTTAGAACCATTTTTGGTTCATTCTTTAACTGTAGCATCTGTAGTATCTTAGTTTTATCTTCTTTACATTATTTTAATTTGTCTACTTTCATTTTTAGCTGACAATATATAAATCAACTTTTCTTTGCCACAGGCATGATGATGCCGCAGAACCCTGTGGTGAATCCAATGATGGCCCCCTCTATGGCGGACCCTATGCAGATGGCAGCCACTCAGCAGGCACTCATCAACCAGCAGGCTTTGCTTATGGTGAGGTGACCTCAGTCCTCTTTGTGACTTTTTTTTTTTTAAATCTTTTTGTGGTATACAAGTAATGTCATCTCTGTTGTGTTGTTTGCGGAGCAGGCCCAACAGATGACCATGCAGGCCATGACTCTGTCCCAGCAGCAGCAGGAAGAGCAGCAGAGGAAGCAGCAGCGCCAAAGAGGACTGAGAGATGCAAGAGAAGAAAGAGAGGAGCGAGAAGAGAGAGAGCAGCGAGAAAGGAGAGAGGAGAGAGAAAGGAGGGAAGAGAGAGAAGAAGAGGAGAGAAGGCGGAGACGACGCTCTCAGCGCAAACCCAAAGATCGTTCCAGATCACCAACGCCTCCCTCTCCTCCACGCTCCCCTCCACCTGCCCCCAAAAACAAAACTACACCTCTCAAACGCAGCACAAGTGTCAAGAGGCCTGAGTCAGAGGTACCAGATTTTTGAAAGATTAGGATTGCTTTAGGATGGGTTTCACAGAGGCTGATACATAAGTAAAATCTGTTTAGGCAAAATCAAATAGAATTGAATGTATTTGTTAACTGTCTGTTATTTGATTTGCAGCCAGAGAAAGAAGTGGTCTTACCTGACCCTGAAGACCTGTTGTCAGTTCAGGAGAAGTTGGATTTCTTTGAAAAGATTGGTAATTATGCCATTTACAATTAAAGATATGCTGCCTAGAACAGAACATTGTGTTCATTGTTAGTAGGTTTCATAAAGGTCATAATTTTGTGTTTCTCAAACTGTGGCGCATGTACCACTGATGACGCATAGGCTACTTCTGAAGTTTGAGTATTTATTTTATTAGACAAATCTATTCATGACAGATGGATTGTAATCTCAGAACAGCAATGGCATTCTTGAAATTTGAATATTAAAATGTTTTTGTTAAAAATAGTAAAAGAAATTCAGACCAAACCCCCAAGACATATATATTTTTTTACCTGGGTTATATTCAATTTATAGACCTTTTCCCACTGTAGGAACTTTTTTCAGTTCCTAGTCCTTTTTTAGTTCCTGTCCCCATTTTGGGAGCATTCACACAGAGCAGGAACTATGGACTGGGGCCACACTTTAGGGACTTTTTTAGCTCCTGCTCTGGGGCAGGTACTTTCCAGTCAGACCAGGAACCTTTTGGTGACACCAGCACATTTTACACTGCTAACTTTGTTTTTAAACATGTTTTACACATTATCACATTTAGATTAACTTTCCTTATCCTTAAGAAAAATTATTTAAAGGCAGTAACTCCCAAAATGTATTTATTTAATTTGTAAATAGTAGTCTATAATACTATTATTAGGAATTACAGTGAATCATTTTGTTTTATTATTAATCCCAGTGATGTTTTTAAGTTTTGCACATTATGGTTTTATGTGGAATCAAAAAAAGACAACTTTTGTCTTCTTAACACCACTTAATGAATTATTTAAATGTTCCAGACTTTATAGGTGCTAATGCTAAAGCTAGTTAGACCCACTTTCAGAAACTGCTGCTGTGTGAACACAAACATGGGACAGGGTAGTTCCTCTGACTAAACAGGGACTGGAGACATTTGGGGACTAGTTCTTGGTACTTTCATGTGGGAAAACGCCTTATGACTCATTTAAGGAGAAGCCAAATCTGTGAAGCAGCGCCCAGTGTCACCTGCGCGCCCCTCCTCCTCCTCTCCCCCAGTGAGACAACAACGTTCTCCACCTCGGTCCAGTCCATCTCCTCCTCCAGTCAAACCCAAACCTAAAGGTGGAAAAATAACACAGTCTAAAGCTAGTTTTACACAAAACAAAAAAAATAGCTTTTTACATTTTGAATGTCCCACAGTGAAAAGCTCAAAGCCTGCTCCTGCCAAAGAAGACGTCACTCCCAAGCCAAGCCCCGCCAAGCCTCAACCTGAACCCACATCAAACATCAGAGAAATCATTAAACAGTACAATAGCCGTCCTGCTCCAGAGCCTGTGTCCACCCAGCCGGTCAGGTCAGTTTAAAGAATTAACGGTCCTGTAGGAACTAACAATGTACTGATCTATTAGTTTTTTATATTGACTAGAGTGAGTGTAGCCATGGTAGCCTATAGCAACAAATATCCAATTCAAGCAGCCTTATTTTGTTCAAAATAACCCATACAAACTATACGTTTCCTTTTGATAGCTTAAACTTTTTGTATTTCTGCTTTAATTATATCTCATGTCTCTCAGGCCAACTAATGTAAAAAAAAAAAAAAAAACCAAACAAACAATAGAGTTTTAATTTTAAGTAGTAAATTCTTTTTTTTGTAAGAATAGTGTGAGGCAAGTACAATAATCTTCCATGGTCGTGTATATATAGTGTAATTACACAAAACGTTAGTAATTTGAAATAATATTGTTTTGAGATGGAGTTCCCTATGTTTTAGGACTTTAAATGTAGTCATATGTTAATTTACTTTTATTATATACATTTAAGGGCCTTGTTTTTACAGTAAAAACTTTAGAATTTTGCTGCCTCTCGCAAGATGGCTGCCACAACTACCATGGCAACAGAACCCACTCACTCTCTAGTTTAGACATTATAATAACTCAGTGGTGCTGAAAACATAAGCCACTTTTGTGTTTTCAATTTAAGTTCCCAAAATGTTTTTTTTTTTTTTTTTTTCTCAGACCTTTGAAAAAGCAGTTTGTGAAAAAGACGGACCCCAAACAAGAAGCTCTGGACAAACTGAAAAATGCTTCCCCAGTGCAGCAACCAAAAGTGAGCATCATTAAAATTATGGCTCCATTATTGCACTTAAACAATCACCTCTGATTTATAGAAACAGTGGACCCCTCCTCCTCCAGTCAAGGCTAAGCCGTTCCAGCCTCGTCCCAGGACCCCCTCTCCGCCTCAGTCTCCAGTGTCCACAAAGGGGCGTAGAGCTATTTCTAACAACTTGAGGCAGAAGCAGCGACCTTTGGAAGAGCTGTTCAATTCTCAGCGCTCAAAACAACCGCCTGTCCCACCTCCACCTCAAACTCCTCCACCTCCTCCTGAAACTCCCCCTCCTCCGCCACTTGCAGCTCCTCCCCCTCCGCCTGAGCCCGCACCTGTTCTCCAGAGACTACCAGACCCCCCAGAATCAGCCTCACCAACTCTCTGTAAGAGTTATTTTAGCTTACACTTGTTTTCCTTAGAGTTCCTATTAAGTTTGACTCCAACAAGTTTTTAATTTTTTTTTCTTATCAAAAACATACTGTACTTGAAGTTCAAAAATGTTTGAGCAATCCTGCTTTAAGGCTGCCTAAAATTTCAATTGAAGATTCTGTTAAAGAAATATGATTGAAGCAAAACTCATAATTTGAAGCAGTTACAGGAAATTACAGTATAACATGGATAAAAAATTTGATATAGACATTTAATGGGTTTTCTCTCTAAGCCCACTGACACATTCTGACAGTGTTGCATTTGCTACATTTTTACACCATCTGCACATTTAATACATTTCTTGCATTTTATTTTCAATTTTCTATTGAGCTATTAGCGCTCAGAGTCGCCTCATAATAATCATTCTATCTGTGCGAGGAAATGCCTGCTCCAGTGTCCCCAGTAAAACATGAAAAAAAAAAAAAATAAAAACTTTTTTGCATAATAAATTAAAATAACAAATTCATTGCACTTCTCTAATTTTATTTTACACACAAAAAATTACACTGTTCTGAAATTAAATTAAAAAAAAAAAAAAACAACATACTGTTATTTCTCTCCTCAGTCTATTTTAGTTAAGTGACTTTTGATGTAATTGTGATTAATTTTAGCATGCTTTTGATTTTAAGTTGAAGATGATGAAGGTCTGTCCTCTCGGTTACATCGCTTCCTCCCTCAGAACTACATCACATACTCTAGTCTGCCTGGCAAATTGTTCCTACGTAAAGAGGTAAGTGTACATACTCACAAACATCAGATTAGGGATATCTAAAGCAGGGATTTTTAACCATAGGGCCAGGGCCCAAAGTTGGGCCATGAGCACCTTCTTGAGGGCTGCTCAATCAGTAAAATACAATATATTTAATATGAGATTGGGGCCCAGGTTACTTTGCACATGAATATTCGGGCCTCGAGGTCAAAAAGGTTAAGAACCCCTGACCTAAAGAACTCAAGCAGGATAATCAGATATGGATAAAAGCCAGATATAACATAAAACTATCAGAAATCAGAATCAGAAAGAATTTTATTGCCATTGTCAGTGAACAAACAGAATTCACAGACTAGGAACTTGCTGCGGTGCTAATGTGCAACATATAACACAGAAAACACAAATAAAGATAAAGAATCTAGTAAAAAATATCAAATATAGTAAAAATATTTAAGATATATAAAATCAAGTATAAGGGCATGCAAAAATAGGCCAATAAAAATTAGGCAATAAAAATATACACAGTAATCAGAACAATCAAAACAACAGTGCAATCTGTCAGTGCAAGAGGTAAGATAATACTAACATAATGAATAAATGAACGAATGAATAAAGTGACAGATGATGATGTGACTGTTAAAGTGACAATGCAGGAGATCAACATAGTCGCAGGTTTATAGAGTGTTCATGAGTCCAACGGCAGAAGGAAAGAAACTGTTCTTGTGACGTGAGGTTCTGGTCCGGATGGACCGTAGCCTCCTGCCGAGGGGAGTGGCTCAAAAAGTCTGTGTCCAGGGTGAGAAGGGTCAGCTGCTATCCGACCTGCACGCCCCCGAGTCCTGGAGACGTACAGGTTCTGGAGAGATGGAAGGCTGCAGCCAATCACCTTCTCAGCAGAGCGCACAATGCGCTGCAGTCTGTGTCTGTCCCTGACTGTGGCTCCAGCGTACCACACGGTGATGGAGGAGGTGAGGATGGACTCAATGATGGCCGTGTAAAACTGCACCATCATCTGGGCCGGCAGCTTGGCTTTCTTCAGCTGCCGCAGGAAGTACATCCTCTGCTGGGCCTTTTTGATCAGGGAGCTGATGGACGGCTCCCACTTCAGGTCCTGTGTGATGGTGGTGCCGAGGAAGCGGATGGAGTCCACAGTGGTGATGGGGGAGTCTGTCAGGACGAGGGGGGGTGAGGGGGCTGTGACTTTCCTGAAGTCCACGATCATCTCCACTGTCTTTTGAGCGTTGAGCTCCGGTCTACCTCCCTCCTGTAGACAGACTCATCACCATCAGAGATGAGTCCGATAAACTTGATCAGTATATTACTAGTGCTGAAATTCACTCATAATAGCAGCTGTTAGTACAGATGTTGATAGTTTACTTGGTTTGGGCTTGTGATACTTAGCTAATACTTTTATCAAGAAAGATACTTTTTATCTTTCACTCTCACATCCATTCACTGTGGGGCTCGCTTATTTAAAAACTTGTAATCGTTTCTTTTCAGGTTTTTTATCCCAAAGAGATATTCAACCGGGCGTACATCCTCAACCTACTGTGTGAACAGGTTAATTTGTGCTCCTTTATAATCTCGAGATATTATTACGTGTGTTTTGCCTAATAAAATTTGGTGTATTACAAAGATCATGAGGGACACATACTCTGACAGCTGCCTGCGGATCAACCGAGAGGAGAGGAGGAAGATGAAAGATCTACTTGGTGAGGAAACCTTGACTAAGAAACACTACAGTGCTTTACTTGTTGAGATAAAGTCTCTGTAGGTGTCACAGTCCAGTTATTAATAACTAATCATCTAATCACGCCAGCTAACTTCAATGTCGGCACAACTATAAGCACTATCCAGGATGACTTTATGAAGAAGAGAATTGTCATCGCGGCTCGAGACAACTGGGAGAACTACTTCAGCAGACTATTCCCTGTTAAGGTAAACATAAATTTACTGAAAGTAATGTCATAGGCATAAAGCAGAATAGTATTTGTCTGTGTAGTATTTCTTTTCTTGTCCAAATGTAATTAAATTGTGCTTTGCAGGTGGACAGTCAGGAGGCTCAAATTTTAGGAGTAACCCATCGAGGGATCCGCCTCTTAAAGGTGGTTCGTGCTTCTGGTATTAATCCCAAACATCTCAGGCTTCTTCGCAGCTACAGGTATCAGTCATGTCACTAGCTACATACTGTATACAGTAGTTTGTCAGGATAATATTTTGTCATGTCTCCAGCAATTCCTGCTTACATTGCTACCTTGAATCCAGTTTGCATTTTGTTCTCTGGGTGTAGTTTTGCAGAGATGCTGTCGGTGGAGCTCAGAAATGCAGACAATGTGGAAGTGGAGCTGAAAAATGAGAATATGATGCTCCAGTCCTCCAGGGCTCCTCAAATCTACACCATGATCAAAGTTTTCTACATGAACTCATCCAGGTCTGTGTGCTGCAGTCGATCTAGTTCCGTACAAGCTGATGTCTGTTATATAGAGTTTTTCTTCACGCTAGCTGTTCTTTCAGGGTTCAGGTCATGTGGTAGCATTAAAGAGTCACATGACAGATGACAAAAGTATGCTCTGCTTCAGCAGAGGAGACGTCATCAGACTGCAGGAGGTGGATGGACTCCAGACAGGTGTGTTCCAGTCGACTGATAGTATGGTGTCTACTGATAGTATATTGGTCAAAAAGAGTCTTATAGAGCATATAACACATTTCCTTGGACTTTGAGATTATTCTTTGTTTCATTAATTCTGCACTTAACTGTATTCTTCTCATGTTTTAAAGGTTGGATGTTTGGTTCCACTGGGGGGCGCTCTGGTTTGTTCCCAGTTGAACTCACTCAGCCTTGTGCTGCTCCGGACTACCATGGTCTGCACCTGGACAGAAGAAACGAAAGAAGGAAGAGCATGAGGAGCATTAGGCCTCCACCGGGGCCTGCACCACAGCATCCTCCTCAACAGAGACCATCTTCACAGGGGCCCCTTCGAGACAGCAGAGAGTCCTCTGTCCAGGGCTCAATTCAGGGTCGGTCTCAAAACTCTCCGCGAAGCTCTGTCCAGGACCAGGATAGCTTTTCTCCTATGGCTGAGTTTGCCATGAAATACTTCCGGTGAGATGACATATTTCTCAGATGTCCAGAACTACAAAGACCATCACTGATAACATGTTCTTATTATTTTTAAAGTGTTGGAACTGAAGGCTTGCCACCCTCTGGGAGGAGTTTTGCTGATGCTGTAAAGTATACTAATGTGAGGATTGTACACTATTATGTCTTGCCTAAGAAAAAGGATTTTTTACAAGAAACAGCATTTAGTATTATGCTTAATAAGATAGTGAAATTAAGTGTGATACAGTGTCTCTGATTCTATGAAGTATGTGTTTTGCAGGTGCCGCTGCAGGAGTCTCTTATTCTATACAGTGATGCAGAGTTAAACCAACAGTCTTTGCTCTGCTTCAGCTGTGAGTTTCTCCTCTCTGCCATTGCTTCCCTTCAACAATTATTTATTCATCAATTTCTGAATTTCTTAAAAATACATTATCACTACTTTCCCAACTTTTCTGTCTCTCATTTCCCCAAGGACCTTTTGTTTTCCAGATTGTAATGAGAATGGGTCTAATTAAATATATTTTCAACGTACCATTGTAGCAAAGTGTAGTTTGTATTTGTAAACCTTTCTTTAGTTGTTTACTTTTTAGTGTACGCCAATACATAGCATTATGTTAAATAAATATTGTGTTTTCCAGACCTGTTGCAGTTCATGGGAGACGCACCTTTGCCTAAGAACAGCAGCCAAACAGACTGCCTGCGAAATGTCTTACTGGTCAGTGAGCGTTGTCAATCTTCTCTAATTTGAACATATCCATTCTCAATGTTTTACTCTGCTCTGATTAGCTGGGGAAGGAGAATGAACTTTTGCGAGACGAGATCTTCTGCCAGATTGTGAAACAGATTACAGACAACTCCAATAAGTGAGTTAAATGTAATGTATTTAAATGTATTTGTTTGTGGGAAAGTAAAAATATGTATTTGTGTGTAGATCCAGCTGTACTTTGGGTTGGAGGCTGCTGAACCTTTCCACAGGATTCTTCTCTTGCTCTGGGACGCTCCAGCCATTCATATTCCGCCACCTAGAGCTACTTTCCCGCAACTCTCACAATCCTTATCAAGGTGCATGCATAATTATTTAATTCATTCTATTTACCTGCAGGACAAAAATGACATAACTATATTTTATGTAAAACTTTCCTGGTCTTGTAACAGGTGTTAGTATAGTTTATATTCTTCAATCATTCAGAAATAGCAGATATGGATAACTTAAGCTTCTTTAGTTTATTTTATCCTTTCTCAGTATTGTTGTATTTGTTTTTAGAGTTAGCCTTTGGATGCCTTGAAAACCTGCAGCGTTCCTTCTCTTTTGGAGGCCGTCGCACTATTCCTTCTGAAATTGAAATGGAAGCTCTCATGGCAAGTGTACAATCTTCAAACTTTCTGGATTTCTACAAACATTTAGATTATAAGAGTGTTGTGTGTAACTGCAGGCTGGAAAAAGCTCTCGACGTATTGGAATCAAACTCCCTGGAGGAGTGGATTTTCCCACAAAGATCCGCAGCTTTAGTGTGAGATGTCACAGATGTGTTTTTGTGATTCTCTTTGCAGCAATCTCATAAACATTGTGAATTTCAGATGTCTATAGATGTGGTGAGTGATCTCTGCAGTGAGATGGGAATCACAGATCTTGCTGAACTAAATGAGTTTGTCATCATTGCGAACCGAGATAAAGGTATGATTCACTTTTTTTATAGTTGAAACCAGGCTCTGTTATTTAATAAGAGAACTAGTACGAGAGACAGTTTTATATCCTGGTGTGTAGAGCTATACTCTTTAGGTCAGTAAATATATGGCTTAGATTTCTTTTCTGTTTTGTCGATGGACACAAAATTATTATGAACTGATAACACTGATGCCCTGTCTGAGGTACAAAACCTGTTCTCTGTGTGTGGCAGACGGCATGGTGCGACCCCTTCAGCCCGAGGAGTATGTTTTGACTTTTTTCTGGATGATCTCTCCATTAATCTGTCCTTAAAGAGGCTTATCTGGAGAAGCCCCCTGTCTTTTAACAATGAACTTTACCTCAATTTCCACTACCAGCAGGTACTCCTATGCATTATCACCAGCAGCAAGTGCTGGGATTCACTCTCAGTATCAGCAGGTACTCTAGTACATAACTATGTGCTCTGTGTAATGTAGCTGTTGGAGCAGTACCTGAGCCAGCAGCTGCCTTTGGGTCCCGGAGGGGTACAGCAGATGGCCAAACTGGCAGCTTTACAGATATTGGCCAATGGGTTCCAGAGTGCTCCGTCAACGTGAGTCATAAGTTTTAAGTGTTTGTTGTTTTTTTTATTTTTTTACTTTAAACTTCCTAGCACTATATATATATATATATATATATATATATATATATATATTATATATATATATATATATATATATATATATATAAAATAAATACATAAAATTATTTAATTTATATGTCTGCCACCCTGTACACCATTGATACCGTATATTTGACCAATTTATTACACAAAGGATTAACATAATATTTCCTTGATCTTTCCTTGTGTTAGTTCCGAGCTGAGACAGTATTTGCCCGCTCAGGATGCCGACTCCCCCCTGGAAGAACTCCTGTCTTTCTGTGTGGGACAGATGTCACAACTGCAGGACCTCAGTCCTCAAGAAGCCAAGATTCAGTTTATCAGTAGGTTTCTTTTGTCTCACAGTTTTACTCTTAATCAACTATTTAAATTCTTACATTACATATTTCGAGAAAATATAATGTGATAAAACAGAAAGACTGTTTTTGCAGACTTTATGGCTTCTCGACCTCTGTTTGGCTCCAGCCTTTTCTGGGCTGAGAAAGTGAACCAACGCGGGTTTCCCTCTCCCTGTATGGTCAGCGTAAGTCAGGATGGATTTATCCTCATTCACCCCAAGACACAGGTACACCTATAAAGCTAAAAGTGGCAATGCTTCACTAAAAGATCTATCATATTCTGTATGAACATCTTATGTCATGTACAGGAGCAAGTGTTCCACATCCCACTAGTGGACATACAGGCCATGCGCACTGTTCGCCCAAAGAAGCAAGGCAAAGGTCCAGGAGTGGAAGTTGATTATGGAAACCCAATCCGGCCAAAGACATTTTCTATTCAAATCAAGCAGGTACTGCTCTGTAGTGGTGAGACACAATGGTTATGTGCAAATTTATTAGCACCTTTCTAGACAACCTAAAGCATCTAATTGTTCATTCACTCTATGCTGGTTGGTAGTAAGCTACTTTAGCTGCAGCTGCAGTCTAAATTTGTGTTATCACCACCCAAATCACACACTCACAACATTTACACTCGAAAACTGCTATGGAGCAATGGTGTATTGTTGTTTTAGGGCAAAGTAAGAGCAACAAAATACTGCCTTGTAAGCCATGATAAGTTCCAACATGGTTCTATATTTACAGTGTGTCATTGCTCCTGTCTGCCTAAGGAAACTGTAATTAAAATCAGAATATTTATTGCAGGAATTTAAATTTTGCAAGTATGTTATTTTTTATTACGATTTGATTTTGATTATATTATGTTTTCCATTCTAGGCCAAGGAGCTGTGCCACACTTTGGCCCTGGTGATTAAAGAGCTGGTGCATCCACCGGTCAACAGCTCTGTCTCCAGCCACTAGCACATGCCAAAGCATATTCCTCGGTGAATTTGTGTCTTATTATTAATCATTTATTGTTTACATTTTACACCAAGATTATGAAAATAATTAATTTTAAATAATTTTATAGACATTTTTTTTTCCGATTTCATCAGTTCAAATCATATGTGCATAAATATTTAATTGTACATTGTATCTTTAACAGTTCGCATTAATTTATATTCTATTTAAAACTGTGAAACAATTTCAACAATTCTATTTCGTTATGTTTCTGTGATGTAATGTTATGGCTAACTGCACAGGGACTAAACTGTATACTAGGACTAGAGTCAGACTCAGGGGGGCACTGTTTTACTTGCTGTATTTTGATTTTCAAAACAATAAATATCAGCATGAACATGTAATCTCAAGACAGTTGTGTGCATTGGAGTATAATGGTTATGTACTGGACTAAAAATCTTGTCACCTCTAAAATTGAAGTTTCCTATTTCAAAACACAGCCGTAAACAGACTGGTGTTCGTCCCCTGTTGCTTTGACCAATCAAAGTTCAGAGAAATCTGCGGCGTCCAATCACGAGTCACTGTCCGCTTCCAGGCAGAACGTCTCTCAATATGGCCGCAGCTCGGCTCTAAACCTGCGGAAATACCTGGATTTTAATCATAAAACTGATTTTACAAGCTCATTTGACACCGGATTGTTACTCCAAGGTACGTGTCTTGTAAATACCTTTTGTACGTGCCCATAAACTTGTTAAAATGGAAGCTTATAAGCGTGCTTTGGTCGGACTCTGGTTGAAGCATCTGTCTTTGACATGAAGGAGACGCCTGTGTTTTTAGAAACAGCTAAATTACTGTCGGTGATTTAAAACAAATTTGCTACGATAGTTATTTTATAATAAACACGTGAACATTGTGGAATGTTTGAGGCTTAATTTCTGTGACAGAGTAAAGATACACGGCTCAGTAAAGCAAAGTCGGTCTGGCCTATGATGTTTATTTTGTCTTTGCTTTTTCTGACTTACTTGTTTTATTTTTTCCTTTAGGCTGTGCTAAGTCATATATGTGCCAGTCACTTAAATATAAAAAAGCTTGACTGTGTTACACAATATACTATTGACTCATAATTTATCACCATGTGGTTTGTGGCATTATAATTTGCTCCTAAATGCACCTGTAACCAAAGTAGTGGCAAACATAATCCTCTGTATACTACAGACAGACCACACTAGTACTCTAAGGTTAAGGTCAGGTAAACTTAAGAGATTACAACGTTACTAGAAACTGGTAGTTCTATTCTTAGGTGTTGTCTACTGTAGTATGTGAGTTTAGTTTAGGGATTAACAGGTTTAATCTAGCTGTAGTAGTCTGTTCCTGATTTGTGTTGTAAACATTAAGGTAAAAATATCAGCAGGGTTGAACTGATAAGTTTGTGCTTCAATCTTTTTAATATTACTAGTTGGAGGCTGCAAAAGGGACAAAGAAGTGCTGTAGCCCAGGCCAATACAAAGTGCTGACTGGTCTTGTGTTTTGTGCCAGAGGAAGCTGCCTATGCGGTCAGAGTGAGAGGATCTGCTGTCAGGAGTTATGGCCAACAAAGAGTTGCCCATGAGGTTTACCTGAGGTTCCCAGATTTTATTTATTCCATCAGATGGTTTACACGTTTTGTGAGCAATCTAAACCCTACACTGAGAGAAGCGCTGCTGTTAATGTTGAGTTTAAAAAATAGCATATTTCATTTTTATCCCAATACATCATCAGTGTGTTTAGTGATTAGTCACATTACCCCCTCACAAACAAAAGTAGGAGTAGGCCAGAGAGTGTACCCCACAATACATTCATATCAGGCTTTTATTTCTCCAAAGAAATAGTCTCTCATTTTCCAAAATTTGGGTGTCATGAAAGTCCATTTCTAAGTAACAGTTCATAGAAGGCTGAGTCCATCATCAGCAAAGAAATGAGGTGGCCATACGTATGTGTACTCTTGGTCAGTGGTTCTTTGTTGTAAAGTGAAGGTGAAAAAGCACTTCATAAATAGAGATTCTTTGCAATTTGCCATCACAGTCTCATCATAATTTGCAAGCAAATTATCCACTCCATCTGGTAGCTTGAGATTAGGATTGTGCAATTATTCGAATTTCAAGTATGATTATTGCTGTAATTGCTTAGAAAAATTGTGTAATCGTGATTATATATGTGGTTTCTTTACAATTGTAGAAAACATTCACGTTTATTTCTGTGAGATCGGTCAAATATTTCATTTCTCTTCACTGCATTTAAGAAACTTCCATTTTGTGTAACGCTCTGCAGTCTCTCTAAGCGAATAATCACCAGACTTGAATTTAAAATATCGTGAATATCATTTACATCTTAATCGAGCAGCCCTATTAGAGATGGGACTAGTTTGTGACGGACATGGTCTATATGTAACTTTTTGTATACATTTAATCAGCTTTCAGTGTGGAGTATAATTTTCCAGAATTCTTTTTCTTTATGTGATAATCTTGATCTCTACAGGGTTCACCTTCATCATAATGAGAAGCAGCCATTAGTCAACAAAACTGAGGCATTTTGGAGAGAACCCCTGGAGGCATCATCACTTGACCTGGACACTGGACACATCCCTGTAGCACTATTCCCCCTGAGTCAGAGTGAAGCGGCACTGACGGGGCTACACGTGCTGGGCGTGACTCCTGAGGTGCGGAGCATGCTGATCAGCTGTGGTTACCATGGAGACGCAGGATAAGAAGCAGGTAGAATGGGATTTCTAATATGTTTATGCAGTTTATCTGAAGAGTTTTAAGGTGCACGAGCAAGACATTCTTGTTCAACTAAAGACTTATTCTCTGCCTCAGTTAATCGACAAAAAGAAGGTGTGGTCTGGATAAAGCTCTAAAAATTGTTAGGATTTGGACTAAAATGTTCTATATCTACAAACAAAAAGTGAAAGTAAATGTGATCTTATTAGTGAATAAAAGACAATCAAGTCTAGAGGTTGACCAATATGGGTTTTTCTGGGGCCGATACCGGTGCCGTTTAAAAAAAAAAGTCACCTGGTGCCGATATCAATGACCTATTTTTGAGGCCGATTTCTGGGGTCGATTTTCTTGTTTTAGTTTTCAAAAAACATAACTGAGATGAGATAGTCTATCCAAAAAAAAGTTCAATCTAAACTATTGTTTTGTCTCATTATTTAATGATTACAACATGTTTATACACATTACAGAACATTTAAAGAGTAATTAAAGAAAGTGCTCCTTTTCAAAACACACCAAAATAGAGATGTATAAAACAAACTGTATAATTTCTCCCAAAAACTAACTTAGAGCCTCAAAAATATCGGCTGGCCGATATATTGGTCTATCTCCAATCAAGTCTCCCCCAAAGTGACATATCAATATAAATAGTAATATTCTTTCCATTGATAATGTATACAAAAAAGGTCTAAGAAACTAAAGCCTCTTAGCTCTAGTAATCAGGGGGTGGATTGAAAATTGTTTTGTATGCTTACATAAAATTGTGTTAATCTCAGTACTTTTCCCCATTGGTGGCTCGACTAAATTATCTATTTAAACCCTCGCTCTTTGAAATGTTCAGAAAGTCAGTCGTACCCATATCCATCTCCACTGCTGAGCTTCACAGATTGGTTACCCTCAATAGTAATCATTTGTTCAGAGTTTACCTCTTAACTTCCCAGAAGAGGTTGAAGCGTAACTACAACACACATTTTTCCAGTGTCGATTTGTTTACCCTGTCAGCTCATAAGTTACTCCATAAGCCATATAGTTTGCAGAAGGTTGAAGTGCTTTTGTCTAAATGGATCTTAACCATCTTGTTATTACAAAAGTATTTTTCTGTTTAAAGCCATTATTCTTTGTTTAGCATATATATATGTTATTTGGTTGAGAAGTCCATTGTTTAGTGGTTGTGTCTGTTTTTGTTTTGTTATTATTTTGGATGGATATTTATACCGGCACTGGAATGTCTGTATGATCTCAGAGAGCAGGATCCTGGAGCGTGGGAAAAGGATAGTTCTCACTGACTAAGCACTGAAAGCTAGTCTCTATCAATGAATTTACTATAAAAACTATTCATATTACCACTGTAATAAAACCTTGTTTAGATTTGAATGAACATATGCATTCCTTTACTCCAGGATCTTATTAATGTAATAATTAATATTTATTTTATTACATAGAAAGCAATATAAAGTTTGTTGACTTGCAAGTCTGATATGATCATAAACATATTTTAAGCTTGTTGTTACTTGCTGAAACTTGCTGTGCTTTTTCCCAGGGGGAGGATGCTGTCGCTCTGGGCCTGTCCACAGGGCAGGCTCTGGGGAAGCTCCGGGACCAGCTCACGGCTTTGTTAGAGCAGCATCAGAGGGCCACGCGCCGACAATCGTCTGCTCTGGTACCTATTGCTTTTTACTAGTCTAAAACTGTTTCTCCATAGGCAAGTAGTCAAATACAATGTATTCATATTACAGAATAACCCTCATAAAAGTCCATGGGGAGAATATTTGCTTTGTGACTTATTTGTAAATTAGGCATTTGTGTTTTATTGAAATAGGAACAATGGACAAACAGCTTCCTGTTTCATGGGAACCGTCACTCTTGCTTGCACTGGCCTGGTGTGGCTCTAACCCTGCTGGTCATTCTGGGGTTTCTCTGTTGTTATGGCAGCCAACCCAAAGGCAGGTCAGTTCAACCACTGTGGTGATAATTGAAACCAAAAACCCTTTGACTAGTGTTTATTTGTATATCTCTGTCAGATTTCAAGAGAGTGGTGTATATTTTCTTTTTTAGCTTCACTTATTACATCTTAATAGGCCAAGTAATTGCTACATTAACACCATATTGCACTTTGCTAATTAGTCATAGTCTGTCATAGAAGTTTTTGATCATAGTCTATTATCAGTATTAAAAGCTTCTGTTTTTATTCATTATTCAAATGCATCCATAGTTCTGGAGTGGAGCTGTCCAATGCTGCTGCTCTCCTGCTCCTCCTGTTGGTGAACCTGCTGCTGGTCAGACGACAACTGAGGCTCCAGAAAACAGAGATGGTTCGCCGCCTCAGAGCTATTATAGGCGAGCTCAATGGTAAGCTTCTCCCTGGTACTCACTAACAGATTATTTACTACAAAGGCAGATTTTAGTAACTCGAGATCAATTTTAAGTTGAAATGAACAAAAAAGGTAATAATGATGCTCGACTAAAATATAAATAAAGGCTCTTTACTATACATTTGTTTTAGAATATCTGTCCGCTTGTGTGGATGATGTCCGCTGGGCCACTTCCATGTACCCGGACCTGTACACCCCTACCTCTCCGTCATGGTCTCTCCACTGGACCTACCGTGACTCCCAGCTTGTCAACTGTCCTGTCAGCCTGCTAGTGGAAGGAGACATCATCGCCTTGAGACCAGGACAAGAAGCTTTTGCTTCTCTTAGAGGAATCAAGGTATGTTAGTCATGGATTGCTCTGCGATAAAAACATCACGATGAAAACATCATTATTTTACATATTCTTCTTTCTAATTTGTAACATTTGGGCCTAATAACAGAACAATCACTTCATGTTTAAAACTTTAACTCTTCAAACTCTTCATAAAAATATTTACTTTGCTGACATGGCATTCTGCAATTCCTTTTTTATTCAGTAAAATAGAAGCTGCAGGTGCATTAAGTGATTGTACTTGTTGGGAGAACGAGATTGATTGCGATAATTGTATCACTGCAAAATCCTGGGAACTTTTTATAATAATAAAGTTTTCTTGCTGCTGAAATTGAAATTGATGATGGCTTATTTTCTCATCAGGATGATGAGCACATTGTCTTAGAGCCTGGAGACCTCTTTCCCCCATTTTCTCCGCCTCCCTCTCCCCAAGCCACTGACAAGAGAGGGCCTCAGAGTCCTCAGCATCACCGCCTCTTCAGGGTGGTCCGGACACCTGTGTTGGACACTGTCAGGTATGTTTTGAATCTAAAGTTCATTGAGAAAATTGTATAACATCAAAACAAAAACAAATTGGTTTGTTATGTGTATTTAGAAATGGCCTGGAGTTGGCGCAGTCTCGTCCTGTCACTGTTCTGGATAATGAACGCTTCACTGTGCAGTCTGTCATCACCAAATTAGTGTGTCCAGTCGTATTGGTGAGAACCTTGGTCCATTTTGTCTATGTGTGTTGTTTTTTTAAGGTCTAACTTTTTCCTCCCGCTCTTTCCTCAGACTGCTTTTTTAATTGTCAACACTATCCGATATTTTTGTGATGCTCCCAGTCTTACACCTTTATGTTACAACTTCTTTCAGCTACAGGTAAGGTGTAATCTTTTATGCCTAAACCCTGGTGTCCACCACACAAATTGGCACACTGCATGACTTGAGGACTTATAAATCTTAAAACAGCTGCAGTCACACTATGCAACGTTTCATAGTTTCATATCAGTTGCTATTTGAGCGAATATCACACTTTAAGCTTTGTGCGATAAAGTGAACAGTGTTTACTTGTTAGCTACTGCAAGTTTATATATAAAAATAAATAAGGAGATATGGTTCACATCAAATCTACTCTCCCATTATTTTGAGCAGTTGATCCCACTCTACGACCAAGAATATAATTATCAGGAAAGTTTGATAGAAACCACAGCTCGGCCTTGATTATGCAGTGATTTTAAAGATCTTTTAAAGTCTACGTTTCTGTCTCACATTGACACCTACGAGCCTCAATTTTGTCTAAAGTTTTTCTCACAATCATGAATCTTTCATTGCAGATGGCCAAGTTCCTCTTGTGTGTTGTGTGTGTATTGATTTGTGCTTGTATTGATCAGCTGATGGGAGTCCTCCCTATCCTGCCGCTGCTGTTCCCGGTCATGTGGGTCCTGGTAAATGCATTCGGAGAGGCTCGAGTTTTGGCAGAGTTCAGCAAAGCATCTCCCGCTGGCCTGGTAGGGATAAAATAAATCTTGCTACTAAACTACATGAAAAGTTTGAGCATTGAGCAAATCCAAAAGACTACAGTTGTGATTGAGAAATGGTCAAACAGTAAAGTTAAGACAGGTGGTTTATCAAGTAAAATTACGTATATCTCTCCTTGAACAGCCACCATATTCATTCAACACTTAATCTTTATAAGTAGCCTGCTTTTTTCTGCGAACTGCCATGAAATGCAGGAAGATTTCTTCAGTGTCTTTGTTTTTTTTTAGTAAAGAAAGAGAAAAATCTGGTTGTGTGCAAGTTGCTGTGTTGTACTAACTGAAATAATATACGTCACATCTGGATATTTAAAGCATGCAAGACAGATAAAAATTGACTTGATAACACAATTGCAGAGGCTTTTTCCTCATAGTCATTTTATGTGTGGAGTGACAAAAGAATCTTAACAGTCTTATCAGTCAAAACCTGACAGAGGGAAAGCTGTACGTGCCTCCTGTGTCCTTTAACCTACTGTGTTTTTGTCCCAGCTTGCTAAGTTTTCTGAGGATACACTAAGCAGCTACACCGAAGTGATTTCCTCGCAGGTATAACTTTCACAGTCATGCTTGAACCCTCCTCCACCTGCTCCACATGACCCTTTTCTCACTGCTGCCTCGCTTTTGTGGATATCCGCGCATTGCTTTGCTTACCAAAAAAGAATGACTATGAATAACCAGTCATTGTAATCATAAGTATGATACGGCAGTGGCACACTGTCAGCGAAACATCATAGTTCTTTTGCATGGTTTGTCCTCTTCACTGCCTCTTTCTGGTTGTTTTAGTTATTGTTTTTAATTCCAAGACTTTCCTCATTACTCCCTTGCTATCATCAGTCAAAAACACCGTATGTGCAATCCACATTTACTTATAGACATTTGCTAAGCCTTTGAAAGCCACATTGCATACCTCCGCTGCATGCTTAAGATAGAATTGTGCTTTTGAAAATGTGCTTTTGTTTCTGTTTAAAAACAATCCAAATGACAAGTTCTAATCAGTTTTTGTGGACAGGACATTTGTGCAGTGGGATGGAGAGAGAGAATGTAGCAGATGATAGAAGAAGGACTTTTTCATTAATTTAGAATTTATTTATTTGTCTTCTTTCTCTCAGTCATTGCTCTATATTTTTCTCATTTTGGTAAATGTCATTTGGTGTCTCTTCTTTGTGTATTTTTGTGTACCATTATGCTGATCTAAATGTGTTGTGTGCAGGAGATGCTGCGCTGTGTGTGGAGGCACTTTGTTGGAGTGTTGAAGGGCGAGTCTCAGACACTGTGCTATACCTCAAGCCTTCTGCACACGCTGGGCTCTGTCACTGTGAGTATTTGAATGTTGGCTAAGAATAAAATTAATCATTTTTTGTAGCTTTATTGCATAAAAGCAATGGTTTCCTTTTGTGCATAGGTTCTATGCTGTGTGGATAAGCAGGGTATTCTGTCGTGGCCAAATCCCAGCCCTGAGACGGTGCTCTTCTTCAGTGGAAGAGTGGAACCTCCACACAACAGTCAGGACGACCTCGGGGATGACCTGTCAGTCAACTCCTTCTGCAGGATGGACACAGAAGAGGACCAGGATGAGGTGGAGGACAAAAATTCAAAACCTGT
Source organism: Mugilogobius chulae (assembly GCA_038363315.1). NCBI lineage: Eukaryota > Metazoa > Chordata > Actinopteri > Gobiiformes > Gobiidae > Mugilogobius > Mugilogobius chulae. The sequence continues at coordinate 30,881,514 of CM076401.1, read as the reverse complement.
GCTTATAGTGTACCAATTCCAAATTATTTCTGACTTCTGCTATTGTAGGCCCAGGAGGGGGAAGCGCTTCTGTGTCAGCCTAGTGGCTCCCAAATGGAGTGTATAGAGCCTGGTGAAATGTCTCAAGATACTGCCCTGTCCACAGAGAACCTAAGACCTCGCAAAAGTGCACAGTCGACACGCACTCGAACCAAACACCACTCTGGATCCAATGTGAGCTTCAGTCATGACACAGAGGGAGGAGAGGAGGACCAGGCACAGGTGAGGAGAACACCCATTTTCAATTGTCAAAATACCATAATTGTGAAGTGTGTGGAGTAGCCACTCATCTGTTCTCCCTTGTAGGAGTTTGTGTTGGGCTGTCCTGAGGCTGAAGCAGACGACTTTGTGTGTGACTACCACCTTGAGATGCTAAGCCTGTCCCAGGACCAGCAGAACCCTGCTAGTATCCAGTTTGACGACCTGTCCTGGCAGTGTCACCTGCCATCCCTCAAACCTCTGGGTCTGAATATTATGTTAAATCTGTGTAATGCCAGTGTGACACAGCAGCTCTGCAAATTCTCCGACCACCTGTCCAATCTGGCCCTTCAGGAGAGCCACGGCATCGTCCAACCTGTTAACGTGCCTGGGGCCTTTGTGAGCTCTCTCGTCTGATAGGTAAGAAGTTCACTTTTAAAATAGCAAGTGTGGATTTATTTTTTAAAATACGTAAAAAATAAAATTGTATTCATTTAAAAAATGCTCTTAATTTGTTTAGTGCATTTTATGACAGTCAAAGTGCTTTAACTGCATTATTCATTCACGCCACACTAAGTTGTGGTATCCTACTACTGAATTCACAGATGCCCTTTACAGACCTCCTCTGTAGATTTCTTGTATTTCTTTGCCAAAGCTTTATGGATATGCTACATTACGTATGTTATATACACAGGCTTCACCCCAGGAGCTCGGGAGCTTTTCAAACAGGAGAACCACTTGGCTCTTTATCAGCTGCCTTCAGGAGAGAAGACCAAGGAGCTTGCTTCTCGTCGACTGCATTACTTCATAAAACGGCAGCCTCCCCTCTCTCACCTCATCTCTCTGTTTGTGCGGGACTCCTCCTCAAGTGAGCTACTAAGACCTTATTCATAAAACTTTTCAGCCAAGTAAATGCTTATCAAGATTTACTGTATACTGTATACATATTCATGTATGGAACAAACAAGTTGTCTTTGTGTCTGATACAGATCATGTCCAGATGCTCTCTCATGGATCAGCTGATCTCATCCTGGAGGCTTGCACAGACTTCTGGGATGGGACAGATATTTACCCCCTTTCAGGCTCAGACCGGTACATATCCACAGCACTGCAAGTAATGTTACATATATTTTTTTTAACTGCAGGCTTGTTTTTTATGTTTTGTAGAAAAAAGTTCTGGACTTCTACCAGCGTGCCTGTCTGTCCGGTTACTGCTCAGCCTTTGCCTATAAGCCAATGCAGGTGTCTCTGTCCAGTCAGCTAAATGGGAAATGTGTGGAGCTTGGTCCAGGACCTGTGTTTTCTCTGGACTGGAGCTGCCCTCCACCACTCCCCTCAAACAAGGCTCCTGTCGAAACAGCTGGAGTTCAGATGGTGCGTGTGCAAACCTAAAGCAACTCTTTCAATTGCTGGCACAACTGGTTAAATGCATAATGTAAATGTGTTACCTTATGATTTAACATGGCGCTTAAATAGTAATATTTTAATCCAATAAAATCTGATGACAGAAACTGACAACACAAGGGAAGTTAGTAGACAAATGTCTTGACCCTGATATATTTGTTTGCATTGCAGAAGGAATTGGGGAGGGAGCAGAGAGAGATGACTGTGTTAATGCCCTCAGCGGTCAGATCTTCATTGGGATGGTGTCTTCACAGTTTCAGGCCAGACTGGATACGGTCAGACTCATTGATGCTCTAGTCACTGCCTGTATCCGCTTTGTCTACTTTTCAATGGAGGATGAACTGCGCAGCAAGGTAACACGTTGTGCATATACTTCAGATAAATGTATTGATGTAATGTTACATGAATTTGATACACAAATATATATATTTATATAAATATGAATAAAAATAGAAATGTATATATACATATCTATATATATATCATTGTATACACACTCACTTTCCGGGGACCACATGTGTGTGTGTCGCAACAAAAAATACTTTGTGACTAGGTCTTTGCAGAGAAGATGGGTTTGGAGACAGGCTGGAATTGTCACATCTCTTGACTCCAAACGGAGACAGTCCATGTGATGGCGCTCCTCCAGCCCCAGCCACTGCTCACTTCATGAAGACCTCAACCAAGGTGCAGCCAGACATAGGCATGATTTAGCTACCAGAGCCAAATGATTCAGATTCAAATGCAAGAACTTAAGATTATTGGTTATTATAACAGGCTATAAAGCAAATAGGGATAATAAAATGACAAATGAAGCAATAAGCCTGAGCCACTGTCACTTCATCTGTAGTTTTTTCGGTAACAGTCCATTATCTAAAAGATATACAGTAAAAGAGGTCTGTCAGTTATTGTGATTAGTTGAAGTGCCATTTCATTTCAATTCTCGTGATGAAGCTGAGGGTCCTCTTCTACGGAGGAGGAGGCTCACTCGGACATGGTCAGTTTCCAACCCACAGACAGTGATGTGCCCAGCTTCCTGGAGGACTGCAATAGGGTAAGAGTCTTTTGTGCTAAAATGTTATATGCTTTCCTAGGGCTCTGTGCCAACAACATATATATGGCTAACGCAACTGTATTTCAGGCCAAACTACCTCGTGGTATCCACCAGGTTCGCCCAACCTGAAAAACATAGATAATGTGCCTCTGTTGGTGCCACTCTTCACGGACTGCACCACCGACAGTGAGTCCTGCATAAACTCGTAAATTCGGGTTCAGTGTATCATATAACTAATCTAATATTTCATTCAGCCATGTGTGAGATGATGAAGATCATGCAAGAGAACAGAGAGGTCACGTGCTGTCTGGGCAGCTCCGCCAACTTCCGCAATAGTCGCCTCTTCCTTCAGAGTGACCTCAGGTATGGCATAGATGGAATTTCATTGCTTTAAAACATACATTTCAAGCATGCTTTGATGCAAAAGAGGATGATAAAATTTTTCTTTGTGTTTTTTTTGTTTTCCAATTAGTCTTGATGACTAGTTTATTGCAGGAATTAGCTACAGTTTTTGGTGCTGTAAACAAATGAATGAGATAGTGTCGCATAATAATGCTTTTGTATGAACAGTATATCATTGGACCCTCTGTACCCGTCACAATGCTCATGGGAGACTTTCGGTTATGCACTGGAGGTGGGCTCAGTGGGGAGTGGAGGGTTTGTCTCCTCTGAGGCTGTCTGGGCAGCTCAACAGTTTAGGTGTTCTGTCAGCTTCCACAGGGGAGAAAGCGTCAGCATGGTTCGTCTCATTGAGCAGGTATGGGAGCTTTTGGCTGAATTAGGCTCTTTTATCATACTGGGTTTACTTTTATTTGTGTCTTTTTCAGGCAAGACATACTACTTATGGCATCCGCAAGTGCTTTCTTTTCCTCCTTCAATGTCAACTAAGTCTTGTTATCATCCAGGTGATTTTCAGTGGAACAATTGTATTATAAATCTTATAATAATGATGACTGACAACTGTATATTTATATGAAGTTTTTAGCATGCCTGGTCCAACTGCCTCCTCCAATCAACACCACTGATATCTGTGGGTGTCCTGCTTTAGCTGTCCACTGCTCAGGTATGGATAATTTCAGCCTTGATTGCACTACACACAATAAAAGCCCTGAAGCATCAAATTACAGCATGCTCCCTTTACAATATATTATTATTATTATTTATATCATAATATAATATACTTAAAATGAAGTGTAAGGTGGCATAAAAATCACTCAGTGTAGTACTTTAGAGTAGATTTTGCATGCATTAGAATGTTCATAATTTTGTAATTTTTCTATGATTAATTGATAGTAATGGTAAATGAATAATATTTGGACAGCATGAGCAGTTGCAGCTTTTGATTTTCGCTAATTATGTGTTTTGTGGCAGTGTGTCTCTTTTAGGCAAACCTCCCGACAGTTCCGTGATGACTGTAGCTACCGGAAAGAACCTCAACGCCATCCCTAAGAAGGTATATAGACATTCATCCATAGTTTATCTAATCTATGTTGGTCTTTAATGGTATCATAAGTGTTACTGAATGTCTTGTGCTCTGGGCAGACTCAGAACTACTTCTTGGGCTGTTTCCTGCTGAAGTTTGGCCTGTCAGTGTGTGCCTGTCTTTTGGCTTTTGGCTTCACTTTGCAGGAGGTCTGTCACAGCAGTAATGTGACGCTCGCAGACAACAGCACTGCCAGTTGTGCCTCCATCTTCACCATGAGGTATACTGTACACACGATTTGCACGCATTAGAGTGTTCAAATTCCTTTTTTTCTCTCAGGTAATCTTCTACTTACTTTTTCAAATCAGTAGTGCGTTAGTTTCGGTTCAGATTCAGTTGCTCAGAACCTGTCCTGCTCCAGTGTTTTAGCTTTGGACAGCAATAGGAGCGAGTACATGTGAACGGCAAAATTGAGCAGTGATGGTGATAGAACTTTTGGCAAAAGATGATTTGCAAAGTTAAAAAGCAGCACATCAGCTGCTTTTTACTCTCATCAATCACTCTGCTATTTAATTAGTTCTGTCCTGTTAACATTTTTTAAATTTAAATATCTCTGTTTCTTTCTGAGTATTATTATAGTTAATGTAATAATTTTCCTGAAACAGCTCCTCTGCTGAGGCCCTGACTGGTTTGGGCCGTTTTCTAGCACTCTTCTATTGACTCAGAAGGTGATGGCAGCCTTCCTGGTGTTACACACTGGTAAGAGTCTTAACTCGCACCTCCTGTGTGTTTAAACTTATTTTAACTGAGCCTCTTTGATTCTCAGTGGTGATTTCTCTGAGCTATGTGCATCGCTCTCAGTCACTGTGGAAGAAGAGTCCTTTCAGCAATACCTGGTGGTGCCTCACGTCCCTGTGGTGTAAGTAGCACTTTATTATAAACATGACAATTCTTGGTTGTTATTGCTTATTAGTTTTTTTGTAAAACTAGAGAAACACCAATCCAGCTTTTTCAGTTCCGATTCCGATACTTTGTTTTCAAGTATCTGCCGGTATCCGCTATCAACCGATACCAGTGCAAGGACTTTCTTATCAGAAGACTCCAACCCTATGTCCAATAATATGAGACATCTGGATCAACCCCATTCAATAAAGTAGTCTCATTATGTTAATAAAAGCACAACTGTGAAATCAGCTGAACTGATATCATAGAGCCATACCCAATCCAGCAAAAATTCCTGGATCGGCACTGATATCCGATCCCAGTATTGGATCGGTGCATCCCTAGTAAAAACCTAAACCTGATTATTTGTCTAATTTTTCTGCAACCTTAGATGTGGCATGGTTTGTCTGTGTTTGTAGCTTGCTGAGTCAATTGGTGCAAGCCACGGTGGATTACCAGTTATGGCGAGACCAGAGCACCCCCCTGGACTTCAAACTGCAAGATATTCCTCTGTTAGCCTGGCTGCTGATGTCTGTGTCTCTTCTGCTGGTGATGGTGGTCAATGAGGCAGTCAAAATGCACGAAATACGGTACAAAATAGGCACACCACATAGAAGACACCTATTATTTCCTGTTTATAAGTTACAATTGTCGATATGTAAAAACATATATAGAAAGAGAATTGTAAATCATTGTATGAAACAATAAAGCTACTATTTTGCCTTTTTTTACATTTGGTAACTAAAACTTTGCAGAACTTTTAATGTAAAAGTAGAGGTAGGAAAGTACTAATTGAATTACCTGTTTTTATCTGTTTTTCAGTGTGAGAGTGCGATACCAGAAGAGGCAGAAGTTGCAGTTTGAGACCAAGCTTGGAATGAACTCTCCATTTTAAGTTTTGTTCTGGAAAAAAAAAAACAGCCAAGAACTGAGCTCAGCAAAGCCATCAACCAAAATATTTATATTAAGCACTACAGAAGATTATAAAAAATTGTCCAAAGGGTGGTGCAAAAAACTACCATAATCAAAAATCATAATTTTAAAAGAAAATACAGAAAAAGTATATATATAATTTTTATCTAAATGATTTTAAAGGCATGAAGAATGTTTTATGAAAAGTATCATTGTGTCTGTACATTGTTGCATGGTCCTCAACACTCCAGAAAAAGCTGCACCACTTTCATTTAAATATTTTTTATTATAAGCTACTTTAACACAATTATTTTTAAAACATACAAGTCAATTGCAATAGAATGTGTGCAGCTTTTTGGAGATAGCGAAGCAACATTGTAGAGTCAGCAAAGAAATGTTCTATTTTATTCCTATTGTCCACTGGCAGCGTCTGGTGGTCATCTGGGATTCCTAGAACTAGTGACATTTATTATTTTATTTTATTTTTTCTCCTATTAAAATTGTGTTTCTACCATTTGTGACACGTTTGTTCCCAACAATGCTGCATGAGATTTAGTCCCCTCCCAAGGGATCTACCAATATCTATTGTTTTATCTGCACATAAACACCAACAAAAACAAAAATGTATATTTTGTATTTTCTTAAAAATTGTTTTAAAATGTTGATTTTGTCCAATTCTGTCCTGTTAATGTGATATAAATAAATTTAATTTTATCTACATGGTTGTGTTTGAAATCTATTTACAATTTACAACATCCGGTTTAGTCGCGGTTTCCGGTGTCGTGCGAGCGTAGCTAGTGCAGTCAACTTGACAACTTCAAAGCTACGGGAAGGGCAAGCTCTGTAAGTGCGTTTTTCTCACTTTATATGCGATTTTAATCTGGTATTGACGCGTTGTGTGTGTGTATCATAGTATGCTATGTGTGACAATCATGTTCACATTAGGTATGTCCACTGCTAACGGGAGTAGCTTTAGCCTGATGCTCATTTGCTCCTCAACCTTCACCTCCAGAACATTTGATGAAATATGCCGCCTCTAAGAGCAAAAATGATGACATTAACATAAACAGGGTCCTCAAAGTGGTTGTTTAGATTAGGTTTGCTTAGTGATTTTGACAGTTGTTTATGTCCTAAGCCTGATTAGAATTCGCTAAAGTGCATTTTTGCTCCGCTTAAAGTGTGCCAGCCTCCAGCTCTCACTCTTTAATAGTGTATACTGTGAAGGTCCCTGATGGAGGTGGGAGTCTCACAGTCGCGCGTGTTTGTCTGCCCCGGTCCCAAAGCGTTCGTGCCCAAGTGAGAGTCCTCTGCATGGCACCACCTCTGGTCCTCTTCCTCCTCTGCAGCAGCATGGCGTTCATCACCAAACCACTCACTTTTCTCATCACACAACACAACATTGTTGAAAACTTTAAAGGAGACTTCTAATTTAAAATCCACTTTTCTGACTTTTTAACCATGATGTAACATTAGTTTACTGAAAGTTGTATTTAAAGTCTGATTGTCGAGTGCTCAGAGAATCTCTGTTTTCACCTATTCCCGCCCATTTGTTGTTCGTATTTACTTACGATTAGTAAAACAGTCCAAGCACAAAATATATTTGTCAAAAATAGCCATAAAAGCCGTTTAGCCACATTTCTCCACTCCAGATATTGTAATTCAATTTTGGTGCCTATTAAAGTAAAGTTTTAGAATGAAGAGGCGAGCTTATCAATTCTGCAGTTTTGAACAGGAAGTCAGTAGATCTGTTTTTATTTCAAAGTTGTTTTAGATCAATTTTGTGTTGTGTAATGTAAATGACTGATCTCTACATATGTTCTAGTTTATTACTAAATACACACACACGCACACCAAAATACACGATAGGTCTCCTTTAACCAGCAAGTAGACAAAAGCTACTGATTGAAAAATGTCTGTAGCATGTTTAAATGTGTTGTGATCGATTACATTCGGCTTTGCATTCACTAGATGAAAAATGCAAAACTTTTTTTTATATATATAGTCTTATTATTTAACTGATCAAATTGGGGATCCAGCACAATAGTTACACCATGGAGCTTTGCATTAGCTTGTCTCTGGGGGTTCTGCTTTTATAGGTGGAAGAAGACTAATTTTGTGGGTTTCAGGTGGAGCTCCCTGTTGTGTGTCCGACACATCATGGATGCCATCAGAGACAGCCCCCAGGGCCTGACCTCAGGGAAAGTTGTGGCTTTGGCAGCAGGTCTGTCTGTGGGGGCCACAGTGGGATATATGCTGTACCGCCACCTCAGCAGCAACAGTGAGTGAGGAAACTGACAGATTGGCTTGCATGTGTTTTCTTCTGATTACAATTCTATGTTAATTCTGAACAGGCCAGGAGGTAGAAATTGAAATGTCAAAGATGGTTCTTCCTGTAGACGTTTACAGAAATATCTCAAAATACCAGGCTACCTTTTTAGATATGGTAAGTTGATGTGGTGACCCTCTCCCTTTTAAGACTGCATCATCTTTGTGTGTGTTGAAAATTATAGCTACAACTTTTGTTGTTTTTTTTCTCAGGTCACTCAGAAATCTGGAGCCCATGTCAGGGTCCTGTCTGATTCCATCTCCAGTGAGGTCTGCTTCCTGCTGCAAGGGTCCAAAGAGCAGGTGCTTCTGGCCCGCTGTGTGCTGGAAAGCCTGGTCACTGACTGTGAACCCGTATCTGAGACCATGGGAGTACCCCAGACTGCATTTGGACGCATTATAGGTAATGCTAGCTAGCAATATAAACGTCTAAATTACTTTTACTGGTGTGGAGTTCAAAAGTAGTATGCAGGTGAAAATGGGTAAATCATAATAAAATTCATCTTGTATCAGATGGACAGTTAATTCACAATTGTGCTTTTTGTCAAAGTTTATACTGTTCATTATGACTTATGAACTGTGATTATTCAATAAGATACTCTCTGTATTAGTTACAGTTAAATTCTGTCAATTGATATTTATTGAAATTCAAAATAAATACAAATCCAATTGATGTTTTGTGTGCCTATGTCTGTTTTAGGGCGTAAGGGGGAGAGTCTTAAGCACATCACCAGAATCACAGGAGCTAAAGTTGCCTGCTCTAAAGAAAAAGCTCAAGGTCCTGGTGCTACAGGCAGCGTCACCATCACAGGAAATAGGCAGGAGGTGCAGCAGGCCAAGGTTTGCAACTTCTCAAACATTATACAGAACACATAATTTTAACCACTCATTAGTAACTTACTGTAATCACTGCCAGTTAGTTGTTCACCACTGGGTCCCTTGGCATCATCCGTTAGTGTTCTGTGTTGGTACACTTGTCTTCAGAGCTATATATACTGTAGTGCACTTAGAAGGAGGTCTGTGCAATATTACTTATATTTCTTTCAATTAATTACAAAACTACAACAGGTAAAACTTGAGTAAATGAATAATGTTCTACTTGCCTCATCCTAATAATGTTTCTTTAAGTTTCTCATTGTGTGTGTGTGTATATGTGTGCTTGTATAGGCCCTCGTTTTAGAGAAGGTTAAGGAGGATCTCTTAGTGAGAACAAAGATCTGTCAGTCATCAGCCCAACGTCACAAACGCCGCCTTCAACCCAGAGAGAAGGGGGAGTGCGTGGAGACTGAGGTTTCCATGAGCCTCAACAATAACAGTGTGGTCAGCAAGCCAGAGAAACAACCCTCAGAGATCAATGGGACCACAGGGGAGACTGAGTTTGAAGATCTGCAGAGCACCTGCTCTGATCGCAGTCTGTCCTCTGAATCTCTTGCACAAATCTCAAAATTTGAAAGTAAGTAGTTGTTATCAATCTAAATTTTAAAGAATATGTCTTTTTTTGTTGCTGTTTTTAATTTTCATTGAATTAGAATTGTACACAATAGAAGTTCCACCTGTTGGTATACATCTTTAATATGACAGAAAAACTGTATGCAAAGAAACAGAAAAAAGCCTTGCATGTCACAGGATACTTTTTAACAAATTGTCAATGCACAGGAGTTCCACTGTTTCATTTTGATGTAACATGAATGTCTCCTAAAACACTGATCATTTTTTTGTTATCTTCGTAATATTAAAATTAGATATACGTCTCACTCATCATTATATAATACCTGTATTATATTAAGATGAGTGCGACATATATCTAATTATCATTGTCTAATTCTTAATGATTTGTCTTTGTCAGTTCCCAGTCCTGATCTTAGCTTCCAGCCTGATGAACACTTGGAGGTCTATGTGTCGGCTTCTGAAAACCCCAACCACTTCTGGATCCAGATATTGGGAGTGCGCTCTCTACAATTGGATAAACTTATTGAGGAGATGAACCGCTACTACAGTAACGGGAATCCATCTGTAAGTAAATCAACTTCTTTAAATCGTACTCTTAGAAATGTGTACATGCAAGCTCTTTGTTCACTATTCCTGGTGTGGATTTGTGTGATGTGTAGGAGCTGAGGGTGGAAAGTGTTGTGGTTGGGGACATCGTGGCTGCTCCTTATAAGGACCACGGAACCTGGAACAGAGCAAGGGTTCTTGGAACACTGCCCTCTACACTGGTGGACCTGTATATGTTGACTTTGGAGATAATGGAGAGCTTCCTCAGGAGAGCCTGTGTCGGATGAGGTAATGAAGTATGTCAATATTACGGTTATTTATTATTATGTGAAACTGCTTGGCCATAAAGAGCAAGACTTTTTGGTTTATTGTAGTGTGGTGTCAAATAATTTTGATTGATTGATTGATTGATTGATTGATTGATTGATTGATTGATTGATTGAAAAAGCTAATTATTTAAAATGTGTGACAAAAGTTTGGTCTTAAATTGATTTTTCACTAACCAAATATTTAATATCAGAAAATAAATAATTAATTATGTTCATAAGTAATTATGTCATTAGTTTTGCCAAATAATATGTGAAAACTAAGTTTTGCATGAATATTTCAGGAGTGACTTCCTCAGCTTACCTTTCCAAGCTATTGAGTGTAATTTGGCTGGCGTAAAACCAAAAGGTAGAGTGCTTTTGGTATATATTTTAAATAAACCCTGATTTAAAAACTGTACAGATCTTTATAGCTGTGGTTGTTTCTGGTCAGGTGACTGCTGGTCTGAGGCTGCCCTGGATGACTTTGAGCGGCTGACACACTGTGCTCTCTGGCGCCCTCTGCAGGCCAAACTGTGCAGCTACTCCCACTCTGAGGCCTCATCATGGCCCAGTGTAAAGCTTTATGACTGCACTGAGGGAAAGGTAATCTCAAATCAGAATTTTTGCCCACATCTTAATCCCTGGGTTTCGTTCTTATTGTTTTTGTCATTAATTGTGATTGCAGACTGTAGATATTGGGGAAGAGCTTGTGCGACTGGGTCATGCCAGTTTTAATGAAATGAATGGGAAGCTCCAAGGTGACAACTTTGACTGTCTACAAAAAATGCTGGTCAGTATTTATTGCTCATACAGTGGTTCTGAACCTTTTTCTGTTACTATTTCAAAAATAACAACCATCGGCAAAACCCCCTAGCACAAAATGTAGGCTGCTCACTAGGTCACTAGTCTTATGTTTTATTTTATTTAAGGCATAAGCCAAATAAAATAATCTAGATGGCCAAAAATAAAAATTCTTCTACCACTACATTTTTAGAAATGTCAGTTGGTTTGAGAGATCAGTGTTCAATTTTTCACATCAACATATTCCCAGAAATAATTGCCAGGTTGAGAGCCATTGTTGTAAAGGAGACCTATTGTTTAAAATCTACTTTTCTGAGTTTTAACCATGTTACAGCAGTGTTCTCTCATCATGAATTTACCTAATGTTGTATTTGGATTGGTTCATGCATGTTTGAGTAATCTTGTATTGTCCTGCAGTGATGCTCCAGTGCTCAGAAAATCTTCACCTACCACTTATCCCCACCCATTTGTCTGTATTTACTTGTAATTACTCAAAAATTAGTATTGAGTGTTAAACATGTAAGTTTTAAAACAACAATAGGAACCGAACAGGAAGTCGGTGGACATGTTTCTATTTCTAAGCCATTCTAGGTAATTTTTGTGTTTTACATGAACAAAAGGTGAATGATTGATTTACTTATGCCATAGTTTATATTTACAACTATATAGAAAATTCACAATAGGTGTCCTTTAAGACACTAAGTAGTAAATGTAATATTTCTTTTCTTTTATTTCATATATTACTGAGCTCACACTACATCAACACAATAATATATAATGTGGGCTGCTTTCTTTTGTTTCTCAGAATGAAGTGGTTGGTGCATCATCAGAGCTGAGTCTGTCCTGCATCAGTTTATCAGGTAAGGCCTCCTCTGAACTTTGGAGAAAAGCAGTGAGTTACACATGATTTGTTAGATGCACTTTCTGGAAGTAATCTACAGATAAACCCTTTTGTCAAAGTTTAAGCATTATTATGTGTAAAAATGTGTAATTCTTTCTGCTTATTGCGCAAGTTATTATTATTATTTTTTTAGCATTCAACATTCCAACTATGAAACTTTAACATAAACCTGTAACTATTATTACACACCACATATACATTGATTTAATATAAACTTTGACTAAACTCAGATTTTGTAGTTTGAGATGCCTGATTCTACAAATTATATGATATTGCTATTTTTGTTTTTTCCAGAAGTTCCGTCAATCTCAGGAAGTGTTGAAGATGTAAATGAGTTACTTTGAGTTCCTATAGGGGTAATTATTATATATTCTTCTCATAGTATAAGAGATATTTTGCATTAAATTAATGCTAACTTTGCAATAAAATGGAAAGAAGTGGGAAGAGATAAAAGAATACCACACTGATAAAAGTGATAGAGAGGGGTGGTAGACTACATGGTCAGTAGTTTTTTTGTCTCCTATGAACGTTTCGGGCTTTTTGAGGTATATCTTCTCAGATCTTGACCAGAGCATCATCGAACTGTTTTGTCTGAGTTGATGAGGGGCAGTTTGAAGTTTGAAGACTGACTGAGAAATGATTTCAAAACACCAACTATAATCTAAATTAGTGCTTTGTCTTGGCTGTCTTCCAGAACTGCAAATGATTGAAACATGAAGCATTGTTTGTAGAGGACACATGATCTGAAGCAGTAAATAGAAACAATTCTGCTTCACAGATTGATACATCAGATTGACATGAACTACATACCACCTGCATAGTGTGCTCCTCTGAGCTGAGCTTTTCTTTCTGGTGTTCCTTTGTTGTTTATGAAGAGCATTTATGCAGATCCTTTTAGTTTCCTTATTTGTGTCAGTTCTACTCTAACCCTAATATTATGTTCCGCAGAACATGGGGCCCCAACTTTTTCTCAACATCCAAGCCTTATCTGCTGAACTCTTCCAAACATTTTCATTTTAGATTTGTTCAGTCAAGAACTGTATCAGTTTTTTTGTTTTTGTTCAGTTTGAGCCGATGCTGCTTTGCTGCAACATGTTATGAAGAATGCGCCATTAACAGTATTATAATGAAGCACTGTGATATATGTTAAGTGAGAATTCATGGTTTCTGGCTAACCATGTCTATATTTTCATTTTCTTGTTTGTGAATATGCAAAGATGTATAGATATTCTAAAAGCCCAGGCAACAGTCTTCAAAATATTTTGAAAAATTGCATTTCTTGAATGTTGTCCTCCATATATGTTTGCTATTAAATTGTACATTTTATTGTCTTTAGCTAGAGACAAAGATATATTATCAGTTGCACTATATTAAATAAAGCATTTATTTTATGTGAAATGTTTGTATTTATTTATTGGTCAAATTTAGTATGCAGGCAAGAGTTAATTAGCTGTTTGGTAAAAAGAAATGGTCACACTTACACGGTTGTAAACTGTATAAGTACAGCTAAAAAAAAATCTAGAGCTTTGCGTTTGCAGAGACTTCAACAGGTCATTCATTCATTGACGACGGGACCACTGTTGTGTTTCTGCAGCTCTGCGTGACCTCCATTCCCGATCCACCAATCACAAGAAAGTAGGTTACGTCCGCACATGCGCAGAGTGTTGTAATTTGTTGATATCCTGCTCTGTACTACTCATTTAAGATTTAGACATTTTGAAGCTGATAATACAAACCACTCTATGGAGTGCAGTTTGTGGGCACATCAGAAAGCTTCTGAATGTTGCCTATATGAAGGGTTGATGGAAGACACACGGGATTTGGTGAGTGTATAAGAAATGTTTCGGGCCGCAAAGCTTCTCTACAGGATCTGCTTAGGCTAGCGCTCCTCCTTTGTTGTTATCTTTTTATGGAAACAAGCTAACTCTTTAGCTAAATACGAAGCACCCTATGCAATGTATTTAGTTACAAAATCTATACCAATTGCTTAAAATATGCACATCTTCAACTAGTATAGTGCAACATATTGTTGCTATCTATGTGCTAGTGAAAACAAGAAAAACAGGTTTCCGCTAGCCCGATGCTAACGTTAGCTGTAGCTATTTTTATATGATGGTTCAGCATAACGTTAACATTGTAGCTTTATTTTTTCCGAATAATTGGGTGTACTGAGGCATTCAGCATAAGTCATTTTCATTTTCAAGCATGCATTTCCTGCTCACATCACCTGCTATTCTCAAAGAAGGAAGTGTGCGCGCTGTAAACAATACGACACTGTCAACCACAATGACACATTTTGCTTCTACTTTTACAACAATGAAAATAACTAAAGTTGTCATTGGTTGAGTATTGCATTCTGCTTCTGTTTGCAGTATTATTGTTATGCACTTGTGTAATATGTATTGCAAGTGCTGTACATTTTACACAATTTAAATTCATCCCCAAATGAATTTTCCCTTGGGCATGAGCTAAAGCATTTGTAATTTTGATACATAACTTTGCTACTAGGCCACCACAATTATAGTAACATATTGTACATACAGTACACTTTATGTACTGTATGTACAATATGTTGTACATGTACAACATATGCATGTATGCATAATGATAAATTATGCCAATAAAGCTGAACGATTTGTAAACATGATATTCTCTAAGCTCTGCTCCACCAGAGTAGGTAATACTCTGCTTATTTAGTATTAAGAGGCAAAGATGGAGGTGAGATTGCCATTGGTTGGGTACAATATTTGTGTGTAGAAAGAAACGCTCAATTACAGGAATATGAGAATCTGGTATTTGTGCTCATTATCTTATTTATTTTATTAGTATACGGCCCTCTTGAATGCATTGTCTAGAAAACCACAATGACATATGTCCCCCTGTTTGGTCCCAGGCTGAACGCACTGCTCGTTCGGAGCGTAAACGGAGGGACTCTTTCGGGATGTTTGATGGTTACGACAGTTGCAGTGAGGAGTCAACCAGCAGCTCCAGCTCTGAGGACAGTGAGGATGAAGTTGTGCCTTCTATCCCAGCTAATTTGCCTATCATCAAGAACAATGGGCAGGTGTACACCTATCCCGATGGCAAGGCAGGAATGGGTACGTAGAAAGGCAGCAGAGAGTTGGTTATTCTCATTATCCAGGTTTGAAACATAATTTTATGAGTTTTTTCACTTTAACGTTCATAAGATGGCTACTTGTATGTTATTTTTTTCTGGATGCTGTGAAAATATTTTTGGTTGCTGTTTTTTCTTTTCAGCCACCTGTGAGATGTGTGGGATGGTTGGAGTGCGAGATGCATTCTACTCCAAAACCAAGCGCTTTTGTAGCGTCTCATGCTCCAGAAGTTACTCCTCAAATTCTAAAAAAGCCAGCATTTTGGCCAGACTCCAGGTAATTCTTATTGTTGACATCTGAAAAAAATTATTGGCTTTCTAGTTTTGTGAATACATATTATTTTGTTTATTTTGCAACTTGATGCCATTAACTTCCACAGGATAAGTCAGTCCTCACTAATCACGTTCATACAATACATTATTATACAGATTGTAAAAAAAGTAATTGTTATTGACCAAAGATAGAGGAACACTTCCTTTTTGTCAAACACATTTAAATTCTGTTTTTCAAAGGGAAAGCCACCAACAAAGAAGGCAAAAGTTTTACAGAAGCAGCCTCTTATGGCAAAGCTGGCTGCATATGCTCAGTATCAAGCAAGTCAACAGAATCAGGCAAAGTCAAAAGCTGGTATGCTGATGTTGTTCTTGTTTTATCAATAAGGGCAACAAAGGCACAGATGATAATATTTCTCTCATGTTGCAGTTGTAGCAGCAGATAGCTTTGACTGGGGACACTACATCTGCAACAATAACACAGAGGGCGCTCCCGTCAGCTGCTTTAAACACGTAAGCCAGCACATCTTTAACAAATTAAGAGGTAGGATCAGCACCTCACTGAAATCTACTTATTTCTTTGATTTAGGCCCCCATGGGAACGAGTTGGGCAGGCATCGCTGAAGGTGTTAGGCTCGAGGTCATCAATTCAGATACGAATCTTTCTACTAAAGTCTACTGGATTGCAGAGATCATAAAACTGGCTGGTAAATTAAAGAAAAAAAACTTTAGTGGATCCATGCAACTTGTTATTTAGGTTTAGGTTTTAGGTTTTATTCGCACACAAACAGTAAAACAATAATTTGTAGATTACAATTTAAAAAAAATAAAAACATTTCTGTGCTGGAGAGAGTGAGAAGACCAAACAGGTCTTATTAAACCACCTCCCCACAAAACATACATGAACAACAGACATGAAATAAGCAAAGCATTATATTATAAAAATAGTTAGTGGCTTTTAATACCAAGCAGACACCTTTCCAATTGTAATGAAAGATGACTTGAAAGTTAATGTTATTCAAATACAGTACATGAAATAATTATTTTAGTAGTGAGTGGAGCGTATGTATGACTAACTCCAACTGCTTCTGCAGGTTTCAAAGCTTTGCTTCGCTATGAGGGCTTTGATGGTGACAATAGTAAAGACTTTTGGAGTAACCTTTGTATCCCTGAGGTGCACCCTGTTGGATGGTGCGCATCCAGCGGCAAACCCCTAGTACCTCCTAAAAGTTAGTTGTGTTTATATTGTCATTGAATTGTATGTTTTTAATGTATATAGTGTAAACATATAATTGTTTTAGAACAAAAATTATTTTTTGTGTATTTGTTTTTATTTTATTTTTTTTATGAGAGGAATGTACTTTCTGAAATTTCTGATCGCCATCATGTTATACTCCCAGGTATTCAACACAAATACTCAAACTGGAAGGCCATTTTGGTGAAGCGTCTCACTGGAGCAAAAACACTGCCACCGGACTTCAACACAAAGGTTAGTTGCACCGAATAGCAACCAGGAGCTTCCATAGTTGGTTTATAATATTAAGCTGAAGCCATACTTTTATATTCCTGTGGGAAAACGTTTCCTTGGCATTTGACCCATCAATCCTTGATATACCTAGGGGCAACTTGTGGTCATATCTGCTTGTCAAAGCCTGATACTGTCAGAGTTAGAGCCTGGTTAGTAGTTGACTGGGAGACCACTGCAACACCAGGTGTCACAGTGGCAAGACAAATGTGGATTGTGGGTGAGTGGATCTTAGATTGTAAAGCACTTTGAGTACCTTGAAAGGTTGGAAAGCGCTTATAGCAATGGGTGATTACAGTGCAGTGCTCAGGGAAACATCCTTTGCTCACTACCTTCATTTGAGAACTTTTGCGTTTTTGAGCTGCTGGAAATTGAGCCTCACACTTGTGTGTAGTTGGTGCTAACCGCTCTGCCGACCTACCTCATATTATGTCATGTTTATGTACGCTACTTTTAGTACCTTTAGGAGAGTAGCATAATTTTTTCAACAAAAATTGATACTGCAATGACGACAGTTGATGAAAGTTTATAACCTTAGTAGGTTGTTGTGTTGACATGTTGTCTGATTCATTGTTGTCCTCAGGTTCACGAGAACATGCAGTTCCCATTTAAAAAGCTAATGCGTGTGGAAGTGGTTGATAAGAACTACCTGTGCCGAACGCGCGTGGCTCTGGTGGAGCAGGTGATAGGAGGTCGTCTGCGACTTGTTTATGAAGAGTGCGAGGATGGCTCTGATGACTTCTGGTGTCACATGTATAGCCCTCTCATACACAACATTGGCTGGTCCCGCTCTATCGGACATCGCTTCAAACGTTCAGGTGGGTACCATTTACCATTACCTATTCATGGGATGCCATCAACCTAAGCTAATGGTGTGAAACTGGAAGCACGGATCTATCCGAAGCTCTGTGAGTTAGTCAAGTTAGACTTAGTTTAATCTGAGCTTTGCTTTACACAATTAGACAAGAAATACTCGAATCTGTGCTGGTAAACATTTTCATTAGGTTTAACTTTTTATCGCCTAAATGGAACCATGAATGCTTGTATTGAAAGTACCAATAATGACTTAGGAAGTGCAGGTTCATATCCTACAAATGTTTTATATTTTTCCCCCCAGATGTTACAAAGAAAATGGATGGTCAACTGGATGCTCCACCACAGCTTTTTCAAAAGGTGATACCCTTGTCCCAAATGATGTTGTTTTTTAATATTCTCATTTTGTTAAGAATATAAATAAAAGTACATGTAATCTATAGACTAGTTATTATAATATTCAGGTGAAAGATGTGGACCAAAGTGGAGAATGGTTTAAAGATGGGATGAAGTTGGAAGCTATTGACCCACTCAACTTGTCAGCCATTTGTGTAGCCACAGTGCGAAAGGTAAGTGAGCTATGGTACAGGAGTGAGTAGAGCGCCCCCTTCTGACTCTGTGGTGTTTCAGGTGTTGGCAGATGGCTATGTAATGATTGGAATAGATGGCTCTGAGGCACTTGATGGCTCTGACTGGTTTTGTTATCATGGCACGTCCCCCTCCATTTTCCCCGCCGGCTTCTGTGAAATCAATGAGATTGAACTCACTCCCCCAAGAGGTGCAGACTTATGCAATACAGACCATAATGTTCCTCTAATAAGCAAAGCAATAATAGCAATCATCATTGTTTTTCGTTTCTTGTTTCTTTAGGGTACACTAAACTGCCATTTAAATGGTTTGACTACCTCAGAGAAACAGGTTCAATAGCTGCTCCAGTCAAGCTCTTTAACAAGGTATTTAAACAAATTCCTGGAAGCTTAGTTGCACGACTTTTTCAGGCCTGTCTTACTCTCATTTGTACATTTATTGTTATTTTTTGCTTTATAGGAAGTGCCCAACCACGGCTTTCGACAGGGCATGAAACTGGAGGCGGTGGATCTGATGGAGCCGAGGCTGGTGTGCGTCGCCACGGTGACAAGGATCGTGCATCGTTTACTGAGAATCCACTTTGACGGCTGGGAGGACGAGTATGACCAGTGGGTGGACTGCGAGTCTCCAGACTTGTACCCTGTAGGCTGGTGTCAGCTGACAGGGTACCAGCTACAGCCCCCTGCAGCCCAAAGTAAGACCCTCACTGTAGTCTTTACTTTCAAATTTGTGTCACATTACAAATTATGCTACACAAATTTGTGGTGAACTACAATTTGTCTATTACATAAATCCAAGTAATTTATGATTTAGTCAAACTTTGTAACTTGTCATTTAATGTTCAAAACTGACAAGTCTATTTATTTATTTTTTGCACCACTGTCATTGTGATAAATTTGTCTTCCTCAGGTAACAGAGATGTGGCTGCGTCTGTGCCCAAGCAGAAAAAGAAGGCTCCTCAGTACAAGAGCCAAAGAAAAGTGAGTACCCCACTCGTCTGTTCCCACTCACTTTTGGGTGCTCACACTGGGTCTGGGTGTTATAATCTATGTATCTAAGGTCTAGTTTACGTCGAAGCCAGTGAACACGGTAAATGGGGATTAAAGAAAATGTGTGAACAAAAAAATCACTAAACCGAATAGTGAGCAGTGCACCATGAACTAGTCTATTCTACTATTGCCTTTGATCATGTTTAAAAATGCAGCTTGAGTGAAAGCAACCTGTAAATAGCAGCAGCTGTGTGGCTGGTTTGTGCAGCAGTGCAATGCTCAGTGGGTCACTGCAGCTGTCCAGGGGCTCATTCTGGAGGCTTCTGTGATTCGTGTGCCTCTTAACAGTGAGTCTGTCTAAGACCCTGGCGGCTCACTCGTCTGGCTTGGTGTTTAGAGAGGAAGATTCCAGTTGATCGACGGCCCTTCAGCCAAACAGGCAGAAGAAGGAGCTTCTTGGGGGACGAAGAGCAGAGTCCACTCACTTATCCCACTCATGGCCCCGTTCGGTCCCAAATATACCCACATAAAACCCACAAAACAGGTAATGGCACATGGGCCACACAGTGACTTAATATGGTGTATGATTCAGAGCCGGTTGAGGGACCCACTGAAGCGGGAATTTATGCTTCAGTAAGTTGCAAACTGTTCACACTGGGGTTGAGGGTTACTGATTCATTTTTCCTGATGAAGGTATTGTTTTTGTGATTGTTACCTACTAAATTTACATAAAGTTATAGCAATTCCAATGACAAAAATGCTGCATTGTATAATAATCAGTATCGTGAGCTTTTTAGTTTTGGACCTCATTACTGGGTGGGATTTGTGAACTTACGGTATGTTTAAAACATAATTTTATGTGTTTATACTGTTCTTATTTCACATTACTCAGTCTGTAAAAGCGTTTTGTTGGTGTTGTGTCTTAAATGATACATTTACAATACTTTATTTTCTTAATGTTAACAATCAACTTAGAAAAAGAAAAATGAGGTGCTACTGAAGGAACGAAAAAGATGATTTTTCTTGAGCGATTAATTAAAATACTAAAATGATAATCTCGTGCAATTACTGTCAAAATACTTGCAGTTGCCTATTCTTTTTTGTAGTTCTCAAAGTAAAGACTTAAAAGCTGGCTTGTTAAGTTGCTAAAGTGCTATTGTGTCTAATATTTGTTTTGCTTGTGTGCAGAGTCCACACTGCGCATGAAGGAGGAGGCCGCGGAGGTGGACGACTTCACCTTCTCACAAACCATCTCAGACCAGGAGAGCAACGGCTCGGGCAGCTACTACATCAAACAGGAACCCTGAGGCAAGGGAGCGGACAGCAGCCCACCACCATGAGGCCAGCCCCACAGACTCTACACAAGCAGGTTGTCCTCTGCTGGTGGATGGTGGACCAATAAGAACAAGGCTTCGAACAAAAGCGGGTTTCTCCGTCAGCCTCTGGAGACCTGTCCAAACTGTGAGGATCATCTTTTGAGCCAGCTCTTCACTTTTTTTTTTTTTACATTTGTCTCGTCAGGTCCAGAGTCAGGCACACAGGATCCCCTTTGGTCAGAGCAGATTAGGAGCTGATCCAACACTTGTGTACATTTTGTTTTCTTATAGACTATATTGCCTGATGGACTATCGTTTGTTCATAGTACTTGAATATCTTTTTTAATGATTCATTTTGTCCAGACGTTATTTTACATGACTTTGGTGGCGTGTGGGAAAGCTCCATGTTTCTTAAAGATGATTCTATTCACAAAGTATGTGTATACAGATGGAACTATAGATAAAAGGCATTACAGCATGTGGTGTGAGAACAAAGCTGCTCATCTTCATCATCATCAGTTTCTTTCTGATCTGAGTCTATGGCATTTTACTGAACAAACATGATTGCACAGAAATAAGGGAACATTCAAAAGCTCCCAGTCATATCACAAATTATTTTGTTGCTTTAATAATTTTGCTACTGGAGACACGTTCTTCAAAGAATCTTGCTTTATGAATGGACATTTATGAATGGAAATTAAAGTAATAACATTATTTGTATTGTACAATTTGACACAGAAAGTGTGAGTGGGCCTTCCTAAGACTCCTCAAGTCTTTAAACTGTCCTAGTAAAAAAAACATAGGCCTGTGTTTTCATGTTGATCAGAGATGCTAACGGCTAAGTTCGGCACATGACATGTTTGGTGTTGGTAGACGGTGATAGTGTAACCTTACTGGTGTGATAAGGACCTCTGATTCTACAGAACTCCTCTACAGAACATGTCCACACTACGGCAGGCAAGGCACAACTTTTCACCTGACCCCAAGTGTGTCACAGCTCTCTAAATAATGTAGGAACTACTGCTGCACAACTAATCAATCAATCCAGTTGTGAGCAGCAAACATCCTAGTTTACTGTCACATGCCAAAATGCAAGACTGTATTTGGGATGGTGGCATAATCAGTTAAAGTTTTTTTGTTTTTGTTAAAGTCAACACTAAAACAATTTCTCAGATGTAGTTATCAAGCATTTTTGTATTATTTACAACACCGAATCTTAAGTGACACACTGGAGTTGATGGCAGCGTCAGCATGTGTAGCATTCTCATATTTTACAGTAGAAATGCAAAAACTATAAGGGGGAACTTAGAGGGCGTTTTCATATTGGTGCCACGTGTATGCAAGCTAGATTCAAAGCTGAGCCACAGAATTACAACTTTGTTAATAATGAACAATGCACTGCTTTTTCTATAGTTCTGTAGGCAGCATTCATGAGATACTGTTAAATACTGGGCTTAAATAGATATATAAAAAGTATAACATATTTCTGACTGTGATGGTATGGAGAAAACATAGGTGTGATCTCTGCAGCTGTTTTTGTACTACCTCTAATTTGTTAGCCACGAGCTAAATGTGTGTGTTGGCATATGCAAAAAAAAAAACTGATTTACATAACACAACGCCAAACCATTAAATTGTATGACAGCACATGAGGTAGTCATGAAATCTGACTCGATATTATTATGCAATAAGTAGAGATTTCAGAGTTTATTCAGATTCCTTATGAAGATGATTTAATAAATAAATGTCGGACTAAATGTCTTATATTGGCGGCAGAAGATGCTAAGAAATCCTATCTCTACCAGTAAGGTTTCCTCATTCAATTCTCAGGAAGATTTCTTTGTTACATTGGCTCAAATGATCACGCATCTGTTCTATGGAGTTATATGTAAGCTAAGTAAAATTTATAAAAAAGACTTTTATAGAAGTGATTATGATGATGTATTAAACTGTTTGTGTTTGTTATTTGATCAAGAGTTCCATGGCTTTTTTATTTTTTAAATCATTTATGGTTTCGACATTTTGCATCTCAAACTGCATTTGCCATAGTAGGTTGTTAGAGCATATATTGTCCTGAAAAAAAACTATCTTTATTTAATAGTCTTTCTATCATCCATTTCTCCTTTGAGTAATTAAGAGATCATCCTGATTTTTATGTTTCATCTAAATGGCAGAAACCCTGTTCCCATGGTTACATAGATGCAGAAATAACTAAACTACAGTATATTAAAGATGCACTATAAAACCTTTGGTAAATGGAGTCCCAGGTAAAGAATTACAGGTGTTTTTATATTGCTCAAAAATGCCTTGGGAAAGAAAAAAAAAAACGCAGAATCTTTGCTATGTGAGTTACCTGCTTGTCTCTGTGGAAAAGGTAAATGCCATGTGTGGAACA
Organism: Mugilogobius chulae; assembly: GCA_038363315.1. Classification (NCBI taxonomy): domain Eukaryota; kingdom Metazoa; phylum Chordata; class Actinopteri; order Gobiiformes; family Gobiidae; genus Mugilogobius; species Mugilogobius chulae. Next base: position 30,858,201 of record CM076401.1, on the reverse strand, counting down.
TTTCTATTAAAACAAACAGGTAGCCTATCTTCTCTTAAAATGACATAGTGCATTTTTAAATTCTCGGCCAGTTTTACCATATTCACAAAGAGGAACCACAGTAAATTGCCTTTTTAAAATATTTTACAAGTAAAAAAAAAAACCACATGTAAGGACAAAACGTATTAACGACATGAATGTTGCTTCTTTTGTAGTTGTGTGTTGTCCCCACCAGTTGGTCTCTGTTTAGTCCGTGTAACTGGTTGCAATTACTGAAATGTTGGCGTGGTCAGATGTGGGAAAGCTATTCTAAGACCAAATGAGCAATAAAGCCTGTGTCACAATCAGCAGAGTCACTGAGGCTCCACAGGGGAGGCGCTACAGAGCATTAATGAAAAATCTTAGTACAGAAGTAAAGACGACTGTTGAATTTGTGCTGCTAGCCTCCTGCAGATGAACCCAAATGATGCACAATCAAAACTGCTGCTCGTGATGTTCTTTAATTCATCTTAAAATTTCAGTTCTCAATATGGCTAACCTTTGACTTTTTCTGTTCTGTTCACAACCTCCTTTCAACTGTGTAAAAGGGTCTAGTAGGTCATGTAACTGTATAAAAACTATTGTGGGTCTTCTCTGGTGGGTTAAATGCAAGGCCAAGGTGGGTCAGACAGCAACAGGCAAATGAACTGGACTTGTCCTTTTGCCCAGATCAAAAAGAGCTTTCTCATTCACCCAACTTAAGGTAGAAGTATTAGGCTAATCAGAAAGTTCTGGTAATAAACTGGTATTTTTTTTTTTTTTAATATATATTTTTTATTTACTCTTAATGTTTTTTCTGGTAGAGAGTTCATCCACTTCATGACTTCATATGACGTAATTTCTTTGCCTAGAATATTTCTAGCATGGCATTAAACATATATATTTAGAAGTTATTTAAATTTAATGGATTTTTACTGTAAAAAAAAAAAAAAAAAAAAAAAAAAAAATAATATATATATATATAATATATAATAATAAAAATAATATATATATATAATTAACAAGATATGTTTTATTTCAATCAACAGACGCACTTCTTCATAGATCTGACTTGGCCTGCTTGTTATATGCAGTGCTTGCATATAACAAGTAGCAATCTAAAGGCAAGACAATATCATCTTCATAGAGAAAAAGTGATTACAGACTTTTAAACTACCTACCTTTAAAACTCTGTAGTTTTCTTTCTCACATTTATTTGAGCTTGGGGTTTGCTGGTTGATAAAAATTATTTATTGTTATTGCCGTGAATGTGGAGTTATAGTAGTATTAATTATCAGGACTCCAGGTCAATAAATGTCTCTCACTTTTGTGTCCAAATCCTAGACCTTGTAGTTCAAAGTCGACTTGCTAATGCAGTTTGGGTAAAATATCAATCAACCTTGAACACTCTGTATTTATAATCATAGTATAGACATTTGAATTTGTTTTCTGACTTCGAGATGGTTTTAAGACATTTTTTGGACCTGAATACCTTAAAAACAGAAAAACGTAATCAGAAATGGTGAACTTGGCCTTGCATCTGTCCAGACCGGAGATCCAGGCATCAGTGAGTCGTGCTTATGTGTCCATGATGTGCTCAGCTTGTTGTTTGTGTTGCATTAATTGGCCTCGCTCTCTCTATCTAAGCCCATTGCAACCCCCCCAAAAAAGATATATGTGAACATCTACTGAACTGGTTGTCATTGTATAAGTAATGGGTTTCTATAGAAGTGATCAGGCAGTGTGCTTTTGTTTTTGTTGATACTAACACGGGTCTTTTGTATGTGACATCCCCTCCTGAGTATATTCAACCATTATATTGTGGTGCTATATATATAAATATACATGTATAACTACATATATATATTTGATAAAATGATTTAATGTATTGGGAATATTAATGTCTGAAAAGAATTGAAATGAGTTATGGTGCACAATTTATTTTGGATACAAATGATAGAAAACATGTGAATAGTTCTAAAGAATCTGAGGTACTTAAGTATAAAGTGGTTTGAGATTTGTACATGTTTTGATAGTGAAAATGGTCTCTTCTGTCTGTTCGTGCTGTGATGGCGCTTTGATAGACTTTGTAAATAAAGCCAAATGTTGGGTTGTATTACGTGTCATTGATAGCGTTTTGTTTGTTGCAGCATGGCTCATTTTTGTAAGATTTGACTTTTACACAGAATAAAATACTTATGAATAACAGCTCTGTTTGGAAGATTTTTGAAAAATGATTACACTTTGTCTCATAAATTTGTGGGGATATTTTACTCAAAATTCAAACACTGTCCAATAAAGACTTGAAACTGGTAATATGTATAATTATATGTTATTATTTTATATACATGAAAGACACTGGCAGCGAGCAACATGATTTCCCATGACAACATTCTTCTATTTTGGTTGAGGATCTAAAGAATAATGTGTCTACACAAATTCTCTAAGTTTTGGAACTGAATATAAAGCTGTGTACTGCACAGGTAGTCTTTAGTTTAGGGCTGCTGCAAGTTAAGATTAATTGCAATTCTCAATGATTGAAATAATTGTTACCTAATTTTTGCAATCCAATCGTTTTTTTTTTTTTTTTTTACAAGCATCATCACATGCCATACATAAGAAAGGCCTTAATTGAACAGCAGTGGCCAGAATTTTGTGTATTTTTGTGGATGTAAACATTGTACAACTACACTTCAAAGTTCTCAGACACTTCCTCAGCTCAAATCTGGCAAAAGTCTTGGTAGTGACTGTTATAATCTAAGCTCCCCTCTTAATAATAGAAAGCGGATTGCCCATAACAATGCCTGATCCTGTCAGAGCTCAGAAGCTAAGCAGGTTGGGCCTGGGCAGTACTTGATGTGGATGCATGTGCCACAGTTTGGTGGTACAAGGAGAAATTGTTATTGTGTTGTTCTAGTATGGATCTGTGTGAATGACTTTCGGTGGTCAGAGGAGGCGATGGCGGAAAAAAGGCAACGTCACTTCTGTCAGTCTGCCCCAGGGCGGCTGTGGCTACAATTATATTTTAGAGTGTAGTGTGAATGGTGTCTTGAAAGGTGCTATTATACAAAACTAATGCAATGCAAATAATTTTTAACCAAAATACTGTATTGTTACTTGCAGCCCTGCTTCAGTCACATGTACTTGAGTGATCTTTTAAATGATTGGTACTGTTTTGAGTACTTTTATACTTCTAAGAAATGTTAATAGAAGTAACAGTAGGTGAGTCTTAAAAGTATACATTCAGAAAGTAATGTATACAGTTACTCTTACTTTAGTTCTTTTCCCCAAAATACTTTATTGTTCTTACTTGAGTAATTTCTTGGAATACAATTTGGTTTTTTGGGATTACATGTACATTTTTGTGTAACTTGTTTAATAGAAAATAAGTGCTCAATCAAAATCAAACTGCAGAAGAAATCACTGAACACAAAATCAATCAGCGATAACTTTATTGAACATCACAGATCGACAGACTGACGCTGATGGCTCACATGCTTCTCTCTAGACACTGTAGATCGCACTCATATAGTCTATGATCACACATACAGATTGTATTCATAATTAAGCACCATTCACAATAACAATCTTAAAATGACAAATGATTTACGTTTGAATAATTGGTCAAATAAATCATCCTAAAAAAATAAATAAATCAAAATCATCAATCATTTAACTCCAAACACTGATATGTTGCAGGACAAAAACATGTTAAAAGAAATCATGAATAAATTAAAATGGTAAAAAAAATATATAAATAAATAAATAAAACATTGTAAAGACATTCAAACAAACAGTGAATAATTGGATTGTTGTTGTCACTTTGTCCTAAGTTAAATTGTCTTATATATTAATTTATCCATACATTAGGTGCAATAGATTTATAGATAATTTTCAGCTGTTCACAGTATTTATTTTGGATGATCCACACAATGTTACCACAAGCACCACAATCACCACAAGGGAGCAGAGGAGGGCTCATGCACATTTAGGAAGGGCAGAAGTTTGCACTATGGGGTCTTTACTCATCAAAGCGGCCTTCCAGGATACTCTCAAATGAGAATGGGACGAATTTAAAGCCCTGGCCCGTGTAAAACTTGTTCTGAAACTCCACCCTAAAAGCAAAAATACACAAAATTATTGGAACGACCAGTAGGAGGCATAATAATCACATAATAAGTATAAACTCCGCCTTTAGTCTTTGTATAACCCTGATTTGGTTAGCGTTAGTTTAGCCTTAGCATTGCCCAATATTTTCGTCCAGTTTTAAAGGTGCACTGTGAAACTTTTCTGGTGGAGGGTCTGATACCTTTTTGTCTCCAAAAACCGTCAATGTTTTGCCCAGATGTTTGAGTGTATTACGGTAATCTTTGCTATCTCCATGGAGACAAGCTGGTCACAACTTCAGGCCAAGACGATAAAGAATGTAGAATTTTTAAAGAGAAGAATTTCATAATAAAAAAAATTGTCATAGTATAAAAGATATTTTTACTATGCCTTGGAAACAAACATGATTAAATACACTTAAATAAGAAAAGTTACATAGTACATATTTAAAGCTGTTTTTTTAATTTTGTGCTGCTGATCTTTCTCCAACTCGTCTCACTAAAGGCATAAACGTACTGCCCCACAACGTTTCATTGTGCCATACATGTGGTTATGTATAATATGAATATATGACGTTACCATTTAAACGTACAAATTATGCATATCTTATGTTGCTTATTGTTCACAGTGGTGCCATAACTAACCATGATTTAAACACTCTGAAGGTTTTATCAAATTACAGTCATATTCATATTTATTATACTAGCTATCCACTTAATATGATAATCTTTGTTTGATCAAAAACATATTAATAAATAAATAAAAACTGCTATAGTGCTTGACACAACTCTTTGCTATATATTCCTTACTAGAGTAGGACTCACTATTAGAGCTGTTTTTCAAGGTTTCGGACTAGTTCTGAAAACCATAATTTGTGTGTGGAAATACCAAAATGTATTAATCAGATATCAGACATACAGTTACTCTAAATTAGTATTCTGAATATGTACTTTCTCTACAGGTATTTAGTTACTTCGCAACACTGCTGGATTCTGATGTTGTAATGATTTGGTCTTTGTTTAATCCCGTTCAATTCTGAATAGGCCCACGTTTTGTTCTGGTTTGGTCATGAAGCTTTTAGACCTACCTAAGTTTTAATTCTCCTAATCTTCAGGAGTTGTTCAGGTCTTGTATAGTCCTAGCATAGTCACTAATGTAATTCTGGTAAAAATTTTGTTGAAGTCTGTGTACCTCCAGGAGTGCCAGGAGAGCGTGTGTTTGTACAGCAAGCTCATCAGCATTTATGTGTGAACAGGCTCCACTTTGAAAACCACTATTTACTTAACTGTGTGAAAAATACTTTCCAACAACCTTTAACCTTTCACCTTTCCAGAGAACGCCTGTTGCAGTCACACTGCCAGTCATAGAGGGTTAGTTTATGATAACTAGTTAAGTAGCCATTGTATTAACTATGGCTATGTTTATATGCATAAGGCAAATGTGATCTGAGTCAAATTTGTGGAGTAATCAGACATCACGAACAATAGTGATGTGATATGAACAGTTAATATGTACGGTAATTTCAATTTTTTTCTTTTTTTTTGTATTTTGATTTTTTTTTTTGTCGGTACCAGTGCAGGGATTGATAAAGACACTATTGTGGCATAGGTAAAAATAAAATAAGAAACAGAAAATAATTGAAAAAATTATTATATACTAATTGTGCTCTGTCTTCTAAATACAACAGTTAGTCAAAAGGCATCGATGAACTGGTGATGATTATTCTAGTTATGTTTTTCTTGCCTTGTAAATGTACTCCATGGTCTTGGGAAACACCAGATTGGATTAATGAATGTAGAATGAGGTTTTGGCTAATAAACTATTTGGTAACAGAAATCAGTAAACATTTTTGCATCATCCTTTTTGAGTTAATGGTAAATAGCTCAAGAGCTTGTGGGTTTTGACATGAGTCAGGTCAGTGGAATGAGCAGAGGAAGGCAGTGCTGGGCGGCGATGGCACGAAAATGTACCGTTAAAGCGCTATCAGACAGAAACGAATGCAGCTTTTCACACATAATCAGGGTGAACTGATATTATACATTAAACCAGGATGACAATCTCAGTAAAACAAACTGATTTCTTATCTTGATTTTCCAATCCAAATGTTAATGTTAAATTAATCTATAATAACATATCTGCATTTTGTTTATCTTACCCTGGAATAACTTTAATAGCCATAATGAATTAGGTAAATGGTTGTGAAATTCGTACCAGTGCAGACGCAAGGCATGCAGGAACGCGGACAGCCCCTCCATGACCAGAAGGATGGCAACAGTCAGAGTGGCAAATGCTGAAAAGATGATTGACAGGCCAAAAAAGCCACCTCCACTACGTGAGGACAAGCCTAGACGCATGACCATGCCCCAGAGGACCTCAGACAACTCTGTGGACAGTGAGACAAGACTTAGTTGTGTTGAATTAAAGCCTCTATTTGTAGTTTTTAGGCTGTTCATACGTACGTGCATGAGCCAAGCTGAGAGCCCAGAGGCGCAGATAGGAGGCAGTGTTAGAGATGCAGCCCAGGCAGTACTCAATGGTGTGAATTGCCTGGTGAACAGCTACATCTCCAAAATTAAACTGTAGAGAAATTACATTATTATTAATTATTATTCGCACACATTCGGCCTATACTCAAATACACAGGTACAGAATACTGACACTTAAGATTGTGTGGATTGGTTTGGCGCTATCTGAACAGGCATATGTACTAATAAGGGACCAATTTCCTTACACCAGCCTGCTTATCTTTTAAAAGGTATTTGAACAACATTCTTTGGCTTTCTCTGCTTTCCGGCCTGGAACAGTCAGGTAAAAACAGAGGAACATATTGCTAGCTTACACTCTTTGTGGGTTTGACTTGGCAAGATAAGTTTCCGTTTTTCATGCTCCTCCTTTGTTCAAGTGAGAGTTAAACAAAGTTCATGGAAGAGGCCATTGTTGTATCTATTCAAAGAGTCAAAGGTGTTGGCATGCTACATGTACTGTTCTTCCCATACATCATATAAATATCTCTATGTGTATAATAAAACCAGTTGAGGTGTAAAATGTCTACTTACTGGCTCCTCCACAATGTGCTGTAATATAAACAAAAAAGAAAGTTAGAAACTATCCAAACTAAAACAATATCATTGTGTGGAGAGCTACAGAGAAGCTAGCTACCTACACCATAAAGCAGATACTAAAACAGATATTAATCCACCAATAAAGTCGAAAGTAAGTTATTATAGGTTATAACTGAGAAAGCTGCATGTCTGTGAATGAGTTTTTTGAGTGTGGGAGTTGTGACACCCACCTCATCCCCCTCGTCCGAATGGTGGGACAGGTGGTCATGGTCCATGATGCCAGCCTCGTCCTCCGTGGGCCCATTCCCCACTCGCACCCCTCCGAGCTTCTGCGTGCCCTGTTGAGGGAGTCCGGTGGATGATGAGGACACGCCTGTTTGCTCTAAAGACTGCTCTAGATTCTCTGCAGGGGTTTCTTCCCTCTTCTCGGACTAGATACAAAAGCCACAAAAGCTGTGTCCAGCTTAAAGCAAGCCTGAGCCTTTTTCAATGCACTGAGCCCCAGTACTAAAGGGCCCCTAAAATGAATTTGCAGTATCAACATCTACTGTAAATAGGTGCCTTTTGAGACAAATGTTTTTATGACACTGAAACTGTGTTTTTATGTTAGACAATGTGCAATGAAATAAATGGCAGAAGAGGAATGAAGAAAGTTCAAGTTAATGCAAGCAGAAAAATAGAAGGTGAAGATAGACATACCAGGTGCTTTTTCCACAGGTGTTGACGCCGAAGCACCATAGTTTTTACAATCAGCATACATGGAACACATGCAAGGGCAATCAGGACCAACAACACCTGGATCCCCATCTACAAATCAAACACACAGAGTTATATACGCACTGTCCTCCAAATCAAAATGTTTCATATGGTTGCTTTCTCAGAAATATTTTACCACCCAATAAGGCATGTTTGAGCACACCAAATGATACTGCTACATCCAGCTTGGTTTATACTTTATTGTCCATCCTAAAGTTCAAAACTTAATTGCTTAACTTGCTAATTATGTAGCTATCGTAATTTAAAATATTTGTTTTTTTAAAGTGGGAAAACAACCATATGATATGTTTTGGTTTGTGGAGGACAATATATTCTTTATAATGAGAAGGCCTTTGTTTGTTGTATGGGTAAAGTACAAGTTGTGCTTGCTTGTGTAAACTCAATGTAGGCTAATTGAATTTCCTCTCTAAATCTAGAAACAGCTGCCGCCCATAAACACGGTCTGTTTTTGTTGAATTGAATATCCTGAACTTTAAGTGTGTGCCGAGTGTGTGAGCTTGGTGCACCTGTCCCCGGTACAGAGGCTTGTTGGTAGGGTCATTGTAGTTGAACAGACACATGTTGATGAAGTGGATAAGAAGGCTTGGAGCATCTTTAGAGTTGTAGACATCATATGCGGACCATTTGATGAAAATTAATAAGACCAAGTAGCCAAAAAGGGAGGACATGAAGACAATCTCTGGAATAAACCCCAGAAAGATGTTCAGGGCTTCTTAAAGTACCTGTGATGACAAAAAGAAGAAATAACCCACTAAATCGCAATCATTCATGAAATACTTTAAAGCCAGCAAAAATCAGACAGGCTTGAATTCTCCAAATTATGTTTTCATATACAGTACACTTGTCCTGACCATCTGAACTCGTGTGTCTAGTCAAATCTGGTCTAAAAGCTGACGCCAGTAGGACTCACATGTGGTTGAATAAACTGAGAGACACTCCAAAGATCATATGAATGACACCAAGGATCACAGACATCTTCATCTTGAACGAGTTAAGGAAGGTCAGCTTGTTGGTGGCAATATTCCAAATCTAGAAGAACAGTTTGGAGCTCATTTACAACACTACTGCATACAAAAATCATTACATATCAGACAATTGAGTAAACACAGTGATCTTTTACCGGGTCAATTCCCAGAGGATAAGGGCCGTTAAACACGCCTGGTATGGCTGGGTCCAACTGGAGAGCTGCATTTGAATCTAGTGTGTCAAATCTACAGCAAAAAAAAAAGTTATTTGTATTGATGCAGATTCCGGAATGCTATTAAATTTACATTACAAGCAAAATATGTTAGCTTACGACCAGTTTGCTCCCTTTGGGCCAAACATGGGCCGCACACTCCAGCCAGACCCAAACATATTGAGAGATTTGGAGAAGCAGTCATTGTAGATGATGCCAGTGTAGACTGAGAACATTCCCATGAGAAGAATAATGTAGCGCCCAGCAAACACCATGTTAAACATCTATGGCATCAAATGATATATTATTACATACTCTCAACTTGAAGAATAATACAGTCTGAAAATTGGCCTCCCTGTACCTCATTGTCGCTCTTCTGTGCCAGGAGGCGGCTCTCTCGTATGACCAAGTACAGGGCGAAGCAAGTCATCAGGAGACCGTGCCCCATGTCCCCAAACATGACCGCAAACAGGAAGGGGAAGGTGATGATGGTGTAAGGAGCTGGAAAACACAAACATCTATTCAAAATATCCTCAAACATGTGTTTTCACTGTGCTAATACCATCTATAGTGCTCTGTGCAATACCTGGATTAATTTCTCTGTAGTTTCCAATACCATAAGCATCAACAATGTTCTGGAACCCAGATGTGAATTTGTTGGTCTTGTTGAAGGTTGGAGGAGTCTGTTGGGTTTGCATTCTATTGAGAATAGAGGGTACTGTTGAGCCACTCCTCTCCTGCGAAAAACAAAACTGTCAGTCTCCTGCACTTGAGCGTTTAACTCACGTAGAGCTGCGCAGTAACTTACAGTTCCTCTGCGAAGAGCAAACTGAATAGAGTCCAGGTCTGAGACAGGACACCATACTTCAGCGATCAGACATTTCTGAGTCACGTCGATGTTGCACAGGTTCAGTGTGTGGTAGATGGCCTTCATCTTTCGCACTTTGATGAACCAACTCTCATGGTCTTAGAGGCCGCCTGCAGCACTCTCTGCCGATGGTCCTCTGTTTGATTTAAGACCTAAAGAATACATCTTTCTTTATTACGCTTACATTGTTCAGTCAGTTAAAAAACAGTGAGCTCTGGCTAGTCTAGACTTTGACAAAGCATAGCAAGTCTGAGGCAGCGAATGAATGCAAAACCATTGAAATGCAGCAACCCCATAAACAATCTCACATCCTGTTGAGCCTGGTTTTGATTAATTTGTGTATTCAACAGTGCTAAACAAAGAATACTAATGCTCTTTGAAAGAAGTGCCAAAGCTTTGTGAACATGTTCACATAATAGTCAGTGAGAAATGATCTGAAAAATGTAGGCTTTCCCAGTACAGCGCAAACACATTTATTACTTGTAACATTATATCATTCAGCTTTTTTGCAAACTGACCTGTTTGAGCTGTATAAAATGCAATATAATTTATTAAAGCTACATTCACAACACACCATTGAGTAGTGAAAAATTGAACCTTACCATCTGAAGGTCATCGATGCGGCTGTTGACTCCTGCCAGCATCTCTTTCCGCTCCTGTGGGGTCTCAGGACAGGGGTACAGGGAGGCACGAAACCTACCACAAACACATCATCATGAACATTGTGCTAAGCTCATTGTTAACTTTATCTTATGTTTTGTATTTGCTATGAAATATACTGATTTATAGATAAAGTAACTATGTGAGCGATGTAAAACCTCATCATGATTTATAATAACTAAACAGCATCACATGTTAAAAATAGAAACATACCCCTCACAGATCTTCTTCACCCTGTTTTTCAGCTGGTCTCCTTGGAAGAAAATGATAAAAACTGATTTGTGGACTTGATCACCCTGTAAGACAGAAATATCAGATAATTTATTTTCCAATAAATAATCCTGACAACATAAGAATAAATAAATAAAATAAAAATACAATGCATGGTGTATATATCATTTGTCTTTCTGTCCTTATATTCTTTTAATTTGCTAAGCATAAGCAGAAATGTGCATGTTCCCTCATGTAAAAAGTTGTTTTGACATGTAGTGGTTGACAAACCGTAGTGGGATCCTCCAGAGGGTCTTCAATTTCAGCCTTCCGCAAAAACACATTCCCGCGACACACCCTCCACAGCATCCTCTCAAAGGTGGGAATCCTCTCTCGACTGATGACACCAGCCACAAACCTACAGCCAACAGAGCAGACTCAACCTCCTCCACACAAAATACTGGTCTACAAACAGTACAATTAAGCAACCTATTAAATATGCTGACTACCTATCACAGGCTGTTGTAATAATATTGTTTTTTTTTTCTAAGTTTAGCAAATGTTTGTTTGTTTATTTGCTTGTTTTTTCGAAAGTGAGTTATAGCTTAAGTTCAAGCAGTGTCTTACCCCAGCCTCAGAGGGGCACCACGGCCACCCTCACTTGCTTCCATCAGAGCAGAAGACTCCTCCAGCAGGTTGGGGTCCTCCATCTTCAGAGAGAAAAAGCACACATTACTAAAGCTACACAAAATGTACTAAAATAGCTTCATTTCAGAACAACAGCATCATGGATCTCACTATATATAAAATATGAAAAAATGTTTTGATTTTCAATTGTTCTGTTGTTATTCTATAAAATGGACATATTATGTAAAAGTCTTTTTTAAGTTTTTAACCATGGTCTAATAATGTTCTCTCATCATTAGTTTGTTAAAGCTGATATTTGAAAGCCTCGGGAAATTCCAGTTATCACCTACCAACTATCCCCAAGAAAGAAAAGCAAATTACTAATATACATATGTCATTGTTTAATACTAAATACATAGAAAAAACACAATAGTTTTTAAAACTAAAGAATAGTTTTTCTAAGATTAAATTCTGTACAATAGGGAACGTTCAATGAATATTCAGACGTAAAAATAAGTAAAAGAAGTACACAAACCTCGTCAAAGAACTGCTGTGTCCGACGCAGAATGTGTTTGAGTTCGGTAAGCTCCAGGAAGTTCTTCTTCAGAGCCTCCTGGTTTGTGTTGATCTCCTTCAGCTCAATCTCCAACTTCTCAAATGTGGCCTATGACCCACAACAGTGCATCTCATAAGGGATACATTTTGTCAAAAATGTTTTGAATTTGTATTGCACTTAACTAAACCGAAATTGTTGAACCTACCTCCAGATCAATCATATCTCGAGGAAAAGGAACCTCTGGATTCTCTCCTGTGTCCACTGTAGGAATGTTTGCTTTTCTAATCTCTTTCTCCACAAATCCTTAACAGAATAAAGGTGTTGGTAAGAGATGCATTTATGCAGTTTCAAATTGTGTATTATAGCATCAAGACTTGTTACTTACTCAACTTCCGGTCCATCTCTTCACATCTTCTTACTTCATTTACAAATTTGCGCTGGAACACGTTTACGTCTGGATTCAGCTGCAGTGAAAATACAGGACAGGAGTTAGTTCAAAGTCATGTTACGCAAATTAGAAAGAACTGCACAATATGAGAAAAATACTAAATCCAAATCATAGTTTTTATTACTGAAAAAAAAAAAAATAAAAAATAAATAAATAATTTTGTGCAGCCCTAGAATCTAGATCATAGTGAAAGGGTCTCACGTCTCTGAACTGGACCATGCCCAGCTCTCCCAGTTCACTGACGCAGCAGTAGGCCGCTTCAGATTGAAGGAAGAGCTGCGCCAGCGTCATCTCCTCACTGCGGAATAGCTCCCCCATGGTTCACACTGGTCCAGTCTCAACAACCTGCAGGGAGCAATATTTTCAAGTTTACAAAATATTTCAGCAAATATCTCATTCAACTGAATATTGATCCCAAAATATTTTTAGAAAGTCTCCCATGGTTTTAAAAATAGATCTAAAGAATATTTTTATTGAAAGAATTGCTCATTAACATAACAACATTCTGATGTAGTATTTTTAGCAAATGTCCATAGAACTTACTGACTATGACTATGACTATAAAAGAGTTCTTTTATATTACATAATATCAATGAGTGATGGCTAGAATTGTACCATTATTGACAAAAAATCTATTCAAGATTTAGGTTAATGAAAACAGTCAGGTCTGTGTGATTCTTATCCTAATCAGAATTTTACAGTGCCAGTTTTCGAAGGCCCATTGGTCCCATTAGTTCATGAGTGCAGTCATGACTATGGCTTAATGACACATCTGAGATTTAGGCTTGTAAGACATCATAGTCTTCAGAAATACTAATGTTAATAGTTCCGTCAAAAACAGAGGAAAATCCATGTCGGAGATAACACAGAGCTGTCAGTCTGAGGCCTCAATATAATAGATCCATGGGCCTCTTCTGCAGCATCCTCTGCCCTTGACAAGGACGCCATGATGCTGCGGATTAAACCTGGCCTTCTTCATCTTTAACTCGCACATAAAATATAATATCAGGACAACTAGCAACAATAACATACACCAAAGCGTGAAGATTGGAAGATGTCGACTCACCTCAGAAAATCGTTGAACTGTGTGAGACCCGGTTTTGCGAGGATGAAGATGCTGATGATGAGTGCAGCGCTGAAATGAAACGCACCACCGGAAATGTGCGGACCGCAACCGGAAGTTACCAGATTAAAAGCCGTCTTGTCAGATGAGTAAGTTATCCAAGTTCTGCTAAGTTTAGAAATAAAACTTATCCAAACAAAGTTAGTGGACACGTGGCTTATTTGGACGATACAACAATGCAGAATCTTTTATGTAGTCATGCGTAGCATTTAAAGTTAGCTACTTTTGCAACTATTTGGCTACAAGCTAGGCTAGTTGGTAAAATTAATTTAAAAATTAATTTAATTTTGTTGTCTAAACGCAAACCTACTCGACATTTTCTCCACAGGTCTATCATCTTTTCTGACATTGTTGCTGTGATTGCTGCCACTGAAGCTGTGCTGTCCACAGAGCAGCAGCAGACTGGAGTGGAACAGTCAGCAGTGGGCCAAGAGTTGAGTCAGTCAGGCCTGAACTCACCGCTCTGTGGAGGGCACTGCCCAGGTCATTGGACCTTTGCCAGAGGGAACTCCCACAGACTACATGAGCCTTTCACTGAGCCCCCGGCTTTAGTGTGGTATGCGTATGGCCTGTGTTTTTCCTCATCTGCAAAATAAAATAGCCCATAAACAACAGACATAAGTCGAGGCAAAGATCCATGTACCTGCTGATACAGCACTTAAAGTCTTCCATAACTTGCATTGTAATTTCCAAACATCTCTTATTTCATACATGTTTAATCAAATGTATTTATCCAAAAAGAGCTGGGCAGAGGAGGTGTTGCACTGTAAGCAGAGCAACAACTTCAACACGCACTGTATTCATTTGTTAATGTTTTTTCTTTCTTTGCCTATTGTCTTCTGTTCTTCTATAGCATTCACCCCTGTGTTTGACACAACTATAATGCTGAGGCAAAGACAGTCAAAACAGTTCTGGGCATTCCTTCCTCGAGCTGTGCCTGAGCTTGTAGAGTTGAGGATTTGTACCACACTGACAGAGCACTGAGGGGACGCAGAGCCAACCAGGCCCCGCTGAAGGGGAGGGCCCATGGAGGAGAAGTGTGCAGTGGAAAAAAGGGGGGAGCCAGAGAGAAAAAAGACAGTGGGCTGATGCTTGGCTGGAGGTTTCTCTGCCTGCTGTGGCATTCCCATCCACACTCACTCCAGCTGCTTCAAGGACCAGAGAATCAAGCAGAGGGTCAGGAGCAGCAGCTCTGATAGGACCTGACAATAAAACACAGGCATTTATTAGTTCATATCTACAAACATGGCAGCCATGGAAACACTGGAACAGCCCAGCATTCTTCTGGAGCCACAGACACTCACTGAGATCTCAGATGACGAGATCAATCTTCCTCCCTCAGATGATGAAGAGCCAGCTGAGGGTAAGACAGAAACCTCTGCAGGTCCAGAGGCAGAGGAAGCGCAGGGCACGGAACAGCCTGCTGCAGATCAGCCCATGAATGGTGCTGTGGTGCTCTCACTGCTCGACAAGATCATTGGGGCTGTGGACCAGATTCAGCAGACACAGAGTGGCCTGGAGGCCCGACAGCAGGAGATGGAGCGCTCTGTCACCACCATCCAGGGAGAGCTGCTCAAGCTGGCGAAGAGCCACAACACCACTTCCAACAGTGTCAACAAGATGATGGAGAAGGTCCGCAAAGTCAGCGTCAATGTGAAAACGGTCCGAGCCACTCTCGAGAAACAAGGAGGCCAGATCAAGAAACTTGAGACCAACGAGGCAGAGCTGCTGAAGAGACGAAACTTCAAAGTCATGATATATCAGGTCAGTTCCCCTACTGTGAGAGTCCTGTGAGCGTGAGTTCTTTGAGGATGAGCCTAGTGAGAGTGACTCCTGAGAGAGTGTGTCCTATGAAGGTGAGCTCTGTTTGAGGATGTGTTGTATGTGAGCGTGAGTCCTGTGAGAGAATGAGTACTGTAAGAATGAGTCCTATGACTATGAGGGTTCTTCTGTGAGAGTGAGTCCTGTGAGGGTGAGACCTGTGAGGGTGAGTCCTGTGAGGATGAGACCTGTGAGGATGAGACCTGTGAGTGAGTCCTGTGAGGGTGAGACCTGTGAGGGTTGAGATCTGTGAGGCTGAGATCCTGTGAGGGTGAGTCCTGTGAGGAGGTGAGCTGTGAGGGTGGAGGTGACCTGTGAGGGTGAGTCCTGTGAGGGTGAGTCCTGTGAGGGTGTGTTTTGTATAAAAAAGGTAATTTTTGTAAAAATGTGTAATATTGCACATTTAATTACCATATTAGGTTATCTGGTTTAGTTCTTTATTGGCAGATGTGTCCAATCTATGGCCCCCAGGGCTATAGATTCTCAGGTCTTCTGCTGATTTAGCCCAAATGATAATTGCCAGTATTTATTTTTAGATCTAATTGTATAGTTGATTTCATTTATATGACATCACAATGTTCTACTATTCAATAATATTTAACAATTGAAAAGCACCTATTATCAGTATTGTTTGTTACAAAAACAAATACATAATGCAAAACTTGAATGTGCCTGGCCACTTATAGAGATCACCAGATTGAATATTTGTCAAATGACCTTCAAACATTTCATCTCAGGGTATAATGCTTTTAATAGAAAAAATGTTTTGCCCACCAGCTTACTTTATGACATCATTATATTCTAAAACATGAACACAACCTATTCTACCACTAAAATTGTAATAACAAATATATCAACATGTCTAACTGTGATAAGACCGATGCTATCTTTCACAAATCTGTGACTGTTCACTTCAAATATGTTTTAAATATACAGCCCTCGGTATAAAAAGTCTGAACACTCCTTTATTAAGGTCAGGCTTCCAAATCCACTAGTCTGAAAAGGTACAGATGTGAAAAGTCTGGAAATGTCTGCTTTTAATAATACATCTTCAGTGTCTGCTAAGATATGTCCATATGAAATGTCCATTGAAAACCAAAATCTCCTGGGACCAGTCTTTGTCATGTGTGTGCCCTAGTCTCCCCATACCATTCTCCTCACATGCTTGCTGAATGCCCTCCTCTGCCTGGAGATATTTTCTTCCCTAAGTAC
Organism: Mugilogobius chulae; assembly: GCA_038363315.1. NCBI lineage: Eukaryota > Metazoa > Chordata > Actinopteri > Gobiiformes > Gobiidae > Mugilogobius > Mugilogobius chulae. Next base: position 30,841,556 of record CM076401.1, on the reverse strand, counting down.
AATATTCATGGCTCTAAAAATACAAGTCTTCACATGTGAACTCTACGCTGCGTCATCCTTGGCCCCCGCATCATCAGCTTCTTTTTATTAAGGAGATGGAAAATACCACAGCCCACCTCAAAGTTGTGCCCGGCAGAGACAGAACAGAGAGGAGTGCGTCGGCCCGGGGGTGATGTGGAATAGCTCGCAGCTTTTTGCACAACAGTGTAAGAACATTCAGAGTTTCCAGCCCTGACTCAGTGGTTCTCCTTACTCTTTCCAAGTGTTACTTAGACCTTGTATTCTGAAAACCGGAGCGTTCCTGACCCGACACGCCACACAGCATTGTTTTTATGCTCTAGACCCCATAAATCATCATCCAATTTCCATCATCACATCCAGGCATTCATTTCATTAGGTGCCTGTTTGCAGAGATAGTTAGATAGATTTCCCAATACATTCCGCTCTCGTAAGCACAGTCAGATGTCAAACTTGTGCAGATTGTGTCTGTTGTTGCCAAGGGCTTGGTTCTCTGTTAGAGAAACTCCCCCTGAAATGCCTTTCTCTGGCTTTCACTAATTCAAAACGCTGACTTTTTTTGGAGTTGCCAACGGGGGCATAAGGATTCGTTTATGTATTCAAGAGGCAAAGCAGCTCCTTCTGCACACAGTATCACATTGTTTTGTACAAGGCACTGAAAAACATTAGTCCTTCTTTAAAAACATGTCTAAATTCATTGTGCAGATATATACGATACACACTCTTGTCCATAAGAATTAGTATTGACACCCCATATGGGTAAATCATCTAACACTGCACTACAGGACGTCAAGGTGTGCAGTGTGGATGTAATGTGACTTTTTATTTAGACAGCTGATGTATGGTGCAGGCATTCTCCTACTTCTGCCTCTTCTTCATGTGGAACCAGCCACTGCCTTGTTTTCCACTCCTCCACGTCTCCACCCTTCAGAAAAATGCACCCATCCCAGCATCCAGACTCCTCCACGGGCCACAAAGATCCTTGCCTCATGACTATTTCTATCCACAACCCATTCATTCAAGCTGCTGTCTCTAAACATCTGCAACACCTGCAAACCTCAGATGAAAATAGAATGTCATTTTATTGGTATCTGAATTGGATGTTTGTAACATAATTCATGAGGCAAGTGATTCATTTGTGATCTGAAGAATTTTGGGAGGACTTTTCCCTATTCATACCATGTAACATTTTACTTTAAATCATGTAATTGTGTAATAATGACAACAATAGTTTGATGTCATAGCTTAAAGCCCATGAATTTGTGAGCTGGACAATGAAAATTGTTCCACTTTAGCATACCTTGTTAACACAAATGCATCATTAAACATTTGAAGAAAACACGAATTCAACCAGGATAAAGGCAAAACATAATCTAGAAAGTCAGTATAAAAAATGTTGTGCTGCTACCAAGATGAACTACTTTTCAAATAAGCTCCACCACAAGTAATGAAACAAAAATAAAACAGTCTAAATTAAGATAAATGAGACCACTCTTATAAAAACATGCAGAAAGGGAGTATGACCAGTACCACAAAAGGCATTGCACCTGTAATATTTTGGTTGTGGCATATTTTACATAACCAAAACTCAATTATTGGATTCTTCTGAGCACACCTTCAAAGGATTCAGAGATACGCCAGCAGCTGTCTGGGATTTCTCAGGCTCCAAGTCAGTGCATGTAAATTCATCACTCCAAAGCCATTCTTCACTACCACTCCATAAATGGCAATGGAAAGCCTAACTGTTTCCAGATCAGATCTCAGCCTTATAGTTTGAGCAAAGAGCTGAATGTTTTTGTGAAGCCTGTGTGATGAGGCTTGGAGTGTGTCGGACTAAGGGGACAGGGCGAGGATGGGGGGGGGCTCACACACAACAGAGGAGGGCGTCTAAAAATAGCAGCCATCACATACTTGTTTGATTGTGAGAAGGAAAGAGCCTTTAGGAAAATGTTGTCCTGTTTTTGGTGACTTTAAGATTCACTAAATTAATTTGCTTGGACATAAAATAAATATAAATATAAAAAAAATTTTTCTTATTTCTCTTCTGATGATATAGGTGTGTTTCAATAAGAGGAAATGACATAATGTTTATACTGCACTGAGTTGAAGACAATGTTATGCAAGAAATATGGTAACTACAACTGAAATATTATGATACCATATTATCAAATGTCTAGTAATATCTAAGAACATATCAAATTACAATTTTGTTGCAGTAATGACTAAGAACATAATTAACAACAAAGACCATAATATTTAATGAAGAGTTCCAGTTACATGCACATTTATATTAAATTGTTCGGAATATGACAGTAATGATTTGCCCAAAGATCTGTCAATGCATTTTAACGGAAAAGTATTTCTACCTTGCTTCTACCTACCTCTCCAGAACTCAGGTCATGATACTGTACTGTTATATCCTATAGCAAATATACAAGACATACCAATTATTAAATGCAAAATTAATAATTTAATGTAAAGTAAACTAAAGGTGCAATGTGTAACTGCTTAGCCAAAAAATAAACTCAAACTGAAATGTTTTTTTTTTCTATTTACTTCATTGTTTTTGTTGGACTAAAAACTTTTCTTTTTAAACGTGTGTCTTTACTTTGAGTAAAAATTTACTCTAATGTGTTCTAATTTCTATGGAAGTCTTGTTCGTTTAGCTACAATATTCCACAGGATGGGATGAAATAGATGTATATCGATAAAGAATTCTCCAAAGTTATGTTTTAACTTTCAAATTCAATGGGATCAGGCATTTGATTTTCCACCCCAAAAAGTGACACAGTGCCACTTCAACTATTCATATGTTCCTGTCAATGGAAGCAAAGGCTTAGCATTCATTTTCAGTAGTGTTTTATTATGCCCAAATAGAGGACAGCTTACACTTAAATAAACATTAAGAAAGTGAAGCTGGTGAGAACTGAAGCCCTTATAAAATGACTCAGATGGGGCTGACTCACAGTCATGTTTGTGAGTGTCTTATGATTCCACTGGTCATTATGACCATAGATAACGAGGATAGACACTGCCCTTTTAAAGTTTTTTTTCCAGCTCCAAAAAGAAATAATTTTCAACACTTTGAACTGCTGCATCTGCTGATTTTTTTCTATTTTCACTTCTACAACTAGACTCTGACAATTAGCCTACTACAGTAACAGTTTCTTGAAATGCTTCTCTCTTACTTGGGTCAGTTTTTGGATCACTACTTGTATTCTTTACTTTATTTTGAAGTAATGCTACTCCTAATTGAGCACACTTTTTGGCTACTCTACCTCTTAGTAGTGATTTCCTAAGCTCAGTTCACTGTACAGTGCAGTGCAGTGAACTGAGCTGCTTTAGGCCTCCTTAGTGCAGCCTTGGAAACCCTGTGTTTGCTGGAGCGCCATCAATCTACACGTATTGGACACACTGGAAACAGAGTGTAACTGCCCAAGCTTAGTCAGACCAGTGTATTCCCCCAAAAAACCACATCAGTGCCCTGCAGCAGAACCTCCTTGTGACCCAGCGCACTGTCCATTAAGCAAAACGCTGGCCAAGATCAGATTAACTTTTCAACACAATGCTGGTTTGTGTTGAATGAAATAGAGACGTCATGTTTTTTATTTCATCACATCTTTCAGAATAAGTGCATTTCAAGTTAGTGCAAAGAAATATAGTTACTGAAACTATATACTGAAACTGATGAATGAAAGTTAATGCAAAAAAATGCAGCCAAAGTCCCTAGCCCTGATAGTTTCGTTGTTACGCAGCAAGAAAAAATACAGTGCACCGCAAAGAACCATGACTCATGCAGATAAAAAAAAAATTCAACACTGGCCACATAAAGCTGCATAATTGCAAGTCGGCAGTGTTTCTATGGAAACGCAAACATACACAGTAACAGAGGTAGAGAAGTTGTATCTGGTGTTGTGGTGAAAGAAATCACAAGACAGCGATCATTGTGCCCTCATAAAATCAGCTTTCCCTCCTTCACCACATGTGTCCTCAGTAACAGGGCAGACACACGCCCAGTGCATAACTCAGGCTTGTACAGTATTTTCCATGGCTTTGAGAGACCTTCCTGCAGCCGCTTCAAGAACAATGTCCCATTAAATGAGGAGGGTCAGGAAGTCAACACCAAGGTGAATGCTCCACTTCCCAAACCCTTTTCCATGCACACAGTCTAGTTCTTAGGTCTCCAGTGAATGACAAATACAGTTATATGCTGTGTAGGCCCTTTGAGTTGTGTTGAATGTGAGAAAACATCAGAAGACGGCAGCTCGCCTCATGGTATCTCAACATATTTACATTGATGTGTGTGTGTGTGTGTGTGTGTGTTTCAGAGCAGGGAAAATGTTCTGATTGAGCCCTGAAGGAAAATGCTTTCCTCCAAGGCCAAGTTCCAGTGGTCTACTACAATAGATTCATAAAGGCCCAATTAAACTGCAGCCTCACACAATGGACACTGACACCTCTGGTTACATCATCAGCTTGTTTTCCTTCTCCGCAGATGGAAGTCTGAGATTTTGAAGTATGATTCCACTTACGCGCTTATTCACATGTTTCCACAAAGGGATCTCCCTCTTACACACATCCTGCCATCCGGTGGGCCTTTGTCTCGGCCCTTTGTGTTCCTGTTTTTGCTGGGACTTTGAGCCCTGCAGACGTTAGGGACATAATTGCTCAAGCAGTTGCCTGCAGAATGGAAAGAGGAAGCCACTCCATAGCAGCTTTCACGAACAAGCTACACCATTACACTGATGCGTTTATGGGGAAACACCTGAGAACAGGCTATCAAAAAAAGGGAAGGGCAAGTTTTAGGTGTCAGACAACAGGGGTCAAAGTGGAGCAGTTGTCTCTTCACCTAAACTTGTCTTTGTGTGGCTTGAAATAACAATGGAACAAAAAGGACACAAAGACTTCATAGTTAAGAGAATGTTTAACTGCTTTTAAACATTGTCTTAACTATAGCACTTAAAGAAATATAGTTGTGGACCATCAGATCCAGGTTTGAACTAGGGCTAAAGAAAGTCTAAAATATCACATTAATGCTATGCATGGTATTAAATGAAAATTTAACAAGCTGAATAATAAAAACTATAAAGCTCCATAGTTTGAGAAGCAGAGCACCATGCAACTTAGCTCATCAACTTCTCTGTTTGGACTCTAGATATAGAGAGAAGGATTAATACTTTCTGCTTAAAAGCAAAAGGTCTGATATTTGTGTACTTGGCAATAACCTATTCAACAACACATTTAATCTGTATCATTCATGTCCCTACAGGACGATGTGAAGCTCCCCTCCAGGCTCAGCATTTCCAAAACCATGAAGGCATCAGAGTCTGTGTCTGGGAGCAGAGGCGGCAGCATGCTGGAGCTCAAAGAGGCAGTGGAGGAGCTTGGAGAGGAAGCAGGACAGAGCACTGACAAGCCCCATGTGGAGCTGTCCTCAGATGAAGAGGGTGTGGACGTTGAGGACACACTGGAGGAAACACGAGCAGAGCGCATCAAACGCAGCAGCCTTCAGCGTGTGCAAACTCTAAAGACTGTCTTTTCCAAGGAGAAGATGGACAAGACCAGGGCCAAGACCAAAGAAAATCTGGAGAAGACCAAACAAAAAACCAAAGACAACATTGAGAAAACCAAGCAGAAAACCAAAGAGAACATAGAGAAAACTAAACAAAAAACCAAGGAGAACATTGAAAAAACAAAACAAAAAACTAAAGAAAACTTGGAGAAGACAAGGCAAAAGACCAAAGAAAACCTGGAGAAGACACGCCACAACATTGAGAAGAAGATGGGAAAGCTGGGAACACGCATGTCAGTAAACCCTGAACGTAAGCAGAAATGCAGACATCCCGGGAAAAGGTGAAGAAGGCCTTCACTCCAGACCACGTGGTTTACGCCCGATCTAAGACAGCCGTCTACAAGGTGCCTCCTTTCACCTTCCATGTCAAGAAGTTCCGTGAGGGGGAAGTGGAGGTAGTGCAGGGCACAGAGATGATCGAGGTGTCCCAGGACGTGGAGGCTTTCAGCGGAGTAGACACTGAGTTGCAGGATGAGGAGGTGGAGATGGAAATGATGAATGGAGGAGGAGAGGAAGAGGAAGCAGAAGAGCATGATGAAGTTGAAGAAGCTGAGGATTCTGAGGAAGACGACATCCACGACAAGCAGAAGGATAAAGACCTGGACAGAGACAGTGATTAATTTGAGTCACACATATCATACTGCACCACGCATTATTAGATCTATGGCCGATTTACTCACAAGAGCTCTGAGAGAACTGTTTTAAGTGATTGTTGGAACAAAGAAAGTGATTTTTAAAAGGTCAAATAACAATGATAGCATGGTATTGAACAAAAAAATGTGTCCTTCTATGTTCAAATGAGAATATAATCATCTTTTTCCCATTTTGGACCCTCACTGCATCTTACACTTATTGATCCATATCTGAAGTTGTTCCTTTCATTATTATTTCTACATATGTATGTTTTTGTTAGATGTCACCTGACTTCTTACCTAGCCTAACTGTGACTGCTACAGCCCTTTGAACATCAACTATTTAAACTGCTATTACTGAATAACCATTCTGTTACTTCCCATTCTTAAATGTCCAGCATTATTTTACCATGTGTGTTGGTTGATAAGTTGTATTGTATTTGTTGATGACGTGCAGATGCGTAGATGCACTCTGGTGCTGTCTGAACTGTGAGCTCTATAGAAACCCATCACAGATAAAGTTCAGAAATGCCAGCACATAAACTGTGGGACTGGTGACCACACCCTGTCATTATTTCTCACAAAGTAAACTTTTATCTTTAAGGTAAACACACACACAAATCACAATGTTTGTTTGTATGTTCTTCTCTGAACCACTAGCTTAATATTCACTTTAATAAAGTCTAATTCACTCATTTTCAGACTACTTCACTTTTGTACTTTGATTTATGTTAGTAGGCCAAAAATGAAAAAAAAAAAAAAAAAAAAAAAAAAAAGTTGATCATTATGTGACAAAGGATGGGTTTATTCATGTTAATAAAAGGTTGTACATGACTTAAAGTAAGATCTTAAATTCTCCCACAACTAGAGCTTCTAAAATGAGCAGTGCCCGAAGGACTAAAGGAGTGGATTGTGGAGGTATAAGAAGCAGGGGATGTGATCAAAAATATCAAGATGAAGCACTCAGATCCAGTTTTCACCATAATGTTGTCAATAAATGCAAATTGACCTCACTCTAAACTTTAATTTAAAATGACTCAAAACAGTGGTTGCTAGTGTTGGGAGTAACTAGTTACTTTTGTAACTAGTTACTGTAATATATTCAATTTTTCAGTCACTAAGTAGTGTAACTCATTACTTATAAAAATGTTGATAATATATTACTAGTAACAATCTGAGTAACTCAAGTTACTTTCATATAAAATAATTGCTTTCATATTCTATTGAAAGCAACACTTCCGGACCAAAACACCACTAAAATACTGTGTTTGCTTAAAGGAGAATCAGTTATTATGACGAAAATGTGTTGGGACATCATATTTCCATAAATTAACCAGTAATCAAGTGTAAATGTAAGGGGATTAGTGTTGTACAATGTCTTAACAAATGTTCGATAAGCTCAAAGTAACTCAAAGTAACTCACAGTAGTGTAACTCAGTTACATTTTGAGACAGTAATATTGTAATACAAATGTATTACATTTTTCTCCCTGTAACTAGTAACATATAATGTATTACAATTTTAAAGTAACTTACCCAACACTGGTGGTTGCGCTATTAAAAACACCATACAGTATGTAGATGAAAAAAGTAGATTTGGGGCATAGTTCCATTTTGATGGGAGTAGGAAGTGTCTGTGGTGAAGATGGCAGTATAATAATACAATCATGTTGTTATAGGGATATCGGTTAGCCTGGAGTAAAAGTGTAAGAAATGTAGGATGAGAGGGGACATTCAGATGAAGATAATGCATTCAACATGTACATTATTTCACAAATGTGGGAAGCCCAAATTTGGCACTGAATGCAAAGATAAGACTATGTGTGTTAGTTCTAACAACCTAAAGACAAATTTCTTAGAGGCTCAGTGACGCTTAACATGATTTCACTGAGATGGTTGTGTCCTGGCAGGACATCCAGGGTATATTCAGATTTAGTAATTTCTGATTTTATCTTGAATCAATTATAGCCACATGGAACTTCTTATATATAGGCTATCTAAAATACAGTATTACACGCTCTTTATCATGTGAATAAAAATACACACACAAACATACATACATACATGCATACATACATACATACATACATACATATACATACATACATACATACATACATACAGACAGACAGACAGACTGTACATACATACTGTACATAAATAAATAAATAAATAAATAAATAAATAAATAAATTGTTATTGTGTTTATTTCGGTCTCTTGCCTGAGTTGAAAATCCAAAGCTAAAACAGAAGACAAGTTTTGAAGACAGGGGCTCCATCTAGCGACAGAACCCCGCGCGAGCGCAGCTTTGCGCCTGATGTGGACAAGCCTCGAAAGTGCTGGCTGTTGTACTTCCGTGGTTGACAGCTGCTCCAGAGGAAGAGGAAGGAGCATGTAGCCGTAGCATGAGCGCCTCTGGCCCCAGCTCCAGTGGTGTGGACTTTTCTACAGACTGTCGCTCTACGGAGAGCTACTTATGCTGCGTAAGAGTCAAACTGTTGTTCCCGTCTAACATGATGTATCTTATGCCGCGTGAAGCGTGTGTGAACTGCCACAGGTCCACACTAGCACCGAGCTAATGTTGCTAGAGCCTAGAGCCAAGAAAACGCCTCTGAAACTTGACTACTAGTAAGCTTAAACAGTCTTCAACCTCTACAACCTCACAAAAATAATACTGGTGAGTCAGACTCACCTTTTTTGGTTCTTGGAATGCATTTCACAAGCATAGGCTTATTTTATAAGGAGTATAGGCTCACCAGGTTAAATACCTGGGTGTTCAACTCATGATTTATTCAAGGGTTTCAACTTCCTCTTATGGATCATTTTTGATATTTCAGTCATATTATTATTAATGTATTAAAGTATTATCTGAAATAGCACCAGTGATTAATTCTCTTCATTCTGAACCCACATATATGACACTTGTTTGTTTTTCTTTTCCAGTGGCACAATGGCTATGTGGATTCAAGCACAGCAACTACAAGGCGATGCATTACACCAGATGCAAGCTCTGTACGGACAGCACTTTCCCATTGAAGTGCGACACTACCTGGCTCAGTGGATTGAGAACCAATTATGGTAGGCGTGTTTTTGTTCTCACATTATTTTTAAGCGAGTGTTAATATTTTGTACATTAAACTATGTTCTTCCAGTGATAGTCTTTGCCATGACTGTGTTTATTGTAGGGACTCAGTAGAGCTGGAAAATCCTGGAGAAGAGGTCAAAGCCAAGCGTTTGCTGGACAGCCTGGTGGCAGAGCTCCAGAAGAAGGCACAAGTTCAAGGAGGAGAAGATGGTTTCTTGCTGAAGATTAAGCTTGGTCATTATGCTAACCAGTTCAAGGTACAGTATGTCTCCTTTATGGTGCAGTTAGTTTTCTGATATAGGTGGGCGCTGTGTTAACTATTGGTGTAAACACCCAAATAGTTGACATAACGTCACTGACTTGCACTGAATAATATATTAAACACACAATTTGTGTGATACTTGCTTATAGCAGGGGTTCTCAAACTTTTTCAGACCAGGGACCCCTTATTGGCTCAAAAATCTTCCAAGGACCCCTATCACTTTTTGCTCTGGTATCGCTTTAAAATTCGGAAATCAAAGCTAAGCTATATATTAATTTGAATAAATGGTTAATTTCCTTTGGTTATTTTACCAAAAGGAAAAATTCAAAGCTATCTCTCTTTTCAATCTAAAATTATATGTTTAGGATGGTAAATCATAAGAAATTGTTATATTGAAAAAATTACCAATGTTTCAAAAAAAAAAAAAATGGGGACCCCCTACACATGGTCCAGGGACCCCCACTTTGACAACCACTGCCTTATAGTATGTCATTGTCTAACACCCATGTGTCTATTTCTTTATTATTTAAAATGTTTTTATGTCTTTTTTAAATTATTCTAGTATTAAGTTTTGTGATCAAGAGAGAATAACATACCATCACTTTTATGTGTTTGTATTCAGAGCACATATGACCGCTGTCCGCTGGAGCTTGTGCGATGTATCCGACACATTCTGCAGTCAGAAAAAAGGCTTGTTCAAGATGCTACGAATGTAAGCACAATTTATATGTTGCTTCTAGCTGCGCCTGCTACAGATCCATACTTTATTTGACATTTCTGATGGTAATTCTATTCCATACAATGGGAAAGTCAGAGAAAAGTTTGCCATTAATCTATTATATACATTTGATTCATTTGTGTAAGATGTTTTTGTAATGTGCTGTTTCTTTAGGTGGCTTGAAAAACAACCCTGTATTTTGTATAAATTTGCTCTGAAGATTAGTTTCCCTACACCAAACCACAAGGAGAGGTTCAATTTCTTTGTAAACTTTATTAGAGTGCATTAGAACCACAACACTTAATATATACTATTACTATTTTTTTCCACTTAAAAATTAACACCAGTTGAAATTAAGTTATACTAGCGTGGTTCGGTTTGGCTGGTTTCTCCAAACTAACTTACAGTAGCAGTGAATAAAAGCTAAAGCAGTTCTTAAAAACTTAAAAGCGATTTAACTTAACTATAACCCTAGGTTCATAGTTTTTGTAGCGTACATTGTGTTTGGAGGCAGTGGTTCAAAGGCTCTTTTTCTCTTATTTGTTGACAGGCTAGTTGTGGTACAGAAGGTCAGTCCATGGACACTCTGTCGCAGCGCCATCAGCAGATCAATCAGGCTTTTGAGGAGCTGCGACTGGCTACTCAGGAGACTGAAAATGAGCTGAGAAAGATTCAGCACAGCCAGGAGTATTTTATTATTCAATATCAAGAGAATCTTCGCATCCAGGGTAAATATTATGCTGACTACTATACACTCCATACAACTTTCAATTTAACCAGTTTGAAAGACTTAAGATCTATGTTCCTAGATACTCTACTGTACTTTAGCATCAAGATTGTTTTGCAGTCATTTCTTATTTTGTAACTAAAAAAAGTCCCTTCTGCCTGTTTTTCCTTATGCTCTAGCTCAGATCACCAGTCTTGCTTCCTTGCCAGCAGCTGAGCGCACTCAGAGAGAGCCAGCCCTTCAGAGTAAGAGAGCCACTGTGGAGACCTGGCTGGCTAGAGAGGCAAGCACGCTTCAGAAGTATAGACTTGTAAATACATTTCTATTTCATCTATCATATTTCATATTGGTGACACTTGCATATATCATCATCAGTATTTTGTGCTTAGGATTGTCTGAGCAACATCAGAAAACCTTGGCTCTCTTGAGGAAACAGCAAACATTAATTTTGGATGAGGAGCTCATTCAGTGGAAGAGGAGACAGCAGCTAGCTGGTAATGGAGGTCCACACGAAGGGGGACTAGATGTGCTCCAGTCCTGGTAAAGTTTGCGCTGCAAACATTCATGATGGGTCAAATAAACTTAACAGTGCGTTACAATTGCATGTATTTTTGTTGTTGTTTTGAGGTGTGAGAAGTTAGCTGACCTCATCTGGCAGAACAGGCAGCAGATCCGTCGTTGTGAACACTTGACACAGCAGCTACCTCTGCCTGGTCCCATGGAGGAGCTGTTGGGCAAACTCAACGCAGACATAACCGACATAATTTCTGCCCTTGTCACAAGGTCAGGAGTCAGCAATGCTTCCCACTTCACTTGAGTAAAATAGTTAATTCTAATTAAATATTTGTTTTTAGCACCTTTATCATTGAAAAGCAGCCACCCCAGGTTTTAAAGACTCAGACTAAGTTTGCAGCCACTGTGCGCCTCCTAGTGGGTGGAAAACTTAATGTCCACATGAACCCACCTCAGGTCAAAGCTATCATTGTGAGTGAGCAGCAAGCCAAAGCCTTGCTAAAAAATGAAAGTACACACAGGTGAGACCCAGTCAGTCTTTTCTACACCTTTGCATGTTCTGTTTCCCTCACAAGTCTGTGCTTTGTACTCTGGCAGTGAAAGCAGCGGAGAGATCTTGAACAACAATTGTGTAATGGAGTATCACCAGGCCACAGGAACCCTCAGCGCTCACTTTAGAAACATGGTAACATGACAATGACATTTATGTACATTTTCTCATGTGTCATTACTAGTATTATAAAATTTAATGAGGATTCCATTCATTCATGATTTTAGCCAAATGGGACTTTGATTTTGAACATTGATTTTAATCGCTTGCATGAAGAAATAATTCTGAATCTTTTTTGACCAATATAAGTATTTTACCTTCACCCCTCTACTGTTTTGGCAGTCTTTAAAAAGGATCAAGCGTTCAGACCGCCGCGGCGCTGAGTCTGTAACAGAGGAGAAGTTCACTGTCCTGTTTGAATCACAATTTAGTGTTGGAGGCAATGAGCTTGTCTTTCATGTCAAGGTAAAGATATTTTTGCGTAGATATGTTAAACTTTGATGTTTCCATCGAGATGAGCAAATAATGCTACTAGGCAAGTTAAAAGTCAGATCTGTGGAGAGGCGCGCCCTCTCGTCTTTAAGTAATAACACCCTTATTTAAATAAATTACAGGTCTATTTTTATGCTAAGCTAGGGAATACTCTGGCAAAGCAGAGTATTCCCTAGTTTAGTACAACTTAACTTTTCAACAATTTGAAAAGTTACGTTGTGCACCTTTACATGGACAGTACTTTGTTTTGTATAGCATGGTATAAAATTTCACATTCAAAACATAATTTCTGGTTCAATTAAAAAACCGGGTCAAAAAGCCAGCAGAAAGATAGAGATAAAAAAAGTAAATGTTTTAGTGTTTTTGCTCATACTGCCTTAAGGAGAATGATGAAAGTGAATACTCTTGTCTTTGCTCCACAGACCTTGTCTTTACCAGTGGTGGTGATTGTTCATGGAAGCCAGGATAACAATGCCACAGCTACAGTTCTGTGGGATAACGCTTTTGCTGAACCGGTCAGTTTGAATACATTTTCTTTAATTGATTTTTATAAAAAATAATTTATAAGAGGCCAACTGTTCTGCATGTTTTACATTAAAATAACATTGTACCCATAGCATACAACTACTAATAAATGACAGTGATATTCCTAAGTTAGATTCGGGTTTGGTTGATTGAGTGTTGGTAATATATTCTCGTCAGGGTCGGGTGCCTTTCATTGTCCAGATAAAGTACTGTGGTCGCAGCTATGTGAGGCTCTGGACATGAAGTACAAAGCAGAGATGCACAGTGCACGAGGCCTGACGGAGGAGAACCTTGTGTTCCTGGCACAAAAAGCTTTCAGCAGCACCAGTAATAATCCTGAAGACTTCCGCAACATGACCATTTCCTGGGCCCAGTTCAACAGGGTAAACTATTTTAAGTGTGTTACATTTTTGACAGTCTGGTAACATGGCTTGCTTTATAATCACAGGAAAGCTTGCCTGGACGTAACTTTACATTTGGCAGTGGTTTGATGGAGTTGTTGAGCTCATGAAAAAACATCTGAAGCCTCACTGGAATGACGGTTAGACTTTTTCTTTAAAAATTTTATATTGTTTTGAAGTCAGTGTTTGAGTCTTTAATTGTATTATGAATAGGGCTATTTTGGGCTTTGTAAACAACATCAGGCCCAGGACATGCTTCTGTCTAAACCCAATGGTACATTTCTGCTGCGGTTCAGTGACTCAGAGATAGGAGGAATCACCATTGCTTGGGTAGCTGAGAACCCCAACAAATCAGGTTGTCGTTTTAATTACATGTGTTTTATTAATGTTTTTGGCCTATTAAATGCAAATACAAATCAATTACACTATTGCTGATTTTGGTTTCTAACTATTTCTGATAATTGTATATTGGAGCAGGAGAAAGGCTGGTTTGGAATCTGCTGCCTTACACCACCAAGGACTTCTCCATTCGTTCACTTGCTGACCGCATCAGTGACCTCAATCATCTGTTGTTTCTGTACCCGATAAACCTAAAAACGACGTCTTTGCCAAGTACTACACACCACCTCTCTGTATGTACCAGTATTCATAGGTTTTATTTTAAAGATACATATTTTTTGCGTGTGGAAAGAACAATTATAGCATCTTTTCAGCCAACTCATCACCTGATGGATATGTCAAGCCGCAGATCAAACAGGTTGTTCCAGAGTAAGTACACTTTTTTAGAAAATAATTCCAAAAACATTATGAATGTGGGATTGCATTGTTCATAGAGCTATAAATTATTATTTTTTGTTTTTTTTTTTTTTTTTTTTTTTTTTTTTTTTTTTTTTTTTTTTTTTATTTATTTTAATATTATTATATTTTTTTATTAAAACAAGTATTTACTTGTGTACTAATATTATTATATAATAATATTTGGCAGGCATTGGAAGTTATTAATAAACAAATTTAATAGATTATGATGCTATGTTGCACACTTACCATTTTAATAATATTTTTTTATTTGTTGACATGTTCCATTTATGTGACTTCCAAAATTTGTCGCATTTATCAGGTTCACCAGCCCTAACCCTGAACCTCCCACCTTCATGGACCAGACTACATCGCCTTCTGTTGGCCACCAGAGCAGCTTCACGGTCTACCCTCCATGTAAGCAGAGCATTAATATGTACAAGATGCATCTTCAGCATTGTGTACATTTATCTAATGCTTTGTTTCTTGATTCCCCTGACGAACATGGAGCCTAAAATGTATTCTTTCCTTAGTCTGTCCACAAATTGTTTAAGACATTACTAACAATGGAATCATTGAATCTAAATAGTGGTTTGACTTTGCCAATGTTAAATTTTATCTTGGCACATAAAAATATACACAAATGTTAGTGTGCATAATCACTGTGTGCCACACTATTAAACACACACATTTAGACACCACTTTGACTTACAGTACATTAATCTTTAAAATAATGACTTTGTCCCACCACTGTATTATAGTATGTAATTTTCAACACATTGACGACATAACGCATTGGAACAAATACCTAAATTGCCACAAAGTCTATTCTTAACCATGCTAGCCTGACTGAGAAATTATATAGTAAATATAAACATTTGCTGGTATTGTCGCCAGCACAATGTTGCGCACACAAACTTAGCTATGAAAATTAATTGTTTTTGTATGAAGTGCCCTGTGACTTGTGAGTAAAGCGTGTGCTTATGTGTCTGATCAGGACTGAAGCCATGTTGGACGCTGAAGGAGACTTTGACCTGGAAGATACGATGGATGTGGCCCGTCATGTGGAGGAGCTGCTCCGCAGACCCATGGCAAACCAGTGGGGAAACCAGCAGACTAAAGGACCTGCACCACCACTGTGTAAGGGTCCTGTGATGCCTTTTAAAACACACCTCTTTATAATGTGCCTGGTTTGACCCTCTCTCAGGGCTTTGTCATGAATTATTAATACATTTGGTCATTGCTGCATTTTTTTTTGTTGTGATTTTTAATTTTGCTTTGTGAGTTGGGAACAATCTACATTTATGAGATTACTATTTTTCCATGTAACAATCTATATTATAATATATAAAAATATAAAAAGCATAGCGGGACAAGCTTGTATTAGGTATCATACTGTTTGTTCCATTTATGACAATTTATTCAACCTGTCACGTCAGAAATGCACAAAATGGCACTTAGTGTGATGGAACATACTGTACTGAGAAACTTCAAATCAAAAGACCAGTTCATCAGTTTAAGACAAAATGTTAATATTGAAACTGGCAAATCATTTCTATCCACTAAGCTGCTTATATTGAAAACTTGCCTTGCACAATTTTACATGACCTAGAATTTTAAAACATATACCAGAAATTTCTGAAAGTACTTTGCCGCTCAATATTTTCAATGTGAATGTTGAATTGCATTTTTACCGTCGCAAATATTTTTCCTCTATTATGCCTTGTTAAAACCCACTGTTTGTGCCTGAACTTTTGACTTTGAGTTTGTATTACTAGCTTTTTAATTTGTCCAATTAAAATAGTAAAGTTAATGTCTAACTATTACAACAACCAATGCAAATTAGTACATTTTGTATAAAAAGCAAATTGAATGAAAAGCATGATGTGTTCATTATTAAAGTAATTTGCCTCAACGCGCTAAGATGTACCAGAAATCAGACACATTTGTTGATTATCTCAGATCAGGAGAGCAGTCATTGTAGTGTAGATTTGAAGTGACAAAAATGCAAAAACCTTTCTGTGTGCCGGCAGCGTTACATTTTGTGGAACTGCACAGACTTATCAGATGTTTGCACTCTTAAATGAGAGGGCCACTGTAATAAAAAAGCCCACCCAATGAAATAACTGAATTACCCCAAATTATATCTATGGTTGTTTCTTGTATCAACTGCTTGTGTGCACTTGAAATGCGTAATGCTTGTATGGCTACTGCTATAATGCCCATGTCTGTCTTTGAATGTTACTAATGGAAGTAATGGGCAGAAAAACTGGGATCATTTCTACATCACAACTACAATATATCTATCAAAGTTATGAGAGGTCTTGCACATACAAGGTAACAGTTAAATCAGTTTACAAAAACACAGATGTTTGACAAAGCTGTTCCAGTCAGTAAAAGTGATAGTGGATGTACATAGAAAACAAAGATCAAACTGCAGAAAACACTAAAACTCCAAGCGGAAAAGCGTGAATAATTTAAAAACAGGGTCTTTCTTAAAGTTGGAGTAACTTTTTTAGTTGTAAGTTTGTAAACTTTGTGTTTTCCACTAGAAAGTATAATTTAAATGCGCACTTTGTGAAAAAATGAACCGCTGTGTACTGTCCTAATTGAATATAAAACAAATTTAGTTCCAAGCAGGAGCCAAATGTACTGCTCTGATTGACTGTGCTTAAGTGGTCCTCTCTAGTTTCATTTTGTCGTTTGTAAAAAGAAGTTCATGGACCGTAATTGCAACAAAAACGAATACACGTCAATATAAACCATGCGTCGAAGGATTTATGACAGGAGATTGTCAGATTTAAACCTAAAACTTGTTTGCAGTGTGAAATCAGCTACTCCACCTTTAACATGGTCAGGACTTTAAAAATCACAACATGCTTATGGCTGTAATCCTTGTGGATCTGTTGGGAGTAACTCATTACAAAAGTAACTAGTTACTGTAATATATCCTTTTTGTCAGTCACAAAGTAATCTAACTCATTACTTCTTGAAAAGTCAAGACACTATTACTAGTTACAATCAAATTATTTACAATTTAATTGCATATTTAAATGAATCCCAATGAAACAGTATCCAAATTACATTGACCTCACCTGTGGCACAGAAGAGTTTCAGTGAAATCTGTTGATTTGATTAAAAAATGTATCAAATACTAAAAGGAAAAAAATGCTTATTGTGCCATTTAATAAATCTGTAATGTATGCTTAGCTAAAAGTAACTCAAAGTAGTGTTGCTCTGTTACTTTTTAGATACCGTAATCTTGTATTGCGAATAGAATATGTATGTAATTTGTACATTAGCTGTCATTGAATGCCTTTCAATTATTGTGCAGTTCATATTTTTCCAATAGTACCTGGGTTTTTAGTGTTTTCTGCAGTGAAGTTTACCTCAGGAAGTCATTCAGCCTATAGAAATGTCTCTCTAATCATGCCTATTCTGATTAAACCAAAAACACAATGTTAGATTGTAGTGTTGCTTATATTTAGTGCATTTGCCTTGTGCTTTAGTGTAAACTTAATACTGTTTACTTCTACCTTTAAGTTGGTTACACCAGCAGATCCCTGTAGTCGAGTTTGTGTGGTGAATGTGGAACCGTATTTTGATAAATAAACACTTTTATAAGGAACTTTTTTTTTTGTCTCGACCAATTTATTTCTTGCAACTGAAACTCGGTTATTGAAAGTAAAATTGAATGGCAACTGAACCTAATTCAAAGAAATGTAGAGTTTTATGATATTTTTATGTCATGTTCCGTTTATCACTTGTGCAGTGGGACGAGCCGTCATATGACCGATCACATGACTGTGGTAGAAAGTTGGGATGTAAAGTCTTTTGATTGGTTGTGAGAATTGGACGGTGCAGGTTCTGATTTGTTCGCTATCGGTTGGCGCTTCCTGGTTTGGAGAAAGTAGGAAATGTTAAAAGTACTGTTGGAAAGGGGACGAGTGTTGATCGCGGGCGAAGATGCTCTCCTGTTGCGTTTGGAGGTTTTTCATCTTCCTTGCGCTGTGCGGGAGTGTGACTGCGCAGCGGACATTTCCCACCCTGCAGCACCTCCGCTCGGGCAGCAGTGAGCAGGCGCAGGGCAGCGCTGTGGATGGGCTGCTCCGCAGGCTGCTGGGGACCCGTGCATCCGAGTTTATCGTGTCCGTAAACAAGAGCTTGTCCAACGATAGTCTGGATGTGTGCGAGCTCCGCTCCACTAGGAACAACAGAGTGGTGGTCATCGGCAGCAGCGGCGTGGCTGTTGCGTCGGGCATCTACAACTACCTCAAATACTTCTGCAACTGTCACGTGTCTTGGTCCGGAGACCAGTTGGACCTGCCCCGACCTCTACCCAAACTGAGCGGCGTCCTGCGCATCGCCAGTCCGCACAGGTGTGTGTGCTTGTGAGGGGATTCTTAAAGGAGGCCTATTTAAAATCAATTTTTCTAAGTTTTTAACTTTGTTTTGCCTTCTCTCATCATTAGTTTACTCAAAGTTTTATTAATATTGATTCATGCATGTTTGAGTTATCTTACTGTACTGCAGCTGATGAGCAAGTGTTCAGAAAAGCCCTGTCCTCACCTACCACCTATCCCCTCCCATCTGTTGTATTTAATTGTGATTATTTAAAAAAAGATTCATAGTAAAGTATGAATGGCTCAAAAATAATCACATAGCCTAATTACAACAATAAAAATGACAAATTTAAAATCTGCTGCTTGTTACATTAGATTTTACAATGAAGAGGCGGGGCTTATCAGTTCTGCAGTTTTGAACAGGAAGTAAATAGACTTCTTTCTAGTTCTAAGCTCTTTTACATCAATTTTATGGCTTACAAGAAACAAACCGTAAATCTACAGATTATATTGTTTATTCTTGCATAAATAAAAAAACACAATAAGTCCCCTTTAAAACAATGAATGAGCTTAAATGTGCACAATGTAACTTTTTAAAATCTGTCCTGCTTGTGAAGGTAATACTCTTCGGTCTACCGGCAGTTAAAAGTACTGTTAGAAAGCTGAACATTAGTCTAATAAAGACCTAGCTTTGATTACATTTTAACTACATTTTGGACATAGTGTAGACAAGGTAAGGCAAAAAGTTCTGTCTAAAGGACAAATTCAAATAAGCCTTTTAAAATTGCTTGTAGCTTAATAAAAATCAAATGGTGTCAGCGAAATACTCAGATATTTTTATGTGACAGGTTTTTCAAGTTCTGTCTCTGAATACGTAGAATTAGAAGACAGTTACATTTCACTGTTAATTGACTGCTTTTGTTTTTATATATTACTACAGACCAGCAGAATATACATAAGAAAGATTCTCCCTTATCCTTTTGACCAACAAAATGAGTTGCTGTTTAGCACAGACCAGTAAATCCAATGTGTTTCTTTTCACAAGTTCATATTTGTTATCATGACAAAATCAATTAAACGTTTGGGATGTTTTGGGCCTCGGTGTGACACGATTTTGACAGTTGGTGGGAGTAGACTGCAGTGAAATACTCAGTTTATTCAACTTAGCTCAGCAAAACGGGCTCTTTCAAGTTGTTTTTCATGAAATCCATTCACTGTGTTTGGGCTCAGAGCCAGCTGCACACAACAGGCCTTGTTCACGCACACTTACACAAACACACTTGGCCAGTAAACTCTCTCAGGCACTTTAAAGACTTTTAAGTATGTTAATGTAAACTGCTTTATGTATGTTTTGGTATGAGCAAGATTGAACTTAACCCCTCTCCAAAATGTTTAAAATGGTTACCCATATTTATTATCACTAATTTGCACTGGCTCTTTAAACATTGGTTGTATTGCATTAGAGCCGCCTCATCTCCTCAAAGTTATGTCATGTGTGCCTCTGTCATGCACTGAAAAAACATGGGCATGAATCCATTACCCCCAATCCTTTAAATCTTCTCTGGAGATATGCATAAGAGCAAACAAGGCTACAGCATCACTCTGATGGATGTCATGTGTAATATTAGGTCTCTATACCAAGTGTGTATGTTCATTCATCCCAGTAACTTTGGGCCTTAAGCAGGGAAACACCCTGGACTTTGGCCAACTCGTTGCAGGGTTAGACAGACAATCATTCACTCTTTCATTCACTCACTAGGGGAAATTTCCAGTGATGCCCAATTAACCTAAACATACATGTTTTTGGAGGTGGAAGGAAACCAGAGTACCCGGAGAAAACCCAGGTGACACAGGGAGAACATGCATTGATGCTAATGTGCAACACAGAACACTAAATAAAAAAAAAAAAAAAAAGATATATAAAAGTGTAAGGGAATGCAGAAATAAGTGTCTATGAGACATTTTACAGTCACATTTTGTATAACGTGTCCACTTGAACTGTTTTTTCAACATGGTTATTGTACTTTCTGTCAGTTTGAACTTTGTTCATCTATAAAGTAAGGTTACAATTTACTTCGCTGACTTACACAAATAAAATATCATTAAAAGAACTTGCACAAAGTGAATTATTTACCAGTCTTCTGACTATCAGCAAAACTTACCTGTGAATGTTTAGTCAGACTTGTAGACGCTTTTTATTGGCAAATTAAGATAACAGAAAAATGAAATCAATATTAAAGAATGACGTGACAGTTATAGAGACCATTTGACACTGTTTGGATGTAGAACTTTGTTTGCTGACTTTGTTGGTATTGTAGATTTCGCTATTACCAGAATGTGTGTACATTGAGCTACTCGTCCGTGTGGTGGGACTGGCCCCGGTGGGAAAGGGAAATCGACTGGATGGCCCTAAATGGAATCAACCTGCCTCTGGCTTTACGGGACAGGAGGCACTGTGGCAGGAGGTACGTTTTCTACAGTAAAGCTGTTGTTGGGTTTAGTTTAATAGAAAAGAACTAACAGAAGAAGAATATCATAATATTCAAACCAGTGACTCAGACAGTACACTGCAGTCTGATTGTATCATAAATTAATAAGCTGCATTTAACAATACACAATTAGGAAGAAAAACATTTTTATTAATTGACAAAAAAAAAGTTAGGTACCTACTTTTAAGACTTACACTTGTGAACATATACTGTATGTGCAGAAACAACTTCATCCTCATTTTTATGTATTTAGTAAAGCACAACTGAGAAATTGTAGTGTTTCAATGTGACATTTCTACAAACAATTACAAACAAAAATGCAATGTTTTATCTATGAGCTAGAAAGTTTAATCAAATGTTTAACTAAATGTCCAACAAGGGTAAGTGCAATATTTAGAAAATAGTATCTAAGTGCCTACTTGTTTTATGTTGTAATTCAACAGTAATAGGTAGTTATAACTGTCAGTAAGATGGTGGTTACTGTTTAAAAATGATAGTTACATGCGATTGTCATTAGTCAGCATGGTGGTAATCAGTGCAGTGTTATTGTACTGTATATAACGCTTCCACAGCCTCTTGAGGTACATTTTGAACACAAATCTGTGTTTGCTTTAGGTGTATCGATCTCTTGGCTTAAACCAGTCTGAGTTGGAGGAGTTTTTCTCTGGACCAGCTTTTCTAGCCTGGAACCGAATGGGAAACATGTTCCGGTTCGGGGGACCTCTGCCCCAGTCCTGGCATGTGACTCAGCTCAACCTCCAGGTACTCACACCCATGTCATAATTTGTAGCATCAATGACTATTGTTTCCTCAACTCCCATTATGCATACTTTCACGTTTTCTTGGTCAAACTAGAAGGGTTATTTGACAGGGCAGCTGTTTTATGACTGGAGAGAACGACTCAAATGGTCAAAGCTTGGAATCAAACCTACAACACCATGATAATAGCAAACACTCATGTTTGACAACCCCAACGCAATGAGAATAACATTCCTTTCATTGTGATATTAGTGGAAATATATAAAATATGGTTAGGGTTGCATAAAGATGAATGTCAAATGTGTTTTAATGATAACTGGTGCATTATGTGAATGCAGAAACCATGCATGCCAAAGACTTGAAGGTTTGGCAACATTACAAAACAATGATGCAGAGATCTGCGGTTGAAATGAAACGATGAGGAAAGAATTTTCTTCTATGGCTGCAATCCAGTGTGCAAAGCTCTGGAAATACTGACAAACCAGTTTTCAAGTCAAGTCATTGTGCACACATAGTGGCCATTAGAGATAAGAAAAATATCTTTGTTGTGTTTCTTTGTTTTAAACTCACACAGCTATATTTTTGTTTGTTGTGTTTCTTCAGTCTGATTCTCATCTAAAAAAAAAACTTGTTTTTGCTTTGGTTGCTATGCTTTCTATCTGTAGATTTGTGATGTGGTGCATCAAATGGATGAGTTTTTGGTAACACTCCCCATTCAATCGAGTCAGCAATAATAAAATACTGAGTTAACATGTACGTCGCTCAGACAAACCCAAAACCAAAGAAAACTCATCATTCAAGTCAGCAACCTTCACATCAACAACCCTACAATAGAAGATCAATATCAGAAATAAATATAGGGCAAAACAAATCTGTCATGTCTGGATCGTTGTACATTAAGAACAAAAATACAACAAAAACATATAAAATGAAAGTCTACAGCGGATGACTCACTTGTTCCCAATCAAAAAAGAACAACAGGGAGGAAGGAGGGGTGGAGCTCCAGTTTATACTCAACAGCACAGCACACCAACCAAATGCCAGGCACAAAATAGCAATAAAACCAAAATAAAATTTTGTGTAATTTTAAACTATTAAGTGAAGCTGTAACAAACAGCTGCCTCTACCAGCAATTACAGTATTTGCAGAAATTCCATTTTACATCCCCAGAAAGTATACAAGGTGCTTCACAAAGGGCAAATAAAAACAGAAAAAAAGCACAATAAATTATACATACTATAGAGAATAAAAAAAAATACAACTAAACATCAGAAGCACTACATAAATAAATGTTTAGCCAAAATTAAAAAGAAATGAAATAGTTCCAGAACAGCAAAAAAAAAACAGAAACTTGGTATTTAAATCTGTCCAGCTACTTCCTCGCTTAATACATGGTTATTATTCACATGCATTCATTTATGGCATCTTCTGACAGCTAGAATAGTGAAGCTGGAGTTCTGCATTTGGCATCTATGTGAAATAAACTACTTTATTATAAAGTACACAGCGGTCTGACTTTCTCATAAATTGATAATAAGCTTTTCGGTGGAAAAGAACTTCTCACAACTGGTCCTGATGCTGAACTTTGAAATTGTCACATGACATTTCTTTAATCATTGCACTGCATCTATCTTTTGTTTTCATGTATGTATAAACTATTATATCTTCTCTCTTTCTCTTCTCTTTTGTACAGTTCAAAATCTTGGAGAGAATGCGATCATTTGGCATGATTCCTGTTCTTCCAGCCTTTTCAGGAAATATACCTAAAGGAATCCTGAGGTCAGAATAAACTCTTCATACCATCATACACACAAAGATATAAATGCCTGTCAGTAATTGTGTATTTGCTACAATATAGCTTTAAAATAACACTTTTGATGTTTTTGCAATACAAGTTTAACTTTTGTACTTTCCCTAACTCCTATGTTTTAGATTGTATCCGAATGCTAATGCAACAAGGCTTGGGCCATGGGCACATTTCAACTGCAGCTACTCCTGTGCTTACGTCTTAGACCCTCAGGATCCACTCTTCTTCAGAATCGGTTCCCTCTTCCTCACACAAGTAGTCAAACAGTTTGGGACAGATCACATCTATAACACAGACACCTTCAATGAGATGACGCCACCCTCATCAGACCCTACCTACCTATCATCTGTCAGTCGGGCAGTCTTTAAAACTATGACGGCAGGTGAGCATTTCCACTCACTCATCACTGTAGAGAGAGGGGGCATTTTGGGTTTAGCCTAGTAGTGTTAACACATTTTAGTAGTATTTATTTGGCAACTGAACTGTCAACCTCATTCATTCAAAAATCAAAATTTTAAAATAACAAATATTTGTTAAAGTAGAATAAATATTTGATTTGAAAGTGGAGAACTTTCTGACCAAATGCTTTGCTCTGCAGTGGACCCGCAGGCTATTTGGCTAATGCAAGGCTGGCTCTTCTTCAGTGACTCTGCATTTTGGAAACCTGCCCAGATCCAGGCCTTACTCCACGGAGTTCCACTTGGACGGATGATTGTGCTAGATTTGTTTGCTGAAACAGAACCAGTTTTCTCCTACACACAGTCTTTCTACGGACAGCCATTTATCTGGTGTATGCTGCACAACTTTGGAGGCAACAGTGGATTTTTTGGCACAGTAGAGAGCATTAACTCAGGGCCATTTGAAGCATTACATTTCCCAAACTCGACTATGGTTGGCACAGGTATGACACCTGAGGGCATTGAGCAAAATCCAGTCATCTATGAGCTGATGAGTGAACTGGCCTGGCGTAAGGAGCCTGTCAACCTGGCTAAGTGGGTGTCTCTTTATGCGATTCGCCGTTATGGCAGCACACAGGAAAACTTAGGCACTGCCTGGAAGCTGTTGTTCGCCAGTGTATACAACTGCACTGTGGCTCATTACAAAAACCACAACCACAGTCCACTTGTGCACCGGCCCTCCTTCCACATGAACACAGATCTATGGTATGATCCCGGTCAGCTCATACAAGCCTGGAAACTGCTGATGGATGCCGCCCCAGCACTCATGTCAAAGGAACCGTTCCGTTACGACTTGGTGGATGTCACACGGCAGGTGCTGGAGGTGATGACCACTTGGTTTTACTTGGACATTGTCGACGCATTTCACAAACAGAAGTTACCAGAGCTCCTGACTGCAGGGGGCGTGCTGGTGTATGACCTACTGCCAGAGCTAAACCGCCTGCTGAACAGTGACCGTGGCTTCTTGCTGGGCGTATGGCTGGAGAGGGCCCGCTCCCTGGCACTGGATGAGATCGAAGCCCAATTGTACGACATGAACGCCCGCAACCAGCTCACTCTGTGGGGTCCCAGCGGAGAGATCCTGGACTATGCCAGTAAGGAGTGGGGTGGTCTTATGGAGGACTACTATGGCCAGCGATGGGCACTTTTTGTACACACTCTTGTGGAGTGCCTCAACAGTGGGAGACCTTTCAAACAAGACACTTTCAATCAGGCCGTATTTCAGGTGGAGAGAGGCTTCGTCTTCAACGGCCACAAGTATCCAAGCACACCTCAGGGGGACACATATGATATAGCCTACAGAATATTTCTGAAATATTATCCACAGGCCTTAAAGAAGTTGTAAACAGCAAACACAATATTGGGTTTCTATGGGACTGTAAAGTGACAACATTGTCAATTTACTATTTCTATTTCTGGGTCCAGTGGATCTTCAGCCTGTTTTGTTTGACATGCTCCCAACCTTTGTACAGCGTTTGTCCTAAAGGTTTTCACTGCAGATACAGATAACTTTTTTTATTTTCAGGAAGAACTTTAATTACATGCTTAAAAGAAAATATGTAAAAACTTAGTTTTACTGGAAAAAAGTGGTATTCTTGCAACACTTTAATTACAAAACTGTTTTTGTCCCTTCCTAGGTTTTTTTTTTTTTTTTTTTTTTTTTTCCTGTTTTTTCCTAAGTTTTTCCTGATTTCACATGCACCGTTGTTTTTAAATTTTCTAATATTTTCTTGTAAAAAAAAAAAAATAGTTGAAATCATAAAAAGATGTATATGTTTTGTACAAAGTTCAGATATAGAATGACAAAATCTTGTCTGAATTATGAAGCATTTTTTACACTTTTTTTTTTTACACTTGAGCTACTGTCAGTTCTTTTTAATCACAGCTTTTTAAAATACAAAACCATTTATATCCATCTAGTTTGTGTAGCTTCCTTTTTGTTATATTTAGCTTACACTGGATAATGATGTGTTTAGTATATGACTGTGTCAATTGTGCTTTAATTAAAATTGTGGTTTTCTTTTATTAGATTATATCTAAACCCAAAAGCTTAAAGACAGATACCGGTGCAAAATTCGATATTATACCAATAGATCTTTTAAAATATACCGCTTGCACGGCTCACAGTGGACAACGTAATGCACTTAAATGAATTATATTTTATGGTCTGCCAATATGTTAGATTGTTTAAAAAAAAACTTTAAGATATAACTCAAAAATACTCAAATAAAAATGTGCAAGAGCATCAACATAGAATAATATAGTTTTATTTATCAAAAAATATTGATAGAACAATTACGATTAGAGTATTATTTGCACATTTTTTATTTACAATAACATTAATGGGTGTTGTAAGCCTCTCATTTGGCAGTGACTGGCCCATTTCAACCCACTCGTAGCCATCCATAGATCCAAAGGTAACACCAGTAGAACTGTTGCCTATTTAAAATTTATAAAAATAAATCTTTAACTCAATTAAAGTGGCCTCAGCAGCACATGTCTGCCAGATAGCCATTGTCTGATAGACTGATTTGATTCAGTTTTTTAAGTCAGTAGTTCTAGCTATGCTATTAGGCCTGTTTTGGGAAATTGGGTTTGCTGCATCAGATGCAGAGTGCAAAGTCTATGATTTAGTGTTTGTATACAGAATGTCAGACACAATCAAATTAGTACTCTGAATCTTTCACTCAAATTCTAAGAAGTACTGGGAAACAATGTATAACTACACCTGCAAAAAAACAGCTTATTGCAGCGATGTGCTGAGATGACGTGTGTGTCAATGTTTACATAAAAAACACCAAGAACAATGTTTTCATAAAGGATTGCACTGGTGTGGATACTCGGTTATTTAAATATTATAATATGGTTTCTATGACGATACAAAAACATAGACCACTATTAGAGCTGTAGCTTAGACACCAGAGAGCTTTATGGACAAAGGATGTGGAGTGGACATGGTTTGAGGCAGTCACATGACTCTGCATGAATAAAGTGCACAAGAACCAACCCCAACAACAGATAAGTCTGGTCTAGGTGATCACAAGTATCAAAAAGAAAGTACATGAGATGTAAAGCTGCCATAATGATCATTATTTAAAATTTTCGAGACATCAATATGGGCAGTAATAATAACCAAACCTGTAAACTTTACTAGTATTTCACATTGACAACCACAAAGTGTTTGGATGTGACTGCGATATGTTCTAGAAACTAACAAAAAAATGCATTTTGATTGACAACTAGAACTTCAAAAAAGGATCAAAAAGAATAAATTTACTTCGAAAAAGTATCAAAAAGAATAAATGTACTGGTTAGACCACTTGACTAAACCAAAAAAGCTGCAAAGCTTTGTAATTTATAAAAGCAAAATGGTCTTATTTTCAATATATTGTGTCACTAATGATTATTTCAAATCACGTGACTCTTAAGATTCTTTAGTTCATTAGTAGGACAGAAAAATAAAATATACTATTTATATAATGCTTTAAGTATGTCAAACATTCATATCCTCGAGTATTCTTGCACATCACCCATTTTTGGTGTATAATTAACAGTTTCTAAAAGGATTCAATGTTGCATATTTGTAAACCTAGTCTAATGTACTTAGACATGGACTAAAATTAAAGCTGGGGTAGCTAACGTTTACCTTCATATTTAGTTTTGTTTTTCATCTCAAAAGGCTATTGTTAAACAAACCTTAGTGAAATGACTCTTTGCAAAGAGAGCTCATTGATTGCTCACGTATAGAACTCCTGCCTCACATCTGTTTGAAAAAAAATTGCCAAAAATAAACTATTAATTTGACACTACTGATGTGCCAATGAATTTGTGAGAGCTAGGAATGAGTTAGAAAGGTGTAAATATTTCCTTTTTTCAGTATTTGAAAATTAGGTACACCAGCTTTAATTAAAGTTCACAATTATGTCTGATTTGTTTGAGACCTCGAACACGAGTTATAAATGACAACTAACTCAATAAAATTAAAGTTATATTTAAGTGTTCCCAGGACATTTGTGAGTTAGGAACCCAATCAGAGCCAGGCAGCTGCAGGGTGACACTACTGTCTGCCCGAATAGGTTCAAAGAGAATATTCACTCCATGAGTTACTTATTTTCAGGGTTAAACTTTTAGGGTTTGGACCAAAACTGTTTCCTACAAAAATGTACACGACTCGTGTTTCAAGGTTAGAGAGGATTGTCCCTGTGTGCAGTTTAAAGTTTGCCTTCTAATGTTTTGATCATAGACAGGACAAGGCTCAGCAGAACAATCAAAAATAAAGATAAAGAATGAACAGTTAATTAATTAAAATATAACATGTACCTGAGTTAGACTCCTTAACAGTGGTTATAAATAAAAACTTGAGAAAACACAAAGGCTTCGGCCACTACCATGTCAAACATTTAGCGCAAAACATTGAAAATGTGATCGAGAGTTCAGAATAAAATGAAGACAGTTAGGAAACATTACGCCAGCCTAGGCGCAAACTCTTATTCACCAAGGTTGTGGCAAGAAAACCATCCCACATTTCATATTTTACAATTCATACTTTTAAAAAAATATAGTCTATGTGTCAAGGAAAAAAATAGATTTTTAAAACTTTTTATTTCTTGCCATTTATGGTGCCATCTCGGAATGCTTCTTGCTAAAACAGACATTGGTGTATGAGAGCCTGTTTTGGAGGTAGGCGTGGCCAATATGGCTCTGAGACGAAGGCTGTATGAGCATGGAGGGGCTGAGATGATTCAAGGCAGAAAAGGATTTGGACTTGAGAAAACCAAAATGAGGAAATGCTGCACTGTTAAGTGTTTGATGCCCATCCTTCTGCACAAACCATAAACATATTAACTTCTTTAAAATGTTAAAGCTATACAGTTCGCTGTTTTTATCATAAAGAGATGTATACTTTCTTGTGTTTGGTTTTCTCAAAGCCAAAGGCAAATAAAATATCCACAGGTCAATGAACTGAAAAAATGTAGGAACAATTTAGAGCCTTACTGAAGCTCTGACTCGTGCAGCAGCTGCTGGAGGACACTCAGCAGGTGTTTGAGGCCATAGATATAGCCTTGATCGTGAGTGTCGCTGGGAAAGACATGAGCAAAGTCAATCATTCGCACCTCCACATTGGGATCTGCTTCAGGCTCCGCCCCTTTTGTCCTCACCATCTTCAATCCAGCAGCCTCTTCATTGTGATTGGGCTGCTGCTCTTTGCACTGCTGCTGGCACATGCTCTTGTGGTTGATGCAGATAGTATCCAGGCTGTAGTTCCATGACATGGGCTCCTGGATGTTGTTGTTATTGTATTCTGCAGTGTGCTCCTCCTTCCGCATTGCACCTGGGGCAGGAATCATGTCCTGAAGAGGGTTGTGGGGGGATGCAGACGGAGACTGACCCTCATACACAAACAGCAGTGAACTGGCATAGAAGCACAACTGCTGCTGGGACTCAAACCAGCGCAGGATTTGCTGAACTTTGTAATACTTATTGACACAGCATCCTTTCTGAGAGCAACTCCATTAAAAAGAATTTGGCCAAACCTGGGGGGAAGAGGCATTTTTATTAGCAATGATAAAATATGCCAGGTAAAGGGTAAAGATATTTTATTTAAGCATGCACTGACACAGTATTGAGAGCAGCTATCGGTGCTGGCCTAAAAATCTTGCTATATTCCATGATGTTGGTTCAGTCGATATATTAGTTGTGCTTTTAAATCGATGTAGTGTGTTTTAGGATATTTATTTATTTATCTATCAGGATGAATTGACTGTTGTCTGTGTGTGTGGGCAGCTAATTATCACTTGAAACTTCCTTCGGGATTAACAGTCAACTTAAGTGTTTTTGTTTTGTTTTTATCCAATTTAATTAATTACATTATTGTTGCAGATGGGAAATATTAATATATTGCAAAAAATGAAGACTTTAGGAAGTCTTTTGTTGCTAAGTTGTCAAGTTGAACAACCCTTATGTCCAATTTGCACCTCGCATATGGAAACAATGAAGTTAAAGATTTCAAAATAGATAAATGCGATTTAAAAAATTTACTCCAATAATATGTCTGTAATTAATTAATCGCAATTAATGCACTAATTTGACACCCATAATCAGAACTGAAAAAGCTGGAACGCTGGTTACTGTCCAAAATATGTAGACACCATTCACATTTCTTTCTCCTTCACTGAATCCATTCTGACATTTTCAATCAGTGCAAACCATTCACTTTTAAGGTTTGATGAAATATAACATACCATCTTTAAGCGTGTCCTTCAGCAGCTTCCGTCCGTAATGCTGATCATAAGAATCATAGGAGTCACTGGACACATTGTAGACCTGAAACAGACCATTGCATTTATAAACATGACTGTAAAATGTTAACTGCACTTTCATATGTGTCTTGACTTATACAAAGTAGGTGTAGTAAAGTAAAAGCAGTATATTACAGTGTATTGAGCATGCTAGGTGGTACGTTTTTGTATTTTATCTGGGATGGTAATCTTGTAAAATGGGCATTTTCATAATTCTGTAAAATGGTGAGGCATGATTTCTAAACAATCTGAATCTAAACAACAGCAAAGATTGGTACCAAACATCCTTTTGCACACACGCTATACACAGACATAAGGAAGTGTCCTATCTTATCTGTATTTGAAATGGCGTCACCGCACTAACCCTCGAGAATAGTCCTCCACCCTGTTACAGAGTCTCAGGCTCTGAACTTATGACCTGTCCATCTAATATTGTGTTGGTACAAAATTACAACATAAAAAGTAGTCTTAATATTAAAGAGAAGCTAAACCCTAAAATAAGTTTTTTTTGGCTGTTAATTGTGTTTAAATAGCATTGTCTACTGTTCTGAGTATTTTTTTGGCATTTTCAGTGCAAACTGATCAAATTAGCAAATTTCAGGTCAAAATAGTCACAAACTGGCTGTCTCTCTCATGTTAGCTCCAGGTGCTATGTGACATCAGCGTGTACTTTCCCTCAAAATAAGCACTAATTGCAGACACCTGCTGTCAATCCAATCACACTGCTGCTCTCTTCTCTGAGCCCCTCCTTTCCCTTTTTCACCAATGCTTTTCAATGAGTTTGCTGTGTTTGAAATGTGTTTGTGGGTGGAGTTTAGGGGGTGAGCTTCTCTTTAAAGGGGCACTGGTAAAAAATAAATATAAGTGATCCCACTTTTGAACACCAGGGGGAGCCTTTCCAATGCATTTTGCCTATCTACCCTGCTGACATCTAGTGTCAATTTATCACATTCCGGCCCGTAATAAAACATTTCAAATAAGTATAAATGTGTCACAATTGATGTGGATTGGTTAACAGTGCTCTCTTAAGTATTCATGTTGTAAAGAATCAATATGATTTAAATGTTTGTGGACTATAAGTGATAATTAAAATTCCTCTCAATCTTACACAGTGCCCCTTTAAGCATTCTTTACAATTGTAAAGCTTCGCAAGCTTCAAAGTGCTTTACTGTAGTGATTATTCTGCCACTTTATATACTTATGTAGCCACAGACTAACAGAAGTGTGGATGAGAGTGTTGTGGATATTTAGTTTTTTATCTAATCTAGTTAAAAAAAAGAATGCTTTATAAAAACAGGTAAGGGATGGAACAGCAATGTGTAAAGCATACACTATGTACCTGAGTGACCTGCTACTCAAAGTATTTTCATTCTTTCTTTGTTTGCACAAGATCTCGAAACATGTTGAAACTTTACACCATGGGCAGTTAAACATTTACTTTTTGAGAATTTCTAAAAGGTGTGGAGTGAACTGTGAGGTTTATAAAAGAGAGGAGTATTCCAGGTCAAACAAGGGGATTGTTCAAGGTGTGAACACAAAGTGATAATCCAAAAGGAGTGGTCTAGCCTAGTGATGGGCTAAATGGACAACGCTTTGGCACACAGTTCGAGCTTTTCCGGTGGGAGCGAAATGAAGCTTGTATCGTGGCTTGTGTTGTTTTCAGGGAGTGATGTCATCAAAGCGCTGTTTGGCTGAGGTGGCAGAGTTGTCGGCAGAGTTGCGTTGAAGCAAAAGGATCCGCAGCAGAACCTGGATCTGGACACTTCAGAGAACTGTACTAGACTCTCAATGAAAAATAAGCTTAGACCCCCTTTATGTATTAAAAAGCTGCTTGTCTGTATGCAATAGATGATATGCAAACATGCATTCAATTAAACATTGTCGATTATTTTTAAAAATTCTGCATTTTTTTGTTCATGACACGGTTTCATTTCACATGCATTTTTTTTTTCTTCATGGAACAAAACACTTCCGTGAAGCACCGACTCATGTTTCGGTACACTTGGCAAATGGTTCGCGTATACACTGAAGCTTCATTTGCCCATCACTAATCTAGCCCCTAAACAGAACATACATCTACCCAGTGGTAAAACAAAAGCATAAGTTGCGGTGAGTCAACTGTACTGAGCTTGTTTGCTGGTTGTTTGTTTCTTACCCTCATGCCCAGCAGCAGAAAACCAATCTCCTCCATCTGAGGGTACTTCCTGATTTGCTGCTCCCGCTTTTCTCGAGAGGCGAAGGGGTCATAGCTGCGTTGACCTAACTTGACATCCATAATGCATGGTTTATGAAAGAGTCGTGTCACATCTTCCAGTTTCAGGTAAAGGTCTGCAGCACACAAAAAGAAAACATTACATGTGTTACATTTATTTGTCACATGCTGAAGATTAACACT
Source organism: Mugilogobius chulae (assembly GCA_038363315.1). Lineage (NCBI taxonomy): Eukaryota > Metazoa > Chordata > Actinopteri > Gobiiformes > Gobiidae > Mugilogobius > Mugilogobius chulae. The sequence continues at coordinate 30,808,716 of CM076401.1, read as the reverse complement.
GAAACTCAAGAAGGCATGTGAGCACTGGATGGATTAACATCTGAATAGTTAGCAACTCAAACTACAATTAAAACTGTTCAGCTTAAAACACAAGCAATGATAAAGGGCCCTTATTCAGCCTCTTAATAAAGTTACAGCAAACACTATATTTTCAAAATGGCCACTTTGTTAAGTGCTTGTTATGACTTATTAGAATCATTTAAATAAATAAATAAATAAAATGCAAAACTTTATTCATTAGAACAGTTCAGCAGGTAGGGTTAACCCTAATTCTAACCTCAGCAGCATTTCCCACACAGTAATTATGTACTGTTTGTATCCGCGCAATCAGTTACACTATTACAATTTTTTTTTTTTTTTACTATTTTTGATCTTTGATATGTTTTAATGACGAAGCCTCAGTTTGTTTGCCTGGGATCTCAAAAGTTCACTTCTTAAACATTTTAGGTAGAGTTGATCTGGTTTTCACAAGTCAAACTTAGTTCATAATGAAACAATTTTGGGATAAAACAGCTACAGATATGCCCATCATGAACTCATACCATTCGGGTTTTCTGGTGAGGCCCAGATGCCGTAATATTTTGGAAGGTGGGGCCGGAGCTCCAAAAGACAAGGGTCACAGCAGTCACCCGCATACACCTGTGGGAAGAACACATTAAAGTGAAGCTAAACCCTAAAGCAACTCTTTTGTATATATAGTGTGTATCTAGTGTTTTTAAAAAGCATTATCTACTGGTCTTCAGGTCAAAACAGTCACAAAGTGACTCTTTCCCACTGCTGTGGCTAGTGCCATTTATGTGACAATGTGTTTTACCCACTCAAAATTGAACATTAATAACAAACACCTGCTGTCAAACCAATCACACAGCTGCTCTCTACTCTGGGACACTCCTTTTACCAATGGTTTTCAATAAGTGGATAGAGTTTAAATGGTGTGCATCAATAAAAATCAAACCCAGGGATGGGCGATATTATGGGTCCAGTATGATTGATATTGACCAACACCGATATTTAACAATATTGGTACCGGCTAAAGCAGAAAAATGGCATATAGTATTTGACACCAATATTTGGGGAGCCCTATTAAGCACAATGGCATATATACTTGTACAGATTCTAGCTTTCAGCAAATTTCCATCTGTAGTCCTGGGGAGGGAAGAGAGGAGGCACATTGGACATGGAGTTAGTTTTGAAAGTGATTGTGGAAACTAATGTATAATTCTATAGCAGGTGTTTTATAGACAGCCTAGGCAAAGTAGATGATAACATATTTATTTCCTTCTTTGCCTGAAAATACCATTCTATAGAATGCCTGGTAAAAATGCATCAACCCATCCCTAATCAAGCCCATACAATTTATCACATCTGGATCATACTACAGCTTTATAATAAAGCTGTAGTATACATTTTTTAATGAAATGTCATCATGCAGGACCATACTTCCATGTTAGAGCAGTAGGACAGTATAATACCAGAACTCTTGTCTTGATTTTTGTCAAGTTAAAGAGAAGCCTGCTATACGTTTGGTTTGATGTACACCTTATACAGCTCTCATAAGAAGATTTTCAGTTTGCATTTGACTTATTTTTTTCAATGCTGCCAAGGCAAACTGTCAGGTTGTAGGTAACACAATGCAGTCCATGTCCTAATCATCAGCTAGGCTTGGCAATGGCTTCCTTAGTTGGAGGACTGTACCCATTGTGTAAGTTGTATGTTATTCTCTATGTTTTTCTCAAAATATTTTAAGTGTTACACAGTATGTACCATCCTTGTGGTACATGCTGGCCCTGATCTATGCACAGTCTTTGTGTGACCTAATACAAATGCATTCTAACCAGCACACAGAATGACAAGGAATGCATGCTTTAAGCATTTTTGCTGTCGTTTTGGTCTCACATTTGCTCTCCATCATGTAAAGCCTGTCACACTGCAGGATTAAAGATGATAAAAACAATCAGTGTAGCCGGTTTCAACTTTAATGTCAGACATGAGAAGTACTACAGATGCCTAATGCGTTAGGGTTTGAATCTGGACAGTACATTTCCTCTGCCTTTCCCAATGAACAGTCTAATGACATAAGACACTTTGAATAAAAAAAAAGAAAAAGAATAATAAGAGTGAGTAGAGGGATTTGAGGCGTACCATACTGTAGAAGTTCTTCTCTCTTGGTCCTCTGGGCGGGGGTTGGAGCTGCTTCAGAACTGTTCCGTCTGGATGTTGCAAAATACCTGCCAAGGGACAACGAAAAAAAAAAAAAGTCATTTGACCATACACTAAAATGAGACTGTGGTTAAAGCAACAACACATTTGCCATGATTTATTCATCTGGCTAGAAATTGATGATGGTCTTCTACCTCATTTAATACACTCCCCTGTCTAATAAAGCTTACCGGAAACAGCACACAGTAACAGGTGTGGATACATCAGTAATTATCTTACAATTGTGTAAATTGTCAATATAACATTTGGGTACAAATTGTGCACATTTGACAAAGTAATGATTTAACAATTGAATTATTGTTTAAGATTTTTAAGGTCATAGCAAAAGTAGTAAATAAAAATCTGACTGAAAAAAAAAAAAAATCTAGCACAGTATTTAACTGACTGGTGATAAGAGAGAGTAGGAAGGAAACTGGTTGAGCAGGATTATAAACTGGTTCCATGCTTAGGCTACCGCCTGAACATCTGAAGAAATGTTTAATATGTTTATCCGCTGGCTCAGGCATTTCATCATCATTTATGATCAACCTTAGAATGAAAAAGAGGGGAAAAAAACTTGATAGGACTTTATGACTCATTCTAGTGATATGGCCTGGCGTAATTATGTGAGTCAATATGTGAAGTTTCATGTTTAACAGTAGTTAAAAACAGAAATATAATAGAAGGAAAAAAATATATATCAACTTCACTTTTTGTGGTTACTTGAGGAGAGCCCATTGGAGTTTTTACAGCTTTTAGGAAGAGTTGTGGCTCAATAAGGCAGGCTTTATCACGGACTATGTGCAATGACTCATCTGAGATTGCACTTTAACAGACTCGGCTGATAACTTCACTGAGAACAATCCCCCAATTACGCACAGATACTCACGCAGGCAACTGAATGCAAACCAACAAATAGTCAGACCGGGAAAATGGCCCCTTCAGAAACACAAACAATACTCACCCACTTTGTCCACTCCGTACTTGTGTCCAGCAACCTGGTGGGACAGAGGCACGCAGCCGTTCAGATGACCGGCCCCTGGTGCCGCTGGATACCTCTCTCTTGGGCCCCATCGGCAACAGGATCCGGAATCAGCTCTAGTCTGCCCAGGGCAATGGATGACTCCATTTGACCTCTTGGCTTAAACTGGCTTTTACGACAAAAAAGTTCAAGGACGATGCCTTCTCTATAACACCAGTCCTGTTAAAATGAGAGCGGCGCACATGCTGTTATTACACATGAACACGAGTTCACCAGAGCCTCTGGGTGAGCGTTGCAGAGCACCGTACGGCAGTGAACGGTAACTGCGGCCACTAACAGCATCCACGCACTGAGAAGACACGGAAGCACGCCGGGATCTGGCCACTCTCCCGGGGCACAGCACAACTGTCATCTCCTCAGCGGCCGCACAAATACATGCTGGCCACATCCCACTTTGCTCCTACGGGTGTTCACGGCTCATTGCGTCACGATGTCCGCTCACAGCTGCCAAACAAATCCAGAGTCAAGTCAGTCAGCGGACTTAAAATGGAGTGAATATGTGCACACAACAGTGAACAGTCTTTCAAAAATGCTAACCTTTAGCATGTCTGGGTGAGGACAAAACGCAGACAACCTGCACCACCTGCTGCTAGCTCCACTTCGTCTTTAGAAATCCTTCACCGACACTGAAGTGAATCCACGGTGCTGCCCCAAGGGCCCATAAGCAGCTCCAGTCACCAGCACACACCCTGTTGTAGTCGAAACATTCCCCTCGCGGACAGGCTAGCTGCGTAATGATCCTCACGAGTCCTCAAAAACAGCTCCCGCAGACAGGGTAGTTTATCCACAGTAATATGACCCGATAACGCCGTTATCCCCCACAGAGGCGGTGGTCCTGAGGTGGTCCCATCTCACATCTGTAGAGGGATTCAGGTCACACTTGTACGTGCTGCTGTTGCTGTGCTACTCGTCTTCTGCGGACTGGAGCCTTGTCCAACCGCCAGCGCCCCCCAGCTGGCTGGAGCGCCTACTCATTCAGAAATGTTTAGTTTTTGCAAAACAGCAAAACAGATCCAGTGATGTTGTACACCACAAGTACTGCTCAAACGTGTGCATAGATATTAAACAACTTTAAGTTCTTAATCGGTCGCAAACGTCGCTCAGTTTTCTTTGACACGATCGTAAACAACAGGCCAGCGGAAGCGGAAGTGTGCTTTCCCATCATGCTTTGACGGAGAAGTCAAGGCGCCTTTTGCAGCCTACCTTTCAGAAACTATAATCACTGCGTCTTTTTTTGTTTAAAAGAGTACTACGAGACTGTGTAAGACTTTGAGTTTGCTCAAAACAGTCAGACTCTCTCGGGCATTATGGGGCCATTCAATTTTGTGTCTGCAGCTGCGAGCCTTTGGGCTAAATCTTTCTACTCCTGTACAACTTCTGTAGCGAGGTAAGACCACCAGAGCCTCCCGTCTGATGTTTTTTCACAGCTCTGCATCGAGTAGGACAAAGGCAGTGTGTCCGAAGAAGTGCATGTCTTTACAGTGCAAATAATATTTTTGCACCTGCAGCATCAGGAGTTCAAACTCAACATAACAGAAAATCAAACGTGTTATTTTTAGAGATAAATACTCTTGTATGCAGAATCCTCCTTAATGTTTATATCCTCTCTGAAATTATTTTATTACTGGAATAGCAATATTTCAACAGCCCCAGTATCTTCAGAATTAATCAGTCGTTTGTTACATTATTATCATATTTCTTTTTGATTGTTCCCACCTCTGCAGATTTTTAACAAAAAAAAACTGGAAAAATTACAGAGGAAGATACAGTATATTAAAGGGGTCCTATTGTGTGTGTTTAGTAAGAAACTAAAACATATGCAGATCAGTAATTTACCTTTTGTTCATTGTAAAACACAAAGTTGATCTAAAACAGCTTGAAAATAGAAACAGCTCTATTGACTTCCTGTTCAAAACTGTAGAAGTTATAAAGCCCGCCTCTTCATTTGAAAATGTAACTATAAAAAGCAACAGATTAAAAAAAACCAACTATTTTTTATTGTTGGAAAGTGGATATGGGACAGTATTGAACCATATATGCTTCATATTAAATATTTGAATTATAACAAGTGAATACAGACAAGTGGGAGGGGATAGGTGTGGTAGGTGAGAACGGGAATGTCTGAGCACTTGAGCTCCAGCTGAAGAACAAAACAAGATTACTCCAACATGCATGAATCAATTCAAATATAACTTTGACTAAACTAATGATGAAGAAAGGTCATTATAACAATGTTAAAAACTTAGAAAGTGAATTTGACATAATAGGTCCCCTTTAAGATGTGTAGCTTACATTAAAACAAAAATTCACTTGATAAATTTATTGATTAACAGACACATGTCACCAGGTGTTGATAAGAATTTTTGTGCATGTAAAGGCACACCAAGAATCTGAGAGGGTAGCTGATAATTACACTGCAAACACAAATTAAGTTTTAATCTAATAACTTTCTCCCATAAATCTTTGGACATACAGTTTTTTTGTTTGTTTGTTTTTTTACAAACGACAAAAGTGTAAACATTAGTGAAATGTAGTGTCATCATCTAACTGTTCCTAGTGTGTACACAATAGCCCTTTTTCCGCTCTAATCTTCAAGTGTTGTTTTGCTGTAGGAGCACAAGTTTTCTCCCCACCTCCACCATCTGTGTAAAGTGGCTCAGTACTGTGAGCAGTAGCCCCCCAAAAAGACCTTTGAATGCATACATGCGATATGTATTGCAGCAGCAGCCCATCATGGTCAGACTGCATCCAGGTAAAATGCATACAACTTTAATCAAACTCACCAAACTCTAAAGATGAATGTTTGTTTCCAGAAATCAAGTCAGTGGATGTTGTTAGGAAAATTGCGCAGCAGTGGAGGACGTTGAGCCCTGAGCAGAAAAAAGTAAGTTAGGATTAGATATGAATTTTCATTATTAGTTTTGGTATTGAATAAAACTCAAAGGTTTATTTGGCTATATTTTGGGAACAGTATTTCTTCTGCATTTTAACCTAAACCATTGATGTTCTGCAGCCTTTTGAAGAGGCCTCTGTTAAGGCCAGGGAGCAGTTTAAAGTGGACCTCCAGCGCTACATGTCTAAGCTGACTCCAGAACAGACGCAGCAGCAAGTTTTGGAAAGGAAACAGAGACTCGCCAAACGAAAAGCTATTCGCAAGAAGCGGGTAACAGTTACATTGACTTACATTAATTTCATGGACACTTATGCTAACCTTAACAATAGTGACTTCTAGCCTAAACTTAACCTAACCCTCACCGTAATCCTAACCTTAACCTTATTTGAACTTAAACCATGTTGCTGATCTCATATTGAAGGATTTACATTATGGGGACCTGCTTTTTGTCCCCATAAGGAAGGCAGGTTCCCGTAAAGTAAGTGTGTTTAGACCAAAGAAATTCTCATGTACCATCGACTAAAAAGGGTGCACGAGTAAAACCATTTATTTTGAGATATGCAAAAACATTGTATTATATATTTTAAAAAAGCACTTTGGTTCTAGTTATTCAACTGATTCAGTTCTTTTTGTTGCTGTTCGGTACAAAATTTTAAAATATAAATAAAGGTCGTGGTTGACTAGTACAAATTTTGGTAGACTGAAACTTCATCGACGATTTATCGACCAAGCGACAAAAAGACTAGTGTGCTTTTAACTTTTAGTCCTCGCAATGTGATGAATACACACTCACACATACACACCTAATACAAAAGAGAAATACAATTCATGATAAATAATTCATGAATGGCATAAACTGACTGAGAAGAGAAAATAAAAATTATGTAATCTGTTTGTTTATTATATTGAATATATTGATTGATTGATTGATTGATTGATTGATGATTGATTCAGTCTTATGCAGTTTGACAAATTGGAAATTTCACAATGTCATTAGGATTGAAAAGGTTTAGGCAGAAGTAAAACATACTTATAATGCCCACCAATCTACAACACAAAAGTTAGTTGTTTACAAGAGAGCGATATGTAAACAACTTCAACTTGTCAAAGTAGACATAAGCATTTTACAAAAGAAGAGAAAAAGAAAACAAAAAAACACAACAAAAAGCAAATGTACAATGCTTCATTCCAGAGCTGCATAACTATTATACTGTATATTATGGATTTATACTTTCTTTTAAAGGATACAATTGTATTTGATTTCCAGATATCTACACTGCGAGGACTAACACAGAAACTTTTTTGTTCCTTTTCTACAAATAGCTTTTGTATACAAGAAGGCAGTGTGTGTTTGTAAGCTTTATACATCACTATGGCTGTATTCATAATGTTTTAAGTAAAATATTAGGATTTGTTGATGATGCAAAACTAATCTGATTTCTTGGCAATTCTAACAACCTTTTGGAGTAAACAAGTAGGATTTGTATTTGTTTTATACATGTTTCCCCATATTTCTGGACAGTATGAAATATGAAATAGCAGTGCTGCTAATACAGTAGTTTTGGAAAAGAAAAACTTGGGAACCAATGATTTCTGAGGTTTTTGGTTTTTTTTGCACAGGAGTTAACTTCTCTCGGAAAACCAAAACGTCCCCGCTCTCCATTTAATATATACATGTCAGAGCACTTTGAAGAGGCTAGAGGAGCCACCACACAGGTCAGTACTTAAACATGCTTCCATCGGGTTGCAGAGTGATGCTTGTCTTATGTTCTTTAAAATGTTAAACTCTGCTTGTTCGACACTCTTCAGTACTACTAATGTTTGCATTCTAGGCAAAAATGATGTCTTTGATGCAAGACTGGAGGAATCTGTTCAGCCACCAGAAGCAGGTGTGTCCCAAATTGCATCTCTTTGTTGAACTCTTTACTCAGTAATTTCTGTTCATTACAGGTTTATACACAGTTGGCTGAAGATGACAAAATCCGCTATAAAAATGAGATGAAGTCATGGGAAGAACACATGGTGGAAATAGGACGAGAAGATTTGCTCCGTGAGCAAACTCTGTCCAGAAAAAACAGAAAATCTCAGACTAAAGCAAAGAAAAAAGGTGTAAAAAGGGCATCAGGTAAAGCTAAAACTACTAAAAAGAAGGCAACAAGTGGCACCACTAAAACAGTGAAACTTCAAAAAAGACATAAGATGTGTCAATCCAGTGTCTTAAAAAGATGACTGAGTTCTTTGTCATGCTAAGACCTTTTCATAAAGGAGCGAGTATTCATGCTTGAATAGGTCAGCAAACTTACTTTTTAAAACTACTGTTTAGTTCTGTCCTGAGCATTTACAAACACATTTACAGCTAAAAGAGCTGAGAATATCCTATAAACACAGTGTAAAAAAATTAAGCATTTGAGATTGATAATGTCCTCTGGAAAGCAGAAGTTGCAGAAACACAGATTTGAAAACCATTGCTAATTTCTAATATTTGAGAGAACACTGAAATATCTTCCAAATGAATACAAAAATAACAAGCATTTCAAAATGTGTTTGTAGAAGTTAAAACTACAAAGTTGGCCGCTGGATAATGCGTTGTACAGTTAATTTACTAAAAAGCTTTATTTTACTCTTTTCTGTCAAACTCAAGTGTTTTCTGTTTTGGTTCAAAGAAATTGTGTTCTTTATGATCATGAACTGTTATTATAAAGTTATTTCAATAGCTGTGCCACAAAGTGGTACATGAAAAATACTTAGTTCATCATATCTGAATTATGATAATGAAGTGACTTGTGCCCTTGAAGAATGTACAAAGATGCATTTCCATTTTACAATAAAGTTCAACATACACATTTTTCCAAAGTATCATGTTCATTTTATTGAAAAAAGTGTTGCAGTTTTTCAGTAAAATATCTTTACACAACAAAACCACAATAAATGGATGGTTGACAAGCTCTGTGGCAATAACAGTTCAATATTAATAGAAGTATACAGCATGTTAAGATTAATAGGATTCATTCACTGTATTGAGATCACTAGTAATTACACCCATCAGCTATTAAAATTGCTGAAGCCTTGTCATTATTACCACAATAAAGTTCTGTCTAATCTAAAATGCAGAAGAGCACAAGATTACTATTATACAATAGGGACCACAAGAGCATGTGCATAACATGCTTGTCATGGCCTGTTCCTCCACCACTGTGGTTATGCAAAGTGTGAATCTGTTTCCTGACACGTGTTCCTGGTCAAAGGAGCCCAAATACTTCAGGGTAAAGAATGACAAACATTCTTTATTTATCATACATTGCATCAAGACAGTGAAAATATTATTAGAACCATATAATGCCACACAGTTGTAGGATATGTATTTGGTGGAAAAAGTGCCCTCAGCAAATTAAAAACACTTAAAAACAGACTAACATAGAAAAATGTCTTACATTTGTAATATGCTACACAAGGTTAAAAAAAGCACAAAACCTTTTTTTATTCATTCACCCCTCAAATTCGTCAGGTGTGGATGCCATTGCACCATCAGCAACAGTCCCTCAAACTACATTCACACATATCTACTGATCGTAGCTGGGAGCAAACAGTAATCACTGACAACTGGATCACTGTCATTCTAATGTAACTTTAGCTGCCATTTGTTAAAACAAAAATGTTCTAAGGCCTCTTAGTCTCAGATTGGTCAAGTAAAGTCTGAAACACAGGAGACAAAACGAGCTTGTGACTGACATTTCCCAAGATCATCATATCTCCGGAGCGGCCTTCGGACAAACGCACCGACACAAGTTGCTGCAAGACAACATTGTGCTAAGATGAGACTTTAAAGTATATACAGTGATGTCAGTAATGTCATGGGTGTTACTGGGGCACAGCGTTACCTGCAGGAAAGAGAATGCGGACCCTTCGGTTACATCCATGCTGATGTCGCCCAGCTTCAGCACCACTTTTCCTGATTTCCGAAGTTGCAGTTTACCCAGAAAGCCCTCCGAGAAACTAGACAGCACTGGTTCCTGAACACAACACAGATCAGAAAATGCAGCTTAAGATATACAATACAATATATACGATAATGTTTCACAATATGTTCTGTTCATCGTGTGAAATCACAGCATTCTACAGCCAGTAATGTTCAATACAAAACCAGGCAGCAAGTGCAGTTATGTAATTTACCTTCCCCCTCCACCTGTATTAATTATACTGTAGTTATTATTTTTAAAGAATGAAGGTGAAATTACTTTTCAGATATTATATGACAATGTTAGAAAAAATTACTGTATGACGCTATATATATAGAAACCATTTAACATTTAGCAGCATCTGTTTTTTTCTCCAGCAGATTGCCTCCAGTTATTTTTCATGTTCTAAGCACAATAATTTATCTGTGTGCACTTGGCCATTTAGCATTAATTAGTAAAATGACAAATTCACAAAATTAATGTATACTCAAGTGTTCTGTTTCATCAAAATAGTAAGTATCTGAAATGTAAATCTCACTTGTGCTTGATTTGTTCCCGCCTTGCCTTGCGCCAGGCCGTCTCTTTTAACTGGTTTAGAGGGTCCATAGCTGGCTGTGTCAGGGGGTTTTGGTTGAACGGTTTTGACAGGCATACAGTCTGGGAACTGCATAAAAAAGAGCTCATTCCTGTCTGACACATGCAGATCACTGAGAAGCTTCACCAGAGACTGCTTTGCTTCACATGTTTCTGTATTTTGAACCGCTGTGGTCTGAGCTGTAAAGGAACAATGAGGTATTTATCAGTAATACAACAAAACAAGAGCCAAACATGTTGATTCAAAAAAACTGAAAAAAGAGAAAATGCACTGCTCCAAGGTATTTGTATTTAAACCTACTATGCATGCCCTTCACAGCAATATTTCTCATCTATAGGTTTAGATATGCAGAAAGAAGCTCTGGGCAGTCTTACCTGTGACACTGAAAGATGCAGCATGTTTTAAAGGAAGCTGAATGGGTTTCAACTTGGAACTGTTTCTCAGAGAAGGATCATCTATAAACTGTAAAGCACAACAATCACTGTAATTAGTCCTTTATTTTGAAGAATGGAATAAGTGAGTTTGTAAAAAAAAAAAAAAAAAAAAAATCTAAAAAAGTACAAATGCATACATCATCTCTGTACAGTTTGCTCAAAACAGTGTGGCTGTCCTCCTCTGGCTCCCTCTTGAGCTGGTCACACAGGAGACTGCTGGACTCTGACAGAGTGGTGCCTCGGCCTGGACAAAGATCACATGTTTAGAGCTGCAGAGTATCAGTGGGCTGACCACAGAGGTAGTCTGAACCTGTTCTTCGCGTGCAGGCTGCGGGGCCCTGCTCAAAGATGGAATGAGACTGAATGATTCGAGGCTTTTCTCTTTTATTACTCTCCGCTCTTTTCTTTTCTCCTCTTTCTCCAGTCTCTGCTGTTTTGGAGATGTGGTTGCCTGCACTTTTAGCCTGTAAAACAGTCAATAGCACAACAATGCAAAGTTTTGCCACCGAGACACCCTCCACTAAAATGTGGTTTAGGCTCATTAATTAAGGCTACTTACTCATCTTTGCTCTTTCTAACCACATGGACATTTGGTTCAAAGGTTCTCTGAAACAGAATATTCATGTAATGGAATTAAAGTTCAGGTGCGTACAATTAGGCCTATTGCTAATTATTCTTTTTTTTTTTTCCTTACTCGAGGTTTTTTGGGTACTCCTATCAGGGTCATATCCCTGGTTCTCAGAGATGCAAGTCTCGCAGGACCTGTGGAACAGGGCGCGCTCCTGAAGTGACCCGGGGAGAGTGTTCTTGTGCCGGGGGGCAGGTCGCTCGTCAAGCCGGATTGGAACGAACCGGGCGAGTCAGTCATTCTGATCTTTATCAGTAAACGGATGTTCACTCATGTACACTGCCCTTGCATAAAAGTAGAAACATTATTCTGTAAGTGTAAACAACAGCTGACCCGCCTCCATTTTAACTTAGCATTAGCCATAAACGCAGCTTTGGTTTCGCTTTTGAGTACAGCAACTACAGGCCCATGGTACATATTTATGCAAAAAACATTTCAGTTTGTCTGGGTTGTAGATACTTGTGGAACAATGATACACTGGCTAATAATAAGGTATTAGGCCTACATTGTGTCATCCTATTGTTGAAGGCAACAAAGTAACAGTTCGGGCCTACCACAGTCTCTCAGACTCGAGCTGGCGCGTCCTGCCTGGTCTTCACTGGCCCATATCCCTCGGAGCCAGGTTTCAAACGGGACATGGTTCTGTTCCGGACCGTTCACTCGGAGGTACATAAGGTGGTTATAGCCTACATCCTCAATAAGCTCCGCGCTTTAACCTGCACCTTTTGAATGAAACCCCAGGGGGCGCTATACGCAAACAATGCAATCTCAGAGGTCTGTATTGAGTTTAAAGCAAGTTTCTCTTCATAATTTATTTTTTTAAAAACATGAGCATGCAGTCAAAATGAAGCAAAACAGCCTGATGCAACTTCAATTCAAAACAGCCAGCGTGCAGAAATACAAAGTACTAGGTTTAGTCTAAATGTTGAGGCAGTATTTTCTTTTTAGTACATTTGTTACTTTGTATTAAACTTTTAAGCTGAAACATCTCAACTTTTATTTTCAGCCTTTAATCAAAATAAAAGTCCAACATGTATGTTGGACTTTTAAATAAATAAACAGATAATCTGTTTAGCCTGTCTGTGGTGGAATCACAATGTGCTATTCAGCAGTTTGTTTTATGGCAGAGATTAGATTATAGACGTCACTATTTCTTTTTACTAAAAAAAAAAAACAAAACACATTCTGGTATGGTTATACACCCAATTGGACATTTTATGTTAATGTTAAATTGTATCAGTCTGTGGTCCTTCTCCAGATGTGGAATGCAGCAGTGATGATGAAGATGAGAACAAAAAGGCCGATGACTGCTGAGAGGACTGTCACTATTGTACTGTGTCTTCCACCTGTGCCTGCACAAAAAAGCACAAATATATACAATAATATAACATCTTCTATATGAATTAACTAAAGTTTTAAAGTTTCAAAAAGAATTTTGTTTTGACCGAATAATAGGATATTGTTTAGAGTTTAGAGTTCTGTGGCACTACAGTGGGGCAAAAAAATCCCCCTTATCCCCCTTAATAAGATTGTTTTGATCATGGATGGTAGGCTACACTTTCAATGTGAGAGACAAAATATGCTATAGGAAAAAAAAAAAAAAGTATAATTTTACACAAAAGCTACAGAGTGTTTCTATACACATCTGTCATAGTGGGACTCTGACTTATGCTGAGAAACAGGGACTTTCAACTACATCCACAAATGTGGTTGCAAGTCCCTGGTCCTTAGACAGCTCTTTGTTCGTGGCCCTGGCAGGTTGCAGTCTGTCTGCTTGAGGGTGTAGTGAGATGTCTTTCATACATATAACAAGGTCAAACAGGGGCTATTAATACATAAATGCCGGGTAGACAAGCCTCTTAAAGAGGAAATAACCTGTGAGAGCCACAATTCTGGTTAGTATCTGTAGAAATATTTATTTTCTGCAAGAATGTACAAATAAATAGCTTAAAAATTCAAAAATGTGAGTTTCTGTTTGTTTTTTGGGGTTCTGTTTCTCGCAGTGTATCTATGATAAAATTTACCAACCTTTCTTTTCTTTTATGGCTGTTCAAATACTTTTTGCCCCACTGCAAAGGTAAACATGATGGACTATAAGGCCACAGTAAAATATTATCCTAAAGATTTTACAGCTACAATCAACTACTCTGACACCAAAAACAACAACAACAAAAAAACGCAGGTTGTTTTGAATTTATGGTATGGTGTTACATACTGTCATTAGTCCCTGTGTTTCTTTCAGAGATCAGCATCATTTTGGTTCTCTCCATGAGTCCATCATTGACCTCCGGTTGTATCCCTAGAAGGTGGCACATGAGGGGATATACGTCTACCAGGTCAAAGGGCTCCACCAGCAGGTTCTTGTGGAAGTCCGGACCGACTGCTCTGAAGAAGGCCTTCATGTCCATGATCTCATTGTCAAAACCATGATCTCCTTTGGTGTAATGCAAGGGCAAAAACTGTGGAAACAAGGTGAGGAATTAGCTTTACAAAGGTGAGGAATTAGCTTTGCAAACAAAGCTGATGAATTTAATCATCTCGATATGAAAACAAAACAAAACAAAACAAACAAACAAACAAACAAACAAACAAACAAACAAACAAACAAACAAACACAGTAGTCATTCACTTGTTACATTCTCAAAAGGTAAAATACTGGCTCTAGGTGTGTATTGGTCCTATTCATTCCGGCTATTCATTCTAGTCCAGGTTTTTTTTTTGTTTTTACTTCAATTTTGATGTGATATGAGCATGAACAGCTTGATCTTTAAAAATGACAAATGACTGTGCTTTTCCTTTCAATGCAGAGTTTGCAGACACATGCAAACTACGCTTCCTCACCTTAACACAATCTATTCACCAATCACCATCCTCTATCATGCTTTCAATGGAGTGTTAGCTTTCAGAAAACAATAGCTTTAGAAGGTTAGTCATTGTACAAGATGACCTCAATAGTATACAGTATATTTTCAGATCCAATTTTGATAAATGGTCTTAAGTGTCTGCAGATACTTGATATCAACTGTTACAGTGAATGGACTGAAAATAGCTTTTGATTCTTGAAGATTGGTCAACTCCTTAGAAAATGGTCATATTGTGTTATTCATAACTTTGTGCAACATTGTGCAAATAACAACTTAATTACTTTATGTGTGTACATTTTCAAACATTCTCGGCCAACATCATCCATTAAACATCCAGGATATCGATTGCACCATTATTGTGAGACTGATAGCTGATACAGCAAAAATCATGGAATGGCACCAACATGTGACCACAGTATCAAATTGATGTAATACTTATCATCATACCTTACAATGACATTTAGGTCTGTATCATGTTTAGACCTACCCCGTTGATAATATATCCTGCATCAGCGATCAGAATGAGGGCAGGAGGCGTTCATGGCTGCTGTAGTGCAGTCTAGCTGGAACATCATGCTTCTTGTAAACATGTAGATGCGGGTGACTGTTCTTCAGAGCTTGGTACACCTTCTCTATTTTTCCCTCTTTAGGCAACAGCATTCCCAAAGCTCCATAGTCTAAGAGTTGGAACTGTATATCCCGAAAACTAAATGCTGGTATTTTGGACAGAAGAATTTCTTGTACTTGTTCACCTCTCAGGACAGTGGACATGCCATGGTCCGCAGTCATGATTACATTCATTCTTTCTGCCATCCCTAACTGCTGGAGTCGCTCACGGATGTATCCCACAGTTCGATCTACCTGTTGAACCATTTCCTTCACCTGTGAGGAATCTGGTCCATACTTATGTCCTGTTGAATCTGGTTCTCCAAAGTACAGTGTAACAAAGTCCAAGTCTTGCTTTTGGAACCAGTCAATAAGGACCTTATCAATGTTGACTCTCCATTCGGTCTCGTTTGAGTGATTGTACAGTGGGGGTTCAATCTGCCGCAGCATTGCTGTCTCTCCTTGGTAGGTTGCAGCTGTCCCAGGGAAATGCAGAGAGCCAGTTCTAAGACCCTGACAAAATACAGGAACAAGTAGCATTGTTTTACTATTTTCACAAATGAAAATGTATAAATGAAGACAAAATCATTATCATTTGAACTTTATCTTTTTTCTCATATTCACCCACCCTTCACCACATTGTTGCTGTCATTTTTATGATAGGATACATTTTATCTGTTCCACAGTGAGGATATTCATGTGTTGCAATGCACAGTTCAGTAATTTTATGGTAGTATTTGCATAGATATCAAACCTGTCTCTGTGCCGTTATCCAGATTGGCAGGCTGCCATTGTCCCAGTACGAGTCAACAAACTGGGCCTCGTAGTATTGTTTCTTTTCCTGAGTGGTGGTGTTGAACCACATGTTGTGAATCACTCCATGATTTTCGATGTAACGTCCTGTATGTACAATATATGTTAACAACAATGACTGGTGAATGTAAGTTAAGGTAGGTTGTTGGTCAACTTTGTGCTGGTCAAAGGTCAGGAGTCTTCATGCCAAGCATTTTATCTCATTCTTTGTTCAATGATTATGAAAATTAAAGTTGTGGAGAATAAAAAATTGAATTACTTTAACAGCACAGTACTCATTTCTACAATTCAAGGACATACTGTATATGCTTGGAGATAGAAGCTCAGAACCTGAATTAAGCTGTTGTAAGTGTACCTGTGAGAAGGCTGAAGTGAACCGGGCTGGTGATAGTCAGAAAAGGTGGGGTCACATATCGGGCCTTCATCCATCTTGGAACATTTTGTCCAGGTTTGGTGTGTCACCTCTCGATCATAATCCCAGCGAAATCCATCAAAAGAGATGAGCAGTAACTTGTTCCTCTCTGATCCAGCTTTATGGAGTGTAGGTGCAGCAACGCAGAGGGAGCTGCCAAGGAACACAAGCCCCCACACTAACATCTTCATTTGCACAGTGAGTTCCAACCAGAACGAGTCTACTGAGATAAATGAGTTCAATTCTGTCTGCACCTCAATCAGTTTGCTCTTATCTGCCTCGTGCACAAGGTTCATAATTTTATTAATGCTTCTGTGCAATATGCATAACAAGAACTGGAAAAAATAACAAGAAATGTAAGACCAAAAACTTGCTTAGAATAAGTTAATTTCGTACTAACCTACATGTAACGTATCCAGCAACTTTCTATGAATACTGTATGTTATTAATTTGCCTGAAAGGTTCCACATTTCCACATGGCTAACCTTTTTTTATCTTGAAATAAAGACTAAACTAAAAGTATCTTTAAAAAAACCTGCATACTTTCAGTGTCTCCATGAATATATATAAATGCCATTACGCATTATTCTTTGAAACACACATGCAAATGAAGAGAAGCAGATGCCCCCCCCCCCATATGAAAAGTCCTGAGGAGCATCTTTAATCTTCATGTACATATTTTATATCTTAAATTGTTACCATTGATAAATCAATTGATTTTTATGCAAGATAGCTTCCAACGTTCTCATAAAACTAAAATAACTTTATTATGCATCAAGTTTTAGTAAAATAAATTACACAAAGCTTTAGATTGTGTTCTTGAAAACATTTGAATATCAAGTTTCTCTTCCAAAAAAACAACTCACTTACTCCACTCACTGTAATATGAGTAAAAAAAACAAAAAAACAAAACATTAGTTCTGTACTTGTTATTTATTTTAGCAATAAATACAGGTCAAATGCTAAACCATCAATCATGTTTTTCTTTGTAATAGTTTCATACATAGGAAAAATGTTCTTATTTTGAGATAAATATCTAAAATCTTTGCTTTAACATTATGGCCGGACTATTGCTCTAGCTGTTCCTAACTAGAAACTTTGTTCACCACGTTTCCTAGACCTTACATTACAGTATAAAGCAGGGATATTCAACTTAAGGCTCAAATGCCAGATGCCAGCCTGCAATTTGTCTTAAAACATAAAAATACATAGGGTTATATGTTCCCTTGTTTATTGGCTTTATTTTGATTAGTTAGACCTTAATTAGACCTTTTACTCTGGATTCGTTTCTGCTCAGACCCAGCTAGTTTCTAGTCTTGCAGTCAAGTTCTACATTTCTGTAGAACATTTTGGTCTGTTTCTCACTTTTCCAAAAATCTAATACAGAAGTAATTATTGTTTCAGGCTGTTGAAGTTGTATCTGTAAGTTCTGCTTTAATTTTTCATCTTATTTATTTCATTATTTGTGTTTCATCCTTTATAGAGCCTCAACACTTTGCGTCACTCTTGTTCAAGGCAAAAATTGTAAGAATTATCCACTGTGTCTGCATTTGCTACAACTTAGATGAAAATGAAAATTTACTTTTTGCACACATGCAATTATATCACATTTCTAAAATTCAACCTTTTCACATGAATATCACAATACATGATATACAGTATTGGTACTGCCCATTCCTACTGGAGACCAGTGAATCTGTTCAAACAGATTTAACTCAGGCAGAGATGTTGTTATAATAGTGTAACTGTAACTATGACTGTGCTTGATCAGAGTTTGTCTGAATGGGAACAGCCTCAAATTCCTCCTGGTATCCTAAAGACTTTTCCATTTCCCTGCCATCTTGCAGATCCTTTTTCTCATTCTCTGTCACCACTTCCTCATAATGCAGCATATCCTTCTCTGCAGCTCTTACTTTCATCTCTGTTGTAGAAGCTGGAGGAGAGGAGCGCTTGGTTTTGATGCAAAGAAAGTTTCCCAAAGCCAGGAGTAAAGCAGAGAGTGTGACTTCAGCTCCGGCCAACAGAAAGGCATGCATGTACTGGTGAGTGGCATCCAGCAGACGACCTACAAAAATAAAAGTCAGCCTGTGAACATTTAAGTAACTCCACCCTCAAGCACATTTAAAAGCGCTGGTAAAGAGTGTTTGTTGATTTGGTGTTGCCATGCCCTCTACTGGATCTGGGTAGATCTCTACCCCACCACATTTTGCTTTGCTTTCTATTAAACTGAATACAACTAGTTTCTCTACAGAAGGTTTAATGCAAAACAGAACTTAGTGTTGAAAACATCAGACTTCTACACAACCACATTGTTAATCTAATCATCTATTTAAATAAAAAAAGAGTCATGTGAATCATTATATGACAGACTGTGTAGAAGGTGGTACGGTGATTTCAGTTTGTTCCAAAAAAGCTTTACCAAAGCTGTTTTAGTGGACAAACAAATCCATACATATGAAAACTAGTGATGTGTAAAAAGGGTTTGTAAGAGCTAAAGACTTAAATACCTCATTTTTTTTTCTGTTTGCAAACTAGATAACTAGCTTTAGCTGTTATGTTATGTACATAATATTGTTATGAATCCTAACTTCAGGCAGTTCTGACCTGCTCCAGGTGGGCCCACTAGCACTGCCATGGCCTCCACAAGCAGCACCAGCCCAATGGCACTGGAGAATTTCTCTGTCCCGACAAGAGCCATGAGAACCTCAAACTGCAGTGCTCCCACCATGCCATAGAGATGCCAAAAAAGATGCAGAAGAACACCAGGCCAGTGTATGTGTTGACCTATATGGATAAGAAACAGTAATATTTGTCTTATAAAAAATAACTTGTTTAAATACAAAAAGTTAACTAAAACAACAAAAAACACATACAAAATATCAAATATGTTTTTGTATATCAAAATAAAAAAAAAAAAACATTTTTTTTTCTTGCTATTAATTTTTTTCTCCAGTCCTCTAGCTGAAACTGTCTGGTAAATGAGTTCATTGCTTATTACAGTTGTCAAATTTGAAGAAAAACACACAAGTTAATATTAAAAACAAATGGATTTCCAAAAGGCATGCTTTTCTTATGATGTAACATTGGTTTAAAAAGTACTTTTGACTTAGATAAACGACTTTTTCTTACCTGAGAGCATATGAGGTCAGTGCACCCGTTGAAAATCATGGCAAAGCTGAAGAGGTAGACGCAGCGCGGTCTCACAGACTTCATGCCCGCGACAAGCCCTGAGGCAGGTCGCGCAAACATGTCCACCAGGCCCAGAATGGTCAGCAGCAGAGCCGATTTAGTGTCCTCATAGTTCAGACTTTTAGCATAGTTCACCACAAAGACTGGTGGCACAAACAGACCCAGCACCATTGTGGAGGCTGCCACTGTGTAGATGACAAATCCTCTGTCTTTGAACACGCTGAAGTCCAACAGTTTCTTCTCGTCTGGACCTTCTCACTTTCTAGCTCCTTGTCCTTCTTTGGGGCAGTAAAGGCCTCATTAGGGCTCCACAGGCACAACAGTTAAGCAGAAGCCCTCCAAGGATGAGGAAACCTCCTCTCCAGCCATACTGGTGCTGGAAGAACTGCCCCAGAGGAGAGAGACAGCACAGGGCCACTGGGCTGCCAGCCGCTGCCAGCCCATTGGCCAAAGGACGTTTTCATTGAAGTAAAGGTTGAGCATTATGAGAGAAGGCTGAAAGTTCAGAGCAAGACCCAGTCCTGAGGGCACAACAAAAGGAAATTTTAAGTCAGTGGCACATACTGTGTTCGAGTTGTATGTGTTATCTTCAAAAATGTTTAGTTACATGATATAGCATAACAAACTTTTCTGGCTACAGTACTTGACAAGTTAGATTCATAACTGCTTGTTCCCCTTTGTAAGCAAACAGATCGGCTGTCTATGAGAGCCCAGCTGTTTCATCAAAATTGTTTATCCTCTGGTAGAGGCATATTTATTATGGCAAAATGGGAATTATGGGTTAACACTGTGAACCATTTGCTTAGTTTAATTCATGCTGTAAGTGGCTGTAGTAATGCTTACCTGTTATCATTCCTGTACACACATAAATGTGAATGACACTGGTGGCGAAAGAGGCCAGGATCATCCCCAAAGAAGCTAAGAATCCGCCCACTATCATGACGGGCCGGCAGCCATATCTGTTGACCAGCATACTGCATAGCGGACCTAATCAGAAGTCAAAGTCAGTTCCAAAATAAATTCAAATTTTCTACACTGTAGTAATATTGAGATATTCCTGTGTGTTGTCACACACATGTAAGAAAAAAAATAATTGAAACATTTATAAGATTTGGACTTATTGTGACAACCACAATTCGAGCACATAAATTTTACCCTCAAAATATAAATTTGGTTTGTGCAATTCTGATACATTTGTTGAACATGATATTTCTCATCTAATGTTAAGCATATGATGTCTGCATATTTTTGATAAGTCAGTGCCAGGACTGACTGTACCTGTGCCATACAGCATGGCCAACAAGATGGAGGAGATCCAAGCCATGTCACTGTAGCCCACTCCAAACTCATGGATTAGCTCCTTGAAGAACACACTGACTGCTTTGGGGAAAGCATAGGAGAAGCCTGTAATGACGAAGCAGCCAATTAACACTGCCCAGCCCCAGCCACCATCTGGAGCCTTGACCCCTGGGGGCCCACATCGACCACTGCACCACCCATTCCACTCCTGAGGTCTGAAACAACAAGAACATAACAACCTCAATGTGTGATATTTGCACGATGAGCTCAAACAACACACATTGGGAAATCCACTCTACTCTTAGAGTATATAGCTATATATATATATATATATATATATATATATATAATTATATTATATATATATATAAAATATAAATAAAAAAAATATAATATAAAAATAAAAAATATAATATAATATATAAATATATATATATATATATATATATTATTTTATATAATATATATACATAATATATATATATATATATATTATATATAATATATAATATATATATATTATATATATATATATATATATATATAAAAATATATATGATGATATATATATATAAAAATGAAAAAAGCAATGCATCATTTCAGAATCAAGAAGCACAAAATAAGACACATGCTGGTCCTACCTGATGTCTTGCCAGTCCCAACATCTCTGGCACGTGAACAGCTGTTTTAAAAAGTATGCCACGCCCCCTCCCTCTCGCTTTCCTGTTTCTCTCTTTTCTTCTTTTTAAGGACAGATGACGCAGCCTATTATCCTTACCAATATCAGTTATTTTCATTTTAATGAGAATATAATGCATTCACGTAACTAAACTATTTGGCCCAAAGCGGAACCACTGCGACCTGCTGCTGTTTGAGGGGGCTTAATGTAGAGAACGTACCGTTGCCTTAGCAACCACATACCACAACCAAAAGAAGTAGGAAGTAGTTCGAGTAGTTCACAGAAGTATGTAAGACAATTAGCATGCGTTTGAGTTTCCTAATAAAAGTAGCAAACGCAAATGCATTTGTTAAGTATTAATCCAAATGCATAGGTCTATGCTTGAATGTAAATTTCACAATAAAAGGATTCCAAGAATGGACTACGTTTTGTCATTAAAACTAGCACGGTTCTGGTAAAACTCCCTAATGCAAAACTTGGTATAGTTGTATTTGATGTTCTGTATTAGCTATTTCTATTAAGCAAGCCAAGGTCTGATGTGGACTGTTCAGCTGCTAAATATTACGATGTTTAAAAAAAAAAAAAACATGACTTCTTGCTTGTTTTAGATGGAGACCCAGCCTGATACATTTAGGAGTCAAAGATGTGCTTCAGAAATCCATTGTCTGAAGATGAGCCTCAGATCAGCCCAAGAACACTACTCTTCACTCAGGTAAGATAAAATTAAATTCAGTTTAATTCATTCTTTATTAAGAACACAGACAAAAAAATCAGGTTCATAGTTAATAGTATAGTAGTACATAATAATAATAAAAGTAGAATATCATATAATATAAAAGGAGCCACTGCACTGCTATGTGGAGATAAAACTAGGGTTATGTCTAAGCTGAATTATTAGTTTTTCATACAGAGTAGCACGCTGGCATTGGAACTATATGAACACAAAGAAGAAGAATTTGCTCATTGTGGGCATGTGTTTGTAGAGCTTTCGAAAGGTGCTTCTCGCTCAGAAACGAGCGTGTGTGTGGTCAAAAGCTGCTGGATATGCTATCAGCCAAAACTCACAACTTTTGAAACATCCTATTGCTTGTGTCAACTAAAATTCCACACTTTAATGCTATCACGTGTTTGGAGATGAGAGCTGGAGTCTGTGATTGCTGAGGCAAATATGTTGCATGTGTATTGCAGTTCAAGTAGTAACTATTTTCTGCTTTCACTTTCAAGCTATATGGTAAGAAATTATGTAAAGCTCATGTGTGCTGTGATGTCTTTATATTTTCTATTTTTACAGGACACAATTTCAACAGCTCAGAGAAGATTTTAGGTATAACTTGGATATATTAGAGGAGCGAGATCAGGAGTTGCACAGATATGAGCACCTCTCATCTCGCGACAGCAACAGTCAGAGGTTTCAGCATTCATCTTCTTTCTGTTATATTTGGAAAACTATAATAACTTTCTGATAAACTTAACCCATGGGCTTTTTTCTTCTTGGAAACAAATGTCTAGAAACAACTAACCTTGTTTTATTCTTTAGCCCAGATTGATTTGGTCCATTATTTAACTTGTTTTTTCACTTTTACGGTTTGTGCGATGCATTGTAGCATCATGAGCAAGATGGAACAGCAGGACCAAACTCGTAAGGTACTTCCGGAACAAGACTCTTAATCCACACCAAATAAACACTGAGTATCATTATTGGGATTTGAATATATCTCTTTGTCCAGATAGAAGCTTCTGAGGCACTCGAAGAAAGCACCACTGGTGTGAATATCAAAAGGTATGATTTATTTAATGAGTTCTTCCTATAGATTTACTGTATTCCTATGCTAATCACATATGGACCGGCTCAAAGTGCTGAACATGCTGTGTGTTTCATCTATGATGACTAGGGCTCAAGCATGTCCTGGAGAGAACCACAAAGGGCAGATTGAGGAGGTGCAAAAAGCCATATCCAAACTGCAAAAAAACCTGGACATGCTGTCTGCTCAGGCTTTATGTATGAAGACACAGCACCAGAAGCAGCTGCAGGAGAGAGAGAACATCATGGACAGGTGAGGAAGGACCGGAGGCAGGAGACTTTAGAGAGGGCTTTTTTATGTACAAGCAACAACATTTGGGCAGGAAAATTTCAAGCATTACTGGAGGAGTTACCTGTAAGTCAACGAAAGATCTGCTGAAGAGTGTGAATGAGACTGCACAATCCAAATATGTTTTCAGATATAAGAAAGAGCTCAGTACAAGCTTGGAGCGGGAGAAACTCTTAGAGCAACGAGTGGTTCAACAGGAACTTGAGTGGCAGAAGAACTGTGGGGATATCCAAAGTAAACTTTATCTGGAGCATGAGCAGCTGGTTCAAGAGCTGAGTGCAGCCAGAGATAAAGTGAGTACTCAACACTGAACGCAGTTGTTTGAACTTCCAACAATTATAACTTAATTCTCAGGACACAAAACTAACACTGTAGCATAGCACAATGCCAAGTAAAAGCAAGATACTTTATTGCTTGTGGCAATAACGATTAATTTCTTTGCTGCTTACTCAAACAGCATTTCTATGTCAAATACTTATTATGTTATATAAATTAGAGGCTTAATTCATGTGTAGTCAGACCCACTCACTACCACTGTGAACTGCAGGAGTGACATGACACCTTACCCACCTCAGACTCCCAGTGTCTGGTTTTTAATGCTTTGAGCACCCTCTAGTGGCTGAAAGCACTATGTAAATGTGTCCATAAATCATGTGGTAATATTGTAGGTAAATGCAGAGCTAGTGGAAACAAAGATACAACTGCAGGAGCTGACCGTGTTACTGCAGTGTGTCACAAAGGAGCGAGATCAGGCCTTACAGGTGAGAGCACTATCTAAGTCTGTCATGACTTCCATTTCTGTTTTGGTTATTTCATTCAATTATAAAAGATTATGGAAGTAGAAAATTCATAATGCATCACAAAATATCTTGTTTGTAAAGAGGTGCATCCCAGACACTGAACTCCAAACTTCAGATGAAATTATTGCTTTAAAGCAGCAAAACTGTAGACTTCAGGCTGTGGTGAGCGAAATGAGGAAACAAATGGAGGAGCTAAGCTGCACATCTCTCCTTCATTCTACAGGTATGAGAGGTATTTATTCGAGGTTATAAAAAACCTCAAATAAATATACACATTTTACCTTCATATTGCAAAAATATTCCCATTCTTATTCATCATTTGCTAAATATTTTATCTGGTATTTCTAATCATATGGTATGATTAGACAACAATGTGAATAAAGAAGTTGAAATTTCAAAGAAAGATATCCAACATTTGGAACCTAGCATTACCAACGTGAATGAAAAGGTACATTACACATTCTAATAATTTCTTTTAAATATACATGAACTCATACCTCTAAAAAGTGTTAATGCTCGAAGAAACTAAAATATTAATGTTACAGTGTTTTTTCTTAAATAACTTCTCTTCACTCTGCTCACAGAAGTCATCTTGTGTGTGCTCTTGTGGCCGTGTTAACAGTGAAAATTCAGCATCGGCTCAGCTGCGCTCCAGGCTGAAGCAGGCAGCCTTATGTATAGCTCGATTGAACAGAGATCGACAGCAGTTAATTGAGATATGTAACCGCCTGCGAGCTCAGGTCTGTACTGCTGATGTTCTCAATCAGAGTTACAGAAGCTGCACAAAACAACACAGAGTTTATGAATCCACTAACAATCTAAAGGTTGAGAACTTAGAAAATGAACCAAGAGTACATGTGGACCGAGAGCTGCTCACAACACAGGTTTGTACCTCAACTTTTCCACTCCAAAATAAACTTGGGCCCACATATACAAATTTTGACAGTCAAGTTGGTGATTACAACTCCGGATTGGATTGGATCATTCTTTCGTTCTCTTTGCATAATTCACTTCTAACTGCCTCCAGCTGCAAGCTAACAAACAATCTGAAGAATCACTGCCTTCCCTGTCTGCCCTTTGGGCTTTGCTCGACCAAAAACCTTCACAAGGTACTTTCGTCATATTGCCGTAATGCATAAAACATGTTTTTTGCTCACAGTCAAATAGTACTGAATGCACATACATACACAAATCAGTTTATTCTGGAATTAATGCCACTGAACTTTTTAATTTGTTTACAGGTTTGTAATAGATTAAGGTGCTGTTTTTAGTAGTAGAGCCGGATTTGGCACCTTTTGACATAATAATGTGGAAAACCTTTTTTCAAATTTGCAGCATTTAAAGTAGTTATTATAGTTACATTTTCTATTCTTAAATTACCTTTTTTAAATTACTAAGGAAAAACATTCCTTTTAACTTCTGCTCTCTTTTCTATAGATTTTTCAGAAGACAACTCTGAAAATCCTGTTAACGTCCAGCCTGAGGTTCCTGGGGGTGCTCAGATGGAGGTGTGTGGAGTTAGTGCTCCTGTTCACAAACAGTCCACAGCCAAACCTCCACCGAAGAGACGACTGTTAAAAACCTCTGCCAAATCTGCAAGAATAAGAAATTACAACATCAAAGACTGAGCACACAGAAGGTTAAAGATAATCAAAACAACAAAAGGGAGATTGTTCTTGTGATCATAAATAAGTAGTGTATGTGTTGATAGGTTCTTGAACCTGGGGCGGTGTAACAGCTTTACATTTCCCCTCAAAAGCGGCAATTTCTTTTGCTTTCTTGCAATTTTCTAGTAATATAATAACATATAAATAGTAGTAGTTCAAATAATGACAATTTTATATTTAAAAAAATGTGGCTTAAATGGACCTATTATGTCAAATTCACTTTTCTAAGATTTGAACCTTGTTGTGATGGCCTTCCTTCAACATAAGTTTACTCAAAGTTATATTTGAATTGATTCATGCATGTTGAGTAATCTTGTATTGTTCTTCAGTTGTAGCCTAACCCTAACCCTAACCCCTAAGCGCCGAGAAATCCGTGTTCTCACCTACCACCTATCCCCTCCCACTTGTCTGTATTTACTTGTTATAATTCAAAAGATGAATACTCAAAGTGAAGATTATATGGTTCAGAACTGTCCCATAGTCACTTCCCAACAATAAAAAATTGTTTTTAAAAATCGGTTGCTTTTTACAGTTAAATTTTAAATTGAAGAGGCGGGCTTATCAGTTCTGCAGTTTTGAACAGGAAGTCAATAGAGCTTTTACCCTATTTTTAAGTTGTTTTAGATCAACTTTGTGTTTTACAATGAACAATTACTGATCTGCATTTGTTTGAGTTTCTTACTAAATATAGGCTATATTAAAAAAAAAAAACATGTATTTAAAAAGTGCTTGTTTTTCTCACCATATTCAAGGATTTTCTTTGAAGACCCTATTGCACCTTTAAAAATATTTTTAATTGAATTTAGTGAGATGTTCATACAGCCAAAGCACAGGATGTTGCTCTTAGGGTAAAGTGGACCTTTTATGTAAAATCCACATTTCTGGGTTTTAACCATGTTATGGCAGTGTCATCTTTAGTTTATCCAAAGGGATTGATTCACACTCATTTCAGTAATTGTCCTGCAGATAGAAATGTATGTTTTGACCTTTTTTTTTAAATTTACTTCACTATATTTTAGAGCAGATATATGTACTTTCTACTTTACTATCATTTGCAAAAGAACTGAAAAGTTAGAAGAGACATGGTGAAATCCTGCCTAAACATTATTCCAGATTAGATTTTGATAACAAAAAATAAATAAAAAATCACAACAAAAATTAACCTGCCAGTTTTCCCCCCACCAATTACAAAGACAATTAATTTATTTTTCTTCTATATATATTTTTTTCTAACAAAGATCAAGATTTTCATGCTTTTCAGATACACTGGAAACACTTACTTATTACTCTAAAAGCACATTTTTAACTTTCAATGCTCAAGTTTATGTATACTTTTATTTGAGTAATTTGATGTATTTGAAATAAATACAGTACTTCATCCATCACTGGTTATAACTAATAAATAAAAGCTTAAAAGCACTGACATACAAAAAAATCAATAGTCTTTTGTCACGCTATAAGGTCTTGCGTCACCAGATTTAGGGACTCTCTTATTAACATAGAGCGCTGCCAAGTCTGGACGCGCTACAGCTTGTTCTTCAGTAGGTCAGTAGAGAAGCGCACATGAACCCCCTTAACCCCGTCGTGTGTCACCACTGAGCCCGCCTCTTAATCACCTTACACACAGGAAACGACCTGCCATTGGACCGTGACGCACACCTCTGCTCTGTGATTGGCCTGTTCAGCTGTCTGTCAGAGGGAGGCACATTGAGTTAACACGTGTGTCTGCTGCTGCGCTCTTTCAAGGTAAAGTTATGCAATAGCTGGCTTCTGTTTCCAAGGCTTGACTGTTTATCTAAACGTGCAATCCATGTAAAGATAGCGGTGTTTGGGGGCAATAACCACAAGTAGCCCAAATAGTCAAGGACGTTTTATTAAAATGGTACTTTGTTGCGTTTTCTTTATAGATTTAGAATTAAAGATGTTTTATGAGTAGTGACGCGCTTACTACAAAACTTAGATTTCAAATACATCCTGTTACAGCGATATAATGTTAAAAGTCAAAACAAAAGTGTACTCATACTGTAGTACACTTGAACTGTAGTAACCCCTGTCAAACTGCTTCCTTTCCGCTTTCAGACCACAGCGAATCACCGACGGCGGCTGCATCCAAAAGCCCTGCCTCTGCTCTCATTGGACTGCGCGGCCGAGCCAAGCTGTCAGCCCATGTGGCGTGGCCCAGACTGGACCTGCACAGTTAAAATCTCCAGGGAACATTCAATGAGGCACCGAGGCTGACGTCAACCTCCAGACTGCGTTATCACGGACTGTCCCCGTGATCCCCTCC
Source organism: Mugilogobius chulae (assembly GCA_038363315.1). Lineage (NCBI taxonomy): Eukaryota > Metazoa > Chordata > Actinopteri > Gobiiformes > Gobiidae > Mugilogobius > Mugilogobius chulae. The sequence continues at coordinate 30,780,263 of CM076401.1, read as the reverse complement.
AAACCAACTGAACGGCAGTCCGGAACAACACATGCCAACAGGGAACTAAGATAACTTGAGCAACAAGACACCGGCTGCAATCACAGTAAGTACATATAGGCAGTCTTTCTTTTCTGTGTGTTGGTACATATGCCTGGGTACACTGTCTCACACTGTGATGTGATGAAGAGAAAGTTTACACTATGGTGAGACTGAGAAAGTGAGGTTCAGAATACAAACACATTCCTGTTTTTTTTATTTCACAATTTGTTTCTTAAAATCAGCTGACAATGAGACAGTGATTTTGATAATTGTTACAGGCTGGATCACAATAACTTTAAAACAAACAAGAAATTGTACTGCATCATCAAGGTATTGGGTCCTGCTGGGATGCAACTGTATTTGTGCTATGAACTGTCTCAATGGGGAGTGCGTAATTGGAGCGTGTTAAACTGATGGCAGTGTACCTCAGTGACAAGCCAGATCTTGTCATATTGCGTGAGTTTCTGGTGAGGTGTGCGGAAGAGGAACACATAATTTATCTTTCAATACATTGGATTGGGACCGACTGGAATCTTGATAAACGCATTCCACAGTGAGTTAATTTCACAGAATGAATGAGGATCTAGAGAATCAGATCAAGGATGTAAGCTGTTCTGCCCTACCCAGACACTCCTGGGTCCAGGCTCCAACCTCACAGTAATGACTCAGTCATAACCGTATTGTTCTCGGGATTTCTTTCTGCCTCAATAAATTCAGTTGAAAAAATATTACATCACAGTCACAGTTTTTATTATTTGGTTTTAATGGCATTATAGTCTTTTTATTTTATTTATTTTTTGTTTGTTTAGCTCCACCCTTCTCCACCTTAAGGCTAAGGCGAATGTATACTTTATTAATCCCACTTAAAGGAAATTCATTCCCTGCATTTGACCCATTGTTCAGTGTCGCTGTAGCAACTTGTCAGGAGCTGCTGTATGATACCAGCTAACTACTGGTTAATGCTTCTAGATTTTTTTTTCTGGGTTGTTTTTATGAACCAATGCACGGAGTACCACAGTGAAAACAGTGCGATGTCCACACAGAAAAGCTTCTTCGTGGCTAAGGATTCATCATTTTTCACTTGTTCAGCTTTTTTATTTTAACCACCAAAGTCTATTGGCCACAGAAGAGTTCAGTTACTCTGTTGCCAAGTGTGTTTTTCTGTTATTAATTACAGCATAATTATTTGCATTTGGTGTAAGGTTATCTTTTGCAGCAGCACAGTGCCACTTATCTTTTTTCTGTTCCTAGTAAAGATCATAAATCAGAACTGTTTTGCAACCTTTAAATTATGCCATCAAGAGGCAACAAAAAACCCCTGCTGTTCCTGAGAGGTTGCACTTCACTGTGCCACTCACCATAAAGTGGTGAAGGATGGTAAATGGGATTAGTAGAAATTAAAAATGTCTGTGTAAGCATATTGAATCACAATTATAGCCCCATGAATCAGATCATGGTTTAAATTTTAATCCAGCCTTTATTCCAAACTATAATGAGAGAACAGGATTTATTGCTGATTCCTATATCAGTGTGTGCACCTAGCATCTCGTCCTCTCCACATTAGATTTTTACCCATGTTGTCAGCCGATGTCAATGGCCGATTTTCAAGGCTAATTTCTGAGGCTGATTTTCTTATTTTAGTTTTTAAAAAACATAGCTGAGATGAGATAGTATATCCAAAAAAGAAAAAAGTTCAATCTAAACTATTATTTTGTCTCATTGTTTAGTGAATCCAACATGTTTATGCTCATTACAGAACATTGTAAAGAGTCATTCAAAAAGTGCCCCTTTTCAAAACACTGCAAAATGGAGATACATAAAACAAACTGTATAATTTCTCTCCAAAACTAGTTTGGAGTTCAGCTGATCACTGTGAATGCAGCTCTACTATGCAGACGACTGTTCAAACAACTGCCTAATCAAATATCGGCCAAAATAAGACCGATGGCCGATATGCAAAAACTACCCAAAATCGGCCCGATCTATCGGTAGGCCGATATATCAGTCTATCTTTACTCCACATGCAAACTCTCACATGTCTTTCGGTTCTGCAGTATACTGTATATGTAGTTTTTTTATCATCCTCTTTCAAATTTCTTTTAAGTCTTCCTGATTTAATATTTTCTAAATGACTGTTAGTTTATCCTATCTGTGAGCTCTGTTTCCACTTGAACTAACATGGTTTTATTCTTTTAATTTTAAGATGGAGGATATTGTTATAGCTGGGATATCAGGCCGTTTGCCTGAATCCAACAACCTGGAGGAGTTCTGGGAAAATCTGCTGGGCGGCGTGGACATGGTCACAGAAGACAACAGACGCTGGGAGCCAGGTCAGAGCACATTTGCACATTATCTATTGTTGTGCATAGACAGGAGGACAGGGTCTCCCTTCTAAAATTAATTAACCTAAAATTAAAAAAAGAGCTTTTATTAACTCACATTACAAATACGTCTGGCATCAGGTGTCATATCTCATTCAAAAGACTAGTCCAGCATATATATTTAATATTGTGTTTGTTTGATTTTTTTAGTAACACATTTAAACCTGATCTGCTACAGACACTGGAATTATATTCCTGAGTTTCTGCCATTTTTGGTCTGTAGGTTTGTTTGGGCTTCCACGAAGAAATGGCAAACTGAAAGACATCAGCCACTTTGATGCAGTGTTCTTTGGAGTTCATCCCAAACAGGCCAACACCATGGACCCTCAGCTGCGCTTGATGCTGGAAGTGGCTTATGAGGCCATTGTAGATGCAGGTAATAATTCACTACTGCTCAGTTCATCATCTTTTTAACTGCTGTACCATTGAAAATTGTCTTCATTGGTATAGCAAAAAGTAATATTATACGTATGTGAGGTTTTGTTAACTTAATAAACATAGCATAAAAGTCAGACTTTTTTTTATATTAATAGGGCTGAACCCGGCCTCAGTGCGGGGCACTAAGACGGGGGTGTACATCGGGGTGAGTGGTTCGGAGGCAGGGGAGGCTTTCAGCAGAGACCCAGAAGAGTTGTTGGGCTACAGCATGACCGGCTGCCAACGTGCCATGTTGGCTAACCGACTCTCCTACTACTTTGACTTCAGCGGTAATGACTATAGTGTGTTTAATATTTCACAAATCAACACAAGACTCACAATTTCTGTCGTCCCAAGGTCCCAGCACAGCCATCGACACCGCTTGCTCCTCCAGTTTGTTGGCATTAGAAAATGCATTCCACGCTATTCGTCTGGGCCAATGTGAGGCAGCGCTGGTCGGAGGAGTCAACCTGCTGCTTAAACCCAACACCTCAGTTCAGTTCATGAAGCTGGGTATGCTCAGTCCAGAAGGAACATGCAAGTCCTTTGATGCTTCAGGTATGTCGTGAGATTTCATACGTGCATGTTATGAATTGCCATTCTCTTGCAAACACCACATCCAGTGAAAACACATTTTATTTATTGATTTTATTTGAGAAATTGAAAGTTTTATTGATGATTGTGTTGACTTCAGGAAATGGATACTGTCGTTCAGAAGCAGCGGTTGTTGTGCTACTAACCAAGCGTTCAGTGGCAAAGAGAATCTATGCCACAGTGGTTAATGCTGGAAACAACACAGATGGGTACAAAGAGCAGGGTAGGTACTGAGTTTATGAGAGAAATGGGGGTTGGTGGACAGACATTTAGGCATGAGCTGATGTCTTTGGCCTGGTTTTCTATCAGGAGTGACGTTCCCTTCAGGGCAGATGCAGCAGAGACTGGTGAGCGCTCTTTATGAGGAGTCCAGAATAAGTCCAGAGCAAGTGGAGTACATAGAGGCTCATGGCACTGGCACAAAGGTAATGTACTTGTTTTTGTCAATCAGTTAGTATTTCTCATTAATAGCTTCTCATTGGTATTATTGGAAAACTCACTTTTATGTTTTCTTATTTGTACAATGAACTGTATACTATTTAGAGGTGCACTGTGTAAGATTTTTGGTGGAAGATCTTTTTTTTTTCTATGGAGATGATATTGCTTCCTCTATTGAAAGTTTGGCCTGCACTGTATGGCTTAAAATGTTTTAAGGAGACAAGCAAGTGGTGTTACCAGGCCAGGTTAAAAGTCAGATCTGCACCTGCTCTTTTTAATAAAGCATGCTTTCCAAGATATTTTTAAGCACCAAACATACACATAGTGATCTACTGTACTGTATATACTGTATGTGTGATGCTGTACTTGGGCACCATAGAGTCAGGCAGGGGTCAACTCTACCAGAACAGTTACTGTATATAGTGCACTTTTTGCAAATAACTGAATTGTTATATAGAGACTAACTACTGCACTTACATTATGTGTTTGTTATTCCTATTTATATATTACAGCTCAATATTAACAATAACAATATTGTTCACTTTGGGAAATAATCATGCTTTAAGGTCAGATCCATAAATTTGTTTCAGCTTTATTGTTCATTGTTTATATTTTATGCAGGAATGCTTCACATATCGAAATTTCTTTCTGTGACAGGCCTACTTGTCATAATCTCAAATGACCAAAAGCATCCAATGTTAATTTTAATTAGTGACTAAACTCATTGCCTTTTTTGTATTAAAATGCATTTGAACAATGCATTTGAACAATATTATGTTTAGCTTCCCTACTTCAGTTCATGTACTATAAGTTATATGTTAAAGTTAGCTTTTTTATAACTGCCATGACCTACTGTTCCCTTTCTATCTATTGTAATAAACCATCTCATTGCAGGTTGGTGACCCACAAGAAGTGAATGGCATTGTCAGTGTATTCTGTGAGAAAAGAACTGAACCTTTGCTCATAGGCTCCACCAAGTCCAACATGGGCCATCCTGAACCAGCTTCAGGTTTAGCTGCTCTGGCAAAGGTGTTGCTCAGTTTTCCTATTTTGGAGTTTGAGCCATGGGACCAGAATCTTACAAATGTTTTTGTGCAGGTGGTGCTGTCTTTGGAGAGAGGAGTTTGGGCTCCAAATCTTCATTTCTCTAATCCTAACCCCGACATTCCAGCTCTCACAGATGGGAGACTCAAAGTCGTGGACAAGCCAATTCCAGTCAAAGGTGGCATTGTGGGAATCAACTCTTTTGGGTTTGGAGGATCAAATGTCCACGTGATCCTTCGTCCAAATGACTGTAGAAAAACAGAGAGTACAAAGAGTATGGCACGAGTGGTTCCAGCGTGTGGTCGCACAGAGGGTGCTGTTAAGATCCTGCTGCAGAAAGCTCAGCAGCACTCTGAGGACCAGAGCTTTGTCTCTCTACTCACAGACATTTCAATGGCTCCTGGAATGGCCTTCAGAGGCTACACTCTGCTGGGCTCTGAGCAGAACATCAGTGAGGTTCAGCCAGCACAGTCTGCTTCTCGGCCAGTCTGGTACATCTGCTCAGGTACCATCTTACTATTGAGTGACCATTGCTTCTCAAAGCGCAGCAAAAAGTAAATTTATACTGGTTTATTTTGCGAGTATTAGCTTGATGGAATATTTTCAGTTTACTTATTTGGAATGTAAAACTGATATTTTTAACATTGTGCTGTACTTATTTTTTTTATTTAACGATTATTTCACAATCGTCTTCCACTCAGGGGAATGATATCTTTCTGTTTCAGGCATGGGGACCCAGTGGGCTGGGATGGGCCAAAGTCTCATGCAGCTGCCCGACTTTAGAGCCTCCATCCTGCGCTCTGACAAAGCCCTGAAAGACACTGGGCTAGTCATATCGCAGATGCTCATGGAAGCCAAAGAGGACACTTTTGATGACACAATCAACGCCTTTGTGGGCCTTGCAGCTATTCAGGTACAAGAAAACTGGTAATTTCACCACAAATGTCTACATTTGTGAATGACGACCTTTATTGGGGTTGACAGCACTTTATTTTTTTTTTCAAACATTTTTACATGACAAATATGTGATCACTTTTTATAGATTGCTCAGATTGACCTGTTGAAAAAAATTGGCCTGCATCCTGATGGCATTGTGGGTCACTCTGTGGGAGAATTGGCCTGTGGCTATGCAGATGGCTCCCTCAGTCAGGAAGAAGCTGTTCTGGCTGCATACTGGAGGGGGCGCTGTATCAAAGAGGCTAGCCTACCTCCTGGAGGCATGGCTGCTGTGGGTAGGTTTTCACTTTTAAATAACTGTTTACTTTCTACAAATCTCCACCACATTGTCTGTGTAATTTGTTAGTGTTAAGACTGAACATGAAATTATGTTGTAGGGCTGACATGGGAGGAGTGTAAGGCTCAGTGTCCCCAGGGAGTGGTACCAGCCTGCCACAATGCTGAGGACACAGTCACAATCTCTGGCCCCAGGTTCATGCTTCTGCTTTTCTCACCAGTACTTTTTTTTTTAATCTGTTGTTTAACGCAAAAAATATATATATTTTTCTCAGGATGCAGTCCACCAGTTTGTCAAGGAACTCAAAGACAAAGGAGTGTTTGCTAAAGAAGTGCGCAGTGCTGGTGTGGCCTTCCATTCATACTTTATGGCTTCCATTGCTCCAGCGCTCATGACTGCTTTGAAAAAGGTTGAGACTCATCGCATTTATGTTTCATATTCTTGTCTGTAGTGTCTTTGACCCAGGGTTGTGCTTGTGTAGGTGATTAGGCAGCCAAAGCCACGCACTCCTCGCTGGGTCAGCACCAGTATCCCTCAGTCCGATTGGGACTCTCCTCTTGCTCTGTCCAGCTCTGCAGAGTACCATGTAAATAACCTGGTGAGCCCAGTGCTTTTTCAGGAAGGGCTAAGCATGGTTCCAGAGGATGCAGTAGTGCTCGAGATTGCCCCTCATGCTCTGCTACAGGTACAGGTTTTACATTTCACTTAGATTTTTTTTTTTTCATATGGAAAACAAACATGGCATCATAAGGGAGGCAGTACAACGGGAATTATTTCCATCACATTTAAATGTTTTTAAAATTATCTTACAAGTAAACATAATACATTGATAATTGATAGCTAGACTAGAGCATTTTTCTAAAGTGCTGTCATCATAAACTGTCATAAATACAGATCTTTCTACTGACTCTTCCTAAAAGTGAATTATTTCCTTGTTGAAATGTATATGTGCAGGCTATCCTGAAACGCAGCCTTAAACAAACTTGCTCTATCATTCCACTGATGAAACGAGGACATGCCAACAACCTGGACTTTTTCCTCTCCAGCCTCGGCAAGATCTACATGAGTGGGTCAGTCACCATTGAGATGACCTTATGACTATTGTTTTATTTTTATGTCCATATGTTGTAATGTTCTCTCACTGATACAGAATCAATGTGGACTGTAACAAGCTGAGCCCACAGATCTCCTACCCTGTGCCGGTCGGGACACCTCTTCTCTCACCCCTGGTGGAGTGGGATCATGCCCAGACTTGGGATGTTCCTAAAGCTGCAGACTTCTCCTCTGGCTCAGGAGCACCCAATTCTGCAATCATTTATAATATTGGTAATGCAATTTTAATAATAATTCATGTTAATGTATACATACTATTATGCAAAATGCAATTTGACTAAATTGAACCTTCTTTTGCTAGACATAAATCCAGAGTCTCCTGACCACTACTTACTTGGTCACTGCATTGATGGTAGAGTTCTGTTCCCAGCAACTGGATATCTGGTCTTAGCCTGGCGAACCTTGGTCAAAAGTTTGGGGATGGTTCTAGACACCACACCAGTCATATTTGAAGATGTGGCCATCCACAGAGCCACTATTCTTCCACGAACTGGTGAGAGAAAGTCACTAACTAGATGAACTCTTATCATTTTTCTTGTTCAGTTCTCATGTGTTTTTTGTGTCTTCTCAGGCTCTGTGCAGCTGGAAGTGCGTCTCATGTCTGGTACTCATATGTTTGAGGTCTCTGAGAATGGAAACCTAACAGTTAGCGGTATGCACTCCTCTTTCATTGTGTTATAAGCACATTCAAGGCTTCTCCTTTTGGAGCATGCTCAATGTTATGTTTCTATTTCTAGGCAAAGTGCGACTTCAGGAGGACACTGTAGTTCATTCACTTGATCATTACATAATGACAGCTGATGACATCGAGACTGACCCAAAAATGAAGCTGAAGGCCCCAGACATTTATAAAGAGCTCAGACTGCGGGGCTATGACTACAGAAAGACTTTCCAAGGAATTTTAGAGTCAAATATTGCAGGTACAAAACATAAAGTTTAATAAACCTGTCTCAACAACAGCAAAAACAAAAACTAAAATATAGAGTTATCATTTGAAACACCTGACCTACTTAAACAATGCTTTCTTTGCTTTTTTACTGACCAATAACCATGATAAATGTGATTTGTAATTGTTAGGAGACAAAGGAGCTCTTCAGTGGACAGGAAACTGGGTGGTCTTTCTGGACACCATGTTACAGATGATTGTGCTGGGTCTACCGGGACGCAGCCTGCGTCTTCCTACTAGAATTCGCTCCGTCATAATCAACCCACAAGCCCATCTGGAAAAGCTCTTGAAATATGCTGAAAATAAACTCGGTTAGTACTAAAGGTTTTTATACGTCAAGGTTTGGGGTGATTATCATGGATTAACTGGTGAATATCACTAATCATCCTTAAAAACATATGTCTACAACAGAGCAATAATTTTACATATACACAATATTTTCAAATCTGAAAATTAAACACAAACATTATTACAGACATGGGTTTTCTAAGGAGCACTAATGTTAAAAATGATGAATGTTAAAAAGGATCTTTCTGTCACACAGCTGTGGGCATCAGTGTAGATCACTGTGTAGATGTGATCGTAGCAGGGGGAGTCCAGATCAGTGGACTTCATGCTACAGTGGCCCCTCGACGACAGCAGCAGCAGAGCGCTCCCACTCTTGAAAATTTCAGTTTTATCCCCTACATGAAAACAAACTGTCTGAAAGAGAACAAACAGCTCTCAGACCAGATGAATCTCTGCAATGGTATGTTCTAAAATACTTTATTGGAAGAATTGTAATCATGTGACCAACATGTACTCAGAGTGTATGATCAATATTATATCTGTATGTTCAGGATTGATGTACAACCTGCAGTTGAAGCTGAAAGCTCATGGTGTGACCCAGAGTGTACCAGGAGTAGATTGTGTATCAACCAGTTCTATACCTAGCACAGTACCCTCTGAAGATGGCCTGCCCCGGCTGCTAGCACTTCTGTGTGGTCTGGAGCTTAATGGGAACCTAGAATCTGAGATGCAGCAGCTGGTGGAGAAGGAACAATCCTGTCTGATCCATGACCCACTGATCCAGGGCTTGCTGAGGGACACTGCCTTCAGACATTGCCTGGACACTGCTCTGGAGAATAGCAGACCTGGCAAACTCAGGGTGATCGAAGTGAGTGAACACAATAGTTCAAATGAATTCACAAACTTGACACCTTTTTGCCTTGAGTGTGTAAGTCATAACTAATATTCTTTCTACTCCTGTGTTTAGACATTTTCTGACGAGGGTCAACTATTCCCTCATGCATTAGCACTTCTCAATATTGAGCCCATGTTACAAGTGGAATACACTGCCACTGCAGTGCACACTGAGCTCCTGAGTCCCTTTGCAGTCACTCTGGAAGAGCTGGGGCTGGGCTCAGCGCAGTGGGATCCTCGAACAAGCCCTGCTTCCGGGGCCATAGAAGGGGCTGCAGACCTGCTGCTGTGCAACCACTGGGGCCTTTTGCAGACTGAACCGGAAGAGCTTGTATCAAACCTTGCTTCTGGGACCAGAGTGGGGGGGTTCATCCTACTGCATGTGCTGCTAAAAGAGGGCACCCTGGGGGAGACGCTGCACTTTCTCTGTAGATCTACCAACAGTAGGGCCCAGCATGGACTTGTTTCACTGGTCAGTGTGTTTAAAATATATTTATTTTTACTAGACAAAACATTAGCAAAACGTAATATTGTTTGCAATTTGTAATATAACAATTAAAAATTGCAGATCAATTTTATGATGTATCAGTTCTAAGATATAGTATCTTTACATTCTTGCTGGACTTTTACAGGCCGAATGGGAAAGGTGTGTTCTGAAGGCCTCCCTGGACCTTGTTAGTGTGTGGACATCTTGTTATGGTTCTGCACTATTCCTCTGTCGCCGCCACATCCCAACACCTGACCCCATATTTCTGTCAGTGGATGACACATCCTACAACTGGGTCGAGACTCTCAAAGTATGAATTCTAGTGTCAAATTCACATTTGTGGTTCAAAGAGTTACCTGACTAAGTACATTTCTTTGCAGTCTCTGCTCTTGGAGTCCTCAGACAGCCCCATTTGGCTTACTGCCTCACAGCCTTACTGCGGTGTGGTGGGATTGGTCAACTGCCTGCGCCAGGAACCTGGTGGCAATCGAATCCGGTATGTTTGTCTTGAGTATTATGACATGTTTCAGCCATCTGACAAAGTTTTTTTCTCTCTTCTGCAGCTGTGCTTTTGTATCAAATCTTGAAGAGACATCTGTGATACCAAGCCTTGTTCCACCTGAAAAAGCTATACAGTCACTGCTGCATAAAGACCTTGCGATGAATGTGTGGAGAGATGGCGAATGGGGGGCCTTCCGACACCAGCTCATCATAAACAGTACTTACTTAACTGATAAAGCTATGAGCATGTACAGTATATGGTGACAATGGTTCTTAATAGCTGTGTTTTCATTAAGCCCTGAGAGAGGAACAGACCCAACAGGCCTATGTGAATGTGCTAACTCGTGGGACTTGTCCTCTCTGCGCTGGATTGCCTCTCCTCTGAAGCACTTTAAACCCACCAATCCAAATTCAGAGCTGTGTAACGTCTTCTACAGTTCTCTCAACTTCAGAGACATCATGTTAGCCACAGGGAAACTGCCACCGGATGCTATACCAGGTACAGCTTTAATGTTTCTTTTTTCATCTAATAAGCAATAAAAGTTCATAGAGAAAATGGAAGTGACCATTTAATCTGTCATTTTGATGGTTCTAGGCGATGCAGCTCTTCAGCAGTGCTTGCTAGGAATGGAGTTTTCAGGTCGAGATCAAAATGGTCAGAGAGTTATGGGCCTGCTCCCAGCAAATGGCCTGGCAACATGTGTGTGTGCAGACAAACGGTTTCTCTGGAGTGTTCCTTTAGACTGGTGAGTATGTGCACACCATTAACATAAAATAAAAGCTTATTCAACAAATATTTTGGAAGCGTTTGTGATTTTGTATGCATAATTATGGGCTCACTCATGTACCTATTTTCTGTTAGGACTCTTGAGGAGGCGGCTTCTGTGCCTGTAGTGTATGCCACAGCCTACTACTCCCTGGTGGTGCGAGGCAGATTGCGGCCTGGGGAAAGTGTTCTGATCCACTCTGGTTCTGGGGGAGTTGGCCAAGCAGCCATAGCCATAGCACTGAGTCAGAAGTGCAAAGTGTTCACCACTGTTGGTAAGAATGTGTGAAATGACAAACATAAAGTAGAGTATATAAAGTCTGTCACTTAGTGTTAAATAATCAATCTCTCCTATTGTATTTTTGCATATGCTTTAAGTTTTATTTAATATTTCTTCTAAATTTTAAAGAAGTACAACTTTTTGTGTACAGGCTCCGCAGAGAAACAGGCGTATTTACAACAGCAGTTTCCACAGCTCTCAAATGAATGTTTTGCTAATTCTAGAAATGCATCATTTGAGCAACACATTCTCCTCCACACAAAGGGCAAAGGTGAGTTTCTTTGCTCCATTCTGCCCCTGATCTGCTCCTGCTTAAGCATGTTGGATTGGAAATGATGTCTTGTGTGTCTCAGGTGTGAATGTGGTGCTGAACTCGCTGGCGGAGGAGAAACTGCAGGCTAGTGTACGCTGCCTGGCTCGCCATGGACGCTTCCTGGAGATTGGGAAATATGACCTGTCCAACAACTCACCTTTAGGTTTGTACAACTTTAAGATGAACAGGCATTTGTTGACCTAAACAGATAATAGATAGAACTGGATTTCCCCCCCAAAGGATTAATAAGCATACTGAAAAGTATTTTTATAAGTGTGTTGTTGTCTTCAGGTATGGCTGTGTTCCTAAAGAACGTGGCCTTCCATGGTATCCTGCTGGACGCGCTGTTTGAAGAGGGCAATCCTGAGTGGGAAGAAGTGTCCCAGTTGCTGCAGGAAGGAATTCTGGGAGGTGTAGTAAAACCTCTTAAAACAACAGTGTTTGAAAGGGATCAAGTGGAGCAGGCCTTCAGATTCATGGCCCAGGGCAAGCACATTGGCAAGGTTCTGCTCAAGGTGAAGATAATGGAAAAGTGACATGAATTGACCAGTATATAACATCTTGTAAAAAATATTTACCAATTTTGAAGGTAGAACTTGCAAAAATGTCTGTTTCAACTTCATTTTGTTACATTATTTTGAATTCCAGATCCGAGAAGAACAGGATTCCTTGGTCAGTGGCCCCCTGACTTTTCCAGCCATCTGCCGGACATTTTGCTCCCTTCCCTTTCATACATCATCACCGGAGGCCTCGGCGGGTTTGGACTAGAGCTGGCTCAGTGGCTCATGGAAAGAGGGGCTCGCAAAATAGTGCTTACTTCAAGATCAGGCATTCGCAATGGTAAGACCTCACTAAGCTCGCTGAACTCACTTGAACCTGTGCACAAATAATCAAATAAATGAGTAGATGTGCATAGGTCATGCTGTTGAGCCGTCTTTATAATTATAATGATCGTTGATCTGGCTGCAGGGTACCAGGTGAAGCGAGTGCAGGAGTTTAAGGCTCAGGGAATGGAGGTGCTCGTGTCAACAAGTGATGTGTCCACTCTCAAAGGAACTGAACAGCTCATCAGTGAGGCTCAAGGACTGGGGCCTGTAGGAGGTGTCTTCCACCTTGCCATGGTAAAACATGTGCATTTACTGATATGCATACAAATGCAAGTCTGTTGTCTTTGGTCTGTTTCACTACATAACATGTTATTAATACATAAGATAATGATTTTCAGGTCCTCAGAGATGGCATGCTGGAGAATCTAACACCTCAACTTTTCATTGAGGTCAACAAACCTAAATATGATGGGACACTGAACTTGGACAGGTATGTTGAGACTTCATCAGTGATGTAGCCAAACTGGCTTATGCTTTGATTGGAATAATTTTTTTTTTTTTTGCTGCAGAGTGACACGAAAAAGCTGTCCAGAGCTCAGCTATTTTGTGGTCTTCTCCTCTGTGAGCTGTGGACGTGGTAATGCAGGACAAAGTAACTACGGCTATGCCAACTCTGCAATGGAGCGTGTGTGTGAAAAGCGGCAGAAAGATGGTCAACCAGGCCTGGCTGTACAATGGGGGGCCATCGGGGATGTGGGCGTGGTGCTGGAGACTATGGGAGACAACGATACAGTAATAGGAGGCACTCTGCCTCAGCGCATTGCCTCCTGTTTAGAAGTGCTGGACCTTTCCTGTGCCTTGGAAAACCTGTCATGTCCAGCTTTGTGCTGGCAGAGCGCACAGTGGTCAAAGGCGACTCTGGAGGTCAGGCTGATCTGGTGGAGGCTGTATCACACATTTTGGGTATGACCTCATGTCAGCACGTATGTTTGATAAAATGAACACATGGTAAAATGTAATCTACTATCATGTTTTAGGTGTGCGTGATGTGAACAGCCTAAATGCAGAGGCCACTTTGGCAGACTTAGGTCTGGACTCTCTGATGGGTGTTGAGGTTCGTCAGACTCTGGAGCGGGATTATGATCTTGTTATGACAATGAGAGACATCCGTCAACTGACCATCAACAAACTGCGAGAGCTGGCTAGCAGCAAGGGCTCCACTGCAAAAGGTGAACTGAACTGAACAAACATTGTTAACAGATTTATAGCCATGACAAACTCCTTAAATATAAGATGACTGGTTGCATATGTTCAACTTTTGATTGATAAATCTTATTCATTTTTTCTTCCATGTTGCAGATGTACCAAATACACATAAAAACGAGCTTGTCTCTGTGTTGGACTCTGACATTAGTAGGTTGCTAGTGGACCCTGAGGGCCCCACACTGATAGCAGTAAACACAGTGCAGAATCAGGAACGACCCCTGATCCTTGTGCATCCCATTGAGGGCACTGTGTCCGTGTTTACTGCTCTGGCCTCTGAGCTTGGCGTTCCCTGTTACGGCTTGCAGTGCACCAAAGGTACAGTGGTCACAATTACTCTTATGCCTATGCTTTTGATGTTCATAGACTAATCATATTTTTATAATCACTGTGTCTGTTTAGCTGCCCCCTGGAAAGCATCCAGTCCCTGGCAGCCTACTACATCTCCTGTGTTAAGAAGATTCAGCCAGAGGGCCCATATCGACTGGCTGGCTACTCATTTGGAGCTTGTGTGGCTTTTGAAATGTGTATTCAGATGCAGGCACAGGGATCCACTGTGGAGTGTCTGTTTCTGCTGGATGGCTCACACTCCTATGTAGCAGCATACACTCAGGTCAGTCCTGCAGTATTCAAGCACATTGCTGATTAAGTATAGCATACAATTAAAAATAATAAAATAATGTTTGTGTCCTCAGAGCTACAGAGCTAAACTCACCCCAGATAAAGAGTCTGAGGCAGAGACTGAAGCACTATGTGCCTTCATACAGCAGTTCACTGGAATGGAATACAACAAGGTATTTACAGTGTCCTTGCCAATGCTATTTGTATTTTAGTCAATAGTATTTAACATGCTTATATCTTTGTTTTGTAAATGTTTTGACAGTTGGTGCAGGGTCTTCTGCCGCTCTCAGACCTGGACGCTCGAGTGACCACTGCCGTGAACCTCATCACCTCCATCCACAAGGACCTAAGCCCAGACGCTTTGTATTTTGGAGCTACTGCTTTCTACCACAAACTCAAGGCTGCTGACAGTTACTCACCAACCAACAAGTATCATGGCAAGATCGTGTTACTGCGTGCTGCAACCAGCAGTCAGTATGAGCAGAGTTTGGGTGCAGACTACAAGCTACACCAAGTAAGAAAACCAGTGTTTAACTCTGCAAAGATTAGGCCTACAGTGACATTTAGAGCCGCAAGCTGTATATCAATAATTACTATCCAAAACACTTCTATATATTAAGAAAGTTTGTAAACTTGGTCCATTGGTGAAGAATGATGTTATGTGTTGCAGGTGTGTGACGGCCCTGTGTCTGTGCATGTGATCGAGGGAGACCACCGCTCCATCCTTCAGGATCCAGGGGTTAAGTCCATCTGCAGCATCATCCACAACTCACTGTCTGAAGGCTCCAGGACTGTAGCACATTAATCACACCACACAAGGGCTTTGAGTCAGTCACATTCCTCTTTAGTCTGGCTATGCAACTTCTGTCTGTTTGTGTCTTGTAGAAGTACGGTTCTAAGGGAACATTAGTCAAATCTGGCGAGAATACTCAGGTCTTTTCCCAGTATTTTAAAGCAACGAGCAGAGTGGGACAATGCTGATGTATGAATAGTAGTTTATTAATTCTACCTTCATTTCAACTAATTTACAGTATATATATATTTTTTAATGATAAAAAGAAACATCTGTTACACACTAATTCACATTTAGCTTTACTGGGCCAAAATATTTGGATGTTTGCAGAGGTGCACAGACGATAAAACATGAGCTCCTGTTTCTGATGTGCAGCTGTGAAGCAAATAGATCCATCCACATAAAGGTACTTAAGATCACTATCTGACAGAGTCCATGGGTTTGCACCTTTTGAATACTTATTTAATATTATGAAATTATATGTTTTCTATTTTGTGTGACTTATTTTTGTGTTTTGTAATAACTTTTTTGTAATAACTGTAGCATTTTGTTTGTGTGCCTGCTGTATGAACACAGTGTGAAGCAGGCCGATGACTGTTATGACCAGATCTTGAGTCTGTGAGAAGTCTAATGCACTGTTTATGTTACATCTCAACTAATTAAAAGCACTTAAACTGTAAGAATTCAGCCTATTTGTCTTGTTTTAAATGATACTGCTCATTGTATGCGTAAACCTATCAATGTTGCAGACCCTATTCTCAACAGTAGATGACGCAGTTGTACGTTTCAACACTTTTATCTTTCGCTTTCGTTAACCAGTACAAGCTGCGTTCTACCCAAGTTGGTAACACTTTATATTAACTGCACACTATTAAGCCTTAACAAAGCATTAGTTAATTATTAAAAAGGCATTTATAAAAAACGTGTTAACCTTAATAAATGCTTTATAAAGCCTTATAAATAATTTATAAAGACTGCGTTAGTAAATGCTTAAAACGCTGTGCATTTAATAAACGGTTTATTATGTAATAAATAGTATCTATTAAGCCTTAACAAACATTTGTAGACACTTAATGTAACTGTTTATTACCAAACACCAGCACACCATCTCTATTTTTGTTAACAGTTAATAGATGCTTTATAAAACCTTTGTTAAAGTAAAGCATCTATTAATTGTTAATAAAGTTACGAGAGTGAGCTTATCTAAAGTGTAGTCTTATTTTGCCTTATAACACATTTATTAAAGTATTGCAAACACCAGTGCACAAATTAGATTTTATTATTCAAACATTTCAGTATGAGGGCCCATTGCTGTAGCACTACATTTTGACAATTTACTTTACACTTTACTTTCCCATAAAATAAATACAGAATAATATGCACTTCTTTTAATGGTAAAGTTGTTCAAAGTGTCAAAAATCTTTATGAATGTCGAGGCTGTGATTGATGCAGTTCAGGATTAGCATGTTGTATTTTCTCAGACAGTCAATCTTCAATAAATCTAAAAGGTTTTTTTGTTTGTTTTATGTTGTAATAATAAGTTGCATTCACAAAATGGTAGGTAGGTAGGTAGTTTATTTGCCATTTGTAGTTAAAAACCACATTGGAAAAGACAGACACAAACTGGCAAAATATTAAAATATTCTCCAGATAGTGGGAAGCTAAAATGCATAATATTTAAATAAATTCTTTTTGTAATACCAAAAGTAAATTGGTCTACTCACTAGACTGAAAATGTGAAATGACAATACATACATTGTATTTAAGAACAATGTTATGAAGACAAACTCTTGTGCATCATCACAACATTTTAGAAGGTGAACGATACAACATAAAAATGGCATAAACAGTTGTGCACAATTCACTGTGTTAATTTAATCCTCAAACTTGCATGAATCAATCAAAATACAACTCAAATCAAAATGTTGGTGTCCAGTAAAAGAAACATATTAAATCCAGAAGTTTCCAGCCTTTACAGAATTTATTTTGTATTTTTTGGATATTTTCCTCTTCCTCCAAACCTCTGCTCGTCCTCAGCGGTGCCAACAAAACCTTGAACCTTCCCGTCTTCCCGAAAAACCCAAACAAAAGAAGAGATAAATAAGTGAAGAGAAGTGAGAGAAGCCCAGATGCCCCACTGTCTTTGGAACGCAGCACTGCTCCAGAGGAAAGTCTCTGCACAAAGACACCAAAGCAACTTGGTTTAGAGATCTCTTCTTTCCTTTCTTTCTTTCTTTCTTTCTTCTTTCTTTCTCTTTCTTTCTTTCTTTTTTTTTTTTTCTTTTTTTTCTTTCTCTCTTGTTCTCTCCATCTTTATCTAATTCTTCTCTCTCTTTATCTTTTTGTTTCTCCATCTAATTCTCTCTTTATAGCTTAGATTTTGTCTGTTTTTCTCTCTCTCTTTCTCTCCTTCTCCACTCTTCTCTCTGTCCTTTGTTTTTTCTCCTCTTCCTCTCTTCTGTTTTCTCTCCCTTTCCACCTTTCCTCTCTTTCTCTTTCCAACTCTCTCTCTCTCTTTCTCTCTCTCCATTTCCCTCCTCACTCTGTCTTCTGTCCCTTCTCTTTTAATTCTCTTCCTCTCTCTTTTCTGTTTTCTCTCCCTTTCCATCTTTCCTCTCCTCTTTCCTCTTCTCGCTCGCTCTCTCCCCCTCCTCCTTTTATCTTTCTAATCTCTTGTTCTCTCCATCTTCTTCATCTATTTCTTCTCCTCTCTCTCTCTTTTGCCCTCTCCACTCGCTTTTCTCTCTGTTCTTTTTTCTTTCACTTTTTATTCCCCTCTTCTTTCTCTTCTCTCTGTGTCTCTCTCTCCTCTCTCTCCATTTCCTCCTCCTCCACTCTCTTCTCTCTGTCCTTTCTCTTTTATTCTTTTCCTCTCTTCTGTTTTCTCTCTTTCCATCATCTTCTTCTCTTCCCTCTCCTTTTATCTCTCTCCTCTCTCGCCACCTTTCTCTCTCCTCTCCTTCCCACTCCACTGTTGTCTCTCCCTTTTTCTTCTCCACCTCTCTGTCCTCTCTTCTCTTTAGTTCTTCCCTCGCCCTTTCCCTCTTCTCCTTCTCTTTTTTATTTTCTCCCTCTCTCTCTCTTTCTCCCTCCGTCCCTCCCCTCTCTTCTTCTATGTTCTCTCTTTTTCTTTTTTCTCCCTTTCTCTTCTCCTCTTTTCTCTCTCTGCCTCTCTCTTTCTCTCTCTCTCTTCCCTCCTTTTATCTCTCTTCTCTCTCACCATCTTTCTCTCTCCCTCCCTCTCCACTCTCTCTTCTATGTATTTTTCTCTTTTCTTCCCTATTCTCTCTCTTTCCTCTCTCTTTCCCTCCTCTTTCCTTACCCCCTCCTCTCTCTCTCTTGCTCTCCCCCTTCCTCTCCCTCCTCCTCTCTCTTCTCTCTCTAATCCCTTCTTCTCCCAGAGGAAGCTCCACACACAGATCTCTCAGATTCAGTGGATTTAGTTTTGTATTTGAAGCTCGTCTTTGAAAAGTTTCGATCTGGACTCGACTTTAAACCACAAAAACTCAAAAACATGAAGAGAAATAAATAAACTTAAGTCCAGATAATGAGCAAGAGCCAGTTTTCTCAATAAATAACTTCTGGACACCTGATTCACTTTGTATATATAATTTTATGTTTTCTTGATGATGTTTGTACACTGTAAAAAATGCCAGCAGTTTAACTAAAAATGTACAATTTCTGTGCTCATGTGAGTCTGTTATTCTCTCTCGTTCATTTTTTCCTCTGCGCTCTTTCTCTCCCTCTCTCTCTGCCTCTCTCAATATCTTTCTCTACACCCTCTCTCTCTCTCTTGCATCTTCTCCACCTCTCTTTCTCTCTCTCGCTCTACCCCTTTTCTCTCTCTTTGTCTCTGTTTCTCTCTCTCCGCTGTCTCTCTCCTTTCCTCCCACTTTCTTTATCTTTCTCTGTCTCTCTCCTTCTTTCTCCCTCTCTTTCTCTTCTCTTCCTCTCTTTTGCGCTCTCTCTCTCCCCCCCTCTCTCTCCCTCTCTTTCACACAGTCAGTTACATTAACACAAAGATTTAAGTTACATATCTTAATGTCCTTATGACTTTTTACAGAAATAGATTTTATTAAGCTTTGTATTTAAATAAAAACATTAATTAAAAATAAAATTTACTGAAAATACCTTTAGTTTTTGCAGAATACCTGTCTAAACCCAAAACGAGACCAAACTCTGAAAATCAATCGTGCGGAGCTGCAGATTGGAAAAGTATTTGTGGTGTTCTGGCGCCATCTAAAAAAACAAAAATAGTAGGCCTAATGGGGAAGAAAATAATAATAAAATAAATCTGTCCAGATAAACATCCCATGACGACAATATTCCTTTTTTTCCCCAAGTATTCCAGGTTTATTTGCCGACAGCTCATTGTAATCTTCCAATGTGAAACTTTTATACTTTAATCATGCTTTAATTACCTTAAAGATTCAAAATGAGGCAGCGAGTCAGATTTGTATATGATGTTTTAGTAATGACCGTAAGTGATTACTGCTGTGTATGACGTTTGAAAAAAACAAGAAGTGCACTGAATAAAGTCACAAGGAGAAAGAGAGGAGGAAATAAGAGAGTTGAAAGAGTGAGAACGAGAGAGTAGAGAGAATGAGAGACAGAGAGGGAAAGAGACAAAGAGAAGGAGGGAAAAGGAGAAGGAGAGAGCAGAGCCGGATCTAACCTTTTGGGGGCCCTAAGCAAAAATCAGCTTCGGGGGCCCTTCAGTCTTTTCTACGAACCTTAATCAGTCAAGCCAAAGCAGCGTTTAAATTAACTTTTTTCATATAATTTATAACTACACACAAAGCAACAGACACAAATAAGTTTAAGCTAAATAATATTTCTCATAAGAAAGAGAAAATTTAAGATCCTGCCCCAGAAACTTTTGAAAAAAAAAAAAAAAGATGCATTTCCCTAAAGGGTCTTTCACACCAAGCCGAGGGTCGCCCGTCTGAACCAGTTTGGCAACTTCTGCCGACAGGCGGCTCACGTGTGTTTGGTGTGAATGGCGCTGTCGGGGGGTCAGAGGAGCGCGGAGCACGTCGTGGAGGCGAGGTTTTGAAGACTTGCTCGTAAAGTCGGCATCGTCAGCGGTCGGTAGTTGCCGCATATGCAGCTGTTTGATTGGCCCGTGGCTAGCGAATCAGTGTGCAAGAAAATGGTGCGGAAAACCTAAAATGCCGCTTATGGAAAAATAGTATTTACCTGAGCATGGATTGTTGTTATTTGCCGGGTTCGAACGAGACGTAAGTACGGAGAAGAATGGCTACTACTTGGTCCGAGGAAAACAAAGATGGAGGAGTACAGCTGTAGTACGAGGCTGGACTGTAGCGGGAAATAGAAGTTTAGCCTAATCCGTGAGGTAAAATAAAAATCTGTTCGCCACAGAGTTTGACAACTACTCGCGCACAACTTCTGTTATGTCTTTTTCGTCAAGCGTTACGTCACGCGCATGCTCACTCGGCATTTGTTCGCCGACTGTTGGCTGCTTGGATCATGTTTGTGCGAAGGCTTTTTTACATCGATGCGCCCCAAAGAGACTAGAACAGACGGTGCGTCGCTCCTCCCTACCGACAGCGACTGGGAGTTGTGTTGGTGTGAAAAAGCCTTAAATTTCAAGTGAGCTATTTTAGACCAAGAAATCTTTAATTTATGCATAAGTTATCATTAATATCATTGCACCTCTCCTCAAGTTTTACTTGGTGTCCAAGTGGGGCCCCAGCCCTGTCCCTCTCCTTGTGAGCTCCGCCTCTGTTCCCTCTTCACTCTGACATTGTAACAGCTGATAACCTGCATCATCCCGCTGGACTTTTTAGACAGAAATACTAAAATCTGAAACTTTTTGGGACAAACAGCCTCATGTTTTATGTGTCTCAATTCAACAAAAAAGTGCAGAAATCCGCCGTATTTCGCCGCGGTCATTCTCGCGATCTGCAGACGTGTAAGTTCAACAGCTATTTGTGTTCGTAGTTCAGCCAATACTCGTCCTATTGACGCAAAATAAGACTGACTGAGAGGTTATGAGACAGAGAACATGTATTTGTTGTTCAAACTGTTCCCAGACTCTTTGGTTCTGCGCTCTGTGCTGAAATGATCAGACACCTGTTTCTGCGTTGTCAGTCATAAGCTCAGCACAGGGAAAGAGGCTGTGTCTCTGCCCAACACTGCCGTGTGTCAAGAACAGAAGAGGGGAGGGAGGGTCCATCACTTTTAAGCTTGTAGGGTTGGTCAAACAGGGTTTATGTACAGCGCAAACCAGAGGGTGAAGCCAACAGGCCTGAGGACTGGACTGACATAAACTCGAAAAACTCTCAGCGCTCAGTAGGAGGTGGGGCCCTCCACAGATGCGGGGCCTATACGCAACTTGCGTAGTCTGCGTAAAAGGAAAGTCCGGCTCTGGGAGAGAGAGAAAGTATGAGGAGAGAGGGAGAGAGGAGGAAGTAAGAGTTGAAAGAGTGAGAACAAGAGAGAAAAGGAGAGAAGTGAAAGAAAGAGGAAAAGAGAAATGGAGAGGAGAGAGAATGAAAGACAGGGAGACAGGGAAAAAAGAGAGACGAGAGAGAGGGGAGAGAGAGAGAGAGAGAGAGAGAGAGAGAGAGAAAGAGAGAGAGAGAGAGTTTGGAAAAACAACAAATAAAATGTATTAATGTTAATCAATTAATTAAACCCTGCGTGTCAGCACAGAATGTTAATGATTTAAGTGTGACAGTTTTTGTTTTTACTGAATTTAGTCGATTGTTGTAAATAAAAAATTATAGTTTAAAATGAAACAAGAACAAGTCTCTGATGAAAAGTTTGAACAATTTTGAAAATGGACTAAACCAGGACTAGATCAGGACTAAAACAGGACTAAACTAGGACTAGATCAAGACTAAAACTGGACTAAACTAGGACTAGATCAAGACTAAAACAGGACTAAATCAGGACTAGATCAAGACTAAAACAGGACTAAATCAGGACTAGATCAGGACTAAACAGGACTAAACCAGGACTAAACCTGGACTAAACCAGGACTAGATCAGACTAAAACTGGACTAAACAGGACTAGATCAGGACTAAAACTGGACTAGATCAGGACTAAAAGATAGACTAAACCAGGACTAAATGAGGGACAAAACTGACTAAACCAGGAGTAAAACTGGACTAAACCAGTCCAGTATACTGTATGTCTATGGTGTGGACTGTCCCATTTCTTACCTATTCTGCTCACTTGCACACTTTACAAATACAAGCCTCATCAAAATCTAGATAAAAACAACCAAAATGAAATCTTAAATATAATCATGTTCACTGAGTTTTACTGAAAAAAAATTGCCCAACCCGAGTTCTGTATTCGAATCCACAGAAGTGACAAAGGGCCAGACCACAAATATTGATTTAAGAATTTATTATTGCAAGAACGTTTTATATCTAAAGTTGTGTCAAGTCATTGTGTATTTTAAGAACACAAGGCAAACACAGGCTCCATAGTCAAGACAATCAAAGAAAAGAAAAAAAATGCAATTCTGTATTTGCTAAAATATCTTGAAATCTGGATTTTGATGTTTATTTTTTTCTGGTAAAGATGGTTTCAGTTGATGGACTTAGATTCAAGGTGTTTCTGTCTTGTTTAAATAGATTTGTAAATTGGATTCGAGCTGAAATCTTAAAAACCGTCAGAAATGTCTTGAAACAAGTGAAATGTGCGACTGGAGATTAACAATTTTATTCTAATCTGGATAAACTAACAAATTTAAGATGAATATTCTTAATTAACCTACCCTAGATGATGCTTTGCAGTGTAAAGTGTATTTCTTGTTCTCAAAAACATGCAGGGGCCTGATTAAAACAGGTGGAGGGCCACAGTTTGCCCAGGTTACTCATTGTCATCACAAAAAAGCAGCCTCTTGGTTGCCTAGAAACTGGGCGCCATGTTCTGCTTGATTCTGATTGGCCGACCATGTTCAAAAGCTTTATGATGTCACACGGAACCTTACATAATGAAAACTGAGACCAGACTGATTCATTTGAAACAGACAGATGACGAAGAAGGCAGCTCTGTGGGAAGCTCCATAGACAGACGATTTAGAGTCAGATTTAAGTCCAATTTAAAATGGATTTAACCGGTTCAAGCAGCGGCGTCTCAAACGAAGCCGAGACTTTCATTAACGATTCCTTTAAAAAGCTGACGGCTTTGTTAAATCAGAATGATGCAATAAGAAAAGACATCCTCCAAAGTAGTTGTGAGGAATCGAAACGTCTCGTGCTCAAGGCGGCTTTCAAATTCGCGGTGTTAGAAAACAAAGTTCTCCTAAACCAACAGGAGAACATAAAAATCCTGGGGTTAGGGTCAAAGTCGGAGGCGAAGAGCTGTGCGGAGTCAAACACGTACGAAATGTTTTGCACGGACGCCTCTTCTGATGAGCGGAAAAGACTGGAAGAGACGCACGAGACAATGACAAACAAAATTGCAATCTGAAGGCCGAGTGTGAGTCCTTGCAATCACAACAGCCCTGCGCTCAGAAAAAATCAGAAATCTGTCGTCTTAGAGAAGAAAACGAGACACTTATAAGAAATGCGAAGAGTTGCAGCACAAAAACGAGTTGGCTCAAGAACTTCAAAGGCAATTAGACGAGCTGAAAAGCCAGCACGCTGATATAACAAAAAAATTTGAGCGGTTACAGTCAGAAAAACCTGATGAAGAAGAGCTCTGTTCTCAGCTCAGAGTTGAAATCGCTGAAGTGCACGAAGAAAAAGAGGCCATCGTCGATTCGAAAGCAGATCAAAAGCGTGAAGAAAATCCGAAACTGCACAACAAAGTTTGCACCACGGCTCGTAAACTGGCCCAGCAGTTGTTGGTGCCGGCTTTAGAGAAAGAACACAAGCTAGTGGCTGAAAGACTGACAAAATTAACAAAAACGTACAAACGCGAACAGGTTACGGCGAGCTGGAATCAGAGAAAATTTGAAGAGGTCAAGAATTTGAGGGAAAACATTGAGGCTAAACAGAAGAAAGTGGAGGAACTGGAGAGAGATTTGATTGAAGTCATAGCTGTGAAGGAGAGTTGCAAGCAGGCGTGTCAAAAAGAGAAACATCTCGTTGCGCTAAACAAAAATCTAGAGAACAAAATTGGCAAATTAGAGAAAGAATTGGAGAAACTTAAAACCCAAAAGAAGAGAATCAGTTTTGATGTTGGACATGGACGAAATAAGACAACAAAACTACAAATTGTACAGACGTAGCCTGCATTTAGAGTATTTTATTGCTCAAAAGAAAGAGTTGAAACAGCAATTGGAGACGCTTAAATCGGAGGAAAAGGCGGCACAGCGACTACATGACTTCATGAAGAAAAAATACGAGCGCTTATTCGAACAAGTCGACGACGTCGCGCGGTACATGGTGGAAAAGTCGGAGCGCGAATTTGAACTCAAAACGCTGTATCAGGAAAGCGAGACACTGTGGATGGAACTCGAGGATCTGTACGAAAGAACGTCTGCCGAAAAACACGCGAAACAACACCATGAGGAAATGATAGAGGAGATAGAGACGCACAATGACGATTTGAGGCGCGAAATCAAAAAATGCAAACAAAAAACTCACCACCTCAACCACTTCTGAGCTGCCTTCACCAACATTACAGCTCAGAACGACAGACTTTAGCTTAGCCGCGTCGGTACGGTAACAGGAGTTAGCGTAAAGACACGAAACGTAGCTAATCTCGACGGCTTGAATGAGTTTTGAAGCTCCTCGAAATGTCTTCATGCTCTGCTGAAGATAGTTTGGGTTAGTTAGGTTTCAGTGGTTAGCGATTGTTTGAGGAACAGTCGAAAACCAGGCCTGAGCTTTGAGCTTTTTCACAGCTGTATAATTCTGTATAAAACAGAAATGCGAAGAGTTGTGGTGCAATAACAAGACGGCTCAAGAATGTAACAAACTTAAAGAGCAATTAGACGAGCTTAAAAACCAGAACGTTGTTTTAATAATAGATTTCACGCAGTTAAAGTCAGAAAAACCTGATGAAGAAAATGTAAAAGAGCTCCGTTCTCAGCTCAGAGTTGAAATCGCTGAAGTGCGCGAAGAAAACGACGCTATCCGCGACAGCTACGCAGACGCTAAAGAACACGTGGGGTAATAGTCAGAACAAACAACCTGAAGAAAAGTTAAAGCCAAAAGAGTCTACAACTGCTTCATCTCGTGCAACAACACCAGGAGGAAGAGATAGAGGAGATAGAGACGTGCAACGACGATCTTAGGCGCGAAATCAAAAAATGCAAACAAAAACTCACCACCTCAACCACTTCTGAGCTGCCTTCACCAACATTACAGCTCAGAACGACAGACTTTAGCTTAGCCGTGTCGGTACGGTAACAGGAGTTAGCGTAAAGACACGAAACGTAGCTAATCTCGACGGCTTGAATGAGTTGAAGCTCCTCGAAATGTCTTCATGCTCTGCTGAAGATAGTTTGGGTTAGTTAGGTTTCAGTGGTTAGCGATTGTTTGAGGAACAGTCGAAAACCAGGCCTGAGCTTTGAGCTTTTTCACAGCTGTATAATTCTGTATAAAACAGAAATGCGAAGAGTTGTGGTGCAATAACAAGACGGCTCAAGAATGTAACAAACTTAAAGAGCAATTAGACGAGCTTAAAAACCAGAACGTTGTTTTAATAATAGATTTCACGCAGTTAAAGTCAGAAAAACCTGATGAAGAAAATGTAAAAGAGCTCCGTTCTCAGCTCAGAGTTGAAATCGCTGAAGTGCGCGAAGAAAACGACGCTATCCGCGACAGCTACGCAGACGCTAAAGAACACGTGGGGTAATAGTCAGAACAAACAACCTGAAGAAAAGTTAAAGCCAAAAGAGTCTACAACTGCTTCATCTCGTGCAACACCAGGAGGAAGAGATAGAGGAGATAGAGACGTGCAACGACGATCTTAGGCGCGAAATCAAAAAATGCAAACAAAAACTCACCACCTCAACCACTTCTGAGCTGCCTTCACCAACATTACAGCTCAGAACGACAGACTTTAGCTTAGCCGTGTCGGTACGGTAACAGGAGTTAGCGTAAAGACACGAAACGTAGCTAATCTCGACGGCTTGAATGAGTTGAAGCTCCTCGAAATGTCTTCATGCTCTGCTGAAGATAGTTTGGGTTAGTTAGGTTTCAGTGGTTAGCGATTGTTTGAGGAACAGTCGAAAACCAGGCCTGAGCTTTGAGCTTTTTCACAGCTGTATAATTCTGTATAAAACAGACAGAGGTGCAATAAAGATTAATAAATGCTGCAATACACGCTGTGTGATTATCTGGCTGTAACTTGTGTCACTCAGTTAATTCTCTATAATGAGCGTTAAAACACCTGTGAATGGTCACGTTTTATGAGAAATGGGCTGACATTCAAAATATAAATAAAAAATATATTTATCCACAAAAGTATTTGTCTTTTTGTGCTATGCCAGTTTGATATCAAGAAACATAATGTTCCTAACTGTAAGATTGTGCTAGTTAGTTTTATTTATGTCCCCAATTTGTTGTGTTTGATTTCGTTAAAAGAAACTAAACTCAGAATCAACTTTTTTCACTGTCAGATTGTGTATGGGGTCAAAATTGAATTATCTACTGTTTCCAGGCCTTTTTTGGACATTTTTGTGCAAACTCTCTCATTTTGCAGTTATGTGTGGAAAAACCGGCGCTGTACTGCCACGCAGGGCAAACGCTGTCAGTGCATTTTCAGTACCCGCTGACGTCACAGTGAGTTGACGCGGCAGACGAGCCGCCCAGGTGGTTTATCTAAACTCCTCCCTCTGACACCGCTGCTGTGGAGAGTTTGAAAGCGATCACCCGCTGCGTGTCGACATCAGCTGTCACTTGGCTCAGCTTGTTGAGTGAGTGGTGCGATGTGCTTCCACTTGCACAGCGATGCGCTGGTTCGAATGACGTGCCTATGTTTTTCATTTTCGATTTTCATTTTTAGAAAATACTCACATAATAGGCTCATGCGCTTATGTAGATTAAAGCAATGGTTTCATACATATGCTTTGCAAAGTAAATATAAAAAACTTGACATGCAAGTAAGCAAAGACTTGGTGCTGTTGCTGTCAGCTCCCTCCGCTGCAAATCTCACGTCAGGACCAGGACCGCTCGACACAAAACTCACATCATTTACCAAGCTCGCTGTTCATATTTGGTGCTGTCAATCAAAGTCTGTTCACACCCATTGGGCGTCTCTTAAAAGACCTCCGGGCATCTCCCACTTTTGCGAGCCTGTTTGAGGTTCAGTTGTGGGCGGAGTTAGTCTCTGAACGCGTGTTTAGCCTCACTTTAAGTTAAAGTAAATGTCTTCGATGCAACGTAGAAATGTATGGTCTATGTGTTCTCAAGCTACAGATTAGGTATTAAAATGGGTTAGCATCATAATTTCAATCCATAGTAAGATGAACACAGGTGAAGAAGACATTTCTTGGTTTGGCTTGACTGATTGTGAGAACAAGAAAGAGTGCATTACAGGGTTGTTTATTCACACAAAATCATGTTTTTAAGTTCAGAGTTGACTTTTATTGCTGGTAAACTGTGCTCAAGTCTTCTCTATAAAAGGCACCAGAATGAAGCCAAAAACACACTTCTTCACGATGCCACAATTGTCTCAACCAGAGAGGGATGGAGCTATTGGCTGCTCCAAGCTGGACGGTGTTGTCTTGTGTCTCCAGGGTCCAGGGTTAGTCCACCGCTCTACCATTAGTCGTCTTGTAGAGCAATACCAGGACACTGGTTCCTCTAACGACCGCCCTCGACCGCTGCACAAGACCGCACCAACCGCCCCGCACATCTCCACGACAGGTTCAGCCGCCACCAGGTCCACAGCCGAGACCATTGGGATACACCACAGTTGGCCAGAACCATCCGTAATCGCCTCCGCGCTGACGATATTCGACCATATCGGCCATATGTTGGATCAGTGCTTACCCCCAACATCGCCGAGCTCGGGTTGAATGATGCACTGCACATCGTTGTTGAACTTTGCAGAGGTGGTCCCAAGTCGTGTTCAGTGACGAAAAAATGTTCCAGTGCTTCAGAGCAGAAGGCTGAGATCGAGTGTACAGGAGACCCTGGGAGAAACTCAGCAGCAGCTGAGGGCGGCACTGGTGGAAGAATGGATCAACTCCATGAGGCGACCTGTCCAGGGCCAAAGGGGGTCATGTGAACTATTGACAGTCTGATGAAACTCTGTCACTTTTGGTTTGGGGGTTGCTCTATTGTTTGGTTGTGTTATTGGACTCGAAAATGTGTAAACGCCGCAAGAGTTGGCATAAGGATTAGAAATGGATGTAGGGTTCATATGAAACAGGCGGATCTCAAAATTAAAATTATTATACCCCTCCCAAAATTTTGTATTTTCATAAAACACAATCTGTTGGCTTTAGTCTCACACATCCTTACAAACGTGTGGTTGTTTTTCTCTGGCTCCAGTGGCTGGTTTTCAATGTATTTGGCCAAAAAGGAGAGAAGTGCTGAACATTTGTATCTACCGCCGTAGACTTGAATGGGATACTTTCACCCAATGTGGGAGGATACTTTGCGCAGCAGCAAAAATGCCCGTAGATACAGACAGCATCAAAGGCCACGCCCACTAACAGACCTCCAAGGGTGAAAGTTATGGAGAGTTAATCAAAACAACAGCTTTATCAGTCACATATTGTGTCAAATACAGACACGAAGACATTGTTTTCTGGCACTTCGAACGAATGTTTTTGTAGTAGTGACTAGGGATGAGACGGTATATGATATTATCGCTAATCGCGATAATTAAGGACCGCAATTAAATAATTGTGGTGTTTTTTCATAATCGTGATAATCGTACATGATGATAATCGCAATTATAGCAGCAGGTGCGCACCTGTGCTGTGAACCCAGTAAGAAGCTGTATTATGGTTAGACTAAGAAAAGGTTCATGTGTTAAAGTTAATTAATGACTCTGAGACAAAGTTAGTCGATTTTTGCTCAATATTGTAAACATTTGTTCACTTTGAATCAATATTGATTGGACTTTGATAAAAATACAATAGGAGTGTAGCGACCCTTGTCGCTTTTTGAGAGGAGATCGGGTCCAGTACCTCTGTATGACGCGCAGCCTTTATCTAAAAGAAGCCCTCTGAGTCACGTCTACATTTTATATGGGACTTTAATAGACGTTTCTTGTAAGTTACACACAGAAAAGTTTACATTGTAGGCCTACGATCAGGAGTAACAAGCAAATAAAGATAAAAGGCACGGTCAACAAAAAATACAGCTACCCGGCGTCTCCCCTCTCCCTGCACGCCATGGAGCAGGTGCCTCTGATAACTATCCCACCTTCCTCACGTGACCACACCCCTTCCCGTTTCCATGACAACTTTGTCTATGGCTTCTACAAGGAGGTTGTTCAAACACATACAGTACATATTGTTCACTAATAAATAATCCAATGATTTTGAATCGGTGCACTTTTTTGTTTAGTAAATTATTGTGATAATATCGTTATTCGCGATTATTTTGGTCACAATAATCGTGAGTGCAAATTTTAATATCGTCCCTTGCCTAGTAATGATCTAATGGCTTATTGAACTGTTCCAAATCTTTGGCTTTTGGAATGTTTTGCTGCAAATGCTTTGGATCCAGTTTGGGACTGACATTAAATATAGCATTGTGTGTGAATTGTACTTTTGTGGTTGTGTTTTGCAGGTGGCGAAAAATAAAAGACATCGAGGCAACATGTCAGTCATCGCAACACAACAGATGCCTGGACTGTGGTAGGAGGAGTGGTCATACCTGGACTCCAGTTAAAGGGTTCATCCTGCTTTTTTGATTGATCTACAGCCCAAATATGACATCCTAAAATGTGCAAACATACTTTTGAGTTCATTCAGAATGGATTTCTGGGACTGGATGAAAACAAACAAAAATTGCTCAGCAAGTATGTTCATGTATCTAATTTCATACATTTACACTTCTGTAGCTTAAGTCTGTTAAGATGCAACATTTGTTTGAAATCACAGCTGTTGAGGCCAAATGTGATTTGTTAAAATATGTTTTTAATTCTTATAGAACTTCTTTGTGTCTATGTGGTAATTAATGGCAATAATGGTCTTATTTAGCTTTTGTAACATGTCAATAAAAGAAGCCATAGTTTTCAGATTTCTTTTTTTTTTTTTTTTTTTTTTTTTTCAAAATAAAATGTTTCATTGTTTTCCACTTTTATGGGTAAAAATAACATTCACTCAAAAAAACAAACAAAAAAACAGTGCTTTTTGTCACGAACCAATTAAGGTTTTTGCTACAGTGTAATCATTTCCCTGAATGAATGACAAAAATTACATCCATGTCTTATTTGTTTTATCCTGGATGTTATGGACTGTGGAAATCAGCATCACAGAAGCAGCAGTCTGTCATTAATTTAATCCAATCCTCAATCTGTGGCTTATGGGGACTCTTCCAGATCCTTAGAATCAGTCTGGAAGCCACAATGAAACCAGCCACCACGAACCTGTACATTTCCATTGTAAGTCCATCAGGTTTGAGAGACTTATCTCCTAGCAAACACATTGTGGGGATGTTGGAATAGGAAGACCAATCCATTTCTCCAATTGTTTAGTGACATCCGTCCAAAACGTAGTCACCTTAGAACATTCCCAAAAGAGGTGAAGATATGTGCCTGTGTCAGTTCCACATTTCCAGCATAAGTTATTTTGCAACAGTCCCATTTTAAATAACCTTGATGGAGTAAGGTAAAAACCTGTGAACAATTTTATAATACATAAATGTACTCCTAGCATCTCTAGTAGCCCATCTTACACCTGAAACAATGCTACACCAAACATTCTCAGGAATTTCAACATCCAAATATTTTTGCCAGCTTAATCTCAGACCTCACATGTCACACCTTGGTGGATTAAAAGCCTCTTATAGTACAATGACGCTGTTTGCTTTTTACTTGGCTTATCAAACCAATCTGAGCACATGTTTTTTGGTAGATTATTTAAGCAAAAATAAGAGCCAACACTGCTTCTGATTTGTAAATACTTCCAAAAATCTGCTTTGTCTGTTAAATTAAAGGCATCTTTTAACATATCGAATAAAATTGTCATCCCTGTACAGATGCGTTATTGTTTGGATCCCTTTTACAAGCCATTTGCACGACAGAAAGGGAGATTTATCAATGCACATTTTTGGGTTGTTCCAAACCGAAGAGTAGTTTTGTTTAAATGGTGAAATTCCCAAGATCTTATGAACCCTTGTCCATGCCCACTGTGAATGTTGTATAATTGGGTTTTGCTGTAATTCACCTATAGATTTTTGTGAGAGCAATTGGATGATATTAAATGGAGACGCCAATGTCCTTTCAACTTGAGTCCACCCTTCATTTGCATCTTGGTTTTTCCAATGCCTAAACAATTTTTTCATTTCAAATGCAATATTATATAGTTCCAAATCTGGCAACGCTAATCCTCCCAAATCCCTTGGTGCAGAAAGTTTTCTTAATCCAATTCTTGGTCTTTTGCCATTCCAAAGAAATAACTTAATTAATCCGTTATATTGTTTATACAATGCATTGCTAATAGTTAATGATACCACCATTGAGATATAATTGAATTGTGGCGCCACAAGCATCTTAATAGTGTTGACTTTACCCCATAAGGTAAGATTTAATAATTTCCACCTATCTGAATTATTTTTTAATTTTTGAAAAAAATGAATGAACTCTGAGCAGAGTTTAATGCCCAAGTATTTCATGCCACTAGGGACCCATCTAAAGCGAAATGAGGAGAGGTGTGCCCGAAAACAGCTCTTTGATACGGGCATGGCCTCTGACTTTTGCCAGTTAATTGTATAACCCGATAGTTTTGAAAAAGTTTCAATTGTAGACAGAACCTTTGGAACTTTGGAAGAGGAAGGATCACTAATTAGAAGCAGAATATCATCAGCATACAAAAATGCTTTATGTTCCTCTGACCCCTGCACTACTCCCCTAATACCCTTATGAATTGTACTTGCAGCCGCTAAGGGCTCCAAAAACAACGTGAACAGAAGTGAGCTTAGCAGGTCACCCTGTTTTGTCCCACGATTAAGCCTAAAAAAAGATGAAACCAATCCATTGGTTAACACTGCAGACCTAGGATTTGAATAAATCACCTTAACTCACCTAATTAACCCATCACCAAATCCAAATGCTGTAAGTGAATGCTGAAGGAAGCTCCACTCCACTTTGTCAAAGGCCTTATGGGCATCCAATGACAGAGCAACTATAGGGGTACTATTATTAAGATTTTTCCACATTAGGTGTAAGAGTCTCCACTGTCTGACGATGTTCTTTGTAACCCAGGTTAGAATTATCCCCTAATAAAAATCTGCTTTAAAATTTGCTTGTATATAAAAGCCATTGGCCAAATTCAAAAGAGACCAGAGTGACTACCAAGAGAATGCAGTATACAGATGGAGAAGAGCAAATGGGGACAAACTACAAAACTAAACCACAGAGAAGAAGAACAGTCTCTTTTCAACTCCCCAGTAGTGAAGACGAATACTCTGGAATAGAAGACCAGCCCTCAAGTTCTTCTTTTTTAGGCTCAAGACCAAAACGAGACAACCGGACTCGGAGGCGCCCAGACGCAAGACCAGAAGGAGCAGAAGAAAACCCAAATCATTACAGATACACCAGGAGCAGAACACGAATGAACAAGTGATAATGTGTCCAGCATTCCTCATACACCTGCACAAATGTCTGTTCTTTCTAAAGGATTAACTTTTGCACCGACTAATAAAACAAAGGAGTTTCAGACTAAAGTAGACTTGTTTAAGTTTTATCGTCATCTCCAGTTGAAGTTATGGTATCATTGCAATCCTAGCCAAGCTGCTACTCAGGAGATACTACATTCAAACCAAAGTCTACTTTTACACCAAATATGTATAACCAAACACTGAATATATTCTACAAAAAAGTAACTTTTGAAATTGATAACCTCATAGACCTGATCTTAACTAATGCTCCACACAAATATTCTAGAGTGTCTATATTTGCAAATGATATCAGTGACCACTGTGTCATTGCCACAGTGAGAGCTGCAAAAGTGCCTAAAACTAAGCCGAGAATACTAATTAAAAGAGATATGAAGCACTTCTCAGAACAAGGATTTCTTCATGATTTATTTCTTTTTGACTGGGAAAAGTTGTATTTTATTGCAGATGTTGAAGCAGCTTGGACTTATTTTTTACAATGCTTTTGTTAACCTGGTTAACAAACATGCTCCTTACAAGAAATATAGAATCAAGGGTCGTGATAATGCTTGGTTTACCCCTAATCTGTCAGCTCTTTTGCATGAACGTGACATTGCATGGGCTAAAGCCTGGAAAACTAACTTAATTTCTGACAGGTTGGCTTTTAGACAATTACGAAATTCTTGTACAGTGAAAATAAGAAAAGCTAAAGCAGATTATCACCTCACGCAAACAACCAAACATTTAAATAATCCAAAAAGATTTTGGAAATCTGTTAAAACTTTATCTGGCAATGCGAGAGGCACTGAGCTTCCCTCTTGTATTCAGTGTAATTCAAATACCATTACAGACAAAGGTAAAATGCTGGATTGTTTTAATGAACATTTTATCTCGTCTGGATTTTTATTTGATACTTTAAATGATGATTGCACTTCAATTGAACCTGAGGGTCCTAGCTATCAAGGTCCTACTTTTACCTTCAAGGCTATAACAGTGTCTGACGTTCAAAAATCTCTTAGGCTTTTACTTACAACTAAAACAGCTGGCCCTGATAACTTAGAGCCGTACTTTTTGAAGCTATCTGCTGAGATAATTGCTAGGCCAGTAGCTATATTTTCAATCTTTGCCTGACCTCTTGTGAAATTCCAGCTATCTGGAAATCAGCAAATGTTCTACCCCTGCTAAAAGGAGGTGATGCTTCTTTATTAAACAATTACAGGCCAATATCAAAATTGTCTGTATTGGTAAAGATGTTGGAATCTTTTATTAGTGAGCAACTAAAAGACTTCCTTGCATGTCAAAATATTTTATCTGAAGCTCAATCAGGATTCAGAAGACTGCACAGTACTACATCCGCAG
Source organism: Mugilogobius chulae (assembly GCA_038363315.1). Lineage (NCBI taxonomy): Eukaryota > Metazoa > Chordata > Actinopteri > Gobiiformes > Gobiidae > Mugilogobius > Mugilogobius chulae. Next base: position 30,745,968 of record CM076401.1, on the reverse strand, counting down.
CTCTTAAAGTTGTAAATGATTTTGTGGAATGTATGGATCAGCGTAAACACTGTGCAGCTCTATTTGTTGATCTGTCTAAAGCGCTTGACACTGTGGACCATGCTGTTTTGATAGAAAGACTAAGAAGTGCTGGTCTTTCACAGCATGCCATTTGTTGGTTTGAAAATTATCTTTCTGATAGAACCCAATGTGTGCAGGCAGAGGGTTTATCATCAAATTTTTTGAAAGTCTCCAAGGGTGTGCCACAAGGATCTATCCTTGGACCACTCTTGTTCATTCTTTATATTAACAAAACTGAACAATTTGTGTCAAATGCTTTGAAATTGTGCCTCATATCACAACCTTACAAGGCCAGGAAATTGAGCGGGTCACAAATTATAAATACTTGGGTTTCTTACTTGATGAATCTCTCTTTTACTCCACATATTCAGCAACTGGTAAAGAAATTGAAGATTAAACTAGGATTTTACTTCAGGATTAAATCCTGTCTTAGTTTGAAGCTAAAAAGAAGCTTGTGTTTGCTACTTTTTTGCCCATTTAGACTATGGTGATGTGTTATACGTGCATGCGTGCATGCTTCTTCCAAGGCTTTACAAAGTTTAGATACTGTCTACCATGGAGCCCTGAGATTTGTGACAATCCTAAAAGCTTTAACACATCACTGTGTGCTCTATGACAGGGTTGGTTGGACGTCTTTGTCCCTACGTAGACCGAAACATTGGCGCCTGTTTATTTATAAAGCCATGTTAGGTTTACTTCCGCAGTATTTGGCGGTTTATTTGGTGCCCAGAAACTCTGGAGACTATAATCTGAGGTCTCAGAGTGTTCTAACGCTGTCTGTACCTAGAGTCAGAACTGAGTTGGGGAAAAAAGGCTTTCAGCTTTGCTGCACCTACGTCTTGGAATGAACTACAAACTGAAATTGGTCTAAGCAATCATGTATAAAAGGCTTCTAGATGTATTAGAGGATCAGTTTTCATCTTGTAAATGTTTTATATGAAATTTATAAGTTTGTTTTACTTTTGTGCAATCTTGTGTCCTTGTTTGTTTGTGAACTATATGTTTATTTTAATGTTTTGCTGCCTCTTGGCCAGGACACTCTTGAAAAAGAGATTTGTAATCTCAATGAGGCTCTCCTGGTTAAATAAAGGTAAAATAAATAATAACCTCTTTACTTCAAGAAAAAGACCCTCCAACAACTTGTCACATGAAGAAAAGGAGGCCCTTGGTTGTCAACAAATGAAAATATTGTTATTAAACAAGCTGACAAAGGTGGAGCTGTAGTTGTATGAGAGAACAATACATCGCGGAAGCTAAGAGACAGCTAACTAACAGTGAGTACTATATTCCTATACAGTCAAACCCACTTAACTATCTGAACTTACAACCCTACTTACACATGCTAAAGAAGAATTTTTTACAATGCAAGAATCCCAACATTCTATATGCTCCCTAAGGTCCACAAAAACTTGGATAATCCACCAGGGAGACTCATAATTAGTAGAAACAATCATTGACTGAACCTTTGTCTAAATTTATAGACTTTCATATAAATCTTTTGTCAGCTGTTTGCCTTCTTTCATCCAAGATGTTAAATAACTAAAGCTTATAAAAATATTGGAAACGGTTTTCTTGTGACAATGGATGTGGAATCATTATATTCTAACATTGACCATGAAGAGGGCCTTATGGCACTAGAACATTATTTAAAAATGAGAACTCCAGGTACAATGCCACTTACTGGATTTATTTTGGAACTGACAGAATGGACTTTGAGAAATAACATCTTTCTATTCCAGCAGCAGTTCTACAAACAACAAAAAGGCACAGCAATGGGAGCATGCTTTACACCTAATTATGCAAATCTATATATGGGATATTGGAAAAAGAACTTTGTCTTTTCTAATATTAACACATTTCTGGACAAAATAATATGGTGGGGTCGTTACATTGATGATGTGCTGTTATTGTGGTCTGGCTTATTACAATTTCATTCATATTTGAATAAAACAAATGTCAACATAAAACTTACTCTTGACTATTCAAAATCAGAAATATCTTTTCTTGATTTAAATATTTACAAAATCCTTGATGGAGAACTACACAGAACAATATTTCGAAAACCTACCTCCAGATTCAAAATAGAGGCTATTCGGACAGTACTATATCATCACGAACACAAGCCTGAGCCTTTATCAGGACATCTTAAGTGTAATTTCATTATTCTTGATGTTTCTGCTCTCGTAATCTTCCTGTCCTGTGTTTGTTTCTGTGTTGTGGAAATGTTAAAAGTGATTCTTAGAGCAATTTCCCATTGCTATGTACTTTTATGGGCCACAATCAATAATAATCAGATAGCATCCCATTGGGCCGCATGAAATCATCTTACTGGCCACATTGGTGCAAAACGCTGCAGCTCTCCAACGCTCCTAAGAATCCCAATCAACTCACGCTCACATCAGCGTTTTACAAAACTCTGCAGCATTTTTTCGTGCGCCCTCTATTGGCTGCTATATGTAATTACACAACACAACAGCCCTCAAGTCAGCACATTTGTTTGATAAAATGAACATGGTAAAATGTAATCTATCATATTTTAGGTGTGCGTTATGTGAATAGCCTAAATGCAGAGGCCACTTTGGCAGACTTAGGTCTGGACTCTCTGATATGATCTTGTCATGACAATGAGAGACATCTGTCAACTGACCATCAACAAACTGCGAGAGATGGCCAACAGCAAGGGCTCCACTGCAAAAAGTGAACTGAACTGAGCAGACATTGTTAATGCATTTATAGTCTTGATAATCTGCTTAAATATAAGATTATTGGTTGCATGGGTTCCTATATGTGTCATAAGATTGATAAATCTTATCCATTTTTTCTTACATGTTGCAGATGTACCAAATACACCCAAAAACGAGCTTGTCTCTGTGTTGGATTCTGATATTAGTGGTTGCTAGTGGACCCTGAGGGCCCCACACTGATAGCAGTAAACTTAATGCAGAATCAGGAACGACCCCTGATCCTTGTGCATCCCATTGAGGGCACTGTGTCCATGTTTAATGCTCTGGCCTCTGAGCTTGGCGTTCCCTGTTACGGCTTGCAGTGCACCAAAGGTACAGTGGTCACAATTACTCTTATACCTTTGCTTTTGATGTTCATGGACTAATCATGTTTTTTTTATAATAACTGTGTCTGTTTAGCTGCCCCCCTGGAAAGCATTCAGTCCCTGTCAGCCTACCACACAAGGGCTTTGAGTCAGTCACATTCCTCTTTAGTCTGGCTATGCAACTTCTGTCTGTTTGTGTCTTGTAGAAGTACGGTTCTAAGGGAAACATTAGTCAAATCTGGCAAGAATACTCAGGTCTTTTCCCAGTATTTTAAAGCAACGAGCAGAGTGGGACAATGCTGATGAATAGTAGTTTATTAATTCTGCCTTCATTTCAACTATTTACAGTAGATATATATTTTTAATAATAAAAGAAAACATCTGTTACACACTAATTCACATTTAGCTTTACTGGGCCAAAATATTTGGATGTTTGCAGAGGTGCACAGACCATGAAACGTGAGCTCCTGCATGAGCTCCTGTTTCTGATGTGCAGCTGTGAAGCTGAAGCAAATCCATCCATAAAGGTACTTGAGATCACTATCTGACAGAGTCCATGGGTTTGCACTTTTTGAATACTTATTTAATATTATGAAATTATATGTTTTCTATTTTGTCTGACTTATTTTTGTGTTTTGTAATAACTTTTTTGTAATAACTGTAGCATTTTGTTTGTGTGCCTGCTGTATGAACACAGTGTGAAGCAGGCCGATGACTGTTATGACCAGATCTTGAGTCTGTGAGAAGTCTAATGCACTGTTTATGTTACATCTCAACTAATTAAAAGCACTTAAACTGTAAGAATTCAGCCTATTTTTTTTTTGTTTTAAATGATACTGCCTATCAATGTTGCAGGCCCTATTCTCAACAGTAGATGACGCAGTTGTACGTTTCATTACTTTTATCTTTCGCTTTCGTTTACCAGTAGCCTACAAGCTGCCTTCTAAAAGGGCAGGCAAACCCATGGGCAGTCAATGGGCAAAACACGGACAAAGTAGACATAATTTACCTCACATGAAGAGAAAAACGGTAGGTCTGCAGTGAATACGTTTTATTTTATACAGTGCTGTTACAGCATCACAATGTTTGCTATGTACGAACGAAGGAGACATTAGTGAAGAAGAGGCCTGCATAGTCAGGATAGAACAAGTGCATCTTCACGTTCTTGGACTACTATTGCTTTTAATTGTATTTACAAAAATAACGTGAGTTGAATTTGAATTCAGATCCTAAAAATGTGAAAGCATAGCCTATAGGTTGCGTTCGTGTTGTGCTTTTTGTTTGGAGGGCAGGTTGTAAACTTATGATTCAACTTATGAAACTTCTGATATTGTTTATGTATTATTATTAATTTTATTTTTATTAATGTTGTTGCTGTACATTAATTTTTTTATTAATATGATTTTTTTGTTTGTGTGCGTGTGTGCAGATGTAGGCTACATCGTCTAGCCACTGGCCAAAGAGATGCACACCGACATCATGGAGGAACAGCAAGACACACCTGACGCAGCCGCCCGCGGTGTGAGCGCGTGCAGTGACCGCTCCATGTCACACCCAATCGCATTTCAAAAACAGTAGGTGAAGTCTTTTGTTAAAGGAGACATAATACACATTACATTTCCATGTATTTAATAACAAACTATAACACGTGGATGATCAAAAAAATTCATTGTAAAACACAAAATGACACAAAACTGTAGCCTAATCACAGAGCTAGGAGGTAAAAACAGGACTCTTCTGAGTAAAGTTGGGCAAGATATCAAATTTTAGATAACATTGTGAATCTTGATATTGCATACTTAGAATGTCAAGTTTGGAGTAAAGGAAAATTAACAAATCAAACATGAAAAAGCTTTGTTGTAAAGTTTAGCATAAGGGTATAAAGATATATTTCTAACATTGCACACATTTCTCTTTTGTTGTTGTTGTTGAATGGTCTTAATGTCTGAATATCAGAAAGATACCCCCAAAATTATAAATATATTAGAGAAGCACAATTATCAAAATCAAATCAAATCCGAATTTCAGTGGACACAAAAAGTAAATCACAAAAGCAGTACTTTTTTTTAAAGTGTGTTTTAAATAAATGCAAATATGCTGTATTATAGCTACAAAGCTAATTTACATGCTCAGTCCCTAGGCAGTAACTAGCTCAACACAGGTAAAAATGTAAAAGATTTTAAAAGTAACGTACATTTTTGGCTAATGATCCGGCTAATTTTGGATAATGATTTGATTGTAGGCACAGTTTGAGATGACTTTTGAAACTATCGAGAATATTGTTATAACAGTGTGGTGAAAAGTGTATTTTACGTAATATATCTCCATTAATGTTTGCCTTAAAGTTTTTTTAAGTGAACAATTTATAGGCCAAAGTTTGTAATGAGAAAAAATTGAGTTATATTCTGTGTCCACAGGCTCGCAGCCACAGGTCCAGGAGATGCTTCCAAAGATTTGAACCGGGAATCATACTCAGAGTATGAATGGTCTCAATCCAGAATCATGATCCTGTTGCTTATCACTGCCAGTTGTTCATATTATTATGGATACAGTATTGTATTGTGTCATTCATGAAGATGATGTCCATCCAATTCATGTTCTATTCTGCAGGGTCCAGCAGGATTCACTCAGCTCTGCAGGCAGCATCTCTCTAAAGAGTGACTGGTCCATGGAGCATCCAGATGAATTTAAAGATAATACACAGTTGTTGGAGTTTATGTCTGACACTGGTATCAATCAGAATACAAGGTGATGATAATATGTTTGGCTAGTTATCAAAACACTATACACCTCTAATAGGACCAATGCCATTCATTGTTCTCTGCGTAATACAGCTCCTTCAGTAATCTGCAGTGCAGCTCAGCTGATGTTATTGGTGATGAGTGGAAATCTGAAAGAAGGCATCATAGCCATGTCTTGAAGGTGGGCATTCAGGAAACAATCTGTGAATTTACAACTAATCTGAATTTATCCTTTGAAAAGTGTCTGTCTACTTTATTGTGATCTAAACTTTGCAGAAGCTCAAAGTGAGGATTGAAACATTTGTGGAAAGTGAACTAAATAATTTGGACAAGATTGTGAATGAAGATTTAGAGCAGATCACGGGACAGGAGGACGATGAGGACATCGAGAGCATCAGAGAGGCTGTGCTTCATCTCTCCATATACTTTCTCAGAAAGATGAAACAGGACGACTTGGCTCATGGTCTGCTCAGTCGTAAGTGTGGTGTGACTGTCCTCGGGGAACTTACTGCAAAACAATTTTTATATATATATATATATATATATATATATATATTATATATATATATATATATAATATATATATATATATATTATATATATATATACTGTATATATATATAATTTTTTCCCACAAAATAATTGTAGTGGACCTTCTCTCAGAAATTAGCTGGTCTTTTTAAGAAATAGTTACCTGTTATATATTTATATATAAAAAAAAAATATTATTATTATATTACATCATCTTGAAATTAACCATTAGTGATGTCATGTTATTTTATATTAAATGGTGACTGAACCTATTTCCTTTTGTTTTTGTAGGGACTAAAACTTTGAAATGCATGTCAAAGCTTAAATCCAACCTAAAGAGAAGGTTCCAGCAAGTTTTTGAAGGTATCAGTCGAGCTGGACACCAAACTGAGCTAAGCCAGATATACACAGACTTATGGATCACAGAAGGTGACAATGTGATCGAAGAGCATGAGGTCCGTCAGATACAAACCGATGCTCGTAAATACCGGTACAAAAGTGTTAAATGTGAGAATATGTTCTGTGGAGAACAGTCAGTGAGGATGCTGACCAAGGGAGTGGCTGGCATTGGTAAAACCTTATGTGTCCATAAAGTGGTGCTGGATTGGATTGAACACAAAGCCCATCGCAACATCCGCTTCATGTTCCCATTCAGCTTCAGAGAGCTCAATGGGCTCAGAGATAAGAGTTTCAGCCTTGTAGACTTTGTGCAGCACTTTTTTCAAGAAATAAAAGAGCCTGGAATCTGTAGCTTTGACGACAATAGAGTTGTATTTATATTTGATGGCTTAGATGAGTCCAGACTTAATCTGGACTTTAAAAACTGCCCAAGTCTGACAGACATCACACAATCTGTGCCTCTTAATGTCCTATTAGTTAACCTCATCAGTGGAAAGCTTCTCCCTCTTGCTCAACTATGGATAACCACACGTCCTGCTGCAGCGAATCAGATCCCACCTGAATGTGTCACCATGGTGACAGAGGTGAGAGGGTTCACTGACGATCAAAAAGAGCTGTACTTCAAGAAGAGATTTAAAGATGAACAGGCCACAGTCATTATCAACCACACAAAGACAAACCGTAGCCTCCACAACATGTGCTACATCCCAATCTTCTGCTGGATCCTGTCCACAGTCGTAAAGCATGCTTTGGAGACAGGGTTCGAGAGCAAACTGCCAAACACCCTCACTCAGATGTACATCCACCTACTGGTGGTCCAAAGTAAAGTCAAGAATCGTAAATATGATGGACTCTCCGAGATGGACTCTCCCTGGACTCCTCAGACCAGGAAAATGGTGCAGTCTTTGGGAAAACTGGCCTTTGAACAGCTCCAAAAAGGAAACCTTATCTTTTATGAGTCGACCTGCGTGAGTGTGGCTTGGACGCTGAAGCTGTCTCTGTGAACTCTGGAGTTTTCACACAGGTGTTCAGAGAGGAGCAGGGCCTCTACCAGTGCAAGGTCTACTGCTTCATCCATCTGAGTGTCCAGGAGTTTTTGGCTGCTCTTTACGTCCATTTGAACTTCTTCATTCAGGAGTCAATCTTCTGTCTGAAGCTCCATCCACAAAGGTCAAGCTAAGGCCAGTTAATGACAGTATGGCTGAAAAAAATTCTATTGCAATGCTGTGGACACGGCCCTGAAGAGCCCTAATGGGCACCTAGACCTATTTTTGCGTTTTCTCCTGGGCTTGTCAATACAGAGCAACCAGACTCTTCTTCAGGGACTCACAAACAACCACCAGGCAAGCTCCCATAGCAGCAGGAAAGCAGCAACGTATGTGAAAGACAAGATCAATCAAGGTCTTGAATCAGACAAGACTATAAACCTGTTCCAGTGCTTGAATGAGCTTGGGGACCTAAGTCTGCTGGAGGAGGTGCAGAGGTTCCTTAACTCTGGAAACTTATCGGGTGAAAGGTTGTCTTCTGTTCAGTGGTCTGCGTTGGTCTTCATTCTGCTCTCAGACACGCATGAAGTGTTTGAGCTGAGAAAGTTTAGTTGCTCAGAAGAAGCTTTTTATAGACTTTTACCAGTGATCAAAGTTTCCACAAATGCCAGGTATTCATTGATACATTTGCAATTTACTTTTACAATTATTTGACACATTCAATATTTTTCTAGCTTGTCTGGCTGCACTTTATCAGACCACTGCTGTAAGAACTTGTCTAAAGTTCTTAGAAGTGAGTCCTGTTTGGTAGAAAAGCTGGATCTGAGCTACACGGGACTGCAGAATTCTGGGTTGTCTTCACTGACTGGTGCACTCAGAAATCTTAAAGTCCTTAGGTTTGCCCCATGATCTTCAGATACATGTGAACATTGTGTATGGGGTGTATGACATGTTTGTTGTGTCCAGGCTCAGAGGCTGCAAGCTCACAGAAGACAGCTGCACAGTGCTATGTGGCCTGCTCTGCACTTTAACACTTCTGGATGTCAGTGACAACTGCCTGAAGAACCAGGGAGTCATGCTGCTGTCTGAGGGCCTACAGAACTCCTGCACCGTCACTACTCTTAGGTGAACTTGTATTAATAAAGCCTCTTTCAGACCACGTCAGGTTATGAAATCTGTAATAGTGATGTGTTACCCAGAATGAACAACTGTGACTTGACGAGTAGATGTTGTGAGGAGCTCAGCAAAGTTCTACAGTGCCACACATCTGTCCTGCGGGATCTGGATCTGAGTAACAACCAGCTCCAGGACTCAGGAATAGAGTTTCTCTGTGGCGGACTTGTGAGTCCTCGCTGCAGTCTGGAGATACTCAGGTCACACACCTTTTTCTGCTTCAAAGCAGTATTTACAAAAAATAAATACCAGTACATATGTGATTCATATGTGACTCTTTTGAGAAAATTATCAGAATGCTTTTCAATATTTCTCACTCTTATTATGATTGGGGTAACTCTAGGCTCTCAGGCTGTTTGCTCACGGAGAAGGGCTTCAATCTCCTTGGAAATGCAATAGACAGCAGTCGGCTTGCAGACTTGGATTTACGGTACAACCATCCTGGAAACTCAGGGCTACACATTCTGTCTTCTGCAAAGGGACGCCTTACCAGCAGCCTACAAAATCTAAGGTAAATACTGACTCTGAGGGTATTTAGTCTCTGAATTAACACTCACACGCACAAACACACACACTTGCGTGATAAAACAACACAGTTTATTTGTGTCATCTGTTTGGAAAGTAACATGCACATTAATCAACATAAAACATTTAAATGTCCCTGAGCTTAATTGGCCTTTATTTAATTGACCTTAAAGTAACCAGGAAATCAGAATCTCTTTTTCAGCTCAGTCCCGATGCAGGGGAGAGAAGAGGCACTATTGAGCCTGTTGTTAATGGTAGAGGAAAACGGAGCACCTGGAGGAAAGCTACACAGACACAGGGGGAACATGCTCAACTTTCCCCCTGTGATAGGAACTATTTGGCAGTGATAATCCTTTAGCCAGATTACAAAAAGGCATTCTAAAAGTGAATATGCTTTAAAAACACACACCCTTCAAACATTAAGCAAATGCAAATAAATAAGGAAATAATAATAGTGCACACTTCTCAAGCTTCTTTTTAAATGCAAAGAATGAGGGTTGACTTCAGGCACACTGTTCTACTACAGTACTGTTGAAAGCCCTGACTGTGATTTGAATATTTGTGTGTCTCTGTGCTCCAGGGCAGAGCATGGTGGAGCGTCTCGTCTGATTCCAGGGCTTAAAAAGTGTAAGTTCTGTATTTTGTTAAAGCATGTCTATTAGCTCATAGTCTACTCACTTTGCACCTGTTTGTGCAGATGCCTGTGAACTCACGATGGACCTTAATACTGCACACAGACGGCTCATGTGGTATGAGAATAACAGTGTTACAGAGGGTGATGCAGATAGAACCCCAAACCAGGAGGAGGCAGACTACTTTGACACCTGGTACCAAGTTATGTGCAGCGAGAGCTTGACAGGGCGCTGTTACTTTGAGGTGAAATGGAGAGGCCTAGTGTCTATAGCGATGACTTACAAAAGCATTGAAAGAAAAGGAAGTCACAGTATGCTTGGGGGCAACCGCGACTCCTGGGCTCTGGACTGTTCCCTGAGTCCTACAGTGCATGGCATAATGATGTAAGAGAAAAACACATCACAAGATTAGGGGGTTCTTGGAGTGGCGCTGAGTCCACATTGGCAGTGTACTTGGACTGGGAGGAGGGCGTCCTGTCTTTCTTCACAGTGCTGCCAGACAGCCTTGAGCTCATCCATACTTTCCAGTCGGAATTTATCAAACCGCTGCACCCCGCCTTCAGACTGCGCTCCGAATTCACATTTGGTCCCTTAAACACTGTGACTGTGTGCCCAATGCAGATATTATGACAGGAGTCAGACTGAAACAAAGGCACAATGTAGAAGTCTAGGTTCTACGTCTATAGAGCTTCCATTTACATTATCAAAATTTTATATTCATTTTTAATAAATCATGAAGTTGTGAGATTGTATTATTGCATCAGGGTGTAAATATAATAAATCAAATAATAAATAAAAGTAAAATAAGTCTCCACAGATTTCCAAGCTCCCTGGCGGTATATGTGTTGTCGTTTGTCAATTTTGTTGAGTCTTCTTGACTTTTCCTCTCTATGATGTTGACCACCACTGGCTGTGGCCTCGACTGAGAGACTTCTGCAGTCATGGCGCAGCTACATAGCTATGTTTTAACAGGATGAGGAGCTTCTATGTCAGCATATTCAGCACACACACGACTCAAGGTGCTGTTTATTTTGTTGCTGCCCTGGTTTAGCAGTCTACCCATGAAGCTGTGCATGCTTCAGCTTCTGCGTAGCTCTTCTTCATTGAGCTAAGACACTCAAGCAACTTTTTCAGCAAGTTTTCATGTTACTGTGCATGCTCTTGCGCTTACCGACCCACATTGTCCTTGTTAACCCTGACTCATTGCAGCTTTTCTCTTCTGTCGGCAACCTCATTAACTCGAATGTTGACCAAGCTATTCGACGACCATGCCTCTCAGGACTTGAGCCATGCCTTTTCGCAACGGTCAGGTGAGTATCACTGATGTTTCCGGAATGTGGCCAAATCAGGACAACATTCCCTCATCAGATTCACTGCCACAGCACATGATCAGCCTTGAGTTAAACCCCAGCTTACCCCTGCGTCTGCTCGGACCCTCTCTTCTACACCAATTATTTTGCTGCCTGTTTCACCCAGTTTTTCTCCACATGGCATAAAATACCAGTGCCTCAAAAATGTTTCTATTTTAAAAAAACATATACCGGTAATATACACCCAAATTGTTCTCTATTTTGGACCATGGTAATTTGTAGAAGCTAAACACCACTCAAGATGAGACTAAATCGCTTCTGAAATCCATTTTTTTATGTTTCACTTCAGCTGGGAGAGACAACAACCTCGTCTTCGTGCGGAGAGTAATGCACACAGCGAGCATTATCCTCTTCACACCCCAAATGAATTTTATTTCAATTCATATCAACTGTCATATTTTATTATTTGTACAATAGAGCATTGATTCATGCATGTTTTAATATTAAATTATCTCATTCTTCTTTGTTTCGTCCGACGTCTCCGTTATTGCTCTTCCAGCAAATGTTATACCTCGTTGGAACACACAGCAGGACATATTGCTGTTGTGACAAATAATATTTTACAGCATCACTAAAAAGCATACACTATGATCTTGGATATTTTTTTTAGCTCCAATAGATAAAATCAAGTCAAAATGAAAAGAATTACTGATCCTTCAAAATGATTGGACAAAGAGTTTATAGTGATTTGAAATTATCATACATAATAATTATCATACGTCTGGCAACACTGCTGTCACCCATCGAGCTTTGAGGTTTAGGGGGCATGGCTTATTGTCTAGTGGCTATTTTGTTGAGTTTTGACTTCTATAATAATACTTATCCAAATCTGTCTTTATTTACTTGCCAATTTATTGCCCTTATTGTGCATGTAGAGATCTGATTATTTCACAAAGAGATGCTATTACAATACACTTTTGAGGGCATACTAATTATAAGAAAAACTACGATTTGCATAATGAGGACTTGGCACTGTGAGTGTGTCTTCAGCATGTATGTGACCGGTGTAATTCTTTGTGCGTTTTCTTTTCTGGTTTATGACTGTTGGTGCAAGAGTGAACCACAGGATACAGCCGAGGCGGTCTCCCCAATTTAATCTGCATTACATTAAAAGTGAACAGAGTCAACAAGTGCTGTTAACAGTTGGCCCAAACTACAAAGACGTGACAATGACATGTCAGTATTTTCCTAGACTTCTTCGCGTCAATAAATAAAAACATCAGAACAACTCAGAGGCTTAATATTGACTTAAATACAAGTATAATAAAATACATTTTGGGTCATTGAAGAGGAAGTTACAACACACAAAGAAGAAACATAGGCAGACCATAACAGTATAGTGACTGGATGTCAGGTATGTAGAATAAACAGCAACAGGACTATTTTGTGTAATTATATTATTTATTGCAATTATAACACTATAGGCTATATAATGAACCGGTTACACGTATTCCCACAATATAATAAATGGCACACACAGCCTATATTTCAATAGAGCCATGCATCATACTACCAGTTAACACAAACTAGTGCCAGCCGGTATAGTCTGTTGACTAATAGATCATGTAGGCTATCTACTAAAATCCAATGGTGGATTAAAGGAGACCTATTGAGTTTATTCCATGTATTTAGGATGAAATTGCGACTACGTAGATCAATAATTCACATTTTGTTCACTATAAAACACAAAAATGAACTAAAGCAGCTAAGAAATAAAAGCAGATCCACTGACTCCTTGGTCAAAACTGCACAACTGTTAAGACCAGCCCCGTTATTGTAAAAATTTACATTAAATAAGCCGCAAATTTCAATTTACGTTTTTGTTGGAAAGTAGCAATATGACAATTTTTAACCCTAAACGTGGTAGGTGAAAACAAGGATTTTCTGAGCTCTCGAGCATCAGCTGCAGGACACTATAACATTATTCAAACAAGCATCAATCCATATGCAACTTTTAGTAAGCTAATGGTGAGAGAAGACTGTTACAACATTGTTAAAAACTCAAAAAGGTAGATTTTACATAATAGGTCCCCATAATTGCTGGGGCACCTGATTTTCAGCTTAAATCGTCTTTTTTTTACAGACAGCAAAGTGAAACTGAAGGGGACCACTCAAGGACAGTATATTTTTGGTGGAACAGATAAAGTTTAACCTACTAAATCACAACAAAAAACAGAGGTGACTTGACTTGACTCGAGTCACACTTTTCAGGACTCGTGACTTACTTAGCCTATGATTCAGATCAGAAACCACTAAAAGGAGAACTCAAGCTTCCACAAGAGGGGACTGTGCAGTGCCTCTGACAGCCTACAGTCGCCAGGTGCTGTCAGTCTAATCTGTTGTGCTTTTTTTTTTTTTTTTTACTGTTGTGGGCCGAATGTCTGTTTTCTTATTTTGACCTGCCAGGGACTACAGATGAAAAGTATGCTTTACCCATAAAAGTAAAAAAGAAATCTAATTAATATAGTTTAATAAAGAGTCAATAAAATGTAAGACATTACCATTTCTGAATTGAAAACACCAGATAGGCACAGTCTTGGGATGGAACATTGAGAATTTGAGATGGAACATAGACAAACAAAAGAAAACTTTAGATTTTTCTTTTACTTATAGTCCTGTTATCAGCAGTTTTGCATTATGTGTGGCTAAAAACAGGACAGAATGCAAAATGTATTTCATTTTACAATGCCACAGTGCCTCCAAATATTTTTTTTTTTTTTTTGTGGTCCCTTAAAATGTATGACTTGCCATGACTTGTTGCCAATTCAATAACTTCACTTGACTTGGCGAAAAGCTTCATGACTTACTTGACCCTGATGACCCACTGACTTGGACTTGGATGTTATGACTTGAGAACTAACTTTTTACTTGTACAGTAAATTAGTAAACTTTGTATCTTCCACTAAAAAGTAGGCTATTTGATAAATGTAGCACTTTCTGAAAAAACAAGAGCACTGTGAACTGTCTGTGAATTCACTTTTCTAAGTTTTTAACCTTGTTATGATGGCCTTCCTTCATCATTAGTTTACTCAAAGTTATATTTGAATTGATTCATACATGTTTGAGTAATCTTGTATTGTTCTTCAGCTGCAGCTCAAGTGCTCAGAAATCCCCGTTCTCACCTACCACCTATCCCCTCCCACTTGTCTGTATTTACTTGTTATAATTCAAAAGATTAATACGCAAAGTGAAGCTTATATGGTTCAATACTGTCCCAAATTCACTTTCCAACAATAAAAAAATAGTTTATAAAAATCTGTTGCTTTTTACAGATACATTTTAAAATGAAGAGGCAGGGCTTATCAGATCTGCAGTTTTGAACAGGAAGTCAGTAGAGCTGTTCCTATTTTTAAGTTATTTTAGATCAAATTTGTGTTTTACAATGAACAAAGGGTAAATCACTGATCTGTGCATGTTCTAGATTCTTACTAAATATATATTTTAAAAAAACACAATAGTACCCCTTTAATCAAGAGCCGAAAGCTGCGCTCTGATTGGCTGTTTGTAGAAAGAAGTTTTTAAGCCACCAAAATTAAAACATGTCGATATTAACAACGTGCTGAAAGATTTAAGAGAGGACTTAAGACCAAAATCACAGTTTGCTGCGTGAAAATCAACTACCCCACCTTTAATCCCTCCTCTGCTAAAAATGTTAGGTACCGACCACTGACCTATACCGACAGATCCATGCGCACCGACCGTACAGTGGGAGATCACTCGATCCATATAGAGGCCCTTTTCAGTCGCTCTTATTTTGAAACGACTCTGTACCGGAAATGACAAGAGTCTTGTCGAAAGCGACGCAGATGTGTTTTTTCCCTTTCTTCCCGAGCAAAGTTTACTGCTTGTTTTTATGACTATTAGATTTGGTGGATCTGTAAAAGTTGAGAGTCATTTAACGAAGAGGAAAAGGAGAACAAAAGTAAGAGATCTGCGGCTTGATTGCAAGTAACGTGGAGTTGCATTTGTCTTTATAGCCTTAATCGTCTGCACGTGATTCTGGGTTTTGTCGTCTAGGCTAAACTTTATCCACTTTGGCTACACATTGTAACATTTTGTAATTTGGCAACATTTGGCCACACAATGTAACCAAACTGTAAGAACACGCACACGAGAACATGAGCAAGTCCTGTGTAAACTAATGAATAAAATACGCCACTGTGACAATGCAGTGGACCTGAAAGGCTTTTAGGTACGCAACTTTTCGTTAGAAGTGACACATATGGGTTAGATTTTGTGGTGTTCTTTTATTTATTTTTCGCTTTGTTGTGTGACGCCCTCTAATGGCAGCCTGGGTTTTGTTCACGTGACATCACAAAGGTCTACAGGCATTTTTTTAAAAGGGACTATAGTTTAAATTTTTTATTTATTATTTATTTTTTTTTACAATAAAATAACTAGAAGCTAGATGCTTGTATGATATAACTGTCTGATGTTATCAGGACAAGATAGCTGTAGACAATGTAGAATCACAGAGGAGAAAATCTCACAAAATGAATATATTGAAATGTCCTAATGTGTCTTCTCCCTGCGTACAGGTCTTGTAGTGCTTGGAGGTCATGAGCATGTGACCATGGGACAGGCCTCTTTGGGACTTCGGTCCTGAGGCGTTTCACCATGCACATAGCCTCAGTGGGCATCAACAAATTATGTTTTTGCCTCTCCCTGGCTTTGAGTGGGCTGCTGCTTCTCCTACCCTGTCTGCGACCCTCTCCTCGCCCGCTGGTGCTACCCCTGCCCAAAGCTCAGTTCAGACCTCCAACAAATAGCACCCACAGAAACCTCAATGTTACTCCAGCAGAGGTCCCATTGAAAAGAAAAGGCATAGATGCGCCTTCAACTGGTCACGTCAAGCACGAACCTCTTAATATAGAGGATATTTTCATTGCTGTCAAGACAACTAGAAAGTACCATCGGTCCAGACTGGAACTGTTAATCCAGACTTGGGTTTCCCAGGCCAAACGACAGGTGAGCACAGATCAGAGGAAAAGTACAGTATGAATTTAAAGAAACAGTAAATGTCTTTCATTTGTAATGTTACTGTAATGTTCTGACCTGATCTGAATGGTTGGCAATATTTATGGTACCCTTATTAACTCTTATAAGTGTTTGTATTTTGTGTTTTTCCCAAATAATGCTAATCAAATTTTATTCATTTCAGACATACATCTTCACTGATGGCGAGGACAAAGATTTACAATTGAGAACAGGTAGCTAGTGAACAATATATGATGGCATTTTTAGTAAGGAAGATATGAGAAGTTGCCTGTCGTTTCTGATACAATTTTTATTCATCATGCACTTTTCTTTGTGACAGGAACTAATCTGATCAACACTAACTGCTCTGCAGCTCACACAAGACAGGCTCTTTGCTGCAAAATGTCAGTGGAGTACGATAAGTTCATCGAGTCACAGAAAAAGTGAGTAGAAAGTGCCATCACTAGGCCTGAATGGTTCATTATAAAACTTTTCTGTTTTTTTGCAGGTGGTTCTGCCACATGGATGATGACAACTATGTACTTCTGCCAAGCCTGCTGCAGCTGCTCTCCTCATATCACCACAGTCAAGATGTGTACCTAGGTCGGCCCAGCCTAGACCATCCCATTGAGGCTTCAGAGAAAGTTAAAAGTAACGGCTTGGTCAGTCAACTCACGTATTTTTTGCACAATCATGTTTGACAATTTTTTAATTTGTGGAGCTGCCTTATCTTGAGACATTTAAATGTGCACTGTAAAGTCTCTAATAATCTTGTATTTACGCAAATCCTCAAATAACATTATTAATAATGCATTGGATTTATATAGTGCTTTTCATGACATCCAAAAAGGTTTCACATTATACATTATTCATTCAATCCACATTCGATGGTGGTAAGCCACTACTGCAGCCACAGCTGCCTTGGGGCAAACTGACAGAAGCGAGGCTGCCATTTTGCGCCATCCACCCCTCTGACCACCACCAACCACTCACTCACATATCAGATCCATACTAAGCACTGTGGGTAAAGTGTCTTACCTGAGGACACAACATTTGGGTTTCTCCTCTGTTCTCTCCTCCAAGTACTGCCCGCCCAACATGCTTAGCTTCTGAGATCTGGATCAGGATCAGGCTTTGGCATTTTGGGATAGCCACAAATATAGGTGCTTTAAATACTTAATCCACAGATCTTATGACTTGCTCTGGTGGTGTACTCGAGAAAAGTTACACTTTTCATCTACTATCCCACTTCCGTCATTGAGTAAAATTATACAGCGTTTTGCACAACCATGAGAAATGAGTTATTTATTCAAAGCTATGCTATGTCTCTGCAGATGTCTGTGCAGTTCTGGTTTGCCACAGGGGGAGCAGGCTTCTGCATCAGTCGTGGTCTGGCTCTGAAGATGAGCCCATGGGCCAGGTGAGTGCTCCCTGTAGCAGATTAGTCTAAATGACACTTCTCATCTAACATCTTTGACAAGGCTTCACAATAAAGAACCGTATTTAAGGTTTTGATACATAATTCATTTTCAGTTCTTCCATAAAGTGACAAATAGAGCAAGAATATGGTCCATTTTGACATCTTTGTCTTTTCAGCTTGGGGAACTTCATCAGCACCGCAGAGAAGATCCGTCTTCCGGATGACTGCACAATTGGCTACATCATTGAGGCTTTGCTAGAGGTGAAGCTGACCCACACTCTGCTGTTTCACTCACACCTGGAGAACCTGCGGAAGCTGCCTCCAGAAACGGTTGTGGATCAGGTATATTTTATTAAAATTACAACATTTTATGTAACTGAACCAGTGTCTCAGTACAAAACGTTATTTTTCTAATTATTTTTTCTGATCACTGGTCTGTTTAGTAAAAGTTACTTTCTAATCCCTTTCTAATGTTGCCAAAATGCTATGCACAGGAGTTATCTGGCTTGGCTTAACTTCTATGCAACCCGCAAGATAAAATCAGATATTACTTAAAAAAGATCAGATATTACCGAGTATGAATTGTGCTATACAAATAAATTTGCCTTGCCTACTACATTTGTACTGTAATTGTTTGAAACATTTTGTCTATTTGTGAAAAGGTGACTCTCAGCTATGGAGGTTTTAAGAACAGAAGAAATGTGGTCAGTGTTGGTGGAAGGTTTTCACTTGCCGAGGACCCAACGCGGTAAAATTTCTTAAAATGTACAAGTTTCATTGAGTGTTATGCTGAAACCTCTGTTGCGTTATTTTTTCAGATTTAAGACCGTTCACTGTCTGCTGTACCCAGATACAGACTGGTGTCCAAAGGTCCAACCGAATCTGGTCACTAATGCCTCTTTACTTTAAGGATTCCCACTTGCTTCTACATGCAAACATCCTCAAAACCAAAGAAAGGTGTGTGAATAGTGAGGCAGGATCCAGGGGACTGACTGTATCAACATTAAAATCATAGACATGTCAATCAACTGTAGGACTCTCCTATAAGTGCAATAAGGTGTTATGTAGGCTTAAGTGAGGTGTCATCTGACTGGTGGCGAGAAGGATTTGCCATAAACACTACTTATGTGTCATGCCTCGTTCTTTGAGGTTACATTTGTCTTTAATGCTCATCTATTGATATGACGTTGACTACCCATGTTTGCACTGTTGTGTGCTGTAAGCAGAAATCTACAAAAAGATGGCTCCAAGAGCGGAGAAACAACATACATATCCAAAGTGTTATTATCCTCAGTGTTACAAATGTTAAGATGCTTCAGACATGATCTGATTCACTGCTGGTCAGTGGACTTAATGATTGATATTTTACTTATAATATTGCTGTTTTTTCTTAATAAAGTTTTTAGCTCATTCGAGAATTTAGTGTTGTGTGTGCTTGGGGTATTTATCACATTGTGGGGACTAAAAAAATTCAGATCTAATAACAAGTTTTTAAATCATATGATCATCTAATGATCAAGTTAATGCTAATGTGTCTAAATGTCAAATTGTGAAAATAGAAAATCGGTATTTAATCATTGCTAAGACAAAGTCTTTATCTTTAGTTTTAACATTCATGTTTGTTTGTTTGTTTTTTTGTTCACTAGCACAGCTTTTGGACATTTCTTTTAAACAATGTAGTGAAGCAGGTTTAGCTTGATGTATCAGCCGGTTTCATTTCACTCCTAGTTGCTGGAGTGAAAAGGAGCGGAGGCACGAGGTGGCGCTAGCCTGGCTAAAGGCTCCATCAGCACATCACCTCAACTTAAAAAAGTGTGACGTTTTGGGGTACCTTACAAACTTGATTATAATCAAGTTTATCATGAACACCTCATGCAGATGAGTCTTTTTCATTAAGTTTTACTTTTACAATGACTCTAACTTTAAGGCATAGATTGAAGTAAAATATGCTGCTCAGCTCATGTGTAACAGTGCGTTCTCATGCTGACAAGGCCCACTTTGCCCAGGGTTAAAGATCCGGGGTCAAACAAAGCAAAGTCCACACTGAAGAAGAAGAACGGAGTTTCCAGTTCCTGCAAAGGGCTGTTCTCTCCCCCTACGTCCTGCTTCAAACTAAAGCACCAAAACCAAAACCTACGCTGATCTTGGGCAAATGGAAATCTCGTTCGCGGGAAAACACGCTCTGGTCACGGGAGCGGGAAAAGGTGAGGTTCCTTCAAAAGATTAGCCTGCTGCATTTACATAGTTAGCACATTTCTCCAACTATTGTGAGCTTCTGCTCTGTACAACGCAAACTATCAGTCAGTGTTTTTGATGGGCTGGTGAATGTATACTAATGCCATTTAAAACTAAATCCAATGTTATGTGAAAGTGTCCTCTAAAGATTGATTACCTCGGTGAAGTTGATAGTGTATATTCGACATTTTCACTTCCAAAGTCCGCAGGACGTGATGATTCCAAACATAATGTGTGGGATGCGGTCTGTGACTGGGTTTGCTTGAAGTGTCGGTAAATGTTCTAAGTGGCTCTGTGCACAGAACTTGAGTTGGCATGTTTATGTTCAAAATAGCTACTTTCTGTACATACAAGCATTTCCTGTTCAGTTAATTTTTCTTAACAGAAGTTAACTAGCCTATTTTGAACAAAAATAAGCCCACTGACGTTGCATGCACAGTGCCCTTTGCCTTTTAATTGGGCAAAATTAGACTAATTTATTGGCTGGTGTTGATCGACTCATATTATTGGACATTTTATTCAGACTAAGTTATTAAGTTGTGGCTTTCACTATAAATAACAGTTACATAACACTATATGACAAAATGTCTTTTGTTTTAATAAGAAGGAGAAGCAATTTCAGTTATTACACTGGTATCGGTTGATATCGGGTATCGGTAGATACTTAAAGCCAAAGTATCGGGATCGGTATCGGAGCTGAAAAAGCTGGATCGGTGCATCCCTAGTCTTAATGAATCTTTTTCATATGCTATATAGACTCTTTAATTAATGATGTTGTCATAAATATACACTTATTCTTCAATAGCATGTAGGTTTTGTAAAATATTGATCACAAACCCTCGACGCTATTGAAGAAAAAGTGGATCTGACTAAAATATTAATTAAAAATAATATCGCATATGAAAACAATTTCATTGGCCGTAACTGATGCTTATCATTATTAAGATTTATTTTGATTTGGGATCATTATGCCACAAAACCTCCAAGCTATATTTATGACTGTAAAAATATTAATATTGCATGTGAAAACGATTTCATTGGCCCTACCCAATGCTTATTATTACTACCAAATATTTTAAATTGATTGGGATCAACATTTTACAAAACCTTCATCGTATTGAAAAAAAAAAGTGCACATATGACTAAAATGTTAATATAAACATTACTATTGCATATGAATAAGATTTCATTGGCCAATACCCGATGCTTATCATTATTATGATTTATTTTGAATTGAATTGAGAGGGTGTACCCAATGCTTCCTGTCATAATTACCTCTTTTGTATTGATTTGAGGTCAACAGTTGACACAGCGGAAAAGTTATTTAGGAAACCAAACACACCTTGTTATTAAGGAACCGTCAAACAAATTATGTTCCTTAATAACAACCAGAAGATTTACAGACACTTCAAGCTAATGTCAAATATCCAATATCCAAACAACTTCACAGAGGTACATCGATTTAGGCAGGTGAGTGATCTGAACATTTAGTTCTGCAAAAGGTGTAGTAAATATGATGTTGATTGAAGACGGCGGAAAGAGCATAATTCCACAATAAAAGTGCAGAATCTGGAAGCAGCAGAACTAGCATTATTGTAGTACAAGACTTTTGATAGGGCAGGGTTTGTTTTCAGACCAGAAAGCTAATTTGTTCTCAATAGTTAAAGAACATCTGAACAACAAGCTGATGACACTATGATGATCATTACTGGTGTTTTTTTTTTGGTGGTGGTGGTTGTGACAGGGATTGGCAGAGCTACAGCATGTGCCCTTTACCGCTGTGGGTCAAAGGTCACTGCACTCACACGCACACAGGCTGACCTGGACAGCCTGCTCCTCGAGGTGCGACCTTACACACCTCACCTACCGCTCTACACCATAGTCTACTTCCACTAAAGGGGATTTGGGTGACCACATGCCTCTTTCGGGTTTCTCTGCAGAGGCATTTATTCTCCCTTTTTAATCCCACAAACTCACATATTTAATTTCTGCTAGAAAAAGTGAAAAGTGAGATTTTCTCATAAACCTACCTGCTTCAGAAAGAAATTACTTCTTTATATATATATATATATATATATATATATATATATATATATATATATATATATATATATATATATATATATCAAATACCATCAAAGGTGCAGAAACTTGCTTATACCCTACTTTAAAGGAAAACTATTATGTAAAATCCACATTTCTGAGTTTTTAACCATGTCACAGCAGTTTTGTCTCATCATTTGTTTACCCAAAGTTGTATTTGGATTGATTCAAGCGAGCCCAACTGTCTATATTTATTTAATTGCAATTACTCAAAAAATCTGATTCTAGTAAACATGTAGAGTTTATAATTGTCATGTAGCTACTTTACAACAACTAAAACATAGGAATTAAAGCCTCACACATGAAATCTATACACATTTGATTCCTTAACTAGATCTTTTTTTTCTAAACCAATAGTTCTCAAACTTTTTACTTCAAATACCACCAAAGATAATATTTGGCTCTTTTACCATGTTAAATTTGAGACTAAAAAGGGTTTAAAACAATAGCAAATGCATAAGGCGGTTTCAGATGATGAAAGGACAAGATTCAAACTGCAAATGGCTCCACACTGGTACACATACCACAGTTTGAGAAACACTGTTATAAACAAGATTCTCAATATTCAAGTTTTGCATATCTTTAAGACCATATTGATGCTGTTGTCTAAGATTTTATGTATTGTCATAGCTTATTCCAATTCAGTTGTGCAATACTAGAAATCAAACAGTGTCATTGCAGTCCCATCATTTAAAGTTGTTCAATTTGAATTCACAAATAAATCTTGAGTAATATGAGTCTGAAATGTGTGAGCAGTGTCCTTCCATTGTGCCTCTGTGTGTGGATCTGGCTGATTGGGGAGCTACAGCAGTGGCCCTGGATAATGCTGGACCCTTTGACCTGCTCGTCAACAATGCAGCTTGTGCTAATCTTCAGCCATTTCTAGAAGTCACCCCGGAGAAGTTTGACCAGTACGGACGCATTCATTTTCTAATTCCTTTCATTAGCAAAAAAACAAAACAAAACTTAATTCTGCCTTGTGTTTTGGCAGGTCCTTCAGTGTCAATGTGAAGGCTGTTCTGAATGTGTCTCAGGTACAGATTGAAGAGTATTCTTTCACTTTGTGCACTCATGCTGAGTTTGTGATGCTGTGCGACAGATTGTGGCCCGCTCCATGAAGGCCAGGGGTTCTGGAGGGTCCATTGTGAATGTGTCGAGCCAGGCTTCACAGTGCACTCTCAAGGACCACGCTGTCTACTGTCAGTAACTGTTGCATTTATGCTTGTACATTGCTTTAAGTGAGCCAGGAGTCGTACCGGTACTTCGTTCTTCCACTTCTAAAAATACCCTATTTGACTGTTTGTTCTTCTGTCATTTTAACAGAACAAAAACTACAAATACTAGCACTTCTTTTTGCCCACTTAAAGCACAACTTCAATATCCTTTGTTTTAAATGTACAAATGCACCTAATTGTGTTTACTATTTAATGTTTGCAGGTTCAACTAAAGCAGCCCTGGACATGTTGACAAAGGTCATGGCCCTAGAGCTGGGGCCCTATCAGGTAAAGTTTACATACAATCTTTACTATACAAAAACTTATATATGCTTTTTTTTCTCAGTGTCAGACATAAAATAAATATGAACTTTTTCTGTTTTCAGTCAAAGATAATGAACAAAATTATCTATATTTGCTAAATGCCAGAATAATTGGAAGGTGTTTTTAAAAAACATTTTTAAATAACATTTTTCAAAATCAATCAATTTCATTAGTATTTTTGTTTCCATTGGAGTAATGGCCTTGTCCTGTATCATTTAGCTCATGTCTGTAGAGTGCTCGTTTCACCGGTGATAATGACACATTCTTACCATTTTCAGCCAACATCTTCACAAGGTCTGTAGAATTTTTGAAAGCTACAGTGTGAATGTTACTTGGATCTAAATAAAGTAAAAATAGTATTTTTTTTTTTTTTTTTTTGTGCTCTTCAATGCAGGGAATCTTTACACATGTAGACTTGACAATACTGAGGCACTCAAAAAATTCAGAATCATAAAGCCTTTTTATTACAGTAAAAAAAAAAAGAATAAAATACGCCAATGCGTTTTGGCCCTTCGGCTTTCATCAGAGCAAACATTAGTTTAAATGTTCAAATCTTCACAAGGTCTTTTGCTTTTGTCCTTGTTCTGGACATTTCAGACCAAAATACGTTCATCTCGTCTCCTTCCTGAGCGATACGATGGCTGGATGATGTTTATACTTGTGTATAATTGTCTGAACAGATGAATGTGGCACCTTCAGGCATCTGGAAATTGCATCCAAGGATGAACCAGACTAGTTCAAAACCACAATTCTCTTTCTGAGATCTTGATGGATTTCTTTTGAATTTCCCATGATGTTTCAAAGAAGCAGTGTGTTTCAAATGTAAAATACTAAAATACATTTGCAGGTGTGCTTCTAATGAACTTAAATAAATCTATCAGAATTTAATAATGGGATGACATCTTCTTCTGGGATGTTCAAAATTGCTTAAAGGGACACTGATCTTAGTGTATGTAAGCTTATGACTTTGACAAAAGGGATTAAAAAATTGTCTAAAAATAGATATTTTACTCCTTATTCTGGCATTAAGCAAATACAGATATTTTGTTGGTCTAAAACAAGAAAAGTTTATTTTTATTTTATGTAGCTTTAAGTAGTTTGAGGTTTGTGTTTATATAGTTAATCTTCACTTGAGGTAAAAACACCTGACAAAGGTGTCTCTGTGTCAACCAATCACATTGCACTTTGTACTTCCAGTTAGTTTTTTGTTTATACAGTCATGAGAAACCTGGAAAAGTCAAGGAATATTCTAATTTAAATTCCAGGCCCTGGAAAAGTTTTGGTTTTGAAAAATTGGAAAATATTTTGTGTTGTGCAAATTAAATTGGGGATCATTTGCTCCTTGTCTCGCTTGTGCCAAGATGCAGAAATACATGTTTGCTAAAATCTGCCGGCAACATAAAAAATCTCTTGCAGGATAGTTACTTTTGATCATCATTTGTCACAGTCGTTTGAAGTTAAGCACTTAATTTTCAATGTTAAGCTCTCCCTAAAATTATTGCATTTCAGTCTTAATCAGTTATTAAAAGTGTGTCATTGATTGAATCATATGTATGAATAAATTACAAGGTCATGGAGTTGGCAATTGTTTTGGAGAAGTGAAAAATCATCAAAAAACCCAAAGGTAGTGCTCCAGACTCAGCCCAATCAGTCCTCTAGGCACTGCATAATTTTCCAGCTCATTCTCAGGGCAGAAAATGGACTTGTAAAACTGAATTATCTAGATAGTAGTAATACATTTAGCCAGTACAGAAAAGACCAACATTCTAGCCATGGCTTGACAGATCACTGTTGTGTCATCTTTGTGCTATGTCTAATCTAACCTGCTTACTCTGCACAGATCCGCGTGAACTGTGTGAACCCCACAGTGGTGATGACTGAGATGGGACGGATCGGTTGGAGTGATCCTGAAAAAGCCAGTGCAATGAAGTCTCGAATCCCCCTGGGTCGATTCGCAGGTACCCGTATTGTTAGATTTATTTAGCTATGGAAAAGACAAGCATTGACAAAAGAAACCATGATTGTTTGATGATGTTGTGAAATGTCAAAAATGTCCTATAAGGAAGAAAAACAAGTAATATGATTCCTGTTAAATGCACAATTATTTATAATGGTATAAACAAATACCATTATAAATTATCAGCTGCTCAAGTCTTTTAAAACTTAGTTCATGTATGTTTTTTGTAGAGGTGGAAGATGTGGTCAACAGTATTTTGTTCCTGCTGAGTGACAAGAGCAACATGACCAGTGGAGCGACGCTGCCTGTGGACGGAGGCTTTTTGTGTTGTTGAGATGAGTTTTTCCCCCATTATAATAAAGTAATTTTTCACACGCTTTGATACTTCTTCATACAGACGACCTTGAAAATGATATACTAAGCAACTTGGAAGTTAAAAATTAGAGCTTGTTTTCCAAAGATTACTATAGCTTCATGGCAATTCTCTTATGATTCACTAACCACGGGTAAATGATATACAAGAGAACAAAAGGTGTGTGCAAAAGCAGATTAAACAGCAATAATAAAGACAGACAGCAGATCATGTTGTCCATACATTTAGTATACAAAATTGAAATATGTTACCACACAGACGTTAAGTCATAAAAAATAAGACAAACAATTTGAACAAGTCATCTTACATTACATAAGTACATGGCCAATGCATTTCGTACCACTCCTAAGAGTTACAGCAGCTCAATACCAGACACTTTCCATGCAATAGTAAATCACATTTTTTGCTGTTTTGCAGCTACATTTTAAATTATAGCTAGGCAAGACCACAGATATCAGTTCACCACACTGGTGCTATGCAAGTTTGCAACCCAAAGAAAGTGAGGGCTGAACAGCACCTCGCCACATGGGGGCACTTATTGCAGCCAAAAACACAAATGCATTTGAGAAAAGGCCAGTTGCACAAATTGGCTCCTTTCTCACCTCACCAGGAGACACTAAAAGCCTATGATTTATTGTCATAAGTTCTAAATGCACTGGTACATGTGAATCTAGATAGATAATGTATTATTTCTAAGCTGTACAAAAGGAAACCTGTTTCTTGGTGACCAAAGTGTGACAATGTAAATCCACAGAGTATATGGCTCTTGTGCACTGGTATTTGGTTATGGCACACTCTCCAGACATACTCAAAGAGAATGTTAAGCCTAAACTGAACACTATTTGCACAAAAGATGCAAGAATTAATGAAATATATCTATTTGATTCATAATGTATTGTAAGGCCAGAGCCTTTTACTAAGTCTGTAGAGTGCACTAATTTTAAATAACCACTCCTAATTTTGCTGCACGTGTTTTCCAATCCTCAACCTGTAGCTACAAAAGTATTATTAAGTACACTACTCAAATTACAACAAACTAATATTGTAAGCATTTTGTGTTGAACACACCTTTAAGTTCAAGCGTAGATTCTACTTTTGTAATGCGAGGGCAGTCACACAGCCATAAAGGGGTGGGGTAATTCAATGTGGGAGAGAACAAAAACTAAAAAAAAAAACACCAAAAAAATCTGCTATTAAGTGTGTCAAAAAAAAAAAAAATACAAAGATTTTACTGCATTCTTCCCTTTAGGCCCCAACATGGGTCATGAGTTAAGTGGTTTGCCTGAACTTTTTGGATAAGTCCAAATTGAAATAGAAGCTGGAAAAGGAGAGGATGAAGATGTGTATTACAAAAATTTAATACAGTGCACACTACACATGTGGAAAGTACTTATAAACATGGCACAGAATCTAATCTTTCTATCATATTAAATATTAGCAACTCTCTAAGTACCAAATCTCCACTATCCCTTGTGGTACACTGCAAACAATATTTATTTGACACATACAGCACTGTAAGCTCTCACCTATAGTTCAGACTCAAGGCCACGATAAAACAAGGCTTGGTATGACTGAC
Organism: Mugilogobius chulae; assembly: GCA_038363315.1. NCBI lineage: Eukaryota > Metazoa > Chordata > Actinopteri > Gobiiformes > Gobiidae > Mugilogobius > Mugilogobius chulae. Next base: position 30,718,323 of record CM076401.1, on the reverse strand, counting down.
CGCAAAGGCCGTCTGAAATACTCATGGTCATTTGCTAATACTTCTTTCCCAGCAGGAGAGAGTGAATGCAGAGATAGAAGCCCCGTGTCCTGTGGTACAGTCTCTCCATTATACCTTCACAGTATCAACAGCCTCAGTGCAACTGATAGCCTCAACTGCTTGCTTCAATCAAGTCAAAAGATTACTGTCAGAGATGCAAGTGTGAAATTGGAATATGAAACAACCTAATTGAAGTCAGGTATGTGTTACATTGAACAAAAAACAGAAGCAGTAACCTGAACGAGCAGATACAAAATCACTTATAAATCTCCAGCCTGTGACCTAACAGGCCTAAAACACAAACTGCCCTGCTTTGGATGGATGTGATCATTTCTGCTACTGTCAGACTGAAATGGTACTGCTTGAGATGAACCACACTGATGAGTGCAGAGAAGACAAAGCTCGTAGAGGCAAAAGCGCACACCTTGGAGTGTTCATGCCAGTGTATACAACATGCTTTGTGACCCCACTGTGTCCCACACACTGGTTCAGAGCTGCGTGTTAGATAAAAACCTTGTAGCCCTCATGCCACACTCAAGTTCTACAGTACCTAGCATGTGGACAGTCTTTCACACAGACTTTATGGACATATTCATATTGCCATGGTAAAAAATTGGACTCAATAATTATGGTCTTGTAGCTAATATCACTTGAAAAAACACTGATATAAAGAAAGCAGTCTGAGCAGTGCACTCTCACTCACTTTTCCATTTCTCAGAGTGCCAGCAGTGGCATCCAGGTAATGTGATCGAAGTCTAAAAAAGAGTGCACCTTTTCCCCCTCTTCTTGACTGGTGGAGGGCAGAGCACGGCCCGAATGGCCTCGTCAAACACGGTCTTCAGGCCTCGCTGGGTCAGGGCAGAGCACTCAAGGTACTTCACTGCTCCTAAAAACACAAAAAAGCCACTCAGCAACAGATTGATCAGTCAGTTAGGGGCTGGGACTGCAGAAAAGTACCTATCTCACGGGCCATCGCCAGGCCCTGGGGATAGGTAATAGGGGAGAGCTTCTTGTCCCGCAAACGCTCAATGGTGTCCTTGTCGTCTCTCAGGTCCAGCTTGGTGCCCACCAGAATGATTGGGGTGTTGGGACAGTGGTGACGCACTTCGGGGTACCACTGGCGCCACATACATGATTCCACAAACAAACAATGGCATGAGAGAGGATTAGAGTGGTTAAGTTAATTGCAGAGACTGTGAGCTGCCCACTAAATGCCATGTCAAAACAACAAAAATAATCATAACTAAACAAAAAATGCATCTTTTATTGCGTACACTCCCTACAGTTTCAAACTGCTTACCATAAAAGCTATTCGGTGTATTTGAATATTTAACATCTGATCTGAATTTCTGATATCTGGTATGCACAATGTAATAAAATATATATTTACCTCATAAAAAAATATATATATGACAAAATAAAGTGAGAAAATATTTTTCTGTCTTGCTTAAAAACTGTTAGGTTACTTGAGTTTTTTTGACAACTTTATGTCCAGACCAAGTGAGTGTCATGTTGTGTCTTTACAAAGGGAGTCTGGCAGTAGACGAAGGTGTTTATTCACATAGGAGCTGTGAGAGCTCTGTTGTGAACCCACTTTAGACCTGAACATCCCTCTGCAAAGACGCAGCCCTGCTCCAGACCTGGCTTTACCACACAAGTAACTCAAAAGTGAGGTGTGCTAAATCCAGGTCTGGACACAAAGCAGAAAGAGCCAGGTGGAGCCAAAGATGTGCCTCCTAGTGGTCAGGCTCGGCATGAAATTACCAGGGGTCAGACTACTGACCTTTGCACGGACGTTCTCAAAGGAGGCCGGGCTGACCAGGGAGAAGCATATCAAGAACACATCCTGGGAGAGAACCAGAGATATGGCTGTTCAGGCTTCCTACTGATGACTCAGAGGAAACGGTGAGATGGAACAAGAATAATACACAATCCCTGACTTTATGATCAGTGTGTCAAATGCAGTACTGTCTTGCTAATGCAAATTTGAAACACCTATGGAGGTCAGCTGAATTTATATGTCCAAAATTGTTTAAACATGTTAAGTCCAGCAATTTGCCATTGTGTGATGCAGTGCAGTATGTGTGGATAATACCGTCTGAGGATAAGACAGAGGTCTGAGCCTGTCATAGTCTTCCTGTCCTGCTGTGTCCCAAAGGCCCAGATTCACGGGTTTCCCATCCACCATAACATTGGCAGAGTAGTTGTCAAAGCTGTGAGCAAAACATAACTGACAATGTAAAACAGCAAATAATTACATTATATTAAACAAAGCAAGCAAGGCCACAATTATTCAAGCTAAAACTATGGTAAACAACAGTATTTGTGGATAACAGACATAACTACATGAACACAGTTAACAATTACACATTTCCAACTCTCAATAAGTAATACAAACAATGCAGTATTTCTATGACTTACACTGTGGGGATGTACTCTCCTGGGAAGGCATTGGTGGTGTAGCTTATGAGCAAACAGGTCTTACCCACAGCTCTGTGGAAAATATAGAGTTAGGATAGACTCTTCACTGTAGTGTCTCTTTCATTATGTGCCACACACTGCCCTACATTTGTGTGGCCTGAGGGACACAGCAGCCCCCTGTACCACCCCCATCTATGGTCTCCACATATAAGCCCACTGAGCACATACTGTGCATACAAGGCCAGACAGACAGACAGACACACAGACTTTCCTCTGAATGTAGATCACAGGTTATAAACATGCCAGTGTCATCACTAAGGCTTCATAGTATAGGTTGAGGGGCATCATTTATTGAAGCCACTAGCCTTCTCTCTATCAGACAAGACAATGTAGCAGTCACGTCACTTGGTTACTAAAGTTGCCAATGACCTAAAGACCAAGTGACTAGGCCTATTTGTCTTTTCATACAAACAAGCAACAACACTAGAGGATCATTGTTAGCTTGACTGAAAGCAAAAATCTGCATTGTCGCGACCACATTCTTAATTAATGTGATTGCTCAGATGGGCGGTCCACACTCCATCACAAGCCAGTGCAGAAAAGCGGAGGAGCAGGGCCTGCTCACATTCCTCAGCACGCATCAGCACATCCGCCAGCCTCCAGTGGCCTGTGTAGGTGCTCCCTCAGCATCCCAGGCCTTTGTAACAAACCGCTGTAAACAACCCATAGCCGACTATATTAGTCTGTGTAGCTTACAAAAACGACAACATATGCTAAATGAATCAGTCTAGAAGCAAGCAAGCCGCGAACCAGCGCCCCAGCCCCCTTTCCTCGTAGCATCCTCCCATCCCTGCGCTCGCCCGCAATCAGACACATCCCTGACCCACACAGAAGACTTGGCTCTCACCCATCGCCCACCACCACGCATTTGATCGCTTGCATTTGTGCAGAGCTGGAGCTTCTCAAGCCGGCACTGAGCGGTCACAGATCCGTCAGTCTCTGCTCTGTCTCGGATGGGAGCTGTGGGTTGTCCGCTCGCGGATGGAGACGCAGTGAAAGGGCTCGCCGACGACCGCGTAGTACCGAGCAACTCCGGAAAATACCGAAGGTTCTTAAAGGGATAGCAGCACACCAGTAGTGCTAGTTCAGGACTAGGTATGAACAAAATTAGATTTACTTGCAATTGGCATTTACATTGACATTGACATGACAAGTATTTCACAAAATAAGCACCTGAAAGACCAATCAACATGATTTTGAATAAATACAGTACAGTACAATTTGATAAACTGCTACATAAAAAAAAGCTTTTTTTTTTTTTTTTTACAGTATGTAGGCACTGTGGATCTTTGAAAACGCTATAAGTTCATCTGATAAAGATTTAATGTATTTCTTGTAGGATAAATGCAGGTGCATGAAGCTGGGCCTTGTCTCAGTTCTTTGTCCATACTTCATTTCCTCTCCTTGTCTCCTCAATTGAATCTTCAGCTGTCAAATGTGCAATATTAAGGCAAGGGAAGGAACCCACGAGGTAGGCTTAATGTCTCTCATTGAAGATTTTGTATTGTTGGTTGAAAAAACAACTAAATCTGTCCCACTGATGACTACAGTGCTCTTCTGCTTTTCTCCCTGCTTTGTCTACTCTATGGCTGGAGCTTCTTCACTCCTTTCCTTTGGGGGGGGGGGGGGGGGGAACAGTTATGATTTGGAAGACTCATTTCAATGAGCACAATGTTTAATAAGCGGTTTGAAAGTCACAAGGGCTTGTTTGGGCTGCTGAAGTTACCAAGTGGAGAACCCTGCACATAGGTGAGAATGGCACTCTGCAGGTAGCTGGCTCTCTGTGCCTCCGCCTCCGTTATTCTCTGGATCTGAACATCTCTCAGCCGCACTTTCTCCAACAACAACGAAATCTCACTGTCTTTGTCCCTAAGCGCCTCCCTGTGGTTGCTGCTCTGCACTGCACACAAAAACATTACATGGAACACATTATGAAAAACAGACCTTTTTGTTAGAGTAATTTCCCCATTAAAATCAAACATCCAATTTCGCTACTGAAAGTCAATGTTTTGATATTTAAAGGAAGTATATGAGTTTGAGACCCCTGATCTAAAGCTTAGATGAACAAACCTTTCATCTCTCTTTCCAGAGCGCCTATCTTCTCTTTGAGTCCAGTTTGAGCTGCCCTCTCAGTCTCCAAACGTCCAATCTGTTCCTGAAGCTCCACTCGCACCTTGTTCACCTCTGCCACTTTCTCCTGCTCTTTCCCGGACAACTCCTGCAAAGCAATGTGTACAGGGTTAAAGCACTAACAGTATTTCTTTCCTATAATAGCACACAGAATATTGTTAGCTGGTACAGAGATTTGGAAGAGCATTACGGTTGCCACCAGAGGCAGTAAACACATTTAACCAACATCAAACACTAACGCAAGAGGAGCGAAGTCGTATCATTGATTCTGAAAAATTTACATTACATGATCATTAAAAATACTGCTTTATTCAACATCAGTAGGGGATGCGGAGACTTGTGGTATTTTTCTCCACTAAGGCTTGCTCTGCGTCCACTGTGTAGAGAACATCCTTTTGATGATGACCAGACTGGCCTGACAGTGTTCTTGGCAGATTGGCAGGTGCATCACTAGATGTTGACACAATAAACTACCTGTTTCTAATCTATTAGAAACAAGTACCTTTTCTTTATGTCTGTAATGCATGCATATGTAATACTATTACCGATTTAGAGAAAAGTCATATTTTTCCTACATCATACAGTTACACATCTAAAGTGGCAGTGAGATATTTCTAAAGTGTAAATAGATATTTCTCAGTGGAGTATAGACCTGCTGTAGGTCCTCAATCCTCCTTCTCTGAGTGTCCACCTCCAAGCTGTGCTGGCTACTTCGAGCCTGTAGCTCTGAGATGAGATCCTTCTGTTGGGACGAGTGCAGCTGAGCCTCCTGCAGGGAACAGCGAAGGGAGGATAGCTTCTCCTTTAATGAGGACACCTGCTCCCTCTGCACATACACAGCATTCAGTCAAGACCTCTATGAAGCATAGTCAAGTCTGTAATGAGGAAGAACAAACCTCCTCCAGTCGAAGCTGTGCCCTCACACGGCCCAGTTCTTCCTGCGCCTGGGCACGTTCATTCGCACACAGAGCTTTGGCCTGGCTCACCTCCTGAGAGACAAAAGCTGAAAGGTCACAAACAAACGGACCTGCTTCCCCACACACAACATTTGTTACTTATTTATGATCTCTGATCATCATTTTAATGAAAGCTTGAGAAATCTTGAATTGTCCTGCATTTGAGGCTTCAGTGCTCAAAACATTTTTGAATTTAACTTCCCTTGATCTCTGCTCTTCACTTACTTGCCATTACTGTATTTTTAAAAATGTAGATTTTACACTCAAAACACATTTTTCTGAACAATATAAAGGTTTACAAAAAACATACATTGAGGATCTGCTAAATTATATTTTTTTTTTATATTTACATTAAATTAAGTTTAACAAACCTCTTCCAGTTGGATTCTCTGAGCCTCAAGTTTAAAAATACGCTCTTGTAATGCTCTCTCACTCTCCTCAAAATGGTGATTCACATTCTCCACCTGTTCATCACACACATAAGTCATTTATGATGTGAATGTTTCAACTCTCTCTGCAAAGTGGGGCTGAGCAGACCTCCTTATGATGCAGGCTGTTCTGGTTCTCTAATGCCTGTTTAGAATACATCTTCTCCTTCTCCAGTCGCTCTGTGAAAAAAGCATCTGATTATTAAATACTACTCATTGTGTTCTGTCAAATTCAAACTTGGATGATCGAACCAGGCAGGTTTTACCTTCTGCTTGGGACAGCCGAATCCTGAGCTCAGCCGTATTATTGGTAAGTTGTTGTTTGAGCTCAAAAATGTGCTGCTGCTGAGACCTGCACTTAAGTTCCACTTCCTCCACCTGCCAAACAAACACTGCACTTAAATGGAAGCGCAGGAGCAGAGAGGGTCACGTGTCACAGTGGCTTTACCTTATTTCTGAGCTGGACATTGTTGCTGGTCAGAGTTTGGATTTCTTTGAGAAGCTTACTCTCTTTGAGAACACTGTCCTGTTTACAATTTTCAAAAACAGCATATAAAAATATTATTTATATTAATTTCTGCTATGTATTAAATGTAGAAAGGTGAATGCCTGTACGTCTAAATCTTTCTTCTTCTCTCGGTTGTGTTTTTCCCATATTTGCTCCTTTTCACTCTTTGTCTGGGAGAGCAGAGCAGCCAGGTTAGTGTTCTTCTGCTCAGACAGAGCCAGTGCAGCCTCAGTCATTTGTAACCTGCAAAGACCACAGCACCACGATTTACATTGTTACTCACAACTGCAGATCAGTGTAAAAAAAAAAAAAAAAAAAAAAATCATCTGCTTTTTTGGCCTAATTGTCTTTAATTCAGTGAACCCTGATGTAGCTTCAGACTCATTGTCTCATTGTCTTCAAAAGACAATGAGTTGTGAGTTTTGGATCATTTGATTATTACTTGGCTGTAAGTGAAGTGACAGCAGATGTTCTCTCATTCAGGGATTCCTGGAGTTGGGCAAGCTGCACTGATGTGCATCTATGGAAGATACAGTATGTTTATTAATTAATGTTAATATTTCAATTTTTGATAAAGACATTTATAACTAGCATACAGACAGTTAATAGTCTACATGATGTGTTGAAATGTAACCTGTTTGAGCGTCCCATTTCATCTCTCTGACGGTCTATGGTCTCCATTAGGCTCAAATACTAGCAAAGTACATCACAAACAAAATAATTCTAATCATAATCGATGAATATTGACATTCAGGCCTAGCACAAAGACTCAGTCACCTGTCGTCCCTTCTCCTCCTTCAGGATTTGTATCTCTTTACTGAGCACCTGTGTTCTGCTGCGGTTCTCCCTCATCGCACTCTGCTGCTCACTGTTATGTGCTGTGCTCTTCTCTGAAACAGGTAAAACAAACAGCAATCATTTACATCAGTCTGGCTGCAACGATCAGCCCCAGCACATTTTTATCATGATTACTTATTAAAAATATTATTATTATTTTTATTATTATTTAATATTAATATTTAGTTCATTCAAGGAGAGAGATTTCACCTAAGACTCGCACTATGTCACTCGGGATATTGTTTCCTGCCATCTCCAGCTGAATAAGGGACTTGTTCTTCTGCAGAGCCTCCAGTATAGAACGCCCTCCCAAGAGACCAATGTTGTTCCACCTGAGATCTGCAGATAGTTATACATTTTACTGTGGCAAACAGGTGTATGCAAGAAACATAGTAGGAAAACTGAATCAAACACAATGTCCAATGCTGTAGAACAAGTTAGGTGGTGTTACCTAACATTTCCAGACTACTGTTGCGTCTGAGGGCTTGAGACAGCTCTGACGCTCCTTGGGGGTTGATTTGATTATTTCGAAGATCCAGCTGTTTCAGACTAGAGTTTGAAGCAAGACCTTCACAAAAAAGAGAAAATGCATCGCCCCATAGGCCAAGTGCATTCCATTCCAATATCAACCTGAACATGCATGTAAGTGTGAATAAAAAGTTAAATACTACACATGGGTCAGTGAGCAGTAAGACATTATAATAATAAGCTTCACCTGCTCAGTGAATTATTTTGTGCTAGCAACCTTCCCAGGACTTCAGCTCCAGTGGCTCTGAGGTTATTACCCTGTAAAAGATCTCATGTGTTTTTTCAAACAAAAAACACAAACATTTTGGTTGGAATATCACTGAATAAGTGGGTTATTACCTTCAGATCAAGGACTTTCAGAGAAGTGCTCCCAATGAGTCCAGTTAAGAGTGCAGTGGCCCCTGTAGGTAACACACACAAAACTATCCATCAAAACACATCTGATTTGTTAGCAGACTTCAAGAGGGTACACATACTGTATGTAGATCTTCTCTTAATAAATAACAGAGTATTAGGAAGTTGGATTCTTTCAATAAATGGACAAAAGCCAGTTTTTCCAATTATAACATTGTAGTTATTTATTAAGGAAAGCCCCTTGACATGTTTCATCTCTTTTTCGAGGGGGTCCTAAGAAGGCAGAGCGGCCCACCCTGCTAACACCACCCACAACCCTGCCTATCACAGTATTTCTTTCATTGAGAAGTCTCATGTTATAAATGTCCTGAAATATCCTTACTAGACATTTCATAGCAGTTTAACTGCTTTAAATGGCATTAAAAGTAATCAATTACAACAAATCAGTATAAACCTGTGATACATAGGTCTATCATCAGCACACACAGCCAAACCTGCGCTGCTAAACCAATAAACCGAAAAAGTGATCTCGCCTGACTATTCTTTTATTAAGTGTTTGTATTACAACAAAAAGTGCATTTAAACAATATTCACTTTAGTTGCCCTTCATCTGTATTAAATATTATTGACCAATAGAATGTTGTGCTGTCATGTGAATAAAACCTTTATGCTGCGTTCACACTGGACAGCGTAGGTTGAGATAGTGACATCTCACGTAAATAGAATGTTCAGTTGGCCTAATGTTAAATCAATAGAGATTTATAAATACTAAATACTTAAGTGTTCATTAAAACCTATTCTGACCGACACTACAGAAAGCTAAATATAATTACCAGTGGTGGTTCATTAGTTTATCCGGTTGTTCTACAACACTTGTTTACTTTTTACAATGTTTGGCTTTTGTATTTCTATAGAAATTTAGCAAACTTTCTGTAAGCTTGACAGATCTCTTTTTTTTGTTTTGTTTCGTGACGTTGTTTTCCGAGCGCTACAACTGACTTCAAAGATTTTAAATTTGGGGTTCTGCAGTTACAGCTATTACATATATGTAACTGGCTATTACAAATCATGTTGTTAAGTAGACAGAGGAGCCTATCGGACCTTCCTCGCTGAGCATGCAGTTGCTCAGAAGCAGCTCTGTGATCACATGGTTCTTATGGAGAGTCCTGGACAGCATGGAGCAGGTTTCTGAGGACAGACTGAGTCCACTCAGGTCCAACCGTGGTCCCCTCTGCAGCTGGGACAAAACAGGCTCTTGGGGGTCCAAATTACTCTCACGGCACAGGTTCAGGTATGTGCTCCTCAGATCCATCCTACATACACAAGCTGCAGGATACAAACAGAGGCTATGCTTAACTTCACTTTCTCAATTAAAAACCAAAACCAAACGTAATCTAATGAATTGACACATTTGGTTAATCATGACTGATATGATTAACACACGTCAATAATTTGATCAAACATTAACGTTAGCTAGTTAAGTGAACGTTTATGTCACTGTAAGTTCAGCCCAGTGGTTCAGCCTCTGTGATTGTGGTTTAATTTCTTTGATAAAATATATAACACAATAAACACAATCTGACTGAAACAAACGTAAAACACGATAGCATTGTGTAAACCCCCACATGTCTTTCTTTTTCCCCTGCCAAATGTGAAAATTGAAAATACTAACTAGAACAAACCTGAAGGATCAACAACAGAACTACTGCGGAAGTAAACACAAAGTAACGCAAGGCATTATGGTTACTGGAGTCCATTACCCACAAACTCAAATGATCGCCGCCAACTGGTCAGGAGGGTGATGTGAAATGATCCCACAAAGGAATTTTACATAGAAAAAAGGCTAAATAAATGAAATACTTAATAGTATGTCACATAAAGAGTCATCAACATCAAGTAAATAAGAAAGTCACAGTCGCTAAATCATTAAAATATAACACCGCGTTAAGACGCTAGGTGGAGCCTGTGTACACTGCTAACCCTAACCCTCACCCAAAACGAAGAAGAGGAAGCATGGCTGGAAATTTAAGTAACAGCGCTGGTCCCATCAGCTCTTTAACCAGACTGCAGGCTCTAAATGGAGTTTTCTCCGTGTTTAAAAAGGAAGGACCTACCTCCGCCGATGTGCTAAACGCACTCAAAGAGGCCTTACTGAGAGGTACAAGCACGTGTGCCATTTCTGTTGCTCCGTAACTACTGTACTTACTGTGGCTGTTTGGCAGAGGCGGGAGTCAACAATCCCAATCCGAGAAAACGGAAAAGGCAGTGTATGAAGATGGGCCACGGCGGGACCCTGGACAGCGCTGCCAGTGGGGTGTTAGGTGTGTGGCTTCATATACTGTATCATGGCTGCACTCGATTTTAGCTTTCAAGTGTATTAGTCTTGCTATTTTTACAGGTATCACACTTTTTCTCTTAAGTTCTCTATTGTCTGGTTGAAACTTTTTCTTAATTTCATTACCCTTAAAGTGACAACTAGTGTTTTGTTGTCTGCAGGGGGGGCATTGTAACCTCAAGAATAATGTGGAACTGTGGAAGCTTTCCCTGGTTCAGGAAGTGCAGTGCCCCACTATAAACTCCCATAGGGATAAAAAAATAATAATAATTTAAATAATATGTGACAGAATAGCCAGCTGTGTGCTAATTTTTTTTCAGTCTAAAAAGCACATTCGGCAAAACGTCTTAAAATGTATAAAAAGGGTTAGGTGCAGAAACCTAAAAAAAAAAAGATATTTTTTGGTCATGATGACACATCACAGCTGATTAGCACTCAGGACGTACCAATGAGTACTGAAAGTCCATACTTTAGAACCAGGAAGTGGCGCTGTTCAACAGTGGAAGATCGGAAGTGAATTTCCCCACTGTAAAGTCCCATAGAGATTTCAAATAGTTCAGATAATAAGAGTTTAAAGACATATCATGAGCTGTGTTTTATTCATTATTAATAGCACCTTGACTTTTATTCTAAATATTTTATGTTTTAATTTTATTGTAATTTTTAGCCTTGAAAAGCACTTTGAACTATTTGTTGTATGAAAGATGCCACTAAAAATATTAATAACAATATGAATAAAAAAATTATAATTATTATTATGTGCAAACTCACATCCATAGCGCGGTTGTTTTTGGTTAAAAAGCACATCTAGAATTTGTCAAAGCGTCTGAAATAAAAAACAAATAAACAAAAATGTAGGTCTTACGCTCATCACTCAACACAGCTGATTTTATTTTTTTCTTAAACCCTATGGGGATATAATATGGGACCCCTACTTCCTGAACCAAGGAGTGGGTGATGACTGTTGAGCTCCATACAGTTTAATTTTGCTTGTTGATAAAATGAGTCGTTCTGTCAATTTTTGTACCTTCTATATCCAAATTTGCCGCGGCACAGAACCTACTTAAAATATGAACAAATCAAACCTTTTATTAAGCCATAATTATTGAATGTCAGAAATATGGCTCTTTGCAATTTTGGAGCTGGTGAATGTCTTGTTTTCTTCTTGGTAACAGGACGCTCCAAAATTGTATTTTTTTTTATTAAATCTATGAATCTGATTTTTCAAAATGAAATGTTTTAAATTTGACTTTAATATTTTCAAGGCACACTTGGCAGTATCTCAAGGCAGTGTTCCCTGGCACACTGGTTGAAAAACACTGTTCTATATCAAAGCTTCTAACCTTGAAATGCAGACTTACACCTATTTAAATTATTGTTTTTCAATGTTCTTTTCAAAAATAAAAGTTTTTTGTTGTTGTTGTTTTCTGCCTTCTGAAACCTACATACTACTGGACTGACCCTAACTCTTTCAACAGTTGTTGGTGTTGGAAATGGAACCAAAATGCTCAGTGCAATGTTGGCGGGGTCTAAGGTGAATTCTTTCACAGTTTGTCTTTATCATACTGAAATATACAGTAGAAACAACTAAACATAGAAATGTTTTATTTGTTAAAACTATTTATTCATTCATTAATTCTTGTCAGAAATATACTGCAGTGGGTGAACTGGGGAAGGCCACCGACACGCTTGATGCTACTGGGACTGTGACCCTGGAGAAATCTTTCGGTGAGTGTATTTTTTTTTTTTTTACGAAGTATGAAAGCTTTAGGCCAACTTCCATTCCACATGACTTTGCCTATCTGCCTTTGGACAGAGCATATCACCAGTGCAGACTTGGAGGAAAAGTTGAAAAGCTTTGTAGGTGACATCTTGCAGGTTCCCCCACTGTGCGTATTACTTTACATTTGTTTATATCATTTTATTATTATGAATTTAGCATTCAAAATTCATATTTCATTTACCAAATCATAATTTATGAAGACGCTTTAATTCGTGCCATGTAACAATAGACCTTTACAAATTCTTTAATGTAAATAAAAAAACATGGCAAATACAACTCTGCTAGAAAAATCACAGTTGGACACTTTCACAATATTATATTCAGTCTCTGTTTGTGAAATATAAAATTATTTTTGAAGACTTGTTTGTTTTGCAGTTACTCAGCGTTGAAGAAGGATGGACAACGTCTATCTGTACTGCTGAAACAGGGTCACAGTGTAGAGGCCAAACCCGCTCGAGCAGTCACTGTCTATAGCATATCCCTACAAGACTTCAGTCCTCCACTGTTTACCCTTGGTCTGAGAACTACTTTGTATTTAATTGTTTTTGTTTTCACTCAATATAATTTAAATGTTTTCTTTTTTCTAAAGTATATTTTTATAACGATCTGTGTTCGTCTCTGTTGAGCAGATATTGAGTGTGGAGGTGGATTTTATGTCAGAAGCTTGGTGGATGACCTTGGAAAAGGTTAGACACACAGTCTTGACTTTATAATACTGATGCCCTAAGCTACATTTAATTTTATGTTGCAGCTTTGTCATCTTGCGCTCATGTGAAATCCCTTACCAGGACCAAGCAGGGACCATTCACATTGGAAGACGTTCTTCATGAGGACCAGTGGACTTTGGCAAATGTTCTAAAAATACTTCAGTCTTGTCCGGGAGCAGATCAGACAATAGAAGCACATTCTAAGGCCAGTTCTGCCACGAACACTCTCTGAAACTGAATCCGTGCGACCACAAATTCAGATTATGCATTTCTCAAGAGCTGAAATAGTTTGAGTGTTGTTTTTTTGATTCTGTACATTTTGAGTTTTACATTAAATCTTTATGACTATTCATTAAGCACTGACACCAATGATATGTTAAAATATTTGATCTCAGATCTTAAAGCATTCTTGCAATTCCTCCTAAAGTGGCTAACTTGTGAGTAAATATTGGTAATCATAAAAAATTCAACAACTTAATTATGGAAGACTGCCTGTAAAAAGCATTAATCCCATATCCTAACTAAAGTTATTATTTTAAAAACGAAACTATTTGACTGTAAATAAACATGCCATTAATCACCAAAAGAATTAGACAGAGACGTAATTTATGTTTATTGTAAAACAAAACTTTCTTCAAAAGTTTCCAGTTCAAAGCTGATACCTCCCCTCTTCATTGTAAATTTCAATTTAAACATTCAATAGATTTATTTAGACTTATTTTCATTGATGTAAAGTTTCTACATGGCAATTTAGAGCCTTATGTTTGACGAGTGAGTGGGGATAGGGGATAGGTGAAAACAGGAATCATCAGCAGCCGGACAATACAAAATTCCCGAAACATGGCCCTAATTTAAGCTAATGATGAGTAAAGATTGCAATAGCATGGTTAAAAACTTATTATACATCTGACAATTACTTGAACTCAATTTTAATTCACCTTTACAAGAAAATGTATTCGTGCAAAGTTTAAAATAGCTACTCGAGAACATATAGGTATCTGGTGACTGGTTCCAGACTCACACAATCCTCGCGGCCTTTTGGGTGCGCAGATTTAACAAGCGTGAGGCCCCGGCCGCAGTCTGGGAGCCAAAGCTCTGCCCTGCAGCCTACTCCGACCAATCAGTCATTTTTGGACACTGGCCTGACGCCAGGGGAAGCTGCAGGATCAATGCGCTGCAATCATTGTCCCAGTATAAATATTAGCCTTTGCTGACTTCTTTGATGACTTCAAGATTGTTTGCTTCAAGGCAGACAATTTATCTAAATTGGAGCCGTTGGAAAGTTAGTAGAGAGTTCGCTTTAACCCTCATTAGAAAATCGAACATCGTAAAACACTGATAGAGACTCTGAAAACATTAATGATCATAAAAAATCTGGCAAAGGCTCGTGGTGTCACTCCCAAACAGAGAAGTGTCCATGTTATTGTTTAACAGATTGAGGAAACCGCTGCAGAGCTCACAGGATGTGAGTCTGCCTCCGGCCTTTAAATTCATGTGCAACACGCTTCTATGACCAATCAATACATCATTAAGATTGTTCACTTCCGCTCATGCACTCATTTGTGCGTGTCGTATTAGTTGTATATTTTATAGGCCTGACTTATTAACATAGGCTTTTGTATTGACTATGAGAAAAGTTCAGCTTGCTTTGTCATAGATTCAACTGTAAGCCTAGGCTACTAAATACCATCTGTGTCCCTTGTTAACTACACAAAGATAAAATGATCTGCTGACAAACTTTGGGCCTATCGCTAATGAAAACACGCACTGTGCGGGTCGACAGATGTGTCCGTTACCAGCCATTGATGATGGGCCATGGGCACGATTCTTGTGAACTGTACTTATCTTGGTTGTAGGACCGCACGCGCTGGAGAGAGCCAATGAGGAGCCAGCTCGGACACCTGCAGGAAGTGGGCCGCGCGCTTATCACTTTTCCCCTTTGCCGCAGACGCATAACGGTCCAGTGTGGGAGGTAACGCTGCACTGCTCGGCCTTCATAGTTCAAAGCTCCTCACAAACATTTCCTCGGGCAAGCCCAGTTTAATATCTTGGAGGGATTGCAGAAGGCCCAGGAATTGCACATTTGCAGAGAAACTTTCACTGCTTTACGCACAGCACCCGGACGTCTTGGGGTGCATCACGAGACTCCACAACTTAAGGACATGTCAGGGCCAATGTACGTAGCCGTGACCACGCAGCCACCAACTCAGCGGACACCGTTCTCCATTGAGGACATCCTGAGCCGGACCGGGCCAGGAGCTTCTGTGCCCCGTGCGTCCCCGCCGCCTTGTCTCGCACCGCTCACCCACGTCCCCGCTGTCCCTTCTGCACACTCATCTTTCACTAGTTTCGTGTCTCCGTACCGTACGCACATCTACGAACCCACGCCTTTGCACCCAATATTCACGTCGCCCTATCCGCCAGGGCCGTACCCCGGGTCACTGTATCCACTGCAGCCGCAAGCACGCGCCGTGGGCGAGTACGCACTACTCCGTCACGAGCCTTTGGGTGAGTTTGAGTCTTCAGGACTACACTTGACAGATTTATGCAACCATGTGCTAACTGTGGGTATGAATAATGTGTCATGCTGCTTATTTTAAGTTTAAAAGGCTTAAAGGGTTACTTTAAATTAAAACACATCACATTTAGCATACACATCTATCTATCTATCTACTATCTATCTATCTATCTATCTATCTATCTATCTATCTATCTATCTATCTATCTATCTATATCTATCTATCTATGGATCTATGGATCTATCTATCTATCGCATGATTATTTCTCTCTAAACCCTGCACGTACGGTTAGCCTGATCCAGAGACCTTCACCTTCAGTGAGAGCTGTCTCATGTTCAGTTTAACTTTAATTTGCCTTAGGGATACTTTTAGCATTTGAACAAATGGGTGACATTCTCCAAAGTAAATAAAAGCATAGCCTAATTAGGCCCATAATTATAGGCCAATCAACTCTGCTCCACTGATTTTGTGTCAAATAGTTGCATAGTTATTTGTAGTAGCAAATTAAGTACACGCGCATTTGGTGAAGACCCTGACTCTTCTTCCTGAATTCTATTGTTTGGAACTTCACAGGAGCCGGGTGTAACACGCGCGTTGTGCGCGCCACAATCACACTGCGTTCTCTGTGGGCTCAGATGGAGGCCTCGGGTCGCGGGCCTGAGCCGCTGCGGTGCTGTTTCCGCTGATAGTGTGATGGAGGAGTGGGGCCAGGACTTCCTCGGGGCGCGCTGCGCACTGCTGATTATTTCTCCACATCCTCAATAGAAACCATAGAGGAAACACTCGGCGCTGATATGTTCACTATTGTTGCACTTCCTGCAGGCAGCTGCTTTCAGTCTCAAAGAGCGCTTAGGCCTATACTCAAAACCAAGAGTAACCAAGTCATCAGAATAGGCCTTTTTTTGGAACAGAGGCTTTGTAACTTAGCGTAGATATTTAGGCTATTTCTACAGTTTTAGATTTGCAAAAATCGTGACTACGCGCTTTCTAGTCCAAGCCTTAACCCACAAGCGCGTCCATTTAGTGATTCTGCAAAGCCACTCAATCACAGTGTTTATTAAAAATGACCTATAGACAAATATAAAATAAAACACTATAAGAGTGTTTTGTAATTATCGTAAAATTATGTGTCTGAAAAGACACATAATAGACATTTGGACTATTCATATATCCATTTGTGTTTCAGTGTTTTTTCTATTGTCTATAAATGTGCTTAAGGCATCGGTCAGTGTACTGAGATTTTCTTTTCTGATGCAGGTAAACCTCTGCTATGGGGCCCCTTCCTGCCACGGCCTCTGCACAAAAGGAAAGGGGGCCAGGTGCGCTTCTCCAATGAGCAGACGCTAGAACTAGAGAAGAAGTTTGACTCACAGAAGTACCTCTCTCCTCCAGAGCGGAAGAGACTTGCCAAGAATCTGCAGCTGACTGAGCGCCAGGTACGCTCCCTGCCCGAAATACTCAAAGGAATCACAAAATACGGTTGCATAGTAACCACAAAGCTGCAGAATAGAACAAAGAACCCCATGAGAAAGTGTGTACAAAAGCATAAAATGTTTCAATTTTTTTAGGTGAAAACCTGGTTCCAAAACCGAAGGGCCAAGTGGCGCCGACTCAAACAGGTGAGATATTTCTGTTGGAGCAAGGAACCTATTTTTGAGCCTCCCAAAAACTTGCTTTTGTTCACTAGGAGACCCCTCAGGGAGCCAAGTGCGAGACCAGTTCCACCAAAAGTCCCTCATCAGGCCAACCATGCAGTCCTCCATCACCTCAGCCTTCACAGCACCAACTGGACTCAGAGCTGTCAGAGACAGATCAAGAGCTGGACATCGGAGACTCCAACCATTCCATGAGGATCCCAGACTCTCCCCTTTGAGGATTGGTGCTTTTGAGGACTATGCTACTGAAGGCAACCTGGTTCGTCACAGTATGCTCTGAGTTCCACAGTGTCCTCTCCTTTGAAACTGTCGAATTCTCAGTGCCTCTGATTTGAACACTCTAATGATAAATGCACACACTACAGGGCTCAAGCTGTTCACCAAGCAAACTCTTCATTCTGAGAAATGCCAACTGATTCTCTATACGGATCACTTGGTAAAGGTGGCTCATGGACACTAATGGTAATAATAATATGAACTCAAAAATGTTGTTTAAATGCTTGTCTGTGGTTATTCGGTGTCATATACTATTTGAGGATCTGACATGAACTAACATTGACAGACCTCGACCGACCTCTGCACAGTGACTACAAAAGCAGCACTATTTTAAATAACTTTAGATGACCGAACTCGTACATTTTTATAACACAATTTCATAATTTGTTCATGTTTGTTTACATTAAATGTGTAATTAAAAATAATTTTATGTTTGTTAATTGTCATAAGTACTCCACTATTATTCATACATACCCTTCAGTGTAAGTTTATTCATTCATTCATCATTCATTTTCTACCGCTTAATCCCGTTAGGGGTCACGGGTGACTGGAGCCTATCCCAGTGACTTTGGGCCTTAGGCGGGGGAAACACCCTGGACAGTGGCCAAGTTCATTCTCTCATTCACTCACTAAGGGAAATTTACAGTGATGCCCAATTAACCTAAACATGCATGTTTTTGGAGGTGGGAGGAAACCGGAGTACCCGGAGAAAACCCACGGTGACACGGGAGAACATGCAAACTCCACCCAGAGAGATTGTGAGATGTTAGTATGGTCCGACCCGGGAGTCGAACCCACGACCTCCTTATTGGGAAGCCAGAGCTCTAACCACTTGGCTACCGTGCACCCCTGTAAGTTTATGTGAATCAATATAAGTATTTTCTGAGGTTTTCATCTTTGAGCAAGAGAAATCAAGCAGACTCCTCTGTTACCACGACGACTCCCTACAGTAATAGAGAAACAGTGCACCTGTCCTGATAGTTATCATAGTTTTATATATTTATTTTTCATTATAAATCAATATGAGTCAAAAAGACAATGCCAAGCAAAGCATTTTTTATCAAGTTTACATTTATAATTAAAGACTATGGTAGCTTTTTTAAGATTTCTTTTGTTTGTAACTTTAGGTATATTTGTTTGCATAAGTAACTGCTACTACATGTTGCAGTTCAACACTCTCACTAACATTTATTATTACATTTTAGGGATTACGTGTCAATAATTAACGAGTGTTGAGGTTCAAATGTTATGAAGGGTTCTGCTTGTGTGAGTGGAGCCACAGATCAGAAGGACATTAAAACTTCAAATACCTTATCGATGGGCTGTTGTGCAAATAGAGGGGGAGTTTTCGGTAAGTAGATGAGGTTAATGATTGTGAGAAACCTCAGCACAGTGATCACTATGCAACCAATCAGGACAGCTACTCATGACAGGACCATCTGAGTCTTCTGTTTTTGTACAGTATAAGCAAGACACCTTCAAAAGAGCGACCCCACACACTTGCCCAAAGACTGAAGCTGTCCGAAGAGTGTCAGCACTCCACACACATACTCGCACATATACCCACACGGACGATTCCAAAACTAACAGCAGCTCATCGATCGATCCTCTATTGTGTAATGCTTCACAGATTGTACAGGGGAAAGTCAACATTGAGACTCATTGAGCACACAGAGCTGGGTGAAAAGTTTGGGACAGTAAACAGGTTCCAAAGGGCCAATCCCACACTGAACACCTCTCCTTGATCTAATGACTTTCTCTTCAGCAGACCGAAATCTGCCTTCAGCAAAGTTCAATCCAAAAAATCATAAAATATGAAGAGGAAGGCCCATCACATTTTAAACCCCATTTAAAGGACTCGTGTCCTACCTCTCTTATGTCTTATTCTTTTTTCTAGCTTAATCCAGAGCTAAATCATTACTTTATCTTTCTCTTGTGATGTGTTTGTGTGTGATTAGTTAATGTGTGCTTATAATTGAACAACTGTGGAATGTGTGGAGTGTTGACCTTGGCCAAATGGAAACCATTATCTGCTTTTCCTCTGAGGCCTGCTTCAGAGACGATCAATTAATGAGACAACCCACCAGTACTGATAATAGTGTCACCAGTCAAGGGGACAGGACTCCATGAGGACATTAAGAGCATAATGCTGCCTAAATGTACTTGGTAGGACTTTTAAAGGAGACCTATTGTGTAAAATGTATTTTCTAAATTTTTAACCTTGTTTTGACAAGGTTCTTCTCTCATCATGATTCATGGATGTTTGAGTAATCTTGTATTGTCCTGCAGCCATTGACTGAGTGCTCGGAAAAGCACCTTGCCAATTTTGAAAAAGAGGGTATTTTCACAGTTTTTTTGGTGTACAAGGTCACTCGGAGGATTTTTTTTATTCATTTTCTACCACTTATTTAACTTTGGGGTTGTGGGTGTTCCTGAAGCCTATCCCAGTGACTTTGGGCCTTAGGCAAGGGACAGTTCTTCACAGGTATAACAAATAGAGACACAGACAAGCAATCATTCACTCTTTCATTCTCTAAAGAA
Organism: Mugilogobius chulae; assembly: GCA_038363315.1. Lineage (NCBI taxonomy): Eukaryota > Metazoa > Chordata > Actinopteri > Gobiiformes > Gobiidae > Mugilogobius > Mugilogobius chulae. The sequence goes on along the minus strand of CM076401.1, from coordinate 30,698,246 downwards.
ATTATATAGTGTTGCCAATACATACATGTTTTTGGAGGTTGAAGGGCGGAGCAGGAGAGAATTAGAATACACAGGGTGCCTACATGAGAGACCATGAGATATTAATCCGATCCAGAATTCAAACCCTTATTGGAAAGCCAGAGCTCTAGACACTCTTCTAAAAAAAAGTTAAAAGCTGGATTGTGAAATTTATACAAAATGAATCGGTCAGGACTTGAAAGCTAACTTTTTTTTTTTTTCTTCAATATCTACATGCAGTTTTTGCCTTATTTTAAGACATCAATGTTTAGAATCCATCAGAAGGATGCAAATGCAAACATGAAGAGACAATCATTTTCAGCAACTAATTAAAGAATTTTGTCAGTGCCACTGTGGTCAAATTCACAAAACATCAAAATGTCTAACTGCTACAATAGGGAAAGAACCTCCAGATGAAATACTCAACCACGTGAACTGGTCTGACAGAACTTTTAGGCACATGATCCATGAGCAGGTCCACAAACAGCAGGATCACTCCAGTGCTGGACTGTGTTAAATGGAGTGTGCTGAAAGATGGCAAACATAAAGTGAGCTCAGAGCAACAGAAAGCCCAATGTCACCCCAAAGAGCTGTAATGATGACAAATGTGTTTTTTCTTAGCTCCCACTCTGCTGCAGGTGCAGAAGACCATCCTTTAAACATTACTGTTGGCTCTAGTGCTCCTGTAGACAAATGCCATTTTCATAAGTACTCTGATCAGGTCCACCATGCCTAATATGTTCTGTAGTAAAATACGTTATTTTTGCAAGTTTGCCCTTAATTGCTTTGCAGTCAATTGCCAGAACAAGACTCCTAGCAAGTTTTAATCTTTGCTTAGCTTTGCCAACATTGTTCTGAAGATTTCTAAAAGTATCTAATTTGATATGTCTTGGTCAAATTAAACACTGTGAGAAAGTGTGTGTCCTAACTTTCAGTGGTCACAGAACAATGGGATCAGACCATGGAGAACAGCAGCTTTCCATTCCTCAGGCAGCCAAGGAGAGATGCCCCACTGATTCATGAGTGCACTCAGCTGGAATATTTGCCTTTCAATTAGGCCATTGCAGAGCGGAAGACAGGCACAGTTTCAGGTTGTCAGACACTACTTAAAAGAGTACAGGATTTTCTGCCTCACCATACAATTTAGATAGGCTCCATCTGAGCGATTAGCCGTTCAAACAGGCAACAGGCAGAGCAAACAACTTATAATAAATAGTGATGTCCCAGTGCTGCAAACATCAGACTCAATTAAAGTGCTATTAGGCACAAGTGACATTTTTGGAACAATGTACTGTTAATGTGTGCAGGAAGATTTGTTTTTCCACTCTGATAAGAATTTAAGTACAGCTTTTAGTTGTATAAACTGTGCTGGTCCACTGGCTGATGTTTAGAATATTACAATAAATTAATGCTCATTTACAAATATAAGGCTTATCTTGTTTTGTTTGTTTGTTTCTTCCATTCTGCTCAGTTGTTTCCAGTAACCATGGGTTGCCTCAGAGCACTATGCAGCCTGTAGCTCAACGGATACTGAAATAACAGAATAATGGAATAAGTCATATAAACTTCACCAAAAATCTGCAAAGATATCAACTAAAATAGGTTGACTTGACTTGAGTTGCGGGAAAGTTGGGATACGCTATACTTACTAGCTGTTTTTCTTGTAATCAGGGAGATAATAAAGCAGATAATTGTGGATGCTAACTAATACTTGTCTGTAGTGTTTCCCCAAAGTTCACTTGTTCACTGGACCTGACTACGATGTTTACCAGGCTCACTGCTCCACCTGGACCTGACTACGATGTGTCTCCAGAGTTTTCTATCTAATGGTTCCGTCACCTGCTCCCTGGACCTGACTACGATGTGTTCCAGTCCCTGCTCCACCTGGACCTGACTACGATGTGTCTCCAGAGTTCCTGCTCCACCTGGACCTGACTACGATGTGTCTCCAGAGTCCTGCTCACCTGGACCTGACTACGTGTTTCCAGGCTCACCTGCTCCACCTGGACCTGACTACGATGTGTCTCCAGAGTTTCCACCTGCTCCACCTGGACCTGACTACGATGTGTCTCCAGGTCACCTGCTCCACCTGGACCTGACTACATGTTCCTCCCCCCCCCCCCCCCCCCCACGGTCTCCATCACCTGCTCCACCTGGACCTGACTACGATGTGTCTCCAGAGTTCACCTGCTCCACCTGGACCTGACTACGATGTGTTACCAAGCTCACCTGCTCCACCTGGACCTGACTACGATGTGTCTCCAGAGTTCACCTGCTCCACCTGGACCTGACTACGATGTGTCTCCAGAGTTCACCTGCTCCACCTGGACCTGACTACGATGTGTCTCCAGAGTTCACCTGCTCCACCTGGACCTGACTACGATGTGTCTCCAGAGTTCACCTGCTCCACCTGGACCTGACTACGATGTGTCTCCAGAGTTCACCTGCTCCACCTGGACCTGACTACGATGTGTCTCCAGAGTTCACCTGCTCCACCTGGACCTGACTACGATGTCTCCAGGTCCCGCTCCACCCCTACTACGATGTGTCTCCAGAGTTCACCTGCTCCACCTGGACCTGACTACGATGTGTCTCCAGAGTTCACCTGCTCCACCTGGACCTGACTACGATGTGTTACCAGGCTCACCTGCTCCACCTGGACCTGACTACGATGTGTCTCCAGAGTTCACCTGCTCCACCTGGACCTGTCTACGATGTGTCTCCAGAGTTCACCTGCTCCACCTGGACCTGACTACGATGTGTCTCCAGAGTTCACCTGCTCCACCTGGACCTGACTACGATGTGTCTCCAGAGTTCACCTGCTCCACCTGGACCTGACTACGATGTGTCTCCAGAGTTCACCTGCTCCACCTGGACCTGACTACGATGTGTCTCCAGAGTTCACCTGCTCCACCTGGACCTGACTACGATGTGTCTCCAGAGTTCACCTGCTCCACCTGGACCTGACTACGATGTGTCTCCAGAGTTCACCCGCTCCACCTGGACATGACTACAATGTGTTACCAAGGCTCACCTGATCTAGTTGAAACTCACTGAGACCATGTGTCTTCAGACTTCACCTATCCACTGGAAACTGATGTGTCTCCAGGTTTCACCTGCTCCACCTGGACCTGACTGAGACTTAAGATCATAAAAAGTCAAAGAAATCTAAACATTTTGGAGAACGTTCTCTGGTGTAGAAGCTCCCATAGAGAAAGTGTTCCTGAACTTCCTTTCAGTATATAGGCCTTTTCCCACTGTAGGAACTTTTTTCAGTTCCTAGTCCTTTTTTAGTTCCTGTCCCCATTTTGGGAGCATTCACACAGAGCAGGAACTATGGACTGGGACCACACTTTAGGGACTTTTTTAGCTCCTGCTTTGGGGCAGGTACTTTCCAGTCAGACCAGGAACCTTTTGGTGACACAGACACATTTTACACTGCTAACTTTGTTTTTAAACATGTTTTACACATTATCACATTTAGATTAACCTTCCTTATCCTTAAGAAAAAATATTTAAAGGCAGTAACTCCCAAAATGTATTTATTTAATTTGTAAATAGTAGTCTATAATAGCCTACTATTATTATGAATTACAGTGAATCATTTTGTTTTATTATTAATCCCAGTGATGTTTTTAAGTTTTGCACATTATGGTTTTATGTGGAATCGAAAAAAGACAACTTTTGTCTTCTTAACACCACTTAATGAATTATTTAAATGTTCCAGACTTTATAGGAGCTAATGCTAAAGCTAGTTAGACCCACTTTCAGAAACTGCTGCTGTGTGAACACAAACATGGGGACAGGGTAGTTCCTCTGACTGAACAGAACTGAACAGGGACTGGAGAAATTTGGGGACTAGTTCTTGGTACTTTCATGTGGGAAAACGCCTTATGATAGACCTACTTGAAAATTTAAGCAAATGATTCCCCAAGTTTCTACATTTAGCATAACCAACAACTCGTCATCATAGTGTTCGTTGGTAAGTTTCGGAATTAAGTTATTGAATTGACAACTTAAAAAAACAACACATGTTCACGATGCTTCATTAGTGTGGCCTTTCAGGAAATTATTGCTGCACTCGTTGGCAGCTATAATGGACCTGGGTCGAACAATGCAGTGTTCATGTGTTTGGTTTCCTCCACACCACTGTGAAAACAGTGATGGCCACACAGACAGGAAAGGACAGAGATGAAAGAATGCAGGGGCTGTAAAGGGCGGGGCTAAACGAAACCCAGGAACTATGGATCAAATGGTTTTGACTAGAAGCAGAACTCAATTAATTAATAATTGAATAATTTGTAAATACTCACAAATACACTGTAAGTACTTAAATACAAATAACTACTACTCGCTTATTAACAGTTTATAGAAACCTTTTTTACAGCGTTGCCAGTTGTTAAATAAACAATGATTAAATTCATATGTGGAGTACAGGTCTACTTATAATACTTATTTATTGATTGTTTGGTTGAGTGTTTCAATGTAAAGTTTATCCAAAGTTACAGTTAAATATAAGATTGGTCGCTGTAAATGGTTTTTTTTGAAGGATAAGGTAGATTCCATATGTTTTTGTGTTTGCAGGATGTGCTCTGGGTGCATTTTCCCAGATGGCTTGTGTATGAATGAAAGTGTGAATGTCACTAGTACATCTATGTCATTATTCTCTCCTTCCTTTCCTGCTTGTTTCCCCAACCCCTGACACGATCATGTTTGTGCACCTTTGTCCAGCTTACTCTTGTTTCACTTCCCGTCTCTTATAAAGGGCTAGACTATTTCACAACTGTGACAGTGGGTCATCAGTCTGTGGTGCCTCATGTTGGTAAGGAGCAGTGCTCTTGCATCAGGCCACTGCTCTCTCACCAGAACACTTGAGAGTTCAGTGAGCCACCTGAGGAGTTTTAGTGCGCTCACTCAGCAGTCAGCAGAGCACTCACATGGAATAAGGTTAGAACAAACTTGAACCAGGCAGTTGTAGACCTTTGGAACTGTGACTGAAGAATATAGGGTTAAACAAAACAAACTACATGATTACAACTACAACTATTAGGACTGGAACGATTCACTTTAGTCACGATTCAATTCAGTTTTTGATTTTGCAGCTACAATTTTAAATTTTGTTCGATTTAGTTGGTTTATTTAAATTACTTTTTTTTCCTCTGAAGACACAAAATAAACAATAATAAATTACATTTAAATCAAAGCCACTGTTGTTAGTGTCAGAAATTAGTTTTGTTAATAGTGTCATTTAGAACATTTAGTCAAGTGCTGCACAAGTTCACACTTTGTTTCTTGAAACTTTGTGACTATCATTGTATTATTGTATGTTTTATAAAACTACAGAGTGTGGGTGTGTAGGGGCAGTGGCTGCATGAGCAAAACTGATCGATTCTGGCCTTTCGATTCGATCACTGCATACGCTGACCAATTTTCAAAGTTTTCAAACAATTTTCCATCCTTATATATATATATATATATATACAGTATATATACAATATATATATATATATATATATATATATATTATATATATATATATATATAGTCACTGCATCAACTTCAAATTTGAATATTAATTGGCTATGGTAGATGTTGCCATGCTGCTGGCACATATTAGGTTTCCAACTGTCTGTATGTGCAGATAGTGGGTCAGAGGCACAGGCCTGTGCAGTGAAGTGTGTGTCACCACAAACTGAAATGGCCTGTTGTCTCTTGGGGACTCACAGCTTAAACTGACTCAAAACAAAACTTCAAAAGTGCGATAAGCAGATGTGGGTAGAGTCGCTATTGTTCTCAAGTAAGAATAACTTTACTTCAGAACAATTTTCCCAAACCAGACATAGGTTCGATTGCAAAAGAATTGTGTCACCTGGACAACATTTATATGTTTCGCCTATCATCATGTAAAAGTAATAAGAAATATAAAAATATACCCAAGTAGATAGTATAGAAAAGTAAATACTTCTCAAGAAAAAAACATTTAAAAACAAAAATGCAATCATGTAACATTGCTAAGATATAATACATTTTTAAATACTGTTTATAGATATATAGCCTTTATACATTTGCTACTGTGTGAAGAACAATACTTTTCAATAACAAAGACATCTAAATTAAAGGGCCATTATTTTATTTAAGTATATTTTTTGTCAGTGAGTCTTAGGTTAATGTAACTGACTACAACCCAACCCCGGTAATAAATCTGCAGTAGAAGTGCAACAATACATTTGGATTTATCTTCTGTCATGCCCATAAACATGCTCAGAAAAAAAAACGTCAATTCTTCCTCATAAAAATCATCTGAAACATTATCACATACAGAATGCTGTTTTAATTAAAATTTCCAATGATCACGGACTTTATCGTTGACTTAGGTGGCATACACAGCTAAATGAGCCCACAGAGAATTAGACTGATGGCGCCCTCTGCAGGTTCTTTTGTACCTTTTCTACTGGGGAGTTGGTTTTAAAGCAGTGGTCACTCACCTCAGGTCCAGGCTTTTTCCTTATATGTGGACATGTTGATGGAATGTTTTCACTTTTTATACAAGCCAGTCAAAATGGTAAAGAGCCCTAAAAAAAACACTCTACAAAGACTAAAAACTGCATGAGAATAGATTGAGATACATACTGATAGACGCACATGAACCAAAGCAGTGATATAACATGCAACATAACAGCAACAAAAGGATCTGTCAAACCAGATAAAACACCACTTTTGGAGACACGAGGCCAGTGGAGCAGGGCAGGAAACAGGAAGAACAGTGACACATCCTGCACTGCAACAGAGGAACTCATCCACAAGGCACAACACTTTGATGATTAAAGATGGTCAAACTTTATAGTCTTACCAATACAGGACAATGGCAGATGAATGCTAAAGCAGTTTTCTAACATTCAATCTCTCTAAGAGTTCATGATACCAAACCTTATGTAGACAAACATAAGCCTAGAAAAATCATCATGGCTATGATAATATGAAGCATTTTGTATAGCTAAAAGTGAAAACCATAAATACTGACTTCTGCATATTCTACAACGTGAAAACAATCAGAGCTTAATATGACTATACTTCTCCTTTTCAGTGGGGCAATAAGGAAACTCATAGTCAGGGCTTTTGAAAGTGTGTGTTGTCATATAGACCCAGGCACACTCACAATGAGCCAATCCATCTGCAGAAGAATAGCAGGAAAGCAGAAGTGTTGTGTCAACTACACAGAGCTTTCATGCACTAACCTCCACAGGCACTGTGAAGGAAAGACACTTATTCACATAAACACAGGAACATAAACCCTCCTTTAATCATCCAGTTTCTGGTTATTGCAACCATCTTTGATCAGTCTCATATTCAGCTGCATTATCTACTCTGCCAGCTAGCAGAGAAGAAAAAATGAATTATAAATATTCTCATAGACTGTGATGTAGTCAAGGTCTAAACATGAGAATCAGGAGACACAAGTACATGTGCAAATCATGTTTGGTGCTGCACTTTTGTAGAAGACAAGTGTCACAGGGATGTTTTCTTATCATTAAGTTCTATGTTTTGTCATATTATTTTTGGTTAGTTTTGCTTAAGGCCTTTACTAATCTACACATGAATGTTCCAAAGTTCACTGAATCACAAGGTCTCTGTTTCTGTCAAGCTTCCTGACTTTTGTGCTGATGAAGCAGGTGTCCATACTCCAAGTTGCAGTTCTTACAACAGACATGGCTGTCTCCACGCTCAGGGCTGAGCCAGGACCAGAGGACAGAGAGGACAGCACTTTCAAAAACATATGTGCAGAGCTGGAGTCTGTGGACCTGCCACTGGGGACAACTCTGAGGTAAACTGTGGTTTATGACCATTCAGTTTAACTTAAGGACAGTGTTGTTGTGGATAGTGTTGTTTGTTGAGGACAGTGTTGTTAGTGTTATTTAGGACAGAGTTGTAGAGGACAGTGGTCTGAACAGTGTTTTGTTCTGAGAACAGTGTTGTTAAGAAGGACAAATGTTTTTGGAAGACGACAGTGTTGTTGAGGACTAGGACAGTTTTGTTGTGGGGGACAGTGATGGTGTGGATAGTGTTGCTGAGGACAGTGGTCTGAACAGTGTTTTTGAGGGGACAATGTTTTTGAGGAGGACAGTGATCTGAAGCGGGTTATTAAGAAGGACATTGTTAGTGAAGAGGACAGTGTTTTTGAGGAGGACAGTGATTTTGACGACAGTGGTCTGAATAGTGTTTTTTGACGAGGACAGTGTTATTAAGGAGGACAGTGCTCTGAAGGGGGTTATTGAGGAGGACAGTGTTTTGAAGAGGACAGTTTTGAGAACAGTGGTCTGAACTGTGTTTTTGAAGAGGACATTGCTATTGAGGAGGACAGTGTTGTTAAGGAGGACAGTACTGTAGAGGAGTGTTTTTGAGGAGGACATTGTTATTGAAGAGGACAGTGTTGTTGAGGACAGTGTTTTTGAGGTGGACATTATTGAAGAGGACAGTGGTCTGAAGTGGGTTGCTGAGCAGGACAGTGATGTATAGAACAGTGTTTTTGAGAAGGACAGTGGTCTGAAGTGGGTTACTGAGCAGGACAGTGATGCGGTGCGCCCCCTGCCTCCTCCTGGGCGCACCGCACTGCTGCAGACGGCAGTCATGGCGGACACCGAGAGCCTGGAGTGTGTAACGGAGCACGAACGCATTTTACAGGAGATAGAGAGCACGGAAACGGCCTGCGTCGGCCCCACTCTCCGGTGAGACACTGGCCGTGTTTACGTACTCTCCAAGTGCATTGTGTCTGCGTGCTTGTGTGTTTTATTCAGATCCCAGGACCTTTTGTTTACGAGCTAGCCCCGGCTAACGGTATAGCCGACCAGAGACAGAGGACAGTGTCTAAATGAAGCATAGACATTACCAAAAGCGTGATCTAGCTCAGTATTTTTAACATTTGAATCAGTGGTGGTTTGTGAATGAATATTTATTTATCTGATCTGTCTCCGTGAACTTCCGGGGACCTGACGTGCTCATCATCTGTGGGTGTGGTAAAAAGGCTCATGATGAGTCCAGCTGTCAGTGTGCTCAGGTATCATCAGCTTTGGCACATTTCAGGATTTTAGGCCACAGACTGAGTGAACTGTACAGTACTAGTGTGGACTGTAGCCCTGTGTGTGTGCACTGCAGACTCTGGTACACAACTAGTAAATACTGTGTTGGTTTTATTCACATCCACGTTCAGGGTTGAGCACAAACGACACGGAGGCCTTGTGCTTTTGTAAAAAATAAAACCCTTAAACAGGAAAAAGTTTAGTGAATTTAGTCCATAACTGCACTTCTGGTTCTACAGCCTGTTATCAGTGTTTCAATGGATTGACATTGAAGTGGATATGACAGTTTAGACAATATTTTCAGTATAACTCCGTAAACATGATTATATTTCAAAATACAGATTTCAATGAACAGTCAGCTTGCTTTCACCTAGATTGGCTATTTTTATGAGATTTGTAGTCTTATTTTGGCCAGCAAATATTACATATGTACAGGTAAACCCACAACTGTTACCAAGCATCCACATTGATGTTATGACTTGACAAGTTTTACAAAATATTTTGTTAAACTTAGAAGGTGGGGCACCTGATTTTCACACACAAACACAATTTAGGTTTAAATCTGACTACTCCCTTATAAACCCTCGGAGTGCACGGTAGCAGAGTGGTTAGAGCTCTGGCTTCCCAGTAAGGAGGTCGTGGGTTCGACTCCCAGGTCAGACCATATCAACATCTCACCATCTCTGGGTGTTCTCACTGTGTTACCGTGGGTTTTCTCCGGGTACTCCGGTTTCCTCCCACCTCCAAAAACATGCATGTTTAGGTTAATTAGGCATCACTGTAAATTTCCCTTAGTGAGTGAATGAGAGAGTGAATGGTTGTCTGTCTAACCCTGCGGCAAGTTGGCCACTGTCCAGGGTGTTCCCTGCCTAAGGCCCAAAGTCACTGGGATAGGCTCCAGTCACCCGCGACCCCTAACGAGATTAAGCGGTAGAAAATGAATGAATGACAAAGTGAAACTGGAGCGGACCACCCAAGCACAGCCAATCAGAGCGCAGCATTCGGCTCCTCATTAGAGCTAAAATTCTTTATTATTCAGTTCATACAATACGTACTAGTGGTCTCATTCTTTCACAGTGTGCTACATTCACCATATACTTTTTAGTGGAAAACACAAATTTTACTAAATTATGCCCCAATTTAAATTGTATTAAATGATTATTTAAACTGCTGTAAAAGTATGTTAAATATTTACCACAAGGACTATCACACCAAACTAAGTCAAAATTAGAAAAATGTGATCATTTGTCATATGGGCTTTAAGTTGATTGTGTCATTATGGCTGATGCTTTTACTGACAGAATCACTCTTCAGTCATATGCCCTAATTAGTAAGCTGTTAGAATGCTTTTATACATTAGCAAAAAGAAAACTGTTAGTGTAAAAATCTAATTCATCTTTTTCTGGCCCGCCCACTTTTCTGCAGGTTTCTAGTTTAGCTGCAGTTAGCCTAAATTATTAACGGATACATTTCTTTTATTTTGTAGCTATCTATGTGAGATCACCCTGCAAGCCAGACAAGATAACATGTTAGTTACCTTAACAGAGCTAAACAGTAAGTGTAATGCCAAGACAAGTGGCGGGGCAGAATAAGGTGAATAAGGCTCGGATTGTGACATCACACATTAGTAGAATGGTTAGTTATTTCAATGTTAAAGAAATTGCAATTTTAAATGGCTACATACTAAAACGAGCGTTTATTTAAATAAATTCTGACACTTAAGCGATATACCATAGATACATTTACCAATAGTGACTCAGCAGTTTTTCAGGTTTTTCCACGGCTGTTTTGTTTACTTTTTAATATTGTTTTGGGTACTATATTCCTGACAAGAAACATGGCGGATTTGCCATTATTTCCATGGTAACCGTTGTTGCTTCATGGAAGGATTGAGAGACACAGGCTTAATTGTGATGGTTTGTAGTACTTAAATTACTCTGCACTCATATTTCCTTACTTATACTAGAGTTCAACCTAAACTACTAAAAAGTTGTCTTACAACAGAAACGAGCAATAAGAAGCATGAATAACCATAATAATGTAGGTTATTATAATCGTGCAAATTAATTTTTTCTAAATTGAGATTAAGATTTATGTTACTACCACAATATGCAACTTATATATTAAGTAAAAAAGTGTTGTTTAAATATTTGATTGAGAAATATGCTCATAAATGAAATTGTAAAAATAATAAAATAAAAAAGCATGAGCAATGCTCCTATATGAGCTGTTTCAGTCTTCTGCATAATAGTCATTATTCTTTTTTCAATAAAGTTTACCTTCGCCTTTTGGACAAAGTATGTTTTGTTGACATTAAAGTAAAACTAAACACAGAATCAACTTTTTTCACTGTCAAACTGTGTATGGCGTCAAAATTGAAGTATCTACTATTTCTGGGATTTTTTATGTGTGCAAAAACCGCAACTCTATTTGGTGCTATTTTTAATCATATAAACAGCAATTGCAATATTTTTCAATGCACACCTCTAAAAAAATTATATTCACATTCACAATGCACAAAGTTGTATCCTATTTTATTACTATCAAGATTATTCTTTATTGATGAAGATGAGTAACTAATTGCCAATCATTGTACACTGTATGTACAAAAGGCCGCTGTATTCAAAGCTTGCCTGATAACTAATGTGTTTTCTGTGCTCCAGGTCCATTTACGATGACCAGCCCAATGCCCACAAACGTTTTATGGAAAAGCTGGACGCCCGCATCCGAAACCATGACAGAGAGATTGAAAAGATGTGCAACTTTCATCATCAAGGTTTTGTGGATGCCATCACAGAACTGCTCAAAGTCCGTGCTGATGCAGAGAAACTGTTGGTGAGCACAGACCAGTGTTATATTCTTTTATAGAGCTCCTGCACAGTAACAGTTGCATAAGTAATGGCAACAAGCCTATAATTCAATTTCTGGAGTTTGTTTTTGTCATTTAATAAAACCCTAAACAAATAAATTCAGTCTGTCGTAGTGAGAAATATACTTCTGAACAACTGATTTAGAAAATGTCTGGTTTATGAGCGGTGGTGAACATGTAAACCTGTGGGTGTGGTGAACAGCTCCAGCATCAGATGACTGAGCTAGTTAATATGTGCTTAGACCTGGCTACTGATCTCCCTACTCTTACAATACCTTTGTATGTTTTTCATTGTGGTTATGTTTTTGTTTGAGAATATGAGCTTGTTTCGTTTTCACAGGGTCAAGTCAGAGACACCAATCGAAGACTGCAGGAAGCTGGAAGAGAGGTAATAAAAAAGCACTATGCACAGTAATCATCTCAGGGTCATTGGTGATTAAAGTTGGTTTACCTGGATTGGATGGGCACAAGTTTAGCTTTGTGTTCCACAATAAAACAGAAAATAGTTATGTAAATAGAGAAAAAACCCATAAGTAAATAAGTAAACTCAGTATTTGCATTCTCATGCCCAACACAAATAAAGTTACTCTACAGCCCAAGTGAGTAATGTGCAGAGTACTATTATATATGATATGCAATTAGAAGAATATTATGAATAATAGAATAATATGTATTTTATATATTATTATTAACTTTGACTGTAATTGCAGGTGACTGTTCAAACTGAAGATGTGATTCGTTGTCGTATTCAGCAAAGAAACATGGCCACTACTGTAGAGAAAATGCAGCTTTGTATTCCAGGTACTTTCACGGCCTTGTTGTTCACATAGTGAAAGTGTTGAAAAGTTTCTAATATGAAGTTTGCACACTCTTTTTACTACATATTTAATATTTAATACATTATAAAGGGTGCACAAACTTCATACACTTCTTCTGTTCCTCTCTAGGAGGCGCTACAGTGTCAAATACCACTCTATCTATCTATCTATCTATCTATCTATTATCTATCTATGTATTTATGTGTGTGTGTTATATATATATATATTTATTTATTTATTTATTTATTTATAGGTATTTATATATATTAATAAGTTTTCTATCCAACTTAACAATGAAAGGAAAACTTTGAATGCAGATGTCAGACAGTATTAAGCTACAGGCTAATCTAAAACACTATTGCTTACAGAAAATAAAACATTTTACACTTTGATGAACATTTAGTCATTGCTGAACTGTGGTAGTAGTTGTTAGTCCTGACAATATACTGAATTTTATAATAATGCAGAAATAATGAGTTATTGCTGCTGCAAGCGGTCAGGACAGTAGAGGGCAGCACTGCACTTTATAGCGCTTGACCAATAAAATGCCAGCATTTAACCCATTTAACGTCAATAATACAATTATGCATGTATGTATATATGTATGTATTTATGTATGTATGTGTTGTGTGTATATGTATGTGTATGTGCTGATTCGATATCCTGTTTTTCAGTTCTGGAAATGTACAGCAAACTGAAGGAGCAGCTGGAGGTCAAAAGGTAAGGACTTTCATTTGAGCATTCATTCATGTGAATTTGATTCTATTATTTTTTGGTGGCAGGGTTTAGCTGCCAGCACTAGATGTCTTTCTGAGTTTGGTTTGCATCGGAAATCTATGCAAACAAGTTCAATTACTACTTAAAATATATACAGATCCAGATCTCAGTAAAATAAATTGTAAAATGTGTCTCTGTCTGTTTGGATAGTTCTACTTGTAGTTTAGGGCAGATACAATAGGTTATAGAAGGTTAGTTCCTCAGGAGACTAAATCACTTCTACAGGTCCATTACAATAACACATTTTCAGTGCACGTTCTGACAGTGGTTTGCGAGTTTTGGATTTTTCACGCTAAAACATAATGTAAGCTTCCAGAAAAGACCCCAATGAATAGAATTCTAAAAAAAAAACTTTACATATACTCAGTGATCCTGTCTCATATGTGCATTTGTGCAGGTATTATGCAGCACTGAAGACCATGGAGCAACTTGAGAAAGTTTACATTCCCAGGTATATTTATGTTGCTTTCAATGCTTTTCACAAAACCTTTGTGTCTTTATACGTGGTACTACTGAAAGTTAATCTTTTGTTTACAGAGTGAGTCAGTACCGGTTCTGTCAAATCATGGCAGAGAATCTGCCCAGACTTCGCGAGGAGATCAAGGAGATCTCCATGTCGGACCTAAAGGACTTTCTAGAAAGCATCAGAAAACACTCTGACAAAGTGGGAGAGACTGCAATGAGACAAGTAAGATCCCAAAGACCTGGGACACAGCAGAAGTGTTAGCATGTTAGAACACACCTTAGCATACATGTAACTGTCTCTCAAAACTGTAGGCTCAGCAGCACAGGACGTTCAACAGTGCAGTGGCCAAACAGGCCAGTACTGGACACTACTCTCGACCTTCATACTCTCTCACTGCAAGAACACACCACGCTCACAATGGACAGATGGATGAGGAAATGGAGGACGACGACGAGGCAGACGAGGAGGTAATCCACATTTTGAACTAAATTAAATACAATGCTTTGAGCTGTTTTGAAATTGATCACTTGTGTGTATGTCTAGATCCTGACAGCTCAGGAGCTGGTAGATTTCTCTCCTGTGTACAGGTGTCTACACATATACACTGTTCTGGTGAGTATGTCACGTCCAATTAGATAAAGTGCATTATGTTTTATCTGGGTTATGGTTATTGTTTGAATTTTTGTATTAACTAAATATTTCTACACAATCTAAGAAAGAAGACTGACAGGACACTAAAATTAATATGATTTTGTTTTGGGGTGTTTCTAGGGTGACAGGGAAACATTTGAAAACTACTACAGAAAGCAGAGGAAGAAACAAGCGCGACTTGTTCTGCAGCCACAAGCCAATATGGTAAGAACATCACAGTCTATTTCATTGTACACACATTTAAGCTACAGTTGGACATATTTCAATCTGCTCTTTCTGTGTGGTCAGCATGAGACAGTGGAAGGCTACAGAAGATACTTCAATCAAATTGTTGGGTAGGTTTTTAGTGTGTTTTGTTCAAAAACAATGGCATGTTCTATTGTCTACAATAGAAACTTTTTACATTTTTTCTCTCAGATTTTTTGTGGTCGAGGATCACATCTTAAATGCCACTCGAGGCCTGGTCACCAAAGCTTTCACGGATGAACTGTGGAACATGGCTTTGGCCAAGATCATCGCTGTGCTGCGCACACATTCTGTAAGCATCTAAGAACTCCAACACACTGACTTGTAAATGACTGTGGATATCCACAGTACTTTGTTAATGCATTATGCAGATCCCTGCACTTATAAACTGTTGTGAAAATGGGCCAAAGGGAGGTGATTGAGACTTAATGAGAGACAGATTGTAACAATAACGGAAGATTAAGGAGCCATATTCTTGACGGCTGGGGTCCACTCAGTTGTAAATGAGCAGAGGATTATGCTAACAGTGTGAAGAATAGGCTCACGGTATGGGGTCCCATGCCCCCCGGCCGTAGGCAGCCCACCATCACACTCATCCCTCATTTACCTTTATTCACAGCTCAATCTCTTTTAATGCTATCAACTACAAGTACTGTATGCTGTTTACTGTGCACACATTATCTCAGAAAAAACATGTGTCCTTGTGTAGTGATCTGTCTGAGGCTAATAAATCACTGTAAATGTGGGTTGAGGGGTGTGACTGCCCACTCGTGGAGTCACTACGATTTTATGACCGCTACTGTCAATGGAAAGGTCAGGCCTCCTACTGCACTACTGTTTACCACAGACCACAGTGGCGTCCCTCTACATTAAATAGTACATGTAACATTTAACGTACTTGAATATACTAGATGTTTATTATTTATTCATTTATTTATAATAATAATAAAAGACAATTGCATTGGACAAACCAGATGCACTGCTAAATAATATAGCACAAGTGCTAATTTTCAACACCTATGCACAGGAAGCTTTTAAACAGAAGGATTTTTAAAAAACAATTTTTTATTGTTGGAAAGTGAATTTGGGACAGTATTGAACCATTTATGCTTCACTTTGAGTTTTAATCTTTTGAAATATATCAAGTGAATACAGGAAAGTGGGAGGGGATAGGTGGTAGGTGAGAACGGGGATTTCTGAGCACTTGAGCTGCAGCTGAAGAACAAAACAAGATTACTCCAAAATGAATGAATCAATTCAAATATAACTTTGAGTAAACTAATGATGAAGGAAGGCCATCATAACAAGGTTAAAAACTTAGAAAAGTGAATTTGACATAATAGGTCCCCTTTAATTTACGCTAAACAAAAAAATAATTATAAAAATATATCAGCTGTGGACATGATAGATAACGAGGTACCTCGTTATCTATTGGCCTGTGAACCTGTCAAGCAAACCCTCAGTGTTCCTAAGTAACTCATTGGCCCAGTTAGCAGTGAAGGGCGTGGCCCTGGGAGGAGAAACACATGTGCATCATTTGAAAATCAACAAGCAGCTGTTGTATTTGTAAAATCCTCCATACAACCTTTAAGCAAAGACACAAAGATTAAAACAGTAACAATAAACTTGTATGTATGTTTTATTTAGCATGGTCATGTGTGATTTCATCCACAGTTTTAGACGTCTTTTAAAGATGTTATGATCAATCTGTAGTTTTAGTTTGTGGGGAGAGAATTCCACTGTCTACATTTAAAATACAATTTAATGTACAAACATTTACAAAGTTTTCAAATACAATAAGGAGATGTTTTTGAATGATGTCACAATGATCCCACCTCATGTTTTTTTTTGTCAGCTATCCTAATAGCTTGCTTGTACAAATATAAAACTGGCTCAAGTGTTGAAGGGTCATTTGTGACCATGAAGTCAAACAATGGGACAGATGAGAAAATATAGCGTGTAAATATAACAAAGCAGCTGTATTTAAATCTGATGTGAGCTAAGCACACTTACAAATGAAATCTTAGCATTTAATGCTACTATATTTTGTTGTTTTTAAGTCTTACTGTGATGACCCAGACCTTGTTTTGGAGTTGAAAAACCTCATAGTGATCTTCGCAGACACTCTCCAGGTGTGTGGGCACTTTCCTGCTTGTTTCGAGATGTCGATGATGGGCTTTGAACACTGGTCTGTTCCTCACAGGGCTATGGATTTCCAGTCACTCGTCTGTTCGACTTGCTGTTTGAGGTCCGAGACCAATACAACGAGACTTTGTTGAAGAAGTGGGCTTTGGTCTTCCGGTAGGATTTTTCTTTTTTTAATTGTTCCAATATATAAGTGCTTAATTTAGTATCTTTATTGAACTGCATGTTGCTTGTTTTTTGAAGAGAAATCTTTGAGCTGGACAATTACAGCCCGATTCCAGTGGAGACAGAAGAAGAATACAAATCTGTCGTAAGCCGCTTCCCCTTCCATGACCCTGAGCTGGAGAAGGTAATGTCCAACGGGCTCCTACCCTTTTAACTTATTGCTACTAATATTGTAGAAAGATGAATTGTACTTTCTTCTGTTAAGTTCTAGTTATAAATGCATTTTCATTTCTGTTTTTTATAATATGTGCAAAAGCAGCAAGATTTCCAAAGAAGCTACCGATGTCACAGTCGGTGCCTCAGATCTACTCCCAGGTCAAAGAGTTCATCTATGCCAGCCTTAAATTTTCAGAATCACTCCATCGCAGGTAACTTCATTAATACTTCTTGTTAAACAAGAATACTACTTGTTAAACTTGCTTCTGAATTCACTGAAAGTGAATAATGCATATTATTCTGTCTTTTTCAGCTCAACTGAAATTGATGATATGTTGAGAAAATCTACAAATCTACTGCTGACCAGGATTCTGAGCAGCTGTCTGCAAAACCTCATTAAAAAGCCCCACATTGGCCTGACTGAGGTAGGTCTGACTAAAGCTTCTGTACATGGAGATGAGTCTGAAGCTCATGTTTGAACTGTGCAGCTGGTGCAGATCATCATCAACAGCACTCACTTGGAGCAGGCCTGCAGGTATTTAGAAGAGTTCATCACAAACATCACCAATGTGTCTCCAGAGACGGTCCACACCACGCGCCTCTATGGCCTGTCTACATTTAAGGTTTGGAGAATTTCTTTACTCTTTTGTTTTTTGATTAAATAGAGAAATAGAGAATTAAATAGAGAATAGAAATGCTAAAGTTAATCTTATGAGCAATCATACATATGATTGAAAGCGTTTGAAGCTTTGGAAAGTATTATACTTACTATTTCTGTTATTTTTTTTTTTTTTTTTTTTTTTTTTTTTTTTTTTTTTTTTTTTTTTTTTTTTTTTTTTTTTCTTAGTTTCTGTGTCCACTAGGACGCTCGACATGCAGCTGAAGGAGAGATCTACACTAAGCTAATCAAAAGATTGATGAGTTTATTCAGCTGGCAGACTATGACTGGGGCATGGCTGAGTCTGACGGCCGGGCGTCTGGGTACCTCATGGACCTCATCAATTTCTTGCGCTCCACCTTCCAGGTGTTCACTCACTTGCCGGTAGGTTACTATCATCTCTCATGATGAGTCGACTCTTATCCTTTTGACACATCATTTCTCATTTCACTTACACTATAGACTAGTCAAACAGACATTTTTCGTGAGTTAGAATAAATGATGCAGTGGAAGTATCTTCCTGTTTGCTATGCTGGATCTGATATTTAAAGAGGTTAATCCAGATATTTCCTTTTTGTTGAGGCAAGAAGTGGTTGTTCACTGGCTGGAATCAGTGAAAAGTCTGGTTTGAGGGTGTACAGTACTGTCCAAAATGTTTTTGAATATTTCTTTTTCTCAAAATATCAATATGTTTTGTATGATGCTCAGATTTTTTTGTTGCGTTTACAACAAGTGCAGTTTATTGAAATGCTGGATAAGGTTTGAGAAGCCTGTTGTGTGCAGTGCTCATTTGGGTCACACCGTTGGCAGTGGCTTCTTCCTCCTTCTGTTATAAAACTAAACTGTTTTGGTTACTTTTGAGTTTTTTGGAACTTTGCATGCTCACCCTTTATTTATTTTTTTATTTTTACAAATTTACTCTTACCTTTTACTCTTGCCCTTTCATGTGAACTCTTTCTGCATGAAAAAGTTTTAATGATCTTCTGTCCATTTATGGCTACCACTTTTCTTTTCCTCTCCCTCTTTCCCTCCCCCTTTTCCATGTTTTGTTGATTTGGGCTTGTGCTCAGAATAACAACAATGACCATGCGTCCATGTCGGTGAGTACCCGAAGACTGAGGAGAGCATGCTTACTTCTGTCTGCTTCAGAATCTGTAATTGTGACTCTTGCGTATGAAGTCTGGGTCGTATCTTGCAGACGGTGCACGTCATGGTGGTAATGCAAATGGGTATTTTATTGTGTGAAATATGTTACTGAATGAATAGATAGAGGCTGTTCATATAGAGCAGGTGCACTTGTATCAGTACATTTTTGGCATAGAGACAGGTCTCTTACCCTGTTTAAATCCAAGAAGCACTTCAATGTATCCATTTGCTTTTGTGTTGTTTGGATGTATGACTCTGCTAAAGCACGTGTTAAAATAAAAATAAAGTATTCCAAATGGGACAATAAACCTTATTATTTGTCAGCACCTAAGTAATCTTCAGTTAAATAAAAATAATTGAAATTGTAGTTTACGTCATGAACAGGTTTGTTTCTAAAGTAAATTTATAACATTGCTGTCTGTGTGTCAAACCTGTGGTTTTTGCGTAATGGCTCTCATTTATCTTGTACAACCTGGGACAGTGAGACACATCTACAGCAGTACAGGCGGTCCTGAACTTCAACTCATCTGAAGCATAGTTAATACTTTTAGCATACATTATGATTTACTGCTTTATATACATTGCCAGCAGGTACAACAGGACCGTTCTATACAAGCAATGTATGAGCTACACTCATTTTGACACCCAAATTTACACCTTTTTGTCCCTATCAATGCTAAACAGTGTCTGAGCTTTGATCTTCTCTAAGCAATAATCAATGGTGCTACAAATGTATCTCCACTGTGTTTGCCAGTCTTCAGCATGACTGTTTTTGTTCACAGGAATGGTGTGGGGCTCTGTAAACAAACATTAGCCACCGTGCCATTTTGAACTTGTCATTATTCATTGCATTTTTCCCAAGAGCCACCACATTATTCTTGTGTGTGACTTGATGCATGTGGATACAAAGGAGTAGCTTTCATTTATTCACAATACAAATGGACTGACTGCTGAGCAAGTGGATGAGGACGTATAAAACTGGACTATTATCTTGACACTGACTGTTTGCATGTCTCAGGGCAATTTCACTCCAGAAATTGTATTGTTAAATTTTCACATATTTCACTCTTCTTGACAAGACAGTGTACACTTAAGTAGAAGTAATCACCAACACTCATGTGCATGCCCCTCTGTACTGAACCTTAATTCATTTCTGACAATGTTGCACCTCTCTGCCCCTCTGCACAGGGTAAGGTGGCTCAGACGGCCTGCATGTCGGCCTGTAAGCATCTCTCCACCTCCCTCATGCAGATGCTCCTGGACTCTGAGCTCAAGCAAGTCAGCATGGGGGCCATTCAGCAGTTCAATCTGGACGTTATCCAGTGTGAACGTAAGTGTGCGCATAACCTGTACAGCAAATATCGGGGCATTGCACTGGCACTTACCTGTTTTTATTTTGTGATTCCTCAGTGTTCGCAAGCTCAGAGCCTGTTCCTGGATTCCAAGGAGACACCTTGCAGCTGGCTTTCATCGACTTGAGACAGGTAAGTCAATCCTCATCTGAAAAAGGCAAAATGAAAAAAATATATATATCACACACACAAGTTCAGCCTACATTTTAAATCACAATATTAAGCTAAAATTACTCAATTCAATTATTTGTATTTGTATTAAAAAGTCTTCTATTACGCTGAATTTTACCTGTATTGTTATTTAAAAGTGATCCATTATGTTAAATCCTATGTAAGCATATTATACCTATTATAATTCAGCTTAATTCATGTGTGTTTGAGTTACTGCCTACTTGTTTGTACTTAAGATTACTCAAAACTTCATGTATGATTCAGAACACTTAAACAAACAAAACAGAGCATTTTAAACTTTATAGTTGTAGATAAACTAAAAATGCAAAAATAATTCAAACACAAACAAATGTATGAATGAAACAAAACAATTGCGGGTATGTTCTGATGATAAAACAATAATTTAACAAGGTTCAAAGCTCACAGGATTGGAATGTAGGACCTTTAAGACTATAAAAAAAGCAGAACAAAGTCAGTAAAGAGCAGTAGGTGTGTATCAGGGGCAGTGAAAAGCAGACTGACTAAAGGAGCAGTGTCTTTAACAGAGTAAAGATTTCTCCATTAAAGCATTATTCCTTTAAATACAACTTGGAGAGGACAAATGAGAGGAGAAACAACTATAGCTAAAAGCTCCAAAACATGGATTTTCTATTCCCTTTAACACAACTAAGGAATAGGTAGAAAAGGTTGGAAAAGTAGCCCCATAGATAACAGACAATGTTTCTGAAAAAATCAATCAAACAAAGTAAAAATATTGTCTAGACTGAGGTGACTACTTTTGAAACCTTTTTATTTAGGGTTTTTACTATTAACTGACTCTCACCGTTTCTAACTCTCCACCTTACTGGCACTTTTTTGGCTTTATAATAAGAAGCATACAGCGTGCAACACTTATATTTATTTGGCAGAACACTGGTTTTGAAGTCTTTTTTAAATCCGTAGCTCCTTCAGTCGGTAAAAACATGTTGTATGAAGCAGACATCTGACTTTTGATGAACAAATTTGATTGTTTTCATGTTAAATAGACTATGCAGTCTAGGCAATTTATGCTCAAGAAATCACAATTAAAAGTGATTCAAAAAACAAAACAAAACAAAAAAACACTAAGGCAAATTGAATAAAATATTGAGATCGATTAATATAAGGAAAAAAAAAAGTGATTATTTTTCACAGCCAGCTGTAGTCTTTTGTGCAAAGGTGGAAAAAATTCAATGTGCCAGAAAAAATTGAGGCACACTTCATTTAAGACAAATATGATGCACTTTTGTGTTGTTCCTGTTTTTCAAACATGCACTTGAGCCTCTTCCACTTCCACTGAATATAATGCACCAGAACCAATAACAAAAGTGTAGTCACGTGTTTCGCACATCAGAAATGGAGCTACTGACTGCAAAGGAAATTACGCAGAAGAAAAAATTGACTTAAAACAGGTCAAAAAATCAGAAGACTACCTATAACATCACAAGTCTGGGACATTCAGAAGAGTGTTTTCTGAGGCTGAGAGGGGGACAAAAGATCACACACATAACTTCATCTGTCTTTGTGATGAGGAACAGGATTAAAAACTCAAAAAAGTCAATTATGTGTAATGTGTGCCCTTTAACTGAAGCTGTGCCTCTCTTCAGGCCCTGATTAACCGGGCAACACTTCACATACCAGCAGTGTTTCTTTAAAAACATGCTGCTTCTCACTTAGGTAATGCATAGATCTAACCTTTTCAACTTTTCACCTGCATTAGCTCACACACATCGGGCAGAAGGCCGCGCTGGTGTCAGTCCTCTGGGGCATAATTATAACACAACACTGTGGATCTCTTCATATGTTTCCTCCGAACAGTGGCTGAGGGCAGCCGTGTTAATCCCAGCCCGGGGTGTATGCACAGGCATCAGGGAGGCAGAGGTTATACTGAGGCCATGTAATGTTCACAGCCAAAACTACATTCCCCTCTTTAGACCTGATGCAGTAACACATTTATAAGTCTGAATCTATTGTTGCAGAAAGTAAAAAGGTAACACGGTGCTGATACAATAACCCAGTGTTTCCCACAGGCTCATACTAAGACTCTGGTGGCACAAGCGGGTCCATATTTCAGTAATTGTATAAACAGTTTTTGTGGAATAAACACTAAACAAAGAATAAATATAGTTCTAAATGTTGTGACAATATGGCAATGAATAAGTATCATTTTTGTTCATCTTATTTTTAGACAGTGAGGGCAAAAATACGATCATGGGGGCCCACCAAATCCATCAATAGGAAACACTATGTAACATTAAAGTGTCTTTAACCAGATCAAACTATTAATTCTATAAACACCACATTAAAACAAGATTCAAGAAGAAAAAACATCCCACCCCCTACCATGTGCCACAGTGGTATCACGTTAAAATAAAAAGTTCAAACCATGTTTTTATTAGAATGTAGATGAAAAACTAGTTTCCCCTATCTATGTACCTATTGAAAACATTAAAAACATAAAACATCTCGTTATGTGGTACAATATGTGTTTTACTATAAAATAAAAAAAAAATTAACTTTTCTCTGTAGCACAAAAGAATTTATGTAGGCTATTGCTAAGGATTTTTTTGGTTGTCGACTAGTGGCGATTATTTATCCGATTAGATGACTAGTCAAGCAGTCGTGAAATATGACACAATATGACATCTTAAGGAATAAAGTACATTATTAATGAGAATCTGAAATCTGTAGTTGGAGATCTTTTCGTGTATGCGTTAGAGTCTGTATAGTCTAGGTAACAAATGCAATTATCGTAATCTGATTTTTTGACTGGTCAGACTTACTCATTAAGTTATAACAGCTGTACAGGTAGTGACATATTGGTTCTAGCATCAACACAGTTTTTGAATCGAGTGTAGTTTTTTGATGTGCCAAAGCAGTTATGCTTGAGTCTGAGGTAAAGCTCCAGGTGAGAAGAATGTCTTTGTCTGTGTCTCTCGGCGCATCGAGCAGATGAATAATGCTATTATCAGTAAGCTGCTCTTTCAACCTCACATCCAGCTGTTTCTCCATCACATTAGCATATACTGTCTATGGGAGGGTCATCTCCATTAGGTTACTGAGGGGTCATGAACCGGGGGATCCCCACACTCTTAACGGTCATCATTTAGCAAAGCTCCCTCCTCCCTTGTCCCACCAAACTTGTTTCTCTGGCGACTCGCATAAACAAGTGCTTAGAGTGAGAGTGACCGCTCGCTAACACTGAACTCAAGCTGTTGGCTGTCACTGCCACTCCCCACAGCATCACGCTGTAAGGCTCTCACAGCCTACTGCAACTACTGCCATTATAACAGAGCTTTATTTATTCAAACTAATAAGAACGTCTACAAAAAAGTGGCAATGAAGCACTTAAGTACAGAACACATATTATGCAGAAAGGACTTTTAAAGTAAATCCTGCACGAACATTGCTTCTTCATCAAAAACACAGCTGGAGTTCTGTTTATGAGATACTATTCTTTCCCCCCTAAATCTCAGAAAACACGGATTTGTTGAATTTCTCAAGTTTGTGATGTCAAAGATCCTTTGATTTTAAATTCATAAATCATCCAGGCTAGTTTTGAGCCTTTCTGTAGCGATAGCATATCAGGCAAGATCAGTTTCATTATTTTCCCTGTATAATTTTTTTTCAACTACTAGATGGAGTTCAGTTTCTGATGTGGGAAACATGATCAAAGGTACTCAAGAGTTTGTACAATTAACTTAATAAAGAAAACCTGTACACTAGATAATTCAACATGAAAAGATACTTGATTAATAAAGTAAAGTGACATTATATAGATTTTAGCTGCTTAAACTGAAACACTGATTTCCCATGTTCAGTCCTGACTCAGCACCAGCAGGCGGCCCATCCCGAGATGGTTCATGGGGCGCAAACAGAGCACTTTGGCGCTAAAATATTACAGCTAAATCTTAATTGAACAAAATGTATTATAAAGTAAAACCAAAATCTCAGCTCACTGGCTTAAAGGTCAATTAATAAAACTATTGTTGCTTTATACAGTATTTAAAATGGACTACATAATTAAGTATTATTTGGTCTGGAGGAGGTCCTTCTCCTGTTGAAAAGCAGCACCTTTAGCTATGTTTTTTTTTTTACATTAAAACTTATTTACCTCCCTTTAGAATGTTCCAAAGAATGATTTGAACTTCATATTTGTATTGAAGTGTGAAGTTCATTTTTCACCTTCAGAAAGTTGGTGCTCCTTTAACCAAACTTGAATAATTATTTAAAGGTGGGGTAGCTGATTTTTACACGACAAACACAATTTAGGTTTTAAATCTGACAATTTCCTCTCATAAATCCTTCGACATATGGTTAACATTGACCAGAAACTCATTTTGATTGCATTTATGGTTTATAAACCTCTTTTTACAAACAACAAAGTGAAACTGGAGAGGACCACCCCAGCTCAGTCAATCAGAGAGCTGCATTCAGCTCCTGATTAGAACTAGAATTCTTTATTATTCAGTTCAGATAGTACACAGAGGTCTAATTTTTTCACAAAGTGCTGTACTTACTATACTTTTTAGTGGATAGCAAAAGGTTTACTATTACAGTTGCAACTTATTAAGGCTAGAAAAAAATCATATTGCAAAAAATGGCAGAAATTCATATTTGTATTTTGTCTTATTTAAAAAAGCATCACAAAAATACACTTGCACAAAACTGATTAAATAGTACACAACACATAAGAAAACAAATAATTTCATCTAATTGCCTGCAATGATTATGTCTACATCTTGCTAAAATGATGACGCTTATATGTGCTCAGCTCTTGGACCTTTTCATGGTGTGGGACTGGTCAACTTATCTAGCGGACTATGGGCAGCCCAATTCCAAATACCTGCGTGTTAATCCAGCCACCGCCTTGGCCCTGCTGGAAAAGTAAGTACAGCTCTACACGAATATCCAAAATCAGCATATCAACAGCAACAAGTCAGACTAATCTCATTATCCAAACCACATTAACAGTAGTTATTTAGCCTAGCCTCATCTCCATTAAACACAAAAGACCTGCTTTACCTCTGCAGTAGAGGAATTGTCCCCCTTACTGAGGCATTAGCCTGCTAAGCTCCTCTAAAGTCTGTTTTCTTTGTCTTTCCTGCTGCTGCTGAAGGGTTCACAGAGGGTATGTATGACTCCATGCACTTATCTTCATATTCTGTTTGGTAACTAATGAAAGCAGCCCTAAGGTTTCATGAGCAAAGCAAAAGTTAAAATCATAACTAAATTTCTAAAAAACAAGAAACATGAATTATATCTTATTGTCCCCTCACAACTTAACATTTAATGACACACAAACAGTCTGATTAGCAAACTTATTTTAGTTTTTGACTGACAAATCATGTAAGGAAGCAAAACCTAAAATGTAATAATGAACCACTTTTACATCATCTTACGTAGTTCGTCACATCTGGAGTATTATTTGACTTGGCTTTAAGGTCATTTAAGCTGTTCCTTATCTCGTTTTCTTTTTGCTCTAGGATGAAGGACACTAGTAAGAAGAACAACATCTTCTCTCAGTTCAGAAAGAATGACCGGGACAAGCAGAAGTTGATTGAGACGGTGGTAAAACAGTTACGCAGCCTGGTCAACGGCATGTCATCCTGAACTCCTCCCCTCTACAAACGTCTGCCACGATTGACCCACGCTCTCCTTTTCACCATTAAACTGTCTACCAGGGCGAGATCAGGTCCCAGATCAGCATAATTTATCATGTCATGAATAGAAGACAAAGAATGCTTTTTGTAGAAACACTGGTCAGAATTTCTGTACATTTGATGAGTGCAACATAAATTTAAACTAAAGAAAATAGAACGGACACTAAAGTGGAGAATGGACCTGCATATAGCCTTGATTATTGCCCAAACTTGTGCATTATTTGTGAAGTTGCTTAGTTTGTGTTATGTTAATATCGTTAAATGACTGAAGTTGAAATCAAGGACTTGTTTAGACGTATATCATCTTGACCCAGGAGCATGGTTTCCCTGTTGCAGTTGGACAGTCGGGCTCAGAACTGTCGGTGGTGTTTATCTGAGCCTGCGTATACCTCACACGTACAACTGTTTACGAGGAAGATTTAAACTACACACTTAGCTGGGACTTGCACAAATGCTCCAAAATCCCCAGCATCTCAAAAGTGGATGAACACTAGCCCTGCTTTGACAGAAAAATACTGACAAATGTAAAATAAGTGTAACCTATCTGCTTGTTGTGAGGTGAGAAAGCCACAAGTACTGTCCCGACTCAAATCTATTTCAAAACTATTATTTTTTCCTTTTAAATGTGAATCATTTCTACGACTCTACAAGGGAAGCTATCCAATATGAGGCACCCTTCTGCCATTGTTTATCCCATTAATGTTTATATATTTATTTTTAATTGATAGCTTTTTTTACTGCACAAAAGTTGAGCAGAACTTGAGAATCCTCTCAGTACTTGGTGCTGAAACATTTTTAGCTTTGGAATTATGAGTGAACTATGATGTTTGCCAAGACTGATGTTCACAGGAAGTTATATTTAAATTGCAGATGAATGTTAAGTGTGTGAAAAGCCTCCATTTTGGGTTGTGCACATGCGGCAGCCTCGGTCAGACTGAGCATGTGACATCATCATCATTATTCTGTCTTAGTTACATGTATGAGCCTTCAATCAAGGCTATAATCAGTTACTACATCCACGGAGAATGACTGTATGATGTATCGGCTGTTGATAAACATCTCACCAGTACTGTTTTAAAGCAAAAGCTTGATGCTAAGAGAGCAACCCAAATGGTATATATTTAACAGTTTTAATTATTTTGATTAGTGTCTTTGTTTCTCAGGGTGAACTGAAGCTTTAGTCTTGAGTCCATTAATCCACACATTACAGCAATAACATCTATAACCTATTTGGCTGTCCAAAATCTAAGACAAGAATTAAGACTGTTTTCATTTTTGGACAAATGTGCACTGAGAAATATGTTTATCATTGTTAATACTCCCTGTAAATTGCATGTAAATAATGCATATTTTGTAAAATACAACAATGATCTGGCAGTTCCTGCATCATTCCTATACATGAATCCGTAATACCACCAACTCTATGCTGTCTGAAGCAGACTTTCATGCCAATAAAGAGCACAGCTTTTGTATTCTATTGTATGTTGAATGTGACTAACACCAGGAAAGTCCACAAATCCTGCCCGCTTTGCAAAGTGCTGATGACCACACTACTTTAGCTCTGCTCCACTGCTTTCAAACCAGACCAAAAGTGAAATGAACACTTTCAGTCTTGTGGCATTTTTAAATCTACTTTGTCATTTCAAAATTGGAGGAGGATGGTACACTGCATTCGTTTGAATATTTTATGACTCCTTATGTTCTACAAAGGCTAAGTGCTGGGCCAAACGAGCATGTTTATGACCTGAGCGTGTGGTTTTGGGCTGTGAGTGTGGCAGACGGCAGGTCGGCGTTCCTGTGTCACTCTGGGGGCAGGGACTCTTCCTGACTGTCAATAGTTGTGACAAGTATTTTAGTGCTGGGATCAAACACTTTAACACCCCCACAACAATACAGCGGAGACAGGACGCCTGGCACATTCACACCACATCCTGCAGGCTCTCAAAGTTCCTCCAGTCCAGCAATTTCAGCATCTAGCTCACATCTGAGTCATGACTGCAGAGTGCAAAAGTCACACATACCACTGTCTCGTTGTGATAAGTAAATACTTATTTACATGCTGTAGGCTCCTTTAGTTGTCATCAAGTGCTTGGTTATTCAATTTCAGTTTTTGTTAATGTGTACAGCTGTCTTTACACAAATGTTTAGCACTTGGTGAAACTTCCAAACCCTCGTTCTTTTTCAGATGTTGGATGTTGCGGCCTTTGCTGGTGTATGAGTTGTGTACAGTGAGTAGTGTGACGGTGAGGTGCTCTGACAGCAGGCGTTGACCTGTGTGGAGCCCCTGACCTGAGGCTGAACCGGCCTGACTCTGCAATGACCCCTCACCTCCACACCTCACAGCCGCTGTGCTCCAACTGCCCCTCACAGATAACTGCTCTTTGATCAGAAGTGGGATTATCTCCAACCACTGCATGCTCCACAAATAGTTCCTGTAAGTTCATATAGCAGGGTTATGTCTAGGTTAAAACTTGCAGCACAGAAGATATGAGTTAGGGGAAAAAAATTCCTATCACGACTACAGATCAAGTTGTAGCCTAATGCAGCAAATGGTTTTCCTTTACTTGTGCCAGTGAAATGGACCTGATGACACAAGTATGTTCAAATCTGCTTTGGTCTTAGACTCAAAGCGTCACCTTAATTGGTTTATTAGTTGTGCAGATATTGGTTCAGTGCCTTAGGCAGAAGCACTACTTGACAGTGCCTCCTGCGCGTGCGTCAGGGCGTGCGCTAGGCGGACAGTGAACTTGGTGCAGAGTTCACAGAGATGTCAGGGTCACAAGCAGGTCAGGGAGCGCGAGCGGGGGAGGAGCTGTGGGGACTTATGAACACACGCTCACGCACGGACGGAATTGCAGAACACTTTGAACGCCTCGCTCATTCATTTTTACAGATTCATTTACGACGTTTCCCTAACCTCGCGACATGTTACCTTTTCACCCTTTATCATCACAGGGCCTCAAGATTCTCTACACAACTTCTCAACTTGTTTATATACAACTTTGTTCCAATGCATTGGCACACCACACAAAAAAAATAGGCTAAATAAAAAAATAACAAAAAACAAAACCGAGCAAACAAACATGTCTTCGTGCATAATTGTTTTGACATGTTGAGATATTCATTATAAAAAGTATAGCGCGTGTGAGAACTCATCCAAGTTCTGCTGCTCATTCTGTCGGGACAGGGTGAAACGTTGGCGCTTCAGAAGCGCTCCCCAGAGCTCACTTGGACGGGTCATGAGGCGTGCTCTCTTTATGTGCTTGTCCCAGTGAACTGAGGTGAGCCCGTAAACGTTGACCACGGCACCAAGTTGTCTCTGTGACATGCACGCGCACGCTCACTCAGGTCATAAAAACACTTTACGCTGATGTGCCGCTGTCTGTTTACTCTGTGCGTAGCCCGAGGATAACCTCGCGCGTCTGTGCGCGTGCGAGCGAACTGACCCGGGTTTGAACTCGGTGCCGATATCACTTTATAACATACCTCCAGATTTACTACTGTACTTTTAGTGTGTGTTGGAAAGCGATCTATTGTACTTCAGGCGGAGAACAGCGGAGCTCGGAGGTCTGCACTTTGAATGACAGCAGTCGGGTTCACGGGAGGCAGATAAATGCGCTGTGGAGAGTTAGCTCTGACTTGAATGTGGTCCACCCTGCAGGCAGATTAGCTCTACGGAGGCCTAAAGTGGCCTCTCGGAAAACAAAGACGTCTTGGCACTCAGTCATTGTCTTACTGAAAGGAGCACCTTTTCTCAGTGAAATGCCTACTACAGGAGGTAAGGATTAAAGCTGGGACTGAACAAATGGTGGAGCGCGCCAGCAGCACAGGTTGTAGGCGGGGCATTGACAGCCACAATTAAAGATGAACTTTCTGTGAACTAATTTATGTGAGGGAGGAGAGTGAGTAGCCTATAAGAGGCCTCGCGGCAGCGCGGCTGTCACACTTTCTGAGAACGGCTCACTGCGTCATGGCTCTGAACACGCTGCTCGCCACCTTCCTCTGCACCATAGTACTGCCCGTGCTGCTTTTCTTAGTGGCTCTGAAGCTATGGGAAGTTTACCTGCTACGAGGCCGGGACCCCGGCTGCCCCCGGCCGCTGCCCCCGGGCTCCATGGGCCTGCCCTTCCTCGGTGAGACGCTACAGCTCATCCTCCAGGTAAGAGTAGCACCACAACACGCGTCTCTTTGGTTTGTTTGTTTATTTTAAACACGTGTGCACCTTGTTTTCTTTTTGTGCAGAGGAGAAGATTTCTGCGCATGAAGCGCCAGAAGTACGGGTATATCTACCGCACGCATTTGTTCGGGAACCCCACTGTGAGAGTGATGGGGGCAGACAACGTCAAGCAAATTCTGACCGGGGAGCACCGGCTCGTTTCTGTTCAGTGGCCCGCCTCTGTGCGCACCATCTTGGGCTCAGAAACTTTGTCCAGCGTACACGGATCACAGCACAAGTCCAAGAAGAAGGTAGACTTTTTGAGTGTCCTTTTTGTACAGATTGATATGAGCCTGTCGCAGGTTTCAGTTGTGTCACAGATTCTTGACCACTCTGTCTTATGCAGGCCATAATGCGGGCTTTCTCCAGGGAGGCGCTGGAGTTGTATGTCCCAGTGATCCAGGAGGAGGTGAGGGCTGCAGTGCAGGACTGGCTGTCCCGGGATGCCTGTGTGCTGGTCTACCCTGATGTCAAACGCCTCATGTTTCGCATTGCCATGAGAGTCCTTCTGGGCTTCGAGGCAGAGCAGATCAGAACACAAGAGCAGCAGCTGGTGGAGGCTTTTGAGGAGATGATCAGAAACCTCTTTTCTTTGCCCATAGATGTGCCTTTCAGTGGCCTGTACCGGGTAAGCTCATCAGTCCAATTTCTACTGTCTCAGACCATTGTTCTATACTGACCTGCTTTGCTCTACCACAGGGGCTGAAGGCCAGGAACTTCATCCACTCCAAAATTGAGGAGAACATCAAGAAGAAGCTACAGGATTGTGAGAATAGTTCTCGACCCCGGGATGCTCTCCAGCAGCTCATTGACAGCAGCTGCAAGAACGGAGAACCCCTGAGCATGCAGGTACCCCACACTACTGAACTCCTTAACTTTATCTGAATGTTCTTGGGATAGAACGTTCAAGTAGTCTTCATGCCACCAATTTTCACATTTAAGACAGGGGAAAACGCACTATAGAGCTCAAGGATAACACAGAATTGCATGATGTTTAATGGTGTCTCTCTTGTAGGCTATTAAAGAGTCAGCCACAGAGCTCTTATTTGGGGGCCATGAGACCACAGCCAGCACAGCCACCTCATTGGTCATGTTTCTTGGCCTCAACCCTGACGCTGTGAATCGCCTCCGCTTAGAGCTCTTGGAGAAGGTAACTCAAATATTTCTTGCATTTTTTTTAAATATATAAAATAAATGTAGATCCCAGTTATTTTCATTAGCATATTATACATTTATGAGAACAGCAATACTATTATCTACATGAGCCATAATATTCACATTTTCCTCTGTTCTGTTTTTTGCAGGAGGAGCAGGGCATGGACCCTCAGAACCTCACCATGGAGTGGCTGGAGCAGCTCAAGTACACCAGCTGTGTGATCAAGGAAACACTGCGGCTAAACCCTCCTGTGCCTGGTGGTTTCAGAGTCGCCCTCAAGACTTTTGAACTCAATGTATGTTTGGTTTTTTTGTTTTGTTTTCTGGTTGTAAGTGTTTAGTGGTGTAACTTGAATTGTGTTGACTCAAATTGTGTTGCATTTTAGGGTTACCAGATCCCCAAAGGCTGGAATGTCATCTACAGCATCTGCGACACACATGATGTAGCTGAAATCTTTCCTCACAAAGAGGAGTTCCAGCCAGAGCGCTTTCTGTCTAAACATTGTTCTGACTCCGCTCGGTTCCAGTACATTCCCTTTGGTGGAGGCAGTCGGATGTGTGTCGGAAAGGAGTTTGCCAAAGTCCTGCTGAAGATCTTTCTTGTGGAGCTGGTGTCTAAGTCCCATTGGACTCTCTTGAATGGGCCCCCCACCATGAAGACAGGGCCCACAGTGTACCCTGTGGACAATTTGCCCACCAAGTTCATGAGCTACAACTGAATTGCTGTTGATATTTGTAAATATGTTTATATAACCAGAGGCACTCCGCACATGAGACACTTGAGTCCATGAGCATATGTATTATAGACTTGTGTACATATGTAGATTTGACTTTATATTTTTCACTTATTTAAGTGACTACTAATGTGTATGAGATTTATTTAATAAAATTCATTTTACAACTAAATACATAATGATGTTCTTACTACTAGTATACCTAGCATACTGTATAAACCAAAAACACAAAGGCACACGATGACGTCAGTGTCCCCTGTCTGCCTCCTGCAGGTATTTAGTTACACAAAGTCGAAGCAAGACAAAATCTGGAATGCATGGCGCTGATGACTGTGGCAGATGAGTGCAGCTGGGGTGAAACAAAGTTCGCACCAATCATTTCAGAGACTATTGGCTTTAATACAAGCTGAGAATGAATTTTGCCTTCTCCACGCGGTAGATGGGTCGCACTTGTGGTTTAGTTGTTGTGTTCAGTTCACCAATGTGAGCTCTGATTTGCTTTACAGCAGGCTTTGTGTACTTGTCTAGGCTTTGTTTATTACTCTTCAGTGAAGTTCAATTGTGTTTGTGATATTGGATCTACAAATGCTGAGCACTGTAAGTCATCAGGACCAGAACAAACTTCATGCCAAATTGTACTAGTAAATTGCAGCTGACACATTAATGCATGCTCGTCCTATCCACGCTGCTGCTGCTCTCCAATGATGTGAGTGAACTTCTCTGAACTTTGCCTCCACTCCTCCTCTGGTCTATTGTTCTCCATCAATTTACAGCTCACAGTTAAAGAGCTCCGTGTTCACTCCTTTTCAGTTGGTGTGAGCCAGGAACATGGTGCAGACTAAATCATTCTTATGGGTCTGAACTGACTCTATGGAGGCTACGCAGTTACACAGAGAGGTATGTTGCCCTTAGCGACACAGGGAGGTTCACCTGCTGCCCACATGAAGCATGCTGCTTTCGTTCATGTGCATATGGTCCTCTCACAGTTGTGGAAATCTGCGGCAGCTCTGTAAACCTGGCAGAGGACTTAAGGAAGACCACCTTCCAACAATCTTATCATATCATACATATGTATAAACGTTTAACTCTACATACTTTTCATTTCATACAAAAAACACACATAAATAAAAATAAAATCTTTTTGTTACCTGGACTCAGCTGTGACTTGTGATCAAATATATTTTCGAGGTGATGGAGAAATCTGGATGTGACACATACAGCCCAGGGGTCTGAGGCTCACGCGCCACTAGGGGGCTCCAACGCTGAACGTTCAGAGTCATCTAAGAAAAAAAGAGAAAGAACAATTATATCAATTGTATAAAATAGTTCACATTATCAGTCGACAGACTTAAAATATTGCATAGAAGTACGCATGTAAAAGCTAAAGTAAGGTCATTTGCCTTAGAGCTTAAAGTTTTGCAGTATTAGTCAATTAAAACAGTCAATCTCTGTACTACACTCCAGATGCCTTTATTGCAGTCTAATGGGGATGGCTGTCATTCTGGAACAACATTCAGGCTTACACGTGTCTTGCTTATGGACACAACAAAAGTATGCCTCTCATGTTTACAATAAAGGCAGGTCTGACCTTTGGAACTTGGCAATTCACTCATATACAGTACTAGCTGTAACTGTAAAATTGTGGACTTGAGCAGCAGCTTAAGCCAAGTCAATAACATTCACGCATTTGCTATTTGTTAACTAACATACTTGTGTCATCATGTTAATAAAATAAGCAGCTAGAACTGATGCCAGCATCTCCAGCTTGAGGGAGCATTTAGCCCCAATAGTGACGACATTACTTTGACTATGTATCACAGTGATTCCCAGTGGGGCCTCAGGAGCTCTGCAGGGGGGCCTCCAAAGGTTGTCCGCACAACAGAAAATTAAGTCTAAAACTTTATATCCCTTCATTTGATTAATTTTTTTAAACCATACTAACTCCACAGGCATTATTATTTTGATGTGTTTGCGAATACATTTACATCATTTATATTGAATGTGAAATATTACTGGTCAAGGCAAGCAGGGAAAAGTGGATTCAACTTTATTTGTCAAAAGACTAACAATATAAAATATATTTTCTTTTGAAAGCTCTACACTATTTTTTGGACAGTGGAGTGACTGAAGACAAGTAGCCTATTTTGCAGATCGTCTTAAATCCTTTGCCAAACTCATAGGTGGCAACAATCAGGAACACACTTAATGAAATATTTGGGATTTAAAAGGGAAAGTCTAATTTAAAATGCTAAGTATCGTGTATGTTGATACACTTGTGTGTGATTTGAGCCATTTTAAGTGAGAATACATTTGAGAGTGCCCTAACTTTTGACGCAGTTATATAAACTACTCAACCAAAAGTAAAAGACATAAATTGACTGATACATTATGGGAAATACTGTATGTACTGTATACAGTCACTTCTTGTCTATTAGTGGTGTAGCTCAGAGCCAGCATCATCGCCTCTTCACCATTTCACCAGGCCACAATGACAGGTGTCTTTGGTCCTATGTGCAGAGCAGACACGGGAAGCAGCCTGTCCACAGCACCTGTCCCCTTGACTCCTGCTGCTAGAATGTTCCAGAGAAATCTATGGAGCGGAAGGGCAACAGTCAACTCTGTGGCCCTGTCCGAGGTGTGGGCGGAGGGGTGTGTGGCCCCTTTGGAGGGTCATCATTCCATTAGCTGCTTAGAGGTGCTAAGTTAGCAAAACTACATCACTTTCGTTAGTATTTTTATGAATCACAAAAACATTAGTTGGTGTAGTAACTAATAAATCATACATTTACAGACTTAGGTTGTGTGACTAAAACTAAAACTAACTTAAACTGATTTATTGCTTTGATTCTTTCTTATTGAAAACAAATAATTATGGGATTATAAATGAGAATGAGCGGGCAATGCCACTGTTGTCAGTGCCGTTTAAACCCTACTTTGCAAACCACAGTCTTCTTCTGTCTATGAAGAAAAACACCCCAGCTGATCTCTGTTATCTGTAAATGATACAATTAAAATAATATTTAATCACACAGCCTCTTTAAAGGGCTAATGAGGCTCCATCTGTGAGTGCATGCATGTGTGTGCACATACATACAGAGCAGGGTCGTTCAGAGGACACACACCTTCCTCAACTGACTGACTATCTGCCCTTAACTTAAACCCTCACCCTTGTCTCACCCCCAGTCCCACCCCCACCACCCACTAAAGTTATTATTCAGTGTTTATTTGTCAATTAGTGTCTTCTTAACCTAAATATATGTTATCCTGCCAAGTAAAAAGGAGCTGGAGCATCCAAATTGATTTCTTGTACGGCTGTAGTTGTTTTTGTCTGTTACTGTGTTGAGTGAAACCCCACATTGTTCTTTAAGACTGCAAAATTACATGAAATCAAAATTGGACTTTAAATGGTTGCAATCAGTTGCAAAAACTAGTTATTCAGTCTTCGGCAAAAAAATAAATAAAAAAGAAAATAAATAAATATAAAGATTCCAGCTCAGCTCATTCCTTCATTTGTTTGAATGGCTCACTGTCTTCTTAAACCTTCATTGTAACAGCACAATTTCAGTAAATTCATTAGTCAAGCACTAGTCTTAAGTGACAACACTCTGGTCAATGAGCAGATAATCCAGAGGTGAGAAAAAAACACACATTTTTATTGAAGGGCAACTCTGAGTCAGCCAAATGGTAAAGTGCACACAGTTCTGACCTGAGCTCAGATGGTGAAGTCCCAGCAGGGGGCACAGCCCTCTGTTTGGGACTCTGCTGTTGAACTCCAGAGCGACCCTCAGGCCAATGGGTTTTACACTCCTCACACAATCAACAGGTTAAAGCTGCAAACAACAAAACAACCACACGTTTGATTTGGGCTGTTTTAACTGGAGTGCACAGACAAACTGACTTATTCAAAAACATTTGATGATTGTTGCTGATTTCTCTTAATCTATAGGGGTGATATTCAGAAGGATCTGAACGTGGTCTGTGGACAGGAATAAGCAGTAACTCGGACTTCAAGCCAACCATTCATTTGCACGGCAGTAACGCATACTGTGACTGGGGTAATTCAATATTAGGGAAAGCCCACTCTGGTTTTCTTTAAGATTTTGAGATCACAGTGTGAGGAGTGCAGACCTTCTGCAAATTATTAGAGCTGCCCTGCATATGCACTGTGACCTCACCCCTAGGCGATCGTGCAATACCCATTTACCAGAGGTGCATTAAGGACCAAAAAGTGTCTCTAAAGAGAAGATCAGCACTGATAGTATCGGTTTGAAACAAGACACAATCAAAAAACAATGATATTGAATGAATAATATAAATTCAATGTTATTGACTTGAAAAAGAAAATCAGTAGGAATAAAATGTAGGACTATTGGAAATTACAGTCACCTAGCAGAACACTGACAGTATCATTCTTGGTGAGAAAATAAGTCATTTTAGATACACAATAAATTGCTGTATACCAGTCTATTTTTATAACTTAAATATTATAACCAGAGCAAGTTCATAATTTTCACATTTTGTTCACCGACAGTAATGAACTTTTTCTGACTCTGACTGAAATCGGCTAAAGGTAACAATGTAGAAATGACAAAATCACGTTGGGTTCTTAGAGAAGCATCTCCGCTTTTAAACCTACCAAGACTCATGTAAAATGTGATGAATTATTAATTCAATAAAGCCACTCAATGCAGTAAATGAGGCTCATTAAGCTACTACCCACCTCTGCCTCTTCGTGCGGATGCTCCATTGGTGACCTCTGTGTGACCTCTGCGTGCAGCGCGTGAACTCAGCGTGAACTCTGTCTGGCTGTACTTCGCATAACCCGCCTCGCGCACTTACATAATAGAGCTGACCCTCGCAGAACTGTCCCAAGTCACCCTTTAGGTTCATTATTCCGACTTTACCAATACGAGTTTGAACAACAGTGAGGGTAATGTAAAAAAAAAAAAATACATAAATGAATAATTTAAAAAAAAAAAGTTCATCTCCTTCGCACTTGCCGTGACTATTGAAGTGTAATGAATTTATTTAACCGATTTTTGGGAGAAATTTTAGATTAGAGTTGCAAGCACATTGTTTTTTTTTTTGTTTTTTTTTTTTGAATAATCAATACTAAAAATAGACAAGTGGGCTGACATAAAGTGAAGACAGGGCAGCAGCAAGATAATTTAAGATTAGCCTACTCAAACATGCCCGAATCTTTCTTAAACACGTTGAGAAAGCTAGTGATAGAAGCCAGTTACAGTTAAAAACTTAGACAATGTGTCTCCTTTAAAGCTATGATGAGCTAAAAATGAAAGCAGACAACAAAAAATCATCATAGAAATTCCTGTCTTGTGAGAAAATCAAGTAGCCTACACAAGCTATGCGGAAGCATTACTGAGTGTAAAATGAGTCAGACACGTGCCACACAAGGATCATAGAAACAGGAAGTAAAATAATTATTTAAACAAGCGGTTTATTTTTTTCCTTAAACATTTGGAAGCACAAGGAAATGTGCTTGAAGTTAGCGTTCAAAACGTTTTGCTTCAGTTACAGTTTTTCTCAGCCGCTTTGACAGTTCTTCCATTCTAAAAGTCATTTTGCAAAACAACTCACACAGAATCCTAAACTGAGCTTCAGCTTTTCAAAACTAAGTTTCAACATAGACTAAAATTAGTTTTACATTCAAAACTGTTACATTTTCCAGTAAAAATCAAGTTTTACCATCAAAACTTTTACACGTTCTTCAGGTGTTTTCTCATTCATTTGACTTTGCAGCTCAGAAGCTTTAGTTCTGATCCCAGACACAAAGTCACCAAAGCTTCACTTTATTCTGTCATTTACATTCACACTTCAAACAAATCTATTTATATCTTGGTGAGTTGTGTTTTTATCTGACCTGACAAGAAAAAAAGATGAAACATAAACATTTACTGTAAATTTTGAATTGTGAAATACAGTATATTTTATATCTAGATATTTACACTTTGCTGAAGATAGTTGAGAGATGTCAGACAGAAACACAAACCATTTACATCAACGTGTTTTCTGCTCAGACCATTGTCCTGTTTCATGTCTTCGTTCTTTGTTGTTTGATATTTTTGCTCATGTGAGTTTGTATAGTGAAAACAAACAGTGTTATGACAAAAGTCCTTTACTTTGTGTGAACAGGTCTGTATTGTGTGAAAAACAAAGTAAACTCACAGAACATGAGAGTTTATTAATGAGAGCTGTTCTGAAAAAGAGTCTGAAAACTGTGGGAAATGTTGTGTATCTCAACCTTTATTCAGATAAATGTTGGAAACAAGTTATCAAACTAAACGGTTTCAAAAAATGTGTCAAAGCAATTGAGAAAAACTGTAAATAGGCTCTGTACACGGAAAGAATGTCAGTTGGCTTGTTTGTTTACAAAATGGCCATGTTCATTTCCTGTTGAATGAATTTCTGAGGCGTTCACTATGTCAGTTTAAAATGAACCATTCAGTGAAGAGTGAGTTGTGTGAATGTGTGAAACCAAAGGACACTGGTGTTTAGTCTAAAAGCTAGTGCTAACAGGAACTACTCATTAGTACAGAAGTTAGCTAAGAAGCACATCCTGTACATACAACCATTTCCTGTTCAATTCATTTATGAGGTTTTCTCTACATCAGTTTAAAACAAATAAATACTCTTTAGATCAGACAGTTGTGGTGGATGTTACAGAAAACACGTTAAAGACTTAACAAACCAGATGAATATTTCACAATTGGACATTTGAGTGTTTAAAAAGAGACATTATCGTGTCTAATTGCTAACGCTAACAGGAAGTACTAAGTTAAATTTTGAACAAACACAAACCAACTGAAGTTCCGTGCACAGAGCCATTTGGATCTTATGTTTTAACTAAGCTCAACCAGCCTATTTTTGCATCGATTTTAATGATTCTACAGACTTAAATTAAATGCATGGTGTTACATGAAGTTGTGAAAATATAGGCTACATCCCTTTTATCTGAACAATGCTTTCTCTAAAACGAATGCCAGAGACGTTTCAAAGCCACTAG
The DNA here is from genome assembly GCA_038363315.1 of Mugilogobius chulae. Lineage (NCBI taxonomy): Eukaryota > Metazoa > Chordata > Actinopteri > Gobiiformes > Gobiidae > Mugilogobius > Mugilogobius chulae. Next base: position 30,658,664 of record CM076401.1, on the reverse strand, counting down.
AACAAAACCAATTCTATTTTATCGTCAGTCATTTGTATCTACCAAGGGGTTAAACCAAACAGTGAATACATTTACCTGCTTCATCTACCGCTCCAAGACTCGAACGTTTCTTCTGACTCTCACGAGCGCGGATCTGCGGCTCCCTCTGGTGGACGAGCTTGTAGCTGCAGTGCTAAGGCGAGAGCTAAGACAATTTAATAAAACATTTATAATTGCGATGTAATTATTATGATCTCAACAGACCAGATGAATAAGAACACGGAACACCCAAACTCTTGATAAATCCATTTTAATGGAAAATGTAAAACCCTTTTGAACTTCAATGTACAAAGCATGTAACACTTGCACTTTAAATTTTTAAATTGAAGCAAGCCATGTTTTAAAAAAATACCTCAGTGAATGTATATATGTATATATATTTACATATAGTTTCAATTATCTTTTAACTTCAAAAGTTCACCATAGTAAATCTTAACAAAACATAAACAGACAATTATTTTCTTAAATAAATTACATCTTTTCTGTAAATACTGTTGCGTTTCATCAAATGCTGAAGTGAATAGGCCTTTTTTCTGTACATCTTACTTACAGTCTGTACAGTTTGGCAGTTCTTTGTTATGGCGGGAGGACATAGAGCATTGTTTCCCAAAGTTACAGGCATTAGCTGGTGTGCGTGTGTGCGAGTGTGTCCTCTGTCACAGTAGAGCCGTTTAACTCAAACTACTACAATTTCAAAAACTGTACAAGTCACATTTACATGAAGGATTTTTTTCTAAAAACTTTTCATAAAACTATTAAATAAATACATCTTCACAGAGGAAATGAGTCACCATGAGTGAACGATTAGCAACAGAAAAGGACACAAACAAAGTACAGAAGAAAACACATTGCATTGGTCCTCGCCTCGCGTTGCCATGGGGACGAGGGAAGGGGGCGGAGCTTCTGCTGGTGATGCTGCGAGTGTCTGTCCCGCATGAGGTGCTGCAACCTGCCACTGGTGTCACTAAAGCTCGGAGGAGGCACTGGGAGGTAAAAGGGGGAGCAGGGCGTTATGTGTCTGATTCAGTGCTGTTCCTCCTCAAAGCGCTCACGGCCTCCTTCACACAGTGGTACAGAATGTTCTTCACCTGATCACAACAAAGGGATGTGTCAGACATGCAACAGTACAAGCAACATAACTATTTTATGTCTCAATTCATTTTTTTATTTACTTATCTGACCAGCATGCTTACAATATTCATTATAATTCAGGTTGTTTGCAACTTCACTTTAAAGCTTTTTAACGCCACATTTTAACATGTGAAAGTCATAACTGGCACTAAAATAAGGTATTTAATTATGTCAAATCTACTGAGTTGGAACCATAACAAAGACAATGTATAACACTTTACAGAAAACTATTTAACTGTATAATCCTCTCTTCAACATGTTAAGTTACTAAATTTACACTATTAACATTACATATTTAGGAATAACACTAAATTGTCATGATATTGCATAATTTGTCTTTCAGTGACATTACAAGACTATTCCAGTCCACTTTATGGAGTGAGAACATGCTGGACACGGCTCCTACCTGCAGCTTATCTTCGTAGTTGACTTCTTCTTTGGTGGGCCGCAGCTCTTGAGTGAGCTGAAATGAGTTGGCCACATGCTCTGGAGACACAAAGTCATTGATGACCTGAATACAGCTGTGGAGGTTCTGCACCTGAGGGTGACAAATATTCATTTTATATTAATTACTGTACATGGTTCAAGCAGAAAGCAATTTACAGCTTTTACCAACACTGTAATAAAAATAATATTGTGGGGATTTCATTAACAAGACAAATTGTGATCTCGTTGAACTGTTTCAGAAACAGTGATTATTGGTAAACTAATTTTGATGGAGACAAGCTGGCTGCAGACAAGGAAACTTCTACTACAAAAGCTTCACAGTAAAAATAAAATTACACCGCTATTGTAAGAAACTACCATATAAATAAAAACGCTGGTGGAGTGAAGCCTGTTCATTATCGACTAAGTGCAGGTTGTATTTATTCTTTCTAATGTCTCCTCATTTGTTGCAGTACCTGGAGCATGGCTCCTGCCGGAATGATCACAGAGTCTCCCAGAAACTGCACCACGGTCCAGGACTGGACTCCATGCTGATCCAAAAGGCGCTGGCGCTGCTTCCGGCTCAGGTACCAGCCGTGTTCTCGAAGAGGGTCCTGGTCCTGAGAGATGTCCAGTCCCTGCTCCTTACACAGCTAAAAGACAGACACCAATAAGAAGGGCAATTCCACATGCAAAAAGTCCTGTTCAACTGAACTGTGTGAAGATACCAACCTTATGAAGGAACTCTCTCACTTTATCGAGATCTCTGTTGAGGTAGATGTGCCACAGTGCTCCTGGTGTTTCGGAGGAATCCTTCAGTCTCCGACGGACTCCCTCATCCAGGTCTTCCTCCTCCAGCCGCTTCAATACTCCTGAACCAAAATTAATATTTAAGCAATGTTTGTGTAATGTCACAATAAACCGAAAAATCAGGTATTATTCTAAACACAGTGCCTTCCTACCTGTTTTGGACAAGACTCCATTGCCTTTGGCTACTCCCACATACACTAGGACCGAGACCACATCTGAGACCTCCAAGTGAAGATTGGCTGTGCCAAAGTCCTGGTCCTGTGAAGCAGCTACACCTGGAAAAGAAAAACGAGTGAGTAAAAGCATCAAAAACAAAGTATTGGTCTAGATAGAAGTTTGCCTACCATATGCACAACAAAGTCTGGGGCCCAAATCAGGCCTGACAAAAACGATGGGAGATGAGAGGCTAGATTAAGACTGCCCTCTGGGTCTGAGTACTCTGGCAATGGTAGGTTCTTCATCAGGTCATCATATCTGAAACACATAAACTCATTTAACAACCTAACCACACTGTCAGTACATCCCCACATTAAGAAAGAGAAAAAGATCAGTGAGTCATGTACTTTAAATAAATCTTGAGGGACTTCTTTATGAATTCAGCACTTTTTAAGAACACTCATGTTCTGTGTTGAATAGAAAACGTAGGTCTAACTGGACAGTCATGTTGTACCTTGACGGCATGAGAGCCATGAATTCCTCGCCTGAAGGCCAGTCTTTCAGCCTGTACACCATCGGGTCTCCGTCCTTGGACTTGGGTCGCTCTGAACACACAGAATGATTTCTTTTACATCAATTGAATACCCAAATCTATCCATTTCAGTATTTTAAAAAAAACCAATATATTTAAACCTGCTGTTTGTATGTGCCATTTTATTAGAAAAATAAGGGAATAGTTATAAAAAAATAAAAATAAAAAAAAGCACATTTTGCAATGCATTTCCGTTTCAATGGATGCTTTGAGATCAAAATGTATTTACTAAGAAACTCACTGGTAATGTCTTCAAATCCATCCCAGAACTCCTTGATTCCAGAGTTGGACACCACCTGGTCCTTGCAGTTGAGGAGATCTCCCTGATGATCGGCAAATTCCTGGTTGAAGGAGTCTGCTTTCCACATACTGGCATTGAGACGCTTATGGATGCCGGACACCAAAACGGGCTGGAATACAAGCACATAAGTGATGCACCCTTTCAGACTCCAAACTCCAGTGTTTCTCAGGATAGTGTCACTTACCTGCCCTTGTTTCCAGCTCTCTCTGAACACTTACAGTTGTTCTGGTTGCGGTGATCTTTAAGCCACAGTAGTCGCTTGTTGTTTAACCAGCTGTGGGGAATGTCTGGATACAGGTTTATGGAGTCGTCTGCAGGTGCGACAGATTTCTTCTTTTCTATTTTGGGGTCATCTGGAGCTCCAGTGGTGGGGCTGCTGCTGTTGTTGTTATTGTTGTTGATTATGACAGACTCTTGTTTGAGGGACAGCTTAGATGTAAGATTTTGACGACTGGCTGGAATTTTATTCTCCACTACTGAGGCAATGATATCATCAAGGATATTGGGCATTGTTCTTCCTCCTTTCCCAGTCTGCAACAGAAGACAAACAATTTTAGTGGAGTTGTATATGAGAGGTTGGTGTTTAGTAATAAATAAAAGTCAGTTGTGTTTTTTCTTTTTTTTACCTGTGAAGCTGTAGAGTAGACTGGAGCAAAGCAATCCCAGCATCTGTGGATCCCAACTTCAGTTTTCCTGCAGTTGTGGTGAGGAGGTCCCTCAGAGTGGAACCCTGCTCTGTGCTACTGGCTCCTAAAGAATTGCCTTTACAGTGCTGCAGCAGCTCCAGATCGCCTTCCTTCTCTTCCTTCACAGATTTACCCAGCAACGACTCCTTATTTTCTGTGGTTAGTGGATGACAAGGAAATACAGATTATCATCTATCCGTCTCTCATAAACACAGAAAAGACAGAGGAGAAAATGAAAATGCAGATATGAGTGAGACAAAGTTGCCACTAACTCTGAGGAACTCCTCACTCTCTTTGAGCATACGACGTCTCACCTTTCTTCTCCTCTTTGGACTTTTGTTCAGCCAGGTTGGCCAGAAAGTGCAGAGGAGACTGAGATTCTGGGGGTGTGGCCAAACCACTGCCTGCATCGCTGGCTGGGCTACTACCTCCTCCATTGGTCTCTGCTTTGGTCATTGCCTGGTCCGACTTCTGCTGTAGACCAGTAGACTCAGCTTTGACCATGGAAAGCTTGTTACTGTGGTTGAGAACATTCTGCAGCACCTTCAACACGAACATCAGACATTAACCACCTGCACTGGGCTCACACAAAATGACGAGGTGTATACAATACCTGGGACACTCCGTTTGTATTAGGAAGTTTGTTGAGAAGATTCTGTTTGTTGGCTGCACAAGGACAGTGAGCTTTAATGTTTAGTTTCTCTCTTACAGCGTGCATAGATGCCACTAGCTCAGTTAATACTGAAAGAAACAGAAAACTCTGTTAATATAAACAGTCACAAATACAGCAAGCTACAAAGAAAAGGATGGAAAAAGAGGGTCTACCTGTGCCTGGAATGATCTGGGTGGGCATCAGATGTTTGTGGTCATGAGGTTGGCCTTTCACACACTTCAGCCAGCTGTACAGTTCTTTGTCTAGACAATTAAACAGAAAAGGCAAACACACAATAAGCAAAATATCAAACTGAAAACTAAAAATCAGTTTCTTGAAAAAGTGTCACCTTTGGAACTCTTCTTCTCTTTGGCCTTGAAACAGTCCAGGCAGACCACAAAACCACACTTCTGACACACCCAGTGGATGTTGAAGAGAGTAGCTTCACAGGCATCACACATTTCCCTCACTCCTCTTACTGCACGCTTCCAGGCTAACTTGGCTGCAGAAAAGGAACACAAAAATGCTCAATTCACTTTACAACAACCTTTAATCTAAATAGAGTAGTAATCTATTGGTTACAACCAAGGCTGTCAAGCAAAACCTTTTCGTTTTTTACTGCAATTAATCAATTAACAATTTAAACTGATGTGGAAGCTTGCCCTGGTTCCGGAAGTAAATTGCCCCATTGTAAAGTGCCACTGGCTTTTCGAAAAATTCAATTATTAAGAGTTTAAACACATGTTGCGAACTAACCAGCTATGTGCTAACTCAGGTCCACAGCGCGGGTGTTTTCAGTCTCAAAAGCACATCTATAACTTAAAATATAAAATGTGTTTGTTTTTTTTACTACATCAAACAGGAGCTTTGAGATGGCTTATTTGTTAGCAGCATTAATTAGAACACTGCATGTCATGTTTTCAACATTATTTTTCTCTGTCATGTCAGACTCTCACAATAAAGTCTTTCTGTGGCAGAAACTTTTAACTAGCATAATCTTGACATCAGCTGTTAAACTTAAAAGTTTTACAGTAGTTTTGGAACTTTATTGTAGTGAATGTGTTCAACAGGCGTGGGCTGATAAAACCCACTCCTGTTGAAAACAGTTTTTGCAATCAGGAGCTGACTGCAAAACTGCTATCATAGAGCCTAGAAATTACGTCTCTCGTTCTCTATTTGCGCACTTTGTTTTTTCTATGACCTTTGCATGTGTGTTAGAGCACAAGATGGCAAAAATAATTTTTTTAATGAAAATTTTAATTTGCAGGTTTTGAGCCAACACAAAATTGACAGCCCTAGAAACAATATGTCATGGTACTCAAAACTTACCATCTTTCTTAATCCAAGATGCTGCAGTGTTCTCAATAGAAACCATTTGGCAGAACTTATCACCTATGAAGCTTAGAATGTACTTGGCAATATTTAGGTTGAGGTGACCATCTTCTGCAGACTTTGGGGCCCACAAAGAAAGGGCCTCATCATCAAACTGGTCTGGAGAGGAGAAGCCATCAATCCGAATCACACCATTTTTAGTGTAGGTAAGCCTGGGACAAGATAATAGAACACGAGCATACTGGTCATACTTGAACTTAAATTATAAATTTGGTAAAAACATGATAAAACAAACTGGTTTGACAACTTGACATTCTTTTTTTTTTATTTCATTGTAAATCCATAACAAGATTTGAATTCACATCACATTGTATTTGCTGATAAGGGTACTGGGTCATAATCTAGTTACCGTCTGAAATAGTAGAAGCGGCAGAAGACTGGTGAGTGAGCTGGCTCCTCGCCCTTTTTGGAGCGGATGACCCTACACTCCCGACATTTCTGGAGGTTAGGTCCGATCTCTGCACACGAGTCGTCTTGTAGAAAAGACTCTCCTGTCTGCTTCAACTTTTTCACCTTTCTCCAGTCCTTCAACACTGAGCGTGGAATCCCATCTGAGAAAGCACATGCATAACACACTAGAATAAACAAAACAAAATGACAAATATGCGCAAAAGAAAAGTTGACTTACTGCTGCTGGCCAGTTTTAGTTTAGTCTTCTCACGTGCAGACCGGAAAATGCCATTGGGTTTCAAGTCATCGTCATCCTTATCATCCCCTCTTCTCTTGGCCATGTCGTTCTGTTTCTTCTTGTATGTGGGCTTAGGCTGACGTTTGGCACGACCTTCTATCTTGCTCTCACTCGTGTCTGAGTCATCAGCTCCACTTTCTGAGCCAGACTCATAAGGCCTTTTGGGCCCTCGCCTGGAGGATGGAGTTCTCCTCTCCTCTGCCTTGTCCTCAGACTGACCTCTGATGCCACTGTCCTTACTCACATCCACCTCACTAGAGGTGGAGGCACTGAGGTTGACGGTGCATGGTTTGATCATGTCAGACATAGCTGTAGTGCTGTTAGTTGAGGCTGTGCTGCAGGAGATAGTGTGGGGTGTCTTCTCAACTTTGACCACAGGAGGGCCAGAAGGACTGCTGGTGCTTCTGTCTTCCTCAGAGTGTCTTGTTAACCAGGCCTTCTTCAGTTTGTGGTAGTTGTTTGATTGTAGGGAACATGTGGCTGAAGTAGAAGGCTGACCATTAGGAACAGGGCTGGATTTGTTGGGTGTTGTGGACCCACTAGTTGAGCTGTTACTGCTACTGTCAAAGGAAGGTGAGGGTTGGCTCATACGAGCTGGTGGGGGCGAGGGTTGAGTGGAAATTTTTTCCACCACATCTGAGCAAGAGACAGAAGTCCGTGATTGCGCTGCAGCCCAGGCAGCTTTGTGCTTTTTCAGGTGAACAAATGAAGAGGGGTACAGCTGATTACTACCCGAAATGGAGCCACAGGGGCTGAGTTGAGGAGACCCTGCAGCAGTGCCTCCAGGAGAAGAGTTGGACAGCCGCTCATGATTCTCTCCAGAGGGAGCTAGTCCTTGGCTGCTGCCACCTCTTGGAGAGTGACAATATTCAGAGTCCTGAGGGGTTGATACTGAAGTCCTACAAACAGTGGTGGTGGTTTTTACCCCAACATTCTCCACAACCCCAATTTTTTTATACTGGACCCCTGAGTCACACAATATAGAGTTTGACTGGATGACTAGGCTGAGTCCAGTGTCTTTAGCACCATCTCCCAGCCTCAGGCTCTCTCCTTGGGGCTTTGCTGGGTAAAATCTTCCCTGGGGTGACTCCTTTGGGATTAGAGCACCAGATTTGTTAGCACCAAAAGAACTGTCATACTTGACAGACGGTGAGGAGCGTACAATGACAGATGCCATCGCAACCTGGGGCTTACACCTTGCACCTCCTTTTTCCTGAATGATGTCTCTGTTCCTCCATGCGTCCACTGGGCTCACCTCTGCTCTGTTGGTAGGGCCCGTGGTTGTGTTGTGAGTGACCGCTCCATGAGCTTTAAGGTCCCTGAGTTCAGGCAGCAGGGTGGGGGTTTTTGCTGCTCCATGGAGCTCTTGCTACCCCCTGATAGTAAACTGACAGGCTGAATGGGGGTCAGGGTAGGAGGAGAGAGACGTCCACCATAACCCACTCGCTCTCTTTCATGTTCTTTTCGTTCCAAAGAGTGCTGGGTAGGAGGATGGAAGACAGGGGCTCGATGCAGAGACGGCATGCCCCTCATCTGCTGCGCATTTGGGGTTGTGGAGGAGGAAAGAGGTGAGATAATAGGGCTGTGCCGCTCTATCCTGTCTAACCCTGTGTGAAGCAAATGGTGAGGCTGCACTAGTGCCACCTGCTGGCTCAGCTGCTCTGTGATCTTACCAGCCAGACCCTCACCTCCTTCAGGCTGGTGCTTGATGAGGGGCGGTGGTTTGGACAGAGAGCCTTTGGAGCTGTAGCTGCACAGAGTTTGAACTCCTGGGCTAGAAACAGCTCCAACACTTGCCACCACCCCCGAACCTCCGACAGGCACTTTGTCATAGAATGCACTGTCCTTTGATGGATAGAGCCTTGGTGGCTCGTTTACTACGCTGTTTGACAGGGTGGTAAAGTAGTTGCTTTTCTCTTGGATGACATGGGGGTGTGTGTGGGCAGATTTGTGACTGGGGGTCGACAGAGTTGGAATCCGGGGTGAGAAGGCATGTTCACGAGTGTGGTCTCTGTCCCGGTCTAGGCTTTGCTCACTGGATCGCTGGATCTTTGCTGTAAAAGGTGCAACCTCGATGCTCTCCTTAAGAATTTGACGATTCTCCTCCTTATATTTAATGGCCCGGTCAGTCACATGAACACTCTCCTGCAGAAACAATAAAGAGGTCAGTACAACGTGTCACACTATAATAATTGATCAAGTTCTGAACAGCATAGACATTTTACATGGTGTTGCTGTAACTTAACCATATTTATCAAACTGTATCAGTCTATTGATATCAGAGGGCCACAGACCTGATTGCTGAGTCGTGCTTTCCCATGGTCTGGGTAAAGACGGTGAAGGTGGTCTTTTCCTGTGGGGGTTCGGCTCCGGTCACTCTGCTCCTGTTTTAACTGAGCCAGGGTCATAGACCTGATGGGCTCCATGAAGCTCTTTTTGTCAGAATCACTGTAAACAAAAGTCAGGCAAACTTAATACAGAATGTATATCTTACTTTTCAGCTCAAATGAAGATGATGATGATTATTATTATTATAAATTATATAATTAATTTCCTGCCATGCCATTTAAAGTGAAAAAAAGTGAGAAGACCTCATTCTTGTGGCAAATGGAATGACCTCCTATATTGTAAATCAAAACAATTTCTATTCGTGTGCAGCAAACTTACTTATTATGGATGTCTATACAGTTTTTGGATAGGGGAGGGCTGGTGTGTGAAGTCATCTTATTTGGGCGGTGAGCATCGGCACTGGCCGGTCGAACTGGAACATGACTCAGTAAACCCAAAGCGTCTGTGCCGGCTCCAGCCTGGTGCAGCCACGGACTGGCAGTGTTCTGCAAAAGAACAAAGAAAACCTTGTGCTATCATCAGTCTACTTACAGTGCATCAGGATCTAATCTATCTAACGTGATCAGCCCAATGAGGCTGAACATGTGTTGAACATACCCTTCTTATAGCTGCCTCAGAGCTAACTGGGACAGGGCTATCATGATGCACCCACTTGGCTGTGGGGGCTAGGTTGAGGCCAGGAGGGTAAGATGCAGGTGTTCCATTGGGGTACTGCCATAGGATTGGGTACAGACCCAATCCTGCCGCTCCACCGTGTGCCTGGGCCAATAGAGGAGAAGGGTGGGGACCTTGTCCCTGAAGAACAAATGAACAATAGAAATAATTAAACACTGTTGTCATTACTCACACAGTTGGTTCCAATGGTTCATCTTTTTGATAATTTTCTTTAACTGCAGATTACGAAGCATGCCTTGTTAAATTACAATCTATAAATAGAAATAGTAGCAGTAAACCTGAAGGAACTGCTGCTGGTGTGTCAGGGAAAGGTGGCCCAGAGCACCAGGCGAGTCCAGCCGAGAGGGGCCCCGAGAAGAGAGGCTGAGGGCGAGGCCATGCCTGGGAGCACCCCTGGAGGTAACAGGTGTGGGTGAGGTAGGCCTGAGGCGTAAGGGGTTGGTGTAAGGCAGGGCGAATGTGGTGAGGGAAGGGCATGTAGGTGGGGGTGCAGATATGCCGCTACATGATTAGTGGAGACCGAGGGAGTGTTGTCGGCATCGGAACGAACAAGTGCAGGGTCCCTATAAACAGTGAAAGTCTCGTTCTTGTCAATGATCAGAGGGCTCTTGGTGCTATTAGGGGTGCAACGCCCAGCTGATTCTGAGCGAGACTGAACTGGCTTAAAACTGGAGCGAGGCGGGTCTCCACAGTCCATTTTTGAGGAAAGGCGACCTACAGGAGAAGGAGAATTGTCTGTGTATCGCTGTATTTTATGTTTAGACACCTCTGGAGAGGTGTTTGGCTTAGGCTTGGAGATGTCCAACAGTCCTTGGGAGGGCTTAGCCCTGGGATATTCTGGGCCTGTTGGAGGGTACATGTGAGGGTGGGGGTGGCCCTGAGAATGTGAGGGGTGCTGTGGCTTAACTTTAGGGGTGTCAGGGGTGTAGGTTTTGGACTGGGGCTTTTCTTGTCTGGGCTGAGGCTCTGGTGCGGGTGAATTGGCTGGAGATGGTTTTTTCGGCTTTCTTCGACTGATGGAAGGGGGCTCCTGATGCCGGTGTGTACGTGGCTGAAGGGCGTCTGCTGAACTAAATGAGAAATGATAGGCTTCTCCACAGATTCTGATATGGATGTGACCGCTCTGAAAGAACAAAACACACAGGATGAAACTCACATTAATGTTCACTCATAACCAAACTCAAACTCACACTATGTAATCCATCCAATCCAAACTGATCTGTTATGTTCAGTGGCACTGGTTTTGAGAGTTAAAATTTTGCCTTTACCTGATCACCTCAGATGAAACCATCTCAGTCTTTGAGGTTTTGGGGACTGGGACAGCACCTCCGAGATTGCTGTGGGACTGTGGGGCGGGATCAGGCTCTCTGCGGCTCTCTGATGGCGAAGGTGGCACCGGCGGCGAGCAAACTGGCGAGGGGTTTAGGGGCAAGTACGGCGACAGGGATGTGGACTCAGCCTTCTGTGAGGCCAGGAGAGCAGACACAGCCTCAGAGCTCTCCTGATCAACTGTGGCCTGGGCATCGTCTGTGATGTCAATCACATTGCTGCTGTGGAGGCTGGCCTGGGGCGGCCCTGCAAGAAGACAAAAAACATGTAACACACAGCAGCACAAGCACACAGAATCTAGTCAACTTAGCTTGCTGGGATACTAGAAAACACTGGACAAATGTGTTTACATCTCTGCAAACTTCTAACTTTAACAATGCCACAGCATCAAACTGATAGAAAATATATCAGCTAACCAATAACAGTCTTTCAGTAAAGATTGTTATAAGTAACCTTCTTACTGACTGTTCTGAACTTTACCCAGTCCAGTGCATTTTTCGATTTAACCCCGATTATAGCATCATTGCATCTCTAAGACAGAGTGTACATTTTACAGTGCACTGTACGAAACACACAATCAGAACTATTGCAGGCATAGGTATATAAACAAGTGTACCTTGTGGAGACTGGGTGATTTGTGTTACTGCCACTAACTCCTCTTCTTCTTTAGATATGACCTTAGTTGCCTCCTTAAGAACGCTCTTTTTGCTGTCCTCTGACAGCTGGAGCTCTGTCCATGGTGAGCGGCGTCCAATTAGTGATGAGGAGTTACTTTTGCATGCCTGGATAAGTGGTTTCTCCTCATCCTCAATTTTAGAAACATTTACTTTGACTTCACTGTTTCGAGTCTTTAGCTCATTCTCAGAGTTGGTCTCAGAGGAGGAAGAGGAAGAGGAGGAGGAAGATGAAGAAGAAGATGAAGAGGAGGAACAGGAGGAGTGGGCAGTCCTTTTGTGAGGGTTCTCAGAGTCACTGCTTTCTGATAGGTCCGACGTAATTTCAGTCTTAAGTCTCTTAGGTCCTGCCTTTTTCTCATCTTCATCTCCTTTTCTGCGTTTGTTTATTGCCAGCTTGGCCTTTGACTTTGAGTCTAAAAGAGAAAAAAAAAATCATTATTCCATGTGAGTCTAATTTTCAGTGTTCTGGTAAGTACAGCTTAAAATACATTAACTTGAAGGCTGTAGTCTTGCTATTCCTACAAATGTTTGAATAATTGCATAATTTACAAGGAAGTCCATAAACGACTCTCCCTTTTTGGGGTATATCAGTATTAAGAATTTATATCTATCTATAATTTCATTTAGTTTTACAAATGATTTCATCTTATGATATCTAATCTGGTGGTAATACTAAGGTGATGTTTGTTTAATCTTGCATGGTGTTAAAAGTTTGAGAACCAGATGAAATGAGGACACCAGTGAGCTCTTGGCTTTCCTTTACCTCTTGCCAGAGAATCTTTGTCCTCTTCTGGGACACTACTGTCGGAGCCTTTCCTCCTGGATGAGCGGGCCGTGCGTGGTTCTTTGGGTTCCCGTGTGCCGCTGCTGGGTGAATGGCTGGCCTGCTGTTGACTCTGCTGCATTGAGCCTGCAGAGCCTTGGGAACCTTTAGTGTTGCCTGATGAGGTCATAATGGGCCGTGGGCTATTGGCCTGAGCTCTGGTGTAATGACTCTGAAAGAACACGGTGACAAACATTCAATAAAACATTCAGTGACATTTATAAGAGACACAAAAAGGAGATTAGAGTTGTCATGTTAGGGTAAATGTCCAGCAACAAAGAATCTAATGTGCTGTATGTGTCTGTGTTTGCTCTGAGGTAAGTACCTGAGTAGTGCTCGTGGTCCCGCTGGGTCTCCCTCCTGCCATCTTTAATGTGTAAACAAGCACAAGGAAAAATCAGAACAAAAACAAAGCAAAATCAAATAAACAGAAACAAACATTGGACAAGGAAAGATTGTGTTAGGGTAGTTGCTCATTTGTCAAGGGTAAAAAGACTTCTCTACTGCTACTGTGGTACATGTGCGCTGCCTCTGAGACCTAGACCTACTAAAAAAAAATATTTTCCTTATTTAAGGAGAAAATGGTCTGCAGTTTTCCAACAAGAGGTTCAAGTCACTAAATCAAATGCAAGAGACTTTGAAAACAAAAACATAACTATAGAACACTTCATAAAAGATACAGAGAGAGAACATCAGACACTGAACATTCTGTCTACACAGTGACCTCTGCTGGTCACAGCAGGGTTTACAGTAAATAACAAGAACATGAGGGCACGCTCACAGGCATATATATATATGTATATTATATGTTTGCATACAAAACTAAACTTCAAAAATGAAGAAAAATATCAAAAACAAAAGACGTGGAAGAGGATAAATGTTAAATATAAACAAATACAAGATCCATATTTGGAGTGTCTTTATCCAAAGAATTTCATTCACTGAATCTGAACAAAGAAACATTCAGAAGCTTTGCACTATTTTGATTGGAGAAAAGTATATGCTAGGTGTTATAGTTGATGACGAGAACAAACACATCATTAAACCTCCAATTAGCCATAAGAATTTCAAATATCAAGCTTCTGATAATATCTAATAAAGTGTGACAACAGCACACTAGATTTACAGCAAAAACACAACTGTGCACACTCTTGAATTTGACTGCACTGAAGAGCCTTTTTGCTAGTTTGTTCTGTTTCAGCGACAAGATTACTGACCACAAGCACACAAGCTTGTGTTGCTCTACAAATCAACACAAATGTGGTCTCACTGTCAAAGGCAGGGACAATCTAGATGTCTCACAACAGAGTTTGGTGGCTTTTTAGACTTACATGAGCAGAGTTGTTGTTGTTCTGGCTTGAGCGTGATCTTCTTCTCGATTGGATACCAATATTTTCTCCTTTCAACAGCGAATGGACAACATCATCTAGAAAGGTCATCTGGAGCATAGACGGGTCAACGTTCTGTGGCTCTAGCACCTGGATAACGCAGGCATTAAATATTACTGGTTGAGAAAAAGCAAAAGTTGTGTGTAATCATGCACTGTTGAGTTTTTACCTGGTCGTTCATAACGACCATATTGCGACTGAACAGGTCGTGGTGTGTAATGATGCCAGTAAACCATTGGGTTGCTGAATCCTGTCTATACACTCGTACACGGTAGCCATTTAGAGAATACGGACCTGAAGAAAGATTCAATTAAGAGGGATTATCTTTCAAATAACCAACGTCACATGACAGAGCTTCAAAATAAAATCATACCTTGCATAAAAATTTCTTGAACCTTCTGGTCCTTGAGCCAGCTCTTGACCTCTTCATGTAGCTGTGGCTGGTCTCTTAAGACTGGACTCTGGCTGTCCACCTCATCCTGAAACACACACAATTCCCTGTGTGTCATCAAACTAATGAAAATAACATAACAGAATCTAGAATGCACCGGGGATAAATGATAAGTTGAACTGTGACCTAATCAAAGCAGCGGTGAAGTGCTCAATGACCTTCAACAGTCTTTTTAATATTACGTTTCACACATAACAGAAGTAGAAAAATCTTTAATTGTGTGATGTGTGGCAGTATTTCACCTTGACACTATTGAAAAAAAATCTCAGTCATTTTAGTTAATTTCCCAGGCTCCAAGCACGTCCTCATAATATCCTGTTTCTATGTCTCTTCTTTTTTAACTCCGACACTGAAGCATTGTTCTATGTATGTATCTATAAAAAGTCTTGTGTTTGACAACAGGCAAACCAGTTTTTACAACTGGAAGCCAGTTTTTTCAGTTCAAGTGAAAATCTAGTCTCATCAGCCAACAGTCATCTCAACAGGACAAATAGAAAAACAAGCAAGACAAAGACTAAATTCACTCCTCAGCTGTCCAACTGCAGTGCTCTGGTCCTACACAGCTCATGCCAGCTGTTCTTATCCACATACTACCATTTCACATTCTAATATTAGAAGTCTATTCTTGCAGTGGGGAGATACAGTGAGCTGAGGGTGTTTGGGTGTCTGTCTCAAGGTGGAGAGGACTCAGCATAACAAGCCAACACAAACCAGCGTGACCTGTGTTTTCATTTTCATACGTTTACTCTGTGTGTGTGAAAGTTTAATTTACATAATTTGTATCAGAAGATGTACTTTAGATATGTGCCAAAGAAAAGCCTGTCCAGGCCGAGTATAAATAGGGACACAGCAAAACAATACATTGCATCAGACACAAACTCTGATGTAATGTGCTTAATTCCTGCAAATATCTGCTTTTTCACAGAACATTAACCTTGGCTCTCAGAACCATCCATTCATTATCAATGTAAACAACCCAGCCCCAGGAGCATTTGTCTGCACACATTTGTACTGTCTGCTTTGAGCGAAGGTGCAAATAAACATGCTCAAACTTGCTGCTATGATTTCAGATCCTAGAATCTAGCTCTTGTTTAGTATCATACACTGATTCAATCTGATTCAAGAGTTTCAGTAACCAGAATGGTTAATCTAGTGCTAAGAATATGTAATGGTGTTTGTGGTTATACTGCTGCATGTGTGGTATAATGTGGTAAGACAATGCCTTCTGGTGCAAACGCTGCCTCAGTCTTTGTGTGGTTGTACGCAGAACCAGCTTAAAGCAAGCAGAGACACTAAGCAAAACTTTTTAAAAAATAAGTATCTGCAGCCTTTTAAACAAATCCGAATTACTGTCAAAACCAAAAAAAAACAATTTGTAATATTTTTGCTCAAAACACTGAGCAAAACTGCAAACATTAAGAAGTACAATCTACAAGATCAGTTGAAAAAGACAAATCCCTGATAAACATATTTTAACCCTCTAAGAAATCTAAGATTTATGAGGAACAACTTGGAACCTGGAAACCAGGAATGACTTAGCGCAGGATTAATTTAAATTACAAAAACGTTCTTATTCAAGTCAAATAGTTTAGTATTGAAAATAATTAAGGATGAGTAATATATCGGTATCAGTATCAACAAATATCAAAAATATCGTCATCAATGTTAGAGTAAGTAAGTAAGTAAGTAATCTTTATTTGTATTTCACACAAAGCTCTTCACAGTGAGATGAACCCTCCCCTCCCCACTCAGTGATAGTAAGCAGCCCTGGGTCAGCTCAGCAGAGGCGATTCGCCTAAACACCTGGTGCCTCAACCTCCAACTACCACAAAGTGTTCCCTAACCTGCATGTTATTGGTTGGTGAGAGTGCCCGGTGGAAACCACCCAGACACGAGGAGGAACATGCAACTCCACACAGAAAGGCCTGGACTGTGCGGGAATTGAACTCGCGAGGAGTTTCTCCATTCTTGATGTGACATGTATGACAGTCCCATGTTCACAGTATGTGCTCCTAAACTAATGATTTTATGATACAAATATCCATTTCAGCATAATTTATCGGCCACAGCTGAAGGCCACCAAATACCAGATATAAGTATTGGCTCAAAAAATCCAATTGGCCCATCCCTAAAAATAATGATACTTCCTCTTATTGGAGACAACAGAAACACAACAGGTTTTGTACACATTTGCACTGGTTGACCACATTTGGCAACATTACCTAATATTTATTTACAATAGTCAGTATGGAAAACTTCCAAATGAATAGTCCTCACTGCCAATAGTTTGACTTTGAACAATCTGACTCGTTCACACAATCACACGTCAGACTATCAGCTCCTCAAATGAACTCAGAGATTAGAAAGACTGTTTTATGTGCCTTACAAATGCAACAGTCTCCAAGACAAACTCAGGCTGGAGCAACATCAGACAAACGTATAGCCTAGGATTTATTTATTTAGTAAATAAGTAAACAATATCTAGACAGCACATTTCACAGATTTAAAAAAAATATGAAAGTGCTTTACAAAAGGGGTAAGTTGAATTACACGTAAGAGAATTTAGGTTTGAGAACCTTCAAAGCTGCCCTAGCATTGACGCCTATGACAGGTCTTTTCAGAAAATCTAAAATACAAAAGCAAGTATGGATATACATTCATAGTGGAAGAACATTTTTTTATGTAAATGTTGTTTTGTAACTTTGACCAGGTGTCCTCAAGTGACACCTTAGTCTTGATCAAAATGTAATATTTCATTAAAACAAAGACAGCAAAAATAAAAATAGAGCTGTTTAATAAGGGTGTGCCCCCTTATAATCCACTACAGCTGGAGTCGAGGAACCACCAGTTGTCCCAATACAACACAATAGTAGATTCTTATCGACTGGGCTTTTACACACAGGAGGCTGTCTGAGGCAGAGCTACAACAGGTTTAAAAATCACACCAAGAAACTTCTGTAAAAGAATAGGTTATATTGTCATCCAACACTTTGATTTGAGGTTAAAGTTCAGTTGGTGACAAATTAAAGGATAGATAGCATAACAGAGCGCTAGTGCCAAGATAAACACTGATCTGGTGGCAACATGAGAGAAAGTACACAGCTCGTTGCAGTGACTTAGCTCGAGGACATGACGCACCTAAATTAGCATTGCACTGCTTAAAATTATAAGTGCTGTGTGTGCAGTGCTTAAAATTACTACAATTTTTCTGGTTATTGACTGATTGAAACAGACATAAAAAGTACACCCAGTTTAAATTATTCATATGCCTATAATGTCCTTTGTCAAAGTGTCAGAAGTGACCTCCTGGGAAAGCAGCAACACACTTCAATCAAATCATCTAAAAATCAAGGTAATTTTGTTCTTAAGCACAAGTAAAACATATGCCTTGTTGTGTACACATATGAATATGCTTTAGCAAGTCTCGGAATCATTTTATAGAACTTTGAAAAGGAAATAGTCAACAAATAAACATGTTCAATGAACTGTGTGGCAGGCAGTCTATTCTCCAACTGCAGCTTTATGCCAGCTGCATCATTAAATCAATGGAGACACAATTTTAAAACAGATTTTCATCTATGCAAAGCTTGTTACCACTTACAATAATAATGACTGTGAATGCAGAACCTAAAACCCCTGCCCAGCTGTACAGTTATTACACTCCAAATGGTTGAGAAATGGCTTTAGTTTGAACTGAGTTAAATTTTTAGTCAAAGGAAATGAGCTGGAAAAATATTTCTTGACTTTTAGATCCTTAATGACAAATTAAAAGTGATGTAGAAGTGTAGTCGTAAAAACACTTAATATAATGCTGCACATTTTTAGACAGTTGTATTATTGTTTATTTAAAAGCCCATATGACTGATTATAAATTTTGTGTTATTTTGGTCAAGTCCCAGTGGTAAATATTCATCGCAGTTGCAACTGGTAAAGAAACTGACAAAAGTTGAAAGCTACAGATAACACTTTATTAATCCCGAAGGAAATTCTTGTGCGAGAGAAGCCCACAGACATCACATCTCCACAACACCATTTATAAAAACAGAACTATGAGTGCTTGTCAATTCAAAATACTAATAAACACTTTAAATACCTTCCAAATAACAAGAAGTAATTTAAGTTCTAAAACTCATTCCCTCCAACTATGTCCAATTAAAACACAACTGACCAGAGCATCCTGGGAGTTTAGAAAATCATCAAACCACCAGGTATTTTCATTTGTCAAATCACACAGATTGTGTTATTTATACATTATGGCCTGTGATGGTTGCCAGGTAACAGCTGTGCAATTACTTCTACGTGTCATTTTGGACACTTAATAAAACAAACTGGTTGAAAACAAGGAAAATGTTTAGTACAATGTTAATTTTAATGATGTTCATCGTGTTTTATTGAAAATGTAGTCTAACCTGTCATACACGCTTCAAATGGGGATGTGTTTAAAATAACTTTAGCGTAGTGTTCAAACAGGTGCACGCATCTGCTGTGGAAAAACCTTTCATTAAGAACAATGTGAATATAAATGATAATCATAGTGCTACGATAGTTAATTCAGATCTGACTTAAATATCACACAAAGGACTAGTAACATTGTTGTGGTTGCGGTTTATGATTTGGGTACTTGATAGGGCTGGTGTATTTGAAGTTTGCCCTCGTTTAACCCAGGCCTGCCACAATAATCAATAAGCTTTTTTACTCATTGGAATTTGGAAACACAGACATTAATCAACAGCAAATAATGGTTCAATATGGTTGTCTTCGTGGCCAGTTTGAGTCAGTTCCTAAAAATCTTTTGTCAAATTTCAAAATCACCAACATCTAATATATTATACATAATTTTTTACTTGTTAAACACAGTGTTTCACTTACTGACATACTGATAGACAAGCTGAACAATAAACTGGTGATATAATATTACTTTACGCTTGATGCATTGTAATAAATAAGCAAGTACTCTGCAAGCAATGTTGTTTAATTCAGAAGAGGCAAAAACTGTAATGGATATATTAAAACAAAGTAATCTTTGCATAAGCCTACAGGAAACACTGAAATAGAGAGAAACCGATATATCGTCCATCTGATATTTTGGGTTCGATATTTGATGAGCTGTTTGGAAGCTTTTAGCCGCAGCAATCTCCAACAAGGGACAGCCACACTCAGAGTGATTAGCTGAATTCTTAATTAGTTTAGGAGAGAAACTGTAAAGGTTGTTTTATGTCTCAACATTCCCAAGTATGCAGCTTTGATTTTATCATGTCTTTGGGTAAAGCTTTATTCTTGTTTCTCTTATGGTCATAGAACAAGAATGACGAGCTTTGATGATAAGTGCTTGTTTGTTTGTCAATATGAACTCATGTGCTTTAATGTGCTTTAGCTGTACTGGTATATATTGTAATGATTGTATCACTGTGTTGAAAAAAAGCACTTTCTTGAATTGCTCTTTAAAAATGTTACGTGATGTGCATAAGCATGTTTTATTCATTAAACTATGAGACAAAATAATAATTTAAAATGAACTTTTTTTTTTGGTTTGTTTGTTTGGCTATACTGTCTCATTCCAGAGTTCAGTTCTGCTCAGTGTGTAATAAGTAATAAGCTTGGATCAGATCCAGATCAAACAAGCCAACCTTTTCACTTGGTCTGGCCTGAAAATTCCTTATTATAATAGTCAGGAAACTTCCTTAAACTATTTAACTTAAAAGACAAACACTCCAACTGGCAAATGACATTTTAACAGTTTCTGACTGTTTAAATTTTGAAAATCTAGTCAGGCTAACAACAAGCACGATTGACTCAAATTGGGTAAATGACACAAGTAGGACAGAATGCAGACTTGTGAAGTGTGTGATTGTGTGTGAGCTGTTCCAGAGTGGGTCCAGAGTAAATCCAGTTTAAGTCCAGAGTGGGTCCAGTGTGGGGTCAGTGTGGGTACCTGGTAGGGCTGTAAGTTGGTGTGCTCGGGCAGGAAGTCAAGCTGTCGGTCCAATAGGAACTCCACAGCAATTACTGACGACAGGAGGCTCTTCCCCACCACAGGTTTGAAGGACTGCAACACAAAACACACAGGATTTAATTATGTATACTTCCATGAGGCAAGGTAAGTGTATTTGTATTGAAAAATTTGAACACAAAGTGCTTTACCAACAGGAAAAGATGAATTAAAAAACAGCACAGCAGCTAACAAAAACATTTACTTGTGAGACAAAAGGAGCAAATCGAATTATTTCACTATTGACCCTATTTTGTCCCGCCTACTTTTCTAGGACATGCACTTCCTGTTTAGCTGCATTTAGCCTGTAGATTTCAGTCGATGGGTTTATTTTAACTGTCATTAATTAAAATTGCCCCACAAGACAGACAAACAAACACGTTAGCTACTTTAACAAAGCTAAACAGGAAGTGCATTTCCAAGCCAAGTGGGCGGGACAAAATAGGGTCAATAGAGCTGGGTGATGACAACAACAATAAATAAACACTCATACTGATCAATCTCGATTTACAAAAATATAATAAAAATGGCATTTAATAATAGTTTTATTAAGATAAACTAAACAGATTTTTAAAATGTGCCATTTTACACAAAAAACAAAACTAATTCTTCTCTTAAAGTCTGCTCCAAACGATCATGTTCAGTATGTTTTTGAAAAGGCCCCTCGATTCAAAAATCAAATCACCATCTCTCGATTTTTCGATGAATTGCACAGTGACCCTATTTCACTGAAGTGAAATTCAAAGTTCTTGTTTGCTAAGGAGCAGTGTGTAACTTTATGGAAGTGTGTTATGCCATAATGTGCAAAAATGTATATAGACCTACTAAAGGTCAATATTTGTCAATTTTGTAGTTATGCAAGCTCAAAGTGAAAACAGATTATTATTTATATAGTGCAGAAAAAGACCCTTACCCTTTTATTTTTAGTCAGTTCTATTTATGATAAAAAATGTATAGTGTTTTTCTGAAACCTGGCACACTTTTTGGTGGAAACGTATCTATGCTACAAATAAAATACTACCCAACAACACAGTCTAATATTTACAGTTTATTTTTTAAATTTAAAATAAATATAGCCATTTCACTGTCTTTTCAAGCAATTATTTACTTTCTTTATTTTTTGAATCAGATGTTTAGTCGGGACTTTCCAAATCATAAATAAAATCAGCTTGCTTCCTTCCTTAAAGCTACACTGTAACACTCAAATACCACAAAGACACATAAAAGAAGATTATTAGATTCAACACTAAACACTAATGTCGTCTTACACTTGTTCTGACTTTACTTTTGTCCTACTTATTTTACATAGTTCAGCCAATACCTGTTGTGGTTTTGATAAAAGCCTTTTGACAACTCTATTCAACTGCATAGTGTTATTTAGCCGTCTGTCCCAACACATGAATAGTAAAATGCCTCAAGTTCCCATTGGAGAAGGGAAAATGTAATATTAATGTGACAGCTTATTAACAAAGGCTTAAGACTTGACTCTATTGGCACATCTCTATGCGACTTTCACACTTGTCCACTGAGTGCTAATAACACATTTTACTACCTGCCTTCCTCTAGTTCACGTTGAGTCAAGCTGGTGTAAACAGACTGCCTGCTGCCTCCTACACGTGCTCTGCCTACACTACTATTCTGCCATTGTTTATATCGAACAAATCAAGTTTGTAGTTTGTGCTTTCTGCCGTTTAAACCCACAGAACAATATGACACTGATGCCCCCCTTTTTAGACAAGCAGAAGTCAAATGGACACAGAAAGAGGAAGTGCATTTGAGCAGGAAGTACGCTCACTTCCTGCTGCTGTCGGGGAGCACTCCAACAAGCCTGACTTCATGTGCACTTAGTGATTTCCCGCGGGAGAAATCGGGTTTGAGGCTGCTGCTGCTGCTGCTCCAATAACAACACAACAACAACAACAACTTACAACCGAGTCCACTGCGGAGTAAAATTCAGAGGCGTTTCTTTAGACAAGATCACAAATAAGCTGCTGATCTTTTGGGCCGATTTGAGTGAGAGAATTGTGTGATGTACTACAAAGAATATGACCTTTTCTCCTCATATTTTATTCACAAATATTGATTCAGTCTTACTAAAAACAAAAAACACACACTTTTAATTAGGAATGCACAATACAGGCATGAAAATGATCCCACATTTATTCATCACAGTGATCAATTGATAATTTAATCTTTGCAAAACAAGATTAAATGGACATTATAAATTATTTCGTAAGCATAAACGTAACAGACTTTTAATCAAAGCCATTTAACACACAAATTATTCTTCCAAAGTCTGACTTCTACTCCAAACCTCACATTTTTACTGACAGAGGGCTGGCTCTCCACTAAAATCCCTGTGCAGCCACATAATTGACCTGACTGAATCTCCAGATCTTTTGATTAAATGCCCAGTCCCACTTTTAATCATTCAATCCAACATAAAAATAGTCAAGCTTCACATGTTTTCGCTAACTGTTGAATCTTGATTAAAAAGACCCAAGCCCACTGTTGATGACGAGAAAAGATCAATCATTTCAAATTTGGTCAATCAGCCCTAAGTTGAATTAAACTCAAAATCCAGTTTTATGATGTAAGTGTACTAGTATTGTGCAGTGCCCTTTCTGCACTAAAAGACTTTCTTTAGGTCAGTTGTCAGCCCAAACTAAATATTAGCCTATGCTGGAGACTAAAGCAGATGAGTTGAAACTGTACAACTGATGTATTGTCCTCTCTTCTTAATATTATTATTATCTAATTATCATTTGTATATTAAAGACATTGTTATTAGGACATACCAATTATGTGGAAAAATCACTTAAGGACTAAAGGCGATTCATCACTATAAAATCAAAATTGCAATTTGAATATATTCTTTAGCAAGTCATAAAGGCTGCACTTGTTGGAGTACATTGTTTTAGTTACAAAATATTTTTTCTTATATTCTGCATAAAAACATCTAACTTTAAAGTATAGATCTCTACAAAGGGGGATTAAAATAATGTATTATTTTACTAGTTTGTCTGTTGTAAAGCACATTTTAGTATTTTTGTCAGTTCTCCCAGACACACCTAAAATGTGAACTTTTATCAGAATACTATACTTAAAACAAGTCACAATAAGAAGTTTTCCCAAATTGTACAGTTGTCTAGTAATTACATTAATTAATATAATGCAAAAAGTTAACCCAAACAAACTAACTGTGATTGTATTTTAAAGCCTACTTTGGAGATGTTTAGTGAGACGCAAAAGCTCCCTTAACTATCTGAACTTAATTTGACTAGAACAATAACTGTAACTATGATTCAGATTCAAATGTGACAGGCTTGTTCTGTACTTTACTCAAGCCCCTCTGTAGCATTTGAGTTCAACAAACGCCAAATTCAATCTAACTAAAATGTATTATTATTCTTATATGACCCAAATATGTTTGACCCCCAGCTTGCTAGCTTCACTTCTCAGAGCACTGCAGGCTGCTTAGTTCTCTTGATAATATTCATTGAGCTAAAGAGGAAGGGATTTAACAAAAACTACAACAATGACCAGCAGAGAAAAGAGGCAACCGTGTTAAGCTTCCAGACCCTAATAATCCCATTATTCTTTTGCCATATAAAGTCTTGTCAGTGTGTGGAGAATGGATCGAGGTGATGTCACACGCATGAGTCCAAGCTGTCAGTGTGGGAGTAGGTTCTGCCCATATGTCGCACCCCTCATGCGCCAAACCATCCACAAGCTCTTTAAAATCCTCGTTCAACACAAACCGCCGTTGACCGAACCCCAGACGACACAAGTTCCACCTATAAGCATCTTCTCTCAACTCCTCTCAGCTAAAAAAAACAAGCACAGCCATTACTGCAGAAAGAATCCGCCCGAGTGCTGCTGCTGCTGCTGGCTAACGGCTACGGCCCAGCTCCGCCGCACAACCTCCCCCCTCCACCCCCCCCGCATTACCTCAGAGTCTGGCTTTACTCGGCGCGGCACACAACTCCAACAAATCCACTCAATCTCTCTCCGGCCTATAGGTGGGGAGAAGACAGACAGCCCAAGCGCGGCGGCTCTATTCCACAGCCGACATTTTAACTGCTGCTGAGGCACAGAGGAGCGGGGGAGGGGGAAGGACTAGGAGGAAAAAGGAGGGAGCGAGGCTGACGCAAGCTCGCACGCCAGCCGCACACACATACACACACACGCAGAATACACACGCCCAGAGAGCACTGCACAACCGGCTGTGAACATTTAAAGGAACACACGGCGGTTTGCGAGACTTGCTCACTCGAAGGACAAATTCACGGTCACAAAAAAGTCACAGAATGACCTAACTAAGCAAATAAGTTAAAGGCTAATGCAGTTTGAAGTTGAAGCATTGTAAATCTGAAAAATAAGGTCAGCTGACGACTTGAGAAACTTGGAAAGACGAGTTGTCCTCAGTCAGAAAATGTGTCGCCTATAAAAGAAGTGCTTTTTCGTATTCCCAGTGAATGCATCACCTGTGGCCTGGTTTTGCTGAGAGAGGAGTGACAGGTGAGTTTGAGGTGAGGTGAGGTGAAGGAACAGGTTTCAAGTATGTCAGAGACTGATAAACAAAACCGAACTTACTAATTGCTTTGTTAAGGTGTAGCAGAAGAAAGTGTCGTGAGAAAAATACTGGCAATGTTTTTTTTTTGTTTACCGCAATCATCAACAACATGTTCAGATCCTTCCTGAACGTTTTAAGGTGGAAAGATAATGAACATGAATAACAAGTAGGACTATACTCCAATAGTGTCTCGATCGATGGCATCTTTGTTGAGCAAAATTTGCATAAGTCGACTAACTATTGTATCAACAAAAAAGATTGGGTAAGCTGAGGACAGGAGCGAATCAGCTTATCAGCCTGTTTACACATAGTTTTCAACAATTCTTTGGGATTATTTGTTGCTTTTGCACAAGGACCATTGATTTTTTTTTTAGCCGAGTGCAGTGAAAACAAAAACATAACTTTTGAGGGTTCCGTCTTTGTGGGTTGTAATATGATGTGATCTATTGCTATTTCAAAACAATAAGATTAATTATTATAGGCTGAAATGTAATATGTTTTAATAGTGTTGTAAAGTACAGCAACTAAATAAATGTATCTAAATTATCGGCATACTTCCATTATTGAGTAATTGTGTTCTGGTTAGTTACACTTTCTCTTTGTGGTATTCAGAACTATTAATTACTTATTGAGTATAACTTCCTCCTAAAATAACACAATGTGCTGTTTGTTTGTGCATAAAACTGATAACTTTCACTGGCTTAGTTCAGTCTTTTTGTTCATTTCCTGACTTAGAAACATCAATTTGCATTTTTCCACAATAGTGCGGGCCTATTCAGATTAATAGTTATAATTTCTAAAATGAAAAGTCTGCACTGCAGTCACACAAGTTAGTAATCAAAAACTGCTTAATAATAATAAGTAAAAGCCATAAGCATTAGTGCAATAAACAGAATTAGATGTAGATCTTTATCGGTTTTGGTCGACTTTGACCATTTTAACAATACGGTACAAGCCAATATCAAATGAATGGGACGATATTTTGTTCAGGTGGTTTTGAGATTTATCCTCAAAGCATCACAATTTTGAACAGACTAGAATATTTGAAAATATTGGATATGACTGACTCCACAAAAACTCTATACCTGCCCACCCCTAGTTTTAATCACGTCTAGTTTTTACACTGTAATATAGTGTAACTCAACATTAAAGTATTCAGAATATAGTGCAATGTAACATAAATTTAAAATGACCATGTCCCTCCACAATGCCTCCTCTGTCAGAGTAACTGTCCGCACTCAAATCTTATTAAACGTCAATCAGACAAGTGAAGTGTACCGCATATGAGCCGCTGCTGCACCGCTGAGCCACAGTCACACCACAGGTCAGTTCACAAAAACTCCACACTGCTCCATAGCCAGAGTGTGGGGCAGTTTACATGAGCGCTGAGAATGTAGCAGAGAAATGGGACACACAAAACGCTTGTGCCCCTCAGTGTGAAGAACACGGCGGTGACCTTTGACCCGCTCAGGTCATTGTGGAATGTGACAGATTTGCAGAGTACAGTAGCCGGCGCTCAGTCCTCTGCAACAATAACAGTTCAAAGTTCACACAGTGGAGCAAAGCCAAACCTTCAGCTCTGTCTTAATGAGTTACTTAATAATGAAAGCAGAGATTTGGACACTACAGAATCTGGTAGGTTTTAGCAAAATAAATTCACTTTCAGACTTTGTTGATTGGACAAGCAACACCAAACTTCCTCATTGTTGTCTGTATTCATTCATTGCAAAATTGGCCGATACTAAATTTGCTGTTATTTGAAAGCTGACGTTCTAACTTTTTTACTTTAATTTTAAGCAACCACTTTTGAAGAATATAAATGATCTACTCAATATTCAATTTCTTCACATCTTCAAAAACATTCAAGATATTTGGATCTATCACTGGAAGAAAAAAAAAAAGACAATTGTCCAGTAGAAGCCACTGTATAGCATTAGATCTTTATTTATTTATTTATTTAAAGGACAATGTGCAGTTACATTAAAAAGATGGCTGCACCAGATTTAGCAGCAAGCTAATTTCCATCTGTAGTCTTTCAAAGACAGACAACATCCTTACAATTGGTAATTGAAAAACTAAATAAATAATTTAATAGGCAACTGTATGCTTCAATTTGTTCATTATTAATTATGTATGTGTTAATTATAATGATCTTGTAGCTAGGGCTGCTAGATTATGATGAAAATAATAATCACAACTATTTAAATCATAATTAAAATCACGATTATTCAAACGATTTTTTGCTTTGAGAGACTGCAAAGCATTAGTGTCCCTTACATAAAGAGAATGAAGAGATAAAATACAATATGTGACAGTTCTCATAGAAAAAAATGTAAATGTATTCTACCTTTGTACAGAAACCAGCTACTTTCACTTGTATGCAGGAAAAATGGATACAGACTCCACTTTAAACCACACGTTCAAGGAGTTACAAACCCACGAGGAGATGTCTGATGTGTCCTGATCCCTGCTGCATGTTACTGTGCAGTCCAATCACACTACAGTATGAGCAGAGGAGCAGACGCTTTTTAACCGCACCGGGTGAGAAACGGCCAGGAAAATATTAGACATGTGTTTGGACGACTATTTTCATCAGCGGAAATGACAAACTGCAGCCTCTCCACCACAGACGAGCACATGTTTTGTTTTTGTCTGCTACATTAAAACAAGAGTCAAAACAAACAGCTTTAATTGCTTTATTTGCACCGAAGAAAGCCAATAACCTATAAGCGACTCAATTCTTCACTCCTGATAACCAAATGCTCTAGGTCACATGGCAAACACAAGGCCCTTGACGTCATAAAAGTCTATTTTAATCTTTTGCATCAGAAGTAATGTGGGTGTCGTAGGTTTTTTACAGTCCTATAGATAAAACTAGCTCTTTGATGATAATCATGATGTCAGTCTGGCTCTTGGACAAAATGAGTTTGACACCCATGTGCTGGGTAAGACAGTCGTTGCTACGTGTGTTTGTCAAAAGCATGATCATTTTTATGTTATCTGCAATTATATCTACTAAGTTTTAAAACCACGCCATAGTTACTTTCATCTTTGTAAAAGTTATACAGTATATGTAAGATTCGGCATCATAACACAGTCATTTTGGCACAAATAAAAAACAATCTCCAGCATAAATGACAAGGAGTCGTGACGTGATTATCCCAATTACGTCACAGACAGAATCACAATAAATTTCCTTTAAAGCAGCACTATGTGAGATTTTTAGCGGGAGTCTGTAATCACCAATATGGAGGTTATGCACCGACATAATTTTATTCCAAAAATTAGCAACATTTAGAATGAGTGGCAACTGTGTGTGATTTAAATGTCTAAAATTCTTGTTTATCAGCTTTGCTACAACTGTTGACTTGATTTTCTCTTTTTACATGTCAATTACAAACCCAGTGCTCAGTAGACTTGTTGTGGGTTGAATTTGTTTTCAAACTGTAGTTTATTTTTCCTGTTTTAGCTGTTTATTGAAATCTTACAAGAATGTCCTTTCTCTCCATTAACTCTCATGCATCGTTGCCACTCAGCGCTCACATTTAGAATGCTGTGACGTCACCTGCATAACCTCTATTGCTTTGCCTACAGAATGTTACACAGTATGGATTTAAACCTAGCCTGTGGTGCTACCAGGACAAGCTAAAAGTCAGATATGTGGAGAGGTGCATCTGCTTACTGTAATAAAGCAATAAAAACACCCATAGTGAAATAAAGTCTGTAATGTTGTATTACTAAGAAGTAGTTAATGCCTGTTCACTTCTCTTTGACAAGAGTGGTCTCACCAGTTTTGGGGAAAAAAACTAATTGAAAGTAGCTATTTAGCACTCTCTAAGTAGTGCCTTGGTGAACAGACAGAGTCACATTTGCCCCACTCTTTGTCCAACTGTGTGTTTTTGTTTTGTGTTTACAGAGCCGGGGCTGAACTCCCGATCACCTGTGTCTGATCGGGACACATTAATAACGTAAAACAGAGCGGCAGCGGCGGTGCTATCTGTGTTGCGGGCTCATGTTGCACCGAGAGTGTGGCGCACAGAGATTACAGCAGCTCGCTCCATCTGCTGCTTTGAGGAACAAACACAACGCACTCTGACCCACTTTCACTGGCCTGCTCTGCGTCGCCACCGGAGACGATGGTTACCTCACAGGGCTGCGACCGACCGTTTTATGATTAACTTGTAGCCTTACGCAAATCATGGGGTTGTATAGATTAGTCAATTTTATGTGCCTTTACTGTTTATTTTATTTACTCTTCGGCAGGTTCATTAAAGGAAGACATACAGTGCTTTTCCAGGAACTTACTATTGACATGTGGATCATCAGTTTACATTTTGTTTGCTGTAAATCACAATATTAACATAAAACAGCTTGGTAATAGAAACAGATTCAATATTTAAAACTAGATACAGTGGTGAGGACAGGTGATACGTAAAAATTTCTGCACATTTGAGCCTCAATTGAACAAAAGGACAATGCAAGACAACTCAAACATGAATGAGCCAATCCAAATACAACTGTGGGTACATTAATAAAAGCTGATATCTACCTAAATGATACTGGATTAATTATTTCCCTGCCACAAGATCGAGCAAAGTAGCAGTTAACTACCTGCTTTTAATGGCTTTAAACAATAGAACGCTTTAACAAGAGTTCATATGTATTCGACACTTACCTAATACATTCAAAATTTTCAAAGGCCCAAGCGAGGTCTACAGTCAAGTAAAGGTAAGAACAAAGCATGCTAACAGCGCTCTTACTGATTTTGGAGAATAAAAACCGTTAAAAGGGCATTGCAAACACTTTATAACGGTTCCTCTGCAATCTATACAAGGGCAAAACTGACTTTAACCTTATTAGCACAAAGTAGTGATATTATACCAAGTCATTTCAAGCTTTCCGTCTCCAGACTCTAGATTCTCCGTTTCTGATAAGTTTTAGTCGCCAGGAAAATTCTAGACTCAACAATTTATCAGCATAAAATAATAGAGATTCTTATGGCTTCAAATGTCAAGTCTTTATTAGGGCTGTTGTCCTTTGGTTGCTTAGTCGATTAATCGGTTAATAAGTCTTCGCCAACTGAAAATTTTTTAGTCGATCGAGTATTTTATTTTGATTTTAAGCATTTATATTGAACAGCAACAAAAAGAAGTGAATTACCTGAATATTTTTTTACCAAATCATTGGTCTAAGCTGCCTTTTAAGAATCAAATACAATATTTCTTATTCATTTTCTATGTAAATTGTTGTTTTTACATAAACTCCAAGCACTGGATCAAATTAAAGATGGAGTAGCTGATTTTCACACTGCACAGGAAGTTTTAAATTTGACAACTTCCTCTTATAAATCCTTCGACACACGGTTAATAACGACATGTATTCATTTTGGACACAATTACGGTTAATAAATGTCTTTTTACGAACAACAAGTGAAGCTGGATGGGACCACCCAAGCACGGCCAATCAGAGAGCTCCATTCGGCTCCTGTTTAAAATTCTTTATTATTCAGTTAAGACAGTAATCAATGGTGTATTTTTTTTCACAAAGTTCTGCCTTTATCATAGACTTTTTGTGGAAAGCACAAAGGTTATTCATTTACAACTAAAAAAGTTAGTTACCCCAACTTTAATGTAATACTTTTTGGCTGCTGAGCTTTTGCCGCACCTCTTTTTTGGTCGATTAATCGGTCGATGGGACATGTCTTTAGTCGACTACAGCCCTAGTATCTATACTTACTGGCTTGTATTTCAAATGAACAAACTCTCTGCCTAAAGGGTTGAGTTATTACCAGTACATAAAAAATCTCTGCATCATTGTTCATTTCAATTAATTAGCTGGAGTAGTGTAATTAAATGAAACACTCAGTTTTCAAAAAATCACTCACGTACACTAAAAAGCTTTTAAAACACAGCTCTCAAAACCATACGCATAAATAATACATGGCCTCTAAAGCCAAAGTCTGACAGTGCATACATTATTGATTAAAAAGCATGATTTCAAACACAAGAACCCAAAGAACTTCAAAACAAGCATGTATAACAGAGTATTTTTAGCATTACAATTACGCCAAAAAATGATGATAATAACACATACAAGCCTTGCTCTCATTTTCAAAACAATTCTGGTCAATCTAATGAATTATCCAAGTGTTGCAGTGGAGTTTTGGGCAAAAGGACAGTTGCCAGGGCGATAACAGCCTCTGACCCACTTTCTACACCTCTTAAACACAGTGGAGCACAAACATCAAGTACATCCAGAGACAAAACAGCAGCGGCGGAGTTAGCTCCTCAAAACAAGAGACTCTTCTCCTAAAACAGCTGCAGCGTCTAAGATTAAAGTGGACATATGTTACTCATTTCATTTGTATTTATTGGAGAAACAGTTATGCCTTTCATTATTTAATTGAACTACGACTAGACCTGGCAATATATAGAATTTATAATATCGTGAATGTTATTTTACAAAATTACAATAAAAAATAAAAGGTGATGCTGTACTTTCTAATAGATGAGACCACTTTATATTTACAAATTTGTACATTAAGTAAATCAGTGTGCTTCACAAAATCGAAAAAAAATATTTGTTTGATGATTAAACACAATGGGAAACGTGATTTTAAAATTGTTAGCAAGAAAATATATACCTGAGTAAATTGTGTTTGTTTTGAACTAATATTGTCAATAAAACAAGCATTGAATATCTTGCTTCACGTAAAATATTAAAAAAATACACCTTAAGGTAAAATTATGGAAAAGTTTTAAGGGTCTGAGATAAAGACTAAAATGACTTGTTCTATTGCAAATCTTTATTTAAAAAGTCAAAACATGCAACATTATGTTGTTTAATCCATTTACTCTTGGGCTGAAGAAAAGTTGTTTTTCTAGTAACAAATTTGAAGACAGGTTTTAAGACATTTATGCTGGACTGACAGAATATTATTGGGATATGTAAAAAAATTATCCAGATATTAATATTTGTCGCTCAGCATTAACTTCGACAGAAGGTAGGCCAGTCACAACAACAACATATTTTGAAATGTAACATGTCAAAGTGTCTTTGATATAAATTATGGATTTCTAAAACCCACTGACAATAATAATAACTAAGCTATTATCAGAGAGAACGTAGTCATAAATCATCAGCCGGCTCGCAATAAATAAATAGTAAAGAAAAGGCATGTTGATGAGTCATTTTTTTCATTTCTTTCTTGCTGTGACAATGCTAAATTCCCCAAACTTAATTGTGATAGTTAGATTTTGTACAAACAATAATCAATAATGAAGTAAGTTATTATTTTAAAGACCAATCACATCGGCCCGATTAAAAGAAATGTTGAAATTTGCACCACCAATCATAAATAAATAGGCCAAGTGCATAATGTAGTAGTGGATGTGTAGCTACAAAGGTCAGCATATGGGAATCTACATTTACCACTGCATGTGAAGTGTGTCAATGATTTCAACATTTCACTCACACATTTCTGGTGCCCCACAAATCATTCTGCAACCCCGAGGAGAAGAACCACTATTTCATATTGTCACAATGTCTGCTAAAGCTTAAAACCTTTCTAAAACCGTTCCAAGGAGGACTCAACCCTCTATATCTTAAATAACAATAAAAAAAACAAAACAGGTTGCTGCTAATGAAAGTACATGATAAATATTGACTTCTAAAAATAATTGTTCCTTCTGTCATGGTCATTGAACAATAAGTCAATAAAGTAATTATCAGAACAGTCTGGCACAAGTTAAATCACGGGAAATCAATACTCGTTCACATGAGTCGTTCCCTGGTGGAGAAGCAGCACCACAACAAACAAAACCTACGAAACAGACATCAAATAAATATCGTCTAGTCACACGTGATACTAATCATTGGTGTCAGCTATTTCTTCATATAAATAAAATAATTTCACACTAATGTATTTTAGGTACACTGTGCCATTGACCAAAAATAAACTTGAATAAAAGCACGTTTTTGTCATGTCTTTGATGCACTAAAAAAAAAAAAAAAAAAAAAAAATCTGTGTTTTTTCTTTGAGCGGTTTTACATGATCACAAATTGGACTGCTACTTTGTCTGGAGGAATCTAATGTTCCTCATATTTTGTTTGCATTACAGTATAAAACACAATTGTCAATACTAACAGTGGTTCAAAGCAGGGTTTTAACTTTTCACCTAGAGAAAGTTACACAGTGCACCTTAAGAACTAAACATTGATACATGAAAGAGGTGTGAAAGAAGACTGATATAACAAACTGAAACAAGTAAAGAATTAGAAAACATACCGGTGTTCCTTTATATACAAGCTAGCTTACATTACAATGTATTTTTTAATTTTTTACACAATCATAGGCCAAACTCGATAATCTGTAGAACACTATTTGAGACACCCGTTGACACAAGCAGGTAGAAAGGATTGTCAAAACACTGAATTTAAATCAAACACAAATCATGGACAATAATGCTAAATATCAAAGCTAGTCATTTATTGTAGGGCTCGAGATCGAATTGAATCGTCAATTATTTGGTGGTGGGTTTTGAATAGATTGAAAAAACAATCCTTTGTCAGTAAAAACGCTTAGCTTGGAACAAAAGTCAAACTTTGAAGCAGAATATACTGATATATAGTTAAAAAACAAACAAACAAACAAACAACTAAATGGGACGTATTAAAAGTCTTTGCTTTGTTTATGTTCATGAATGGCATTTTTCATTTGAATCGAATCAAAAAGTGAGATCGATCAATATGAGAAATAAATTAAATTGTTTCTCAGATCACCCAGACTTATATTTGTGGTACAAAAAATAAAAACATACTGCATATAGAAGAAAACTGTAGCTTAAAAACAACATCAAAACTAGTAAGACAGTTTTCAGTTGCCATCATTGTCATTGGAAAGCCAATAAAGTTTCAATCCATCCAGTTTCCATTTCAGTTTAGGAACCAGACTTTCCACTCAAAAAGTTACGCAGTGCGCCTTTATAAAACATGACCAGATCTTTTACTATTACTAGTCCTATTGTAACGTCTGACACATTTTCATTGTCTCCACAGTCCTTGTCTGCTGGAGCTCAGGACACTACTCAAGTCCAGCCAAATGTGAATGTGAGCCCAGCTTCATTTTCCAAAGTGGGCCATTGTTGCTAGGAGACGCAGAAGGTTTCAAGGCGTCTGCAGCACTGTCAAGGCAAACAAAGAAGAAACACACATCGCTCTCCCGCACAAGGGCAAAAAGTAGGCTTTAAAGAAGTAATTTACAGCTGCCATGACAATAACACCCGGATCTGAATCATCTACAGCTCTGTGGAGACGTTTTATTTCTTCTTAACATTCCCGCTGTGTTTAACTAGAAAAAAGAACTGAGTGTACAGTTTGGGGAGCTCTGTGACCTCATTTTTAAGTCTATGCACGTGTAGTGATGCTTGTGGTGGCAGTGGTTCAGTGGCCCCAGCAGCAGTCACCCACAAATCCAGTGTTCGGGACAATACTTGCTACAACTCGTCAGGAGTGGGCGATACTGACAAAATAGAAAAACTTTTTTAAGGGTGTTTTGCCATTACCGGACACAATTGTGAAAAGCTGTAAAATGAATCCCTTTGCATTTTTATCAATAATAAACTCTTTTTGTAGAGTTTGTTACAACTAATTATATAGTCAATATATTAAATGTTTGCGTATCTTCAAAACAACATTACTGATCTGAAATTGTACACCCTCTCATGCTCGCCTCTAACGAGTGCATAATCTTGTTGTGTCTACGGGCAAGACACTGCACTGCTTTATCGACAGTATGTTTGAAGGTCAGACTATATTTTATAGCACTTACTAATACACAAGATAAAACTGCCACAAGACTGTGCACATAGTAAAAATGCTTGCATGAAATGAAATGCATGAAAATTGACATTAATTATAACTCAATATTCCAGGACTTCCCTAAAAAGTTTTCGAATCTAAGCAGTAGTATCTGGGTTAAATAACAGAATAGGTTATCAATACCAGACTTGTTTATCCCATTAATGCTCTAAATAAAGTTTCATTGGGTTAATGATGTAACTTCAGCTACATGTTCAGGTATCGCAGGACTGCAGATGGTTAGAGCTAGATAGTCAGGTCCAGAGGGTCAGGGGCAAGCTGGTTGTCATGGTAATGAGTTTATTTCAGTTGCTAAATGAGCCTATATATTTTATCTTAACCTTTACCCAAACCTTTGTCCTAGCCTTACCCAATACCCTAACTCTTTCCTCAACTTACCAATTCTCCTAAACCTAACCACTGCAGATGGTTCCCAAAAGCAGGAAGTACAGTCGTCCAATCAGCAAACAGGAGTAAAGTGGTGTGTTGGCCAGAACCAACCTGAGTTGAGATAGCAGGCTGTAAACATGACTTTGTGTCAAAAATAACTTGTACCAAATTAAAATTGTACCTTTTAATTTGCAAGTTTACCACGTGGACGGCAACAATCACTGTTTACTACTACCTGGACTATAAATATTGTAAAGCAGAGATTGGTTAAATCAATAAAGTTCACACCTACTTGTACTGTGAAATGAACGAACCCAATCATACAATGTGAGATGTGAAATGAAACCAACTGATACATCAAGTTATTAATGATGGGGAGCAATCATATAATTTGGCTAAAAGCTTTTTTATGTAGATATGATCAGACGATATGTTCAGATGATATGTTGCCTGGTTTATTATCAATTTTAAGGGATTAACATAAATTATTGTGCACCTTTATAAAAATCATGATTTATAATAATGACACTGCTTCATTGCTCCCTTTGTCTTCAGTAGTTTTGAAGAACATCAAATGCGGAGGACAAAGGTCTGGATGGGACAGGAGCTGAACATAAAGTAATTCCTTAAATAATACAGGGGTGGCTGCTGTCACTGAACTGATAGAAACGCACCAGACAAAAACACAGACATGATGAGTGCAATGTGGACAGTTTACTTGCTTCATCAGACAATCAATTCGACCTCTGGGTAAGAAAAAACAATTGAGTGTTATGAAGAGGCGGCGTATCCTCTGTCAGCTCTGCCGGAGAGGCTGATGGGAGCCAGTCTGGAATGAGCGCTCAGTGGCTCCAGGGAAAGAGAGCTGATGTAATCCGTGGATCACAGATGTAAGGCTGAACACTGTGTGCTGAGGGAACAATGAGGAGATACTGCTCACTAGGGCTGGCACTATTCGATTCAGATTCCAATACTAAAAAAGGCCAAACAATCAATACTATTTCTTTCGGACAATAAAAGGCATTTTGACCCAATTATGTGGCTTTATACTTGGTGTGATGTGAATAAAGATAATTCAGGAGAGATCACATTTTGTCTAAGTAATGCCATTTTCATTATAATGGATGGGCCGATATAGATTTTTCAGGCTAATGCAGAGATCCAATATTGGGTTTTCTGGTGTGGCTGATAACCAATATTTAGATTTCAAAACCCACAGCATGGCCAACAAAATAAATTAGTTATTTAAAGTTCACAAATAACATTCGCTCTTGTTAAAAAGACAAAATGTATTTATCTGCATGAATTTTTATGGCAAAGACAAATGCAACACTATGATTAAAGTGGGAAGGACACATGGACACACAAAGGTTGAGACAGTTAATGGCAATATTTTAATATCAGACCCCACCAGCGTAAACCCAACAATAATGCCAGTACACCAACATCCGATCCTCGATATACCATCCCTATATCTCGTTTCAGTGCTAGTTGATAATATCTGGTGTTGCTTTCTTGACAGCCTCAGTGCTCACCCTCACGTCTGCATCTACTGTACAGCCCATGTTCAGAGCGTGATCTGTGGCCTAAACCAGGACAACATGAGAGAAGAAGATGAGTCACAGCTATGACACTGCTGTTTGGACATATGGCTCCTGTAATAAAAGCTCATAGTGAAGTGAACACAGCGCAGTCAGATCAGAGGTGATGGTCTGAGTGAAACAGCACACTAACATGTCATCACAGTCACATGTCTCACACACTGGTCTAAGAGGCCTTCTCTTCCATCTGCCTGCCACTGTCCCAAACTCGTCATCAACCCTCCAGCACCTTTGAAAGGGCAAGGCAATATGGCCCAAAATGTTTATTTCTCAAAAAAAAAAAAAAAAAGAACATTGCAATAATAAATGTTATCCCTAAGATGTCTTAATGAGTTTTATAATATTTGTTTCTACTTGATGTTTCAGTCTATGTAAGTTATCAAAGTTTTGCTTCCACTTATCACATGTTATTTAAATCATTAATAGCGTTTTATGAATTAATGGTTTATTTATTTATATACCACTGACAGATGTCTGTGTATATATGCTAGAGCAGCAAGTGTTAGCAACAAGCCGCCCTAGGGCAACTCAGCAGAAGCGGTTCGCCCACACACCTGGCGCCTCAACCTCCGACCACCAACCAAGCGTTTCCTAAGCGTTTCCTAACCTTCATGTTGGTGTGGAAACCGGAGTACCTGAAGGAAACCACCCAGACATGAAACAGGGAGGAACAAAACTCCACACAGAAAGCCAGGGAGTCGATCTTGCAACCTTCCTGCTGTGAGGCAAGAGCATTATCTGCTCTACCACCATGTTTTAGCCTCTGCAGAGCCTCCACAGTCTGCGCTAAGGTTCCTCTCGCGTTAGATGCAGTATAATGCTCAGTTCTACATTACAATTCTTCATAACACAGCGGTATATCACAAAATATGATTCAGTAAGATATTGTCCAGCTCCACCAATCAAAAACACAAAACATGACAACGGAAGTAGAAAAAATAACACAATGACTGAAATGCAATGCAGATATTTGCAGAAACAATAACCCAAGGCATATATAATGCATTTCCAAGAAAAGTCTTCTAGTGTTGAGAAACGAGAAGAGTGCAAGCAGTAAAGCTAATAATTGTTTCATGTAAATAGCTTTGAAAAGCCCCATAACATTTTCGGGCATTGCCTTTTAGATAAATGTAACTGTGGAGAGTGGATCAAAACACAGCAGCTCAAACATTACAGAGAGTCAAGTGAACAATCAATAATGGAGCAAAGCTGCTTCTGTTGTTGAGGCTGAGCACCTTATACCTGCCTCTGGGCATATAAACAAGTTGCTCACACATTTGGTGACTTGCCGAGTAGTTTGGTATTCAGTGTTGTCTGTCTCTTCACAGTAAAACCTGTGTAGCTGTAACATTTGGGTCACACTGGCCCCTGTGAGCTGCCAACTGTCTGAGTGCGCCCCACGTGCACAGCAGCGGGACACAGAGCTGCTCTTGGTCTGAGTTCACACAGTTATGTAAGAAGGATTAACTCCACTGCTCTGTGTCTGTGGGCAGGTCTGCGCTTCACTAAAAAGTCACTAAACAACACGCAAATACACTCCACAATCTGTCTCATCCTTTTACTATGTGAACCGACAAAACAGAAGAACACATTTACAATATTTTACACCAACTTACTGCCACAAATCTAACTCTGACCATAAACATGTGACAGTGATATATAAGGTTATTGAACTGTGACCATACTCCAAAGAGACGCATTGCTCACAATTGAGAGCAGGCAATAGCAGCAAAAAGTCCAACACAAATGTCTTGAAGTATGCTGATCACAATGCGAGTAAGCATGAAAATGTATGAATATTTGACTAAACCAGGCCTGTGCAATCTATAGACAAAATTATCTTTTATTATTTTTAACCAACAAAATTCTATTGAAATTCTGAGATCTAAATCTTTCAAGACAGTCGTGACCAAGAGCCATCAACAGCACAACCAATAGACACATTCATATAAAACAAGCAGAAACAGATTTCAGAAAAAAAGTCAAAATTGAGTTGAGTTTTCATAAGCCAATAACATCCGCATTAGAAATACCATCTCCTAAAGCCTATATCACATAACATGGAAGAGCTCTTACCAGCGCAGGCCACTGAATGTGCTTAGCCTTGGTCCCCTGCAGGAGACCTCCAGCGGCCCCTCCAGTCCCAGCCCCCGTCCTGGTGTCCTTCCTCTTGGCCCAGACCAGCTGGTGCTCCAGGAGAAACAGCTGGAAGTCCTCATACACTTTGACCCACTCTCTCTTCTCCCATTCCTGATCGTCGAACTCCACGTACACCTGCGGACACGGGAAGAAACAAGAAATATAACTAAATGCATTGTCACAGTCCAATCCAAAGCAGTTTCTTTATATATTATATAGTCCACATTAGATGAGTCCAAAAAAGTATTTCTTGAATTGTTTGTTGCAATTTAATTATATGCAAGACCTTCATTTAATATATTATATGCAATGAGTTTCTAATCCTCCTTCTAACATTGCTTTCTCAACAAGAACACTGCTAGACTTTGATGTGTGATATTTTTTTGTTCTCTTCTGAGTCTCATAAAAGATTGTTCTGAATGTATCAGATCTGTGACGATATTTCTGAAAGATTCTGCCTGTTTAAGTCCAAAATCATCCAGACTCAGTTTGAATTTTTACGCTGCATTAGCATATCAGGCAAGATTAATTCACCTATGTGATTTCCTTTACAGCCAATAGATGGAGCTCTAACTGAATTTATTAGTCAGTTAAA
This sequence comes from Mugilogobius chulae, assembly GCA_038363315.1. Classification (NCBI taxonomy): domain Eukaryota; kingdom Metazoa; phylum Chordata; class Actinopteri; order Gobiiformes; family Gobiidae; genus Mugilogobius; species Mugilogobius chulae. The sequence goes on along the minus strand of CM076401.1, from coordinate 30,618,951 downwards.
TCTAAAGAAGCAAATGAGCAGTGTAAAAAATAAACAAATGTGGATAATTTCCTCAAAATGATACTGAACAGTACAAAAAGCACACAGCGGCGGCAGATTAACATTAAAACCATAAAACAAGCTGAGTATGTTCTTTTGTCTTGAGTTGGCTTTCTAATTATGTGAAAAGACTTTTCAAAGTGCATGATTGAATCCTACTCAGCGTAATTACTTTTCTTTTTTTAAACTTATTTTTTATGCAGCTTTTATGCAGCTTTAAATAAAAAAAACACAACCAAACACATTTTACGCTGCCAAATAAGCCAGGATTTCTTAGGAGAGATGGTGTCGGGTCAAGATCAGAAATTGCAAGAACAGAATTTCCACCGGGAGGCAGCTAAGAGACCCAAGGCATGCTTAAAATGCCCCGAAAATACAAATGTAACCATCGTGGAGACTTCCAAAGACATTTAACAAGGACCAAAATGTTACTTAGTTCTGTCTTGACATTTGAGAAAAGACAAATATGAAATGCTAAACCACGTAAGGCTGTCTTGACTAAAGAAAGGCTCCGTCTATCAACTAATCGACTTAAATGGGGCAACAGTTTGTGCTGGCAAAAGCTCCCAGAACAATGACGTACCCGGCTGCATCTGACCCCAAGTGAACTGACACGACCACAAGTGTGTGCAATTATCAATATGCATGAAGAAAAATACTTTACAAAATACTAATAACTGTCAAACCTCAAACTAACTTTCAACAAGGCTTTTGCTTTCTGTATAAAAATATACAAAATACATCTTAATTATCCTAACAAAAGGCCAACAGCTCTAAGCCAATACAAATGCCTATAGAATGCTGTTAATTGTGAGCACTAGAATTGTAACTCTGATTGAAAAATACATAATTTATCTGTATTTTCTATAAAGATGATGCTCTGAGCCAGAGTAGTGATTGGTTTAAGATCAGCCTCCTTACTGTTGCCATGGTTACAGTTTTACATCTTTGTTCTTGTTCAAACCTGTATGAATCAGAAGCCTTGATACACTTTTTCACAAGATAAAGTAAATAACTGTTGAGTGAAGCGATAAAGCCAATTATAAGTAAATGTTGAGGACAATCTAGTTGCGTGAATCAGGAGAAAAAAGGACACTTTTAATCTGAGTGAGAGCAGTGGGGGCATCTCTCCTCACTCAGCCTCACGGTTCAGTCTCACTGCAGTGCAGAGCGAACGAGGACAGGTCTCAGCCAATCACGCGTCAGCAGCACCCCCCCATCACCACAAGACAAGCTCCTCCTCCTGTGTCCTGACGGTGTCATCCCAGGACATTCTGCCCCCCCGCCCCACTATCCTGTGAGCACACCGCTCCGAGCCGACGCTTCCACAAATAAAACACTAGTACAGAACAAAAAACAGCTCACACTCAGACTCACAGCTGTGGAGCCTCCACAACAATGGAAACAACTATTAAGATATCTGCTGCAGTTTGCATTTCAGTCACACGCCAGGTAAACGTCATGTTCAACTGTTCAGCAGCATCACCGCATCTTTTACATCCCAAGCAGAGTCTGACAGAACCAGACATGACCTGAGACTAAAGTGGTACTTCTTTGAAACATCACCTGTTTAAATGTTTTCATGGCTAAAGAAGAAAGCATTTGAATGAGAGACTCACAATCAACAAAAAAAAGTATAGTTATGCAGATCTCAAACACTCTCTCTAGCTCAAACTATTAGTAATAGTAGTAGTAGTACTGCATTAGGTACTGCAGATTTCTGAAAGCAGACACCTCCACACACACACTCCACTGAACTGGCACGATCATTATTGTCTCAGTCACAGGGTTAATGAGGCCATGACAGTGCAAGATCTCGTCTTTAGTAAATCATATTCTGCTCAGTTTGGAAAATGTCGATTTGTTTCATCTTTCAGTAAATTCAAAAAAGTAGAAGAAAAAAGTTGCAAAAGCAAACTTTTCCCTTCAAATGATCTTGAACTGTCTAAGCGATGTTTTGTTGAAAATAAATAAGTTTAATTGAAGTTAAACAAATATACATCTTAGTTTACACTGTAAAAAGCAATATATTAAATGATGCAGATGAATATTAAAAGAAAGAATTTACTAAAACTTCAAAATAGGCCTTGGCAATGCGGATAGAAATCTCTTTTGTTTCACATCTCGATATATATCGGTAGAAGCAGTTTTTAAATAAAAAGTTAGTGCATAACCTCCATTTATGCCACACTGAATACTAGTTCTGTCTCGGACCTTGTGCTAAATCACATTTGTTTAAATAAAAAGAATTAAAAGATTTTAAAGCATAACCTAAAAGCACCAAACCAAACATGCATTCATCACCCAGTGTCCCATATTAAAACTGAACTGGGAGGATGGTGAAGCCAGTCTGTTCTCATAAAGAAACTGAATGCTCTCAACTTGATGCCCTAGTGGGCTGCCTGCTGTGGCAAAAATGATCACAGTAATTTTGTAAATAATAACTAAAAATTATGATTATTCAGACAATTACTGGCTTTGAGAAAAGAAAGGGCATCAATGTGTCTTAACTTCTGTGACTAACAAACACAACTGAAGGTGGTTTAGTATGTTTATTTATTTGAATGGGACAATATGTATTAATAAACAGTGGTGGATACCTCACAGGAATTCTGCTGAAAGATTATGATAAATGATTGCTTGTTTATAATTCAAGGCACTTTACAATAAGCAACCACTTACCCAGTGTGGACAGTTACTGGACTAAGGTGGATCTGTCTTAGCTTGTGACGTCTATACAATTACAAAAGTACTATTTATGGGACTGAACTGAACGCACCTAAAGCTGAAGTAGCTGATTTTCACTGAAGTAGGCATTTATTTCTGTACTTCCTAGTTCTTACAGATCCTTCATTGCAGCTTAAGAACATTTTTTTATGAACAACAAAGTCAAACTACCGTAAGTGGACCAGCCAAGTTCAGCCAATCAGAGCGCTGCTAATGGCTGTTGTGAGAACTAGAATGTATTCTAATTCCACAAAATCCATTTGTCACAACGTGCTGTTAATTTTAATGCACTATGCAAAAGACAAAGCTTTCTTAGTTACAATAAAAAAGTCAGGTACCCCACCTTTAAAGTAACTCGGGGTGAAATGTCAACTAGTACACAATTGGCTTGAACCATACTCGGGACATCTGAACAGGGCCAAGTACAGTTTATGTCATAATGTGAAAAAGTTCAGCCACACTAAACGCTTTTCTATAGAAACAAACATCCTCAGCCCAAACAGTCCATTTTGTAGCCATTCAAGCACGTTCAACATTAAGATGCAGGTTTTTTTATATTTACTTAGTGTAACAAAGAAATCTAAATGACAAAAACTTGCTTTTATTTAAGTCTATTTTTTTTTTGACAAATACACAATACAACTTTAAATAGTTGCTCTAACTAGTAATAATAATAATTGCTCAATTACATATTTTTGTGATTGATTGTGGCAATAATCATAATCGTACCTCCAAGAGTCAAGTCAGTGTGAGTCATACAGAGTGTCTACATGCAGGCCAGGAAAACAGATTGTAGTCCGTATTCAGACATCATGTAAATCGAATATTATCAATAACTGGACATGTAAGTGCGCATGCTCAGGACCCCTCACAAATACAGAACAATAAAGCACCCTGCACAAATGACACCAACAGTCTAAGTTTAATGTCCCAGAAAGACCAGAGTAACAATATTTAAGTACGTCAACATAATGCAGTCTCAATGGACCATGTCTTTCCAGGGTAATCTGGTTTACTCTCACACAAGCACCCTAAATAAGAGCAAAACCTTGAAGGGAAAATCTAATTGAGTCAGTTTTTTCGATGTGGTGTGATTATGTAAATGCCCGTATAATGGCCATTCTAACTACATGCTTTTCATTTGTCTGGCCACAGTCTTATCTGCCAGAATCCTGATGGTCTTCATTGACAGGCGGATTAATAAAACAAAGAACGTGGTTCCTCTGTGTCAAGCAATCACAACGTTTCAAGAGAAAGTGTTGTGAAAGCCATTAGATACAACCATAATAGTGACCTCAAGTATATGTGCTCCTTTGAAAAAAGTTTGAGTACGCACGGATACAATGCCTAAAAAATGTAAACTTTATTTATATAGAAATTTTTTTTTACATCATCATAGTTTTGCAAATGCCAGAACTGGAACTGGAAGAACCTAAATAACACAGAGAGTGAAAAAAAATCGCAGAAGTGCAGAATGAAGAATTATTCTAAGTTCTAACTTCAATATTTCACTGCATTTATTCGGGATGGCACTCCACGGCAGAAGCCTGGCTGCCATGGCAAAATGTTCCCTTTAAAGTTGACCTGATCCTGCTTCAGTGTCAGTAAACTTCAAACAAGCTTGTGTGTCCTAAAAAACATGTTTGGTGACAAGTGTTAAACTGCAATGTCAACAAAACCATTGTTGAAGTAGTTTTGTACATCAGAGGAGTCTCCCTATCCATCTCGTTGTGCACACTGGAAGAGAGCAGAAGTCTGAGCACGCACATATGCAACCGCACACACACAGGAGAGGAGACACTGATGAAACTCAGATAAATGGGATATTAGCGCTTTTTTATAATGATGTTTGCTCCATGGTTTGCCTTGTTGTGGCTGTTAGTGAGGCAACTACAGCGACAACGTGCCGAAGAAATCACGATTGTTCAATTATTTTCTTCGACAGAAAGTGGGATATTAGTGTTAACTATTGTTGTCATAATACTAAACTTTCAAACGCGATTATTGATGCCAGTTTTGATACCACACTGTTATTTCAAAATGCTCGTTTTAATTACATTTTTATACAACAGACTGACATTTTCATCACAAAATGTCAAAGTACTTTCTTTATTAAACATTTTGGTTTTAAACCTCTTTTAATATAGCTCAAGATTATTCTAAAAATCTTCAAAAATATACGATTTTTAGAAGATTTTCCACAATATCAATATTGATCAATTTGTTTTTTTGATACTTTTAACAACCTTAGCATGAGAAGATAAAATCAAATAGTTTGTTGTATGTGTTCTCTACATTTAAATGCACTTACTAACGCACTTACAAGTTAATGTTAATAATCACCATAACACATTTTTTGTTATTGATTACAGCAATAATCATAATTGAAATTGAAATTTGATTAATTGCACAGCCCTAGCGGAAAGCCTGGGCTTTTTTATTCTTAACAACAAAGGATTATACAAGTACATGGCCATGTTAGCGATTATACGAGACACATGTCAGTCAGACAGTCAATTTTTGCTAAAAACAAAACAAAACTAATTTTATTGGCCTGTTGCAGTCTAAAACACAAAGTGAATGATTTAAATGATCATTCAGTTAATCAACTGCAGCCCTAGACAGGGTTTATGCAAATTTCAAACGCAATGCTTTTACCCAAAACCTTTTTCGTTTTAATATTTTTTGTGCCACCAGTCAATACTAATGAGTCTTTTCCATGGGGCAGCAGAATAATGAAATAAACTTAGCCTTTATGTCTTTTCTGTTTTAGGTTATTTGATTTAAACTTTTAACATGTCTAATAAATCCAAATCTACAGAGTGCTTGGAACTTCTACCAATGTCCACGTAAAACTAAAATGTTGCTTGGTCACACAAAGAGAAAACAAAATGTTAATGCTCGTGCTAGGTGAATTTCATGACCTTCATTGAATTTTATGCCCCATAGAAATCCTGCTTGAAGTGATCAGCGCTCACTCACATCAGACTGTGGAGGAGCTATGTGACCTGTGGAGTTCAGGTGTGACAGCGTAGAGGCTGTTCTCGTTTTAGCGGAAGCTGCAAAGCGCATGCAATTCATCTAAATTTTCAAATTTCACATTATTCCAGCCTTTAGAAAAGAAAAAATCTGGATATCAAAACCAATACGACCCTGGAGCGTGCACGAGATCCATCGCTCCTGCTCAAAAGAGAGCCGCGGCAGCCGTGAGGAGCAGTGAATGGTCCGTGCAGTCTGTTGCTATGGAAACAGAGGCAGTAAAAGCATCGTCCGGACACGTTACTCTCAGAGAACAAAGACGTGCACAGGGAAACAACTTACACATACAGCTGCGCAGTAATGATAACTGTAGTGACAGGCTACTAGAACGACAACTATTCCACTGAGAGACCGAAAGCCACACACACACACACACACGAGAGACAACAACGACCCCACAGAGAGCGTACAGTCACACTACACATTACATACAAGCCATCTTCAAAAAGGTCTGTATGTATGATTCCAATCACATAATGTCTAGAAGTCTGACACTTCTGGGCCTGGGGTGACCTGAGGTGAAACAGTTGAAGTCATAACTGGCTTGGATTCAGAGTTCAAAGAGAGTGAATTTAATGGCAGTCCCATCAGTCTGCCGCGGGGTAAAGTCGATGCTCCACAGCAGAAATAAGCACCACTATAGGCTGCGACTGTTGAGTGAGTGAATGAAGGAATAATAGCTGGCCTGGAAAAGTGCCTTTGTGGCTTAATGTAGCACACTCCGGCAAATGAAAGCCTAGTCACTAATATGCATACCTTAGTTGTGAGTGGCAAGTCAAAATATATGAAAATAACACTTAAAGGTTGTAAAATGCTTTGGCCCCACATTACGACACATGCAAAACAAATAATAACAGCTTAATGTCAAAATCAATAAACAAAGAGTAACAGAAAAGTAGCAAACAGAAAAATAATTCAAATGCGTTTTCAATCTATGTGTCACATCACACTGTGAAGTTTTACACATACCTAATTAGGGCTGGGCGATATGGCAAAAAATTTATATCACAATTTTCTTGGAGCCAGATCACGATTTCGATTTTATCAGGATTCTTGTAACCTGTCTAGTTTCAAATTGTTTTTGAGGTAAATGTGATCATCTGCCTTTTTTTTTTTAAAGAAAGTTCCTTCTTCAGGGTTAATGTCTAAATCCAGCCCCAAAGGCTGATCACTGTTGCCAGATTTTCAGAGAAAAACAAGCAACCAATCCCAAAACATGTAACCTCAACACTTCAATAAAATGTTTACAAATAATGTTTAATTAGAACGTTGTGTATCGTCAAAAACAAGTTTCTAGCAAATTAACATTAACAGCCACTTTTAGACGTGAAAATAGATAAAAGTTTTTTACTATCAGACTTAAAAGTAGCTCAAACCCACTTCTTTTTATGACTTGAAAGTGCAGCCCCCAAAAAAATACAACCTCCAAAATTCCTAAGACTTTGAAAAAACAAATGTCGCTATATAGAAGAAAACTTGGCAACTCTGAGGATGAGAAAAGTAGGTTGGAAAAAAAGCGCTTACAAACTCTCAGGTTTTAATATACCAACGCAAACTCTACGCTGATATCTTCAACTGACTCAGGTATTTTAGTTTTATATATATGACAAACCTCCCTCACAGATGAGTGCTGAGTGAGTGAGCATCTGTGATACTGTGTGTCCTACTAATCTGATGTGAAGAATGTGATCAGAAACACAAACACTGGAGGAGCCATTTGCAGCAATGACAGAGCTAAACTGAAGACCACAACACTTTGTTCTTGTGTCTGACAGTGTATCTTTGTTTCTCTGTGTGGTGCATAGGACGTCCTGTACTGTACGCACTGCTGCCCTCTCACTGTCAGGACAAACGGCAGTGGAGACATCATATCTTTTCACTTCCAGACAGCATATGATAGGTTTTAGTGTGTGTCTGCAGCATAATTATGTGTCCTCATCAGGGGTTCGGAAATCAGATTTGACCAGAACACATGCAAAGGTGTCTGTCTAGTGTCTTAAACTAGGATGTGTGTTAAGACTTCTTTTCACAAAGCTGATACCACATGGAATAAAAAACAGTGTCACTATAACGCAGTTCACCTTTGCGGCCTCGCTGTTTTGCGAATTTAGTCTAGGCCTGCGCTGTGCTAATACTCATAGTATGCTTTGCTCTCAAACACACTGTCTAGGACCATGTCAAACCCCAGCATTCACACACAGCAGCACAGAAACTCTTTTAGTAAACTTTAGGCAGCTTGGGTCATTTGGAGGAGCTGCTCTGGACGTTTGTCCAGGTGAGGATTTGACTCTTTGTGCTCGTAGTGTACAATGATGAATTTGGTCACGCCGAAGCATCTGTGGAATTAACATATGGCTGTGTCGATATTGTGGCTCCCGTGCGCACAGAGCACCACGTCTTTTCTACTTTCCTCTCGCCTTTTTCTTCCTTTTTGGAGTTTATGTTTAAAGCTCTTAACATGCATTACATGAGGCTTATGGACGAACTTTCATGTCACTTCATGTCACTTGAAGCTAAAGCATAAGTGTTTTTGAAAAAATGTATGATGTGGTGAACTGTTACACTGAAATGATTGTATAAAAAAAAAAAAGATGTCGACTTTGCGGATTTCAAGAGACCACTGTATTATTAATGCTGCTGACAATTTCATTTGTTTGCACATTTGTAAATTTGTGGTGCATTTATGAACAAACTGGTCAGCACTGTAGACCTGAACATATAGGCCTGTAATAGAAATGACTACTATATCATTTATTGATGTAGTATTAACTGATGTTAGCTGAGAATAGGGTTTACTGGGCTTACATGCATTAGATTTATTGTGTCGACAATAATTTCAGTATGTTACTTTCACAAGGTTGTAAGGACCCGACAGAATAAGTAAAATAGTGAAAAGCGCATAAGCAGATGTCAGTGGCGCTTTTGAACCCGTGAGCCTTGATGTTGATGAGGTCTGTGTTGTTGTTGTGCAATTTAAAGTGGAGAGCGTTGAATATTCCGCACCAGGCAAGGACACGCCAACACAAACAGACACTTTCTCTTCCTCTGCTCTCCTGATAATTCTGGTCTAAGAATAGCTCACGCTGCATCCAGACAATCAGTGTGTGGAATCTAGGGCAGAGCAGCAAGGCTCCATGGGAAAATCCCTCCTGTGCACCAGTCCCGCCCTCGGCACGCACACACACAAATGTCTTTCACTGCGGCTGCCTGCTCTCATGTCAACATCCATGTGAGGACCAACACCAGACAGCACACTCACTCACGCTAAAGTGGGCCTCATTTTTAGGGCTTGTTAGCTCCTTTTTACACTTCTTTATAAGCATAGAAAGCTAACTCTGTAGGAGCACAAAATCAGAGCTATAAAAACAGTATTCTTTAGTATTTAAATTTGTTCATTTTGATCCATAAAAGATTATCTCTATACAGTAAATGTATACATGAAAGGTCAGGTTTTTCCCTGTTTTTATCCAGGTTAAATACTTTTCGTTTCTGTGACAGTTTTAGCATCATTTGCAAGTCCTAATATGATGATCAATTTAAAATCAAACTTCATAATCAAGTAATGTCATATGGTCAATTATTTAAGTGTGTTTTATTTTTAAATTGAGAGCTCTACAGTAAATCTTTTGTCAATAAAACAAGTGGTTTGGTTCACAAACCAGACTTTGGAAGAAGAAATGTGATTGTTTACTGTGTTATATGGCAGAGTCTGCTTAGCTTATGTTCCAGAAATCATTACCGAAAGCCATTTTTTGTTTTTTAAATTGCTAAAAAAACTGAATCAATGATCCAGATCAATCACTACAAGACAATAAAGTTGGATTACTTTGTTCCCAATCGTTCTCCAAATGAACAAATTAAGACATGTTTTAGATTTTGGCATGCACTAGTTTACTCTAAATCAACAAGAGATACACAAACACAAACAACTGATTCAAGTTGTGCTGACTTGACTGAAATACAAACAGTTCAGGGATCTCCCAAGTCGTTCTAAAATGTCCATCTCCAAACAAAAAAACAGATACTTTCTTAGATGCATCTGTTATGAAGCAGAGATTGACTTGTAGAGTTACAGATTGTTCTAATAGTAGCATTAACATCTGAACACACCCAGCAGTGTTGTCTGAAAATATGAAGTCCTTGAATACCACACATTACTGAACTTGTTTGGAGACGCTTCATACACAACACAAGACAAAATGATGCAACTTAAATACTTGCAGTGTTTGCAGTTCAGATAGCTGAAGTTGTGATGATTAGATACTGTTGACATACTTTTTTGCAATCAATCTTTATAGTTGTGCAAGTATATCCTCTTTGCCTTCTCGAACAATTATTAGTTGCTTCCTTGTTACACAGCATGAACTACCTGACGTATTAATTATCAGAAAAAACATATATTAAAACTAGCACTGAAGGTCTTTCGTTGCTTAGTCGAATAATCGGTTGAGAGTCGGCCAACATTTGCATAAATCAACACTTTATTTGTAAGATTCTATAGTTTATTAATTTAATGTTCGTTCAAAGTTTTTTATCACATGAAAATCTAGTTTACCTTATTTTTTTTCTATTCAAAATAAAAACAAATTAGGCACCCCAACTCAATAAATCCAGCCCACAAAAGAACAAAAAACAAAACCGTATTTGGAATGCTATTTTTGTAGAGAAAAACTGGTAAAGCCTTTCCACAAAACCTAATAGTAGAAGTTAATTTATCACTGATGAAATAGGTCTAGTTTTGGGGATATTTTAATGTGTTAAAGTAATCAGCACGTGGTTTTCCAAAAAGTATATCCCTCAGGAAAATTATGTTTGAAAAGCCCCGATGTAGGGCTTTAATTAAGCAAACTGTCTGGAAATTTTTACAAGATATTTAAACAAATGTTAGAAGTTGAGTTCAAAAGAAGATCGATGGCAGATCTTGGTTTCCACTGGATTTAAGGCAGACCCGAACATCAAACATAACAGGTTTAAAAATACTATCTTAAATATTTAAACTTTCTACAGCAGCCAACATGTGTTACTCATTTACCCAATACATTCTGAGCCTCCAAATTATTCACCATGATGCACTTTGAAAAGAAACAAATAAACAAACACACTTCCTGGATATTAGTGCACAAACAATCTATTGTTAGACTTTGAGCGGACACTGCAAAAAGTCTTTTGAACAGATTCTTGTACAATGCATCTCTACAAGAGGAAGGGGTGGACAATTTAGCTAATTAAACAATATATTGTGAATGTTTTTTTTGAAAGACATGCAAAAATTAAACTACAAAAATGTGTTCTTCATAATAAACTTTGAGAATGTTATGTTGCAGTTTAATTTAGAGGATTTTGTTGGATCATTTTATAGACACTTCATAACTGAAAAATGTTTAAAGGCATGTTTAAAGTTTGAACCACTTGGATAAACGTAATATTGTCTGAATATTGCTGTTGAAATAGGTGAAAAAATATCAAGATATTTATTTATATTGTAAATGCAGTAAAATGCGACAAAATCAGATTGCTGTGTCTGAATAAATAATATAGGTATTTTTGTTCTCATGAATGACCGAAAGCAGCACTCTGATGTGCTCAGGTGCAATACAGTTTCACTTTGCAGTTCAAAGAGATGTTCTTAGACTTTAATTCAAAGTAAAAAATAATACATGTGAATATCAACCATTTGTCGAGGATTTGGGAGAGATAAGAAGTAGGTGAACAGATTTAAATATCTACTTCCTTCCTCTGTTTTGTAGCAAGAAAATCAAAGAGGTAATTTCCTTAAAAAATAAGGTACAGTGTCTTTAAGGTTTTGTCTTGCCATGAAAGGTTCTTGTGCCATAGCTAGAAAATCCTTTTATTTAAAAAATAGATGCGTCCAAAGTACCACCATTGCTTCAAAAGATACAGTATCTGTGGGAAACACTGCTGCAGCCACATGTTAATCCAGGATAATAAAGATAGTGGCTTAATCTCATATCCTTTAACCAAATCTGGTCATGGAAACAAACCAGGCAAAGCAGGGTGAGCTGAGTTCAACTTTTTCAACCCAAAAGAAAAGTGAATAAAAATCACAGGTTTTGTCATCTGGCAGCAAACTCCGAATTTCAACTAGGAATTTTATTAACAGACACACACTATTCCCATCCCAGAAAACAGGCTCAAATCTTCCGTATGCTAAGTTCACAGTGTACACAACAGATTCCAGTCAAAACACTTGAGTTTCCTACAGCAGTGCCAGCCTCATCAAACGCACTCTGCTCCATTGAACGACTGTGTGGAGACTATTCGAGCAACATCCTGGTTGTGATGAGTGTTTGCCAAAGAGCACCACAGCAGTGACCACGGTGTCATTGCCCGCTTTGTACCTCTGCCCACTTTGTACCTTTAAACTATACATGCACAGGCCAAAACTACGCCTTTTAAAACCATGATTATTTGTAAGTGTACAATTTTATATGGATATTTATAATCTCACTAAAGTTTGAATAGAAAGCCTAAAACGCCACACCTATTTATCGCTATTTTAAGCTAAGCTAACAGTTAGTAGCCGGAACTAGCTTAATTGTGCATTTCTGGTTTTGAAATAGTACAAACCTTATTTTACAATCATTTGGTTTGTTGAAATCTGTAAGGGGGATTTTGTGTTTAACAGTTTAGCTTTGTCTGTATTTGAGTAAAATTTCAACAAAAAAAAACAACAAAAAAAACAATGTAATGTAAAGAGATGTAAAGCTAAATGTACAAAGTGACTTCTCCAGAGCCATACCCAACTTTTCCATAACCTTGTGTAATCATTTCAATCAATTATCCACCTTCATAGAGAGAATTAAAAAGAATATACACAAATGGCTTAAAAAGTTCCAGCAGCAAACAAACTACCCACAGATTTGTAAATTTAAATTCATAGGCACATTATTTTAACCCTAAAAGAGGAAGAAAAATATGTATATGTAAAGGCTTGACATTTTTTAAGATTTTAACATATTCTAAAAATCAAATTCTAGTTAGGAGAAAACAGCAAAATGGTCTAATAATATACTGTAGCTTTATTTTGTTCATTTCTGTTGCTACAAATGATCTCAGTCTTATTTTGAAAACACAAAACATAAAATTCCAAAACCTTTCTAGTGCCTTTTCCAGGTTTTCCATGAGTGTCCGAGGCCTGAGTGACGAGCGGCAGAGCCAGGGCTTTGTGGATGTCTGCTGTGACAGATGGAGGTGAGGTGAGCCCAGGACAGAGCGGTTGTTGAGGTCAGGCGTAGGATTAAACACAAGCCCATCACCGACTCAAGAGTCTGCGCCTGCCTCTCACATCAGTCTGAACCTGGAGCAGGATTCACCGGGGGACTTTAATGGGATGTGGAGAGGCGTTCACTGAAGAGTCTTAAATAGCTTCGTCTGTAAACAACTGAATATAATCAGGGAAATGATTGTGTAGAAAGCCTGCTTATGCTGTACTTTTGATCTATTCTGAAATGCATGGATTATCAGAGCTGATTTTCACATGGCTGTTCAGTTATACATAACAATAACACATTTTTAATATGGCTGGGTTAACACTGTTTACTGCAGTTCTGTAGTCGATTAATCGGTCGATGCGTTCTTCGTCGACCAACATTTGTATTAGATTGCCACTAGAACAAACATAAAATACCTTACTGAAAATATGAAAATACCCATTCATTCTAACTTAAAACTAACCTAACCTAAAATATTCTCATATATTATGATAAATACTATAAATTTCAACCCCTTTTCTTTAACTTGTGAATGTGTTGAACAATAAAAGTAGTGAATTAGCTGAAGATTTTGGGACCACAGCATTGGTCTTATCTGCATTCTTTACATAAACACACGATCAAATTCATTTTCTGTATATAAACTGTTGGCTTTTCATGAATTCCAAAACCAATTATTTTGAGTACAGTTTGGGTCAAATACAGAGTCAGATCAAAACATACTTTTTCGCTTCAGGGCTTTGGCCACACCCTCTTTAGTCGATTAATCGGTCAATGGGACAAGATTTTAGTTGACCAAGAATTTCTTTGGTTGACTACAGCTCTGTTTTGTCGAGGGTTATGATTTCAATAACGATTCGATTTTGTTTAGTCTCAGAACAGCAAACACTTTAGCTGCATTTTTCTGCTTAAAAAAATATTCTTTTTACTGCATTGAGGTAAGTTCCTATAAGCAATTAAGTTTACCTAATGACTATAGTTCTGCCTTTGAAAGAATTGGAACAAATGAGTCTCAGGAGCATGTTTATGATAAACTTCGGCTACATAAGTATTTAACATACAATCCCTGTCCCCATGCTGTGGCCTTTATTTTGCTTTGTATTGTAATCACTTTTAAAGGTTTGTCCTCACACACTGGTCTACTGTTTTTACAACTTAACAAATAGTAGCAAGTAAAGGGGTCAAAATTGGGTTGTGTTTTAAGAAAGAGTATTTTTTGTGATTTTAGAATGGGAGGGAAATTTTGAGTGCTTTTACTTCATGACATGTGGAGCCAAGTGGACTTAAGAGTATTTAAAAAGTTCATACTTCAGTTAGAATATACAGCATCAGTGATCTAAAGTTTGACTGTAGCAGAAGTAATCCATAGCTGCACCAAGACGACAACACAGTGCAGGGACGAGTGAGGATCAAACTCAACATCATTTGGATCTAATCATCATGCAATATTGAATAATTAAGAACTACAAACAACAACATCTCTCAAGCAGAATAATAAATACACTGTACATAACCAATAAACATGTTTTCTTGTACAATGAAACCACTTAAATATCTAAAAAGGATCAAATATGTGCAACATCGTACACAGTCAACAAAGCTGTGCCTATCGGAGTGGAATAAACTAACAAATCAGTATATCTGAGTTCTCTATCAAGTGATTTCTTCTTTTAGAATGGGGCCAAAAGACCTGTGAGAGTTTGCGATGAATGTTTTAGGGAAGTTTGTAACATACATTCACGTCAGTAATCTGTTTTAGTAATAGCCACCTAGTGCAGCATCACATCAGACTTTACAATCAGCAAATGCCGCTAAGACTGCATTTACAAAACATTTAACAGAAGTCTCAAATAGGTTTGCTTACTATCACAATGCACAGTGAATATAATATAAAAAGCCTTTTCCTATATAATGACACTAAAAGAGTGAAATCTGGTGTGTTCAAAATTTGAAACTCACTGAAGAAATGAACTTTTTCTCATCTCTCCTCAGCTGCAGCTCTGGTAGACATCCGCAAGCTATCGGCGCTGATTTGCCTCTTTTAGCTTAACTCTAGCAGGCTACGTGATTCTGTCTGCTTCGTGTCCTAGAGCTTGTCCTCACAGTAACACAGTCCACATATCATTATTTTTTTGACAATATAATCATCATGGTCACTGTGTTAAGACAAGAGGGCAATTATCTTCTTACTTTTAACTCTTCTTTTGTATATTTTTAACGACCCACACTTTTATCATACAAAAGAAATCAACAAAAATGTAAATATAAACTGTATTAACTGTCTGAAAAGCCTGCTTACCGTTGCACGCTACAAATACCAGAAGAAAACAACAACAGCGATCACTTGTATAGAACCAATCGTGTTTGAGAATGACACGACTGAAAAAAACTCTGGTGAGAGCTCTTTAAAGGGGATGTGGAGGTTGCGCTTTCACAGCCTGTGTCGCATCAATAATTAAACATGTTCTATGAGAGTAGGTCACATTTCAGAGCACAGCCACATCAGCTGCACATCAACAGAAGAACAAGCCAAAATCATGCACTGGGATTTGGACTCGGAGCACTTGTGTTAAAATCCAGCGTCTCTATGACAACAAGAACACAGGAGACGGCTTAACGAGCCATGTCAATTGACTCTGTGCTCTTTAATGTGTCTTTAATGTGTTTTCTGTAACATTCACTACAACTCACTGTTCACGGTCTGATCTTCATAGGATTTATTCGTTTTAAACTGGTGTAGTGAAAAATTTACTGAACAGGAAATGCTCATAAGTACAGAAGATAGATATTTTGAACATAAACAAGTCTTCTCGTGTTCCATGTACAGAGCTTGTCACTCCCCAATCGGAGTCGGAGTTAGTGTTTGACTACAACGCCTACAAGAACAAACAACATTGAGTATGTTATATTTATTGTTTACTTTTTAAGTATGTTTATTTTAGATTACAATATTTAAATGTTAATAAACCTAAACAAACAGCTCGGAGCAGTGAAACTTCAAGGTCATGTTAGTATTAAATTGAATGTTTTTTATGAGTGTAGAATGTACTAGATTTTACGTGACTTTCACAGAAAAAAAACTTTACTAAACTTTCTTAACAGACATTTTTCTTAATCTCGTATAATTGGAGATCTAAGGTTACAACTGACACATAATTTCTGTCAGTTTAAACAATAAGGATATAGTCAAGCTGACAACTAGCATGATTGACTCAATTTCTGCAAATGCCTCGGATTGGGGAATGACAGAGCCAACTAAAATGTGGGGTTCTAATACTCCAATGATTGACTTAATCACAATAACAGATGTGATAATGATAAGTAGAAATAACAAATCGGAGACACACAATGCCATTGAAGAGCAATGTCTCATTATTATTTTTTCTTTGTTTATGCTTGAAAGACATTGCTAAAACAACATTTGTAACAACCAGAAGAAGCTTTAGCCAGCACTGGTTTTGAATAATGTCACCAGCCCTACTACATTTAAGTGCTTCTAAATTAATTGACGCACTGGAAAAACTAATATTTTCCTGCCATTACAAAAGAAGAACCTTAAACTTAACCATACAATGATGGAGTACTATTGATTGATGCACTCGGAGGTAGAATCTGAAAACCTCGCTGGAACTATTTTATAAGCATTCAGAAATGGTTCAGTTTGTTTTTATGCAAGCGTTAGAGATGAAAAAGCAGCCATATCAAGTCCTCCAGCACATCTGAGAATAGCAGATCTTGTGACGTGTTCAGACAATGTTTACTGCCAATTAAACCTAGTCACAGCTCCTTTATATTTAGTAGCAGTCTGCCTAATTACACAGCACAAAATGCCAACTTCACAGAGCAATGTGGACCTAAAAATATATCAGAACCACGAGAAGCCACAGCGCTGCAGTCCGAAAAGCAGGACGCAGCTCTACCACATCAGTCTGCCACCTCTGCACCAGCACTGAAGACGTTAGAGCAACATTTTTACAGCAAGATTCATCCAGTAGCATTAACACCCCAGGGCATATTCAACTGTCGGAGCTAAAGTAATCAGCGTATGTCTTTCAGAATGTGTGGCTGGCTGCTGTCGAATTTGAATGGTCGCAGTTGACTAATCCAAAAGTCAGCAGTTATTTGGTTCAGATTATGTTCTCAGTCTTAACAGGGTGATAAAAAGTTGTGAAATAAAGCTGCACATAAACGCCACAGTGATGAGAAAACAAACAAAACAAAACTCTTTAGATCAGGGCTATACAACTTGATCTTTTCCACCAACTAAAAAATCCAGCCCTCCCATTTCCAAACATAGTTCTAGTTTACTTGTTTAATTTAGGCTTGTTTTTTCTCCAATCTGGAACTGGAGAAAATACAGTTGAATAGTCCTGTAGTAGAGGAATGATTGAGCATGTACTTAAATGTGATTTGAGTTAAAATGTGATCTGAATCTTATGCTGCATTTCAGGCAACTGAGAACTGGAATATTTCCCAGTTGAAAAATACCAGTTCCCAACGGAAAGCGATACAACTGAATCAACTCGTATGTAAACATTATTGCTAATGCTATCCTTAAAGCTAAACAAAAGTAACGTTAAATAACCAGTAATCAGTATTTACATAGTTTTTGTGTCAGTTAAACCCCCAGATTCATTGATCTCATGTGAAGTGGGACTTCCTCGACCGGGCCCCTGCTCACAAGTGGCATTTACCAGTTTGAGTTCCAGCGCATTTCTACAAGTGGGAAATATCCCAGTTCCCAGTTGCCTGGAACGCATCATTAGAATCTGAAATGGATCTATTCGTAATTGATTTACTTGATCCTGGTTTAACATTTGTTTCATGAGGCGTTTCAGTCGTCAAACTTTCCACGCTGTCATGTAGAGTCACTAATGAAGATGTCGGATGTTGAATTCAATTTTCCCCAAATGCAGGGTACAGGAAAATAAAACTCAAAATTTGGAAAACTTTCGAGTAGAAATTTCAAGTTGGAAGTGTGTTGTAATGCACATTTACAAGTTGGAAAATCTGAGCCCAGAAGACTGCTGTTCTCATAGCCATTAGAGCATTTGGTGCAAATATATTGATTGTCAGTTGGCATCACTTCTCACAAAGAAGCAATTTGATTGAAAATCTCAAAATTACCTAAAACTGAAAGTTAATGCAGTTAAGAGATTAAATGTATAGCAGCTACTGTGGTGCAAGTGGCAAAAATATAGATTTTTTGCTTCGCTGACAAAGAAAAGCGCGATTAAAGTTAATAATAACCTATTTTGTTTTGTTTAGGTTAGAGCTTAAGGCTTAAGTCAATGTACCTTATTTTTACGGTTTAAAACACATTAAAACCAGAAACTTTCTGCAGCAGTTCACATTTGTTGCTCAACTTATCGAGTACATTTCTAGCATCTTAAACATTAAACAACAACAAAAACAAACATCAGATGTAGCTCATTTTAGGTTTGAGCACTGGATAATACAAATTTGGATAAATACAATAAATACACAAAACATTAAAGTATTGACAATGTGTAACAAAAGAAAACTTTCTGCAGGGCAAAGTCAAACAAAGCAAAACAATGTGAGCTCTAGTAGTCTGGACACAACTGTAAGAACACTGGAGCCTGCTTTGGTCCAGGTCCTATTACAGATCTGCTGTTTTCCCTCTCTGGCTTGTTTCTGTGTCAGTCGCTCTCTCTCTCCCTGCAGCCCCTCCCCCCTCCCTCCCCTTCCCTCTTCCTTTCCCCCTCCCCCGCTCAGGATGGTTGAGGTCAAGCGCTCACGTGTCTGTCTCCTGCTACAGCATGTGGGCTAGAAATTCCAGTGAGCCAGCGTTTCAAATGACATGTTTCCTGGCTCCGGGAGAGAGCGTATGCATACACAGGAACACTAACACAATTATATTGTTAGAAAACTTGGCTGGGCAAAGACATTCTATCAAACACTTCACATGAATGTGACACACCTTTGGCACAGATCAGTCTGGTGCTGTTGACTTAGGGCCGTGCGCTCCATAAACCACACTCTGCCCCTCCTCTAACCAGTTCTTCTCAATCACAAAGTTTACACAACTCTACAAAACCTTTCAATGAGTTAAACTACAAACAAAGCTATGCCTCAAACAGGGAAGTATCATTTCAACAGTTTGTAATCAGGTTGAAGCTTATTGCTGCCAGTACAATTTCTATTTAAGTCCATATAATACAATATCACATTTATCTAATATTTACGTAGTTTGATGTGATGTGTCCTTGTGGTAAATATTTATCATAGTTTTACATAAATTAAGACAATTATTAGACAACTTACAAGAGTTTCCTGGGAGTCTAAACAATCATCTGGCAAAATTAACCTTATTAAAAAGTCTTCTCTTTTGTCAAATCACATTGTCAGTGTCATTCATGTGGCTTTTGGCCCATATTTACATTGCTAGGGAGAAGTTGTGCATTACCTCTACATATTTGCTGGACAAAGCAGCAAATAAACAGGGAAATCTTAAACACAATCACGTTTTCTATGTTTTACTGAAAAATGTTGCTTAACCTGAATGCTCACAGTTTTCAAAGGCGCACTTAAAAAGACAGATCATTAGTGGAGAATCTGGGGACACTCACACATTAGAGTCATGAAAATTGTAATTACTGTCCATTTGCCGGAGACTTGCTTTTGTTCCTTTGTGTTACTTGAACTGAACTTCTTTTTATCACCACCGAAATAGAGCACATTTGATAGAAACATTATTTATGAAAACTTGATAACTAAGACGATAATGTAAATGATGACAAAAACAGTCTCACAAATGTAACTGAAAGCCACTTATGAACAATACTGTTGTAGTTAACTCTGCCTTAAGTCCTACTGTTTCAGAGACATTGCCTAATCATGAACAGGGAGGGCTGGCGATTTGGGACAAAAACAACAACGCGCTTTTCAATTTGGTTTGAAGTAGTCTTTACAAAAACAAAATAAAAATGACTTTTGGTAATGATTTTATGACGTTAAACTAAACCAGGGCTGCAACAAGTTGATCAATTGATCTAAACTAATTCATTATTCCAACAATCGTCTAATTTACTTATCGTAATTTAGTTAAGGAATATTCATTTACGTAATTGTGCACAGACTCCAAAGGTTTTAGGCAATCTGCCTGTTTAAGTGTTACTCTTGGCAATTATTTGTTCTTATTTTGTGAGTGACTTAGCTATAGAGCGTGTGTCGCACAAGAAATTGTCAAAATAATAACTGAAGAACCTTTATATTACAAAAATGTTCTTGCTATAATGACAAACTGAAATGATCACGGTCAAGCCACTTGTCTGGATTTGGCCCTCAGAGGAAAGTAACTTGCCACTTTGCACTAGACAAATGCATTAAACAAAAACATTATATTTTGCATCCAGTGTCATACAAATCTTACATCAACCAGCCTTTTGTAACGTAAACAACTAATAAATTAATCAGAAACAATCGACAAAATAAACTATTACAAGAATAATCGCTTGTGTTGCAATAAACAAACTTCTAATCTGTCAGAAGACAATCACATTTCCTTTTCCAAAGCCTGACTTATGCTTCGAACAACCTTTTTAAACAAGAATTGTCAATTAACTACCCAGCCCTCGTGCAAACGTTCAAAACAATGACAGGTTTAAAAAGCCTCATTAGAATATGCTGAAATGTCGTCACGCTTGATGTTTTGTTACTCACGTAGACTGACATGTTGTGCGACTCTTTAAGTGTCTTGAGCTACAAATCACCTTGAAGAGCTCATTTATTAACCGCAGAGCTGCACGCTTTAGAGAAAACGTGAGAGATCCAAGTCCAAAAGAATATGGTGCTCAAGTCTAAGTCCAGTGTTTCAGACAATACAGCTGCAACTGTTATTCTGTCAGTTATTTCTTTCAATCAATTAGTTGTTTGTTTGTGTAGTTTATGCACATCAAACCAGTTAATAAAAGATTAAATGTTAAAGTTAAATCGTCTTGAGTTCATCACATCTTTCTTTTTTGATGCAGGTAACAACTTTCTTTCTTCCTTCATTACTGATGAGTAAATTAAATGGAATAATTAGTTGCTAATAACTGACTAACTTGTGCATCTCCACACGTCGGCCTAAGTCACAAAATGTAAGCACATGTCTGATCAAGTTTGTTTACAGCCCTGCAGTGATGGAGCACGTTTCGGTAAAGGTGCTAAAGGTCTGGCTGGCTGTTTGCTGCTTGATGTTGAGAAGATTTAGTTTGGCAGAATGCAATGTGGCGCAGCTTTAGCGTGTCACTCGACTGTAAACAGACTGTGGGAGAAACAGGAGAAGAGAACGGTCCAGGTGTGGTGTAGCCAGGCAGACTTATATTGTAATGTGAAGGTCAGGTTTCAGCATAGAACCGATCAATAGAAGCACAAGCGATCGTCCTACAGCGCCAGACGAACCAAGCAGCTAATAAACCAAACCACACAGACCATTACTCTGATATTTCTTGATCTGACAGTCCTCTGAGAAAGGGTCGGTCCATGGCATAAACAAACTAAGCAAATGTTTAGGGCCACAATAACAGGTTTGGTGTAGTGTTTGGACAATAGACAGGGCTACTCTCTTTAAATATACCATTAATGTGTGTATATTTTTTTTAATTGAAACGTGTTTATATTTGCCATTAAAACTCTATTCAGCTTCAGATTTGTGAGCATGTTCTGGAGGTGTAGATTTACAAGGAAACTGGTGTTTAAATCAAACACACTAAAATGGCACAATTTAATGTCTTTGCTGTTCAACCGCTACCCGGTTAGCAAACCTTTGCCAAATCCGTTAACCAAAGTTTTAAGTCTAACCCTAAACTAGGCATGGGACGATATTAAAATTTGCACTCATGATTGAAAAGTGCACAGATTCAAAATCACTGAAATATTTATTACTGCACAATATGTATATTTGAACAACTACTTATTGTTTTTTGGTCTAAGTACAATCAATAATGATTTAAAGTGAACAAATGCTTACAATGTTGAGCAAAAATCTATTAACTTTGTCTCAGAGTCATTAAATAACTTTAACACATGAACTTTTTCTTAGTTTAACCATAATACAGCTTTTACTGGGTTCACAGCAGTCAGATTTTAGATGCTTATGAGCACAGGCGCTCGATGTTGCTATAATTGCGATTATCGTCACATACGATTATCACGATTATGAAAAAACGCCACGATTATTAATTGCAGCCCTTGATTATCGCAATTAACGATAATATCGTATATGTCCCATCCCTACCCTAAACCTTTCCCAAATCCCAGAAGTAAATACGCAAAGTGATGGTGTATGGCATAACTGGGTTGGAGAAAAGAAATCAGGCATCCTTGACAATTCAAATGGCCGATTTGACAAAAAAATAAAATAAAAGAATTCAAAATGCACCAGAATACAGTACTTATATTACAAAACATTTGACTTATTGTTTAAAATTAGACTTTTCTATAGAGAAAAAAACACAGAAAGGTATTGTATGCTACTTGTAAAAATGTGTTTTAACATGTTTCTTAAAATCAAGGTTAAGAATGTAACTTTGATTCCTATAAATAATAGAATAGTTTCAGCGTTAAAGCAGCAGTTCAGGTTCATAAGTGTTGAATTTATATTGAGTTTAAGTATCCCAATACACCACCCTGTATCTTTACGCTCATTACCAACAAGTTTGTCACGATATATCTCGATACATCAAGTACAGCCCTTTTCATACTAATGTTTGGTGGGCCACAAGTAAACTGTTTTAGCGCCTGCACCAAATGCCTGGAGACCGCCTTGCTCCAAAATAGTTCCTAATCATCCTCAAACATTTCACTTTCATGTTGTTAGCAAACAATACATCTTTCACTTCTACTAGAAACAGACGAGACCAGGAAACAAACCTGTATTTGTGATGCATACAGACTGAAATATATTATGTTGCTTAGATTTTGACTTGGATCTTGAGCTTTATAAACAGTGAACAATATTAAGTTAACAAAAAACATTAGTGACAAGCTGAGGATTCTGTTCTGTCTTGTGACCTGGAGCCTAATCCGGGGCGTCTGCTGGAAACAAGACCACAGACTTAAACAGCAGAGCACTTTTTCAACAGTTACATGTTTTTCTATTCAAACAAACTAAATACATCTGTCCTTCTCTAAATGCCTATGAGGTCTCGGGATGGGACAAGATCTTGTGTCACAATTACCACAATATTGTGCAAACATGTAGAATATAATCCAGTGAGATTATGTTTGGTTTGGTCACATACAACAACAAGAGTGTGCAGGGGAGTTACACATTTTGAGAAGCTGTAGGTCCAAAACACGCTTATAAAAGACAGCAAACATTTAGTACAATAAATCATAAACAAGAACTATTTGAACTTCAACTACAATGTCAATCTTCTCTCGTCTCATGTCTTATTTAGTCTTTTCAACACTAAATCTGGGTTTTAAATGTAAAAACCTCACCAAAATAAACACAACCGAAAAGCAGCGATGTTCTTTGTAGAAACTTAAGAAGAAGAAACCTTGAAGACAATGAGAAAACCTTTACAGCCTCGGCTTACAAGAGTTAACTTGTTTAATTGTGGCCCACATTCCAACTGAGACACGTCAAATGAGCGGTCTACTCCAGGACTGTCGGCTGCACTCGGAGCAGAAGAGCTGTTACAACTGGGACTGTACTGACAAAAACAAGAGATTTTGAAGCTTCATGCTGCTTATGTTCAAAAGAGATAGAAATGTACTGGATTGTCCTAAAATGTGTCTGTAATTGTCTGTATAATATCACAAAAAATGCAGAAAAATCCTTCATAAGTTGCAAAATATACTGCAATAAAAAAAAAAAAACTTCTCAAACAGCAAATTGCAAAAGCAGCAATTCTTTAGCCAGTTGCCTAAAACTCCAAAAACCAAAGGGATTCCCAATAAAATAGCCTTAATTTTTATGTTTGATTTTATTTAGAGAACACTGGCCAGCATACGTGAATGTGACAAGCTAACAAATAGGAATCTACATTTAGCACTACATTTGAATACATCATTTTTCATCATATCTTTGGGTGAAATAATAAAGCTTTACATAATACTGCTGCAAAAACAAACAATTACTTCTTAAGCTAAAAAAAAAAATAACGAATCTAACTCGCAGTTTAGACCTCTACAAACACACTCGTAAATACATTGAATTCTTGGATTAGTGTAGCAGTTCAAATTTCTGTCTTCTCTTAAATGTTATAGTGCTTCTGGCCAGGTTAAAATGTGACCTTTGAACTCAATCCTTCTTTTGAAACATAAATGGTATTGTTATATATTTAAAGATTTAGGTAGCAGCATTGACTTTATAATTTAAGATAACTGATCTAGATTTTTCATTTCTGATACCAGTTTTGATTATATGACTTCAAGTAACTCACGATACACTATATTATTGAATGATTCCGGTGTAGAGACTTCTCTAAACAAAACTTACTTATTAGAAAACAGCACGTAAAGTATGTAGTGGATATTTAGTGTGCATGTAACGAACAAATTATAAACATCAGCCAATAAATGATGTAATTACATCCAAAATAATGGCACAGCAGGATACTGCTTGAAATGATACCAAGGAACTGACAGTTTATTCTTATGGATAGGCGCTCAATTTGGCAAATTGCTAAAATCTTGCTAATTTTGCAAATCTCTAAAACATGTACAACACTTCTACAACCACAGTCAAAACAAACTAAGTTTACTATCACCACTGACAACAATAATACATGTGACTATAATTACACTCGAGCCCAAAAGATGTCCCAAGAGTCTATAAACAAAGTGTTCTATATTAAGTAGCATTCTACAAGCAGCGTGGGCCACCCTGCAAACGGCACCCACCACCCTGCTGGTCATAATCTTTTTCTCATTTCAGAACTGAAGTTTCATGTGACAAATATCCTAAAATATGCACATATTCATAGCATTACAAGACAAGCAGCAATTACTACGAATATTAATAAACCAGCATTAGGCCAATATTTTTCTAATGATGCAGGTATGTGAACAAACCAGCCTGCTAAACCAATGAATCTTGAGGAAACAATTCAGAAAATTAAAAATGACTGAGCTTTATCTGTAATGTTGTCACAAACCAACACAGCATCATAAGAAGGCGTACATTTCCCACGACACAAAAACACAATTTCAGGCCTTTTTGGGTACTTACGTTACGCCGTACATTTAGCACGATATGAAAAGGGTAAAAATGACACGAGTTTTGGTTGCAGCCACGTGGGGACGTTTTCTTCAGTGAAACGGGTAAGTTTAGGCTTCAAGTTACTAAAATGGGTAAGATTAGGGCTGGAGCTTGTTAAGATTACAATCAGGATTTCGTTAATATTCATAAATAAGAACACATCTTAACAACCATCATAGAAATGAACTGGGACTGCGACGTGTATACCATAATTACGCAAAACAGCAGTGAACTGAACTTGTGCTAATCATACGTAATTTACATGTTGGGTGATGTCATGGTGAATGTACGCTTTCTTGTGAGATCGGGCTCCACAAACACCTCAAATCTTACTGAAGAATACAGTAATGTTTCTCAAAACTTATTCTCAAACCTTTCACACCAGGTGCCACCTAAAAGAGTGATTGTCTTTTACACTACCACCAGAGTTATAAAATAGGACTAACCAGCTCTAAAAGAAACTGAATCGTATAAGTTGCGTCTTAATAATTTGACTCAATATGTTATTAAGAAGTAGTGCAACCTCACAGTTTGAGATTCACTGTATATGAAAGTCAGTTTATAATGAAAGCAGACGAGCACTGCAGTTTTACTTTTATACAAGATGTGATTAAAGTATTGTGATACAGCGTTTACAATCATCACAACAAAATTGTGTGTCACTATATTGCAAAACAATATGTAGTGTATTGTGTTTCAAGCCAGCCCAATAGATAAGAGAGTTTCAAATTACAATTAATGCAAAGTACAAAACATGAATACGATACATGACACTTAAACAAATACTTAATTGCAGTAGTACTACCAGTATACGTCATGCTCCAAGTGAGACACAAATTTACCAAATCACAGAAAGTGTGTGAATTGTAAGAAGCAGTAAACAGCTTTAGTTATCTGAGAACATAATCGTGAAAAGAGTTGCAATACGATTCTATTGGCAAACTGCCCACTTCACGTCTTTGAATCCCATTTCCAAGGCCGCTCAAACCATGGATTACAGTCGTACAATACAGAAATACACATCTCCTTAAGCATTTCTCCAACACAACGGTTTACAAGAACAAAAACAGTGGCGTTCGAAGCAAAAGCAGTATTTGGGTGTTTTACTGGGCTCGGGACTGGCTGGTGTGTACACAAGAATTCTTCGAGCTCTGACATGACGAGAGCGCTGCCATCTGGAATCAATTCTCTCCCATTTGTGTAGAATAAAAGCAGCAGCAGAGGAGAGTTTTTTGGAGGGTGGAACCAGCACATGCACAGCTCTGCACATGGACAAAGCCACACTGTACTCGCTGTAGCAGGAGTTCAGGGTACAAGTTTGTAGTACACTGAAGGATACTGTATTTCTGATTTTCTTTAAGAGCAACTGATCACACTAGTCTTGTCGTTGTCCACTGTAATTAGAACAAACACAGTAAGTAGTTGTATTTTAGTACTGAGAAAAATAGGCGTGCGACGATTCACTTTTTTATGTTTAATGCCAAATAAGATTATTCAGCTTCAAGTAATATCAGTCAATAACAGTGTATGGACTGAAAATATAAAGTCATTAGAATTAGAAATGTATGAGATCCAGGTTTAAACAGTACTTTCTTTATTACACTCTGTGACCTTGCACTAGTGTCATTTTTAGCATTACTCTTTGCACAATTAAGTGTATTGTTGCGATGCTAGTTTCAGTGCCAATTAGTATGGTATTTTCTGTACTTTTGACAACCCTAGTAAGCAGTAAGTACACTGTACAAATGTAATTAATATTCTGAATTATCATAGTGACAACATTGAGATGTTGTTATGTCAACAATGATGACTTCCAGTCAAGAAAACTACACGGATCATTGATAGGACTTGTTTGTTTGTTTTTTGGCAAAACCTGATTGTAATTTCATGAAGCCGATTTAAATTTGATCACAATTCATGTACATTTATACTGTCTAAATTTGGTACAAAAATTATCTGCTTTCAAACTTCACTGTGATCCACATGAAAAAAGGGAGCAGACAGCTGTATCAAAAAAAAAAATGATGTCAATTGTCACAAGACAATTCTTTTTTTTAAAATGCCAATATTTACCAGCAATTTATTGTGCACCAGAAAAGGAGGATTTGAAGAGGGTAATAGTGCAATATTTTCTAGAATTACATCAAGTCAACTGATTTATTAAACAATTTAAGGGTCTTTCAGACCAACACAACCCCAGTCACTTTCGGTAGGGAGGAGCACGTAGCATCTGTTCAATTCTCTTGAACAGACGCAAAAGAACATTCACACAAACACAATCCTAACAGTCACCAGTTGTTTGCCGAGTGTGCATCCTTAACGAAAATGACGAAACAGAAATTGCACACACCTCTAATCTTACCTCACAGATTAAGCTCAACTTTTCCCATTTCCCACTACAGTCCAACCTTCGAACTGCGGTTGCTGCAACTTCTCCCGAATTTGTTTTCCTCAGACCAAGTAGTAGTCATTCTCCTCTGTCCCGTAAATAACAACAATCCAACAATCGGCTAAATACTGGTTTTCCGTAAGAGTCATTTTCAGTTTTATGTACAATTTTCCTGCGCACTGATTGGCTGGTTCTCCTGTAGCCACAGGCCAATCAAAAAGCTGCATATGCTGCAACAGGCGACGCAGACTCTACAAGCAAGTCTTCAAAACCTCTTCTCCATGACCTGCTCTCTGCCCTCTGACCACAACAGTACCATTCACACCAACCCAGAGCCGCCAACCGGTTCAAGGCGACCTTGCTTGTGTGAAAACTAACGTAGTTCTCATATCTTCATTTTGTTAGAAAATATTGATTTTAGATTAATGGATTGTGTCAATAATACAGTTTACCATCACAAGCAGTTCATGTTTATGACGCAAACTTAAGCCTTATCTTGGTGTAAAAACCTAATGTTGTATTAATCAATATGACTGGTAGAATGATTAGTTAAGTGACCAAACATATAGTATTTATTTCTGTAAAACCGAGGTTACATCAGCAAGCAGTGTTACTTTACATGACAGCCAAACTAAGCTCTTATTCTGAAGTTGTAAATACACTTAAACTATTGTATTAATCATATATAGGCATGTTAATACAAAACATACCAGATTAGGCTCAAGAGGTACATTTTTAATACATTTAATGACAAAAACATAAAACAAACAAAAAAAACAATTAAATAGAGTGACTTTGAACTCACAACCATTGTAAGAGTGTTTTTATAGTTTCCTGTAGTGTAACTCAATCTGACAATAAATAATTTTAATAATAATAACAAATCTAAAAGCATAGACATTCTATAATTTTTTGTAGAATAAGTTGATATATAATATTGTTGAAAGCCTACAATATAACACTAATCCACTGTGACGCTAAACTCAAAGCATTTATCACAACATGGGGATTAGAAATGATTAGGATTATTTTAATATGATGTCATAAACTTTGTAAATGAGGCTGGATAGAGAAACTTAGCAACAACAAAGACCTGTTCATTATGATTGGTTGAGAATAAACTATGACAGTTTGAGCAAGTGGTTTGTGACAATCAGCCATGTTAACAGAGCACTATAACTGCATATACAGTACAATGCCAAAATATCAAACAAACAATTGAGGGATAAAATTACAAAGCCTACACATAAAAATGTGTTATTTTACAAATGTCAGCGACAACTGAGCAATTAAACTGGGCTTGTTTTGTACAGTGACATCAGAGTCAATGCACCGCCCGTTGAAAGAAAAAGACAGTTTTAAACCTGTAGAGCTGGTTGGAGCAGACAAAGCAGCAGTTTGGCACTGAAGGAGTTAAGCAGCGAGCCATGCTAAACTCAAAGGAACTGTGTTCACGTGGCTAAGCCACTGTTGCTATGGGAGAGAGGCCAGACAGAGCAGAAAGAAGGGCTCTCTCTCCTCCACTCGGCACGGCTCTGTGGCACAGCAATGACTAATGACTGCACACCCCCTTCATTTTTCAAATAGCATTCACTCTCTCTCTCCTCTTTCATTTCAGCTCTCCTTCATCTGCCCATCTTTCCATTCTGAGGCTGTAGAAGATGTGAAGGCAGTCAGATTAAGCAGGCTGTGGTGCAACACAGCACTAGAGCTCTATACACAATCATACACCGTCTACTGATATGTGAGCCAGTAACACTGCATTCAGACACACAACATACTGTATGACCTAAACCACTCAACACAGTAATGTAGTCATTTATCAGCTGCATCAGGAAAAACTTCATCTAATGACCAATCATACGCTGCACAGCGGACATGACACTCAAACACTGATAACACAAGCAAAACACCAGTAGAGAAAGTAGTGACTGATTGGACAGACCATCCCAGACCTGAAAGCACCATAGAACCTTATCTGAAAGCTAAACTTTTAAACTGGAATTTTTTTCAGCAATTTTTTTCTTCAAAACAACTTTAGCTAAAATTCAATATATTGTCCAACCAGTCCCATCAAAAACAGATGACTTTCAGACAGGGCTAGGTGTTATGATGATTAAATCAAATCTTGGGCTCATTCTGCGAGTATCTGCTATTTGACAAAATTGTCATTGTAATTCTTCACCATTTCTCTACTAAACAATGCTGGCAGTGGCAGATCAACATTCTTACTCCCATTTATCAACTTGTGTGAAAACTTGATTTAGCCAATCACACCAACACAGTCCAGCATCAGTGACAATATAAGCTCGGTTTTCATAGGTTCGGGCCAGGGCGGTATGGTGCAGTCTTATGTTGTTTCCACTGCGCAAAGCGACCCGTTCTGCCCCGCGTGCTCGGTCCATAGTGAGGGTCCATACCCTCTTTAAGCACGACTATTGGACAACAAGCCCAGGTAGAAAAAAAAAACATGACGCAAAACATGCAAACATGAAATAATGTTCCTCATTAAACGCTGACATGACCCTGTGACAATCACCTTAATACCACTAATGAAAACTTTGTTTGTTGTTACTCCGATAGACTTAACAAAGTCAAGCTAACGCATCAGCATCAGCTGTTGTTTGCGGAGGCAAAACACTGTAGAAAAATTGTTAATTGTGCACGTATTGAATAAAAACATAATCCAGCCTTAATGCATTGAATAAAACCATTTTAAATTGCAGAGAGTATTTGCAAAAGAAATGCAAAAAGGTGACGATAAACTGGAAGTAATTTCTTGTTACCACCAGCCTGACCCTCATGTCACAGCGCCTCAGACATGGATTAACGCGAGGAAGAAAAGGTATAATGGTAAAATTCAGGTACAATTTCAATTTATTTATTTAAGAAAGCATATTGCGTAATGTGTGAGTGACGTCACAGATCACGTAACAGACCCCTGGAGCCTTGACCTGCAGTAGAAACGCTCACAGGTACTAACATAATCATCCCAAACCGCTCCGAGGTGAACCGGTCTGGATGACCCGCTTAAGGCTGGCGATATGGCAAAAAATGATATCACGATTTTGGAGCCAATACATTCGATTTTATCACGATTGTCTTTTAGGAAAAACAATATCTGCATTTCAAAAAGTCCTACTCACTGTCATGGCTAATCCAGCTGTAAAGCTGTCTTGTTGCCAGATTTCAGAGAGAAATAAGTGACCAAGCTTTGAAAAAATCCAAAACAAGCAACCTCAATTCAATAAAAAAAGTAAAAAAACAAAAAAATCGATTATTTAACTTGGTGTTGCTACTAAACAAGTATTGCATATTTTAATAGTTTTCTAACATTAGGGTTAACTTTAAGCTTGAAAATATGCTAAGAATCAGTTCAGTATAATGGATATATTTGTAAACCAAACTTGAAAAGAGACTTTTTAAGTGAGACTTTGGAAAAAGATCGTTTGAAATCACATATGAATTTAATGAAAAAGCAGATGTCATAGAGATGAGCTCACGATTCGATTTTATCACGATATTGCCACCTACCCGGCTAATGGAAACGTGGCCATCATCCAACATCTGTACAAACCAACACTTCTCAAGAAAAGAAATTCTGTGTTACAAAAGTAAAAATCACATTAAATAACGCACATATCTGTTTAATGTAAGAACACACCCAAACGATACACTTACAAGGACAACACAAAAAACTGAGAAAGTTATAACAGTTGTTTAGTCTGCACAGCAGCTCTTTTCACAGAAGGCATGATTACATCCACACACTCACACTGCTAACACTGAACTATTTAAGATAAGATCATCTTTATTTACTTTTTCAGTTAGTTAAATGATTGTGTGTCACCAGCTCAAAATAATTAAAACATACTTAGCCTGAGAGTCCTTCTCTGCTGCGTCAGACACACAGCACAAGCCACTTTTGTACTTATTATCACTTGAAGCACAAATCACACCATGAAAAACACAATTATTGTTTTCATAAAAACACCTATGTTTCACTTCTTTGGTCCAGGAGTGCTGAGCCCAGAGTTAGTTTGTGTACAAAGTCTGCTTTGTTTGTGTTATTGTGAAAGAAAACAATGGCTTAACATCTCTTAAAAGTGCTTCTCAGTGTAAGATAATAAACGTTTTATTTATAATTTCAATTTTGAGACTGTGCTGCTGTGCAACGACTAAAAAAGCTGTAAAGAGCTGTTGCTAACACACAGTAACTTTGTTTTCCATGTTGGCTCAACATACAAGTTTCTCACTGGAAATAACAGCTGTTTGTCGCAAGATCAACTCAGTGCTACCTGCTTTCTGAAATCATCTACTGCAATGTGAACAACAAACCTGGAGCCATCCATAGCAGACACATTTGAAGGGTCCTGTGTCCTCTGGGCCTTTCAGACTTCTGAAATGGGTTCGTGCAGGTCACTTAGTGCAGTGCAAACACTCCTGGACTACACCTCTCCACCCTGGCCCCAACCAAAACATAGTCTGACTGAATCAAAGTCTAACGCAGTTCATCGATCAGAACTGAGAAGGCACACTGTGACACACTTTGTAGAGCATACAATTAAAACAGGCAGCGTTTTGAAGCCTGTAAATCTAAAACATAAAGTGTATGAAGTTTAGTTTTTTAATGGGACAAAGTAACTTGAGTTTCCTATCTGGCTGTTTGCAGTCTTTAGCTTAATTACCTTAGTTTAGATTATAGCATATAGCATTTTGTATTGGGTTTGTAAACTGTTTAACATGAATAATTACTATTGTAAAAACAGTTAAGACAGAACTAATCCAAATATTATTGACCCAAAGCTAAACTCATTAGCAAATTAGGGTACAACTGTAAAAATGGTCAAAGTAGTCAAATATAGGACTACAACCATTTATTATATTAATACTTTTTAGTTAAGCGATTATTCTTTCAGTTAATTTAGTTTTTAGTTAATTAATTAGTTGTTTAGTATGCTAAAGCCACTTGAAAACACCATTTTAGCAAAATATGAGCTTGAGAATGTGCTCAAGAACGTTCTGTAGATGTAGATGTACAGGTGAGTACATGTTAAATATGAGGCTTCTCTCCTTTATGAAGAACAATTAATGATTATTTGATTGCTAATTTAGTTCACAATTATTTCTATAATCACTTAGCTGTAATTAATTGATTAACTTGTTGGAGTCCTAGAGGAATAAATGTTTAATTCGCTATACACCATCTCCAAAGCATGTCATAATAGAAGTGGTTTTTTTTCACTAAGAGAAAACATAATTTCTCCCAAAGTTCACCAAAATGTAAAGATATATCTTTAATGAAAGTAACTGGCTGTTTATAGTCTGACCACAGTAAACAGGCAAGCCTATTTTCAGTGTAACTAGCTAATGCACTGACATGGCTACTAATTGTAAGCACTGGGTGACAATATAAAAAATATTATTAGGGCTTGACAACAGAACGGCAGCCAATGCTCAGATGGCCACAACATACAGCTCTGGGTCAGCCCACTGTTCCCTGAGAGAGTCAGTCCCAAAATACTCCAGGCACCAGGAAAAACAGTCCAAGCTTTCCAAACAAACCCACAGAGAGGCCCTGATGGAGCAGCGGTCACAGGGCCTGGACAACCAAGCGCTTAATGCATCACAGATACATTCTCTCTCCAGTTATGAAGTGAGTTACACAGAGTTGCATAAAACCCCAACATAAAGGTGTGCATCAGTCCAGGCTAAACATCAACCACAAGCTGCAAATCTAAGTTTACTCTGAATAAGTATAAATTGAATATTGACTGGATGTGAAATAAGATGTCTGTTTGAGAGCTTAGTGCAGTGATTCTCAAACTTTTCACACCAAGTACCTTTCTGACTACTATCACGATTATATTAACTAAATTTAGTTAAAATTTGACTAAACCAGCTCTAAAATGAAACATAACTTAAGTTAGAATGTAATGAGGATTTACCACAAATGGAGAAATACATTAAAGGAGCATCTAAACTGCAGAAAACTTCAAGTATCATCAGATACTAACCCTAAACCCTACTTCAAAAAGTTGTGATTTTTGATCATGGTCACAAACATGAAAAGCTGCTACATTTAGTTGACAACTGGACAAACTGGCAAGTCTGTAAAGTTTGTGAGCCCAGGTCGACTCTAGGGACTAGAGTGAGGATTGTAGGAGCTGTGAGGAGTCGCAGCGATCACAGGTGTGTGAAGCTCATGGACAGTAACAACGCACAGAATCACAGAGGATTCTTTAAAGATCCTCAGAAGCAAATTCCACTGGAGCGACTGCTTTATAGCATGAACCCAGATAATGTGAAAATGTATTGTCAGTGAATGCACGTAGTCACTGGCAAAGGTTGCAATTTTTAAGTGACACAGTGTCCATCACGAACAACAAAATGTGTGATTTTCTGCATTAAAATAAAAAGGCTTAACCCTAGATGTGTTTCAGAACATCTTAAATGCAATTACCTTATTAATTTAACAGTTCATTGTCATTATTTCAACTCATTTCAATCACTTCGTCAATTCTCCAAACACAATTAAAATGTGACCTCTGAATCAAATTCTGTTTTTTAAACATATGTTGCAAATCGAATCACAATCAGAATGCTGGTCAGAAATATCAGTTACATGTTCTCCCAAATCCTGCAGCCATAGTCTCCAGTTTGGATTTGTTTGGTTTATTCACTAGTCATTCAGCTCCAGGGCCAAGAGTGTGAGTGCAGACACGATCTCTTTCACTCACTCTTATAATCCAAGCACACACGCCGGTCACATGACCACTGCTTTAGGATCAGCTCCTTCACAAGCTGCTTTGCAGACAGCTCTGCCTCAGACTGCAGACTCAGGGCTCAGCAGTCCTGGGCTGTCCAAGAAACACTATACTGACTGACACTATTCAATCACTACTCAAACTTAACGGTTAAAACTGGAATTCCCAACTTTTCATTTTGAGTTAAAAACGTGTTGCCTCTAAAAAGAAGATACATTATTTTGTGTTGAAAGTTACAACTTTTAAAGTAACATCAAGGACATCGGGTTTTTCACCATATTTATCTAAAATCCAGTTATTTCCATGGAGTAAAATTAATTTACCGTTACCGTTATTGCGACAATGCTCCTTGAGCTAAGATTAGGAGTCCAGAGCACCTCGACCCAGAGCCACACAGGAGCACATTAGTGACATCACAACTCTTTGTCATAGAGCTACACACTTCTGGTTTAGAATCACAAACAGAAACGACCTCACATCCTCTGACCCTTGAACCTCTGCTCTGAACTGAGCTGGTTGGTCCTCTGTTAGTTCTTATCAGAGTGAGCAGACAACGGCTCCCTGCTCTCAAGGTATATTTCAGCTGAGGAGGGAGCTCAGATTGTTGCAGCAATAACATGAATAAAAACAACCCAAAAGCTTGACTTGTAGTGCCAGCTACAAGTCAACTCTCAATAGAACAGATCTGTACACTGCTCTGTAGTGACCAATCCTTCTCACTTAACAGTTACAACCATACAATCATAATAATGTGCAATGGCCTGCACTTTAGTGGTCTACATTATGTCCTCTTTCATCACAATCTGTTCCACGCACATTATATTGTCATGTAATTACAGATTTTTTAAATGTACCAAATACAAAAACTTAAGCTGCTTAACGACCGCTGCCCTTTCGTTGTTTTTGACAATAGAACATTTCTAAACATAAGATAATGTTTGAAAATCTCCCATAAGGACATGACTTGTGCATGTTACAAACAAACATGTTCATGTTTAATAATGAATTCCATGAATATCACTCACAGTGGACATCTCATTAGAGCTTTATTTTCATACTCAGTTCCAGTTTAGTGTTCAATACAGTGGAGCAAAAGTCTAGACCAATCTTCTGTTTGCACTAAAAGAACGTACACAAACTCAATTTACAATGCTCTAAAATGTGTCCTCCTGAATAATTGTGCTCTGGAATAATTTAAATAGGGCTGGGTGATCAGGAAGAGAAAATATATTCACGATTATTTATCTCATATTGATTGATCTCGATTTTTCGATTCAATTTTGTGTAACCTTTTCAAAACCAAATGAAAAATGCCATTCATGAACATAAACAAAGATTTTAAATACATCCATTTTTTAGATGTTTTGAAACTATAGATCAATATTGTCCCTCAAAGTTTGACTTTTGCTCCAAACAACACATTTTTAAAAATTGATTTTCGATCTTTCGATTTAAAACCCACCACCAAATAACGATTCGGTTCATTCAATTCTCAATTTTTCGATTATGGCCCAGCCCTAAATTCAAATCTAATGTATTGATTGATTGATTTGTATTGTATTGTATGAGCCTATGATTTGTGGGTTGCCCCCTGGAGAGGAGATTTTTGGTAACCATCCATACACTACTTTTCTGTTATTATGCTTTTTTTTTTTTATGTGTGATTGAGTTTATGCCAAGTCTGGCAGGTACTTCATTTCAAAACTCAAATGACAGAAAAATACATGCTTATGACAATGCAAAGATAAATGTTTGTGATATTAACTGTGATTAAAATATATAGTTTAGGTAATCCTGAGAGCACAATTGTATTTGTCACTGCCAAATCCCATTTAGCATGTGTCTGTTTTATGGCATTACATTAAGACTGAGACAATCTGATACAAAGACGTAGATAACACCTGTGGCTTAATGACAATAATAACACCAGCACAAACGCAGAGCCAGTGACATGTTCAGCACTTTTGATCCAACAGCTTGGTCTCCGAGTGTGACGTGTGCCAATTCAAGCTCATGTGTCAAGAGCTCTGTGAAAACCTTGTTGCTCAAATTTCACAAGACTAGTTAGGTCCCAAGAGTTAAAGCAAGGCTTTAGGATGACGTCCAAATGTCATAAGATCATTTTTAAAATGAAAATGCATTATACTTTTTGTTCATTACTATTCTTAAAAGCCTTTAGTCACCATATTTCAACTAGAGATCGACCAATATTGTTTTTTCTTTGGACGATGCCGATACTGACATTTCAAAATGTTGTCAGCCGATGGTCATATCAATGGCCAATTTCTTATCTTCGTTTTGAAAGCATAGCTGGGGTGAAATAGTGTAACCAAAAAAATCTTCAACCTAAACTATTCACCATGGTACATGTGCGTCTTTTTCACCCAATTGTAATGACGCTCGATTGTATTTTGGCCCAAGAAACTATCATTTTATTGCGTCATGAAAGCACATATTGTTATATTGACAAACAAACACACATTATTAAAGCTTGTGCTGCAGCTAAAGTTATAGAACAAGACTAAGACATGTTAATGATCAAATCAAAACTGCAGACTTAGGAATGAAGAGAGATTAAAAAAAGAGACTTGTTTCTCTCGAAGGAAAAGCCCAAACACCTGCCTGATCAGATATCAGACAAAATTGACGTTGATAGCCGACATTGCCGATATACAAAAAAAATCTAAATATCAGCCCCTAAATATCATCCCATGTCTAATTTCAACATTGAATGATAATGCCTGTAAAGAAATAACTGTTTTACAAGTCGACTTTGTAAAAGCAGCTACTTTGTTGGTAGTGAACACCGCCTGCTACATTGAATGCAGCTCAGCTCTTCTAGCTTCATTAATTTGCAATACACTGAACAAAAATACAAACGCAACACTGAACTACTGCCAAATTCTCTGAAACACCTTTGGAGACGGCTTATGGTGGAGAAATGAACATTCAGAGCAGATCAACAGCTCTGAGGGGCATTTGTGCAGTCAGGATGGTGTTGCCAAGCGCACACTCCCTCCAATTTTGCAACATCTGTGGTATTGTGGTGTGTGTGATAAGACAACACATTTCAGAGTGTCCTTTTATTGTGGCCAGCTTGAGGCACACTTGTGTAATAGTCATTTTGTCGATGCAGCATCTATACGGCACACCTTTTGAGATTAGATGACACAGATTTCTCTGTTAGCTGCGTGCTCAACTACTTGTGGAATGTACTCTTAAAAACAATACCAAAATAGACTATATGAGTCATAGTAAAACTGAAATAGTAATCCAGCTCCGAGAAAATGTTTTTACCATATCCCCCAGCCCTACATTTTTTGTCTGGATTTTTCAATAAAGTAGAGTTATTAAACAAACAAAGGGAACAATTGGATCCAGATTTCAGGCTTTTCTAGAGGCCAAAATAAACCTGACAGTCTAAATCCATAGTGTGGGGCGGACCTAGAGTCTGGGTAATCCTGTGCTATAGGAGCTGAGTCGACTGACCAGCTCAGCATTCCACTGTGATTCTGTGTAGAAATGATGCTCGCTGATGTTCGGGCCGTGTGTGGAAGCTTCTTGCCATAGGGCTTTCTGCTGATGGCTCTACTGTACACCGGACACAAAGAGGCGACTGACCGTGCTGCATTCAGGATCACAGTGGACATTTGAACTCCGAGGGCCCACCGTGACAACCTGCTCTTCTGAATATGCATCTGGTCCTGATTAGTTTACATTACACCAAACTTGTGAGTGTAATGTAAGGAGTTTTTGGTTGTCTTTCAGACAGACAGTTCATCCTTTTCTAGACAACCAAGTGTTGCATAACAGCAGCACTGTACCAGTCTGTTTATTGCCTCGAGGACTGGGAGCATTTCATTTAAAAATACATTCCTTTGTTGTTATAGCTATTAAATGTATATGTGTATAACACTTTTGGAGTTTTGAGCGGTTCAGAACAGATTTTTATTAACAAGACTTGATAATGCTTACGCGTCACTGAAAAATAATCTTATAAAATATATTTTTCATAAGAAGGTATTAAACAGTTAAGGTTATGTCAACCGTTTACCTCAATAACAAAACTAAAATGAGGTAAGAGAAATGGGCAAAGAGTAAAACTGGGTTCACACATTTCATTCCAACAAAACTCACATGAAAAAAGCTTTCTTTAGGCAATTTAATGTCTGCCTGAATACAAACTGATTAGATTAGACAAGATATTGGTTTATTACAGAAAGACTTCATAGTTCACCTTTTGATGGAAATCATAGTTCAAAAAGTTAATACAGTATACAGTATGTATGATGTTCACTTGCTCAGTGCGGTGTTTTCTGTCCATAGTGCCTCTCAAGTCATTAACTAATTATGTTCACCTATAAACGCTTTGATATTATATCCCTCATATTATTCACTCAATAACCTGTAGCCACACATGCCCCAAATCTGAAAACTGATCAAATGTGGCCATTAGGAAAATAGATCGCAGGTGAACAAACACCAGAGAGGAATGAAGTTGCCATTTTAAAAAGCAAAAGTGAAGAATCCTCTTCACAGCTCAAATCTATTTTCACCTCTTTCTCACACACCAATATTGCAAGATGCATTGTTTATTCAGTTCATGGTGTTGTACGATATATTTTTCATAAGTGCGATACATAGATTTTTTTATTTAGAGTGTATTTGTATTTTGTAACACAAGTGTGATCTGGGTGACGACCCATGTTCCACGTGAATATGTTCTCACCATCGCAGAGAAACCCATCGTCAACTCAGTCAGTGGATAACCTTCTTTGTAAAAGCGCTTATCCAGAGGTGCTCCTGTCTGGGTTAATCTATATGGGTAAGTGAGACTTATCCGGGATAAGTTCAGGGTGCCCATTGACGGTTTCTGCAATGAAATTAGCCATGTCTGGTATTCAGTGTGTTAAAAGAACTCTCTCTCTAATAATTAATAATGCCATCTGCAAACAATATTATCCAGTTAAATAGTGCAAGCTAGTACAATAAATGGCTTTTGTCTTTTCCTAATCTAGTGCAACACATGGAGAAGATTGAATTTGATTCTGGTTCTTTCAAAGATCCACCTCTACAGTCCTGTGGCCTTCAGCTCCCATGAGATCATGGAGAAGTTCATCTTAAGCCACTCTGGGACATCTCATATTTCAACAGCAGTATGTTCTCTGACAGCTCAGGTGTTGTGGGCTTTGTGTCTGAGATGAATGAGTTGTGGACCAATGAACATCGAGGGAAAGGACACCCAGATGAAGCGTAACCTGGTGATCTCTAAAAAGCACTAAACCGGACCAAAAACACAATGCCCACTAACAGATGGACCGTGTTGCTCTCTTCCACCTTATTTGAGAAGGGTCTGAGGTATTTGGAGAGAGTAATCTGCTGCTAAAGGCATTTAATGACCCGGTGCTATCCTTTACACTGTGGCAACACAAGCCAGCACGAGGAGACACTAAACAAACTCAGAAGGGCTGGTTGAAAAGGTGAATGAGAGGAGAATGTTGGTGATTTATGACAGCTTGGCTAACCTCGTTCACCTGCTGCACAAGACTGGAGAAAAACAGGTCAACAGAAGAACGTTATCCAACCATAATTAAAAGTTGATTCAGATAACAGGACCATTTGTTACTTTTACAGAAGTGAAACTGTGCTAAATGATCATGACTTTAATCTTTAAAAAACAAAAACATTTCAGATTAGAAGGTATACATCATTTTTAGTATTGTGACAACACTGACAATGATATTTGGCTAACTCTATCAGTGGCTTTTCATAAGAGGTGTCACTAACAAATGTTTTAGTAGGCAGCTAGTCAGTGATTATTTTTGTTTTGATTAATGGATTAGTCAACCATTATCTCTATTGTGTATTAAGACCTTTCAAAGGCATTTTTAAACAAATAAACAATGAAATACGGTGACAATAAGTTGTCTTGACAAAAATCAACAGGTTTTTGTTGTGTTTTGTTTTAGTATAGTGCAGCTAATGATTATGATGATCCAAAAACAAATGGGATATTGTTTTCATAGTCAACTAGTCACGATTAGTCAAATGATCATTACAGCCTTACTTTTCAACACTCATAATGATGCGTTTATTGTTCTGCGTGAGTACAGAAAGAGACTGTGAAGTCAAATGTACTGTAATATTCAAATTCAAGTGTGATACTTCAACTACTAAAATAAATACTTGTTATTATATGCAATCAAGAGTGGAAAATATATTTTTCACTCAGCTGAAGCATTCTTGGACATCCTTAAATTCTGTATTGTTCACATTGTTTGGAATGGCAATGCCTATTTAGAATATGAACGTGGCTTGTGATTCCTGTTCTTCTCCATAAAAGGAACACTGCCACACAAAATTGCCCAGTCTGACTCTGATCCTATCTCCAATTCAATTCTAAAGCTCCGACCAACCAACACTGAAGTCATGTCACCTGTGTGTTTGCCATGTCCAGTCCAGTTCTGCCCATGAAACTACCACACGTTACTATCTGCTGAAGCTTGTGAGGAACAGTCTGAACAATGGGCTGAGAACACGCATATCTGCTGAAGAAGAACACTGTGAACAAAGGAGCAGCGCTCAGAGTACAGTACAGCTTCACCAGCAAGGGCTTGTCAGGGCACACACCGTTCATTCTCCACCTATACAGCAGAAAAACACGCAGACATTTGGCATGACACGAATGACAGCGTGACCTATAGAAAAACAATCAACTCTAGCGATCGTAAATACACAGAGGCACTCCTTAACCCTGCAGCAGAGAGTTTTTTTCTGTTTTTACAAGTCAGCATTCCTGCGTCTCTGTCCAGCTCCGAATGCGGCTGTTGTCCGCCAAAAAAACACGACCAGACGCTGCTTTTGAGGTCGATTATCACGCTCAGATAACGTGGATTGTGACCGATAACCAAGAGGTAAGGTGTCACTACTCTCCTGCCCTGTCACCCAACACACACTTTGGGCATATCCTGTCACGGAGACTCCATAGCTCAGGCTGGGAAATGCACCTTTTCTTCTTCAGATGGATACTTTAGAAGGTAGAACACATGTTGTTACAATGCAGCAAATGAAAGACAATGAGCTACGTTTGCACAATATGGAATAAACTAACAACAATGGGTGATCAAATTATAATGTGCAGCTATAATGCATGGTATTTAGCACAGTCCGCTTCAAGTCTTGACATAGGTTATAACCTGTTTTACGCACAAGTGGCACGTGTCTTAAGCGCTAAATAGTTAAGTTTGTGAATAACTAGAGGCTTGTCTAGCCTGAGTTGGCTGTATGCTTCTCCTAACCCCCTGCTGGCTGCTTGTCTCACATTAACTTGGCTTGTTAATCAGTCAAATAGTCCAAATGTAGCGTTTTCAAATAACAAAAGCCACGGGAGCACCATAGACGTAACCAAAAGTCGTGTCTACAGAACCACAAATCTGTAATCCCCCAGCAAACCTCAAAATCATTTCCGTCTGGCAGGGTACAGCACTGCCTTGCTGGCTAGCCACCAACCACACAGATTTTCCCATTCGCTTTGCATGTAACAGTCGGGACAAAGTAAGCTTTGCCTTACCGTCAAGTCGGGATTGTCGTTGTCACGGTGGTTCACGGCTCGTATGACTCCGGATCGCCACGACCACCGGCCAGTATCACCGATTTCGGCGGCGCGTCCCCGCTGACACAGAGGAACCGCTTCCCAACCAGCTCCGGCCGTGCCTCGACTGCCATGGCCCTGCGCTAGTCACACAACCCCCCCGCAAAAAAAACTTCCCAACAACGACGCCCCTACAGACCCGACATTAACGACATTAAAGCAACTCTAGCGCTAGAAAGAAAATGAAAAAGAGGGTATTTTGTTGGTAAAAAGCTGAAAAATCCACCCGGGGGATTTAAATGTGTAGCAGTCTCCACCCGCCGAGCGTCAGGATCTTTTCTCTGCGCGTGAAAAAACCGTGGAACACTGAACCGCATCACCGCCGCCGTCCATAGTTGTGTTTCTCCGCAAGATCCGTAAGCATTCACAGACCACAGCCAGGATGTCTCCTTCCGCACAGCCGCACCGCACTATTTTTGCTGTTTGCTCCACTGTTTTTCCACATGTTTTTCACAGACGTTTACACAACTTTTTTCTCAACAAAGACCAATGACAGTTTTTCATAAATAGTGTTGCGTTTGAAACGAACTATGAACAACGTATTTTTAAACAATCCACAAAACAGAACGGGATAAAGTAGCCTAGTGCAAACGGACAGTTTTGGCTCCACATTTAGTTCCTAATGAGACTGTTATTTTTCTCATTTCTCAACAAATGCTGTGCAAGAGATGCGCAATGGACAATACTACTACATTACTAAAATTTCTATGTGGCACTAACAAACTAGCTATAGCTTAATAAATAAGTTTGTCCAAGTGAAGTTTTAAAGCTGGGTTTTAAAGAGAAGACATTCATGTGTTTATTAAGGCGAAGTCTCATTGGCTTCCAGGG
This sequence comes from Mugilogobius chulae, assembly GCA_038363315.1. Classification (NCBI taxonomy): domain Eukaryota; kingdom Metazoa; phylum Chordata; class Actinopteri; order Gobiiformes; family Gobiidae; genus Mugilogobius; species Mugilogobius chulae. Next base: position 30,576,059 of record CM076401.1, on the reverse strand, counting down.
CGAGTGCGCGGCTGCTTCTAGTCTGTTCTTCAATTGAGGGATCTTAAGGACACGGTGAGGTTCGTGTGTGAGACGCAGCCCGGCAGAGCCACCTCCGGGGAGAGATGAGAGCGGGACAAAGGAGAAAAAGGCTATACATCTTCAGGCGTATAGCACGCAGACGGCCGTGAAGGAGCAGATCAGGTAACGTCCTCGTGCTTGAGACTTTCAGGGAAACACGTGACGAGCTCGTTATGAACATTCTTACTGACAGAATCGAAGTGAATTCAGTTGAACTGTATGTCCCAATAATTAAACACTTTTAAAACTAAAGCCTAATTAGACCTTACAGGCTGTTGTGCAATAGCCTAATATATTATTTCTGGACTTCATCCCCATGCTATAGAACATAAATTAATTGATTAATTTCCATATTCTAGGACTCCCAGAAGACATTTCCCTCAGAATAGAATCAAAAGCTTGTAATAACGTTTTCTTTTGTTTATATTTTACAAGCTTGAAAGCTTTTTATTCACCTCCCTCACTTGGCTGTGGTCAGTCATTATAGTCACAAATGCCTTGGGGCTGACTGACATAAGTGTGGCAGTTAATTTCCACCAACTGTGTCTTTTCAATTGTCACCTCATGCTGCAGCACAGGAACAGGATGAGGTGTCTTGCTGAAGGACAGAACGGCAGTATGCAAAGGTCAGGCTTGTGATTAAATTGTCAACTGTCACCCCACCACACGCCCCACTTTATACAAGGGAATACCTAACTTTGTGAGAACCATTCTTATTTATACAAGGTTGAGAAAGGATCAAATCATCCAGGTGAATTACTCATGACCCCAATGGCTGCAAAATGTCATTTAGGTTTATCTTTTATATGACAGTTGTATCCCAGACAGTCATATTTGACCATCTGTGAAGGTGCATGAATGAATGTGGCTGAAATTCCTTTACACAGTGAATAATGCATGTGTCTGTGCAGTGTGTTGGTCATGTATTTTTCAGTGGTACAGCGGATGGTAGTGGAGGGGAGAAGGCTGTCATCCCCCAGTCCCGACCAGACACTCTATATGTGACCAGAAAGGCTCCTCTGAGATGTGCTCACATGGCTGCACACCGCTGCAGCCGCTGTATGAATAACAAGTAGGTCTGAACTCACCACCCCCTTCTTTCTCTCATGCACGCTCATGCAGGCTACACACGGCGCATACAAACCTCTGCAATCACAAAGAAGCCCACAGTGAACGCCTTAATATCTCTATCTCCACTTATAGCTGCACACAGAGAGATACAGATTTTATTTCTATTGTCATATTACTACAAAATTGCTAAAAAACTAAAGTAACTAAATTAACAGTGTGTGACGATGATCCGTGCTGTAATAACAACATAATAATTGAAGAAAAAGAAAATCAACATTTCTTTCTGTAAGACATTTAGAAAATAACCACAGTAGACTGACGTGCAGTACACTTAATTATGAACAGCAGTTAAAACATACATGATATAACTAACTTGCTTAGGGACTACAGGTGGAAATTAGCATTTCATGTTATAACCTGGCACCAGCATCTCTCCCATGACTTTTGTCTTGGATAATGTATTGTTGTGCACTGTCACTGTACAAATAAACGCATACCATAGCATACTAATGTTTAATAGTGTTTTTGTATCAATACCTATTACCTAACAATAAGCTGCTTATCATTCTGCTGATTAGCTAAATATCTGTAGCTAAAACTATTTCTGATTGGGGTTGAATAAATGTTATTTTGATGCTGAAAAGAAAAAAAACATAAATTAAATTAATAAAAAAAAGTTAAATCAGATGAGAAGCTAAACCGACAGAGACGTTTCATTGTATGTGGGTTTTAAAAGAATGAGAAAGTTGTCATTGTGTTTAGCAATTTTTTTACACAAGATTATAAGCCTAGTTGTTGAATGGGGAAAACGTCTTCAAACTCTTGACAGAAAGCTGAAGCTCATGATTACACAAGAGTGATATTTTGAGAACATTGCATCTATTATAAAATGTATCTATTACAAAAGATATAGCATTTTTTTAATTCTTTTTTTGGCTAATTCCTATATAATGTCTAATTATGTATTCATTATTTAAAACTATAATTTATTACAAAATTCAATTTAAAGTCACATGAGCAAACTTGTTTGGCCAATCACAATGCGCTATTGTTGTAAACACATCAGCGCAACCAATGAGATGCTCGGACAGGTCGTTCCTTCCGGGTGACGTTGCTGCTACCCAAGTCCCGCACTGGGGCAGGAACTAAAGTGCGAAGAGGACCTGGAGGGACAACACGGCAAAGACCGGAGAAAGGCCGCTTTAAATCGCAGAAAAAAGCTCGTTTCACCATGGCTGAAGGGACTGAATCCTAACGCAGACTTTTCCCGACGTATTTGAGTGTATTTGCAACGTTCGCGAGGAAGAACTGTTGTTTGATCGCGGATTTTTCTGGCTGTAAACTTTGCAGCTCGGTAGGCTCGCAGACAGAAGAAGACGGCTGCGGCTCTTGCTATTGTTACCACCTCTTCGCATAACAAAGGCGATCAGGATGGTGTCCTGGCTCATCTCAAGGAGCGTTGTGTAAGTATTAGCTCAAGGATGGCCCTGGAAAACAATGTTTTTTAACTTGATGGCAGTCTGGTTGACTTTCGGCGAGCAGCTAGCTAACTCTGCTAATCCGAGTCGGCTAACCTGTCTCTAAACCTTTATTGTACATGTGAGTCAGAAGCCAGGCGTTACAAACTTCTAAACTAAAAAGTGTTTACGTGCTCAGAGCTGGGATGTACTGGGGTCACCGGGGCCATGTGGGATCTTCAGTCTCGCCTATGATTTGGCGCAGATCATAAATGCTGTAATCAGATGTAACACATTTGAGTTTGGATGAGGTGTGGTGGACCTTCGCACTTGGAAAAAGCCTGTCATGGCTTGCCACAAACGAAACCGTCTAGTCATTTAGCTTTCTGCTTTGTTAATGAACTGAAATTATAACTCACACCCTAAGTATCCCTGAGTATTTTTGATTGTTGGCATTGTGCTGTCAGCTTGTCAAAAACACTGACATCCAACATGACGTCTGAAATTAGATATTGGGCTGCTTTGAGGATGCCTTCATAGTCTAAACACAAAATGAACAAAAAATAACAAAAGTAATGATGTTCAGTAGGTAGTGCTTTTTTAAAAGTGACATATACCGCCTAAAAGTGACAAAATAACATGATTCAGGAATATATCCCTTGTGCCCCCAGCCATAGTTGCATCAAAAACACTGGAGTATTTCAAAACTTTGAAATTGCTTACAACTTTGAAATTGCTAATTTAATATGGCGAAGAGGACAATGGGCAAATTTTTCACTCAAATAGCATTTTATTGGAGGGTTGACCCACTGTGATAAACAACCCACTTTTGCCCTGAAGACTACATATTTCTCTTCGCTGTGAGTGCATACTGTGCTGAGCAGTGCTGCCTGTTACACAACATAATGGAGGACAGGAATGTGCAGGAGAAGGGAGTGGCGCTTGGAAATTTCTCTTTTTGTAATTTAAACTGGATGCGTCACAACAACATTTTTCATGCACTGTCACTTCACTTCACTGGGCCTGCTCTACAGGTACCACTGAGCTGTGGGTGGAGGAACTAGTGTATGATGCTTATAAAACCAACAAAACCAGACAGAGTAGTTATTTTTAACTACTTCTGTAGGTAAAAATAAAACTGAAATATAAAATCTGACCAAATTTAGTAGGGCCGGTTACAGCACAGCTGCAGTAGTTTTTTTTATCTCTACATTTACATGCACACCAGAAAAATATAACCTTTATAAATACATGTAAATGTAGAATTTGTACTCTCATCATACTTAATATTTTATTATTTATTTTTACAGTCAATGACGTAAAAAATAATATATATATAAATACACTCGTGTTAGTAGTAGAGATTTTCACCGGGTGGTCATTTTGCTAATCGATTTTCTAATTGATTAGTTGCTTAGACCGCAAAATCACATGAATAGACTTTATGCACAATTTAACTAAATCAAAGCTTTTTCCCCCTTTTTTGTTGGAAACCATTTCCCAGTATTTCTTAAATTAAAGCAAATCTTAGTAATTCAGAAGAAAACTAAGCTGGGCATCTCTTCAAAATATAAATTAAATTGATTATGGATTCAAACTGGTACTATAATAATGAATAATTTGTTGTTAATTGAGCTTTTTGTTCATCACGTTCAAAAGGAGTAGAATGAAGTAAAGAAATTTAAGTTTACCTAAGCCCACTTAATTGTATTTATATTTCACACTATTGCCATTGTGTCACTGTGTGAACACAAGCAACTGACTAAAGAAGGACTTTGTTCTGTTTTGTGTTTAAATGTTAAAAGGAAGGCATCAGCAACCGGTGTTTTGAATATTTATGCTTTGTAAAGGTTCTTAGGTCAGATGTCTAATTTTAACCTGTAGGATCGAACACGGACAAAAATGACCCAATTCAAACAGCTACAAATGCATAAAAAAGGCATTTTGTTTATTCACAGCATTGAGTTTAGAAGTGCTTTTCTCAACTTTCAACTTTTCAGAGGCAACTGTCACTGCAATGCACACTACCTGCAGCATAACAATCAACTAATCATTAGTCACTTACACTTTATACATAGGCTAGTTGTGTGAAGTGCCTTGCTCAAGGGTATGTTCTGACAAAATTAAATTGTATTCAACATTAGTACGTATTTAGTCTCTAGTTCTACTCTGTGTGAGAATGCATCAGAGAACTGGAACAAAAAATGTTTCATATAGCACACATTACCTTTTTAAATAAACGGCGACCAGTTTGAACTGTGTATACCCTGGCGTGCACCCAAACTTGTTTCTTGTTGCGTCTTAAAATAGCATATTGTCAATTTTTCTTTTTTTTTTTGAGACAAGCCTCTTGATAGTGTAATTTTGTTGTAGGAACGATTGTAGACCAACTGTAGATGAGTCCATAACAGGGATGTTATCTGCCTTAACATTGGGGAAAAATGTGAATGTTTGGAGGCCTTGTTTTTTGTGTGTTATGTAGAGGTTTGTGTTACATATTTAGTTCCTTATAAGATTTGGAAAAAAGTTTTGGGAGATTTGGTGGGGAAAAATTATTAAAAACACGTGAAATCTTGTGTGCAATTAACTGCGAGAGATGTGAGTGGAGCATGAGAAGGCTGGAGTGATATATGTGACACAAGAGAGCAGTGGTAACATGAGCCCATCTGTGTGGGTCTCGTTTCACACACACAACAGAACACACTGTTGTTTCAAACTCTGGGAGGGCATAGCTCCAAATGTCTATTTGCTGGAGCTGCCTAAAATAGAAAAGTTTTCTCACAAATGAGAAGCTGTAGGATTAAAAAAGAGAACTTGAATATATTGATTTTGCTCACCATCAGCCTTGTTTTTTCAGTCACCCATCATTATGATATGCAAGTTATGGAGGTGGTCAAAATAGAGTTGAACCCAGTCAAATGTCATTCAAGAAAAATATCAGGAACTTACGTTAAGTTATGTTATGTTACTGAAACATTCAATGTAGAAAATACTATAAAATTGAATGTTCATTTTTGTTTTCTTCAAAAATAATTTTAGAAGGGATTTAGTATGTAAACCTTGCACTTTAAAAAAATAATTAAATAAGCAAACTTGATTCTAAGTGTAAATTAGTCTTAGGCTGTTCATTCCATTATTTAAGTATAAATTAGACAAAGAAACACATTTGTAAGTTAGAAAGGCACTTCTTGGGTTTTCATTCATGTTCAAACTGCCTCCTTAAAAACACAGCTTATATGTTTTGTTCTCCTCTTAGCCCCAGAAAACACTGCTCTGAATGTCCTTGATCTGAAGTGCCATAAACCATCTAAACTTATTTGAGTATTTTTGCAGCATTAGCATATCAGGCAAGATTAATTTAATTATTTCCCTTGTGTATCTTTACAGCCAGTTCCAACTCCATATATGATGTGGGAAGCATGTGACTGTTCTTTAATTCACCTTTTTATTGGTTCTGAATTGCGAGATTTCAAAGTGGAATTATTTAGGAGCATGTTTAAAGAACGGGAAGAACGCAAAAAATATCTTATAGTTACCATCTCCAAAACAAAGGCAAGAAGAATCCATCTCAACCCTTAAGTTACAAAAAGCAGACTTCGAATGGGACAAAGACATAGAAAAACTGTGCTGCCAAGATATTTTCGACTTTGAGCCTCTTTTAGAAATGTAGTGGAGTAGAAAGCTTTTTTTGTCCTCCAAAGTACAAAGAAATAAAGTCAAATACGACTGATCCTTAACAACTCTACTTAGTCACTGACCACCTCTGTAAAGTTTTGAATGTTCTTCCTGAGGTTATTTAACTTTTGTTCATGAGAATTGGGGTTATTAGAACATAATAATTGACAGTTTTTCCGGGGCTCAAACACACTTTTTGTTTGTAAAGAAATTGAAATGGCCATCAAATAATTGAATAAATTAATATTAATATTTATAATCAGTTTGATAAACACAAACAATATAAGAAATGTTAAATAGTGTTTTGCCTGTAAATACTTTATGATGATTTATTCAAGTGCCTCATATAAGCTTCATTTGGGTCAATTTAGCGAAAGTTCTGTAGTCAGATTCTTTTGCTATTAAAACTATTGATCAACTGATTAGTAAAAAAAAAAAAAAAGAAAGAAAGAATTGGTTACTAGTTGCCACTGCCCTTAGTGGTTCTTTTACTTACTGTTTCACTGTTTGATGTTATTATTTAGCTTGTCTTTAAACACTTGTATTTGATAAACAAAACTTGGAAAGTCCTGTGAAGTGACGGCTGCTAGAATGGTGACATGTTAATGAATTACTACACTGATTGCCTTAGGAGCTCTTTTTGACCTTTGTGTTAGTGAACTGTTTGTACGGGACAGGAGTGTTATGTGAACCAGTGTTCTAGTCCTACAGTGAACAGAGCCAGACTCAGCGCTGTTCCATTTGCTGGGGCAGCACTTTTCCCAACAATCCTCCTCTGTGTTTTTAGGGGAAAAGTCAAGGAATCAGATCTCTCTCCTCAGGCTCAAACCAGATGTTGGAGTCGTGTCCCAGCCCGTCTCCCGCTTTTACTGTTTCTCTTCTCTGTCCTGGAGCCTGCTCTTCGTTTGACCCACCTTCCCTCCTCCTTTCTCTCTCTCTTTCCCTCGCTCTCTCTTCATTTGCCTGTATGTTTTTTTCGGAGGTGGGGAAGGGCCTGTTTTTTCAGCTGCAGTGGACAGACTGAGGTGTTGAAACCAGAACAGAGGAAATGAGCAGCATAGGAGGAAGCGCAGGGTGGGCTTAAGATGGGGGGCCTCAGCACTATTAGGAACATACAAGTAATTGTTGTGAATACTACCAAAAATGGTTGTTCAACTAAGATCTAGTCTACAACCAGTCCAATGATAAGCATGTGGCTTGGAGCAGTGTTCAAATGTTATTGTAATATGTATATTAGTTTTTAAGGAAACATTGCTACGATACTGGGATATTGATGACATCAATGAAATTTTTTCTGTATCGAGTATCAACCACATGATATTGGTTCAGTCCATATCCTGGTGCCTTTATGGATATAATGAAAAATAATTAGTAATAACTAACTGATCTGACCCACATGATGTGCTATTTGAACGATAAATTGTTAAACAGTTACATAACACTTAGTGACACGTTTTTTAATGTGTTAGCTGTGTTTTACAAAGAAAAGACGTTTTTCAGTTTATACACAGGTATTGGTCGATGTTGAGTGTTGATTTACTTAAAGGCAAATGATCAAAATTGTATCAGAACTGAAAAAGTTGGATTGGCATAAACTTTTTTAAGTTTAGTTTGTTTATTTATATGAATAGGATAGCATGCCACATTGAATAGCAAGCACTGTATACAGGATTTACCTAAAAGCTTATTTTCAACCATAGTTCCATAGGACAAATGGGTAGGCGCTGTTGACAGAGAACAGAACATGGAATGACAGAAACAATACTTAACATGCTAAAGATCAAGACACCACAACATCAGTCCGTTTTGTAGCACTTTTAAGTACAATATAATGTCTTTCTGCTGACTTTGCTTTTGTTTGTAGTTCAAAATAGTTTGTCTAACATAAACATAAACATAACACTTTGATCTAGTTCCCTTGCCTTTCTATCATGGCAGAATTATGAGACTAATTTCATTATTCTAGGACTCTCTTGAGAAAAATATGATGCATCTAAATTCAAGTGTCTATTCTTAATAAATAAATCAAGTAAAAAAGGTCTATAGCTGTTTTCTTATAACCACAATTCAGTTATCTTAAAATAAGTAGAAATGTTGCTGTAAATAACTAGTAATCAGGGTTTTCATTTTCTTTTTTTATGACAGTCTTGATAATGTGCTTTATTGCCATGTTGCGCTTAAGCCAAAGGCAGTGGGAGAATGTGTCTGTGCTAGTCACAGTGTTACATGTTTATGCAGGTCTACAGTGAGTGAGTATGCCTCCAAACCTTTGCCTGGTAGACATGAAGAATGGATCAGCCTAATTGAATTCATATTCGTAAATGTCACTGTAAAATATGTATTTGTTATGAGCGGTATGTAAAACTAATATAAGCTATGTTTTCAGAAAAAGGGCGATGCTGTTACTACTTTATTGAAAATAATAAGTAGGTGGAGGTTTTATCCCTCATTCTGCAGTTTCAATGTTGTGTAAGCAACAACCTAAACCTTACATGAATACACGTTTTATTTTACGATTATGCTGTTTTCTTATATTATGGGTCCCAAATGTTCTTTTCTTTGCACCTCTAAGCTCAATAACACTCTTTGACACTTTTCTAAGTTTGCCTTCATAAATGGGACAGAAAAGTTTTGTCCAAAGAAAAAAAACGGATCATAAATTACCAAAGTTCATATGACTCTTAGGAAAACCCTAATCCTAGTGACTTATCATTGGATCATTGTCCATTTCTATTGATGTTGCAGACAAAACATCCCAGAAAATAGACACAAGATGACTACAGTTAGGGTCCAGTTTGTTACAGCTGTACATTGCAGTAAACTTGGATATGATGACCCTCTATTTCACAGTTGAGCTCTGAGGAAAATTGAATTCCTCCAGTCACTGTGGTCAATGGTTATCTTTATTTATATAAAACGACATAATCTTAAATTAATCTTAAGTGGTTAAATTGATTGATCTCAGATAGACAGCGGCTGTAACGTATTCCACGCATGATTCAAAGCCACAGTCCTGAATCCGCTAATGTCTGGAGCACGATGGAGCGTTTCCATGGTGACGGCGGCAGCAGCCACACTGTGTTCTTTGTGCTGGTCAGAGCTTCTCCTCAGCTCACAAACACGCTGCTCTCATTAACCAGCTCCGGCCTCAACCCTTTGTTAAACAGCACGAGCTACACTGACACAGATGTAGCCGTCATGGGAGAGTCTGGAGCCCGCTGGTTTCCACGGAAACTCAAGCCAAATAAACCACCATGGAGTTGGTCACGTGGTACACGCCAGGCTGTTGGTCTGGATGAAGGTGTATGGCTTGCCTCAACACGGTGCAGTGTCATTTATGTTCTATAGATTCTACGATGACTGATAATGTCTCATCTATTTGAACGTTGTGACTGTTAGTTACTGACTCACACCTGGTCTTTGTGAATCATTGTTAGAGCAATGGTTCTTTGTGGTTTCACACTCAAAGTACATCTTCTGTTGTATATCTGTCTGCTTTTTTATTTATTTTATTTTTCTCTAGGTGTATAATTTTATGTATGACCATTGCATTTTGTGTGTAATGACAGTCAAGTCAAATAGCCTCTAAACATGTGTAAAGATGTAAAATGTCATACAACAACACTGCATCCTTTCTTTTCTAATACGACCTAATTCTGGTATCATTTGAAGCCTGTCCTTTGTGCTTGAACCAGTAGACTAAGGAACAGTTTCTTTTCCAGGGCTGTCTCACTCTCAAACTCGAACTTGAAGAACATTAAATTGTAGTGTTAATGTGCGAATCATATGTTTTAAGTCTTATAATGCATGGTGCTTGCATTGTTGCACCTATAGTTTGTTAAGCTGCATTTTGTTGCACTGTTTTGTACAAGTCTAATGACAATAAAGTTTATCTTTTCTAGTTCTGGGTACCCCCTGAAAAAGTGCTCATATACCCTGTACTCTGGTTGAGGAACACTTTGTTAGTGCATAATCTGTCAGTATACAGTCACAGTGTACTGTAGTAGATCTCAGTTTCAGGTAACCCTGACCTGACCCACTGTTCTGCTCTGTTAGTTGGCTACTGCACTTATTTCTAGGTTAGAGAAAGTATTCACATAACACTAGATTTTATTTTTTGTTGTTTAAGGTTTACACATTTTAACATTAAACGTGTATTTGGTATACAGTAGAATATAGAATATTGCTTTGTAACATGTATATTGACAAAGTGTTGTTTTTTTGTTCATAGGCTAATGTTTGGAACGCTGTATCCAGCTTATTACTCTTACAAAGCTGTCAAGACCAAGAATGTCAAAGAATATGTAAGTACTAAAGAGTCCCTTTTAAGTTGTAATCATGTAGCTGCTTTTAATATCAAACAAATACATGAAAACTTAATAAAGCCCTTATTTAGTTTAGTCATTTGTTTTGAAGTCTGTCCTTAGTTATGTTTAGATGTACTGACAGAGGAGATATAGTATAGTAGGTCGGATGTATGTTAAACTAATTACTCCATTTGCCAAGACTATGAAGGTCAAATTTATTTTCCAGTTAAAACTTTTGAATACTGTGTTTGTTTTAGCACCTGATAGACACAGAGTCAAAAGTCAAAGTATGTGTGTGTTGGTGCTGTAGGTGCGCTGGATGATGTACTGGATTGTGTTTGCACTCTACACAGTGGTGGAGACGATCACTGACCTAACCCTGGCCTGGTGAGTGAAAAGTTTAAACGATCAACACCACTTTTTTCATGTTTTTGACTGAAACTTAAACTATGTTTTGTGGTGTAGTGTAGAGTCTGTCAACTACTCACTGACATACTGTTGCATTTCTTGGAATGTTTTAAACATTCCAGGACAACTAGATACAAATTTCCCATTCAATTTGTTTGTTTGTTGTTACTAAAAACAGCTTTCTTACTGTAAAAAGTTCAGTGGTGTCACCTTATATCCATAAAGACAGATAAGTTTACGATCTGTGGGACATTTCAGGCAAAACAATATGATTAGACAACTGCACGTGAAAAAATACTTTGTGAACCTTCTTCAACTTGTTTCATTCCAGCAATCAAATCCTTTGATTCTAAATGGTGTTTCCTCAGGTTCCCCTGTACTATGAGCTGAAGGTGGCGTTTGTGATCTGGCTGCTGTCTCCGTACACTCGCGGAGCGAGCCTCATCTATAGGAAGCTCCTGCATCCACTGCTGTCGTCACGAGAAAGGGTACGATGGGTCCTTTGTGTGAACATGGATGTGTTCTTTCATTGGACTCTACTAAAACTGCTGTGAATTTCTCTTTCCAGGAAATAGATGAGTACATTGTGCAGGCGAAGGAGAAGAGCTATGTGACCATGGTGAACTTTGGCAAACAGGGCTTGAACATTGCAGCCACAGCTGCTGTAACGGCAGCAGTCAAGGCAAGTGCCCTTCAAATGCAGTTAATAACAAACTCATCGTCAATTACCAGAGTACCAGTTATACACAATTTTTTTTTTAACCTGAGGAGTAGTAAGAAAAGTAGTAAATGTTTTATTAGTAAAGTCATTTAGCAGAAAGTATATACCAGTGCATAGTGTTTTAGCACATTTGGTCCAGAAAAGTCACAATCTTTTGCAATAATGGCATGACTTTCAGGCACAGCTTTGAGGCTATGTGTTCCCTTTTGTTAATTTTCACTAACAGTGAAGGCACTGAATTTTCTGTCATTTTTTTGTATAAAGACAAAACTAGTTATTGAAAAACCATTAACTTAACCAGAAAAACAAATCCACACTCTGACAGTTGTCGTAAACAACATATACTACAGAATCCTGATCTGTCCACTTTAAAAAGTGAACACAAGATATAGGAGATTTGCACATTTAAGCATTTCTAATACATAAACTACACATAAATATACAGTAGATTAGGCATAAGCACCAGCACCTGTCATGTTTGAGAGCCCATGCACACTAGATACTATTTGCAGATTCATTAGTTGTGCAGCAGCAGGTGTGGACAGTAAAGGCAAAAGCAGGTTTGAGGGTCCCAACAGGAGTGATGCCTGGATGAGGGTTGGGGGCGGAGGAGAGGGGTTTCATCAGCCTTGCGTGAGACTGGAGAATATCACATAATCCCTGCTGATCTGCCTCCGGCCCAGTGCACCAGCTAATCCAACCGCACATCCAAGTCGCACATTAATCCTGATCACGGCAACACGCCGAGAGCAACTCGGGCTCAGCAACATTCTTTATCTTCTATTAGTTATGTTTTGGGAATATGTAATTTTTGATTTAACTTTTGACAGGATTCAGACGATTACACTTGGTTGTTGTAAACTTTTAAAGGGTTGTATTTCTACACTTTTGTGATTAATTTGATGTGCATTTCACATTTGTCTAATAATTATGTCTGAACTCATGTTTAAAGGCATTTTATGCATTTTTGTTGGACCAACATAATATCGTTAATGGGATACACTAAAAAATATCACATTATAAATGTTTTTCTCAATATTTCTTAAACCACATACATTACAAAATAAATCTATGCAGGGGAAAAGCCAAAGAGACCAAGGAGTCAAACTACAAATCTCATTCTGTGAGGACAGAGAGCTGCCATATATGTTAAAGATATTGATTGTACCATGGAACATTCCATGCAGCGAAGAAAATCTCCATGGAGATAAGCAGGTGTTGTACTCTCCACACAAGAAAATAAAAGTACATAAAAAATTGTAAAGAGTTTTTTTGCCGTAGTCGGAAAACAAAAATCTGCTAACTTCCTTCAGTGATAAAATTAACATAAACACTGAGAGATAATAATAGATAAAAAGATTACACGTTTTACGCAAAAACAAGAAAAATGTTTCATGCAAAAAAAAACACAAAAAAAAACTTTTTGAACCATTTATGCTGGTCCAATCATTATTCTTGTCTTATCTTTATCACATGTGAAGTTATATTTCCCTTTATTTTCATTTAATGTTATTTACAACAAAGAATATAAAACACTGTCATGGACAACTTTTGAAAAATATCTATGTGCTTTTTGAGGTGCTACACAATATGAACGTATAAAAGGAAAGCTCTATTTTGGAGTATCCCGGTAACAGGGTTCAAACAGGATTATGTCATTCCAACAGACGTGTGTTGAAACATGTCTTTAAACGCTGAGGTTTATTTTTCTGAGAAATAAAAAAGCCAGTTAAATTAATCACAAAAACCTCTTTGATGCTCTTTTTGAGAAGCTGGTTTAAAGTTAAATTCAGAAATGTACTCAAATTTTGCTTATCTTTAAAACAAAATTCCTGACTGTGTCAGTCTTTCTCTACACACAAGACAAATCTATTAGAAAACAATCATTCTAGAAAGCATCAAGTCAGCATTGAGCTAAACTGTGCAGTGATGGTGTAATGATGATGGCATAAATAACCTAACAGCTGTCACTCCTGCTGCAGTGTGTCGTGTGAGGGAGCAGCCTGTGGAGGTAAAGCACGGTGCTCTGTCCTGTTTTCTCATTTTTGGTTTCTGTCGTCTTCATGTCCCTGTAGACCCGACCTCCGCATGACTGCATTTTGTCACTGCATTACATCACACAGTTGTTTCAAATCATGTAGTATTCATATACATTCTGCATAATCTGTGTCCTGGTTGTCATTAAACCTAGTCATTGTGTGGTTCAGCACATTTATGTTTGCAACTATTATACTCATTTGTGTTCGTTTAGTTTTGTCATTATATATTCATCTGAAGTAGGCTTGTCAAACAAACAAAAAAAGTACTTTAAAGTAGATAACTTTTTTTAGTTGTTAATGAGTAATTTTGTGTTTTGCACTGAAATGTCTACGATAAATGCAGCACTTTGTGAAAAGTTAGACTTCATTGTACTGTCTGAACTGAATAGTAAGAATTGACTGTGTGCATAAGAGCTGTTTATTTTCAATTCTCAGACTTTAGCGTTAGCATTGACAGACAAACATTTTTTATAAACACTTTGGTCTTTGGTGAATATTCTCCTCATTTGTAAGTTTTAAATTTTTCAAAAAACCACCAAAAACTCTCTGTTCAGTGCTAATCTTTAGTAATTTTTCATTTAGACTGAGGAGTGAAACCTCATTGAAATGAACTAAACAGGAAATGAACCTGCGGCAATGTTAGCATTTTTGAAAATAAATAGGGCAGTGCACAGAGTCAATTTAGTTCTAATCAGGCACCAAGACAACTCTCCGACTGTGCTTGGGTTGTCCTTTCCAGTTTCACTTTGTTGTTTATAAAAGACGTTTATTGACCATAACTGCAGTCGAATAGAATTCAGCTACCCCACCTTTAATATTAATTGATACTAAAACTAGGAACAATTTGATTCTTACTTATTCACTCTTAATAGTAAAACTAACCTATAAACAGGAATGAATCTGAATTTTCTTGGGGTTAGAATGGTCTTATGCTTTATCAAAAACTGATCACATGTTAATTAAAGTATATACATATATCAGCTTTCTAATTTATTTATTGTGTAACAGTATAAATAATCGATAAACTTAAAAAAGTTTTAATCTCTTAATCACATTTTTAATGGTATTAACATTTTATTAGAAGACATATTCTAATCAGACCATAATTGCATGCATCATTTTGTGGTGTTATAATTGCCCTTTTTAGTGACCCGAAATGTGACCTGTGTTACACAAAATGCTGTCCTCTTGAGATCACTTACTTTACATTTATTCCTTGTTGCTACTTCTAAGTTATTTACCACACAAAGATTTATGTTACATGTTCAATTTGCTTATTACTTTAAGGCAAGAGCTTATTATATTTTAATATGTATTTAAAAATCTTAAAAAGCAAGCTTTACCGCATAAACTTGTCTAAAAGGCATGAAGATTGCATATCTGTTGACCTTTGTAAAACCTGCAACAGATTAGAATAAAAGGTCAGGTTTGGATAGGTTTGCATGAGTCTGAAGATGTAATTCGACAGTAAAACCTACTGGGTATTTAGGTTGTTGCTCAAACCTGTGTTGTGCCTTTAACAGGGACAAGGGGCCATCACAGAGAAGCTCCGCAGTTTAAGCATGCATGACCTGAGTCAGATTGGCCAACGTGATGAGCAGGGGAACCAACTCTACCCCTACAGTTCCCAGGCTTCCAATCCGGCAGCGAGGAGGGCCCACAGTACAGATGCTGCTGATGGGGAAGGTAAATCTACTACAAATGAGAGCTTAAAGTATGCATAACAGGTTTTTTATTTGCTCATTGTATATATACGTAGCTAATAGTTTTACACCAATGAATTTGCGTTTTGGTAGTAATAAGCTCAAGATTCAGATTTTACTATTAACATTGTACCTTTGCCTTAAAATATATGTATAAACCCATAGACCCATTAATCTTGTGTAATACTAAATAAACTCAATTTAAAAAAAAATAATTTTAGCTGCCCCCCATCTGATTGAAATAACATAGGCCTGTGTAGAATGTTGTGATCTCATCCAAAACAAAGCAATATTTTTTTAATATTACAGGGAGTAAAAAACAAATAAATGACGTTACACTAGGGACTCTTCATTGAAATTTTGTCACACATTTTTCTGACCTTAAACACATTCACCAAAAGGCATGTCTGATGAAGCAAAGAAGTAAAATAATAAACCCAGTAGAATGGTTAATCTAAGATGCAGTTGAATATAATTAATTAAGTCATCTTATTCCATTTTAGTAAACTATAGTTATCCAGCTTGTCATGTGTTAGTCCAGTCATGTCCTAGTTTCATCGCTTTATGAGCCATGGCACTGTTGATAATATTGGTTGAGATGATGTTGTGTTTATATAACAGCAAATATTGTCCATGTGTCTGATCTTTAAATTTGGCTAATAACAGTGGGTTTATTGACGTTATAGTGTTATATGACCCAAAGTCTATCAAACAATATTGTTCTCAGTTTAAAAAAAAAATAAAAATGAGTTGTAATTGTAATATTTTGTCCTCACAGAAATAAGAAATGTGACATCATTTCATTATTTTAGCAAGTGTGTTTATCAGTGGCTTTTAGATAAACAGATATGTGGACTTACATTTTTTATTCTATCTTGTTGTCCACTTAAACTATGTTGTGTGTTTAGCATGTGATTTTAAGCATTTTTTTCTTGTCATGTGTCTGAACTGAATGTCCTTGTACATGTCCTGTTTTTCTATCAAAATCAACCTGCTAATAGGACTACAGAAGAAAATTAGACTGTACGGCTAACTCTGGCACATTTGTATGTTGACTAACAACAATTCATGTACACTGTCCCATACTAAATCAAATAAAACAGACAAAAACAAACAACAACAACAAAAAAGCATCTTGAAGTCATCTCGCGATTTGGGAGCCTCTGCATTAACCAAGTATACACATGTGTAAATTAAACTGAAGATGTTTTTGGGGACACCTGGCAACATTGCAAGGCACACCTCATTTCTCTGGCCAAACCAACAATACAGGCTGGAACAAAGATGAAGGAAACATAACAAACCCTGGGGGTAGTGGGGAAAATGGAAAGTGCAGAGCATGGGAGACTATAGAGGAGAGCCCTGTCCAGAGCAGATTGTGTCAATAGAAGGCTTGTCTACAGCCTCCAGCAGGAGGTCATGTGATCTGGCAGCATGTCACATAATCACACTCTTACTACACTAATGTCATTTCTTCAAATCTAATATGTGGTCCACATGATTGTCATGTGAAGGTATCGGATATCTTAAATAAAGTTGGAGTTGGGGGAAAAAAAAGAAAAGAACACAACCTTGTACCTTGTAGTGAAGCCAGTTTTGGCGTTGTTACACTGCCATCTGCTGGTGTGTAGTCAAACTCCCATAGCGCTAACAGTTGAACGTGGGTGGGAAAATAGTCAAACTTTCTAAGTGAAAGAAAAATCTGTATTTGTCCAAGAATGTTTTTAAGTAAGAGTCAAAAGATAATTAGAAAAACAAGTACTACAGGTATTTGAATCTATTTTTCTTTTCCTTTTAATTAATCTAATGGAAAGAACAACGCATTTTATGTTCCAAAACAAACAAACAAACAAAACACTAAAAAAGGACTCTGAAAAGAACAACTTCTCAAAAAAAAGTTTAAGTAACTGTAGAATGCAAGTACTATCCGCCTTTCATGACATAACTCTCCACGTTTAACTAGGTGCAGTGATTACCTGGTCACCATGTCTGTGTGAAAAAGCCAATAATGTGTTTTGTTTCAGAGTACTTTTATGAGCCTGAGGACCGAACAGACGAGGATGGAGAGCCTACTTTCTCTGAGGATGAAGCAGTGACTCAGAAAGGACTGCGACGTTCTCAGAGTGTTAAGCTGACACGCTCCAGGCTACGCAAAGACGTAAGTGTGGCTCTGAGTAGACAAACACCTGATACAACTCAAGTAAAAACACTACTTCTGCTGCTTCTGTCCACAGGCTCGATATGGATCTTTGAAGATTAAAGGGAAGAAGAGACCAGGGCTTAGCTCTGTCAACTACATGTGAACACTACTGACGCGGCTTCACACTCCTCTCTGATTGGTGGATTCTGGTCTCCCACAGACTCACATTCCTCTCTGATTGATGGGTCCTTGGCTGGTCTGTGGTTGAGGGATTTTGATGCCCGTCATGTCAGTCTGTTTTAATGCTGACATATTTTACTGAACTTGAAGTGGACACGATAATGAATTTATCCTCATCATGAGTGTACTTTTTGCTTTCTTTTTTACCTTGTGTTTTACAAGTTGTCTTTCATCACTTTCAATCTACAGCAAGAGGAAACAACAAACTTGACCCAAAACGTAATCAAAATATAGACATGCCACGCGTTTTGTATATATTCTGCTGTACTTTACCTGTTTTTTGTTGTTGTTGAGTGTATATATGTGTTGTCAGGGACGCGTTTACAAACCTAAGCCACCAAGACATAATGACATATGCCTTGATGGCTCAATGCAGTCTTTTATAAGCATCTTTAACATATGACCTTTAAGTGTGTTTGGTGTGTCCTTGTTTGTGTCAGAAGAAACACAACCCAGAAAACAGGAGTCAGAACTTTTCCTTACACTTTGATACTACTTTTGGAGTGTTTTTGTTGTAGATTTGCACATATAGCCTCAGTAGAACTTGTGATTTTGATGTTGCTTGTCATTTCAGGGGCTGTTCACTTGTCAAAATCTGCCGTTATCATAGTTTTATTGTGACAGAAAAACGACCAAATATACATACATGCAGAAGGGTTTTAAATATTCTTCATAAATGCATATTTTTATAACTAATTTTACTAAACCAAAGCTAATTCCAATGCTTTTTTCTGCAGTGTGGATTACTGCAGTTTAATAAAGCTTATGAGCGCTTGCTCCAATCGTCTGAATTTGTGGTGTATTTCTGTGAAATTCAAATCTACAACAAACCTGGGTGATTATATACGCCATGTTTTTGAGATTGATGAATGGTGTTCAAAAGTTTGGGGTCGCTTAGAAATTTCAGTTTTCAAAAAAAAAAAAAAAATGTTTTTCTTCTATGAAAATAACTTTAAACTAATCAGAAATTCATCTATACATTGTTAATGTTGTAAATGTCTATTCTAGCTGCAAATGTCTGTTTTTTTGGCTCAATACCTAGAGGCCCATTTCCAGCAACTATCATTTCTGTGTTCTAATGGTACACAGTGTTTGCTCATTGTGTCAGAAGGCTAATGGATAATTAGAAAAACCATTATGCAGTCCTTTGAGCAGGTTGAGTATCCAGAGCATCACCTTTGTGGGGTCAATTAAAGACTCAAAATGGCCAGAAAAAAATATATTTCATGTGACACTCGACAGTCTATTTTTGGTCTTAGAAATGGAGACTTCCATTCTTGGAAAACACAAAATTATTTGGGTGACCTCACACTTTTGATTGGTAGTGTATAGTTGTTGTTTTTTATTGACTTTCAAATGAAACATGTGCTTCGCTTGTCTGAATCCTCCTAACAAGTTCAAACTGAAACTGTTTCTGAAACCTTTAGAGCACAAATGGCTGGAGCCTTTGTAAATTTTTCTGTAGTTTTGCCCAATGACTAATCTAACTAAAACAAGCTCTGTTCATAGAATATCATATTTTTTATTTTCTTCTCAAATTTAATGAGAAATTTGAGGAGCAGCAAATCTAATGTCTGCAGTTTGGGTCTGAATTACATTAGTTTGGGCAAATTTATGGTTTTGGTACTTCATCATCAATTTATCCTCTGAGGCTTTAGGGGAAAAAGGTTTTAATGTGATGATGATGATGATGATGAAGAAAGTCGTCTAAACACTGGCACCGATCAACCTCCGACCACCACCAAACGTTCCCTAATGTTATTGGTTCATGGGGTAACCGAGTGCCCAGAGGAAACTGCCCAGACACGGGGAGAGACAGGCAAACTCCACACAGAAAGGCCCAGGGCTGTGCGGAAGCCAAACCTGCAACCTTCTTAATGTGAGGTAAGAGCGTTATCCACTCTGCCACCGTGATACACCTGAATGTTTTTTTTTTTACTGAAAATAGTTTTATTTGTATAATCAGATCTGATTGAAATCAATGTATTAAATATGAAAAAGTGGCAGAGCCCTCAGAATTTTACAATGTCCTAATTTTAAGGGCTTAATAAATTATCCAAATTTACAGTACAGACCAAAAGTTTGGACACGCCTTCTCATTCAAAGAGTTTTATTTCTTTTCATGACTATGAACATTGTAGATTCACACTGAAGACATCCAAACTATTAATTAAAACGTGGAAATATGATAGGCTACAGAACCAAAAAGTGTGAAACAATGAAAATATGTCATATTTCTAGCTTCTTCGAAGAAGCCACCTTTTGCTTTGATTACCTCTTTGCACACTCTTGGCATTCTCTTGATGAGCTTCAAGAGGTAGTCACCTGAAATGCTCTTTCAACAGTCTTGAAGGAGTTCCCAGAGATGCTTAGCACTTGTTGGCCCTTTTGACTTCACAATGCGGTCCAGCTCACCCCAAACCATCTCGATTGGGTTCAGTTCTGGTTCATGGTTTGGATGCCTTCAGCGTGAATCTACAGTGTTCATAGTCATAAATATAAAGAAGACTCTTTGAATGAGAAGGTGTGTCCAAACTTTTGGTCTGTACTGTACATTAACAATTTTAGTATGAAAATTTGCTACACCAACGTACGCGGTCTGGCACTATTTGACTTGCCTAGTTTCAACTATTTGACTTGCCTAGTTTCAACTTTTGGACAAATACCTGTCCACACTTGTTCTGGAAACTAATTGACTGTGTGCACAGCAGTAGTTTAATTTTAATTTGCTAAGCAACAAATCAGGAGAATAGTTTGGTGAATTATTCTCCTGATTTGTAAAGTTTTTAACATCTTGTCAGAAAAAAACAATCACAACCCACTGTTCACTGACCTTGCAGTGCTTTTTCATTTCAGACTAAGAAATCCCATAACAATGAACTGATCAGGAAAAGAACATGTCAGTATTTAATTGTATTTTTTACAGTTTAGACTGGAGGTAGTGAAAACAGCATATAAATAAATAAATGATAATTTATTATGTAGTTAAAATGTTAGCTTTTAAAAATCTAAACAAGAAAACTGACACCTCTGTGCAGAAAGTGTATTCCCTTGTTTCCTTTCCATGCGGCAGCCAATCACAGATCCACATCACACTTGATTTACAGTACAGAGTTTATTCTGTCAGACAAAGTCATTTCATAATCCGATCTATTACAAACGAATAACATTAAACTTGATCAATTGGATTAAATTGTCACATTTGTATGTGTAAAGAATGTTCAATCATGTTTCTATTTTTCTCCACACAGTACAAACTGGCACTGATCCTCCAGGCAGTGCAAAGTCTCCTGGGAAATGTTTTTTTTTATTATTATTATTAATAAATATGACACCTTCGATCCCTTTTCTGTGGTGTTGAACAAGTTTGAGGCTGAGACCACATTATAATGGCATCAAAGAGAATTCTAATGGCAGAACATATATCCCTGATCAGCAGTAATCTTCAGAGGGGCAGTCCTGAACAGTCCAAACGTACAGAGGAGAGGCCCAGTGCTCTGAAGCACCAAAGGTCAGAGAAAACAGTCCGAGATAGGCCACAGTAAGTAAAATGGCAATCCAGTACAACATCTTAAGCAAACATACAGTTTCTGAAGTGTACTTAAGATATACCATTTTCTTATTGGTGTAAGTGCAACTAATTGTCACGATCAAATAACTGGATATCAAAATCATACAATTGTAAAAAATAATCCCTGATTAGAACTATGCTTCCAGTTCCTAACAGGTTCCATCAAAAATGTTTCCATGCTTTGATGCGTTTTCCCTACAGCTTCCGAAAGATTGTTTTCAATAGTTGGTATTGTTAATATTGAAAAAACAAAACCTTGCAGCATTTGAACAAAATGGAAGCAAAGCATCTGCTGCATCTACATTGATTAATACATTTAATTAATTAATAATTGAAATAAGAAATTGTTGCAGACTGCAGCATCAACAGAAAAAAAATTGAAAATGGGCATTCGCTTGAACAATTATCACAATATGCAAGCTCTTGAACAAAGTTCCCACTTACAACTGACCTCTGACCCTCCATGACCTCTGTGCATGAGTATGTCACAGTTTGTCTGCCTCCAGCAGCTCCCTGAGTTCATTCTGAATATCTTCAGGCAGCTCAAGAGGAGGAAGATCGTCCAGACAAAGGTCCTCCTGAGCGGGCATCTCCAATGGAGGGAGAGTGGGGATGGCGATCTCCTTCCCTTTCACCCTCTTTTCATGACCTACTCCTGTCCCCATAGCACCCGCCGACTGTGGCAGCACCCACAGCTCAGAGCGCTCCACAAAGTCTGTGGCCTCAGATTGGAGCCGTGCGTTCTCAATTTTCAGCCTGTCATTCTCTGTAGTCAAGCGTAAGTTCTCATCCATGAGGTGCTCCACCAGCCTCCGTAGGTCCTCGATGGTGGTCTGTTGCTCCTCCAGACGAGTCTTGTCGTCTTTGGTGGTCTTTAACCCAGGGCAGGGCTGAGGCACAGGCGGGCCTCCGCTCTGACGTGTCTGCAGCTGATACAAAAGAGTGTCATACTCTCGATCTCTGGACCTCTCATGGGCCACCATCCCAGGACACTGCAGTGGATCTGCAGACTGGGGCAAGGACACAGAGGGGATTGTCCGAGCTTTGGTAGCCTGTCTTCTGGTCTCTCTCTTCCAGCGCTCCTGGATCAGTCTTTGCTGCTTAATGTGTGCATCCCTTTGCAGCTCCATAGACAGACGAGCCTGTGAACATAAAGGAAAGAAATAACAGAAGTTGATAAGATTAATTGAATGAATAAATTAAAAATAAATTATAATAATAATTTTGTGTGTGTGTGTGTGTATATAACTTGTGCTCTACTATATAGCTCTGAAAAGGCATAAAGTGTATATAACGAGTTCATTTTAAAATGTATATTAGGTTTATTACTATTTTATACCTGGTAGTGCTACAGTGTTCTCTAGTTAGCCATTAGCTGACTTTTATGCTGACTTTTTGACCAGTGACTAGGCTTACTGAGATGAGACATCAAAAACCTGCAGTAGTATTTTGAGTTTAGATGTGGGATTTTTCTGCAGAGTGTTACATTGACGCATGTCTGTAAATGCGTTATGGCCATTTGTATTTTGTATTGGTAATTCCTCATCTGTAAATGGAAAAGAGTGTGTTTTAGAATTTGCAATTTTGGTTTATTACTATTTTATATACATTTTATATCTGGCATTGGGTTGGCCACTCTGGGGTCCTTCAGGCTGAGTATAAATTGATGCATAGTTTTACACAAAGAACAGGAAGTTTCTCAGTAACAGCTACTAGTGCTAATTCGTTGAGTATGTGAGTAACCTGTTAAACTCTGACAGATCATTTATTTTAAGCACTATTTAACTATGAAAACATGAGCTTGTGTCATCCTAGATGATGTGCCTTACCTGCTCCACCTGTGTGTTCTTCATTGCATCAGACAGAAGATCTATGATAGAAAAGAGCCTCGTAAGAGGTTGGTTTGATCGTAGCACAGAGTTAGTTGAGAGAGATGCTTTACCTGCTGCTTTCCTGTGACACAGAATGGCCTCTTCATATTTCCCTGCAGAGAGCAGTCGCTCAGCCTTCCTGCACTGCTGATGAGCCTGATACAACAAAAGCAAACACACATCATGTCGACGAATGAAATTGTGTGTATTGTACTAAAGTGAGAGGTCGACTTATTGATTTAAATTCTTTAAATAAATCTGGGTAACTCGGTCAGTGACACAAATTATATTTTATAGGCTACACAGCCTAAGCAGTAAAACTACAGGAAATATATGTTTATGTAATCTACATAGTGAATACAAAGACCTAAATAATGTGCCAAATCGACATTAGCGGATCAGAGGCTGGTGCTAGCTGTTAGCTGTTGTAATGTTAGCTTGTTATTGCAACATAACACGGAAACTTACGAGGTTTAGCGGGCTGTCCGCGACCTCCATGGAGCCCAATCTTCGACGGATTACACTACATGAAAGGTGCCGCTGTCCGTCACGCACTGTCATCCGCACTTCTTTATAAAAAGTGAAAAATACTAAGAGAAAATTCCTGCCAGAGTCAGAAGCGGTCTCCTTCTGCCTGTACAGCAGACCAGGGCCACTCAGGCGGAATGCTGCCCCTCACAGGTCATTTGGTACAGTACAGGTCACACATGTATGAAACATATTTATTTTTTTACATTATAAAGTACATTATAGTGACTGAGGTACATTTATTCATCATAATTTTACATCAGTAAAAGCAGTTTATGAAGAAAAATTGACACACAAAAGTTGAAATTAAAGCGCTTTTTGTCAGACATACAGAATAATTATGTCTATCGAAGTAAGAATGACCAAAAAACAGTAGGCACCCATTACAAAAGAAGCAAAAATGTTTTACTGAAAAGTAGATTTAATATTGCAGAATTATGATCCAAGATATCTATCAAAAATAGCTAATAGCTAAGGCAGCTAAAATTATTAGTCTTTTAAATTACTTTTTTGTTGGAATGCAAAATATTAATAGGTAAAATCACATGCAAAAATTACCACATTTAATTGTATTTATTTGTTTTGTATTAGTAGTTAGTTAGTTAGTTAGTTAGTTAGTTAGTTAGTTAGTTAGTTATTTCCATGTATTTATTTATTTTTTTTGTTTATTGCTTGGGTACATAGTTATTAATAGGTAAAATGTAACTTGTGGATTTGCTTTGTTTTGTTCTGTCTAACGTAGTCAAATTGGATGAAAATTAAAATGATCAGATCGGGGCATGACCACTAGAGTGCGGCAGCGGGCCTAAAATACAACCAAAGGAAGAAATCGGAAGATAAAAACATTTCCTCATTGATTCTCCAGTGCGTGTGTGTGTCATGAGATCCAGGGTTATGACTCTGACTCTGCGCTTCTGTATCTAAAGCCACACGTACGCTTGAGCTGTGAATGTTTTTGGATCCTGGGATGATCTTACGGAGAACATGCGTGCTTGTCTCCACAACAGCCTCCGTGCTGCTCCTTCTGCTGCTCTACGGAGGCCTGAGCTCTCAGCAGCGGGCCTCCAGCTCCACCTTTCGGGACTACCAGCTGCTCGGTAGTCCGCTGTACAAGCTGGACCTGACATGGCCCCGCAACCCAGAGCTGTTCACCGGCGCAGCGTTCGCGGTGGCGGTGAACCAGTATGCTGGGGTTGTGTACGTCGCGCAGAGAGGTAATTATAGGGGGCCTGTGTATCTTGAGTGCAACGTAAGGCTTTTGCGCTTGGTACAGATTCTGAGTGAGATGTGGGCTACTGTGAACGATCAAAGTTGGTTTGGTTGGTGCAACTGAGTTCAGCCATCAATATCAAACACATTAATGCTGATACATGCCTTCTTTCTTAGTCTTAAGTTTGTCATTCTTATTAAATCATGTTTCTTTATAGCCTTTCACTGTAGTGCACAGTAAACATAAGTAGAAAAAGAATAATGATTGATTCTGGGATGTAGTTCTCAAACACTGCTAAGAATTCTTCTGGTTCATACTCAAGTAAAACCTGACATACTGGTTCTGACTTATTGGGCACTGTACTGACACAGCAAGCACATGATATGAATTGTTAGTTTTTGTTTGACCTTTTATAGTATAGGATTATTACAATATATGATCTATGATTGTCACAGGTGACAATGTGCCCAAGATGTTGGTCTTCAGCACAGACGGGCACTTGCTGATGTCCTGGAACACCACCACTTTGGAGATGCCCCATGGCATGTTTGTGGCTGATGCAGCCTCATCCAGCCCCTGTGTGTGGGTCACCGACGTTGGCACCGGACCGTATGGGCACACTGTCAAGCAGTACTCTCCATCTGGAAAACTTCTGCAGGTGAGCCCTTCCTCCACCTCAGCCACAAATATTTACTATGAACAAACAGTAGCTCTAAATACCACCTGTTTTATGACTTACTTAATTTTCATTTACATTAAATTAGACATTTAAACATGTTTACTTTTTATAACAAAAAAATAAATGTAATGTGAAGCTAAACATAAAAAACAATCTTTTTGTCTGTTAAACTGTTTTTATGATATTTAAATAGCATTGCAAGTTTCAGTTAATAATTGTCACAAGCTTCCTGTGTCTTTGTTCACTCGAAGCTGTGCGTGTAAATCACAAACACCTGCTGTCATAACAATCACACTGCTGCTCTCCACTCTCACCCCCCCCTTTCACTTTTCTCTTATCCTTTTCCAGCAGGAAGTTTAGTTTGAAATGTGTTTGTGGGAGTTTAGGGAATTAGCTTTACTTTAAAGTAAAACTTTGTATTTGTTGAGAAGTCAGCTTGAAGTAAGTTTAAGCTTATAAGCTTTTATACACAAAAGATTACCTCTAGTTTACCACCACCACCAACCCACAGATCTCTAAAAGCCTGTGCTGTGTGCAGGTTCTGGGCACTCCGGGCCAGCCTGGTTCTGGTCTCAACCCTCTGCAGTTTGACCAACCTGCTGAAATCTTTGTGCATTCTTCTGGAGATATCTACATAGTGGATGGGGATGGGGGGCTGAACAACCGACTCATCAAGCTGTCCCAGAGTTGGAGGTTGTGTGGATACACGGGGAGAAGGGCCAGGGGCTGGCGCAGTTCTACATTCCCCATAGTGTGACGGTGGATGCGGCTCAGAGGGTGTGGGTGGCCGACCGCGGAAACAAGCGCATTCAAGTCTTTAACTCTATCACCGGAGAGTGGCTGGGCACATGGGGAAGCTGCTTCACTGAGGATGCACCCTACTCTGTGCGCTTAACCCCTGACCAGAAGCATCTCGTGGTTGCACAGCTAAACACCAACCAGCTGTCAGTGCTAGAGGCACCTCCTGTAGGGGTGATTGGCCAGTGCAGGGTGGTGAGTGTGATCCAGCTCGGAGAGGACACAAAGCCCCACCTGGTAGATCTGGACTTTAAGAGCGGAGCTCTGTATGTGGCAGAAATCGGAGCACAGCAGGCCCAAAAGTTCACCCCATTCAGTCTAGGAGGAAATCTGCTGTAGGGACCCGTAGCAGGCTTGTTCTTCATGATCATTTTTTTGTAATAAATAAAACATGCATGCACCTAATAGATAGACCTTTATAAACCTGTATGAAGGTTGGTGTCAACGAAGCATTGGCATGTTTTTGATGTTGAGCAGAAATGTTCAGGTATAGATTAAACATAGTCATCATTCTCTTGAGTTTTAAAGACACAAAAGTGTTTCACGGTTGTTTTGAGGAGAACAATGGAGTAGTGTAATTACTGTGTGGCTCTGTCACTCTAAATATGTGAAAAATAATTTGTAACTGGATCTTTATAGCAGAGCTCGATGTTGTTTGATCATGAAGATTAGCATATTGAGAGCATTTTTTTGGTGTTAATTTACTGTTTGTTTGCACTTTCACAAACTCCATAGTTATTGTGGATTTTTGTTATATCTTTCAGATTTTTGCTGCTGTACTTTGATAATGTGATTTTTTTCTCGTTTCTTTTGTGATATTTGATTTAGGATGACTTTTCAAATGAATTTATATACGACTTCTAATTTAATCACTCATACAATATAAATGCATACCATAATTCAATTAAAGATATATATTTTTTGTTTTCCGTTTGTGGTATACATGTTCTGTCAACAGACTCTAGACTGATAATAATACACCGCAGGGAAGCTATGTCTAAAACATTGTACAATATTCTACATCCAGACATTCGATAAAAACAAAACAAAAGGCAATTTAGTAAATGTCTGATGGAGCACACTGATGTTAAAAATCCCCAAATGTAAATAACCCCCTAAAATAAAGATAAAATAAAAATGCAAAACAGCAATGTAACTAAGCTAGAAAATTAGTGCTGCAGCTCATGCAAATGTCCAGAAGGAGGCGCAATACCAAAAAGCAAAAATAAACGGCGGCTCACTCTAATATTGAATGTTTTAACTTTCATTTACTCTTTGTTTTTCATTATTATTTGGTTATTATATTTTAGACCAGGTTCCTATTTATGTTTCACAGTGAAAAGAAAACACAACATACTAAATTTGAATAAATAGTTTCTAATCCAAAATAAGAATGAACAAATGTGGTTTTAACGTGACTTATCATTTCATACACTTAGGGTACAAACATGAAAAGTGATATTTAATGATGCGCACACGACTAAATAAAATACATACATAAATAAATGATGCCACATTCAATCCTTTATTAAGTTAAATTAAGCTAAGCAAACAAGCTAGTCTTAAATATGTAATGAATAGATTCAAAGTCAAATTTCAGATAGTTCAAGTTAAGGACTGTAACAACTCCTTTTTTGACATTTAATGACATCAAAAGATGAAACTGAGTGTTTTAGTGTGTGGGCAAAATAACAAAACTTGAAGTTAGACGTGTTAATGTTAATAAATTAGAAATTAGCATAATATGGGACCTTTAACTACATATGATTTTTTAAATTGAATTCTTTTTGCCCACCATCTAATACTAATCAACTATCTACTATTTACTATTTACAGTCAAACAACCTTTTTTACTCTAAGCTTACAAATAAAAAAACACACTTTCAGTTTTTGAGGAGTAATTGTCAAAACCCCAAACCAAACCAAGTGTTTCTGGCACACCAGCTTTACCTCTGTTTATAAAGAAATATTAGGTGGACTTCAAACCTGATGTTCTTTTGTGCAGAGCTTTTTCTTTCTTAAACTAGTGTCAATCAGATGTCGAGGCTAAAACTACAAAGCCTCAGCTTCACAAAGAGTTCGGACAAGTATTTGTACTCAAGTGTTCAGCAACAGTTTCCATTTGACTTTGAGATAATTTAGATCAGACGTCTTAACAAAGTGAGGACAAAGTTGAATATGAGAGAATAGAGTTGAGGTTTTGGACATGCTTTTTGCCCCATGAGCGCCAACCATTGAACCTGTAGAAGAGCTTATTGATTATCACAGACCTAATCTAATAAACTCATAATTTCAATTGTGAAAAAAATTTGAAATTTACCTCATGTGAAACATTTTTTTTTTTTCAATTCCATCAATCAACATTCATTATAGAGCTTTACAACAAAGATGACTGAGGAGTTTACCAATATGACAAAAAGCAATTCACATACTAAATAACTTTGCAAAATAGTTCATGTGTCCCTACAACACCGAGTTAAAATTCATCTTTTGAGCCTGGCTATTAAACAGTCAAAATATGTAATGGGGCTTATATAATGTATGTGGTGCACACATCAAGATGCAGTTTGTTCCAGAGACAGAGCCAGCATCAAAGAAAGCTCCATCATTCCAGTGTTTGGGTCAACTCTGAGGACTTCGTTGACTTTAAGCACCTCTCTTTCTCTCTCTCTGTCTCTCTCTCTCTCTCTCTCTCTCTCTCTCTCTCTCTTTCTCTCTCTCTGTTCTCGCTCTTTTGCGGTAATTGCCTTGAAAAAGACAAAAAACAAACAAACACAAATATTAAAAAGCTTTAGAAAAACACTCACTCCTTTATCAACCTACAACTCTCAAAAAAGCTCTGATTCCACAGACTTGGAAGGAAGCCATTATATTTTTAATAAAAAAGTGCACCACATAATGCCTGAATTATCATATTTACACCTCAGTAATGCCAAAAAGAATGGAACAAAGTATCCTCTGCCTATTAGAGCATGACCAATAAGATTTTACTTTAAGAAATTATAAATCATCTACAAAAGCATCAAAACAAGGCAGTAATAATTCAATTAGCTTTTCATTCTGCTAGTTAGTTATTGAATTATGTATTATATTATCATATTTATATTGTGTATAATATCTGCTCTGGCTGTTATATCAATATTGTGCCAAGAGTAATTCTTTTAATACTCAATATAATGTTTTGAATTTGTGACTTTTTTTAAACAAAGAAAGCTTGTTTATGGAACATATTTGTTTGTTATATTTAAAAAAGGAAGACTTTGTTTAACTGAGAAATACTGTTGCTAAAATGTATTTCAAATCCTCAAAAAGTACATCAGCAATGTAACACTTATTGCATGTAGCGCAAAACCATGATCTAATCCTGAAGTATCTTTGATCGCAGTGAATCTCCACTGAGAGACTTTTTTTTGTGATCATGAAAATGGACATACAGTATTTACCAATACAAGGGGGTCTTATAGTTACCTTTTAAAATATGTTAATCATGAATCTAGTTACTAAATTTATCATTTGAACTTTTGATTTGACATGTTTGTTCCGAATTTTGGTGGAGATGAGTTGGACCAGAGCTCGAGCAAGGCCTTTATTAGGTCTGGGGCTGTATTAGGACAGGGGCTACATTAGGGTGGGGGCCTTCAGCAGGAGGCAGAGTGAGTGCTTTCTCTGAGTGTCCACAGCTCGTCCATCACCTGACTCTTTGTTTTGCGACAGGACATGACAGCAGCGACACCTCGTCGGCCATAATAGCCCTGTCTGGAGTTTTGCTCTATAGTGAGAGGAAGGAAGTGTGAGGACACAGTAGATGTACGGAGGTGTAAGGGACAGTGGACGTACGGAGGTGGTTGTCTTCTCTCAAAGACAGTGCTGAGGCAGCGGGACAGGGGCCCTGGGCAGCCAGGCTGAGACCACGATTTTGTCCTCACTCTTCTCACACATTCACATAATCAATTTGCCCAGCAGGTCTCCAATGGGATGTTATCCATTCATCTTCAATTCACACCACCAGCAATGTGACCTTAAATTGAAATAATCTGAATGTATTGAAGTAAAACCACAAACTCAAGCCAGAGCCTGGCTGAACACAGTCTGAGCTATTGATTGGTGATAAGTTATGAGCACAGTGCATTGATCCATGGAGACATAGAGAGCACCTCAGCCCTGACTATGAATATTTCAACAGACAATTAACAATAAATATATCCTTATACTATCTGCGAGACATGTGTCTGAGCCATCTGAGTCTGCTGAGGAGAACACCCTAATGCCCTGACGATTGTGGAGAATCATTATGGACATGTGTCACAATATGTCTTACCTCACCAAGTCCTGGGCACAAAGGTATCTTTAACCAGCTTCAAGTGCTGCATAGTTTAGAGAGTTTATGGTCTTCATCAAATATCATCATCTTTCAAGTTTCTCCATTACAGCCTCAGTGGAGTTACAGCCCTGCTTGGTTAGGATGCACATTAAAGAATATTATTTTCAGAAAATGGCTGGCAGATTGAATAAGTACAAAACTAATAAGGGAATGGTTGGGGGAGTTTCTGTACATTCCTTTATCCTGCTGCTATTCTGGGCCGCTGCGCCCTCACATCCCATCAGCCACAGCTCAATATTCAGGCTTCGAGGCCCTCCACATCTTACCCCCCCATTTCAGACCAAGAGCGCGCACGTCGGGAATCTTGATGATTTTCTAACTGGGTTTATTCCTCTTTCCTATCATTAGTCAAAGCATGACAAATTCATTTGATCTCCACTGTGTGATGATATGTGAACTGCACTGGGGAGAGCAGCTCCTCCTCGGCCCAGATGAGCCTGAAACCAGAGCCTTTTCCTCAGAATTGAACCATCGAGAGGCAAATTAAACAATAGCCTGCTGTAATTACATCTACTCAATACCCTGTTGTGGTGCTGCAGTGTGTAATCATGTTTTCGCCCCGCTCCTCACTCCTGTTTCCCTCCAATTAAAACGCACTAAAGAGAACAGAGGGAGATGCATGCATAAGTGTTAATGCTGCTGAGCTGCTCCTCCAGTGACCTTATGCCAAACCTTCACACCAGAACTACAGCTAGATCTGTGACCCCTCAACCTTAGATAGGCCTTACTAAACCAGGACAGTGTGGCAAAAGTTCAGAACAAAATTTTCTTGGAGTAGTGATTTCAAATAATATTCATCACATGCCGGCACGCCACATTTTTACTTCAATGTGATTGGGTAAGTCTCTTCTACCTAAAGTAAGTGAAGAAAAGAAAACATTTGAAAATTGTATAGTATTGTATGGCCAATGACTGTACTAGACATGCATTAATCCATATTTTCCAATTCAGTACTCACATTAATAGTGCCTTGGATTTTTCTCTCTTGTTGTTGCTAGTTCTTGTCACTTTGATCCTGAAGAGCACCTGATTTTTTACTATTTTTTATAGATTTTTGACCCACTGAAGAACTAATTTTATTGAATCCCTGATTTCTGAAGTGTAGCAACACAACTAATCAAATAATGTTGATTTGCCCTTTCCCAAAAAAAACCCCAAAAAAACTGTGAACCATACAAGATGAAATGAAGATCCCACATTGCAAAAAAAACTCATCATCAAGTCATGTAAGGTAATTATTACTTTATAAATAACATACATGGTTACACATTTGAGTAAGCTTGATTTTTAGGTCAGTTTACACTACATCTGCAAAGTTAAAAATGCTCTGTTCCACAATGTAATGTCATTGTGTGTTATCTTTGAAGTTAAGAGATGTCTTTTTTTGTCATAATGGCAGAGTAAACAAGAAAGTCATAAGTTTGACTTGCAACAACAACCCCCACCAACCAATACATACAGTCATCAGATTATTATTATTATTATTTATGAAGTTCTAAATGTTTTTGTCACACTTCCTCTTCTTGCTTTTGCATAATGTAGCTCTGCTTAAAACCTCATGAAGATCCAAATGTCCAAAATGTGAATTTTGCACATTTTTCAACTGGTCTTAAGATTTTGATCAGGACTGTAGGTAAAACCTCCAGCTACATTAGACTTGACCAAGCCAAACAAAAGTCTACCTCAAATAATCAACTTTATTCATATAGCACGTTTTAAAAATTTTATCTTAGCGATTGCAGTTTACTCAACAATGCGATACAGTAAGTTTTGCAAATTCTGTGTATTAGTGCTTGAAAGTATAAACAGAATGTTTTCAGTTTGACAGAAGAACAGCTTAAATCGCTGGGTTTTTGCATCTAAGAGAGAATATCCTGCTATGCTTTTGATGGGAAAAATACAGTTGAACACACAATATGATGGACCATTTAAGAAATGTTCAAGCTAAGTCTTTAAGGACAAAAACGGCCAGAACCTCACATGGCCAGAAAGGGGGCATGTTGAAGATCTCACATGGACTTAAGAGCGACATAGAGAGGACTTCACGGCATATTAGGGAGCATGATGAGGACCTCATATGAACATAACAGGGACATGTGAGATCCTCACATGGACGTAAGGGGAACATGGTGAGGACCTCACATGGACATAAGGGGGACATGGTAAGGAACTCATATTAACATCAGGTGGACATGGTGAGGACCTCACATGGACATAAGGGGGACATGGTGAGGAACTCATATTAACATTAGGTGGACACGGTGAGGACCTCAAATGAACGTAAAGGGGACATGGGGAGGAACTCATATGAACATCAGGTGGACATAGTGAGGATCACGTGGACTTAACATTAACATAGCGAGGACCTGACATCGACATATTCAGGTGGGCATGGTGAAGACCTCATGTGAACATAACAAGGACATGGCAAGGACCTCAATTGAACATAACATGAACATAGAGACTACCTCACATGAACATAAATGGGGCATGTTGAGGATCTAACCCTGCACATGTGGACATTAGAGGGACATGGAGAGGACTTTACAAGGACATAAGGGGGACATGGCGAGGACCTCATGTGGACATAAAGGGGACATGGCGAGGACTTCACATGGACATAATGGGGACATGACGAGGACCTCATGTGGACATACATGGAGACTCATTGACATATGGGAATAGAGGACCTCATGGACATACAGGACATGTGAGGACTCATATGACATAGGGGGGCATGACGAGGACCTCACATGGACATAAAGGGGACATGACGAGGACCTCATGTGGACATACAGGGGACATGACAAGGACCTCACATGGACATAAGGGGAACATGACAAGGACCTCACATGGACATAAGGGGGACATGACAAGGACCTCACATGGACATAAGGGGACATAACAGGACCTCACATGGACATAAGGGGGACATGACAAGGACTCACATGAACATAAGGGGACATGACGAGGACCCCACATGGACATAAGGGGGACATAACGAGGACTCACATGGACATAAGGGGGACATGACGAGAACCTCACGTGGACGTCCCAGACACAGGTGGAGCTGGAGCTGTACCTCACCAGTCGAGTGGTGTTGGGACTGTGTTTGTCTAGCGTCTGTTCAACTGAATGGCATTCAATTATAAAGTCTGTTATCAGCCTGAGGTGATGCTCTGTCTAATTTACTCCTACTCTATTGTCACAACATTAAGAAGACCCCCCCTCCTATAGACTATCTGATAATGATGTGTGATTAAGCCCCCCTTGCAGCTCTAAATGAAGGCCGAGCGCTCCTCCTCTGCTTTAACTACATTAAGTCTCTGGCACAGGTTTCTCCAGCTGGAAACCCGAGCCTCGTAATGCCATCATCCATCACCAACACGCTTTATTAAACTCACTGTGAGCGGCACTGTTCTATCAAGAAGTCAGCACATCCTCATCACAACCGCACGAGTCTGTACCAGCCCTAAACTCAGAAAAACAAGGAGTGTCTGTGAATCTTGAGCGTCTAAAGAGACCAGTAGAGGATAATGTAGGTCTACACTTGAGATGCTTTGGAAAACTTGTCAGAAAAGAGACCTAGACTTTGTCCCTCAGAGATCAGGCAAACAGGGTCAGTAGGTGGTTGTGGGTGAGGAATGTTTTCATTTGCATCTTATTTAAGCTAATAGCAGCATTTTGATGTGGTCAACGTACACATGCCCTGGTCAAGCTCACATTTGCAAACTAACAGGATGCACAAATACAATTATGAATAGGTTTCATTCAAAACATTCCAGAATTTATACAGATGGAGGACAGCTAAAGTGAGTAAACATTTAATGTTTTTTTTTTCTTATCTAGACCAAAATGTAAATGGTTCTAGACCTGAGTAAACTGAGGCCTGGGGGCAAGTTGCAGCCCTCTGCCCCTAGCATATTTTTGTGAATAAATAATACTTTTTATATAAAGAAAAAGTAATACAATTAATAGATACAATAATGGGTGAAATAACTTACAGTATATTTTATAAAAACTGTGCTTGCAATAGTGAAAATTTCATGCACAAATAATCGCAGGCTGGCCCTCCACGACTGGTCTGGATTCAAATATGACCTTGGGGAAAAATTATTGCTCTGGCAATTTTAAATCACCTGATTTAAATATTGTAAATTACCTTTAGTGTTATTAAAGGGCAAAAATCATGTATTATTTGCAGCTCTTCAATCTTGTTCTTGAACTCTCTCACTTTAAATTTGCCTTTTTATTTATTCAAGTTTTTGTATATCAGGAAACAAAGAGATGACTTGTCTTATCAGCTGTTGTTCCTTGGTGTGGCCAGCACAGCAGACATGCGAGCAGATGTTACTGTCCAAACATGTCAAGCTAATAAATAGTGTCTTATCTACAGTTGCCTGGCATAGAAGAAAACCTATAACTTATTGAATTCTATGTATTTATTTGTTATAAGTAATGGACATAGGTTATATGTCAATTTCACAGTGCATAAAGTTTTGCTCTAAGACCTGCTTCTTTCCCATATTTTCTGTGGGTTAAAGAATATTCATTATATTCACAAAGTTTATTTTTTTTTTGCTTTTTGTTTATTCATAATAAACCACTGTGAATTGCACCTTAACTCATTTGTATGTAGTGTAGAGTAATAGTCAAGATACAGGTTAATGGTGTGTTCAGAGCAGAGGGTGGATTACTGCCATCACTTTAACCACCTTCTCTTCTGCTTTTTCTTGTCTAACTGAACTTGAAGCTTCTCCACAATGGCTTTCTTCTGCTGCAGCTGATCATGGGACTGACTCTGGGACATCTTCAGCTCTTCACATCTTAGGAGAGCAGATGTTGTCTCCTCCTCACGGTGGTTCAGGGTTGTGTTCATCTCCTTCATTATGGTGATGTGTGTTCTCCTTCACCAAGAGCGCTATGAGCACAGGAAGATTTGCCCCTCATAGTATTAAAAGTCATCGTCTGTGTTTGTCCAAATCTTTTTGGAGCTCTGGCTCAATGTTCAGTCTTACAGCTCACTGGTCTTGTTATAAGCCTCTTCAGCTGCCTGCTTTTGCTGTAGGAGATCAGTCTCCACCGCGAGGAGTATATTTATAGCTTTTTCAGCTGTTTTCTTCTGCTCAGTGAGACCCAACTCCACAGCCAGGAGTTGTCTTTGCGGAGCCTGCTTCTCATTCTGCTTCTTCTGGAGCTAGTTTTGTCTCACTTAGCTCACTGACTTCTGTCAAATCTTTCTCTTCTACTTTGTTTTTAAGAGCTTCATGCTGGGCCACATTCTCCAGGTCCTTCACTTTCCACTTCACTACCTTGTTGATGTGGAGAAGCTTATTGTTGGTCTCTTGGACCTTGTGAAACTTTTGACTCAGATCCTGGACCTTCAAGTTTTCCTCACCATGTGTATCCAGCTCTTTCTGTAGCTCCTCTACTTTCATTTCCAGAGCTTCTTTCTGCTGGACCACCTCCTGCAGCTCTTTCAATCTTCTCTTCTGTTTGAGATTGATGAAGAGCTGCTTTTGGAGCAGTTGGCTCAGTTTGTTCTCCTGAATGTTTTCCTCCTCTGCTCTTTTTGAAGCTCCTCTGTTTTCTTCGAGAAACCTTCTTTAGCTTCGTTGCATCCATCAGCTTCAGACGGTTCTCTCTGTTTGGAGAGGTGAGCTCTGCTGTTGGAGCCTGGACTGTAGCTCTCATGTTGTACTCTTGGATGAAGTGTGGAATGTTCTGTTTTAATGTAAACTCTCAAACTCTGCTGATGGCAGTTCTATCACCATGAGTGGTGGAAAAATTTTTCAGGTGTGTTTTGTTGCTTTGGTTAAATATCAAATTCTTAAATACATATGTTGATAATAATATAATAATATTATCATTCATTTCAATACAAATTAAGATATATTCATATAAAATATATGAACACACACTCAAAAAAAATGTCTGGCCTATTTTTTCCACATAAATATGAACAAAATAAATAAAGCATGAAATTTAAAACAAAGTGTAGTAAGAAGTGCTCAATATCAATATTGTTATAGAAAAAAGTTGGATTAATGCATCTCCAATAAAATTAGGCTTAGTTTTGTGTGACCAAAGAGAGAAAAGCACACCAGTCTCCTGTTTGTACTGACACTGATACAATAAGTGCATGTTTACAGCTGAAGGAGAACATTAATGAACAACATTCGATTATGTGGAAACAAATACAGAAACACAACACGCGTGATTCAGTTAACGCTCATTTTTTCAGAAACATTTTAATAAGAACAAACTTTCTCATGTGACACACACACAATTAGCACATATTGGTGCAACGCTTGTCTCTCCGCTGGCCCCTCCCCCACCTCTTCTTCTCTAATTGTCTGTAATCCAGTCAGTGTTGTGATGACTTTCCTCTCTGTACATCCATTAGAGCTGATAGGTGCTAATGAATGTCTATCCTGCTTCAAGTCAGAGTCAAATTAAAATAAACTGTATATGTTTTATTCTAGAATGTAGTGCAATCCTAATTGTAATTCTAAATTGCACATTGTAAAAGTTTGCAGCTCTCCTCTGCCCCCAAATGACTTCCAGGCTTCACTCTTGCAGCCTCTGACACCATTGATAAAGTGACTCGTTCAATGATCTGGGAATGATAATCAGCTGCATTATATAAATGTCTAAATTATGGGGAATGATTTGGAGTGAGCTCAGAGAAAGATGGAGACATCTGCAGAAAATGGCAGCGCAAATATTCAATGTGTTCATATTCTCTGGCGTAACAAGGACAAATGAGTGTCCTTCACTATGATAATAATAATAGTCCTGACACCAGCAGAGGGTTATTGGAATATGAATACTCACTGACACTCTGCAGTCTGGGTACATGCATGTCTATGAAGCATGGGCATATTCACCTGCAGCAGCTCTCGTTGTCTGGAAGTCTTTCCCAACATGGGGCACAGCGAGAAGGGTGAATTTGCAAACCCTGAACACTTCATTTGAACTGCATGGAGATGAACCTGTAGGCCACCTTCTCCTTCTGTTTTTATGGTTTCCTTGGCATTGAAATGACACACAAGCACAGCATAGTGTTTATTTATTCATGTTAAAACAAATCTAATTTGTATGGCAAAAGATTAAGTGAATTTATTACAAAATACAACTGTCTGAGGAAAGTTAATGATAACACGACCTTAAAATTTTCTTAGCTTTAGCTCAGTATGCAACTTAACCCTTAGCTTAACCCTCCTAATCCTGTGCCTAAGGTTAACCTAACCCTTCTAGGTAAGGTCTAAACTAGATTTAGGGCCCCTTCAAACCGACTGGATGGGGAGAGTCATTATAATTACTGTACCATGACCCTAACTCTAATTCAACAATCTAACCCTATTAGAAGATTCACTCATTAAAACCCAAAAAAGTAATGCCTGATTGCTGTAATCACCCATTTTCACAAAACACACCACAAACAGAAAAACAAAATACAACGGCACAAATAAGTGCAGTTCATCTCAGTGCAGTTAAGAATGCATTTTCTGTGTCTGCGGATGCATATTATTGGACACAGCTCTGTAGTGGTCCTGTTACAGCCACGGTGGGCAGAACTGGACTTCTGCATCAGGTCTGTGAAGGTCTGTGAAGGACTTGAAGGGTTTGAGGAACAGGCCACTATACAATTACTTTCAAGCTATATGTTAACCAAGCATGACATGAGGACACTTCCAATCATTTCTCTCATTAATGATTATGACACACATAACTATTAATGACCCTTTGCAGTCCTGTGTAACTGCCTGTGACTTTTATGGCCATTCCAGAAACAGTAGAGGAAGACACTGGACAGAGCAAACAAGGACAGAACATTGGACAACAATATGGACGACACTGAACGTGACTGGACGCCGCTCTGAGTATTTATGGAGGCATTTGTAGAACACAGTGGCTCATTATTGTGATGGACAGCTGCTGAAGATGGATCATTTTGATGGATGTGCTCCAGTCTAATAGCGGCAGGTAGAGCCGCCCTGGTCTCCACAGGCCTGGCACTCGCGGCCCACACTAACTCAAACAGAGATTAGTCGGGCTCGTTTGTTACTCGCTGACACCTGAGCAGCTCCTGGGAACAGCCAGTCAACAGGTGAAGATGAACGGTTCTAATGAGGCCATTTGCCTAATGTCTTTACCATTTTGTCTCAACAATCAAAGAGTGCGCTGCGCTGACATGTGGTCCAGGGTCCAGCAGTGCACACACAACACAAAACCCTATCCCTCCCATCAGTGTCAGACCGGAACATACGCGACTATATGCACAGCTAACGCACAATGTCCAGACTCAAAATGATCTTCTAGTCAATATTGAAAGTAATTCTATTTAAAGCTTGGGTACATAATTTACAAACTTTCACATGCATAGATTTTTTGAGCACTATGCAGCTTTTTGCGCAACTCATCCAAAAAAACATAAGACTCTTCCTATAAGTTTGAAAATATATGTAAATAATTAAATGAAGACCATGTATAAAAATCAGATTAAATGAATATAACCTTATTGAGGGCTGTTTTCAAGGAGATGTTACAAAGTATTGCACATTAAAACAGCATTGTTTTAGACTGTATTCTGTTTAAACTGACAGATAGCATTTCCAATACCGATTCCGATACTTTCGCTTTAAGTATTTCCGATACCCGCTATCACCCGATACTATTGTAAAGACTGAAATACCTTATTTTTCTAATCAAAACATAAGACATTTGGTCACATTGTGTTATGTAACTGTTATTTATAGTGCAAGTCACAACTTAACAACTTAATTGAATAAACTGTCAAACATTATGAGACATTCTGGATCAACACCAGCCAATAAATTAGTCTCATTATGTCCACATAAAGGCACAACAATGGTATCGGCTGAACCGATATTATAGAGCTGATACAAAATCCAGCAAATTTTCCTGGATCAGCACCGATATCCGATCCCTGTATTGGATCAGTGCGACCCTGGTCGCCTCTCCATAGATCTGATTTCTAACTTGGCCTGTTGATGCAATCTGCTTGTCTTCCAGGAGATAGAAAAGATAAACACCATACTGTCAAACATTCAAGACAAAGCCATAACAAAGCCATTTCTGGCTGAAATGACAATAGAACATTTCATTTTACACTGTTGTCATCAGGCCATGTTTACTCGTTACCTAATGCATTCTGAACCCCAGAATTGTAAGTTGTTGTTTTTTTACAGTTTTTAGGAGCGAGATGTGCCAGTATGTTAATGGACATTGCCAGAATGCTAACAACAACAGACGAACATAACACATGAAAACGGGACATTACTAGACGTAGACAGGACATTGTGTCCACCTGATTAGATACATTAACAAGATGTCTGTGGTAGGATGAAACTGATTTTAAGTTATTTTATTGAAAAAATTGTGCATA
Organism: Mugilogobius chulae; assembly: GCA_038363315.1. Lineage (NCBI taxonomy): Eukaryota > Metazoa > Chordata > Actinopteri > Gobiiformes > Gobiidae > Mugilogobius > Mugilogobius chulae. The sequence goes on along the minus strand of CM076401.1, from coordinate 30,535,788 downwards.
GTCCCTTTAACTAATGTAGTGTGATCCTTCTAAATATTCAGCAAGATGAGTAAAGTGCTTTTTACAACTTACAGAAAGTGTGTTTTGCTGTCACAGTAAAGCTAACGACAACATACCAGGCTAAGAGAACTCTTCCTGGGCTTGAAGATTGGAAGAATAAAAGACTTTTTTTAAGGTATGTGGACATTATATCTCTAAGTTGATGCATAAAAAAGTTACAAAACCTATAATGATCTCAAGTGATGTTGTTTGTTCTGTTGAAAAATTGCACTTTGTAATTTATTGACATGTAAACTACACATTTCAACAGAAATAGACATGGCTAATTGTTAGAATTGTGTGTTATATATCAAAAGTGTGTGTTATATCAAAATGTGAAAAAATGTATATACGTATAGCCAAAGGAACATCTTTTCCATGGCAACATAAAAGGGGGCCTCCTCCAGGACAACATAGTCCATTTTGTGGCCATGCAAGTCTATTAAAGTAAAGATCTAGATTATTATTATTTATTTAGTGCACCAAAAACTTCAAATGACAAAAACTTGCTTTTACTCAAGTCCAATTCTGCCCAAAAAGTTACAAGTGCATCTTTAAGTGACAAATGTTTTGCCGTTTACATGTCAGAGATTCACTGGACCTCCTGTACCTGTGAGCACCTGTTGTAGGTATGTAGCAGCACCATCCAGCTTGGCTCTAAACTGTCAGATAAAAGTCATGTTGATAAGCAGCGCACACCGCGGCTGGTTTTAATGAGCCCAGATGAGAACATCATTCAAACTCTTTATGGTTGTTCCAGGACATTAGCAGTAATGTTTTCTGATGATGCTCAAGTCAAATGTCAACGATGGAGCCAGCTCAGTCTAATGGTGCAGGCTGGGGACCGCTTTAATGAGCCCCAACCAAATCACCATGACCTCTGACCTTTGGCTGCTCCCATGTGCACTTCGACACGATCACTACACGAGCGGCATGATAAATTAGACGTGATTTGTCCCAAACTAGGACCCGGATACTCACTGTACATGTGTAGGAATCACGTCACACAAAGCATTTAGAACAGTATAAAAACTCCTAACTCTTGTTCACACTTAGATTTTAAGAAGGGTGATCAGACGTTCCTTTTTACTCGAGACGTCCCAGTTTTCAGCCTCATGTTTTGTTAGAGCAGATTTATTCCAAACGTCAGTAGTCCCAGTAGTCCTGATTTTTTCCCACTTTATAAATCCAGGTACTAAATATAAACTGAAATAAAACAAAACAAACTAACTGCATTTGTTGTTTGTGAGCTTTTTGCCCTCAGATTACATTTGGAAGATGCACATATACAATAACATCTTTCAACAACACTGATACGCTCCACCTCAAAATTTGTATTAGCATCTGTGTGAGCATTTATAATTTTATTTTTTCCTACTGCTTGTTCCTGTTACGGGTGTCAAGTGGCTGGTGTCTATCCCAGTGACTTTGGGCCTTAGTTGGGGAAAACATCCTGGATAGTGGCCAACTTGTCGCAGGGTTAACACACACAGAGACAGAAGCTGACAGACAATCATTCACTCTCTCATTCATTCATTCATTCATTCACTCACTCACTCGGAGAATCTACAGTGATACTTACGTTTTTGGAAGTGGGAAGAAGCCGAACTACACAGAGGAACTCTACGGTAATCTGGAGAGAACATGCAAACTCCATGCGTGTGAGCAAAGGCTTAATAAATGAGGCCCTTAGAATAAAGTAGAACTGCAACTAAAGATTATTTCAGTAATTAGTTGACTTAGTTTGAATAAATGATTAAAGGTTTACAATGCAAAAGTACCTTGAATACAAGATTTCTGCAAAATTTGAACTTTTCTTGAGAAAGTTTCGGAGGTATGATTTACAAGAAAACTAGTGTTTCAATCAAAAACACTAAAAATGTCAAATTTGATGTATTAATGTTTAATTTGAGGCTTTTCTCAGCACTTGACCTGTCTTGAAGATCTGGTAACAATTATTTATTACTACATTAGTTGCTGATTGTTTCAATAGTTAATCTGTTGCGTTTAATTGATTAACTTGTTACAGCCCTTGAACACACAATTTGTCAATAACCCAAGTTCGTCAGAGTTACATTGAGATGTCCTTTTAACCTAAAATGTATCACTTAATGTCATCCCAACTAACTGTCCACACAGAGCCGGGAAGACCTCCATGTGTCCAATTGTGGAAGACGTCTTCTTAACCTCTGAGATGACCAGAAGAAAGAGACACCTACACAGCATTAGCAAGAAAAACCCAGTCCTCCCACAGCCACTGACCCCCCAGGACCACCGCCTCCACACACGACCCCCCACTCTGCCTGCTGCACTGTGAGTGGGGAGAACATGTCAGCACAATGGAGATTTTCTCAGTTCCAGTCTCCAATCTGTCATGCTTCCCTTTGGATGATCTCTGGAGAAAACACACGCGTCTGCACACCAGTCACTGATCACTCTGAGATCATTTAGATAGCTCAGTGCAAACACATCCTCCATGGAAGTTCTCAGTTCACAGTGGATGCAAGTGTAGGAGGAAGAGGGCCGTGGGGTCGCCATGACTCAGCATGTGCCTCATCACTTCATGTGAGTTCAATTTGACTTTGTCTTTACTTCATTATTCCCCTGATTCATGTTGTTACACATCTGTGTTATCGCATCTGTGACAGTGGCACTCAGGTTACCGTTGGATTCTATAGTTTTCTACTATCATTAAAAATATGAGGTCATAAATATAAAATAATAAAATGCTAAGTAAAATAAAGGATTTTTGTTGACATTTTGGACATATCAAAAGTCAAGTTTAATTTATTATATATATTATATTATATATATATATATATATATATATTATATATATATATATATATATATTATATATATATATATATATATATATATACGTGCATATATGGTATATAATCTTTAAATCCTAAAACATTTAGGCAAGCAGAAAATCATAACATTCAATAAGTTGTAATTTGAGTTAAAACTTAGATAAATAAATTAGACATCAACAGATCAAAATCTTCCATACAAGATGTGCTTCTTAAAGATGCCAATTTTGAGAAAACAAACAAACTACATTGTTTAATTCAAATGGATGGAAGTTAATTACAAAATAACTGATGAAAAGTCATCTTTATGAGCAGAATATACCATGTTGTTGTTTCCAGGTGAAAGTTTATAGGTTGCAGTGCAAAACAAAAAAATATATTTCTGAAAAACATATTTTATAGTTTTCTTCAAGTTTTAGTTTTCTTCATGTACATTGTGCTACATTTGTGACTAAAAACTTTCCCTTTGAATTGTCTCAATATTAGAAAGACCCTGAGAGACATCTGCCGAGGAAGACCCTGGCGGGGCCCGTCCTCTGGGCACAGTGCTTGCATGTTTGTGTCCGTGGGCGAGCGCCACTGTCCCAGCGCCCAATGCTTCCTGATGGCAGTGTGGAGGCGGACACATTCCTCTCATGGGCCCGAGGAGCAGAAGCTTTTGAGATGCTGCGCTGTGGATCTGAGAGTCTTTTGTGGATAAGGCTTTTGTTCATGTGTGGTTCACACTGTTTCAGCTCACATTCTCTGCCCTCAGCCTTGTCAGCACAACGCTCTCTCACAAGTCCACTGGGTCCTATCCGCTTCTGACTGGTGTGTACTTCACTGCATTATCAATGTGACATCCAATAATGATAGATCTGACTGTGTTTCCCTTCTCTAAACCAACAAAACACAGATTATATTAGATGACATGTCTGATGGACACATCCATGTAATGGACAAAAATGTGTTTTAGAACTTTTGATTGAGAACGTGGCAGTTCTTTTTTTTCAACTTCTGCTATGCAAAGATTTTAGCTCTCTAAAGTACTAGCAAGATTTACAGATTCTCATAGAGAAATAGGCTGGTCAAAGATATGGTTTATTACTATATTTAGCTATCATTTCAGAATAGCAGTAAGACCTTACTGATTTTGCACAATGAAATGAAATTATTGTGTGTTTTTTCATGACTGTAGCTTAGTGCATACATTCACATACTGTAGAAACTCTTGCACCGACTTTCACAGTTAAGTAACATGAGGAAAATCAGACTGGTCAATGAACAGCGTCACTCTGAAGAAAAGCAGAAGTTGTGAGGTGGACTCATTGATGGTTTACCTTTGTGAAAATGGCTTTAGTGTGTTCCAGTGAAACTGGTAGAGAGTGCCACTGAAGTGCCTTTGAGCAGGGCATTAACCCAGCCGCTGCTGTGTAATGTCAGTACTTCCATCTCTCTGTTCTGCCCACTTCATCAGGGATGTCATTCATGTTTTATGAATGTGGTGGTTCATAATGGAATTATACTATGTTACTATTCTGCTTATTGTTATTCAGGATTGAACCAAAGGCAGATTTTCTTCCCTTATCTCGGAATCACTGCTGCAGCACGAAGTGGCCATTGTTAGCTACAAAATGTTCAGCTAAATTATAGAATAATGTTTAATACCTATACGACACATGTTGACACTGTTAGCCCCTTTAATTCTAATTGTGTAGAACTGTCTCCAAAGTCAGTCAGAGAAGCTTTGACACTTTTTAGCAGTTGTTACAATTTGTATACAGTATATGATTTTAAACCACTACTTTCCTAGTTTAACCAGACATTTTGTCTCTGCAGTTTACAGTCAAAATGAAAAAATGTTGCAGGCCTATAGCCTATAGCCATTTAAATTTAACATTTGGCCCATTTGAAGAGAGGCATACAAAATGAACAAAGGTGAGCTAATGTCCCCTACTTTTCTTTTAAGTTTAGCTTTCTTCTCTCTTTTTTCTCTCTGCACTTTCTCCTCTTTCCTCCGCTCTTCTCTCTCCTGCTAGCCCTCCCTCTCAGGTGGTGGAGGCGCGTGTTCGTTGAAGCTTGTTATTGACGGGTGTGTAGGCGCGAGGCTGATGGATGCGCGGAGGGTGTGACCGCTGGGACAGTGCTGTGGCTGAAATAGACTGCATTGTCCGCGATACTACTTTCATTTTTTATCCGACTGATTTTGAAAACAAATACAGTAAATCTCGTTAACTAGCCTACATGAATAAATGGTCAACATACAAGTAACAAAGACTTCTTTGAAGTTTTACCAAACTTGGACAAAACTGATTGACAGTTAGAATTGACCATGTCAGTTTTACCTGCATACATCAAAGAGCTATATTAAGACACAAACACATTGTGGAAACAAAAATCCACAATATTTCTGTTTGTCAACTTCTCCTCCCACGAAGGGACTTTACACTGCGTGCGCCATGAGGTAGACGTTCTCATGACGCACCGCGGGAGGGCGCCCTCTTAGTCTGGTGTACACTTATTAGTGCAATCAAATTGATAATTTTATAACATAGATGTGCTACAGGATTTTCCAGTGTTCGGTTATAGCCTAATGAACACGCACCCTGCAGTTGTCGACCACTGGCTCTCTCTGCCCATTCATACGGACTATTTTTAGTTTACTCGTGTTTACGTCCTACTGCCCACTGCCCTCCGTGTCTGTTTTAATTTTAACTGTTTGTTCTGAAAGAGTCATTTCCTCGCGTGGAGTGAAAACGCGCGCGCACTTTCCTCTGAGGAGATTCCGCTCCACATCATTTGCCTGTGGTCGCTTTGACTGACACTTTCCGAGCATCACTTTCCGGAACAAAGCCAAATATAGAACAGTGAGGTATAGCCTACCTCGCGCACCGGATCACGCCTTTTATGGCAAGCTAAACCCGGAATTAGTCTACTCTTTTTAACATGAAGGCTATGCTGTTAAAAGTTTTTCTGTCCGTGAATAAGAAGACGCTTTGCGTGACTAGCGGAGCGCTTAACTATGGCCAAAGCCCGCACGGTGTGTGGAGCAGGTCTTCAGACAACCTCTGTCTGACAGCGTCACATACATCTTAACCAATCAGTGGCTGCAGCGCGTGTGCAAGGAGCGCCTGTTCTCGCCACGCCCACTCCCTAAAAGGGCAATGACGTGTCAGCATATTCAAAAGGATTCCCTTAAAACCAAAGAGAGAAGCGGCCCGTGCTCCTGATCTCACTTTCACCGTGCGCTCCAAGACTGACCCAAAGCGATCTTCTGACAGCGCACACACTCACCCGCGCTTAGCGGAAATCACCATGACCGCAAAGACCCTGGACAAAGTATCTGTGAGTCTGGGGGGATACGCTCACCCCGGGCCTGAAAGCGCCTACATGGAAGACATGTCAGGCACCCTCCACTCCTCCGTCCCTTTCAGCAGCGAATTGAGCCATTACGACCCAACCGCAACAGGTAAGACAAATTCACAAATAGGTTACTGTCAATAATGAAAATGACAACAGTCGTGAAAGAATATGCATTAACTGTATTATAGTCAGTGTCTTTAGAAGCAGGTAGTATACTAAGCTAAACTTTCTGTCTTGACTCACACAGAAACGCTGCTGGACCACTCCGCAGAGAGACTGTCATACGGCGGGTTGGCCCCTGCACTGGCCCCGGGTCCCCGTCAGACATTCACCTACATGGGAAAGTTCTCCATTGACTCTCAATACCCGGGCTCGTGGAGCCCCGAGGGGGTCATTAACATTGTGTCAGGGATCTTCAACGTGGCGCAGCCTCCGCCCCCCTCCTCCTCCGCATGCTCTTCTCCATCCTCGCGCTCTCCCGGTCACTTGTCCCGTGCACAAAGCTGCAGCATGGCACAGACTCAGCCTGAGGAGCAGATGTATTCACCACCACCACCCTACACATCCTCCACCTGTGGAGAGTTTCAGGACCCATCGGCGTTCCTCGCGCCCACCGGGCCAATGTCTTACCCACCACCCTCTTACTCCTCTCCAAAGCCCACGGCTGCAGACCCAGGGCTATTCCCCCTTATACCGGACTACACGGGCTTTTTCCAACCTGCGTGTCAGCGGGAACCCCCAGAACGGAAGCCCTTTGGTCCTTGCCCGTTAGACACGTTCCGTGTGCCGCCGCCGCTGACCCCTTTGAACACCATCAGGAATTTCACCCTCGGGGCACCTGCAGGCCTCGAGGCAGGCTCCAGACTGCCCTCTGCTTACAGCCCACAGAACCTGCCTCTTCGGCCCATTCTGCGGCCCAGGAAATATCCCAACCGGCCGAGCAAAACTCCAGTGCACGAGAGGCCATACCCGTGCCCTGCAGAAGGTTGTGACCGTCGCTTCTCCCGCTCAGATGAACTCACACGTCACATACGCATCCACACCGGACACAAGCCCTTTCAGTGCCGCATCTGTATGCGCAACTTTAGTCGAAGTGACCACTTAACCACTCACATCCGCACGCACACGGGCGAGAAGCCCTTTGCCTGTGACTTTTGTGGACGAAAGTTTGCGCGCAGTGATGAGCGGAAGCGACATACGAAGATTCACCTGCGGCAGAAGGAACGTAAATCCTCTGCTGCCTCCTCATCTTCGTCCGGTTCTGGTGCGCTTTGTTCATAGCGCTCCCGTCCCACGTGCGTGTGCACATAAACTTTACGAACTGATTCAGAATGGCGCTGCTCAATAAGCGCGTGTAGTGCCTTGTACTTCGACTGAAAGAAAAAATATATATTTTTATACTAGACAAAACTGTTTTGTAAAAATAATTATGTAAATATAATACTATGTAAAGTGTAAATGTGTGAATTGTGCTGTGTGCAGTGAATTAAAGAGGATTCCAGATGAGCGCGCGAATCTGTGTTTTTGTTCAAGTCTTTTCATTTAAGTGGCATAATAATAGAAGTGAGAATGCCTTCTTTAGTTCTGACTGACACTGTGGGCCGCGCTCATGGCGAGGAAAGTGCGTGGGAATGTCCCGTGACGCTCAAAGTTTGGCCCTGGAGAACGTTGTTTTTCTTCACCTTTCTCGCAACAGCCCGGGCAGAACCAAGACAAATCAAATAGGCCCGTATTTATATATATATATTAAAAAAAAAAAAAAAAAAAGAAGAAGAAACTCAAGGCCGTGGCGAGGCTTTATGACCGGAACATCTCTTAATTAATTAAGCCAATATAATTTCCTTCCCTGCGTTTTTAGGCCTATGTTAATTTTGTTTTTAGAAATGTCTGTTGTTTTTTGAACGCTTACTCAAGCCTGTACAAGCTGTTGGCAAACTAACCAAAATAAAACGCTGTCATTCCGTGGTCAACTTGATGCGCTCTGACTGACATTAAAGACTTCACGCGTCAGGTGATGCAAACTTTACGCACGGTCATTTTCAAGCGGGGCTGAGCCTCTGCATGACACGGCATCCACGGACCACACAAACGTCCATTTTCCTCAAATGTGTGATTGGCACAGGCCTGCTCTATAAGGGTAAACGCTTCTTAATTTGTAAAAGTGTGAATGGCGGGATTCATTTCTTAATAAAAGTCTATGGTCTGAGAAACACTAAAAAGGCAATTTTGGAGACATTTTGATACTGCACAAGGCCCCAAAAGTAACCACGTTCTTTAGGCCTACTGCAACAGGTATTCGTGTATTTCCCATATTTAAAATTAAGCCTATTTAAAGCTTTTTCTAATTTAATAACTGCCACTTGCTTTTCCACAAAGTCTAAGTTTCCCCTCTTGCTTTTATCCAAGTTGAATTTTTCTCCACTGATGAAACAAAAATAGGCCTATTGTCTTAGTGTATGGTTAAAAGAGGGTGAGGCAAAATGACATTGTGCGAATACACCAGTTTGGTCTAAATACTCTTTATAGCACATGCACATTTAGCAAGATATGACAAATATTGGCATAAATTAAGGAGTAACAAATATTGTGCTTATTGATTCTGCTGGACCACAAAATAAAGCTGTGGTCCATTTGACAGTCTCAGTAAAATCTGTATAATTTTTATTATAAATTAATATATTCTATATATTATGATAGGTGTGAAAGCAGGTCTCTCACTTACATGTAAAAACACAGATAGAGACAGGAAGGTCTATTTATGAATATGGCATTGTTTATTGATTGAAAACCATTACATGTCCAGTTTTCACCTGAACCTGTCTGCAACTTCACCAGAGATTCCACTAGCTCAGTCCGGTTGGGTCAAACTGGGCTTTTCTGTTGTACTGGCAGCATCTAACAGTCATTTAGGGGAAGCATGAACTGACATTCCAAAGCATTTGGAATGTCAGTTCTTGCTTCATGAACATGTTTTAATGCACATTTATTTGAAAGTGAATTTTACATATTGGTGCATTCACATTTTTCGGTCTGAGCTTATAGCCAAGTGTAAGCTACAATCTGGTAAAGCATCTCTGCCATTGGCTTAATGTATTGTACATTGTCCTTAATAAACATTACCTTACCTTAATAACATTACTTTGAGCCCAAGTGCAAACTTGGTTTGGTCCTATTCTAGTACTGCAGTGGACCAGATTTAGTTCCAGTTCACAATTTTGTGCACATGTGAACACACCCTTAAGTGAATGCATACTCACTTCACTCACATCCTCATTTACATGTGGGTTACCTAGCGTTTTTAGTTGTAATTAGTAAACTTTGTATTTTCCACCACGAAGTATATGCTGACCTTTGAGACAAAATCAGACTATTTTGTTTGGTCTGAATTGAATTAATACTGTAAGTCTTGCAGTGCTCTGATGGCTCGGCTGTGCTTGAGGGGTTCTCTCGAGTTTCACTTTGCTGTCTGTAAAAAGATGATCTTAAGCCATAATTGCAGCCAGAAATGAAAACACAGGAATACTTGTGCCAAAGGATATGTGTGAGTTGAACAAATTAGACAGAACACCTCCTGTTCTGCAGTGTGAATATACCCTCACTTTAACATTCATTTTCTTATTATACAGTACACTGCACAAAATGGAATAGTTGTTTTTAGAAAAAAAAAATATACAGATGTCCATAAAAATAAAATAGAAACACAGGCTAAACCCTGTTGCACTTTTTTACCTATAACCAAGAGCAAGTCCAGATGTACAACAGGCTCCATGCAGGGGTATATGATGAAGCTTAAGTCACTTTTCACACAGACACTGGGGGCCCGTGGTAAGTCTGGCCCCCACACCAGAAGTCCTCTGGCTGAGGGATCTCCAAGAGCCATGTTTCTTCTGAGCTCCCAGAAGTTGAGCATGAAGGTTGTAAAATTCTGTAGTAGTGACAGTCTCTGTTGTTTTCAGGGTCATATGGAGGAGCCAAGATGTCCAGGAAGGCAGCAGGTCCTCCCAAAGCTTCAATCTGGTGTAAGTTGTCGTGGTGGGGAGTGAGCAGACAGGGGGCACTGCTGGCAGAGTACTCGGACACACAGTGCAGCATAGAGCGGCACAGAGACGAGATCTGTGTGTGTGGCAGGGGTGGCTCAAACACAGGGGGGCTGCACCATTGGAGTCCAGTTTGTTAAAGCAGCGCACACTCACCTTCCCATAAAGCACCTGAACAGAAACAGCATAGTGTCATTCCACCATTCCAACCACTAAAAAAGTAATAACTCAGAATTTTAGTATTTAACTACAATCCCATTACTACACTGGCTTGAACAGAAGTTGGCCCTCTGAACCCCCAAGTCAGGGTTGTCAAACGGGCCTGGGGGCCATGCGTGGCCGTGTGGGTGATTTCTGATTATTACTGATATTAATCCAATAAAAGCATGCAACATGTGAACTACAGGTCCCAGAATACACTGCAGCAAGATGAGCCAAGTATGCCAGAATGGATAATAAGCCTATAAAAATATAAAGTCTTATTTTGCTGAGATGTGACAATAAAACCTTAAATGCACATCACACATTACAACAACAGCACATTGCATACAAATTTGTCAACATTTTTCTTTGAATGACAGTATGTACAATGTAATATAATGTAATGTAATATAAATCTGGACCTAGAGTAAATGTACAATAGCTTTATATAGCCCAATTGTAATTTTTTTTTTTTTTTTTTTTTTGTGGCCAACTCCATTTAAGTTTGACGCCCCTGCCCTAAGTGGTCTCCTAAGTCAAGCATTGTGACTAGTGAAGACATTCTCCCCCAAAACCAATCCAAGTTATGGACCTGTACCAAACTAGGAGGTACAGGTCATTAGGTCCGAGGTGATAAAGATTTTTTCTAATAAAACATTTAAAATGAACTTGTATTGGTATTGTGTGGTAATATAAGTACCAGCATCATATTTCACTTTTGTGTGTGTGTATGTAACCAATCAAACATTTTCATTTTTGATTGATTAACATAGCCTATATTTTCAGAAATGTCGTCCAAATATGGCTTGCTCAACATTAGACTCTGAAAAGCATGTACAAAACAAACATTAAAAGATAAATATGCAGAACAAGCTCATTACGCGCAGTAGGGTCACACTGGATCAACAGGTTAAAGCCAGGTCTCAGTTCTACACTGGGACATGCGTAACAGAAGCTGTAGTCTGGTTTGACTACCTTTATCATGCCGTTCATTCCCGGGTGATCGTGCAGCGGGATGGAGGTGCCCGAGCGGAGGAGGAACACGCCCATGCTAAAAACTGGGGTTTCACAGATGTGCATGTATGTCACGGGCGGGCTCTGGGCCCCTTCTGGTCCAGGGCGGCTGCTTTTCCGGGGAGCTAACTTGAGATCTGCAGCTCTGAGCGCTGTCACGAGAGAAATGAGCTGTTTGTGTTGATCGGGGAGAGGTTTGTGCTCTCCATTAGCTTCAGAAAGACAGTCTTTAAAAGTGATAGAAGCTTGTTTAGCGATCTTCTGGATGAGAGGAGTTTTGTCCCGCGGCATCCTGCAGACAGTTACACTACAGTGCTCCTAAAGTATCGTTCTTCACTGATGATGTCCCTCTAAGTTGTCCGATGCGATATCCGTTACGTTTCAGAACAATCAAGCTTTGGTATCATCCAACCTATATTTTGTAATGGATTTCATTTTTGCTGGAGAAAACTCTGCCCACAGCTAATATTTCCCTCAGTCGTCTGTCCCTCTGCTGATGACCAAAGCATCTGCGCAGTACGTACTGCGCAACATCCGCAAAGGAGCACGGGAATACAAGTTTCCAAAGGAGCAACGTGAACAGCAAGCATAAAGCACAACAGAAATGCTCCCGAAATATTAAATAGAATAGATCGCGATTGTACACATTTTATGAGACTAATCAGCTAAGCAGTAACGCGGACGTGAAGAGGACTACGTTAGTCAGAGGCGTGAGAGCTGATGTCATTAAAGAACGAGACCTTTTGGACCGGCCGAACATTGAACCTTGCAGCGCCAGCTTGTATCAATTTACGATGATTATTCTCTACGCCATTGATTTTGGACAAACTCTAGTGTTTAGACTATAGATTCTGTTCACGTGACATCACAGCCTTCTGGTTGACAATACTATTTAATCTAGATGAATGGCAGCCAAAATTAATTTAAATTGGCTCTTGCACACTTTCTGAGATTATGACATAATCATATTCTACACATTTACATAGGCCAACATATTTGGATTAAAATCATAAAATAATTTAAGAAATGTGTTTGATTAGCCTATAACAGAATGTAGTCTACAATTGCAAGGCCTGCACAGCTACAACAGGCCTGTCAACTGAAAGGTCTGGGACAAGAAGTGTCACAGTGGCCCCCCTTTTAATACAGTGCTTTTATAGGACGTTTAGGTAGATTCTCAAACTATAAAGAGATTATCGGTCATGTCACTTTCTGCTCTACTGCGCATGTCACATGCACAAGAGACTCTGTTGTCTAGTTGGCTGGGGAAACTTTTTGATTAAAGCAACAAAAGGGGACAAGAACTAAAGCATGAAACATGCATGTTAAGTTTTTTTTCTTCTCACCTAAATGTAACGTATAGGTCGTAGTGTCGAATTTTCATTCACAAATGTTGAATTAACAGCATAACTTTTGTTTTCACTCCATGATAAACGATTGTAATTAGTGGACAATAGTGCTGGCTCAACTGGCTGGCTACAGCTTGGTCAATCAGCGGCAGCTCTTGCTTCATACAATCAAATAATTCTTCTATAAGATGCCAAACAAAGTTTGAATATGAGCCATTTCCTATGTGCTCCCAGTACACGCTGCTTGTGTAATATGTGAACTACGGCTGGAGCACCTCTTCACAAGGCGTAGTTTAATTTCACACGTGTGTGTGTGTGACTCGAGGGTTGTTTTATGGGGGCTTTGGAACAAAAGAAGTCCACATCCTCTTTGGAAATAATGAGGCTCATGTGCGCACATGTGTTGCTTAGAGACCTCTCTACATCAAATAGCCAGATTTTTTTTTTGTTTTCATATTTTATTTTCATCTGTGTGAATCTGTGTGTGTATATATATATACACATATACAGTATATATATACATACATACAGTGTATATATATATATATATATATATATATATATATATATATATATATATATATATATATATATATACAGTATTAGTATTAATATATTGTTTACAGTCTAATATAATAACGGTTGATTCAGTGGGTGGGAAAACAAACATAAAGCCCAAATATAAAGTAAAATGAAAACATTTAGGTCTTTTGTTACGCTAAAGTCTTTAAAATGCATCCTATCAGTGATTTTGCCTCCTAGCTTGATGGAGGACAGACCACCTGCCTGCCTGATAGATGTTCCACATTCCAGTCCTGTTTTAATGGAGCTTCAGCGTCAACTTGCTACTCTGAGTCACATCAGTAATGAGTTTAGAGAATCAAGAATAAAAACTGTTTTTTGTGTTTGATCCACACTCTTTAAGATTGTTGTGTAGAAGTGAATACATTAAGCCCATGAAGCCAGCAGTTTGCTATCTGAATAGTACTGTTCTCCATTTGTTCACGTTGAGATGAATGCTGGATAAGTCTATGTTTATTGGACAAACATAAAGCCATCATTATTCTGACTGCTTAAAATGTGCATGACTCACATTGCAGAAAAGTCAAGGGACATTTATCATAGCTTCCTCAGAGTGGCAGCCAAAGATCTGACTGAAATACTGATTGTTTCCTAGTATTTGCATAACCACATACCAGCGGTTCACAGTGGTCCTCTGTCTTTCAGGTTTTTATAGGAGATCCTTATATTTCACCTGGCTAAAGTGATATGAGCATAGTCATGCTCATATCGATTTTAGTCTAGAGATGCCACGTCGGTCACTACCTTATGATACTTACGTACATTTGTCTGCAAGAACGCACATAAAACAACAATTCCTTGCACACGTAACCTGGCAAATGTTTCTAACCATACTGAGCAAGTCCTACTACCAAAATAGCAAGAGTTTGCATTGAAGTGGTTAGATCTGCTTCTTCAGTTTATCGAGGAACTGTAACTGAGTGCTTTGTGCCCTGTTCTCATCACGCCCTTCATTATTACAAGTTGACAATAAAAGCCTGTGCATGTGGGCCTTGTGACCTGGCCTGCCAAGAATGTCGACAACATGAGCCAAAGATCAAAATTCATTAGTCTGCTAGAAAAAATATTTGCATAAAGTTATGTTAATGTTTGTCTCAATGAACAAAGAGTGGGATAGAGGGGTGCTGGACAAATGTCCAGTCCAAAGTTGACCTCTCAGATATCTTAATGTCCTACGACTCATGTGCACGTGATTCAAATCATACTTGTGCTTCTGGAGTGTATCGTAAGTATTTGTGAGGGGCCAGTGCTCTGAAAGTCATCGCAATAAACTGTTTCTGAGGTTCTTCATCACAGTGGGCTCCTAAGTCCAAGACCGTGGCTGAGGACAATGGACTGGAACTGGCTCATTTGTCTCCGTTAAGGACTCCGCTATCGAGGCTATTACCTCTACAAGTGTGGGCTCCTGCAACACTCATGCGAGGGCCCCATGAACAATGTAAAAAAAAAAGTCAGAAAAGATGCAAACAGTATCTACAGAAAGACCCTTCCTGGTCTGGATACAGAATGTGTTAGACACTGTGCACATTGTCAAGAAGGGATGTTAAGAAAAGCTAGACCTACTATGCATTACTATGAGATGTGGGTAGGACAGATTTTAGTTTAAAATCAAAGCAGCAGAAACTGAAGAGTAGAAAAGTAAATTTGATGAAGACATTACTCAAGTACTGAGCACCTGATGCAAAATATGATTCGATTAATTTATTGGCCAGACAAAGCATTTAATTAAATACTTTATTAAATACTTTAAGGAGTATTTAATATTACTCAGATTCCACAAGTGGGTGCACGGTAGCAGAGTGGTTAGAGCTCTGGCTTCCCAATAAGGAGGCTGTGGGTTCGACTCCCGGGTCGAACCATATCATCATCTCACGATCTCCCTGGGTGGAGTTTGCATGTTCTCCCTGTGTCACCGTGGGTTTCACTCCGAGTACTCCGGTTTCCTCCCACCTCCAAAAACATGCATGTTTAGGTTAATTGGGCATCACTGTAAATTTCCCTTAGTGAATGAATGATTGTCTGTCTAATCCTGCGACAAGTTGGCCACTGTCCAGGATGTTCCCCCGCCTAAGGCCCAAAGTAACTGGGATAGTCTCCAGTCACCCGCAACCCCTAACGGGATTAAGCGGTAGAAAATGAATGAAAAAAAAAAAAAGAATGAATGAATCCACAAGTGTTCTAATATTATACATGTAGTAGGCTAAGTCTGATAAAAGTTATTGCCAACCACTTCTGAATAATCACAAGCCGTATATTTGTAAGACTCCATGACATGTCAGGATTCCTTTTTTCATTAATTTAAAAAATATTCATATTCATCTAAATGATCACATGATACACTGAAAATGAGTGATCAAATGCAGCAGTACTGTGTACAATGTACTGCAGAGGAGGGGGAGGGGCAGGAAGGGCCCACCCCTAGGACCCTCTCCTCACAGCCTGGCCTTTGTCCCTGATGATGTATGAGACAGGCTCACCATTGGCGTACCACAGGAACACGACAGCAGCGCCAACACAGGGCCATAATGGAGACTGATGCGACGGCTCACTTTGTCCACACCACACCGAGTCAGCGCGGCCCTACAGGCTCCGTCAGGGGCCCTCCAGGTTGTGACAGGGGCCCTCGTAGCGCTGCAGTGTAGCCCTGGCAGCTCACGTGTGGAAGCTGCTCTTTCCTGGCGGACAGATGATGTATGAGTGTAAGAAGGCTACAGTAGTGAGACAGTGGAAGTGAAGGGTTCCTCACTCACATTCCTAAAATAACTATGGTGAGAAGTGTCAACTGTCAGTGTCATGATTTCAAACCAAATACCCAGTGCTGTTTCTGTTTCTTAAGTTTTACACCTGCAGCCAGATCCACATATGAACCAGATCAGTAACATTCAAATTCAGGGTTCACCTAGGCATCTGCTGCATTTTGAAAGAAGTTACACACACGCCAACACTTTCACCAACAGTAGGAGATACAGTATGTGACATTAAACCTCATTATATCCTGAATCAGCAAAAAGTTCCAACATTACAGTGGTCTACCATTCTCGATCTTCCTCTGTTCAGTGTGAGGCTTTACCTTAATTCTTGCACTAAATATTCCTGAGCCAGATGAAAATCCTCTGTCAACACCCAGAACATGGACAGGATTCCAGTGTATCATCCTCTGTCTGATAATGGATAAAATGGCTATAACATTTCTTGTGGACTGTTTCCACATTGGTCCAATGCACACATAGCAGACTCCAATAATGTGAAAACAAGTTTCCCAAGTATTTCATTTTATGTCAAGTCCTGCTTCAGTTGAATGATGTGTATGAGGTTTTAAAAAGTGAGTGGGTTTGTCCTGGGCAATGGTGTGGAAACCTGCCTGTGTGTTATAACCTCATTCATCTGCTGAATTGTGCGAAGCTCTGCCCGATGACACCAGTTCAAAATCACTCTCACAAATCTTGCCAAAGCACCCATCCATCCTAACCCGCTTCATAGAGGGAACTCGAGATCTGCCATATGTGGTCAAAATGAATACTTGTCAATAGTTTATGTTATACTAGGGCTAGCTAAGTAATCAAAAGATTGAGATATCAAAATTGAGTCATATCAAATAATAATTATTTATTATTGAATAGAGATTTCCACAGAGAATTCTGAGTCAATAAAAACATATTGGTTGGATCAGAAGTCAAACTTTGGAAGAAGAACAGCATAAATAATGTCTCCAGTTCTGATGCCAAAAACTTCTTCAGACTTAACACTTTTTAAAACATTTTTTTTTCTTAACTTTTAGATATTTTATGTCTAAAATAATCTCTTGAGCAAGACCAGGCTTCAATTTTATAACAGCTTTGTTCAAATCCCTTAAACAAGAAAAAAATAGGCTGGACCCAAACATATGATGATGTCATCAGCTTAAGAGGCATTGTGTAAGATTGAAATATGTATTTTAGGTGAACTAAAATATTTTTGGCTGTATTGTATAAATGTAGGCCTACACTCCATATACCTCATAATAAATCATTGTGCTCATAACCATATATTTTAAATGAGCCACAATAATATTTTTGCCGTTAAAGACAAGTCAGTAAATCACGTGATGCACAGACTTCATTCAGTTAGCCTCAAGGCAGCTGTGGCTAGTTTTCCACCATCAAGTGTGGAGACTAGTGAATGAAATGAGTAAAGAACTAAAGTGAATCAAGCCTGTTGTTGCTTCTTGTCTTGTGTGGTTATGAAGTTGGTGAGAATGACGTCTGGACGAAGCAATTTAGAGGTTCTCAATACAAGAGCTCTAATAACCAGACACAAGAGCTTCTGCATTAGCACAGGCACAACCGGAGGATGTGATCTCCCTTTTGTGATTGTGACTTCTGATTTTGTTCTCCTGATGGGTCATATAATTTAAAACAGTCCAACATAATAAGACAACAGTTCCAAAGTATTTCTCCTACCAAAAAAGAGTAACAGCCTTAACAACTATGACATAGTCACAAACAGGCCTGATCAAAAGACTGTTCAGTACATCATATGGTCAATTATGCAGGTCAACATAGCAGTCATATAGTCTTTTGAGAGGAATATGAGCACAGACTCTGATGTTAGGGGTCATTTGGGTCATAGTTTCTGTGTTGAAGCTGTCTCTAAATAAAAGTAACAGGCAGACACTGCACTGTTGTGCACGGTCTGTGTGAACTGCTGCCAGCTGACACCATTAAGGACAAGCCCTCCCAAACTTCACCCTGGCTTTCTCTGACAATTCTTTCATCTGCTCTACTGTAACAGTCTTAGATTCTCTTTTATAGCTGCTTGCTCATGTTCAGGACAAGCAGTGATGCCTAACTAATATGTTTGTTAGACCAAATTGGACATGTGCATTGTGCATCCTGGTTTGTCACTGAATTCTAATTGAAGGTCACTATCAGATGGAGAAGACATACATTGTGTTTGTAAATTAGTGAGGCCAAATGGCTTGATTATTATTATAACCAAGTTTACTCAAATTCTCAGCATTGAAGTCACAGTTATTCAGATGATTATTTGCTTTGAGAGAACAAGGCACATCTGCACTCATTGATAGAAGATACTGAACAGATAAAATGAAAGGTGTTTGTTTTTAGAGTCAAGTAAAGAGATTGAAGGCATCAAAAGGTTAGTCTTAATAATTACAATTGGCTCTGTGCACAGAAGTTAGTTAGCTTATTTATTTTCAAAATGCTAACTTCCCGTCGGCACGTTTATTTCCTGTTTAATTAATTTCTATGAGGTTTCATTGCCTCAGTCTAAAATAAAAAAAATACTTTAAGATCGGGCAGTGAACAGTGAGTTGTTGGTGGTTTTCTCTCAAAACATGTTAAATACTTTACCAATGAGGAAAATATTTATAAAAGATGTGTTTGTCTGTCAATGCTACCACTAAAGTTTGACCATTTGAAAATAAGCGGCTTCAAAGCACAGGGTCAATTACTTGTTTACAGTTTTTCTTTTTCATGAACAGTACAACAATAATTCTAACTAAATTTACTTTGATTAATTGCACAACCCAGCAATACACTCCAATAACCTGCACACAAACACATTTCAGACAGAGATGTCAAACTTGGCACTTGCTGAATAACTGGATAAAAGTGAGGAAAGAAGAGCAGAGACAGTTGATCTCATCAGCCATCCCTGGTTAATATCAATATCTTCTCTAAGTAATGTAAATGCTGTATGTTTACTGTTAGGCCGCCTACTGTAAAACAACACAAGTTTTTGATGATATCAACTAGTTTGCACTAAAAATGCCGCTGGAATAGTACAAAGTAGCAAAAAAGTTTCATGTATTAAGGTTTTTCATCTTACCTTAATGGCTCAATTGTTTGAGACTGTGGACGGGCCTAAAGAATAAACTGTAGATCTTCAGACTAATTTGTGTGCAAGTGAAGAGCAAGAGCCTTTAGTAGCCAACTCCACCATTTTTTTTAGCAGACTCGCCATTACCATCTAGTGGAGGCTTATGATACAGCCACAAGTGAGGACGATTCGCATAATTGTACATTTGGCACACGAAGTAATTTGCTTTGATACAACGCCAGGAAACGCCAGAAGACAACTCATCTGGATTTTCAAATTACAATCATATGTGTGAGATCGAGATTCAGAGATTGCGGAACCATTGACAACGTTTGTTTCCGCCGGACACAATTGTTCCCTGCGCATTGCTCTTCCGGCTAACACACGTGAACACTGAAAACAAGCCTCCTCTTGAGTTGCAGCTGAGCCAGAGGTTTTATCAAGTAAGTTTTACCTATTTATGGGGACAAAACGATAGTGTGTGTATACAGTTTTATTTGCTATATGAGTTTTGTGCTGATAAGGGTAATTTCTGGCAACAAACGTAGTAAATAGACAGCAAAACCAGTCTGTTTACGTCTATGTGGATGCTGTTTTTGAAATGTAGAAGAATACTCAATAATCTATGGCACAAGTACGTTTTTTTCAGCAGGATGATAGTATCCCTTTTAGGCAGTGGCTAAGTCCATTTAGTTACTTGTTAGAGTGGTTTAAACTGTTTTGAGTACATTCTGATTTTATTTCTCTTTTGCAGCTGTAGGTCCAAATGGATGGGAAGGTGAAGAAACAGAGGAAGCACCAGCAGAAACACAGTGGACCCAAAGCAGAGAAGAAAAAGTTGCGAAAGCAGGGTCCCTCCACAGAAGAAGATGAGCGCAGGCGCAACCCTAAGGCCTTTGGCGTGCAGTCTGCTGTGCGCATGGCCAAAACCTTCCACAGGTCTCGTTCACCTGTTTCCTACAGCAAAACTGTGTTATTGGCCAAGATTACGTAGAATGTTTTTTCATTATTTTATTGTTTGTTATGAATGTAGGGCCCAGGATATAAAGACTAAGAAGCACCACATACCCTTAGTAGATCGCACACCACTGGAGCCGCCTCCTGTGGTAATAGTGGTGATGGGACCTCCCAAAGTGGGAAAAACCACCTTGATTCGATGTTTGATCAAGAACTTCACAAGGCAAAAGCTGGGAGACATCTGCGGACCTGTAACTATTGTCTCAGGTGAGTGTGCTCTTTTAGCAACTTCAGTGAGCGACTTCTCATGTTGATCTCCCTATCCTGTAGGAAAGAAGCGTCGGCTCACCTTCATGGAGTGCACCAATGACATAAACACCATGATCGATCTGGCCAAAGTTGCAGACCTTGTGAGATTTGTAGACTCAATTTGTATAACACATTTTTTTTTTTTCCAATTTAAATGTTGTATTTATACACTTCTTTTTTGTAGGTATTGATGCTTATTGATGCCAGTTTTGGCTTTGAAATGGAAACATTTGAGTTTCTAAACATCTGTCAGGTTCATGGTTTCCCTCGCATTATGGGAGTGCTCACTCACCTGGATGCCTTCAAAAACAACAAGACTCTGCGCAAAACCAAAAAGAACCTTAAGCACCGCTTCTGGACTGAGGTCTATCAGGTAATCTCACTACCAAATAAAACAACATAAAGCAACACGTATAACAAAAAGATCAATATTAAGTAGACCAACTCATGTAATCATTACATTGTATTGATGATTCATGATTATATTTGTAGGGTGCCAAGCTGTTTTACCTGTCAGGTATGGTGTACGGAGAGTACCAGACACAGGAAGTGAAAAATCTTGGTCGTTTCATTTCGGTGATGAAGTTTCGTCCTCTGGTGTGGCAGACATCACATCCCTATGTGTTAGTGGATAGGTGAGTATTTGTCTTGGAATGACAAGAGAGATACGTTTTTTTTTTTTCTCGTCTCAATATGTAAATACAACTCCTAAACAGTAAGTCTTTAATATACTGTCTCCCTGTTTTGGACTAATGTGCCAAGAGTGAGCGTACATCAGCAGAGAAAACAAACAATATGGCTTCAAGAACCAGGGAATTTGACAATTTAGAACAAAGACACGTAAGCAACATAATAACAAAAAACATATGCATTTAAAAAAATGACCTGTACAAACTAAACTGTCCCCAATTGCTCAGCCAGTCACTGCTTTTTTTAATTCACTGCCCAACATTCTCTCACACTGTACTTCTATTATTCTTCCCTTCCTTGCATTCTGAAACTCTGGAAAACCAATAATCCTAAAAAGTCCCTAAAAGTAAATATATATTAAAATAAACAAACAAACAAACAAACCATCTTTTAGCAAGTAAGAACAGAACCTTATAACATTTTAACATACTTAAGTGTTTGTTGCTTATGCTTTATGTGGCCAATGCAGTTGTTAAGACAGAGTACAAGAGGCATATATTTTTTAGTTTATGATCAGTAATTGTGTAAGACACAACAAGGGTGACTTGAGTATGCTACATGGTAACTAGAAATCCAGCTGTATGTTTTTTATAACTAGGTTTTATTGACAGGATGGAGGACCTAACAGACCCTGAGAAGGTCAGGACTGAACCCAAGTGCGACCGAACTGTTTCACTCTACGGCTACCTGCGTGGGACGTATCTGAAGAACAGAAGCCACATTCATATTGCTGGTAAAGCTGTTTCCATGTAGTAGCTAAAGTAACTCCTAACTGTTTATGTTATGCAACTTAAAAATGTGTTTTGTTTGATAGGAGTGGGGATTACCAAGTGTCAGATGTCAATTTTCTTCCTGATCCTTGCTCGCTGCCAGATGCACAAAAGAAGAGAGCCTTGAATGAGAAAGAACGCCTGCTGTACGCCCCCATGGCAGGAGTGGGGGGTGTGGTTTATGACAAAGATGCAGTTTATGTGGACCTGCCTGCAAGTCATGTCAAGCAACAAGAGGTGGGTCTCTCAAAGCTGATGATGTTTTAACAGAGTTGTCTGCAAGTGCTAAGATAAGTAATTTTTGTGTGTATCTATTTGCATTTACTCAAAAAATCTGATTATGACTAAATCAAAATGGTCATGTAGCTAAACAAACAAGTAAATAAAAATCTGCTGTTTGTTATAATTAAAGTTTACAAAGAAGGCAGGGGAACAGGAAGCAAAAAGTGTATTACTTATCATAGTTTAAAAAACATTGTCTTAACAACTGTATTAGCCACATAGGGACTTAAAAGTATTTTAAAGGTTTAAAAAAATCTGTTAATACTTGGGATAAGACATACTGTATTTCAAGATATTTTGTATATTTTAATAGTTATTAAGAGCCTAGAATCAAGTCAATTTTGAGTGTTTTGTTTATTTTTTGCAGGAGGAAGTGCGCCCTACTACTGAACTTGTCCAGTCTCTTCTGGACACACATGCAACGTTAGATGCCAAGATGGCCGCCAGTAAGGTGTCTCTCTTTAGTGGTTCAGCCACCCTCAACTCTGAAGACTTAGAAGACCAAGAGAGGTGAGTTTATGATTCTTTACATTCTTATGTGAGTGCGCCCACAACATGTACAGGGTCTTGAAATCTTTAGTTATCTGTGATGTAGGTTCCAGGAGGAAACTGTGTGGGATCAACAGACAGGCCGTAGCAGGAGGAAAGTGGTTTTCAGTGACGACAAAAAACAGGACAGTGACTCCAGTGAGGAGGAAGAGGATGAAGTGGAAGATGAAGAACAAGATGAAGAAGAGAAGAATGATCATGATGATGATATAAACAAGTTTCTAAGACAAACCAGAGAGGGGAGTGGACCCCCTCTGAAGAAACAGAAATTGGAGGAAACCCCATCAGAGCTTCCAGCATTTGCCGACAGTGAGGACGAGCTAGAGAAGAGTGAGGAGGACTCAGAAGATGAGGGCTCTGAAGAAGAAGATTCTGAAGAAGAAGATTCTGAGGAAGAAGACGACCAGGATGATGCCGAAATCGAGGAGGAGGAGGAGGGCTCAGAAGAGGAGGAGTCAGAAGAGGAGCAAGGTGAGATCACTGTTTTTTTTAATACCTCAAAACAAACTTTGAAATGACCTGCTATTCCCTATTCTTATGTGTGGGAACTGATTGCACAGTGTAGAAATATTCTTCACTTTTCTATTTTCTACTTTAAATTGTAATGAGACAAAATTGTGACCAATAGGTGCTCTACGATGGAAAGACGGCCTGCAGCAAAAAGCAACAGAAGCTTTTTTACGACAACAAGAAGCTGCCCCTAATCTGCGCAAACTTGTGTATGGTTCAGGTGCGGTCTATCACAACACAACAGCTTTGTAAAATAAGTTGATACTTTTTCCTTGTTTAATTTTATTTTCTGACAACAGTTGTAGAAACTTCAGGCTCACTAGCTGAGGAGGAAGAGGATGAGGAGCTTGGCGGATTGTTTCGAGTTAGTCGGCCTCAGAACAATAAGAGAGTCCAGGCCGATGCTATGGACTGCTCTCGTTTTTGTTCGAAAGTCAGTCAAAATTGGGATTTACAGGAGGTAAGAACACATACTATATTATGCACATATAGAATATTATAGGCTCCGGTTGTATATCAGTGGCACACACATCTTTGTAATAGGATCAAATTAACAATTCACTGGCTCATTATTTGGCATTGTGTGTGCTAAGGTTATGGACTCTATCAGAGACTGCTTTGTGACCGGAAAATGGGAGCAGAGTGAGGATGCTGCAACTTTGCTTAAAGAAGATGGTATGAAAACTACTATATAATGACAAGGCTCTTCTGTAAATGAAGTTAGTTGTGTGTTTATGGGCTATAATTGATTTAATTGCCATTCCAGATGAGTTGTTTGGTGACTTTGAGGATTTAGAAACAGGAGAAGTTCATAAGAACCAGAGTGCAGAAGATCAGGAACAGGTACAGTTTTAATCTGTTTGTGAAGCTGTTAGTGTGTGCTTGTGGTGTGAGTCTGCACTGGTCTGCACTTAGTACTCACTTGCAGAAATAAGTTACCTTTAATATTCTGGTGGTTTTGTAGTTGGAAATTAATAGTGAGGCAGAAGAAGAGGAGCAACCTTTAGTGCAGGCTGATGAGGAAGAGCAGAGGAAGCAACGCCTGGAGAAGAAGCGAAGACTGAAAGAGTGTTTCGACTCAGAGTATGATGATGGAGAAGCCACATACTTGGATGACCTTAAAGAGGAGATGCAAAAACAGGCAGAGGTACCCTATAAAAGAACCTGTTCCTATGAATTCTTCTGAGATAGATCCCTACTAAACATGCCATATTTTGTACAGCTGAACCGGGCAGAGTTTGAAGCCATGGATGATGAGACCAGAGTTCAGTATGAAGGCTTCAGGCCGGGCATGTATGTGCGACTAGAAATCTCCTCTTTGCCTTGCGAGTTTGTGACCAACTTTGAGCCACACTATCCCATCATTATTGGTGGGCTGAGCTCCAGTGAAGGCAACGTCGGGTACCTCCAGGTCAGTGTTTTTGCTATTGACACTGGAGCTACTACATCGAGTAAGCTTTGTGTCCGCAATGAGTGCAGTCTGTAGCACAAAAGTGCAAACAAAAAGTACTTATAGTATACTAATCATTGCCAATGTGTGTAATACTGTTTTATTTTATTTACCCTGTGTTTTACTGGTATTGCTCTAAAGATTGCCAAGTATTTGAGAATTAGCTGTTGAAATAGTAGAAACAGACAGCCTAAAGGAATGATATTTATATTAGAATTGACTATTTATGTAATAGGAGTATTGACATACATTTCAGATGCGCCTGAAGAAGCATCGCTGGTACCAACGTATCCTAAAGACTCGAGACCCCCTGATCCTGTCTCTGGGCTGGCGGCGCTTCCAGACCATCCCCTTGTACCACATAGAGGACCACAATGGGCGTCATCGCCTGCTCAAGTACACTCCACAGCACATGCACTGTGGGGCATCCATCTGGGGTGAGACATATGCTCTTTACAAACAGCACACATTAATGATCTCTGAATGCTCTCTCCTGGTCCTCTACTGTTCGTACATACGTATCAATGAAGTTTGCAACACTTCTGTATTTTGCATTTTTACGCAAGTGGAGTGCAGTTGTCTACCAAAGAGGGACAAGGGGGTATGTGGGCTTGTTAATGCTGTAGCGAACAAGTCAAGGCTAATGTAGAAATAAGTTCTTTACAACATATAGCGGCTGCACCCTGAAAATCTTCTAACCAGAACAAAAACTTCGGATGGGAAAAATGGTTGGGCTGTGGACAAACAAGCAAGCTCTGTGTAAATGATGCCCATCTGGAAGTGCATGTTTGTAAGGGCATCAGGAGGAGAACAGAAAAGAATTTACTTATATCTTACATTTACTTGTATCTTTACATAGTTAAAGCAACACTGGGATTGACCCTATTTATCTCATATGAAAGTACGGGTTCGCAAGGTAGCTACCGTATATAAAAGTGTGTCCTTTGTGCTCCTCCAGGACCAATCACACCGCAGGGTACAGGTTTCCTTGCTCTACAGTCAGTAGCTGGAATAAAGGTAAGCTGTGCTCATCTTTTGGTCAGTATTTGCAAATATGCACTATTTTCAAATGCAATGCTCTGTTTGCAGGCAAATTTCCGGATTGCTGCCACTGGAGTCATTTTAGATGTGGACAAGTCTGTGACAATAGTAAAGAAGCTCAAACTCCTGGGTTACCCTTATAAGATTTTCAAAAACACTTCTTTTGTTAAGGTGATTATCTTAAATCTTAAAATAAAAGTTATGTGTGTAACTACGGTTCTCTTCTGACTACCAGAGAGACAGAGCTGAAAGCAGTGAATGTTCCATGCACATGTGCAAAGGGAACATTCAGGTCTTTCAGCACCATGTCTGTGGCGGTCAGAAGGGATGAAATAAGAACTCGTATTTTGTTTTGTGATGAAGTTGTAATTTACAAGAATTTGTGATGCTGTGCTAGGGAATGTTCAACACTGTGCTTGAAGTGGCCAAGTTTGAAGGAGCTTCCATTCGAAGTGTGTCTGGGGTCAGAGGTCAGATTAAGAAGGCCCTGTCCACTCCTCCTGGAGCGTTCAGAGCCACCTTTGAGGACCGTCTTCTAATGAGTGGTAAGAATGTCTTTTATTTATTTTTAATTCCATAAGTTCAGAAATGCCTGATTTTGTATAATAAAATCATCGTGGTCTTGTTAAACAAATGTGATTCTGTCCTTTTGTGTGCAGACATTGTGTTTCTGCGCTCCTGGTATCCGGTGACTGTCCCTCAGCTGTATAATGCGGTCACAAATTTGCTGCTGCCAGTGGGACAGAAGGATAGTTGGGCAGGCATGAGGACCCTAGGCCAGCTCAAACAAGACCTTGGCATCCGCAACAAGCCCAACACTGACTCTCTGTACAAAGTATGCACATGAACTATCCCTTTGCACACAACCAACCATAACAAAGATTATTTTATATTTTAAATTGCAATCAACTGAATATAAAAAGTCTGTCCCTTTATGATGCATTAACGTAAACTTCATCACAACAAACCACAAATTAAGAACACAAGTTATGAGAAATGGCGGGTACAAAGCAGAGTGAAAATGTGAATTTTCAATACAATAGTTTCTTGATTGCACAAGAATAAAAAATACTCAAATTTTGCATAGATCTTACAATTTGAAAGTGTAAATGAGAAACGATTATAACCTTGTTAAAAGCTCTCAATAGTTAACTTAGTAGTAATAACTTAGTAGATTTAGTATAATATTAACTAAACCAAATGCTTGCCAGCTTTCTGTTCCTCATCCCAATTAAACAATGTGGACAATTCACAGCATGCTTTTAATTTTGACTTCTGAATGTGTCTTCAGCCTGTCTCACGTGCTCCAAGGCGCTTCAACAAACTGTACATCCCGAAAGAGCTTCAGAAAGCTCTTCCCTTCAAGAGCAAGCCCAAGCAGCAGCAGCCAAAAGGAAAGACACCGAGGGACCTTCAGAGGCCGAGTGTGATCCGGGAACCGCACGAAAGAAAGGCAAGACTAATTTTTGCTTACTCATCACAGTGCTCAGTCCAATTCTGTATGTCAATTGTCTTTTTGTGGGTACATATTTACAACAGCAGTGGAGCATCTTTTGCACACTGGCAATACATTTTTATTTCTGTTTTTGTGAAATATTTGTATGGATGGACACACACTAATTTGTGCTGTTACTCTGCAGGTGATGGCCCTCCTCCAGGCCCTAGGAACAGTTCACAACTACAAAACGAAAAAGGCCAAAACAGCAAAACACGCCAAACACAAAGAGTTCCTTCAGCAGAAAAATCAACAGGAGGAGGTCAAATCCAAGCGGCAACGGGAGCTACGCAAGAAACTGTATCGAGCCATGGGCCAGACAGAGAAGAAGAGTGTACGCTCAAGTTTAAAGGGCAACACTGAGGACTGACTGCACTGACAGACAAGCTATCTTTGTAATAATCTATTTGTAAAAAAAAAAGTAATGTTTTATTGTTTTAAATAAACATTATCTCATGTGACTTGGTAATTGGTTGTACTACATCTATAAAGTATCTTATGCTATATTCTTTACCATTTGTCGCTTCAGTGGGTTAGGTTAATTATTATAACAGTAAAAGTTTATATGTTTTTAATAATTCTAATCGATATCGTCTTACATGATGACTTTATGTGTGTGTGAAGCATGGATGTCATGCTTTTATTCTGAAGTGCTCTAGCCGGAAATGCATGTTTCATAAACACCGGTCCGTTCATCAGTAAAGTTGCAAAAGTTTGCTTCAACATTTACGGTGTGTGCCTCCAAAAAGTCGCAGGACTGCTCACAAGCAAGGTGCTGAGCATGGCTCCGACAATGTCTTCCAGGAGTTTTCTTCAAACGCTGGTAAAAGTCCCGTTATTACGCTTTTCTCTTGTTTTTCAGTGAAGTGGCTGCATGCACGTGTAGTTTGGACCATGGTTTGGATAGACAGTTTGAATGGTTTGAGCACATAAAGTCGGTCAAAGACTCTCGAAAACCGGATTTTAATCGCTTTTGACAAGGCGTCTGATCCAACTTCTATTCTATATACAGTTTATGTGCTAGACTGCTCACCTCCATTGATTGGCTGATGTAGGGTCATCCGAGGTTTATCTGAGTTGACGCTTCACAGTGCTGACGCTGCGAGAGACTTACTTTGGTTTACTCAAATTTTACTAATCAGCGAAATTAATAGTTGCCCTAATACCTACAGACAATTATTCTGGCAGCAAATGGCACCAGCAGCACTATTGTTAGTGACTGTCTTACCCCTCATTTTTCAGAGTAAGTATGTGTTTAAAGTCTATTATAAAAAGAGTCGGATTAGGGCTGTCACTAATTATGTAAATATATAGATAATTATTACGACGACTTTCATAGTTGACCCTTTCACGATTAGTTACTTAATCATTCATTACATCCTTAAGGCATTAAATCTTATTGTACAAAGTTTCCAAAACCTTTGCACTGCCTAAAGCAACTTAAGTACGAAAATAATAATAATGAGGTCTTAAGAATAGTGTCCCTCGAAGTACATCTTAAAAGGCATTATTTTATGTGCCCTCAGCTTTTATCAGACAACATTTTCTTTTAATTTTGTGGTAATTATTGCATATAGATTGTAATCTATCAAAAAGTACAACTTCTTGATTTTAAAAATTGCTTTAAAAATAGGATTTTAAAAATCAATGAAAATTAAAGTAATATTAGAGTTTGATCATGATGTGAAATCATACTATTTGAAAAAATCACAAAATGTCCAATGCTCAAATGGAACCATATAAAAACAGATAAAGATCTGTAGTAAATGGACGTCATTACTATTTACCTTTATCTTTCACCCATAATTAAACCCAAAATTAAAGTGATAACTGTTTCAAACAGCAATGTCTCACTGTCCTCTGGAGCATGAGTTGCGTGCTTTGCTGCAGCGGAGGATCCTGGTCCTGGACGGAGCCATGGGCACCATGATCCAGCAGCAAAGGCTGGAAGAAGAGCACTTCAGAGGGAGGAGTTCAAAGACCATTCTGTCCCCTTGAAGGGGAACAATGACCTGCTCAGCATCACACAGCCTCACATCATCTACCAAATACACAAGGTATACAGTCCATATTCAACCCACACACTTCAACCTTTATTAATTGTTGGTTTGTGACAGGCATCTTTTTCATGCTAGTATTTAAATAAACCATTCCTTACATATTTATGCATATTTATTCTATAACGGATTAAAGTTTATGTTTTTTCTGTAGCTGGTGCAAAGCCATTCTGGTGCTGACCCCAAACTCCTCTTGAGTTGAGTTCCCGGTCCCCATGACTGTTTGTTTTCACTGTACCCAGTTTAAGCCTCAGGGTGGATTTGGTGTTGAGACCAAACTCTGTGTGAGTGAGTAATAGAAATTGTTTTCTGACAGGAATATCTTGAGGCTGGGGCCGACATCATTGAGACCAACACGTTCAGCAGCACGTCTGTGGCACAGGCTGACTATCGGCTGGAACACCTGGTACGCTCACAGAGACTCTGTCCACTTGTACAGAGATGGGCCTCAACAATCATGCCACTCACTACAAATTTATATATGGAGACATTTAATAGATAACATTTTTTTTTTCTTTTTCACCTCAGTGATATTTCCAACACTATGAAAAATATCTTTTCATGCAACTATTACATTACATGTGATGATTGAACTGATATATATACTATATATTTTCTTGTCTGATATTGAGATAATTACAAATTTATTGTTATTATTTTCTACTCATTCTTTGTGGAATTGTGTTTTTTTTGACTTGCTGAAAAGGCTGGCATTACGTCATACACTGGCTGATTTATCTCAATTTTCAGTAGAATTTGTATTTTTTATTGTCAGTCTGAACTTCAGATAAAAAAAGAGTCTCTTTGTGTTGTGTGTTAGGCTTATAGACTAAACAAGGCGTCTGCTGAACTGGCGAGGAAGGCTGCAGACGATGTCTTCAGACACAGTGGTAACATTTTATATAGCCCTGGCATTGCACTTTTTTGTCTTTTAGCTTACCATATTGAACTTACAGTAATTACTTGTTTGTGGGTTTATCAGGTTGTAAGCGATATGTCGCAGGGGCACTGGGACCCACTAACAAAACACTGTCAGTGTCCCCCTCAGTGGAAAAACCAGACTTCAGGAACATCAGTAAGAATCCCAGAATTCTGGACGATTTAGAATTCTTTGTTCACATTTGTGATAAGCGAGAAGCACCTCTGATCTTTGTCTTAATTTAATTTTAACGTTTGTGTTAAGCATTTGATGAGCTGGTGGACGCTTACTCTGAGCAGGTCCGAGGGCTGTTGGATGGAGGAGTTGACATTCTGTTGGTGGAAACTATCTTTGACACCGCGAATGCTAAGGTAAGCTTCTCTATTTATTTAAAGCTTTTGGCAGAGTTAGGTTTATTTGTTATTTTGGACAGGCTTGGTATCAAAATGAATGAATTATAACTTCGAAATTCAGCTAGATGTCATTATAACAGCTGAATTATGTTTTTGTCCACAGGCTGCCTTATTTGCCATTGACCTACTGTTTGAGGAAAAGTATGAGAGGAAGCCTATCTTTGTAAGTTTCTGCTCTGTCATGAGATGTGGCTTGTGTTTGTTCTAATTGACTGGGGTGATTCTTAGATCTCGGGAACTATTGTGGACCGAAGTGGCAGGACACTGTCGGGGCAGACCAGTGAGGCTTTTGTGGTCAGCGTTGCACACTCAAAACCTCTTTGGTGAGTTAGTTTCAACATTTACCTCCTTATGTACTTATGCCACTCACTTTCTCTGCTGTGCTCAGTTTGGGACTAAACTGTGCCTTGGGAGCGACAGAGATGAGGCCATTCATTGAGGCCATTGGCAAAAGCACATCTGCCTTTGTGCTGTGCTATCCTAATGCAGGTGACTTTAAATATTCCTGATGTATGTAGTCAATATGTATCAGATGTATATAAAGTATGTATGACTTTTTATGTTGTTGTCAGGTTTGCCTAACACATTTGGAGGCTATGATGAGACCCCCGAGGTCACTGGATCTAGTCTGAAGGTAAAGTGATGGAATTGTCAAAATGTCCTCTATGGTATTCAAACATACATACTGTCATTGATCTTTGTGAGCAGGAGTTTGCTATGGATGGACTGGTGAATGTTGTGGGCGGCTGCTGTGGAACCACTCCAGCTCACATCAGGTTACAACAGATTATAAACTACAACTGCAGTAATAGGTGAGGTCACTAGTAAAGCATGTCTAACTTGTTCTTCATTAGGGCCATCAGTGAAGCAGTGCGACACATTGTTCCCAGAGCTCCTCCTTCTCAACTCTTTCAGGAGTACCTCCAGCTCTCAGGTACTCTGCTTCACACTTTCCCTTTGACTTGTTGTTTGCTTAACAATTAACCCACACCAACAGAGATTATATCACATTAACTGCATTGTATTGACGTTTCCTGGTCATTAAATTTAAATGTTTGAATAACTTGAACTTTGACCCCAGAGCCTAATCACTTAAATGTGTTTTTTATTCCAGGTTTAGAGCCATTCAGGATTGGCCCACACACAAACTTTGTGAATATAGGTGAACGCTGTAATGTAGCTGGATCTCGCAGGTTTGCTAAACTGATTATGGCAGGAAACTATGAGGTGAGAGAACTATTTTTGGTCTTTGCACAATTTTTCCGATTGTCTAAATTTCACACACCCTGCTGTACAGGAGGCTCTAAGTATCGCTAAAGCTCAAGTGGAGATGGGGGCACAGGTCTTGGATATAAATATGGATGAAGGCATGCTGGAAGGCCCGGCTGCGATGTCTCGATTCTGCAACTTTATTGCTTCAGAGCCAGATATCGCGAGAGTAAGACATGTATAGACAGAAGACACACAAGTACTGTTGTTGCATTATAAATGCTCTTGACAGGATATAACCTTATACTACTTTCAGTATTTCTATATGTATCACCTTTGTGTCCTTCAGGTTCCTCTATGCATAGACTCATCAAATTTTGCTGTGATTGAAGCTGGGCTCAAGTGCTGTCAGGGGAAGTGCATTGTGAACAGCATCAGTCTGAAAGAAGGAGAGCAGGACTTCCTCCAGAGAGCTGCCACAGTGAAACGATATGGAGCTGCAGTTGTAGTCATGGCCTTTGATGAAGAAGGGCAGGTCTGCTCCTTCTTTTTTCTTTCTGTGCATTGTTTTTTGCAGCCAATCTGTAGTTACATCCTAAAAGTCTAAGTCCTGCATTTCTTTAGGCCACAGATACAGAGCGCAAAGTGGAGATCTGCTCTCGTGCCTACTGGCTGTTAGTCAACAAAGTGGGATATGACGCCAATGACATCATCTTTGATCCCAACATTCTGACCATTGGCACAGGAATGGAGGAACACAATCACTATGCCGTCAATTTTATTAGAGCCACTCAACTCATCAAAGTCAGTCATTTGTTTTAATGTTTGGTCTTGGTTGAATGAATTATTGCAATGACTGAATGCAATTCTAATGTGAATTCTTGTAGGAGACATTGCCAAGAGCCCGGGTCAGTGGAGGACTGTCCAACTTGTCTTTTTCTTTTCGAGGAATGGAAGTCATTAGAGAAGCCATGCATGGGGCATTTCTCTATCATGCCATCAAGGTACATACGTTTGAGTGTAACTGACAAGTTTATTTGTTTTGAGCTTGTGTACCCAGTTAAACAGAATCTTTGCTGAGAAAACTATCTTGTGGTTTTGAGCATAAAACCCCTCTCTTGACAGAATGGACTAGATATGGGCATAGTGAATGCTGGGAACCTGCCGGTTTATGACGACATTGACAAAGAGCTGTTAGAACTCTGTGAAAATCTCATCTGGAACAAAGACCCTGAAGCCACAGAGAAGCTGCTTACATACGCACAGGTACGAGGTAATGTCCTAATCCATTGAGCTCAGCGTATCATTTTCTTACTATGGACTCTGCAATAGAACAATGTGAAAGGAGCCAAGAAGACTGTTCAGACTGAAGAATGGAGAGAGGGGACAGTGGAGGAGAGACTAGAATACGCACTCATCAAAGTAAAAGCACTCTAAAAACACACACTACTTCTTAATATAGGTAGTACACAAATAAACGGTCTCTCTTTAAACGTGGTGGTTCAAATGTCATATTTGTTACATAATTTTTTGTTGATTTGCTGTAATCTTTTATCATTAGTCTGAATCTGCCTAAAGAGAGAATAAGTAATGCACATGAAGGCTGTAAAACTTTGAAAAGGGCAATAAACAATGTTAAGATGAGAACTGTCTGTGCTCAGGGAGTGGAGAAATATGTGGTGGAGGATGTGGAGGAGTGTCGATCCCTGGATTGCTACACACGTCCCCTCCATATCATTGAGGGACCCCTGATGAGTGGTATGAAGGTGGTGGGGGACCTGTTTGGTGCGGGCAAGATGTTTCTGCCTCAGGTTGGTTGTGCCCTCAAGTGTTAAAGTGTCTTTTTCCAGTTATTCTACATTTCACAGGCTTTACCACAATTGTTTTAGGTAATTAAATCTGCTCGTGTGATGAAGAAGGCTGTGGGATATCTGATTCCATTCATGGAGAAGGAGAGAGAAGAGATGAAGTCTTCTG
Source organism: Mugilogobius chulae (assembly GCA_038363315.1). NCBI lineage: Eukaryota > Metazoa > Chordata > Actinopteri > Gobiiformes > Gobiidae > Mugilogobius > Mugilogobius chulae. The sequence continues at coordinate 30,501,960 of CM076401.1, read as the reverse complement.
GAGTAACTACAGAAACCGTGAGTATGGATGTTTTAATGAACTGCTATTGGCATATTGATCTATGAGGTTCGCTGCATGACCTTGCACCTAGTATTGTTTTTTTCTTTCTTCCCTGTCGGAAAGCTATGGTTTACTTTAGCAAAACATCTTAAAAAGAGTTTGGTTGGAACATTTGAGACATAGATAAACAAAACTTTCTTATCTTTTTACTGCAGGATCCGTATCAAGGCACTATAGTTTTGGCCACGGTAAAAGGAGATGTCCATGATATCGGCAAAAACATTGTTGGCGTTGTTCTCGGCTGCAATAACTTCAGGTACTGTTTATTTATTTAAACTGTCCCATCCCAGAATGGGTTTGTGAGCTGTTTGTGATTTCAGAGTGGTGGACCTGGGCGTGATGGTTCCATGTGATCAGATCCTCAGAGAAGCTGTGGCTCGCAAAGCAGGTAACCGGAGACGTAATAAAAAATTGCTGAAACTAACACAATAGGTTGAGAATAAGTGTAGTCACTAGCTGTGTCTGATGTTGTGCAGATATCATTGGGTTGTCTGGTCTCATCACTCCATCCCTGGATGAAATGATACACGTGGCCAAAGAGATGGAAAGACTGGGAATGAGTACACCGCTGTTGATAGGAGGAGCCACCACGTCCAAGTAAAGTCCAGTCATAGACCACTTCATTCTAAACTGAGTGGTTTGTTGTCTTTAGTTGAGTTGTGGTTGGACTTAGTTAGTAGTTACATAGTTACATCTTGTACTAAATCAAACAAACACTGAAAGCTTATGAATGGGTTTCATAGTGATGAAAATCCAGGCCTGTTTCCACAGAAAGTAACAATTCAGAACAAAATATTATATTTTTTGAACGGCCAAAAGTCCTCGCCATATTTGTGATTTTCAGTTATTTTTACTTTGACATGAAATAATCAAGATGCAACCACAAATCTAACATGACATGCCACATGACATAACTGAAAAACTCAAAGTAGCACAAAAAAGTTCATTAGTATTTATTTTACTTTCCTCTAACCTGTGGTGGTTAGACGAAAGTATGGTATTGGCTCAGAAAATATCAAGTCATCTAAAAACCAGCAATTTCCTTTAAAGAGAAGCTAAAATCCATGAGTAGAACCTTGTGATAATCTCCAAACATGAAATTGTTTTATTTTTGTAAAACTGTAAAAGTTTTCTATCAGGACCCATACGGCTGTGAAGATTGCCCCTCGCTATACCTCTCCTGTGGTCCATGTTTTGGATGCTTCCCGTGCGGTGCTAGTGGTACGAAGAACCTAATACTGTCTTAAAACTGTCTGTTTTAAAGTTCACATAAGGTGGTTTCTCAAATCGGTGAGATGTGTTTTTAGTGCTCACAGCTCTTGGATGAGTCTCAGAAGGAGGAGTATTTTGATGAAATAAAGGAAGAATATGAGGACTTAAGACAGGATCACTATGACTCTTTGAAGGTACTTTTTATTTACCAATGTAAACTATATAAGAGTTAGAAATTTTGTGGAATGTTTGTGGTCTGAAATTCTGTTAAGTCATAAAATGTTTCTTCATGACTTAATAGAAACTTTAAAAATATAAAACTAAAAATATCCCTTTTTCTTGATGGTTTAGGATCGCAGATACTTGTCTCTAACTAAGGCTAGAGAAAAAGGTCTCCACATCGACTGGCAGTCCACACCAGACCAGGTAATGCATGGTTATGGTTCACAGATGCATTTCCTCTCCACTCTTTGGATCATTAAAAAAAGTTTCCTTTTGGGGGTATGGTTGTGTATGTGTGCAGTGCAGCCCCAGTTTCTTGGCACTCGCATCTTTGATGATTATGACCTCAAAAGTCTCCTGGACTACATAGATTGGAAACCCTTCTTTGATGTTTGGCAGCTCAGAGGAAAATACCCCAACAGAGGGTACCCCAAGATCTTCAAAGACAAGACTGTTGGTTTGTAATTGGGCTCTGTAGGTTTTAGTAGATTAGTTGTCTAATCACTTGCTTTAATTTTCGTGTTTATGCTAGGTGGTGAAGTTTAATAGTCTTGAGAAAATCCCTCTTTGACTGATGCATGATTCCCTGCAGGCTCGGAGGCTCTACGCCTTTTCAATGATGCTCAGAAAATGCTTCAGCAGATGATGGACAACTCTACTCTGAAGGGACGGGGCTTGGTAGGATTCTGGCGTGCCCAGAGTCAAGGAGATGACATCTGTTTGTACAGAGAAGGTGTCCATGTTTCTGGAGATTCTGAGCCAACAGCTGTGTTCCACGGCCTGCGTCAGCAGGTATTTCTCCATCAACAGTTGATAAAATCCTCCAGCTACAGTAGCCTTATCCTTGACCAAGCCTAGCAACACCCCAGCCCTAAAAGACATTGACGCATGGTTCAAATGCAATGGACAAATTTCCTTATGAGGACAATAAAGTCTTCTTAACCTTAACCCCTCTGCTATTAAGCGTTATTGAGTCTTACTGAGCATGTTCTGTGTGACAGGTGGAGAAGGACCCTTCCAACCCAGAGCCATACTTTTGCTTGTCTGACTTCATTGCTCCTCTGGACTCAGGTGTGAAGGACTACATTGGACTATTTGCCGTTGCTGTTTTTGGGGCAGAAAAGTTGAGCCAGCAATTCCAAGATAAAGGAGACGACTACAGCAGCATCATGGTCAAGGCTTTGGCGGACCGACTGGCTGAGGTAAGAAACTGAATCATGGACATGAGTAAAATAGAAAAAAATGCTTACTAACACTGCTCCTCTCCTGTATGCAGGCCTTTGCGGAGCACCTCCATGCCCGTGTCAGGAAGGACCTGTGGGGCTACAGCACAGAAGAAGTTCTTCAGACCACAGAGATGCTCAAAGTTCAATACCAGGGCATTAGACCAGCTGCTGGATATCCCAGTCAACCAGACCACACTGAGAAGAGGACCATGTGGAGTCTAGCCAACATACACAAAAACACTGGTAGGACACATCCATGCCTGCCTCACTCCTGCAATTAGACAGATTAGAGAGGTTGAGAGGATTTTGTCTAATTTAAAAACTGCATGTTGCATGGGACAGATTGTTCCTGGGGTTTAGCTTTCTGTTTACAGGCGAGATTTTCAGAGATTTTTATCATTCAAAAGATAAAATATTTGAATGTTCAAATAACAGTTGTTAATTGCTAAAGCAACAGTGTGAGATTTTCATGTCTTTGGAATAAATGCATATGTAAAGCACCATTGGCTGCAAACAAAACAGATTATTTTTTAAATGGAGGATTACATGTAAGTTTTCTTGGACGAAGCATTAAAATGTGTCAGTTACAATGTGGTCTTAATACAGTATACAAAATATGTAATGTTTGGGTTTTTTTCTGCAGGCATCAGTCTGACAGAGTCTTTGGCCATGACCCCTGCTGCGTCTGTGTCGGACTGTACCTGTCACACCCTCAGGCCTCGTACTTCGCCGTGGGAAAGATCACCAAGGAGCAGGTACTAGGACACGATTATTATTATTATTATTAGAAAACCACAGAAGTTGAAACAAAATCTGAGAGAGATATTTGTTTGGTGTTTTAAATGACTTGCATCAGTATTCATCAACAAACCAAACCAAGCAAATAAAGATTCTCTTTTACTTACGTGCTTTAATAGTCTAAACGCCATTAATATTTACTCTTTATGGAGGTTCATATGCAAAGATTTGTTTTCTTGAAAGGTGAAATTACTAATATAAAATATTACAAATCTTTGTACCAATGGCTTGTCAAGTCATTTTTAAAAGTAGCATAAAGTGTCTATAATTCTGCTAGCATCTTCATGTTCATCTAATTACATCACCACCTAGTCAGCCAGATTTTCAAACCCTACTTACTAAATTCATTATCTCTTGTGCTGTTCTCAGGTGGAAGACTACGCTCAGAGGAAGAACATGGATGTCTGTGAGGTGGAAAAGTGGCTCGCTCCCATTTTGGCCTATGATCCTGAACTTTAGGCTTTGGCCCACTTCTCTGGCCACACACAGGTGCTGCACTAAACTCAGATGTGCCCTCGGTTTTCACAGGGTTGGATACTTTTGTGCACAACCCATGCTTCTGTCTGATATAAATAAGGGCTGATATAAATAAACCACCAGCACTATTTTTGTTCAGTGAAGTCTGCGTCAAACCAAAAATCAAAAACATTTCATGTAATAAAAAAGCAAAAGACTGCCCTGATTATGCTGCATTTTAGATATTCAGTTGTACATGTTTTGTTATTTTAGTAAGATGTTTTAAGTATGAAATAATATTTTGATCTTAAAATAAAACACTTTAATTGTCTCACTCCTCTTGCCTCACTTGTGTTAGTTTTTAATGTTGATAGTTATGATTTATCATTCTTTTATTCACATTAGTCTATGCATTTAAAGTGACAGTATAATTTTTTGGCGGCAAAAAGTCAACTTCATCAGTCGGTTAAAATAGAAAGCTAAACATTACTTTGCATCATTCTTAATTAGGATCAATACAAGAGGAGGCCCTACTTTAGGAGGAAAAATAGTCAGTTTTGTGGCTCTGGCGTGCCTTTAAAGATGATATTCTAAAATTTTTATATCACAAAAATGTATGAAAAAACACATTCAGTTTCTTTTCTACACCAAGCCTACATAGGTTATTACATTTATGATGATACATTGACCTGGTGTGCAACTAAATTATATTGAAGGGAAAACATTTGATTTTGGTTTGTTGCAGGAAATTTAAAAGACATTTTTTGTGTAAGGATAAAGATTTAAATCTGCCTGTTGGTAGAATCAATCACGTTTGCTTTTGTCGTATAGTAGGAAATATTTCTAGTTTGTCAATCTTTTTCCCTTCACTTATAAGTAAAGATCCTTTTATGAGATAGACTCTAGAGCTGACATTTGATCTGAAGACATCTTTGAAACTTTTTGGGAATACTGTGTTTATAGTAAAGATTGAATTCACCCAAGACGAGACCTAGATTCGATTCATCATCAATCCAACTGATCAATGACAAGAAGACGTCGGCTACAATCCCCCCACGCTCACACGCGCCCGGTACCTGTGCCGCTCGCAGCTCCTCCCTCCGCGTGCGTGAGGCACCCAATGAGATTCGAGTTCGACTCTTCCATCTCTTTCTCCGAGTCTCCACAGCCTCACGAGCCACACACACAGGAGCGCACGCTCGGGCACTCCGCCGCTGCTGCGACAGGCGCATCTTAACCGGAGCTCAGCATGTCCGAGGGCGGGGAGGCTGAGGACGAGATCCAGTTCCTCAGGACCGTAAGTCTCCCGCTGTAGTGATGATGATGAGTACGATGATGCTGCACTACTGCGGCTTTCTCCGTGCGCGTGCTCAGGGCTGGGACTTTACCGCATTGTAGACAGGGCGCTCCGGTGGGCTACTCAGTGGTCAGTGATCCGCAGAGCCCTGACCGCATACAAGTGGCACACAGGCGGCGGTGGAGGAGGAGAGGTGGGCGGGTAGGTGGGTGAAGTCCCAGAGATGTTGTCATTCGGATTCATTTTATGTGCACCGTGTTGGAGCTGGGTGGATGATGCGGGCGCAGTGCGGTTCATCCTGGCTGGAGCGTGGCTATTTGTCAGTTTTACAGTCGCTGGCAGCTTGGTGAACTGTTGCATTTGTCTTTGTACAGCTCAATTGCGAGTTGTAAGCATCTGGAATCTGGCCCAAACATTAGGCACACGCTGAGCCCTAGGCATCCCTCTCCCTCCGCAGGCAAATATGCACGAGGGAAGAAAATGATGATGTCAAATTCACAAGAGCAGCAATGCGCATCCATAGCTGATCGACTCAAATGTGTGTTACTCCCAATTAGAGCAACAGCAGTAGCAGCAGTAGTGCATGACAAATTGCAATCCTCTCTGGTCATCAGTTTTTCTACAAAAGGGAAACACACAAAGAGATGATATAAAGTGTTATGTAAGTGCGTGCAGACGTGAATAGTTCTGCGCTCATACGGCACAGTCAGACCTGGCCGGGATGCTTTGCTTTAGTCATGTCTCAGTGTTAGAAGTGAGTGACAGGTAAATAAGGGGTGCACAGACTGCCTCCCATCAGGCCACGGGCTATGAGCCGGGTGGGGGCCAGAGGGGGGTGCTGCAGAGCGGTGCTGCAGGAACATGTGACCACCCAGTGTCCAGTCCAGTCCACACAGCACCACACACAGACCGGGTTCATACAGATGCAATGTTTGGTCCCAAATGAGAATGGCATGTTATTAAGCCTGGACAATAAAGCAAAAACATTTTTACAGCCTTTATCTGTATAGTGCTGGGAGCAGTAAAAGGAGAAGTATTTTTTTCTTTTATGTCTCCAGTGTCATAACTAAAAAGGAATCTTACAGTGTGTGACCCTGAGATATAAGCCTGTGGGAACCTTTTATTACCCTCTGCTGCTGCATTGCATGTGCTGTCTTTGCAATAGGCTTACAGAAACGTGATGACAGTCCTGGATTAAATCATTTCTGTTTTGCTCAGCAGTGGCCTACTAGAATTTAAATTTTATAAACAAGAAACACTCTAAAAGATGAACAAATTCAGGATGATCTGCTATGTTTGGAGAGCGGGATGTTCAAGAACACATCATGCATTATTTGTATTGTTACTGGCTTATAAGCATGCTCTTGAGTTCTTCTGCTTTGGCATGCTTAGATTTTTTTTGTACATAGAGTGCATCTGAAAGCTTTTATTACTTGACAGGTAGAAAATAACATGGACCAGCTAATACAAGCACTCATTGTTCATTTTATGACAGAAATGCTCAGTCTGTCAATGATTCATCACAGATGTTGACAATTAAAAGACAAGTACAATATTTTCTGAGGTTTGAACCATCTAAGCATAAAAGAAGCTCAATGCAGCTTCAGATAGTGAATAACAATGTTAGGGTTTACATAATGTGTGTCTTTTAGAGATGTTTTTCTAGATGAGCATCTTCCACCTGATTACCTCCACTGTCAATGTTTTTGCTTTGAATATTCCTCAGTATGACATTAAGTGCATTCTACTCATGATAAAATGCATATTTATCAAAATATTTTGAAGCCACAAAAGCAACTGCAAGTGAGCAAATGCATGTTGAAGATAGTTAATGCTATATCTGGAACATTTCTGGCATTGCAAAACCATGTTCACTCTCAAAAGTTGGTGCCAGCAAGACAAAGACAAAGGCAAGGCTACTTTGGAGAACAATTTGTACAAAAAGTGGTTCAACTTCTGAATATGTGTGTGCACACAATATTGCCTCCAACCAGAAAGATTCCCCTAAACATCCCACTGTTAGGACAGGGAAGTCAGTGCCAGATGCCATCAGTACAGCATGCTGTGACTGGATGATTCTCAGTTCAGTTGTACGCAATTGTTTGTTTTTGTGCTACACTGGAGGAACGTGTCTGCGGGCTGAGGAGACAGTGAGGAAGCCTGACGATTGATTGTATATGTACTTGTACAGTAGAGTCTAGTTTCCGTTGTGGTCTCTGGGGTCATGAGAAGCTCTGAATGCCTCTGAGTCTGGATGGTCATTCTCAGGCTGGAGTTGTGTCTCAGAGCAGAGAGGCTGGTGTGCAGGAGTGAATTGGCCTCTTGGGGGTCCGTGTGTCCACCTCCTTCTTCTCAGCCCTGCAGCTTTCTGGGTAAGTGCACTTTAAAAATGCAGATCAATACAAGCTCAGGATAGCATGTCTTTACTGTGGACAAAGCAGCTGCAGACCTCCACAGACATGTTTCACTCTAAACATCATCATTACCCAAACCGCAGGATCAGCTTAAATGCTCTCTCTGTTCCTGTATTTGTACTGATGCTTTGTTTGGTTCATAGCTGTAAAACATGAATATTCACAATATAGTCGTAAATAAATAAAAAACATATTTGTGGATAGAGCTTGGCAATATACATTTTTTGATAATATCATGAAAGTTGTTTTGAAGTGTATTGTGCAGTAAAAACATGCTACAAAAGAGCTCATTGACCATAAAATTGAACAAGATTCTATGCTTTCTTTCAAGACAAGACAAGCTTAAATGTATACTGTATCAGAATTTGTACATTAAGTAATTCAAAGAACAGTAACATTTGTTTATAAGAGGAGATTACTGCACTTTTGTGATTAATTTGACAAATATTGTCTGATAATTAAACACACAAGAAAAATCTTTAAAAAAAAATAAATCTTAAATTAGAAAACAAGAGATTGTGTGCCTAGAATTTGTAGTATTCTGCATGTTTTGAGTAGATTTTGGTTTGAACTTGGTTGCCAACAAAACAAGTATAAAATGTCTTATTTGACTTAAAAAAAAACACACACACTACATTGAATTACAAAAGAAATGATTGTGTTCTTGTGATAATAACTAATTGACTTGTTCTACTTTCTTTAAGACAGTCAAACAGGCTCAAATCACGATAAACACAACGTCAATCGATACATTTTAAACTTATTAGAATATGGTTCACATTTTTCCATTGTAACTAGTGTGACTATTTTGAACACAGATTTTAACACATTTATGTTGTACTAGCAGAATATCATTCAAACATCGTTATCGAGATATTCATTTTTGTCAAAATCGCCAGCCCTTTGTGTAGAAACATTTTAGAGCAAAAACGTTTAAAGAGTAGTCTCGCTCAAATAAAGTGTTTTTTTTTCTTCAAGGATTGGTCTAACTAACTTGCTGCAATAGTAGTAAAAATATTATTCCTTGCACGTCAATGGATTGTAGACATGAGTGTCCCTGCGTCTCATCCCCATTTTCTCTAGATTGTGCTTTTATTTTTTCTGTTTATGCCACACTACCTGGAAAACTGCGTAACAAAAGTGAATGAAGAATTTCACAGTTGTTTTGACACTAAGTAAATAATCATGTTTCCTCGGTTCTGCCTTTGGTGTCAGGGTTATACAGCGGCCCTAATAAATGTGTGTCTGGTGCATTACTTGTTTGCCACACTTCAATCAGTGGAAAGTGGAAGCAGCTTACGCCACAGTCAGACTGAAGGGACTCATAAGAGATCACAGCTTAATTCACTTTCAAAATAAGTGCACAGGAGTATACAGTGCATTTCCAGTGTGTCGTTAGGCTAGTGCTATTTAATTTGATTTACATAAATATGTGCATAGCATGAAAGAAGCACATCCAAAGATCATTAGATTCTGCTCTGTGGATTGCACATGTTATTACATTATTACAGAGGACAAAGTATTACACTGCAGAGACATGATTCACGTCAAATAAATTCGCCTTGGTTAAAAAACTGCTAACAAAAAATCAATATGACTTTTAAACATCTTCCTTTCTGCTTGATGTCTAGTGTCGCCAATCCTTGTTTAAACTCACAACTGACATGTCTCTTTAAAAAAGGGCTATTTTATCTTAAACTATGTTAGCATGCTATTATGTGTTGGTTTTCAATCAATGCTCGTGCTGAATGTTAGGAGAGGGTTGCGAGTGAGAGATGTCTCTGCCTCTGAAGCTAAAGCCTCTTTGAAGATGACCTTTAAGGTTGAAAGGCCCAGTGCTAGGTTCACACAGAAAGATGGACCTTTAATGCTGTTGTTTAGAAGATGGTGAATGTGGGTTTCTCTACAGACATTTTGCCCTTGAGTCTGTTCGTCATTTTGCTGTTTTTATGTCACGCCCATGTTCTGTCAAAATATACTTTTGAAGGCTGCCGTTTGGGGTTTGTAAGTTCAAAATACATTAGTGTGAAAGTGAGCAGGACTGAGTCTGAGTCTGACTCTGACTGTTCCATTTGAAGAGAAAGTGCAGTTCTGTGTTGTGATATGAGTGCTTGCTTCTGGAGGAGAGTGTGACTCATGGGGTAAGTTTCTCCTTGTGTTGTGGCCTAGATAGACGCGGGGAGCTCTCTCATTCATCACACTGCTGACTGAGGCAGACTTTGTGGAGCAGGGTTTAGCTCCACTCTCTGACAGTTCTGCTGCGGTCCGCGTCTGTCCCAGAGGGGCCTGTGGCCTCACTAACAAACTTCCTAAACTTTCTCCAGTGTCCCATATAGAAAGTCCGTTCTCTGCAGAAGTGGAATGGCCTGTCCTCTTTGGGCTGCAGTGTGACACCTGTTTCTGAGTCTTAGTTCAAAACAGGTCCAATATGGCTGTACTCCAGCTGCACATCATAGGTCTTCAAATGTATAATTGTGCAAATGAGATTTGTTAGCACATGTCTGGGGCCTGATCTTGGTGCCGGTTCAATATCAGCTCTATAGATTCTGGGACAGGTCTTGTTATCAAACAAATGTAATTGAGCATGTGTAAGGCTCTGCAGGCAGTGTACAGGATTCAGGGGATTTAGGCTGCGACACATACTGTACGAGCAGAGGCTGCGCTGTCCTGGACTGATCCTTAGAGCAGGTCAGTGCTGGGGGCAGCTCTAAGCCCCTCAGTCTGCTCAGAGAGGGGAGGGGGACATCAAAATTTGAGCTCAGCGCACTCAAAGACACTCTGTAATCAGATGGCTTAGCTTAGAAAGAAACGTGAAAGTGAGCACTTCAAACGCTTCAGATAGCTTTGTTTTCAGTTCTCAAAGTGTAGCTCAAAAGTCAAATGTCTGAGATTCTGCTTCTAGAATAAATATTGTACATATTGTATAAACAAAAAACATGTCCACCATGTTCTTAGAGCTGTTCTGAGCCTTGACAGAATGTGGCCCTGTGTGTGTGGGTGCTGTGAGGAGGCCTGTGGTGTGTGAGTGGTGTGGATGTGCTCCCTGCTCCTGGCTCTAGGTCGCTCTTCCTTACAAGGCCCTCAGACTGTACACAGAGCTGTGGGTGGGCTGTTCTGTTCTGCCCAGGCCCTTAAATGGGTCTGTGTGTCTGTAAATTTGCAGGTACAATTTAATACTGAAAGTCATTAGCATTAATCTCATGCTGTTTGTCCTCAAGCAGAATGATCAGTTTCATGCTTCTAGATCAGAGTGTCACTTTGTGTAGCCTCCTGTCCTCACAGTGGGTATGTTCTGTGTGCAGGATGATGAGGTGGTCCTGCAGTGCTCTGCCACTCTGCACAAAGAGCAGCAGAAGCTGTGCCTGGCGGCCGAAGGCTTCGGTAACAGACTGTGCTTCCTCGAGTCCATCTCCAACTCCAAGGTTCGCCATGTCTCCTCCACAGAACTTTCAGCAATGCATACTATTTCAGAACACACTCTCATGATGCCACAGGAAAATGTCAGTGGGTTAGATTAAAACCTGATAAACAGTTAATCCAATTATCTGCCAACATTTGTTCTGAATTACACATTTGGAAAAACACTGCTAAGCCCCTTTCCATATAGTCAATAATGGCTTTTCTCTAAAAATAAACAAATAAGTAAATGAAACAAAAGAAATAGATATAAGCAGTTTCTTTTTCTCAAATATGCAATTGTCATTCAATTTGGGTTTCTGTGGCCTCATGTTAATCTGGTTTGTGCTCAGAATGTGCCTCCAGACCTGTCCATTTGCACCTTCGTGTTGGAGCAGTCGCTGTCGGTGCGAGCGCTGCAGGAGATGCTCGCCAACACAGAAGACAAGGCAGACGCGGTGAGTCCAACCGGGATCAACACACTCTCTCACACCTACACACACGCGCTGTATCACTGGAGAGCCCGGTGCATTTCACATTAGCAAAATGTGGAGAAAACTACTGCCAGAATGTGAGGAGAATTTGTTCATTAGTGAATCCTGTGAAAATGGTAGCACACTTTTAAGTTCGTCTTCAACAAACCAAACATAGGGTTGGATATTTTTAAGGGGAAAAAAGTAAAAATCGTTTTGGTATTTTAAGCTGGCCCTTACAGATGGAAAGTAACTAATACAGTGTCTGTACATAAATAGGTGAGGTAACTTGCGCTAATATGGCAAAAGATAACTGAAGTGTAATTTGTTTAACGTCACAATCATCAGTAGGCTACAGAAGAAAAGGAATAAAGCTCAAAAAAAGATTTGACTGACAATCTTATGTATATGTTGTTAACTATGTTGAGAATAATGGTGCACCACAAAACTACTGTTCTTGATGATGGCTCGGTCAGGGACACAGTCATATTCAAAGTTACAAAGCAGTTCTAGCTTTGTTGTGAAGCGGATTTAACTACCTTCACACAGGATAAACTTTCTCAAAGAATGTTGGTGTTTGTCATCAGAATGAAATAGTAAACCATTTGTACCATTTTATTATAACTACACATTATTTAGCCCTAGTAAAGGATTTAAGCATGATAAAAGGTAATAAACCATGAACAAAACATTACTTGAGTGTTGAAAATATTTATTAAGGTTTAGTAACTGCTTATGAAGCTAAGGTTAGGATTTAGGGTTGAGGGGTGGGGCTCAAAGCTCCCAAGTAATTTATTTACTTTACCCATTTTTAGGTAAAGCAAATAAATCTCTTTTCTTGTATTATAAAGTGTTACCAAAACCCTTTCTCTCAAAACTCAAAATTTTTTACATTTTGAAACTTATACTTTGAACAGGTCTGAAAGTCTCTACTTCCATATTGTTTAGTTTCCCAAAAATCTGTTATTTTGACCACTCTTACAGCAGGACTTGCGTACCTCCCTCTCTCTCTTACACGCCATTCTAGCAAAAAGTACAGTTTATAGTGTGAAGATGCTGCTCTCCCCAGTGGACAATGTAACTCCTGATTGTGTGGACACAGGTTGCTTGGTCGCTCTTTCTGAAACAACTCTATTTTCTCTTGTTTGCACACAGCATGTAGATGTGGAAGTGTGGGTAGGTCCCGGCCTTTCTGTGTGCCTGTGTTTTGTGTCTGTCTCCTTGGGATCGTGGTTCGATGCAGCTCACGGCTCTAATGTTAATACTAACTCATAATAAATGTTAGCTCCTCAGTGTGTGTTGATGTGATATTTGAGCTAGTGGCACTTTAAGTCACACTTTCCTGGCACACTGCTCACTGTTGTCTTACTGCACGCTGTGTGTGCTTAGTCACGGCTACAACTGTTTATTGTCCTGAAGTTTTTAGATACTTTCTTTGTGATTAATTATTGTCTAACTAACACATGTTAACACAACCTTTATTTAAACATTTTTAGAAACCATAGGGAACCCACTGAGAAGCTGGGAGTTCCTAACCAATAATTAGAATACACGTTTTAAATAAATGCAGGGCTTGTTTTTAAAAATTGGCTAATGTTCATTTGTCTTCTTCTTTTCTGTGTGTGCAGCAGCGCTTTTCTGCGAGTCTAAATGTATATTTTGGCTTGATAAAATACAAATAGCTATACTGACATTTAGCACATGTCATAAATGTTTTCATATGTTTAGCTGTGCTTTTGTGTTCAATATTTTGTTGCTTTTGATTGTAACCTTTCTTAAATGCATCTTGTCCTAGTTGTCTGTGTAAACATTTGAACCTATCTTGTTGTATTTTCAGACTGCGCAGGGTGGAGGTCATCGCACTCTTCTCTATGGACACGCTGTACTGCTGCGACACTCCTACAGCTCGATGGTCAGTGAAAGCTCCACACCTGTGAAGGAGGATAATCTAAGCATTAAAAAAATGAGTATAAATGAATTAATATTATATGTGTTTGTGTGTAGTACCTGTGCTGTCTGTCCACATCACGCTCGTCCACAGACAAGCTGGCCTTTGATGTGGGGCTGCAGGAGGACACTACAGGTAAGGACATACATAGATATCACTTTTCTCACTACAAATGTAGTTTAAAACTTTATTCTGAAATGCAAACATTTAATTCTATAAAAGTTAGGGATGCACCGATCCAGCTTTTTCCAATACTTTTGAAATAATTGTCTTTCGATATCTGATATCAAACGATACTAATGTAAGGACTGAAACAGTTAGGGTACAAACAAAAGAAAAAATAAAAAAAAAAAAAAAAAAAAAAAAAAAAAAAAAAAAAAAAAAAAAAAAAAAAAAAAAAAAAAAAAAAAAAAAAAAAAAAAAAAAAAAAAGAAATTTGATCATATTGTGTTATGTTATTGTTATTTAGAGTGCAAGACAGACATTCTAAATCAACATCAGCCAGTAAATAAGTCTCATTATGCCCAGTTAAAAACACAAGAATATCATGAAGCCGATACTCCATCCGCCAAAATGTCCTGGATTCGCCAACAATATTGTATCCTAGTATCGGATTGTTGCATCCCTAATAAAACTGACATAATTATTGTAGTGAATGAGGCAAATTTTATTGATCATTGTGTGTCCAGGTGAAGCCTGCTGGTGGACCATCCATCCAGCCTCAAAGCAGCGCTCAGAAGGAGAGAAGGTCAGAGTGGGGGACGACTTGATCCTGGTCAGCGTCTCGTCTGAGAGGTACCTGGTAAGTGGCTTGAGCTCATAAGTGTTTTGGTGTTTGGCTTTAGAAATGAAATATTGTGGTTAATTAATATTTTCAAATAGGCATTTTTAATTTTTATTTTTAAAACATTTTTGATCTCACATTGTTTAGTATGTCAAATATACACGAGTGATTGATTTACTAAAGTATACTGTGTCAAACTAGTGATCGCCTGTATTCATGTGTTTTCTGCAGCACTTGTCTTATGGCACAGACAGTCTACACGTGGATGCAGCCTTCCAGCAGACACTGTGGAGTGTGGCTCCCATCTGCTCAGGCAGTGAGGTGGCTCAAGGTAAGCCTCTGTGTCTCTACACTAACTTCCAGTCTGCGTATCTGTCTCACATATACTGTGTTGTTGGTCATAGGTTTTTTGATTGGAGGTGATGTCATGCGCCTTCTTCATGGCCACATGGATGAGTGTCTGACAGTTCCTTCTGGAGAGCATGGGAATGAGCACAGACGGTAAAGATAACTCTGCTGTCGTCATAGAACCCAGAACCACATGTTCTCATGTGGTGTATTAATACAGTATACTGCATGATCAATGTTCAGCTGCTCTGAAGTAAACACATACAAGCTATTATTTTAAGTATTGCAAGTCTTGAACAAATCCTTGTATCCACCATCACAAAGCAGCTCTCACACCTCCTATCTCGCCATCATCACTTCGTTCACATTGTCAACTGGAAATCCTCCTCTGCTCCACTTACCAAAGGTGTGGCTCAAGGTCAGTTCTTGGCCATTTCTTTTTTTGTCCTATACATCCTGAATTGTGAAGTGCATTTGAGAGTAATACAAATTGAAACAGTGAAATTTGTCTCTACTCATTGATAAATATGACTTACCATTTTCAGGTCTGTACATTATGAAGGAGGAGCTGTGTCTAGTCATGCCCGATCATTGTGGAGACTAGAGACCCTCAGAGTTATGTAAGTATATGATACACAGTCGTAACGAATATTTGTGCATACCTTTGGAGAATGGAGTGAATCTAATATGCGCATAACTGCATAATAACTGAAAATTTTACTAATTGTGACTAATGCTTTATTATTATCATCAACAATAACACATTTTTAACTTTTTAATACATTATTTTATTATAGTGGGCAATCACTGTACCTCTGGTCAGCAGTTTAGCTGCAGTTATCTAAAAAGTAAAAGTGAGAAGGACAGTGTGAAGCTTGTGTATCCAGATGGGTGAAGTGGAGCGCACATATGAGCCCTCAGGCAACACCAATGTTAGTTACAGATATGACACACGTATTTGTGACTGATATGAGTCAGTCTGTGTCAGCTCTCTTTCTGCTGCCCATCTTTGAGAGGAAATTACTCTCTCCTCTTCACTCTGTTCAGAAACACTGTTGGGTACATCCTCAGTGTTCTTTTGTGGTGTATTATTACAGTTTTGAATACACTGCATTGTCAATGTTCAGCTGCTCTAAAGTAAACACTTACAAACTATTATTTAAAGTTAAATAATAATAATAATAATAATAAAACTAAGTTCGCCATCTGTGGTCCTCAGGTGGAGTGGGAGCCATATTCGCTGGGGCCAACCTTTCAGACTGCGTCACGTGACCACAGGGAAATATCTGAGTTTGAGTCACGACCGCGTCCTGCTGCTCATGGACAAAGACAAAGCTGACATCAAATCTACTGCCTTCTGCTTCAGGTCCTCCAAGGTACAGCACTGCAACAAGCTGTAAAAAACAGATACACACCCACTCATGTTGTGTTTTCATATTTCATACGGACATTACATTGACTTCCATTAATTTCATGGACGCTAACCTTAACCTTATTTGAACTTAAAACTTAAAATTGTTACTAATCTCATATTGAAGGATATACTTCATGCTGCTTTTTGTCCCAATAAGGGAGACAGGTCCCAAAAAAGTGAGTGTGTTTACAGCTTTTGGTCCATACAATGTGATGAATCCTCGCTCAAATGCACCCACACACAGAAGCCTGGCACACCCCTTACACTCCACTCTGATGTGCATAATCTACAGTCTGCGTGGGCTGAAACCAGCATTTCTATGGATAGCATTTATGACCGGCATACATAGTAGTAAATGAGAGTTGTAATGTACTGTATAATAAATATTGTGGTATGCTTCTCATAGGAAAAGCTTGATCCTGGAGTCAGGAAGGAGGTTGATGGGATGGGCACTCCAGACATTAAATATGGAGACTCGGTGTGTTACATTCAGCATGTGGACACATGTTTGTGGCTCACCTATCAGACTGTGGATGCCAAGTGTGCCCGTATGGGAGGAGTGCAGAGAAAGGTGGGGTTGCATTTGTTTCACCCTCTTTAACATGTAGCAAGAGTTGTAACTGTAAATAGACTGTGTTGGTGAATCATTTGTGAGTAATATTTTAATGCCTAGGCCATAATGCATCATGAAGGACACATGGATGATGGTCTGACGCTGTCTCGGTCCCAGCACGAGGAGAGCCGCGCTGCAAGGGTCATCCGTAGCTCTGCCTTCCTCTTTAATCTCTTTATTCGGTTTGTGATAACACAGAAACTGAACTACACAACTGTCCCTGAGACTCAGATGTTTTAGGTTACAATATTTGTATGAAAAACAAGTGTAAGACAACAAACACTAAAATCACTACTGTCTGTTGAAGTTAAGTTATTGATTGTAGGCCATAAAATTAATTTAATATAAGAAAGAAACAAGATAGCATTAGCAGTAAATTTATGAACATAGTAACCTTTATTGATTTTTATTCCATGAACAAACATGGCTTGTCTCCTTTCTGGCAGGGACTTGGACACTTTGAGGAGAAAAGGAAAGAGTTCTGCCTTAGACCTCCCCATAGACTCGGTTAACCTTAGTCTGCAGGACCTGATTGGCTACTTCCAGCCCCCCGATGAGCAACTTGAACATGAAGTCAAACAGAATCGTCTGAGAGCTCTCAAAAATCGACAGAATCTCTTCCAGGAAGAGGTAATTGCATCATAAATTGCTTTGTCATTTGTCCCAGGTTGAGGCTAATAAATACTGTGTGATGCTCTCTCAGGGGATGATCAGCCTGGTGCTTGAGTGCATAGACCACCTTCATGTCTACAGCAGTGCGGCACATTTTGCTGAAGCTGTTGGACAAACGGCGGGAGAAGCTTGGAGCTCCATTCTCAACTCTCTCTATGAACTGCTAGGTACGTTTGTGAATTTAAAATCTGCTTTACTTGTTTTAAAACAATGTATGTACAAAATTTGGAAAATGAACACCAGAGGTCATCCATTACTATCCTAAAAATCTAATGCCTCCTCCTCTGCTACTTTAACACAACTGTGTTTTATGATTGTTAAAACAAAAAGAAACAGAGAAAAAAAACATCCATGTAAATGTTTAGAAATAGAAGGATGCTGGTTAAGTAACAGAAATCATTTATCTTCTGTCTTTCTGCTCTGCTGCAGCTGCTCTGATTAGAGGGAACAGAAAGAACTGTGCCCAGTTCTCCAGCTCTTTGGACTGGCTCATCAGCAGACTTGAGAGACTGGAGGCCTCTTCTGGTAGGTAACACACATTGTGTTAAGAGCTAATTTAAAATATCTCTTTCCATTGTAACCTGTACTTTATCATCTTCAGGTATACTGGAGGTGCTTCACTGTGTGCTGGTGGAGAGTCCCGAAGCTCTGAACATTATCAAAGAGGGCCACATCAAGTCCATCATATCACTGCTGGATAAGCATGGACGTAACCATAAGGTACTCCCATACTCTGAACATATACTTCTACTGTTAAAACATGCACTATGTAACTTTTCTGGTTGCAAGACCGCTCCCTGCCTGACTCTAGGGGGGTGTTCAAGGCTTGTTTGTTATTAAGCATATTCTAGCTACAATAAATTTAACCATGTATGTTTTTATTGCACAAAAATTTATATTTTTTATATTCCCTTTTCTGCCCCGCCCACTTTTTGTTGGCAGCCCACTTCCTGATAAGGTAGCTAACATGTCAAATAGTTAAAAGAGCAGTTAAAATAGGCCCTGTGACTGAATTTTACAGGACCTAAGCTTTGAAACAAGGTACAGCATGTGTATTATGCACCGTTTATTATCATTTTGATTATCATTATCATTACAACATTACATGTTTGAGTGTCGCTAATGTAACTTAGACTAAACCATAGACGAGCTAACTGCAGCTAAACCGGAAGTGCGCTGCCAAGAAACATGGAATGGGCAGAATAAGGTGATACCTCTCCACAGATCTGATATATAACTCTGCAGTGTTTTAAGCCATAGTGTGTAACATATAGTGCAATCTCAACATCATTCAGAGAGAAAAGTTGATTGTAACCTTCCACAAGTGCACCTTAAACATATGCCACACATTTGAAAAGGCATTGTTGCTGAATACTGCTGTTGTGTCTGGTGTCACGCCGAAACTCTGTATTAAGTTTCTCACAGCTACTCTTCTGTCACTGGTCACTTTTAGGTCCTCGATGTGCTCTGCTCTCTGTGTGTGTGTAATGGTGTGGCAGTGCGCTCCAACCAGCACCTCATTTGTGACAATCTGCTCCCAGGACGAGACCTGCTCCTGCAGACCAGGCTCACCAACCACGTCAGCAGGTTTGAGTTCACTCGTTGACACCCATGCAGACACTTGAGAGCCAAGCTCCAGATGGACAAGACTGTCAAAAGAAACAGTAGTCAGATACGAGTTATCTAGAATTAAATTTAATCATACTGCTGTATAGCTTGAATTAAAATTTCATTTGATCTAGGTCTGAGCTTTTGAGTCAATTAGTCAAATATTTTGTTAGCATTTTTAATGAAGAACCCCACAGAAAATTCTTGGTCTTTAAAAACATGTTGTTTAGAGCAGAAGACACTCTTTTGGGAAGAAAATGTATTATTATCTCTGTCAAATTGTATTTAATAAAGTGTGAATAAAAGTTACTAATGAAATCATTACATGAAAAGAATAGTGAGGATCAAATCTTGACATCAAATTTTAGTACAGAGAGTGACTTTATTAGTCAGCAGTGACATAAATTTTATACTTTACAATGCTATTTTTCTTCAGTTCTTTTTCTTGTGAATAATTAGAAGTGATTTGAGTGTTATTTCTTCTGCTTTCTTTCTTTCTTTCTTTCTTTCTTTGATTCTTTCTTTCCTTCTCAGTATACGTCCCAACATCTTCTTGGGGGTCAGTGAGGGTTCAGCTCAGTATAAGAAGTGGTACTATGAATTGATAGTGGACCAGTCCATTTCTTTCATCACAGCTGAGGCCACTCACTTGAGGGTGGGTTGGGCCAACACAAGTGGCTATGGTCCCTGCCCCAGTGGAGGAGAGGGCTGGGGGGCCAATGGGGTGGGGATGACTTGTACTCCTATGGCTTTGATGGGCTGCACCTTTGGTCAGGTAAGACTCTCGACAGATTTATAATAATACTCTATCAAAGAAAATCACTACACAGATGTCACAAAATTCACATTTTCCTACATTTATTTACACTATGACTAAAGACAGTGACATTTTTTTTTGGCACAAAGGTGACAAAATCTTTTTCTTCAACAAATCAAACTTTTGGCCAAAGAATTAATGTCTTGCATGTCGACCAAGATATTAAAAATAATTTGTCACAATAAAATGTTTTATGCAACAAATCAAAATACAAAATTCATCATCCCTTTGGGGCCAAGTGTGAGCCTCAACATGGTCAACTTTGGCCCTCACTGTTGGCACCACTGCTTTGTAGGTGCTCAAATAATCTTGCGTAAGACTATATTTTGTGTCAGTTAAGGAAACAAATTAAGAAGTTTTCTATTTTATGACCTAATTTTGCTTCTGTATGTTGCAGTTATTATTATAATGTGATTTGAGTAATTGTGACATCTCAACTACATATTAAGAGTTGTCACTAGATTAACATGTACAATTAAACAGGTACCATGAAATTAATCACGTTGCAAAGATAGGTTAGTTTTACTTTCACCTTGTTATGCACATAAGCATATTGATGGATGTATATTATATCTTGTTGTGCACGTAGGTTGTGTTGCTCGTACAGTCAGCTCTCCAAACCAACACCTGTTAAAAGCTGAAGATGTGGTGAGCTGTTGCCTCGATCTGAGTGTACCCAGCATCTCCTTCAGGATCAACGGACAGCCTGTCCAAGGCATGTTTGAGAACTTTAATGTGGATGGGCTTTTCTTCCCTGTGGCGAGCTTCTCTGCTGGAGTCAAGTGAGTTTTTTTAGGCTGTTTCTGTCAAATGCAGAGGCATTCATAAATATTTAAGGGAAGTTATCTTGCAGGATTCGCTTTCTCCTGGGGGGCCGTCATGGAGAGTTTAAGTTTCTTCCACCTCCTGGATATGCACCATGTTATGAAGCTGTTTTGCCTCGAGAAAAGCTAAAACTAGAAGCTGGTGCTGATCAAACTGCTGCACAAGACCTACTCGGACCAACAGTTACATTAAGCCAAGCAGCCTTTACTCCAACTCCTGTGGATACGAGCCAGGTAGACACTTACAGTGAGGCAAATAAAATGATATTTATTGGATGTAAAGGACTTTATAAGATGGATTTGTTTTTAGATTGTGCTTCCACCTCATTTGGAGAGGATCCGTGAGAAACTGGCAGAAAACATTCATGAGTTATGGGTTATGAATAAGATCGAACTGGGATGGACCTTTGGAGCAGTGAGTTTTTTCGTATATATGTCTATCATTAAGCAGAAATCAATAATAATGTTTGTGTGTGATTAAGGTACGAGATGACAACAAGCGGCAGCATCCTTGTTTAGTAGAGTTCTCCAAGCTCCCTGAACAAGAACGCAGCTACAACCTCCAGATGTCTTTAGAGACCCTGAAGTAAGGCTTTGCTTAAACGGCTATTAAGTTAAACTCTATATTAGGCTGTGACTTAACTTCAAGTTCATCTTCAATATGAATGCAAAGATAACATAATGTCAGAAAAGTAACAGGTGGTGGTCTGTTTTGCAGGACCCTCCTGGCTTTGGGGTGCCATGTAGGCCTGGCTGATGAACACGCTGTGGAAAAAGTTCGGAGCATGAAACTGTCTCCTACGTAAGTTTTTCTCAGTAGATAAACCCACAGAAACATTTTAAGTGCAAAATATCTTTGGATCTAAGCTATGGCAATAACTCGTTTTGTATACATAAGTTGTATGTGTAATTTGTTAACGTGACATTCTGCTCATGTCATTGGTGGTGAAGCCAAATGCTTGGCTTATATCAGCATTGATGTTTGTCTGTGCAGTTATGAGCTGTCCAGTGGATACAAGCCGGCTCCTCTGGACCTCAACCACATCAGACTGACTTCCACACAGGAGGCAATGGTAGACAAACTGGCCGAGAATGCTCACAATGTCTGGGCTAGAGACCGCATACGCCAGGGCTGGACCTATGGCATCCAGCAGGTCAGTGCTCCCCAAATTAGATGAAGCAAGATGTCATTAAACATTGTGCAGTTGTGCACATGTCAGTAAAATATAATACTCTAAGTCAGGGGTGTCAAACTCAAATGAAGCTGGGTCTGAATTGATCAAAGTCAGAGTTGGTCGAGAGCTGCATTTTAAATGATTAAATAATATAACAACCTCATAAACATTCAAATATGACAATTGTGTCCATACTTATATTGAATTACATTACATTCATTTGAATTGTATTTTATTGTGCAGAGTGTCTTTCCAAATTATATGTAATTTGCTGCATTTCATTGTATTTTAGAGTTTTATTTCCATGGGCTAATTTTCTATTCTGGCTTATGCGGCTCCTATTTTGCATGTCACACTCGACAGAGCTAGGCAGCAGTGGATTATGGGACCTGAAGTTCAAATTGTTAGAATGTGTGTGCGTGGGTATCCTTTTGTTCAGTGGGCCATTATGATTAATAATGAGAAATCATTCTAGGGGCCACATGAAATCATCTCAAGGGCTGCATTTTGCCCCCAGGCCGCATGTTTACACCCCTGCTCTAAATAGTCTAGTACAGTGTTTCTCAAACTGTTGTAGGTGTGGTAGGCTTGAGATTCTTCTGGTGGTACTTGGAACAACATTCTCTCTTTAGTAGCAGCCTGTTAATATCTACTTCTTATCTTGGGATTTTAATCTGTTCAATTTCAGTGTATTTTAGTGAGGACACAGAACATTGTGTGTCTTTAAAATTGGCTGCTACAGGGTTTGAGATTTTGTCACTGGAGGATGTTTAAATCAGTGACATAGTGAGCTCTAACCAGAGCCAAACAAGTAAACACTTTTCTATTGATTTAGGATGTAAAGAATCGCAGGAACCCTCGACTTGTCCCATACGTGCTGCTGGATGAAAGAACCAAGAAATCAAACAAAGACAGTCTTCGAGAAGCTGTTCGCACTCTTTTGGGATACGGCTACAACCTGGAGGCTCAAGACCAGGACCACAGTATGGCTGTCTCACTATTTCAGCCTGTTGTTATATTGTGACTCTAATTATGTGTCTGATTTTTCACTCTCAGCTCAGTCTGACCTCAGCAGTATGTCGGCTGAGAGGTTCCGCATCTTCAGAGCTGAGAAAACCTACTGTGTGAATGCTGGGAAGTGGTACTTTGAGCTGGAGGTAATGAAATGTAATGATGTTGACCAAAGATATTGAGGCCATTCTCACCTTAGGGTATCTCTTTGTGCAGGTGCTCACTTCAGGCCAAATGAGAGTTGGCTGGGCCAGACCAGGCTGCCTCCCAGACCAGGAACTGGGCTCAGATGACCAGGCTTTTGTCTTTGATGGTTTCAAGGTACAACTTTTTGACTTTAATTATTACCACTTCAGTGTGATCATTGGTATATTCATGTGCAAGAAGAAGAGAGTGACAAGGTTCTGTGTGCAGAGAGACAGGTAGAATGTTTGCGAAGATATGCTCCATATGTATTGTAATTAGTAAATCAATCATATACATTAATGCACATTTTAACACCCCATTTTGTGAATTTAACTTTTTTCTTCAACCCTTCATCCTTCATTTACAGGTACTAGAAGAAAGTACCGGCTTCTATGCATGATAGATGTTGTTTCTTCAACAGAAAATATCTAGAGTTATGCTTTATTTACTTTACAAATGTTTGTTTAATTATTCTACATCTCTAAGGCTCTAAATATGCTAAAATCTTCTGAAGCTTAGTCTAGAAATCACTACAGAATAACTTCGAGTTGTCCTTTTGGAGGAATATTTTTGATTGACATTGACAATGTTTAGATGGATTGGTACAAAAAGTCGTCTGTTTTATTGAGCAGTGAATATGTTTAATCAAGGCTAGAGCAATAGCTGTTGCTTCAAAATCAGGCACTACCATAGCTGTAAATATTCACTTCTAGTGAGGATCTAAGGAGTGTAAAAACACTGTGGAGCACTTTGTGTGTTACCATTTAATGACATAATGCCATGTGTTTTGACATAGTTTTTTACTTTAGGAGAAGAAAAAATATGCAAAATATGTGTGGAGAAAAAAAATTTAATAAAACAACACAGCTCCAAATATTTGTTTTGTTTTGGATAATGAAACTACAATATAATAGATTAAAAAAAACATTAACTAGTAATGTTGCCAACACCTAAAATAGACAAAGGTTTTAGAGTTTATGTTTCTTCCGGCTCCTTTTTGAGCATCATGCAACATCATATAATGTAACTTGTTGCTCAAATAAATGTGTGGATGTAATTGCGCCACACACTGTTTGCAGGTTCAGCGCTGGCACCAGGGTAATGAGCATTTTGGCCGGGCCTGGCAGACTGGCGATGTGGTGGGCTGTATGGTCGACCTTAATGAGCACACCATGATGTTCACTCTCAATGGAGAAGTCATGCTGGACGACTCAGGCTCAGAGCTAGCATTCAAGGACTTTGAAGCTGGAGATGGTGAGTTCTGCTGTTTGCCATGCTACAAGTTTATGTGCATGTGAATTCATTGTTGAAATAAAGTCTTTGCCTTTTGTTTATTTTCCAGGCTTTATTCCTGTGTGTAGTCTGGGGGTCTGCCAGGTGGGCCGGATGAACTTTGGCAAAGACGTGAGCACACTGAAGTACTTCACCATCTGTGGACTCCAGGAAGGTTATGAACCATTCGCTGTGAACATGAACCGTGACGTCACCATGTGGCTGAGCAAGAGGCTGCCCCAATTTGTCCCTGTGCCACCTCACCACCAGCACATAGAGGCAAGTCCCACAACAGGACCCAGCGCAAGCTGTTTGTGAAGAATATCTATGCAGTAAATAAAAGAGTATTAAAATAATGCCTTGTTCCTTCTTGTCATTTATATTTCCAGGTGACGAGGATTAATGGAAGTGTAGAGTCCTGTCCCTGCCTGAAAGTGACCCAGAAGTCCTTTGGCTCCCAGAACAACAACCCAGACATCATGTTTTACAGGTTGAGCATGCCTGTGGAGTGTGCAGAGTGCTTCTCAAGAAGTCCAACCAACGGCAGCTTTTTTTCACCTAAACGGGTACAGTAATTAACTTCATCATTAGAAAACCACACCAAATCTACTGGTGCAGAAAAGAGGCAGCCTTGTTACACTCTCTCATAGTTGTATGTTTGTATTATAGGAGCTGGAAGACTTTGAAACTGTGTCTGATTTTGAAGTTTTAATGAAGACGTCACACAGCTACAGCGGTCCCAATGGTCCTGAGAGAGATGAGTTCAACAATCACAAAGATTATACCCAAGAGAAGCCCTCCAAACTCAAACAGAGGTACCCCTCATTAAACGTCCAACATCAGATGACTTAGCTGTTATCTCCTTATGTCTGGCGACTTAGCTCTTCCACTCTGTCTCACAGATTCATGCTGAAGAGGAATAAGCCAGACAACACCTGCCCAGCTGTGACCCCTCTCCCTGAAGAGGAAATGACTGATGACAAGGAAGACAAGGACGAGTATGAGTTGCACGCTTCTACTGTAAGCTTCCTACACACTAGCACTTCATTGTTGACAACTGAGCATCTAAGCTTGAACAGTCATTGTTAGGACAAATATTTTCCATGCTTTATTATTAGATAAAATTAAATAATTCTTCTAAAGCTGTATACATTTAGAATTAACTTTTTAGTTTTATAACAGCTGTGTTCCTCTGTTCAGTACTACTACTCGGTGCGGATCTTCCCGGGACAGGAGCCCAGCAGTGTGTGGGTAGGGTGGGTGACGTCTGATTTCCATCAGTATGACCCTGGCTTTGAGCTGCAGAAGGTACGCACAGTCACTGTCACACTGGGCGATGAGAAGGGCAAAGTGCACGAGAGGTGAGCCAATCTTGCTTATATTTTGGAAGTATACATTATACTTTGTGTCTATTTGTAATTCGCAACTTTTACATCAGTATTAAGCGCAGTAACTGCTACATGGTGTGGGCTGGAGAAAGTAGCAGTCCAGGCCAAGGCAGAAACAATAATGGATTAGAGATTGGCTGTTTACTGGACACCACCTCAGGCCTGTTGACCTTCACTGCCAATGGCAAAGAGCTCAGCTCCTTCTATCAGGTCTTTGTCTTTCAGATCTACATTTTCTTGTTCTGTTGTTATTGCCATCATCATCATCTCTAAAGCTTAATATGTATGACCAGTTAGACACTAAAATAATCTTCTGTTCAGGTGGAGCCCAGCACCAAGCTATTCCCTGCTGTGTTTGCCAAAGCCACAAGTCCCAATGTTTTCCAGTTTGAGTTAGGGCGCATCAAGGTAAGAGCTTGTAGATGAAAAATTAGAACAATTAAAATACTTATGTTGTTTATCCTTTGATGATTTCCAGAACATCATGCCTCTGTCGGCAGCTCTGTTTCGAAGCGAGCGGAAAAACCCTTCTTCTCAGTGCCCCCCACGCCTCCATGTCCAGTTCCTTACTCCAGTTTTATGGAGCCGAGTACCCAACCACTTTCTTAAGGTAAGGAGTAACTCCTTATAACAAAGGGTTAATTAGTTTTCTTTTTTTTTCATGAGACCACTCTATGTTGTTCTTGTTACCCGAGGGGAGCGATTGGTCTGTGCTGAGGTGCTGTGTGCTCTGCTCCATAGGTGGGTGTGTCCCGGGTCAATGACAGGCACGGTTGGCTGGTTCAGTGCTCTGAAGCTCTGCAGTTCATGTCTCTGCACATCCCAGAGGAGAACAGGTGAGTGTCCTCTAGTGATCAGATCTATTGCTGTTTGTGCTTTAGTTAGTAATATGTCTTGCTTTTTCATTCATGCTTTTCTGTGCTGCAGGTCAGTGGACATCCTGGAGCTATCAGAGAGAAAAGAGTTGCTACGGTTCCACTACCACACCCTTAGACTTTACTCTGCAATTTGTGCCCTGGGGAATCGACGTGTGGCCCACGCCTTGTGCTCCCATGTAGATGAGGCCCAACTTTTGCAGGCCATTCAGGACAAGTACATGCCCGGTACATTTTGCTTAGCGTGCATTCTCTAGGAATCTGTAAATCTGACTTGTAAAATGTAGAATATCTTTCGTTTGTCTAACTGCAGACTTGCTGGTACTGAGATCTTTGTTTGATTGTGCAGGGTTGCTGCGAGCAGGTTACTATGACCTCCTCATTGACATCCACCTGAGCAGCTATGCCACTGCACGACTCATGATGAACAATGAGTACATTGTCCCGATGACGGAGGCGACCAAAAGCATCACTCTGTTTCCTGAAGACACCAATGAACAAGGACTCCCCGGTATAGGCCTCAGCACCTCGCTCCAGCCTCGAATGCTCTTCTCATCCCCTAACTTCATCTATAACCGCTCTGCACTTTGCAATCAGAGCATTGACTCAGGAGACAGCTTTCAGTACAGCCCCGAGTTTCCGCTGGGTGTCCTGAAGGAGAAGACGATTGAGATGCTGACAGAAGCTGTGCTGGAGGGAAACAAGCATGTGCGGGACCCCATTGGGGAAGCACAGAGTTTCTGTTTGTGCCTGTTATCAAACTGGTTTACACCATGCTCATCATGGGACTGTTCCGGAACGGAGACCTGAAGAGGATTCTGCGTCTGATTGAACCAAATGTATTTTCAGAACAGGGCCCTGAAGAGCAACTTCCTGTGAACAAAGAGGGGCTGCTGCAGATGAAGCTCCCAGAGTCTGTCAAGCTTCAGGTGACTTTTGCTTCACTCTGCTTATTAATTTTTATTGACACAAGTCTGACAAAGTTAAGCCATTTAGTTTGTTAATTGCCCTATTCAGTGTTTGTCAAATTGTGATACTTGTACCACTGGTGGGTTAGTTGTCTCTGGTGGTAAGCGTACGCCTCCGCTGCCTGACTATTTGTGTATAGACAAATTGTTGTCCTTTTTGGGTGAATCATCCTTTGGACCTGACATCTATTGTTATCTCTCTTTTTAGGTGATTTATTCTCATTTTACTCCATTCTGAGCTCTAGTTCAGGCAAAAAAATAGCCTGATATTCAGATTTAGTGATTTCAATCTTAGGTTGTACTGAAAAGTTGGCATAAAGTTTAAGAACCACTAGCATAATTTGCTTATTTAAAATTGACCACATTGCTATATCACTACATTGTAAGCCACCTACCTTAAAAATGTTGTTACTCAAATTGATTTTGCTGGGACCCAAAGTGTTCTACTTCTCAAAAGTTGTTAGTGCTGTTAGTAATCTTAAGCAGAAAGTAAAAATGTGTTCTTCTTATTTCTTTGTAGATGTGCCATGTGCTCTGCTTCCTTTGTGACTGCCAACTTCGCCATCGGATTGAGGCTGTGGTGGCCTTCTCTGATGACTTTGTGGCATGTCTTCAGGACAATCAGCGTTTTCGATACAATGAAGTGATGCTAGCTCTCAACATGTCTGCTGCCCTCACAGCCAAGAAGACCAAGGAGTTTCGTTCCCCACCACAGGAACAGGTACACTATCTTAGCTGGTTGCTTTTGCTTTGTTCTTATATCATGTCACTTACTTATGTTTTGACAAATTAACACTTACATTTTTTTCCCCACAGATCAACATGCTGTTAAATTTTAAGGATGAGAAACAGGAGTGTCCCTGCCCCCCAGACATCCGTGAGCAGCTGTTGGACTTCCACGATGACCTGATGAGGCACTGTGGTAAACTGCTTGTACCAAGTTTTTTTCTAGATATGGCATATACTATACTAGGAATTAAAAATACACCTTATATTATTACTACAAAATTCCAGAAACAGATTTTTAGCTGGTTTCAATATGTCAGATATATTTCAGAGATCCATCAAGCAGACCACACTAATCTAGACATTACGTAACCTATTAGGTAAACAAAGTTTATTTCCATGAAAATTTACTGCAATGTGAGCTGTAATAGATCATGGTTTGGATGTGTTTGGTGCAGAATTGGATGAAGATAGATCCATGGATCGAGGTGCAGACGTCACCATCAGGGGGCGCCTCATGTCATTAGTTGAGAAAGTATCAAATCTGAAGAAGAAGATGGCTCATCTACCTTTAGAGACACATGGGAGAAAACTGAGTAAGTGTGTCTACCTCCAGAGCTGTAGATGAGACACCAACACAGCCTGAACATTGCACTTTATGTCTACTCTCGTTTCTGTCTTACTGTCCCCTGTCCAGTCTCTGTCAACCCCCCTTGTGTCTGCTTTGCACATCACAATTGTTTTTATGAATGATATACAATTGACTTTTGATATCCTTTATCCTTTTACACTATTTTCTTCGTTCTGCATCTCCAGTCCTTTTGTCCCTTATTTATATGCAAAACTACATGTGATGGTGTCCACTTCTGCAGGCACTCTTCAGCAGCTCATCTCGGACACTATGGTGCGCTGGGCTCAGGAAGCTGTTATAGAGGACCCAGAGCTTGTTCGGGCCATGTTTGTCTTACTCCATCGCCAATATGAGGCATTGGAGGACTGGTAAGCACACCCCCAGTCCCCTCAAGTTCTTAATATATGATTAAATACACAAAATATTAATAATTTGTTTATTACTGCTTTCAGGTTCGAGCACTTCCTAAGACTTACACCATAAACTCTGTATCAATAGAAGACACCATAACCCTCTTGGCTGCTCTGGGCCAAATCCGCTCGCTCTTGAGTGTGCGCATGGGACGAGAAGAAGAGAAACTTATGATTCGTGGACTGGGGTGAGTCCCAAAGCTATTATCTCATGTGTTATTGTAAATGAGTGATGTGCTAGAGAGGCTATCAGTGTGGTAATGCAGCTATAAGTTACCTAATAAATGAAATGTGCGTGGTGACATATGATGGGTGCAGATCTGCTTGGATGAAACTCTGGATATTTTGAAGCCCTGTCGTGTCACTAATATGGGAAACATGCTAAACTAGATATCCATTTATAAACTCAAAGTACTACAATGTTACCATTTATAATGCAAAACAACCCTTTACCCATATGATATTTCCTGTCAATGCAGTGATATTATGAACAATAAGGTGTTCTACCAGCACCCGAACCTAATGAGAGCACTGGGTATGCACGAGACTGTCATGGAGGTGATGGTCAATGTCCTGAGTGGAGGAGACTCTAAGGTATCATCTGTTTCTCTCAATTCTTTCTTCTGGATTTGTGCTCTCTAATTATTGATACCATTTCCTTATGGCTTACAGGAAATTACCTTCCCCAAAATGGTGGCCAACTGTTGTCGTTTTCTCTGTTACTTCTGTCGAATCAGTCGCCAGAATCAGAAAGCGATGTTTGATCACCTCAGTTATCTCCTGGAAAACAGCAGTGTGGGGCTAGGTAGACATGCCTTTGCACTAGAACGTATAGTGTGTTTGCTTTATAAATACTGTACACAACTATCTACATTCATGCATCTTTATTTTATCCTCTCAGCATCACCTTCCATGCGTGGTTCAACTCCACTGGATGTGGCAGCGGCATCTGTTATGGACAACAATGAGCTTGCCTTGGCGTTGAGAGAACCGGACCTGGAGAAGGTAAATCACCAGATTAGAGTTTACTGTGGACATAAGTTATATGCCTAAATCAAAGTTCAGAACATGCACATACTGTAACTGATTGGTGTTGCTTGGTCATTCTATAATCTAATTTATCCCATTTCTGAACATTATATTTTGTCAGCATGTCTTTGCGCAAGACTACATGCTCTACGTAAATTTAAATGAGCTTATGTGAGTTTTTCGGTGATCCAATTTCTCGCAAGTGATCACAGATGGTCAAGACAGTGGTAGCTTTTTAAACAATTGAGCGTGGGCAGTAAAGAAACAATGTTTTTGAGTGTTCAAAAAAGCTCTATATTTAGTTGACACATTATAGTCCTCTAGAACCTGAACGTAACTTATTCTGCACATCTGTTTTGTCCTCCAGGTGGTGCGTTACCTGGCTGGCTGTGGGTTACAGAGCTGTGTGATGTTGGTGCGAAAGGGTTACCCTGACATTGGCTGGAACCCTGTAGAGGGAGAGCGCTACTTGGACTTTCTGCGCTTTGCTGTGTTTTGCAATGGTAAGATTTTAAGCATAATTAACCTTTTCTTCATTTGACAATGTAAACATGTTTTTGTACAGGCGAAAGTGTTGAAGAGAATGCAAATGTGGTGGTGAGACTGCTGATCCGCAGACCTGAATGTTTTGGCCCTGCTCTTCGAGGAGAAGGTGGAGATGGCCTGTTGTCAGCTATGGAAGAAGCTATTAAGATTTCTCAGGATCCCTGCAGAGATGGCCCCTCCCCCACATCTGAGATGAATCGCACCCTGTAAGAAAAAAATAATCTTCTTTTTATCAAGCAGTCTGCAGTGTTTAAATGTCCTTTTTTACTTATTAAACCTCAGAAATGTGCTTTATGTGGTTATTGTTTGTTATATTGAGATGTTTGCTATGAGCTCTCTTAAAATGTTCCCTCTCCACCTGTAAAAGAACTGTTTCTAATCACCATAAACATAACTTAACATATCTCGCTAATGCAAGAGTATACTGAATTTACAAGTTTGAGAAAATATAAGAGAAAATATAAGAGAGCTTCTCTATTTTAAAGTACTATAAGTAGTGTGTGTGTGTGCATGCACTACAGTGACCTGATGGGGGACGAAGAGGATGACACCATCCACATGGGAAATGCCATCATGACCTTCTACTCAGCTTTGATCGACTTGCTGGGCCGCTGTGCCCCTGAGATGCATGTAAGCAACTGCACACAAACACAGCCAGACATATACGCAGTAACAAGATATTCCTCATAGTCCCTTGTTTTTTCTCTTTCAGCTCATTCACGCTGGCAAAGGTGAAGCCATTCGCATTAGAGCCATTCTACGCTCTCTTATTCCCATTGAGGACCTGGTGGGGGTAATCAGCATCCCCTTTTCAATGCCCAGCCTCACCAAAGGTCAGCCATAAGGATCAGTGTGTAGTGTTAGCTGGTTTACAATTAATTGACATATCAACACACAAATGTTACACATGTTGACAGATGGTGTGGTTTTGGAGCCAGACATGTCGGCTGGTTTCTGTCCGGACCACAAAGCAGCTATGGTGCTGTTCCTGGACCGGGTCTATGGAATTGAAGACCAGAATTTCCTCCTGCATTTACTGGAGATAGGATTTTTACCTGATTTAAGAGCTGCTGCCTCACTGGATACTGTAAGATCAAACATTGATTTTGGGATATATAAGCATTTGCTCTATTTAAATGAGCTATAACACTAGGGTATACAAAGGTTTGCAAATGTTATAATTAATCGAAAATATTATGTGCATTCCCTGGTCCAGGTAGCGCTAAGTGCAACAGACATGGCGTTGGCTCTGAATCGATATCTTTGCACAGCCGTGTTGCCTCTGCTGACTAAATGTGCTCCTCTGTTTGCGGGCACTGAACCGTTTGCCTCCTTGATTGACTCCCTGCTTCACACTGTGTACCGCCTGTCCAGAGGCTGTTGTCTGACCAAGGCCCAGCGCGATGCCATTGAGGAGTGCCTGCTTTCTGTGTGCGGGTAAGTGAGAATTCACATTGTCATTCGTCACTCCAGGTAGTTGAGTGTAATGCAGAACTTCTTTTTTCAGGAAGCTAAGGCCTTCCATGATGCAACATCTGCTGAGGAGACTGGTGTTTGACGTCCCTCTGCTCAATGAACACACCAAGATGCCTTTAAAGGTAGAAACGTATTCTGTATGCACAGAAACTAGACAAATGCAGCCTCTGCTATTATCAGTGTGTTAAATATGAGCAAATTATATATATTTTCTTCAATCAATCAGTCAATCAATCAATCAATCACAATAATCAATCAAACAATCAATCAATCAATCAATCAATCAAAATTAAAGATCATAAATATAGTAAAATAAACAAGATATTGTGTTTCTGGTTTTGGGTCATGCTGATGTCTGTAGAACTGACCACGAGAGTCATCATCAGCGCTGTCCAAAGCAGCTGTTTTCACTAATTTATTGTTGTTTTTGATTTGGCAATTCATAATAGTCTTGTTTCTCCATTGATGTAACAGAGTAAATAAAATTCTGCAAACCAATTCTATGGTGTGTTAAAAGTCAGTGAGCTTTTTTTTTCAGCTACTGACCAACCACTACGAGCGTTGCTGGAAGTACTACTGTCTGTCTGGAGGCTGGGGCAGCTTTGGGGCAGCGTCAGACGAGGAACTGCATCTCTCCAGGAAACTTTTCTGGGGGATCTTTGATGCTCTGTCACGCAAGGTCAGTTTTCATGAAGTGAAGTGATTAAGACAACCGTATATACAGTGGTATTTGTGTACAGCCATACGAGCAGGAGCTGTTTAAACTAGCCCTACCCTGCCTCAGCGCCGTAGCAGGAGCTCTTCCTCCAGACTACATGGAGTCTAACTACATGACTCTGATGGAAAAACAGTCTTCCATGGACTCAGAAGGGAACTTCACTCCACAGCCTGCAGACATTACCAGGTAAACTGCATTAAGTGAGGTTCTACGTTCTAAATATGAATTTTCTGAACTGTAAGGATTTTTCACAGTATTTCTGTGCCTGAAAAACTGGACTGTTTTATCACACGATATGCAGAACACAACCATGAGAAGTGGTGCACAGAAAAGGTATAAACACAGTCTTAGTCTTTCTCTAAATTATATTAAAATTAACATAAGCATATTAAAACAATTACACTGAACCAACAATACGCGTCTTGTCTATATATTTGCTCAAGCTTTCCTGTGGCTGGTCATATGGAGATCAGATCTGTGAAATCTCCAAAACACACCCCTTACTGAAGCCTTACAAAAGCCTCCCGAAAAGGTACGCAACATCTGTGAACATGGCTCTTTCCTGCTGTGTTCCTGAGGTTTTGTGCATTTGCTTTCAGGAGAGGGAGGCATACCGCTGGCCTGTCACAGAGTCTCTGAAGACCATGCTCTCCTGGGGCTGGAGCATTGAACGCATCAAAGAGCCAGACCCAGCAAGTCTAAGCAACAAATCTAGAAGGACCTCCCAGGTCAGCCAGGTCAGTGCAGGAGTCATTTCTCACTTTTGTGTGAGATTTTGAGTTGAGATGATGCATACTTTGTTATTTTATCTATAAACATTAGTTTTTTTTTCTCAGCTATCGTTTGAAGGAGCTCCGACCTTCATCCCCAGGCCAATTGATATGAGCAATGTTACACTATCCAGAGATATGCAGGTACGCTCCCTATACTGTATGTCGGTATTTAAGCTTACTTGAGTGGTTTAGTAATGTCAGCTCATGTTTTTACACCCTACTTCAGTCCATGGCAGAACTTCTTGCTGAAAATTACCATAACATCTGGGCCAGGAAAAAGAAACTGGACCTGGAAGCCAAAGGTACATTTTAGAGAATGTTCCATAAAGACTCTTTAAACGGACTTATGTCTGTTCACACAGGAGGAGGAAACCACCCGCTCTTGGTTCCCTATGACACACTGACTGCCAAAGAAAAAGCCAAAGACAGAGAAAAGGCACAAGACATCCTCAAATTTTTGCAAATCAACGGATACATTGTGTCCAGGTGAAATTAACAGACCATAGATTTTCTAGAAGGGATATTCTATTTTAAACTGGGTTAGGGTTATTTATCACTCATTCCAGTATAGATTTTGCTGCGCTTGGGCTGCACTTAGAGGAAGACAAGGGCAAGTACAAGCTTTCTGAATACTTTGTTTTCTCAGGGGCGTGAAGTCTCCAGAGCTTGACACTCCTGCCATAGAGAAGCGATTTGCCTACACTTTTCTGCACCAACTTATCACGTATGTGGATCAGGCCACCAGCACATGATGGACTTTGGTAAGGGCAACAATAAATGGGTCAAATTCTTTGTTATGAGTAGTTTTATCATTATATTTTGTTTGTGTGTGTCAGATGTTGGAACAAGACAAAAAGGAGAGAAGATTCCACATGAACACAGATTAAATTCTTTGGGAAGGTTTGTGCAATCTCACATCTACTGTTACAATTATTCAGACATATTGTTTTTTTTCTCGCTCAACATTTTTCAACTCAATCCTCAGGTGGTTTTGCCTT
Organism: Mugilogobius chulae; assembly: GCA_038363315.1. Lineage (NCBI taxonomy): Eukaryota > Metazoa > Chordata > Actinopteri > Gobiiformes > Gobiidae > Mugilogobius > Mugilogobius chulae. Next base: position 30,467,196 of record CM076401.1, on the reverse strand, counting down.
TATTGGATCAATACTTCAAAAATCACCGGCTATACTTCCTGTCCACAGCCATCCATCCGATTAGCAGTGGTGGCCACGCCTCCAACAAGGAGAAAGAGATGGTAACCAGGTCAGCAAAGTAGATTAATTCGGTACCTTTTATTCTGTGACAATAATGGAAAGGTTTGATAGCAACTGAGTGCAAAAATGTTTTAAAGAAATTTGGGGAGGAGCTTTTCAGTAGACCTGACCTCTGACACTCATTCTCCCATTCTTTCCCTCTCATTTTCTATTCCTCTTGAATCTGTCCAGCCTTTTCTGCAAACTGGGTGTTCTGGTCAGGCACAGGATATCCTTATTTGGTAAGGCCACTTGTGTGTGGTATTGCATGTGTTCATGGAGCAACTTTATGTTACACAGCAGTTATATAATAAAAAAAAAAAATAAATAATTACATAGATAAAAAATAAATATAAAAAATAAATAGTAATATATGTAATGATAATAATTGTAATAATAATACAAATACACATGCTGAATTTTGCTTGAAATTGCTTTACATTGATCATTCTAAATTTGGTAAGCTATTTCTGTAGCCAGACAGCTGTCTTGCTTAGCTTACGAGACCAAATGCAATCAGGTATTTTCGAGGCGTTATGGCTTATAACTCGATCATTCCATTCAGAGTTAATGGGATGATGGTGGAAATATTGCATGGATATTAAAAATGCCAGTTATTAAATCATTGTTCATTATCTCTTTTTCAGGAAACAATGCCAGCTCCATTGTGAACTGTCTGCAAATCTTGGGCCAGAGCCTCGATGCCAGGTCAGACCCCCACAATGTCTGGATAAATGCAATAGAATGTCTGGATAAATGCAATAGAAGTAGCACTGTAATTTTCTGAGCTTCTGTGCCTGTTGTAGGACTGTGATGAAGACTGGTCTGGAGTCAGTGAAAGCAGCCCTCAGGTGCTATTTTGTGAATGCAGCAGAAGATTTGGAAAAGACCCAAGAAAACCTGCAGCTGGGTCAATTCAGCCACAGCAGAGAGCAGCCGCGTGGAGTTACCCAGATCATCAACTACACCACTGTAGCTCTGCTGCCTGTGCTCTCCTCCTTGTATGAGCACATCGGGCAGAATGCCTTTGGAGAGGACTTAATCTGTATGAACCTCACACAAATCGTCCACAGCCAGAGCTGGTTTACTGAATAAAGATGCTTTCCTCTTCTCTTGCAGTGGATGATGTTCAGGTTTCCTGCTACAGAATACTCAACAGTCTGTACCTGCTGGGCACCAACACCAGCATCTATGTGGAGAGGTATGCTGGCTCACTCACTGTAGTTCAGTGGACTTTTGTTTTCTGTCTCATAACAACCTGATGTCTCTGTGTTTAGACAACGGCCCGCTTTAGGAAAGTGTATAGCAGCGTTCTCTGCTGCGTTCCCTGTTGCTTTCCTGGACCGCACCTGAACAAGTTTAACTCCTTTTCCATCTACAACAGCAGAGCCACTAAAGAGCGCACAGGTAAGTTTGTGAGTAGAATTTGTGTTACATGCTAAGATTTTATGCCGAGCTCTAGAGTAAACAGTTTCACCTCTCCTTTAGTTCCCAAAAAGTGTCTACTTGAGAAGGCACAAACACTTCTTTGTGATTGTTGCAAGTGAATATGATGAGTTTAACCTATTTATTAAATAAATAATTAAAAAACATATCATTTGACTTTCAATATTGGAATTGTGTGATGCTGAGCATGAACAAATATTAAATAAACACAGACAATGTTTTTTATTTAGCCCTTGGCCTCCAAGGACAAGTCAGCCAAGTGTGCCCCCTCCTCCCCAACTTGGACACATGTCTACAGGAGATCACAGAGCTGGCACAGTCTGGCATGAGGTACACACAGATGCCCCACGTGATGGAGGTAAGAACAATCCCCTCACATGTCCCATACATGCTACAGAGGTCAGCTTTTCCTCTGTTGCAGGTGGTATTGCCTATGTTGTGTAACTACATGTCCCACTGGTGGGAGCATGGCCCAGAGAACACAGGGGAGCGGACGGATGGCTGCTGCACAGCCGTCACGTCCCACCACATGAACGCTCTGCTGGGAAACATCCTCAAGATCATCTACAACAACCTGGGCATTGATGAAGGAGCCTGGATGAAGAGGCTAGCAGGTACAGTCTTCTTACACCACTTTTCTCTATTTGGTTAAAAACCTACACTCATGTTATTTCCATTGTACTAAAGTTTTTTCACAGCCCATCATTATCAAGGCACAACCAGAACTTCTGAAGACCCACTTCCTGCCTCTCATGGACAAGCTCAAGAAAGTGAGTTCTTTTAATATGTTTCTTTTAAAAACCCAGTGCAGCCTTCAAGATATGCACATTGAAAAATTCTTTGAACCCTTTTCTTTGTTTATGTGGCCCTTTTTTTTTGTGGCCTCATTTACTTTTAGGAATGGTTTACTGGAGTAGTTTACATTTGCAAACCTGATGTAAAGATCACATGAGGGTTTTAAAATGTGTCAACACTAGTAAGAATTATGATAGTAGATGCAGTGGTAGTGATTGTGTGTTGTGCTCAGAAAGCCTCAGTGGTTCTTCTGGACGAGGAGCACAGTAAAGCAGAGGGCAGAGGGGAGATGTCTGAGACAGAGCTGCTCATCATGGACCAGTTCACTATTCTGGTGCGGGACCTTTACGCCTTCTACCCTCTACTCATCCGATTTGTGGACTACAACAGGTACAGACTACATAGCTAAGTGTAAATCTTTAATTTATTGTAGTGCAGTTTTATTACTCTCCAATTTAATAAGAAAAGGAGAAACAAACATTATGCTTGTATTTATTATATCATAAATCTTGCTCTTGAATGTAAGAAGTGAAACAATGAATTGCCACAGGGCACGATGGTTAAAAGAGTCCAACCCTGATGCTGAGGAGCTGTTCAGAATGGTGGCTGAGGTCTTCATTTTCTGGGCCAAATCTCATGTAAGATGTTTAAAGCTTAATTATTCATATTGAGTTTTTTTTATTGTAGAGAAAAACTAGAACCAATGTCCTCACAGCTTGATTTTTTTTCTGCAGAATTTCAAAGAGAGGAGCAAAACTTTGTGGTTCAAAATGAAATCAACAACATGTCATTCCTTATTTCTGACACTAAGTGTAAGATGTCCAAGGTAAAATATCTGAGCTCAATTACAGATGCTACTATTAGGAAGTGAATATCAGTGTGGTTTACTCATCTTGAGTCGGTCATGTGTCCAGGGCTTAGTGTCAGATCAGGAAAGAAAGAAAATGAAGAGAAAAGGAGACCGCTACACCATGCAGACCAGTCTGATTGTGGCCACCTTGAAAAGGCTTCTGCCTGTGGGGCTCAACATGTGTGCTCCGGGAGAACAGGAACTGATCGCATTGGCCAAGAACCGCTTCACTCAGGTAGAACACCACATGCAGCACCCAAGACACTCACTTTAGGCTTCTAACCACCCAGACTTTTGTCTGTAGAAGGACACGGAGGATGAAGTTCGAGAGATCATCAGAAACAACCTCCATCTGCAAGGCAAAGTGAGTTCAGGTTCATGAAAGTTCAAAGTTCAAAGAGCATGAATATATTAGTACTTTACTCTGATATTGTACAGCTGGAGGACCCGGCCATCCGTTGGCAGAGAGCCTTGTATAGAGAACTCCCAAGTCACTGTGAAGACTCCTCAGACCCAGACAAAATTGTGGACAGGGTCCTGGACATTGCTCATGTACTTTTCCATCTGGACCAGGTCTGCTCCAAGCTTCTATTTCCATACAAAGTGTGTGGCTAGATAACGTCATTCTCTGTTCTGCAGGTGGAGCATCCGCAGCGCAGTAAGAAGGCTGTGTGGCATAAGCTCCTCTCCAAACAGAGAAAGAGGGCAGTGGTGGCGTGTTTCCGAATGGCACCTCTCTACAACTTACCAAGGTAATGCCGACACACCTGCAGACTACACCTCGCAGATTAGATCATTTCTATTGACTCTTGTATGTGCAGGCATCGTGCGGTTAACCTGTTTATACAGGGTATGAGAAGTCCTGGATAGAAGCAGAAGAACACTACTTTGAGGATAAACTCATCGAGGACCTGGCCGTAAGCAATCAATTAAACTTTCCTTTGTACTCTGGTTCATTAAACTTGTATCAATTTTCTTGTTTTGAAAGAAACCCAGTGAACAGCGTCACTAGATGAAGAAGAAGCTGAGAAGCTCATTGATCCTTTGCATCAGCTTATTCAACTGTTCAGCAGAACTGCTCTCACTGAGAAATGGTGAGAAAACAACACACGTTCCCTCTCAAGTCTTATCTAACTTTCATGTAGACATATTTACTGTAATAATCAACTTATTCTTTCAACTGTTTAATATTAATAATAAGAATATTTGGTTGATATTTAGGTGGGAAAAAGTGTAAATTCTCAATTTGGTTTCTCTTTATAAAGCTGTAAACAGGTTGATTGTAATGTTTTTGAAACACTATTGGAATATTGTAGGTATTGTGCTGTGTAATCTCTGAACTCTCTGTGTTTGTGTGTTGGCTACAGTAAACTGGATGAGGACCTGCTGTACATGGCCTATGCGGACATTATGGCTAAGGTACAGCTTCTCGCTCCTTTATAAAATGTCACAGATTTTTAATGGGCTGTTTGGTTCAGGTCCAGCTCTAAAACCAGATTTTTGTAGTGCATTGCAAGGACCGATTCACTTTAGTTAAAAAGGAATCTACAGCTTCTCCAACACTTTCTCAAGAGCAGATGTGAGGACAGAATCGCTTGTATTGGACAATAAACTCACAATAGATAATTACTCATATGGAACAGACTAAATGAACAAATGAGTCACTACTTTAAAATTTTATTGAATTGTATTATTCTTATTATTGATGTATTTTTGTAGTAAATATTTCAAAAATAATAAAGAATGCAAAACCTTTTGGGAACCATATGGTTTTGCTACTAGAGGTCGAATCACTGCCCATCCTTGTCATTGATCTATAATTCTAGACAGTGAGCATGTCTTTGGTTCCTCTCAGAGTTGCCATGATGAAGAGGATGAAGATGGTGAAGAAGTGAAGACTTTTGAGGTTTGTCTGCTTCTGGTTTAGACCCTCCCTGACCTGCCTGTATATCTCATCAGTGTGTGTCATGTGTGTGTGTAACAGGAGAAAGAGATGGAGAAGCAGAAGCTGTTATACCAGCAGGCTCGGCTCCACGACCGCGGAGCTGCTGAGATGGTGCTCCAAACACTGAGCGCAAGCAAAGGTGCCAAATGTTCACTTAAGGCGAGACACAGCAGACAAAATTCTTTTTTTCCCTCCATTTTTTGTTTTTGGTTAGTTTGCTCTCTCAGTATATAAGCAACAACAAATTTTTAAATTGGCTCCTGAAAGTGTTTTTAATCCACTCCATTCATGGAGTTAAGTGCAACATTGTAGCTTCAAAAGTTGTGTTTTCAAAATGCATTTTCTTTCACAAATATTAGTCAGCTATAAAAAAAAGAAATCATTGGATCTATTATGTCAACAAACTTAATCAAAACTGACCTCTGTCCATTGTTTTTTTTTCTTTTGTCCTGCTGTTTCTCACCTTAGTTCAAATAGTTCAACTACTTCACCTACGTAATAGTACACTTTTAGAACAAAATCAGTATTTTCTTTGAGCAAAACTAGTAAGTTTGCCTCAGTCACAAATTACACACTACACCATCACATCTCTGCAGTTTCAGGTTAATTGTAATATGGAATATAAGCAGTGAGAATGTAGTGGCTGATTTGCATATGTGAAATACACAAAGGAGAGAAGTAAATTTGAGTGTAAACTGCATTAATGAAAATGTGTATCTGTCACAGTCCAACTTTAGTAAATATGTAAAAAAAGATTTGTTGAATTGAGATGTTCTGGTTTCTCAGGTGAGATGGGCCTGATGGTGGCCTCTACTCTGAAGCTGGGCATTGCCATTTTGAATGGAGGGAACTCAACAGTGCAGCAGGTATTCTTTACCTCTCTTTTGGGACTGAGTTTTCACAAGGGTGCTAACTCCCTTCTCTTTGAATCTTACAGAAAATGCTGGATTATCTCAAAGACAAAAAGGATGTGGGTTTCTTTCAGAGTCTGGCAAGGCTCATGCAGTCGTGCAGGTAAAGCTTTGTTTCTACTGACAGCAATATTTTAGCACAAATCAGCTAAAGACTTAACAGCAGATGGTTTTCCTCAGTGTTTTGGATCTAAATGCATTTGAGCGGCAGAACAAAGCTGAAGGTCTGGGAATGGTGACAGAGGAAGGATCAGGTAACTGCATTTTATTTCTAGCTGTCTAACTGACATTCTCACACGTCCACATGAGCACTACAATGTGAGCTTTCATTACACATGTTGTCATGTTTATAACTTAACTTTTCCTTTGGATGAAAATTCAGGTACAGTACATCTACATCTTTACTACTCCTTTCATTTCCTGGTGCCATTGACCATGTGTTTGAGTATTTTTTCTGTATGACTTTGTGTATCTCTAGCAGCAGCGGACACTTTAGTGAAGATAACACATAAATGAGAGCCCTGAGACTCACAGTCTGGTTGTGACACTCACATTGTGAGCGCTGACCAGTGCTGGAACGAGCTGTGGGCCTGGTTCTGACCTTTGTCTGTTTCTTACACTCTTTCTTTCCTCTGTTGTCTTTCTTTTCTCATGTTTGTTTTGGGCACTTTCCTCAGTCACCAGTCATGAGCGTGGTAATTATGCCTCTGCCATTTTGCTGTGTGTTGATTGGTTGGTCTCTCTTCCTCTTCTTTATGTCAGTTGTGCTCAAGTCCTGAGTCCTGTCATGGCAGTAAACATGGCTTCAAGTTAATTGTCCTTTCTCTGTAATATGTTAAAATTATTACTCTGAGTTTACGAAACAGGTTCACATGCTTTAAATTGTTTTACAATAACTTGCATTTCGATTGTCCATTTAGATTTGTAGTTTCTTTGATTGTCTTGGGACAGAGGTTGGTAGTACTTGTGCCTCCCAGATACTACTTTACTCCTACTTGAGTAACAGTACTTTTACTCCAGTAAATTTTTAGGTTGCTATGAGGTTATGTTCAAGTGACAAAGGTTTTATGTTTATTTTTCCACTCCTTCAGACACAGTTTTTTTTAGTTTCTCTAAAGTTTGTATTTATCCCCTTAGTTGTTCAAATTGAAATCAGATATTGCAACCAGAAAGCTCTTACATACAATCTTGTTCCCCCCAAATACTATTTTAAACCACTTCTTCATACATCTACTTAAGTAATACTATTTTTAGTCATGTAAAATGTTTGGACACACTACTCACCTCTGTCTTGAGGTTGCTGTGTAATATTATCACAGTCCAATTGTGTTGTCGTCATCTAGCAGTCTCTGAATATTTAGCGGAAAGAAACCAGCTTTAACAACAAAATACTGCCCCAGATTTTCTTTTAAGAACATAATATTTGCAAATATGCAAAGAATTAAAGCCATTTGAATTTTGTTTAACCCTCAAACGCCTCACTGCAATGTTATTGTTGAACATTTTACAAGCTTAGGCTTGTGATCACAATGTCTCTTTAACAAAACCCCAGTTGTAAATATTTAATACACTGGTTACATATAAATAATGTTTCATTTTGATAATGTTGCAACATTAAAAGTTAGTGGTTGCTCCAGATACAGGCTGTTCCAGACAGACTCAAACAGAGATTATAATAATAAATAAATCATAAAAAAAACTTTTTTTTGTTTGTTTTTTGCTAAAGCTAGTCATAATAACCTGATAATTTAACAGGAGAAGGGATTAAATATCCAATGTAAAGCTCACAGTGTGACAGTGGTGCAAGGTTTCTATAGGTATATGGGCAAGCTTAGGCATAAAACAAAAAACATTCTTATTTATATATGTATGTGTGTATTTATTTATTTATTTTTAAGAAATAAGATTTTTATATCGTAACTGCAGCTGAGAACACTAACCTGAATGAATAAACTCTGCTGCCACACATTCCTAACATTTTAATATTGCAACATTTCTAAAACGTTTTTATGTCTGACCAGATCTTTGGGGGTTAATTGCACTTTTTACTTCATCATGTCATGTCAAGCTCAGCTCAGGATGCAAAGCACGTCTGGTACAGGATAAACTCTACTCCAGAGGTGTCTCCCTCTGTCCTTCTCCGCTCCGTCACAGCTCTTGTGTCTGGATTTGGTCATGTGTTGGTGTTTGTCTGTTTAAGTATTTTCCAAGTTTTTGTGTCTTACTATATGTTACCTTTTCCAAAAACCTCTACTGAGAAGGAAACAACTGTTGGTTAATGGTCAAGCCACATCCAGGCATCAAACTAATGTAAAGTGATTTTCACCAGCCCTTTACACAAAGGGACATTTCCACTGTAGCATAAGCTGTCCTTCCTCATGACTTCTGGAGTTCATTCCTGACTTGTGATGTTTGTGAGTGAAGTGTGCATGTTCTCCCTGTGCCCCTGTAGGTTTTCCTTACCACCAAATACATCCCTGAATGATTTGTTGGTTCCTCATCAGTAAATTGAAAAAAAAAAAAAAAAAAAAAAACATATTTAGTGGTCGTCATAGCATAGATGTTTATTATTTTCATAAGCTTGATTTCTTTGTCTGTATTCAAAGACAAGCCCCCTTCCTTTGTTTCCACGTCTTACAGACTATATTCGCTTTAAACAGTTGAGCCCTGATGCTGGGTACACTTCACTGCCCCGTTGTCTGTTTGTCCAGCAGACAGGGCAGCATGTGATTTATGCAAGAATCAAGTATCAATATAAAACAGGTACTTCTCCCTCTTCTCAGTTTGCTGTCCTGTGCACATTTGTATGTAAACTCAGTGTGTTATCTGTATTTACAGTCCTTTTGGTGTCTTTCCTTCCTCTCATTGTGATTCTTTCTCCATTTTTTGGGTCAAATCCACATTTTATTAAACCCCACAACTATCTGCAGCTCCTAGTTCCTCTGCTCTTTCTTCTACAGAAAACTTCAGCATTAAGGCATGCTTCTACGGGAATATATGTTCTGGGTTGGCACAGCACACTTGCCAGTTGTACAACTGCAGTGCTGCATATTCTGTTAACACAAGTAATTTTAGTACACATTGTGGACATAGTCCAAGCTCGTGCCACATCAATTCATATTTCTGCCCAACGGAAGCGTGACTTTAGTGCTGCTTTGTGAATTCTCAGACTGCTGTGGTTTCACACTGCTCATTTGAAAGTTTGTGCTTCTGAACTTGGCCCATCTCTTCTGAATTCTTGTTCACTCTCATCTTCCTGTATCCCCTCCCTGGCTGTCCTGCTTGTGCATGGGCTCTGTCTGCCTTTTTGGCTGTTTTTTCCACCTCCAGGAGAGAAGGTCATGCAGGACGATCAGTTCACGTGTGACCTCTTCCGCTTCCTGCAGCTGCTCTGTGAAGGACACAATTCAGGTTTGTTCAGGAATTCATTTCACTGTCACATTGTTTATCCATCTCCAAATATACCATCTTAAATTTGGATTTGGACAAAAAACATCTAAACTATTTCCAACCTATTTTTAGATTTCCAGAATTATCTGAGGACACAGACAGGAAACAATACAACTGTGAACATCATCATCTCTACAGTGGACTATCTCCTGCGTGTCCAGGTCAGTGCTCTCATCTCTGGAGGGTGGGCTCAGTGTTGGTTGTTAATTCTAAATCTCACCAGGAGTCGATCAGTGACTTCTACTGGTATTATTCGGGCAAAGATGTCATCGATGAGCAGGGCCAGAGGAACTTTTCCAAAGCCATAAATGTTGCCAAGCAAGTCTTCATACACTGACAGAGTATATCCAGGTACATTTCATTTTTCTGGACACAACTTATCCTAGTAGCTAGCTAGTTTGTCCTTATTTTTCTTTCTTTCTTTCTTTCTTTCTTTCTTTCTTTCTTCTTTCTTTCTTCTTTCTTTCTTTCTTTTTTTTCTTTCTTTCTTTCTTTCTTTCTTTCTTTCTTTCTTTCTTTCTTCTTTTTTTAACCAAAAGAACTATATTTTGTACTGGTCAATTATAATGCTTTTTCTGTGTGAGAAGTGTGAGATGTTTCCTCTTGCCTTTATAGGGACCATGCACAGGGAACCAGCAGAGCTTGGCTCACAGTCGCCTGTGGGATGCAGTGGTGGGCTTCCTGCATGTATTTGCTCACATGCAGATGAAGCTGTCGCAGGTCTGTACCTCTCATCCTCAAATTGGTTGTTTTTAAGAATCTGGAATGTGTCATATAGCTAAATTGAGGTCAAGAAACAATTTATTCTATTAATAATAACTTTGTACTTCACCATAAAATATTTAAAAGGTAATTTCACAAATGTTTATTTTGATTATTTTGTATTAGTGATTAGATTCCAAGTGTATTAAATAGTGTTGGCCACTAGAATATTCTGATCATCTGAAACCTGGCAAAAGGATGACTTTGATTTTGCTTTAATAGGACTCCAGTCAAATTGACCTACTGAAGGAACTGATGGATCTTCAGAAAGACATGGTGGTCATGCTGCTGTCAATGCTGGAAGGTACACAAAAACAACATCAATCATTATATATTTATGGATTATTGTATTTGTCACATTGTTGTTACATAGCATATACCGACTCATCTTTTCTATTTAATTTGAACTTTAGGTAACGTGGTGAATGGCACTATTGGGAAGCAGATGGTGGACATGCTGGTGGAGTCCTCCAACAATGTAGAGATGATCCTCAAATTCTTCGACATGTTTCTCAAGTTGAAAGACCTTACCTCCTCTGATGCCTTCAAGGAATATGACCAGGATGGAAAAGGTGTGTATATCTGATTTGACTGTCATTGCGCGTGCCAGTTAAGAAAAACTTGTAACTTTTTAAATTACAGGTGTGATTTCGAAAAGGGACTTTCACAAGGCCATGGAGAGCCATAAGCACTATACTCCATCAGAGACTGACTTCCTGTTGTCCTGTGCTGAAACTGATGAGAATGAACTGCTTGATTATGAGGAATTTGTGCAGCGTTTCCATGAACCAGCAAAGGTATGTCTTATTTGTCTCCTACTGGGATTTTCTAACATTTATTAATTACTGTAGTTAATGTTTTGTAATAATAAGCACTGCAGTGGAATTTAGCCTTTGAAATATTGTTGTTGATGCTTATTTGTGAAGGATATTGGCTTCAATGTGGCCGTCTTGCTGACCAACCTGTCGGAGCACATGCCTCATGACAGTCGCCTCCAAACCTTCCTGGAGCTGGCAGACAGTGTACTCCACTACTTCCAGCCATTTTTGGGCAGGATTGAAATCATGGGCAGTGCCAAACGCATAGAAAGGGTTTACTTTGAGATCAGCGAGTCCAGTCGCACGCAATGGGAGAAACCACAGGTATTCACAAAAAATAGGTGACAAGAGTTGGATTTTATCAGGCCTTCTGTTTCTAACTGGATGTTTTCAAGCTGTTGAATATCACTACATTTTCTGATTTTGTGTGTGTGTTTATTATTTTTAATTTCCTTGACATGTATTCTTTAAGTGTTACTTTAAAGTTTTGCATCTGACCAGGTGAAAGAGTCCAAGCGGCAGTTCATCTTTGATGTTGTGAATGAAGGGGAGAGAAGGAGAAGATGGAACTGTTTGTGAACTTCTGTGAGGACACAATATTTGAGATGCAGCTGGCGGCGCAGATGTCTGACGCAGGAGAGCGGTCTATGGTGAAAGAGGAGAGTGAGAAAGAGCGACCTGACGAAGACACCTCAGACCTGGGCTTTTTCACTCTAAACACAGTCTGCATGGCTCTGGTCACTCTTCGCTACAACCTGCTTATACTTTTCAAGGTAAACCTTCTCAACACAAACATAGCTTTTTAAAAGGGATGTTGTAGTCAGTTTTTGGGTAGACTTTTAACTTCGATGATGAAGATAGAAGGTTGTGTTTGGCATGTATAGGTGCTGTCTGTGAAGAGTCTGAAGAAGCAGATGAAGAGGGTGAAGAACATGACTTTAAAGGAGCTGGTGGGCACGCTGTTATCATGTTACTGTGCTATCCTCCTGGGCCTGCTCCACGTGGCCTTCAGTGTGGCCAGAGGCTTCTGTCGAATCTTCTATAACACTTTCATGGGCGGAAACCTGGTAGAGGGTGCCAAGACCATAAAGGTGAGCTTACACACACACACAAAAAAATATTTTTCTTGTTGTGCTTTTCTCTTTACTGCAAAGCAACTAAAATAACAGTTCTGGATAAATGAGATAATGTGGTGATTTGTTGCTCTAGGTTTCAGAATTATTAGCAAACATGCCAGACCCAACCCAAGATGAGGTGCGAGGGGAAGGGGAGCGAGACAGGAGGTCTGAGAGAAATTCAGCTAAAGAGGACTTGGCAGACCTGGTGGTGAACACCAGTGAGACTGAGCTGCTGTCGGACATTTTTGGTCTAGACTTGAGACGTGAGGGAGGCCAGTACAAAATTACCCCCCACAACCCCAACGCTGGCCTGACCCAGCTGTTGAACAGCCCTGTACCTCCAGTCACTCCCCCCACAGAGCTTAGACAGCGCCACCCGGTGAGTACGGGACCATCATTTATTTTCTTAATTTTTAAGTACATGCTAATATTCATTTTCAACCCTTGTTTTAGTCCCAGAGCTCATCTCCCGAGGAAAAGATCAGAGCCCTGCTGCCTCATGTGACACAGAGAATACAACTGAGTATGATCTCATTTCATTTACATTGCATGCTCATGAGGGTAAAATGGAAGTATGGATGGAAAATCAGTTTGCCTGTGAAGAGTCGTTTGCTGAGGGACATTATCAAATCATTGAACCCCTCTATCTTTGGCCAGAAATTGCCCATTAAAGCTGGGCTACCTAATTTTCCTGCATCAAAAACTTTTAGCCTGTCTAACTACCTTCTCGCACTCGTGGTTAATTTCTACATGCATTCATTACAGGCAACAATTATGGCTATTGCTGCAAAGAACATATTTTGTGGGCCTCAAAGTGCAACTGGATTGGACCACCAAAGCACAGTCAATCAGAACACTGCTCAACACTTGATGAGAACTATAATGCTTTATGTATTTGATTCAAACATGACACGGTGGTCCGTTTGTCACAGAATACTATGTTAAAATGTACTTTTTGGTGGAAAAAAACAAAGTTAACTAATGTGCAACAAACATCTCTGGTGTCACAGCTTTAATGGTTAAGCAATAATGACATCTAGGAAAGTTAAATGTCTGGAATGACGCCAGATGGGTGTAGAATAACTTCCACCTTCTTTTAAAGTAGGGTTGAACATGTGGAAAAAGACAAACAACCGATTGTGAAGAATGTGAAAGAGAAGCCCAAGGTGAGGCGACAGCGTGTCTCCAGATCAGACGAGGCGGACCAACAGGAGTCTGCGTTCTGGAAGAAGATCTTGGCCTATCAGAGGAAGATGCTGGTATGTCCTGCAGCGCTGTATAGTTCATATCTCACCAGAACTTTCATTGTGTTCTGTCTTTGTTTGCTGCAGAACTACTTTGCCAGAAATTTTTACAACATGAGGATGCTCGCGCTTCTGGTGGCCTTTGCCATCAATTTCATTCTCCTTTTCTATAAAGTAAGATTAACTCTAGTTTGTTTATGTAAGACAGTGCATGCTTATATTGCTCTTATATTAGGCTAAAGGTCATATGAATAAGTGATCTTTTTTACTGCATCTGCGGGCTCATCTAGAAACTTAAATTTGAATATGATGCTATGTTGGTGATTCACTCCTTTTGCTACAGGTTTCTACAGCCTCAGCATCAGTGGTTGAGGTGCCTCTGAGCCCCCCAGACAGCATGGTTCAGTCACACTCTGTGGAAGAACAGGTCCTGGGGGAAGCTCAGGAGATGTTTGCCGACTCAGGGTTATCCCGCAAACCGGCCACAGTGCGTTTTGTTCTAGAGGAGAGCAGTGGCTACATGGAACCAACACTGAGAATCCTGGCCATTCTACACACTGTCATCTCCTTCTTCTGTATCATTGGATACTACTGCCTCAAGGCATGTCCTCAGTACTACACAACAAACATATTGTATATTGATGTACCTGTTTTGTTCCAAAAGTACATGTGATTGCTGTTGTGAATATACAGTATTAGATAAAATGACTAAATTCTGTCATTGTACTTCCCACTGCACGTGTTACTTTCACATTTATGTTTAAATCAGATTGACTGGTGTGTTTCAGGTTCCGCTGGTTATCTTTAAAAGGGAAAAAGAAGTGGCTCGAAAACTTGAATTTGATGGTCTGTACATAACAGAACAGCCATCCGAAGATGACATTAAAGGACAGTGGGATCGGCTGGTCATAAACACTCAGTAAGTAACACCCCTCTCTGTAAAATAACTTTTTGTTTCTTTGTTTGGGCTCATATAATCCAAATGTATGTATTTTGCATAGATCCTTTCCAAACAACTATTGGGACAAGTTTGTAAAAAGAAAGGTATGCTTGGTTTAAAATTACTGCTATGTGAAATAACACAGACAACATTGTTTAGATTTTGTGATTTATTGTTTCTTTGTTGTCAGGTAATGGATAAATATGGAGAGTTCTATGGCCATGATCGCATCAGTGAGCTCCTGGGAATGGACAAGGCAGCTCTGGACTTCAGTGACTCTCAGAAGAAAAGAAAACCTCGCAGAGACAGCTCATTGGCTGCTGTGTGAGTGCATTTCTACCATCAGAGGGCGCCACAAGCAAACAACAGACTGACTTTATTTCTTTTCACAGACTCAATTCCATTGATGTGAAGTACCAGATTTGGAAGCTGGGAGTGGTTTTCACTGATAATGTAAGTATAGAGAAGCTCACTGGGACCTCCTCATGGAACTGTTATTCATTACACCATTTATTATTATTATTATTATTTTTTTACATTCTTATTAGTTAGATTTATTGTAATTTTTAGCATTGTAAGGACATTTTACTCATTTAACTATTTATTGCCCCCCTCAGTCCTTTCTGTATCTTGCCTGGTACATGACCATGTCCATCCTTGGACACTACAACAACTTTTTCTTTGCGGCTCATCTGCTGGACATTGCCATGGGCTTCAAAACTCTGCGCACCATCCTTTCCTCTGTCACACACAACGGCAAGCAGGTAAAAATGGCAAAACATTGACTTAACTTTTACTTCTTTGTAGATGTATGAAATAAAATCTTTAAAATCACTCACTTTACAAGTTCCTGATGGTATATACTGTATTGTATAGGTAAACTGTGCTTTTCTTCTGCAGCTGGTGCTGACAGTGGGGCTCCTGGCTGTAGTGGTCTATCTCTACACTGTGGTGGCATTTAACTTCTTCAGGAAGTTCTATAACAAAAGTGAGGATGGGGAGTTGCCGGACATGAAGTGTGACGACATGCTGACGGTGAGTTGCTCTGGGGCTCCTTCTATGGCCTGAAGGTCTGGGCTCAATGCACAGGGGACCAGGCTTTACTCAGGAAGCAGCTCATTTCTGTACATGTACAGCCCTCGACATCCACATATTAACAGTTAATGATTCTATACATTTCTGTTCCGTATTTGATTTTGAATTCACAAAAAGCATGATTTAGAATTTACAAAAAATTCTGTTGCAATAAATAGTTTAATCAAAACTAATCTATAATATTTTAAATTTGCACTATGCAGCTTTTCTATATGACGGCTCGCCATTTGTTTTTTTCGTAAGGGTTATATTGCTTTGCTTAGAATGTTCAACAAAATGGAATTAAATGGATGTAACACAATAGAGACAAAGAGTTGTCATCACCAGGACTTTTTTCTTCTTCTTTTTTTCCAATAAATATCTGTAATGTGTTTTAAACACATACAGTTCTGTACAGTGAAACATTCCATACAAAGCAATAACCTCCTCCATGGTGGGCAAACAGGTCATAAACACAAAAAGTTACACAGTGCACTTTTATGGTAAATGACACAAATGCAGAGCATGTTTCCCTTTTTCAGACAGTATAGCCTATGAAAGCACATCACTCACCATCACAGTGAACCTAGACCAATATGTCTGCCTGGAGAGCAGTGGGAGCAGCTGTTCCCTCTACAGTACACTATATAAGGTCTAGCCCTGGGTTGAGCAGGGGGCTGCAGGGGGAAGGAGTCACCCGGAAAGCCCAGGACAGACTGTAATCCTCTCAGCCAGCCACCCGGAACAGTTTCTCTGCTCTTGTCCTTCTAAGGGGCTGGGTGATGGCTCTGTGTGTGTGTGGGCAACACCAGGCTGTGGCCAAAAAATCCCTTACAATAACTATTGGCACGATGTGGGACCCACATCATGGCCCATTTCCTTTTAGATTTTTAGCTGGACCTCAGTGTTAGCAGTAATATTATTAGCAGGCTTCAATCTAAATATATTCAGAAAGTGAGAACCAGACTTCGCATACTCTGTGTGTACTGTCTGTACATCCTATTGGGTACTATCTGTACATTCCACTGTGCTCAGTGTGTTTCCTCTGTCCCACAGTGCTACATGTTCCACATGTATGTGGGTGTACGTGCGGGGGGAGGCATCGGGGATCAGATTGAGGACCCAGCCGGAGATGAATACGAGATTTATCGAATCATCTTTGATATCACCTTCTTCTTCTTTGTTATTGTCATTCTACTGGCCATCATCCAGGGTATGCCCCTCCCCTTTTATTTTATTTCTAACAGAAACTCACACAATTAAATTACTACATGTCAGTTTGGATTCCGTGTTTACAAGCTTCACAGTACCACTATGTACTTTAAAGTATACTAGATATTAGGAAAAATGACTGGACTAAAATTCAATTACATCAGTGTTAATTCTGATTGGTTCTATTGGTTGTGCAGGTCTAATCATTGATGCCTTTGGAGAACTTCGAGACCAACAAGAGCAAGTGAAGGAAGACATGGAGGTGAGTTTTTAGTATTTGAACATATAATTTCATAAGTTCTGAATGTTGTTTAGGCATTGGCAACATGTTACTGACAAGAAAAAGATTTCTTGTTTTTCTGTGTCTTCTTTAACATACAGTACAGTATCATAACTTCACACTGGGATGTTTCTTTCAGACCAAATGCTTTATCTGTGGAATCGGAAATGACTATTTTGACACAGTGCCTCATGGATTTGAAACACACACTCTTCAGGAGCACAACTTGGCCAACTACCTGTGAGTAACAGCAGTCACATCTGAGTCTCTTTAAAGTGGTTTCTCTTTATTGTTATTGTGTAATGTAAAGGGTAATATTAAATTCTATAGAAATTAATCAAACCCTGTGTTAACTCTGTTACGGTTGATCTCGTTCTTGATTCATTTCAACAGTTTTATCTTTGAATTGTTTTTCAGATTCTTTGTAATGTATTTAATCAACAAAGATGAGACAGAGCACACTGGCCAGGTAATTCCTCTGTCACACAAAATCTTCTAGCACTAGTGTTATCAATACAGAGTTTGTACCTTCAGAAGATGTGCCACAGAGCAACACACCTCATATTTTTTATTAGAGATGCATGGTCTCTTTACACACCTGGTCTAAAAGTCCTCCCTCTGTCTACAGGAATCTTACGTGTGGAAGATGTACCAGGAGCGCTGCTGGGAGTTCTTTCCCGCTGGAGACTGTTTTCGTAAACAATATGAGGATCAGCTAAATTGATTCTTCAGTAAACACAAAATCTGCTTTTGTGTTGTTCTCTAAGTGAAGGCCCTGGTTAGGGCGCCTCCAGCACACAGAGACTCTGTTTTGTTAGAATGACAGGCTCATCTGAACAGCACAGACCTGAGCTAGGGCTCGTAATAACTGGACCAACTCACTGCTGGTCTGAGAGCTCTTCTCGACTCTTCTGTTTAATGCACGTTGCATGTGGGCACATGTTGAGGTCCAATGAAGCATTTCGCAATAACTCATCCATCGCCTCAGGCCCACCCCAGTACCAGCACGACCCCCTCCTCCAGGACATCTCTGCTCCTGTGTCCATGCTGAGACTGGCTGTACTCTGCTCCTGAGTATTTGAAAGAACAGAAGAGGAGCTGTCACAACTACTACAATAAAAAATAAACTATCAAGTTCAAAGTGGTATGTGCATCATACATTTATTGTGGCTGTGCACTCAGGACCACTAAGAAGTGATCACAGATCTTCATTCTTTTCACATCGAAGACCATGATTTTCAACTTTTTGACTGTTGATGAATGGGTTAACCATTGTCTAGTCATTGCTTTCTGCAATAAACAACAGTATTAAGTTGGGATTTTATGTAAAACCTTAAAAACAAAGTATAGTCACATGCTCAACTCTTACCAGTGACAGAAAGATTCTTATTTTCACTTTGTGTTATTTAATTAACAATGTGCACTTTAACTGAGGTCTCTGCTATCAATGGACCTGACACACTGTTCTAATAGTGAAGAGCCATGAGCGTCTCTGGCGGATGCATGTGTTCTCCAGGTGCTGACATGTTTGGCTGATGGTAAAGTAATGGAAAGCAATACCAAAGTTACCAAGTGAGAGATGTGATTATCTAAATGTGTTGGTAATGGGGGCAGTTTAGATTCAAGGAGCAGACAGGAACCAGTGCCTTAAGCCAGGGCCCCACGGTGCAGACGGACATGTCCACTACACTCCCCCTTTGGCCTGGACACTTTAGTTGTGCAGTGAAGTATTTAAACCTTATGGCTTCACACTCTCTTCACTACAGATGTCTTCCAGTTGACATGAGCGTGAGAATCCTAAAGTAACAGCAGTGGCCTCTAGATGGAGCTTGTCCTCATCACAGCAGTCACCAGTCTGTGTCCTTAGGTGAGGGCAAAGTGAAAATTATTGGATCTGTGTTGATACATCCAAAGTAACGGGCACCTCCATCAGCTTACTGCTCACATTTTTTTTTGCCAGCTTGTTTGACTTACTGTTGAACGCCTTTCACCAAATAAACACAAACATTTTAGAACTTATGTTGCATTGTTTTCACAGTTTCTGGTGATAATTACTGTGAAGGCGAGAGTTGTTGTGTCTGTGTTGACGCTGCAGCCACACTCGCCCAACACAGCTGTCGTCGGATGGGGATGAGCCCAGAGCAGCTTACACAAACGTGGGCATGTGTTCGGATGTCATTTTTAACATTTTGAGGAATGCTATGTTGAAAAAAGTGTGTTCTTCTGTGGCCCAGGGACACTTTGCATGTTTTCTGCAGGTTTATGATAATGTTCCCTTTTATATATTCAGTTGGTAGAGCATGTGGCACATACAGAGCACATTTACAGACCGCCCATCTCAACACTGTATTTTCAAATCTGGACTCTGCCTTTGCTCACCTGTTGCTTCTTGCCCTGTCTAATCAACCCAAATGACCAAACAATCCAAACGGTAGACCATGCACAGATTCATAGTGATTGTATATTTAGGATAAAATGTTTGTAAACTTGAAATCTCACAGGTTTGGTTGTAAGTGCATTCTTTTTCTGTGGTTGCTTCAGCAAGGTGTCAGGAGTGTATGCAGGGAATGGCCATTGCAATCTATACAAGCTTGCTTCTTAAAACAGAAATTTAAATATGCATTTATTATTATTCATGATCTTTTTATTCATGTATTTATTCAATTAATAAAAACACAATACCTTTATTATGCATTGTGTTGTTTGATTTTAGGGCAAATTCTGTATATTTGGATTTGTTCTTGTCTTTTAAACATTCTCTTGGGTATCTTTATTTTGATGTCTGTATCAGAACTTCTAAGTAATAATTAAGTCAGAGCTCCATCTACTAGCTGCAAAATATACTGTACATATGGGAACTAATCAAGTTGATCTTGCCTGATATGCTAATGCTGGCAAAAATGCTCAAAGCTATGATGGATGTTTTATTAATTTAATTAACAGTGCAAAAGATCTCAGTGGTCTGACAATAACACCACAAATCAAGAAAATGTAGATCTATGTTTTTCAAGGTTCAGAGGCGGAAGAATAGAATCTGACAGAACTGCTGTTTTTGACAGAGATGACAAGTAGCTAAGTATTTTTACTCAACTACTAAACTTAAGTAGTTTTTTTTGTGTGTGTGTACTTTACTTGAGTATTACAAATCTGGTGACTTTTCACTTTTACTTCTTACATTTTTCAAGAAGTATCTGTACTTTCTAATCCCTACATTTTATAATCAGGTTAGTTACTTTATAAGCCCATAAACATTTGTTATTCCTTTTACCAGGTCAAACCTGCTGTGCTGTCGTGTATCAGTGCTTTGTGAACAAATTAGCAAATGAAAATTGCCAAAAACTTTACAATTTCTAACAAAAATGACATGCTTGTCATATGACAGAAGTCTGATGAACTATATTTAATTTACTGTAAAGCCCATCTCACACTTCACACCATTACAAACCAATTTTATGCACTAAAATGCATTTCGGGTCTCATTTTTTGAGACATTTTTAGTATTTTTATGGTTCAGATGGCTTTATTTGATTTACATAGATTATATGACTTGTTTCGACGTGTTTTCTGCCTTGTTTTAATACATTTCTTCTTTTTTCAAACCAAATTATTTACGAATAAAGAAATCTTCATTTTTACTCACCTCATGGCATAAATGTCTTGAAACAAGTGAAATAAGTCGCCAGACATCTAGTATTCTAGTAATTTTAACCGAGACTAGATAATAACTTTTTACTTTTTTACTTAAGTTAATATACACACATTTACTTTTATATTTTTACTTAAGTAAAAAGTTTCAGCTTTCACTTTTATTAAAGTCATTTGATAAAAGTAACTATACTTTTTTTTGTTGTGAACTTCAATACTTTTGACATCTCTGGTTTTTGATGTAGAAGCAAACTGCAATGTTAAAATAGGATTGAAGTATTACATACTATGTGCCCTTTTAAACTTTTGTCATAAGGTCCACATGTACTCTTCCATACAACTCATTGGAGCAAAACGTGATCCTTTGAAGCACTGAGAGAACACTCATGGAAACAGCACTCCAAGTATGGCTCGATATTGTATGTGAAATGTAATGACCTATGACCACTGATGAAGAGGTCTTCACATGCCTCCATTTTATAGTCACAGTATCATTGCTTTATTATCATTAATATTCTTACCTTTTGTATGTAATGTAATGTAAGTTTGATTAACAACTGACCTTGAGTTAGAGACAACCTCTGATTTCATTGTTGTGGTTGGACTGTTGGAGGTGGAGCTCTTGTTCACAGTTTTGCGAATCAGTCCTCTGTAAGTTCAGAGTGAGAACAGCACTGAGCAGCCCAGGTGAGTACATGCACTTACTCTCACACAACTGCAAAGAAATTCATCTGGGCTTTGTAGGAACATTTTCTGTTTCAGGTTTATGCATGATCTGAAGTGAAGTGTCATTTACAGACATTAGTTATTTTGTTTTGATTGATTTGAGAGGAGTTCCATCAACAACATTAAAGGTACAGTGGCAACAACGTATTAAAATGGACTTGGAAAACAACAACAACATGTATTTATTATTTAGAAGATTTTGATGCACTGAAAAAATGTCTTTCCTATAATCCACCTTGCCTAACCACAAACTGAACTATTATTTGTCCTGAAGGAGGGCCTCCTCCTGTGTGTTTTCTGAGGAAAAAAAATCTGCCATAAGTTAGATTTTTTTCACATAATGATGCAACAGACAACTACATCTATTAGTAATGTTTCAAAGCAGAGGTGTCTAACTGGCGGCCCGGGAGCCAAATGTGGCCTTCAACATGAATTCATGTGGCCCCTGGGATGATTTTTGATTATTACTGACAGTGACTCCCTGATTATAGCATGCAACAACTGGAAGTACAGGTCCCAGAATACACTGCAGCCTGGCGCTGACAAGAGGGGCCACATAAGCCAAAAAAAAATACAATACACATAAGCCCAAAAAAAATACAATTTGCACACATTTTCTTGGAATGACAGTATGTACAATGTAACACAACACAATGTGATTTACTGTGTTAGAATATATATATATATATATATATATATTATATATTATATATATATATATATATAATATATATATATATATATAATAATATATATATAATATATATATATATATATATATAATATATATATATATATATAATATATATATATATATATATAACACACACACACAATAAATGTGTTATATTAGCTTATACAGCCCAATTGTCATCTTTGAATATAATACAGTAGGACCATATGTGGCCCTTGAACAACTCTGACTCCGGTTGATTTAGCAGTGACTCCATTTGTTTTGACTACCTGTTCTATTATGGTTTTAACGTTCTATTTCAACCTAATTAAGCAGTTGACTTCACTTACATAAAGTGCATCTTTAAGGCAAAACCCTGAACTGTATGTATTTTTGTTGAGTTGTGATATCTTTTCTGTAGAAACAAAATTTTTCGGCAAAAATGTTTTATTAAAAAAAAAAAAAAATTTATCCCTTTTATTTATCAAAATCAGTCCTTCTGGGATGATTCAGACCCAGTTTTCAGCTGTAAACCTCCAAATAAAAAATGTCCCCAAAAATTCAAAATTTTTAATCGGACTTTTGTATTGGCTCCACCTAGATTTTTTTTTTAATAATTTTGGGTCCCAAAAACACATTTTTACCTTAATTAGAAAAATTGCTAAAACCCAAATTATGCCAAATCTAGTGTCATTTATGTCTCAGCTGTCAACGCCAGCTATACCAATGCTTAAATATTAAAAAATTTAGATTCTGTTTTTCTTTTCTTGGAGAAAGTTCTCACTACAAGGTTGCAGCTTCAAAAAGACTCCAGCCATTTGCCTGTGCTCCAAAGGGTTCAGAAACGGTTTCATGGCCGGAATGAGATGGGGTTAAAAATCACCTCTGTACATCTTTGTATTTGAAAAGTAGTTAAAATAAAAAAAAATAAAAAAAGTTTCTTTGTTATATTAATGGAAGTAAACTCCATTAACAGTTTCACGTTGATATCTTAAGTTGTTCTGTTTTTTCATCTGTACTGTCTTAATCTGTCTTAATGACATAAAAGCAAACCAGGAAACTTTTTTTTTCTATTTTCCAAATATACACTGTGACGCACAGGTCTGCAGTGCCTCATCTTACAAAACAGATTAGATTGCTCATCTGACAGTTTCTAAGAGTCATGAAAAACTCCTGCTTTGATTGCTGCCTGCTGAATTATCGTGGAGGAGAGCGGTGGTTGTGGCTTTAATTAGTACAGCCTGTATTAGTGAATATGAATTTCTTTACAGGCTATGCTAATCTATGCCAGAACCAGCAAAACCCCGTGTCTGCAAATCTACTGTGAATAACAGAAAATGTAGGTGCACTTTCAGTCAGAATGTGATTTTTCCATACATCAATGACACAAACATGTAAGTTTTTGTTTATGGAAAAAAATGACTTGACTGGATGTCTCGCTTGTATTTTAGATTTCCATAGTTGTTTGAAGCATGACCAGCAGCTTTAATTTGGTGTCTCAGACCCACCCCAGCCCCCCGTTTGAGGAGCCACTGGTAGGACCTCAGTCGCTGGATGTACTGGTTGCTGTGGGACAATGGAGTCAGTCTGATCAGAGAGAGAACATGAGTCATCTAAACCACACTCCAGCACCTACCCCACAGGCATTTGACCCGCTGGGTGGGCACACAGTCTGGCAGGTAGGAACACTTCTGCTCTGGACTAATTATATTTTCATCATAAAGTCAAATTAATTTACCATATTGCTTTTGGATCTTGGACTGTCTCTTTGGCTCAGCTTTAAAGTTGTCCAAGTAATTTGTTAAACACAACAGCAGTCACCCAAAGAGGTTTTAGACATAGCATAAATAATCAAAACGTTTTTGTAATCACAAGAAAAATATGTTCAATTTTGTGAATATTATGCTCCTCCGTAAGCATGCAGTTACTTTGCTTTATCCTTGTGTTTTCATGTAGCAAACATGACATTAGCTTCTGTACTTGCAAATTGTACCTACCTTTAATGTGGAAGTATAATGAATCTAGATTTTATCTTGAATGTGTTTGCAGGTCATCGTGATAGTCTTCCTGACTGGCTCTCTGTCTTTGGTCACGGTGGTTGGAAATATTCTTGTTCTGGTCTCCTTCAAAATCAACAAAGCTCTGAAAACTGTGAACAACTACTACCTCCTGAGCCTGGCCTTTGCAGACCTGACTATCGGCACACTCTCCATGAACCTCTACACAACATACATCATTATGGACCAGTGGGCCCTGGGGCCTTTGGTGTGTGACGTGTGGCTCGCCATCGACTATGTGGCTAGCAACGCCTCTGTAATGAACCTGCTGGTCATCAGCTTTGATAGGTGGGCAACTCGCAAAGAATATTGTTACCTGTCACTTGTTTGCTGTAGACACAACACAATTAAAAATAGGCTTGGGTTCGAGCAGGTGCCTGGTGCAAGTATAGCTTTCCCAATCAAAAAACATCAGCAACCCTATTCAGCTTAAAAAGGTTAAAACTAAAACCAGACCTATTTTTAAAGAAAACTATTTTATGACTTAATTACTCACATAAGACAGAAGGGCTGGCTCTGATACTTTGTTTGTGTTTTTAGGTATTTCTCTGTGACTCGACCTTTGACCTACATGGCCAAGCGCACTACAAAGCGGGCAATGATGATGATTTGTCTGGCCTGGTCTGTCTCCTTGGTGCTCTGGGCTCCAGCCATTCTCTTTTGGCAATACATTGTGGGAGAGCGAACAGTTCAGCCAAATGAGTGCTACATCCAGTTCTTATCAGAGCCCATCATCACCTTCTGCACAGCCATTGCTGCCTTCTACCTCCCTGTGACCATCATGAGCGTGCTCTTTTGGAGGATCTACCAGGAAACAGAGAAAAGAGCTAAAGACGTGCAGAGTCTAAAGGGCTCTGGGTCTGCCCCGAAACCCTCACCCACAGAGGGGGGTATGTTGCGCCAGATGAGCTCCCAGAGCTGCAGCAGCGTGGAACTGAACCAAACCCAGGATGGTGTGGCCAGACAGGGCCAGCCGGGGCCATTTCACTCTGTGCGGGCTTTCTGCTGTCCTCTCTGTCCTAACATTTACCCCAGGGCAGTGGGAGCAACTGAACAAGGCAGTGCTGATACTGTCAATGGGCCAGGCACAGGGAGAGACACCCCTCGATCTCCATCTACTCCAGCAGGTCAGGACCCTATTCAACAGCAAGCCTCATTTATTCTCAGCTAAAGAAGTTAATTAATGTTTGCATTTTAAATAATGTCATAGCTAATAAGCTTCAGGTGAAAACTTGACACATTTACAACAGAGAGTATTTATTTTTCTTTGTTATAACCTTTAGCTTAAGCTGTATTTTAGTTGATATAACATATTTACAATGTTAACTCATATGCCTTCTCTCACTTTCTAGACAAACCCAGGAGCCAGACCTCTTCAGCGTCTTCTATAACCATAAAGGATGCAACAGTAGCCAAACGCTTAGCGTCCAAAGCTAAAAGTGAGGTCAATAAGCGGAAGAATGAGAAGAAGGCCAATGAGAAGAAGGCAGCTCGGACTCTCAGTGCCATCCTCCTGGCATTTGTCACCACATGGTTGCCGTACAACATCATGGTGCTGGTGAACACCTTCTGCCAGGACTGCATCCCTGACAGCCTGTGGGCCCTGGGCTACTGGCTCTGCTACGTCAACAGCACCATAAACCCGATGTGCTATGCTCTTTGCAACAAAACTTTCAGAGATACCTTCAGGGACATTCTGCTGTGTCAGTGGAGTCAGCGCAAGAAGGCCAGAGCAGCTTTCCGTAGATAAGACCATCAATCTTTATGGTCTGTGTTCTGTTAAACACTGCTTTGAGCAGTTAGGAACAATGAACACTGAAGTCATGCAAAAGAATTACATTTCCGTGGTTGCCTGAAAGTTTATGTAGTTGTTTAAGTGGTCTTTTGGCCACTCTAATGAACTGCTTTTCTTTTTTGAGTCCAGGAGGTTTGTGAAATGTTTAAGACCCATCAGTGGCCTCCAGTGAGTCATTTTACAGTTTAATTATATTATTTATTCAACATGGATTCCCACAGAACTGAAAAAGAAATTCTTATTTCAGTGGGACATAAAGGTCAATAATCTTCTTGTAAACTACCCAAGTTTTCCCCCCACATAATCAGTAAATATTGTTTTCTCTCCAGAAATGGTATTATGAAACAGAGGGAAAATTTGATCTAATTAATAAATATTTTTAACTTTTTAGACTTTTCAGAAAGAACAATTTGAGTCACTTTTTGACTCTTTCAAATGAGAGCTAATTGACTGTGCAGAGGTTGGTAAGGCTGCTTCATAACAAACAAACAAACAAACAAACAAACAAACAAACAAACTGCTAGTGAAATCTTTGGATGTAAAAAGTAGTACAAAAATGTTTCCAAGGGATTCGTGGTTTAAATACTTTTGCCACTGTTTGAGAATCAAAAACAAAACTCTTTTGTGCTCTCGTGGTAAATTTGACATTACAAGCCTTTCTCTGTAGAGTTTGGATGTTCCTTCCCATGTCTGTGTGGTTTACTCCAAGTTTCCCAACCATCACCAGTAACAGGCAGGTTAGGGAACACTTGGTCATGGTCAGAGGTTGAGGCGCCATGTATAAATCGCTTTAGCTGTCCCAGGGCTGCTTGTCATCACTGAGAGGGGGGGTTACTGTGTGAAGCACTTTGGAGGACATCTGTCTGTGTAATTGTGCTATATAAATAAACCATTCATTCATTCATTCATTCACTACTCTTGTTAAACAGTATTCCAACACACAATAAACTGAACTTTCATTAAAGGTGGTGTAGCTGATTTTCACACTGCAAACACAATTTAGGTTTTAAATCTGACAACTTCCTCTCTTAAATCCGTCCACACATCGACACGTATTAATTTTGGTTGCAACTGCATTCTACAAACAACAAAGTGAAACTGGAGAGGACCACCCAAGCTCAGCCAATCAGAGCGCAGCATTCAGCTCCAGAACTAAAAGTCAGACTCAGTGGACTGGTTTATCAACAAAGTGCAGCATCTTTTACAGACTTTTTAGAGTAAAACACAAGCTTTCCCAGTTGATCTTTAGAGTTAATCAGGTAGGCCTAGTTTTTAAGTAGGCAGAACAATCGACGTGATTATATTAATTATTTTGTACCTTCTAATTTGTTGTAAGACTATCGAATAGCATGCATCCACTACGGTCAGTTTCTTTGGCATTACATTTTAAATCAAAGTTTTAAAATGTCACATTATTGACAGCGGTGCATTATGAGAATCTTCTTTCTCAACATTTTAATCATAACACGTGCTGCTCGTGTTTCTGGCGGAATTACTGCGGTTTGTGGTTATTTCTAACGCTGTAGACTAGTACTAGATTTTTATGTGTTTTGAGTTATCCTCAATTCTTCGATATGAGAAATTGCTAGGCTAATTGTTGGCTATTTTTGGTGGTCTTTCGTTGGAATAATTTTTGTGGCAAAATGACAAAATGACTCTCGTGAGCTGAAGGCAAGTGTCGTTTATAGTTAGGCTTAATTTTACTTAGTGCTTTTTGCTATATTGTGCAGTAGGCTATTTTCCTCAAAATCTTAGGACATTTTTGGTCTTACTTTCTATGCGAAATTATTTAAAACAATTTTGGCTCGCCTTGTCTGTCTTTCTAAGCAGTGTTTCATCAACCAAAGGCCGTTTAATTGTGAGATGTTAGTGATGTAGTCCCGTTTAATGTCACACGAGGGCACCACAACCAGCGTGGTTCCTAAATGCTTTGTTATGCTTTTGTACTTAGGATTATTGAACTGAACACCTTTGTCGTCTGGGCTGTCAAGATGAAAACACAAACAAGTTGAATCGACTCTGTAAAGCATCACTTTAGTTCTTTGACTCCTGTCTGTGTGTCCTGGAGCTTTAAGAATGGATTCTCAGTGCACTCTGGGTAATGTATGCCTTTGTCTGTGTCATGGGAAATGTAGTAGAAGCTGACTGCAGTGTGTCTGTGAGCTCCCCCCACCCAGACCACTGTGCTTCCTCCAGCAGCATCTCCTCCCATCACAGGCCTTTGTGCTCCTTAGTGGCAGTACCAGTCACTGAGACCCCAGCACTCTCCCCTGAGCAGCAGGCAGCGGGGGTGGGGTTGCAGAAGAGGCTGAAGACAGCAGCCTCCTGCATCAGTAACAGCATCACAGCCTCACAGCCTCGTCACCGGAACACCAGCAGACGTAACTACCAGCCTAGCATCACAGCATCAGCTGCAGACCCTCAGAGCTAAGCACCAGGCAGCTCTGTGGTGGAGGAGGCAGCCATGGCCTGAGCCACCAGCCTTTATTTGCCTCACAACGTCAGCATGGGAAACCAGGAGGCAAAACAACGCAAAGCTAATGGCAGTTGCCCTTCTCTGGATGATGGAACCAAGGATGTATCAGGAGATCGAAAAGGAGGGA
This sequence comes from Mugilogobius chulae, assembly GCA_038363315.1. Taxonomy (NCBI): domain Eukaryota; kingdom Metazoa; phylum Chordata; class Actinopteri; order Gobiiformes; family Gobiidae; genus Mugilogobius; species Mugilogobius chulae. The sequence continues at coordinate 30,438,753 of CM076401.1, read as the reverse complement.
AAAAATCCATGGTAAAGGAGGAGGGGGCCCACATGGCACTGCCACCAACAAGAAGAAAAACAAATCTGAGTCCAAGTCTGTGTTTTCAATCCGTAAGAAGAGAGGCCAACTCAAAGGCAAAGGCTGTTCATCTGTGAACGGCTCTAAAGAAGATGTGTTGGCCAGTCCACAACACACCCAGGACTCCAACAAGACCCCGGACCTGTCCGCTGATGAGCTGGGACAGTCTGACAACGAGGGGCTTAACCAAGAAACTCGCAGGAAGCAAACTCAGGATGAGGCAGGTCACAAAGGGGGCAGCTCAGGGTCTGACACTGACATCTACAGCTATCATTCGGCCGCAGACCATCAAGACCTGCTCGCTGACATTCAGCTCACTATCCGCCTCCAGCACCAGCAGCATGGAGGAATCCGGAGTAGTGCTCACACCCCCACTGACCCCGACACTGAACGAGGGCTGGGAGCAGGCACTGAACGACAGACCAATGGAGGAGTTTACCTTACACCCCCAGAAGCCTTTCATTTGTCCCCAGAGCTGGAGCTGGGCTCTGATGCACTGTCGTTTCTGGATACTATGCCGGGACACCCCCCAGCCGAGCCTGCTGAGGCGGCGCAACCCTTCCAAGAGCAACATTCTCCCCTTTTACAGCAGGACCATGCACAGACTGAGGAAGACTGTGCGGACACAGAAGCCCCTGTTTGTGCCGATCTGTCCGCTCACACCACAGTTACCATGACAACATGTGGGGGGTCCACTGGCAGCCCTGTCACCATAACAACCACTGGCTTCACGTTTGTTAGTGGTGACGAAGCAGCTCAGGAAGAGCATGTGGGACAATTTAAGGAGTTGGATGTTTCTGCGTTACAGCCTTGTATCAGTGAGGAGGGTGTACTTGAAGCACTCAGCTCAGGGGTTGGGGGTCCTGTAGGGTCCGGGACGAGTGCTGAGTCTCTGGAGGACAGTGTCAGTGCAGAGTCTGAACATAACCTCTCTGTCACTGACCACACAACAACTTCCACTCCACAACATCGAAGAAGTCCATTAACCCTCCACGAGAGCCCATCTGTGGCCAAAAGAGGCCTCAGGCCCAACCAAGCCAACTCTAGCCCTGTAGTGAAACCTTATCCAGCAATCATCCCCTCATACATCAAGACCACCACAAGACAGCTCAGTTCCCCAGGACACTCCCCATCCCACAGCCCACTGTCTCCTCGACGAGATACACACATGCTGCACAGGTATATTTAATACAAAGTTGCAGTGTCATTGTATATTTGCTAACTTTGTCTTGACACTGATCCTGTGTTTAATGCAGGACGCTGATAGAAAGCCGCCGATTGCATCGACACCGCTCTCGAAGCAGTGGTAGACCCTTGAGTCGATCTGCTGACTGGACAGAAGAGCTGAGGTTCTCTCGAGAGCATGATGAAGTTTCTGGAGTCTCTCGAGACTTTCTGGAGGGTCAGAGGGGCGGCAGTCAGCCTCTCTGCCCTACTAGGAGATCCTCCTGTGGACAGGGCAGCACCTGCATGTACTCTGACGTTTTCACAGGTAAAACAGAGTGAAGTGACAGGGGGTTTGAGCAGGACACTTCAGTGTCGCTCTTTTAGTAAATGTTTCAAAAAGCATTAGACAAAGACAAAATTATTTTGTCAAAAGTTTATTTATGACAACAATAAACAGTAAGGCTGGATATTTAAAAGATTGACAGGTGCCAAATGCAGAATTGCTATTTTAAAATAAAAATACATTAATTATTTAAAATTTAATTATATAATTTTATTAATTTAGCCTTAGGCTGTAAATGTTACTGATATAGGTTTGTCCAATATATTGTCACCATGAAGGCTAAATGCTAATATTGTTATTTTAGTGTATCATCTTATTTTTGCTACTGACTCCAAACAAACCTTGAACCCCAGGTCTACACCAGTTTGTAGTAGTTTGGATTTGTGTGGATGCCGTGTGTGCAGGACGGACCTCCTGGAGAAACTTTTTCAACAGCAACAGCAGGAGCAGCCGGAGGAGGCAGAGCAGCTATGCTCCAAAATCCTGGCCATGGGTTTGCTTCAGCCCTTCACCGAATGCTTCAGAGAGCCTCTGGGGACAGCATGGGGCAGCTCTCCACAACAGCCAAGTTCCATGTAGGTGACAGTGCACACCTACACCCTGGTCATAGTCATGTGTGGTTCAGCTGCTCCAAACACACTCAAATCTTTTCTGAGTCCTTCCCATTGCTAAACTAATTAAAGTATCTCCTTTCATACTACTGTATATTCTGTACAGTTTGCACTTTACTTTACAACACAGTAGTAGCATGGAAGATTAATGTTAACTAAAATAAAAGTTGCAATGACATGGTGCTCAGAGGAACAGAAGACCATCCGTCCTTTTACTGTACTTCTATATAAAATCCTGAGTCTATTTCTATACCAACCATCATAATCACAGGAAAGTATTGTCAGTATTTGCTGGTGAGACCAGGGCAGCAAAATACACTAAAGTAAAATACTTTTTGTTTTAGCTCTCATTTTTCATGAGCTCAAGCAGATGTGCCTAGATGGGCCACAATGAAAGGATTCTGTAAAATGATCAGCTTTAGACCATAGCACAATGTTACTGATGTTGTAAAATTTAACATGCTTACCTCAAGAATGTCTGCAAGCGCTAGTGCCCTTGCATTTCTTACCATAAGTTACCTTCAAAGGAGTTTCATGAAATTTGACAATAAGGGCCTCAATGTAAGTGTTTGTAATGTCTCTATCCCACTGTAGCGTGTCTGTAAAAGAAAGAATCACTAGAATTTATCCTGTTTTGTTTTATTTTCATGTGGGTGCATATGTCATGTGAGAACAGCAGGTGAAATCCACCCTTTCCGCTGTAGTGATCTTTATGTGTAAAATGTTGATCACAATAAGCCATTGCATGTCTGCCTCAGTGTTCATTTTCAAACCTTTGTGTTTAAGCACCTCTGTGTCCACAGCATGACCAGCTGTACACCTGGGCAGCTGTGAGCCAGCCTCCGCTCTCGCTGGAGGCCTTAGAGATGAAGGGTCACCTCCGGGCAGCTTTCAGCGCAGTCCGACCAGGGGTGGACAGCAGGAGGCCGAGCACCACCACAGAGCCTGGTATGGACTTTTGAACATTGTCATGCACATTAGTAATTTACTGTACTTCAATCCTGAGAGCTCTTTGTCAGAAAAGTAGAGTAATGTTAACTCCAAAATAATGTTAATGTGCATGTTAGTAATATGCTTCAGTGCAATGTTTGAAAACTGTCATGATGTTCATTACACTTTTTCTAGTTTGCCCCATAGAAGACAATCAGGGTGAGCTGCTTTTTTTATATGGATGACATCTAACACTTCACTATGCTGTCTTTAGCAGTGCAAATTGTAATGCTGAACTTGTTTTACAGAGCACTTGTCCAGTTGTACACAACAGGAGAGCCAAGAGACTCAGGTCAGTGATGCTCCTCTATATAAAATATTCAATATTTTGTAGTTTTGATATTGTTGCTGTTGCACAATCTACCAACATTCAACAAATTCTCTCTAAAATCTTTTTCTTCAGGAGGAATGTGTTCTAAAGGCAGCAAACCTGAAGGAGAAACATGTGAATGTGATTCAGCAACTGGAGCAAACCATAGAGGACCTCCGCACTAAGATTGCTGAGCTGGAGCGACAGCCCCCTCTAATGGACACCAGAGTCATCACTGTGGAGCGAGAGTGTGGGGGGTGTGAGCCAGCCCTTCTGCCTCAGTGTGATGTTCACCTTCAGACCAGCCCGTGCTGCCTTCAGGTGAAATCAGTACAGACCTCACCAATGGATGAGAACTTCAGCTTCAAAGTACCTTCCAGTGACACTACAGAGGCCACAGTGCCCCACTGCTCCTGTCAGAGACTTCCACCTCCATCTCAAGCCTCTTCCCCCTCCTCAGTACTCTCTAGTTCACTCCTCCTCCTCCACCACCACTGCCTGAAGCAGCTCCTCCACCTTCTCTGCCCCCTGCCTCCACTTCCAGGTGTAGCTCTACCACCTCCTCCTCCACCACTACCTGGGGCTGCTCCTCCACCCCCTCCTCCACCACTACCTGGAGCAGCTCCTCCACCCCCTCCTCCACCACTACCTGGAGCAACTCCTCCCACCACTACCCGGGGCTGCTCCTCCACCCCCTCCTCCACCACTACCTGGGCTGCTCCTCCACCCCCTCCTCCACTACCTGGGGCTGCTCCTCCTCCCCCACCTCCCCCTCTCCCTGGTGGTGGTCTCCCAGGTACAGTGTGTGTACCCCCTCCTCTCCCCCCAGTTCTCGGCTCTTTACCTCCACCTTTGCCTTTGGGACTGTACACTTTGGGTCTGACCCAGGAAAAACCACCTCGAAAAGCAATTGTGGAGCCTCCCAAACCAATGAAGCCACTATATTGGACCAGGATACAGCTGCACACCAAGAAGTATGCAATACTGTATACTAAATACTTTAAGTTTATACAGTATACTACCAAACCACACTCGTTTGAATGGATCCACAACATTGATTCCTTTATTACCTTCAGTAAAGTTGTAAATAATGCCCATTACCTTCTTCTCAGGGATGTCCCCTCGTCGTCAGTGTGGGAAACTATCGAAGAGCCCGAGGTCGACTTCGAGGAGTTTGTTGACTTGTTTTCTAAGAGTGCAGTCAAGGTGAAGAAGCAGCCTCTTTCTGATACCATCACCAAGTCCAAGGCTAAGCAGGTCAGTTTTGCTTCAATCAGACTTTTGATTGAAGTGTGCTTATCACACTCGATCTGTTTCAGATTGAGTGTGTATGTGAAAGGATCATATTTTGTTCTGTGTGTTTATTTAACTTTAATAAGACTCTGGCAGATGTTTTCGGGTGTGGTGCGTACAGATTTGTTCCAGATAGCCTTAATAATTATTCTGCAAAACAGATTTTTTTCAGCTTTTAACCATGCTTGTTTAATGAATCCTCACCCCTCTGAGTATCAAAATCACTTCAGTCAAGTTTTTTTTTTTACGTCACAGGTATACCTCTGTGACCTTCTGTGCTCTTTTTAGTCCACAAATCAAGAGCAGAATCATTCACATTCATTACAATGATGTGGCTGTGTTAGCATGTTAGAGGCAAGCTAGCATTTGTTCATCACGTGTATGTAATTCTTTCTGCAGCTGGTATAGCCAACAGTCAGCTTTTACAAGACATTATATTCTGTATTATAGCAGAGCAACATAATTACTATAATGATATACATATTTCTCTCATTTTTAGGTTGTTAAACTGTTAAATAACAAACGCTCTCAGGCAGTAGGAATCCTCATGTCGTCACTTCATCTGGATATGAAGGACATCCAGCACGGTTAGTTCTTTTAAGAGAAATACTAGGATGTATAAAGCTCTTTCAGTTCATGTGTTCTGTCCTGTCCCATGTAGCTGTGCTCAATCTGGACTACACCGTGGTTGATCTGGAGACACTGCAGGCACTCTATGAGAATGTTAGTGTTCAATGTTAGTTTCAACTTTAAATGTTTAAATGTCATGAAAAAGCTCTTCATTGTTTTTAACCTCTTTGTGATAGAGAGCACAACAGGAAGAAATGGACAAGATTCAAAAGCATGTGAAGACAACCAAAGACAAGGACAGCAGCAAGCCCCTGGACAAACCTGAGCAGTGAGCGTTACACCTGCTGCACCCAAAACGGACTCATTTGTCACACGTCAAAACAATTTGTGCTTCAATTAGTTTTTTTCATGTGGAGCTTAGATGCTCACCTGTTTCATTCATAGCTTTGTGTTGCTGCATACTATAGAGAAACTACACAGTTCACCATAAAAAGAAATACTAAACGATAGTAAAACATGTTGTGAAATAAAATATCAGATTAACTGTGCAATAGATTATTTAAAAAAAAAAAGAAAATTTAACATTTCTTGAATAGTTCTAAAAATCAAAATTTCATTAACAAGACTGGGTTAATATTTTATATTGATTTATTTGATCAGATTTCAAAAAATAAAAATAATATATAAATAATATATAAACAATACATAGTGCTTAAAGGGGACCTATTGCATTTTTTTATGTATTTAGGAATACACTATACAGTATTATATAGGGGTGTCAAATTAGTGCATTAATTGAGATTCATTAATTACAGACTTATTAATCGAGTTAATTTTTTAATTGCATTAATCTATTTTGAAATCTTTAACTTAATTGTTTCCATATACGAGTTGCAAAGTGGACATAAGGGTTGTTCAACTTGACAACTTAGCAACAAAAGACTTCCTAAAGTCTTCATTTTTTGCAATAAATTAATATTTCCTATTTCCCATCTGCTACAATAATGTAATTAATTAAATTGGGATAAAAACAAAACAAAAACACTTAATTGAGAGTTTTTCTCAGCAATTTTTAGGTGAGATTAAAAATAGATTATTAGTTTAATTAATTACAGATCATAATTAATTAATCTCTAAAATTTTTAATTGCTTGACAGCACTATATATGTATTCAGTATTGATTGTTTTTTGTACAACACAAAATGTATGTAAAACAGCTTAGAAATAAAAGGTCCATTTATTCCTGTGCAAAACTGCAGAACTGATAAGCCCCGCCTATTCAATGTAAGATTTTAATGTAACAAACAGATTTTAAATTGGCAATTTTTATTGTTGTAAATTAGGTTAGGGAAGCATCTGTGGTTACCACGGAAATAATGGCAAATCCGCCATGTTTGTTGCAGTTAAGCAGAACTTCCATAGGAATACATTAGACAAAACAATTTAAATAAACAAAACAACCGTGGAACAGCCCAATAAACTGCTGGGTCAGTACTGGTAAATTTATCTCTCACTCTGTAATGTCAGAATATGATTTAATTAACGCTATTTTCAGTATTTAGCACTTTAAAATCTCCATTGATTTAACATTGGACCAACTGAAATTCTATTGATGTATGATGTCACGTTACCGAGTCTAATTGGGTATGTGACTATTTGAACCATACATGCTTTACCATGAATTTGAATTTTTTTAATCATCACAATTAAGTACAGACAACTGGGTGGAGATAGGTGATAGGTGAAGACAGGGTTTTTCCGAGCACTCAAGCATCAGATGCAGGGCTTTACAAGATTCTCAAACATGGAGAAACATACTTAAAAAAAACCCTAGTAAATGGGTAAGCTAATGATGAGAGAAAGCAGTTAGAACAATGGTCTCCTTTAAAATGTTTGTTAAGGCGTACCGTGCTACCAGTACATTTATACTCCAACAACAACAAACAGTACTGCTCTGCATAGTAAAATGTGCCTCACTAAAACTCCAGTTGAATGAAAGTTACAATGGATAAAAAAAAACAATGTAGTCTCCCATAGCACTACCTATGTGTCTCACTTTTGCAGATTTTTGTACGAGCTGTCCCTCATTCCAAACTTCTCTGGACGGATCTTCTGCATCCTTTTCCAGAGCAGTTTCAACGAGTGCATGAGTTCTTTAATGAGAAAGCTAGAAGTTCTGCAGAGGGTGTGCACGGTAAGAGCTTATATACATTTGAGCATCCGTTACATTTCTTAACCACAAACGTCTGTGCTGCAGGTTTTGAAGGACAGTGAGACAGTAAAGCAAGTCCTGAGTCTAATCCTCGTCTTTGGGAACTTTATGAATGGTGGAAATCGAACCCGTGGACAGGCTGATGGGTTCACACTTGATATACTTCCCAAACTAAAAGATGTCAAGAGCAGTGTAAGTACTAAGCTTAGATTCTGTTTACGTTTTAGAATTTGATGATGCTGTGAGGCTAGATGGGAGCAAGAGGTAGTTTTTTGTGAAATATTAAAAAAATATATATATAAATACGTATTTATATCTATATAAATGATTTTTGCAGGTGACCCATTAACCTTTTGTGTTACAACAGAAAACTGCATTAAAGTTACACTGTGTAACATTTTGACCAAAAAATAAACTTTAATAAAAGCTTTTTTTGTTGTTGTTGTTGTTTAGCTTAGAGTCTTTATGGCACTAAGGAAATAATAAACATTTGTGACTTTACTCTGAGCAGGCTTGTATGGCCACAAAATGTACTATTTATTGGCCTAGAGGAGGACCACCTCCTGTTTGTTTCCATGGAAAAGCTGCTCCTTTAACTATATTTGACAATTTGGCACAAAACATATTTCTCCCTTATAATAAGAGTGATTTTATCTCTTTTTTCTACTGAATTGTGTAGTTTTCACCTTCATAAAGTTACACAGTGCCACTTTAAATAATATTAATTTTCGTTCCCTTCCATTACATTGTATGACAGGTCTTTAACCCTAATGTAAATATAAATGATAGTTTTACATGAATCAAGAATATATATATAAAGAAAACACTAAAGATATGTTGAATATAACAAGAAATAGAGCAGAGTTGTAAACTGATGACATTTTCTCATGAGAAACACATTTTTATGACCTTCTAAATGTTAATTTAACAAATTGTTTATTTATATTTTAAGTAAAAAAAAAAAGTTGTTACATTGCAAGAGTTTGGCCAGTTATGCATAGTCCTATAGGAATAACGACTATGCATTTTATGAAAAAATACATTTCAATCCAAAAGACTTGGACAATTAAAGTACAATAAATATAATGACGATGATCTTCGCTGTCTTAGTTAAATAAATACAGTAGATAGTATTCTGGCTTGTAGAATGTTGTGATGTCGTGAATGAAAACATATGCTATACAGTATACTTATGCACATTTTTGAATGCTATGTTTTGTTCCAGGATGGAGCAAGAGCTTGTTGTCCTACATCGTCAGATACTTCCTTCAGCACTTCACTGAGGTATAATAAAAGTCATAATGATTACCCTGGTGTTTGTGCTCAGAAATTCAGCGTCAAGAAAGAAAGAAAGAGAAAGAACACATAAATTGTCTGATTATGGAGTGGTTTCGTGTGTTGTTTTGTGCTTGAGCAGGATGCTGGCCGGGAAACTTGCGTCTTTCCTCTTCCAGAGCCTCATGAGCTCTTCCAGGCCTCACAGATGAAGTTTGAAGATTTTCAAAAAGATCTGCTAAGACTTCGCAAAGATCTGAGAGGTATCACTCACACATTTAGTCATACAGCTCTCATGAACAAACTTAGAAATAAACTTTTTTAGATTCTGCACCTTATTTATTTGTTGCTACGGCTTGAAAAATGATCTAAACCCTAACGTTGCGTCTGGTTTGTGCCAGCATGCACAACTGAGGTGGAAAAGGTTTGTAATGTGTCGGACGAAGAGTATCTTCAACCATTCAAAGACAAGATGGAGGACTTCCTGTTGCAGGGTGAGTTCTGCTGTTTTAATTTTGAAAGTGTTAATAAAACAAAATTAAGCCTTTTTTCTCCCCTTTCAGCCAAAAACGAACTGGAAACCCTGGAGTCTCAGCTTGGCACCACACACTCTCTGTACGTATGTTGTGGCCATTACTCACAGATCGAAGCTATTTCAAGTGTGTAACCTGATTTGTTTGCAGCTTCCTGGAGCTCACTGTCTTCTTCTCGGTGAAGGCCAAATCTGGAGAAAAGGAGGTGTCCCTGCAACTTTCTTCAGTGTGTGGCATGAGTTCTCCTCTGATCTCAAAGACCAGTGGAAAAAAGAGAACAGAGTCATCCTTAAAGAAAGGTGTCAAGATCATTTGAGAGAGGGCTGCAGCTAGAGACAACACACTAAACTCTGTTGTCTGTTTCAGGCTGAAGGCAGCAGAGGAGAGTTTTAGACAAGTTAAGGAGAAGGCATCCTACAGTGTTAAACCCAAGCACGCGTCTGGCATTGTACGTTTTCCTCCTGTGGGCTCTTTGTTTAATCATTGACATGGTACTACATATATTGATATGAATGTGTTCCCTCACAGAAAGCTAAACTGGGAATGAAAATCTGAAGTGAATGGACCACAATGGAGACCAGAGAAGAACAAACAGGAGAGTTCATCACAGTCACTACAGAAATATTAGACATGTCTGAGGTTAGGATTCATTTGGGTTTGAAAGTAGGACACTGATTTGCCTTTATTTTTTATTTTTGGATGGATGTCATTTTTGGATAGATGTAGTATTACATCCATCTTTGTGCCTGCAACCACACTATGCCACACACTAATCTGAAGTTCTGAATTAGCACATGTCGGGTTAAAAAAAAAAAAAAATCAGTGATCTAAACAATTCTGTTTTATGCAATAGTCTGGCCAGCCAGAAAGGCACATGAGTCTGGTATTTCTTAGCAGAAATACTGACTTTCCTCAAACGTTAAGACATCTTCCAAACCATAACATTTCATTGAATTTTCATCTTAACATTAAGTGGTTTGTTTCATCACATTTGAAGTACTGGTCTGTAATGTATCAAGTGTTTGGAACCAGCAATGTCCCATTACCAGTGAAACTGTTGGTCACTCTTCTGTGCTGTCAGAAGTTCCTGCAGGAGTTTGCATTCAGCGATAGGAGTTTGTGTTTAAAACAATCTCAAGCAAAACAGCTTTTTGATTGAAATCTGCAACTAAAGTTGTATTTAACAACCATTTGAATTAGCTCATCATTCCACAGTAGGACCTCATTTGACAAGCATTTGCTCATGTGTCAAACAGGAGCAAAAACCTGACACAACTGACATTTGTGTATCAGACACTAAAAATGCAAAATGCACATCTATCTTGTGAAAGATGTTATATGTGCAAGTGCACCAATAATGAGTGCAAATGCTCACAAATAGCACATGCATTTTTTCAGTTTATATTTAGCACCTAGCTTGATAATTGAGGTCCTTAGTGGTTTAGGAGCTCTCATACAAAACATTCATTATATTTAATTATTTGGAAGTGCATGTTAAAGGCATAATACACATCACATGAACATCACAGTATTTGTCCCACAGAGATGTCATGAAAACATACCAATCTAATACACACAACTTCAGGTACGGTACACTCAAATACTTTATCTACCGTTTGTTTGACACATTCACTAATCACCTCCTTTATACAACACAAGATCTTTTGCACACACGCCTAAACGTTGTCATACAGTATGTAACATGTGACAAATGTCAGGTGGAAGCCAAAGCCCGAACACGACAGCAGAATTTCATGCAGTATTCTTTCAAATCTGCCATTAAGAAAAAACATGTTTAGCTGAACTGAATGAGAAACACAACACTAAAAAACAAATGTATGCACAAAAATGTTAGAACATTTGAAAGTGATTTACCAGCACCACCTGCAGTGCCATGAACGACGTTTAATACATTTTGTTTGTAATACTTAAACAATAAATCTCCTAGACAGCCATCAGCAGCCACATCATTCATGAATGTATGTCTTCAGTATTTAGTGCTTTAGACCTTGTTTGCTGAATGTGATTAAATGAGTCCAAGTACAACACAAGAAAAATCTCGACGAATGGTGCCCAACACAGCTGGGTTTTCACAGTGTAAATATGAATCTGTGCAAATGTATTGTATATAGACTTCATCAGTGTAAAATAATAAAATGTTTAAAATCTGATTTCTTGTGTGAAAGCGTTCTGGATGCAGACTACCTCATGTCAGGCAGTAAAACTGGACAACACAAATAATGTTCTGATCAAACTTGGTGTAGTTTTATTCAAACGTGTATCTGAACAAAGGCTAAGGTTAGAACACAGTTTTCTCAAAACAGCTCACACAGCTCTCCTTCACAAACACAAGTTCAGTGAGTTTTAGTGATTTTGTAGTTTTTTTTCCCTCCAACACAACAAACTTGTTTACAGGTAGTAAAGGCCTTTAGTTTATTTTTATCTACAAATTCAAACATTAAAGTAAAAACTGATGAGCAGTCAAAATCCAACAACAAAAGATGAACATATGAATCAAAAACAACAATGTCAATTACAGTGTGTATGAGGAGTTCAATTACAAAAACAGAAATTATTAGAAAGTTTGTTATTTTTTGTTACAATTTTCAATGACAATATTGTTGAATAGATTTTATTACAGTGAGGAGGGCTGAAAAAAAAGTTTCAATTGAGGTAAACTTGGCATTTGAAAACATGCATTTATCTGTTTTTGCAAATGAAGTCTTCATATATATTTCCTTTATACTTTCTTTTCACAAATGTGGATGATATCAAATACAAAAACAACAACAACAAGGACATTTTACAGTTTTACTTAATCGCTTTGACACAATTTTTGATACTTGATTTAGTTTGATCGCTTGATTCCAACATTTATCTGATCAGACTGAAGTGGTTTTATCATTTGCAACATTTTTCATTCATTCCTATAGTTTTCAGGCTTTCTCTCAGAACAGCTCACATGTTCAGTAAACACTACAGACCTGTTCACAAAGGACTTAACATAACAGTGTTGTTTTTATCAACAAACTCACACATCACAGCAAAATCCAACATCACATGAGCAGAAAGATAAAAACAACAACAACAAAGAATTAAACATTACAGTGGTCTGAGCAGAAAACGCAGACTAGTTAAAAATAAACTATCACATCTAAAATACAGTTCTCAAATCAAAATTTACTGTAAATGTGTATTTTTTCATTTCTTTTTTCTTGATAAAAACACAACTCATCCAGATACAAATTCATTTATGTGAAGTGTGAATCCCAATGACAGACTGAAGTGAATCTTTGATCACTTTGCCTCCGAGTTCAGGACTAAAACTTCTGAACTGTAAAGTCAAAGTTAAAACACATAAGAACACCTTAAGAATGTGTGAGAGTTTTGATGGTAAAACTAGCTTTTGATGGGAAAATTTTACTATTTTGAAACTAATACTTAATTTTGGTTGAGCTGAAATTTAATTTTGAAAAACTGAAGTTCTGTGTGTGAGCTGTTTTGCAAATTGACTTTTAGAATGGACAAGTGTGTCAAAAACTATAACAGACTAAATATATTTCCAGTGTGATGTTGATGTAAATGGCTTTGGACGACAACTCTCAACTATCTCCAGAAACCTGTAAAGATTTGGATAAACTATATATAACAAAGTTCACAAATCAGTTTAAATCTCAATGCTCAGAACTAAAGCTTCTGAGCTGTAAAGTCAAATGAGTGATAGAACACAATTTTACAGTTTTGAAAGCAAATTCAAAATACAAAATTCAGGTAGGACAATGTCTGAAAATGATTCTGAGAAGCAGTCACTGAAAGTGAATAAGGCTATTTGAGTAAATGAACTAGTTTAAAGGGCTGTTTTTATATTATTATTGGTACAAGAATGGTTACTATACATCCTAGTTTAAACTTGTTAGAATAGTAGAAGAACATCTTCAAATGTCAAAGCTCCAGGTGCTCAAATTGCTCTAAATATGGTATCAGTGTATTTTTCTGTTCCTTGTACACACATACTCATTTATACATCAGCTCACCAAACGTATTTCCATGACAACAGAGTGAACAGTGCCCGAACGATTCACACAACAATTCTTTTTATATAATTTATAGTCTATAAAACTTGGGGTTGTCACATCACACAACAGTAGAATGTTCAGTTGATCTAATGTTAAAAAAATGTAGATTTTTAAAATGCTAAAGATTGAGAAAAGCTTTAATTAAAGCATACTCTGACACTACAGTGATAAATAAATTTATCAGTACCAATCCAGCATTTTTAGGTTGTTCCTCGACTGCTTTGTTTACTTTTTTAAAATTTTTATTGTTTTGGCCAATGTATTCCTATAAACAAGAAACATGCGGATTTGCCATTATTTCCATGGTAATTGTTGTTACCTCCTGAGCCTTATTTGATTGCGTCACTCATGAATAAAGGCTTTACACATATGGCCATCACAAAATGACTCTCTCATTATCAGTAGAAATTGTTTTTTTTTTCATGATAATAGTTTGACAAATCATGCCTTGTCATCTTGAAAGACATATTCATGTTTGGTTTCATAAATTAAACCTCAGGTCATCTCAGGTCAAGTCCCAAGTCATTGGCTTACAAGACCAAGTTAGGCTAACTAATAATGTTTTAATACACATGTTGACAAGCTAAAATTTAAGCTTAGATGCAGTTTTGTTAGATCTAAATTAAGACTGAAACAAGCCCAAACCAGATTTAAACCAAGACCAATAGAGAATGTGATTCTACATTTCTTAACTCAAATACATTTTAAAAAGTGTGTGTTAAATGTGTCTCTGTAACAAGTATTCAAAGTGCAGAAGGCTTCATAATTCTGCTGTGTTGGAGATGAAGCGTCCAGGCACCTGTGGGCAGTGACAGTAAAGAATGTCCCATTTGAATGCCCATCGATGACTGAAAACCACTGGAAAGCGTAGTGTAGTGGATGTTTTGTCCTTATGTAAAGAGACTCCACCCACCTTCGTGTGGTTGTGTGTTGTGCGTGTATTTATCATGTTGTGAGGACTTAAGTGCAGCACACTCATATCATGGGAATTTGCCTTGCCACAAAAATGTTTTTTTTTTTTTTTTTTTTTTTTTTTTTTTAATATTAAATCAAGTTATTTCAATCCAAGTATGTCAGGCCTCATACTTGATTCAATCATTCAGGTGGGTGATTTTTGACAGATTCAGCTGACTTTTAATAATTATTGGAGCATACATACTTAGGTTTGTGTCACAATGTTAAGTTGCTGTCGGCCAAATCAGCAGGAGCCCCAGGGCCAACAAATATTGCTCTGAAGGCTGCATCTTGACCCCAGAATGAAGTTTGGACACTTCTTGTTTGGATTAAACAAGTTAAGCATCTGGAAATATTCTAAGTTTAGGGGCAATTTGTCAAAAAGTGAAAAAACAAAGACAAATATGACCTACTTCAAATAATAGACAGACAGACAGACAGACAGACAGACAGTCAGACAGACAGACAGACAGACAGACAGACAAACAAACAACTTAATTCACAAAATCCTAATTTATGTCTGTTGAACTTCACAAACTGGTTGAAATACAGTTTCAGTAAAGTATTTTCACTGGAACATTCTCTGCTGCTTTAGGTATAAAAGCCTGCCATTTCATGAATTAAAGCTAGCATAGCAAGAAGATTTAATATCATCATATCATATCATAACATAACATAACATAACATAACATAACATAACATAACATAACATGGAAAATAAATCCAATGATAATGTAAATAATATGATGATAGATAATGATAATCACATACATTGTATTTTTTTATGTTTAATGAAGTTGAGTGTGACAGTAACAATATGTGTTTAAAGTAGAAATGTGAAATCAACTATATAAGCTTTTAACCTTATCATAACCTTTTTCAATTCAAGCATTTTTTTTTATTCATTAATCTACCGTATTTGGTTTGCATTCAAAGGCTTAGTGTTAAAAAAAATTCAATTTTTCACCTACACTATTAGCACATACTCTGTAATGTTTAAAACACTCTAGGTTCAACGAGTTGGACGCAGGGTTTGGGCAGTATAAAAGAAGGCAGTGTTGGGTAAGTTAATGTAATACATTATATATTACTAGTTACAGGGCTAAAATTGCAATACATTTTTATTACATTATTACTGTCTAAAAAATTAGAGTTACACTACTGTGAGTTACTCTGAGGTAATCACTTATTTTTAGAGATATTATACAATACTAGTATCACTTTTACACTTAAGCCAACAGATGCCACAGAAAATCTTTTACACCAGTTTCACACGTGTTTTGATCCCATGAAGTGTCAATTTCAATAGAAAATCGATGCCATTCATTTATATGAAAGTAACTTCAGTTACTCAGATTGTAACTAGTAATACAGTATTGTCAATATTTTTATGAGTAATGAGTTATAGCCTACTTAGTATACTGAAAAAATTAACATATTGCAGTATATATTTATTCTTTATTCGGATCCCCATTAGCTTCCACATTGTGGTTGCTAGTCTTCCTGGGGTCCGTTAGTGTATAAAAAGTTACAGATAGAAATACATTTACAAATAAATTAGATCATGGTACAAAAAGTCATTGACATTTACATAAAAACATATGTATAACAATATTCATCCTGCATCACTGTTCAGGCAATAAACAATTGTTTAATTTTACTTTTAAAAAGAGATCTGTTTTTGATTGACTTAATAATAATAATAATAATAATATTAATAAAAATAAAAATAAAAATAAAAATAATAATAATAATAATAATAATAATAATAATAATAATAATAATAATAATAATAATAATAATAATAATAATAATAATAATAATAATAATAATAATACAGTAACTAGTGACTAAATACTGTAATGAGTTACTCCCAACACTGAAAGTAGGCTACTACCAAATTATAGCCTATAGAATGTAAAAGCAAGCTTGTGGAAACAGAGCAGAGAACAGTTATAGCTATGAGAATGTTAAAAAGAACATAGGCCTGCCTTAGAACTAGAGGGGTTCAGCTCTACCACCTTGTTTCCCAGCAATCTGCCAGTAGCCTACTTGTAGGCCTACTTTATGGTGTTCTCCAGCTACATGGATTTTTTATTTATTTTTTTTTTCAAAATTTTCGACTGGGAGCAATTTGATCAGGGGCATGTAGGCCAACCTACACCCCCAACACCCCTCCTTAAGACAATTGAAAAGAAAACACCACACTTTAAGAAATAATGGCTTAAAACAATGATTATTTTTCATATAGGTAATGTTCTTTTAAAGATTCATGCTTGTAACAACAGACAGAACCTAGGCCACTCAATGCGTACTTGAGAGGAATTCAGTGTTTTATTTGTGTAAAAGCAGTGCACCCTGGCTGATTTAATCATCACAGAAAAAGTAGACAACACAATGATAAGAGAGAGAGAATTGTGAGAACTACAGTGGTTAAATGCTTTTCAACTAAGAGTAGTGCCGTAGATTTACAACAGATTAGGAAGACAACAAAAGCCAACATCTCGTCCGCAAAACACCATCGAGAGGAAATGGCGTACATCCGCCATAGCAGCTCAAGCTTGTTCTTCCTCCACCTACGCTCAAGCACACACACGCTAAATAGTCTGAAAATTAGGTGAATGGGCACTCTATGCTTATTAAACATGCCTCAACAGCCCAGTGTATTTCACAAGTACACCACATTAGACGTTTTAATGGCCATTAGTATATGTTCTTGGGACTAGTTTGGTATTGGAGAACAGCTCCATATTCCTCCGCCGGTGCTGGAGCCGAGCACCACAGTACCCGGATGAAGTGTCATGGCCGCCGTCGCTGTGGTTCCACAGAGAGGAGAGGAACAGGGCGAATGTCTCAGCTGGAGATTTTTCGTTGCTCAACATTGTTTTTACAATGTAGAACGAGAGCGCCAGACTACCTTGACCTACATCGAGTTCTTCGTAAGATTTGCTTGTTGTTCTATAACTTTAAACATGTTGGTGTGGGCGGGGGGAGTGTGAGGTGTAGAATAACTAACTAATAACTATCGCTGTAATAAATGCCAGTCTCCATTATAAGCGCACTTCCTCGTTCGGCTCGTGTCTCTGTTTGTGTATTACTCATTGATGCTATGTCTGTCACTATCTTTAAACTCAGGCAGAAACTACAGAACTAACAGTACAGAAAGTGCCATCAAACTGCATTCATGCGATACGTGAGACAGTTTTAAGTTTTTGTCCGCATCTGTGAAGCACCTTGATCTTTGACTGAGTAAGCTTCATTAGTGAGTGTTTTGACCAGGGGGTTGAGGCGAGCCCCTGTCTCAGTGTCCCATCTGGGCTGTCCCAGTAAACCCTACCTGTGTTTTCATCCACACAGAGTTGCACTATGCTGGTGAATTTATTCACTCTTTAATGCGTTAGTTTTGTAAGTTGTTCATATGACTATGCTGATTGTGGTTGTAAATGTCTACCAATAGATTTGAAAAACATCAAAGTAATTGACTGTGTATAATTACATTTGTGGAGTTGGAGTATACTGCTTGAAGTGGTTAAAGCCTAAAATCATGGCAGCCATTTTTTCTATCCAATATGGCTGCCGCTCCACACAGCTCAGGCTGACAGCAGACAAGAGACTCGATCCAACTCCTTTTATAAAAGCTGGATCCATAGTTACTGCTGTAGGTAGGTGCAAGATCTCACTAATACTCAAAATACCTCTTTTAGCAAAAAGTAATTTATGTGTCTTCTGAACAGAGAGGGCACACTAGACTTTGATTATACAGATCCTCAATAGCAATCTAAAATATTTTAATGTGTTTTTTGGACTGTGTTCTATGTGTATCTTATCTGTAACTAACACTGCATCAAAAATGCTCAATTAATCAATGCATTTTGTTTAAGACTATAGTATTTTAAAGGTTATTAAAAAATGAACTGTTGTTGATGTACAGTTTTTCTGTTGTATTAGTGAGTTAAATATGAGAAGCTTTTTTTCCCGCCAGTTGGTCTCTGATATGATTTACATGATCCTATCAAATAATCTTAAAGACCAGAAAAGTTGTTCATAATAATAAAAGTAAATAATAATCATAACAATCATAATAATAATCATAACAACAACAATAATAATAATCATCTTCATGATCATCATAATAATCATCATCTCACCTGACATCACAACATTGCACAGGTCAGTCATATTCCAGGTGGAGGAAAGGAACATATGCTGCTCCTTGCTGCAACACAAAAGGTCAATGAGTCCAACAACCAGCAAAAATCACCAGATTTTACTTCATGAAAAAGCACAGTGACATCAGAGGGAAAAATGGCTCCTGCCCTGACATTCTAGAATGTGAACAGAACCCATTCTAACCCTTACTCATAATTTCTACTGTCACCCCATGTAAGGCTCTAGGCTTCATACAATTCAATAATCAAAATTGATGAGTTGAGATCAGTTTCGATGTTTTAGCCCCATATGTAAATACTCCCATACACAGATTCTGTATCACACACATGCATTGCCTTATATCCTTAGTGTTTTAATTGAACACCACAAGTTACAATTTAGGCCTTCATCAGACATTAGCCATGTATGATGAATTCATAAATTGTCAAACTCAAACTTGTGGTGTTTGATTAAAACACTAGGAGCAAAGTCTGTGCAGACTTATTTATTTCACTTTATACAATTGTTTTGCCTGGCACGCTACTTAGATTTTTAGATGTACATATCTTTTTTTTTTTAAATGTCTAATTTATTAGTTGATACTTTTGTTAGGAAGCTGGCACTTCTGGGATACACCTCTGCATTGTTAGCATAGTTTGGGGTAAATATGTCTTTTTAAATTTGTTTATTTTCTATATTTGATATTTTCTATATTAATATATTATGTCAGTTTTTTGTTTTAATATTATGTTTGTTATGTTTTTTTATCTGATCTGGCTGTCTTTGTTTACAGGTGCAGGTGTGAGGACTGAAAGGCATTTGACAGCTATCTGAAAATACAGGTATCTACTTTAAAACTTATTATAACTTCAGTGATAATGATTTTTTGTTGCCTTTTCAGGAGTCTTTTTTTTTTTTTCACTTTTAAATGTTAAGGACATTTAAAACCAATTTCATTTATTTATTTGGACTCACTCTAGGAACACTTAATGCAACTCCAAATCAATAACAACAGACCATTTCTCTGTGCTTATTCTTTCTGCTTGAGTTTTTGGCTCATTTGCCATTTTCCAGTGCTCTGACTATTTAGAGGTAGCATGAGAGGAGCTCTACAGCCCAAACGAGTTGCTCAGGTAGTGCAGGATGAGCAGCGGCCAGTACACCAGGAGGGCTCGAAGAAGAGCAACAACCCAGCAGGACTATTATCTGCTCTTTTGTGCACAGATGAGGAGAAACCCTGTCTGAGCCCTGTAAAATGACCTCCAGCAGACAACTAATGTGCATGTTTTTGCCCACATGAGGGTGATCTGAGGGCCTGAAGTCCACAATTTGGGCCTGTACTCACAACTCCACACCGTCCAGACTGCAGATTTGCTCATATTGCCCAATGCTCTTCACGTATGAGAGCAGATTCAGCAGATTTAACACGTGTGACAGTCTGGAGATGCTATGGAGAAATGTCTACTTTTGTAGCATCCTCCGGTCAGACACATTTGGCTGTGGACTTTTGATTGCATTTCTTTGGAGGGCCACACGGCCCTCCATTGTGTAGTTAGTAGCTCCCTGTTTACAATTATGTATCAGTTGAGATTCTTAAATATGCTGGTACAGTAGGCCCTGAAAGGTTCCTTCTAATGCATAAAGTGTCTGCAACACGGTAAAGACGTTATTGTGTACTGGGACAATGGTTCATCCACCAGCGATACATAGCTCCAGCTGGCTCAAACAGTATGGTGGGGGTCACTTCTTCTGACAGAGCCAACTTATTTCAAACAGTGACTAACTCTAAATCTTTTATATATTTCTGATTAAAAGCAAAAGCATAATTGTCTGAAAATCTAGCAGTTTGGTTATTCTGCCAAAACGACTGTACATGCACAAACCAAAGCTGACTTTAAAACAGGAATCAAACCAATCACAACTCCAGGTATACATCTGATAGGAATACTTGATTATAGTGTTTTCACAATCCAAAAATTTCAATCTTGGGTTCAATACTAAGGAATATACTGGTAGTTGATTTACATTTTTATTTTTTTAATAAAATACAAGCATTTTTTTAGGCAAAGTTTTTGACACTAGACTGACAATTAAAGTACTTTCCTATTTTTATCAAATCCTGTGATCTCTTTGGTTCTAATAAACCTAAAACAGTTCAGGACAAGTGCAGTTGTCATGTTAAAGTGGTCACCTTTTAATATCAGTACTTTCTCAAAAGGGTTTTTACTTTGGTTTGGGCAGCACGGTAGCGCAGCAGTTAGCCCTCTGGCCTTATAGCAAGTAGGTCTTGGGTTCAACTCCCAGGCGGCCAGGGGCCTTTTCTATGTGGAGTTTGCATGTCCCCCCTTTGTCAGCATAAGTTTAATCTGGGTGCTCCGGTTTCCTCCTACAACTAAAAACATGTCCAATGTGCCTCCCCTCTCCAGGACTACTGGTGGAAATTAGCTGTAAGCTAATCTGGTACAAGCATCTTTGCCTTTGTGCTTAATGCAATTATACATTGTCCTTAATAAACATTACGTATGAATTTTTGCACATGGCATTCTTTAACTAAGTAACCATAGCAAGATTCATATTATGATTCACATGTCATCATATGACACATAGGTCTGACTTTGGAAAGTATTCCACAAAATGTGTGTTGTCTTGTTTTGATTAAGCTTGTGATATAGCAACATTTCAACCTAGAAAACGAATTCTCCGGCCTCTTCTGTTATTTGTTGTAACTCCTCTTCCTTTTTCTTATTCTGTAGTCAACTTCTACAGCCCTCCTCCACCACAACCCCAACGTTTGCTCACAGCCTCACTTTTTCAGAATAATTCCCCCCTTTTTAATTTTCACCACTTCCAGGTCTAAGCTCCAGGGACAGATTCATATCATATTCTGCTTTGCATCTCTTATCGATTGTCTGTCAGAGTCCAGGCTCCAAACTTGTCTGTATCATTATATGCTTTATCAATGTCAATTCTCTTTATTGTGTTTGTTTCGTTTGACAAGGAATAAGACAGTGACTCTTACTAATGGTGAGAGGCAAGAGGTTCTCCACAGTTCAGTTGTTTTCTGGATTGATACCCACCTGTCACACTAACTTTTACAGAGATGTCTAAACTGGGCCCTGGGGTGAAAATTCAGTCCTCAGTACTTTTTTTGTTGCCATCAGGCTTTCTGCTTAAAAAGCCTTGATAATCAAGGTTAGTATTTTTACTAAGCATAGCCTAAAAAAATCCATATGTGCACATACTAGCATGCCAAAGCCTGATTCCATCAGATCTCAGAAGCTAAGCATGTTGGGCCGGGGCAGTACTTGGACTTCAGGTGCCAGAGTGGAACGAACAGATGAGAAACTAGTTTTTGTGTCCTTAGGCAAGACACGTTACCCACATTGCCTATTATGGATCTGGTGTGAGTGTGAATGGTTGTTGGTGCTCGGAGGGGCCATTGGCGCAAAAATGGCAGCCTCGCTTCTGTCAGTCTGCCCCCTGCGCAGCTGTGGCTCAGTTTGACAGTATAAAAGTTTCTTCTACTGATATTTTATCCATGTTGTTTCAGGTATCTGTGGACCCAATAAAATGGAGGATCACATAATAACTCAGGATTCTGTAAAAAGCTGTGGCATTCTTTCGAAGGATGATGAGCGGGAAAAGGTGAAGGACTTTGTCTACAAGCATTTTAGAGAGGTTAAAGATCACTCTGTGCCGATAGAACATGGAAGTGCTCGAAGCAACAGACCATTGCGAAACAAAGGCCACTGTAGAGTTCAGCAAGGAGCATTTTTCTCTGGAAAGATTCTCAGTTTTGGATGTTCTATCTGTAAAGACAGCTCTACGTACAGTCCCAATGACCTGCTAAAACACTTCCGATTAGCTCACAGAGGGGCCCTTCCTACTTACCCATGTGATCTGTGTGGCTTTGTCACCAATGACTTCTCTGTCCTCCAGCGGCATAGGATTGAGCACAGGAACACGCTGGTGACGTGTGAGCTCTGCCAGGATGGGGTTCAGTACTCTCTGCTTCTTCTCACCAGACATTACACCATGTGTCACAGCTTGAATGGGCAGTTCACCTGTGACTCATGTCATTTCTCCACTGTGGATGCAGGCACGTTTGTACAGCACATCCATCACCACAAAGAGACTTCTTGGAAGTGTTCAATGTGCACTCATGTGAGCATGAGTGAAGTGGAGCATCAAAAGCATTTGAAAGGGCACTCTGGTACATTTCCCTTCACCTGTGAGATTTGTGGATATGGAGCTGCAAGAAATGAATACCTCAAGAAGCACATGGCAGCTGTTCACAAATCAGAGAAAAAAAGTGTTTGGACAGCCATAGAGGACAATGGAGCTCTTCTAAATTCTTCTGCAAGTCTCAAACTTCTGCTTAAAAAGACCTCTCCTCTATCTGAAGACTCAAAGGAAGATGATCAGATGTCTAATGTGAACACAAATGACAAGTTACTATCAGTTATATCATCTGACGAGGTTCACCAATTATCTCACGATACATTGGCCAAAAGGGACAATAGAAATGGCAGCAATAATAAACTAGAAATTTCAGCAGCAGACATGTTACAGGAAGCAGAGCACTCCATAAGTCCTTTTGATTCAGACCAAACCAGTCCCAATGGAATGACTGTTGTTAGAGTAAAAAACAAACTCTCTCTTCCTCCAAACTGCACTACCAAAGTAATCGGTTTCAAAATGGTAGATGGCAAAAAACACTTAGTTCTAAAAGTAATACAAGCATCAACAGCATCAGATTGTGGTTCCCAGCAAGACCATAGAGAGTTTCCTATAGGTAGAAATTCAACACTGGACAACTTGAAGGCAGATGATATAATGACTGTAAAGGTTAAAGTGGAGGAGGAAGAATCCTTGGTTTCCAATTTAGATATATCTTCAAATGATGTAGATGTTAATAATCATATATATGATAGTTCCACTTCTGAGGAACATAATATGACAAATAACCTTGATGAGGATATCACTCTGCAACCTCTCTGCAGTAACATAACCTTAAAAGATAAAAATTCTCTTACTACTCAGCTTGCCACAAACCTCTATGAGTCCTCAGCTTCACCTTTAAAAAATTTTCAAGTTGAAAATGGTGAGTCTGCAGATGCAGTTTCCGATATACATTAGCAACAGACAAAGTTGACAAAGCAGGAGACACTACTACTACTACAAAAAAAGACAAACATTTGCAAAAACATTTACCTGCAGTCTCTTCCAGTTTTTTCAAAGATGTTGATAACTGCACTCAGGAGGTCTTTACTTTTCATAATTATTCAAAGGAAACCACTAGCTCTTCAGCTAGTTTTAGTCACAGCAGTCACAATTCATTTGAGATTTCAGCTGAAAAGGAAGAGTCACCACAAATAAGCTTGGCGTTGACTGAGTCTCCTGACGTAGAGAAGGTCAGAGTTGAGACAAATGGTGATGTGAGTAGTTGTGAACAGAGGAACAGTGAGCACAGTACTGATGTAGAAAAAGGCCAATGTATTGCTGATGTAGAAGTGGAGGAGAACCCAGAATCTGTGCTGCAGGACTTTAACATTATTAAGATTGAGGAGGATAACATTCCTATATCTAAGCCACAATCACACCATCCTAGTCCAGCAGTAGATGGATTTGTGGATGAACATTCTGACACTTGTATATCACAAAAACCTAATAAGGAAAAAAATGAATCAACAAGTTGTGCAGAAAACACTGATACAACCAAACAAAGCAAAAAAACTGTGAGAATCCTTCAGTTACCAGAGGGAAAACAATCCGTGTTGTTAAGAACTGCAGAAAATCGCTTTACTCTACCAGTTCAGTCAAAGCGTCACCTGGGTTTAAACTCATTACAAATTCAACAAATCCCCAGATCAATGTCTCCTACATGAAACCAGCAGGTGAAAAACCAGCTAACACAGGGATTGTGCTTGGGTCAAACAGCAAGATAATAGGTGTTCCTGCAGGAAAAGCTGCAGCACTTCTAACATCAAAACAAGGCATTTCAAGTTCATCCAACCACTTTCTAATAACTTCAGACTTGAAGCGTCCTTTACTTCTTCCTAGAACATTAAATAGCACACCTACAGACAAAACCACAAAGACTTGCTATGTCCTCCAAAGGTCATTACCAATGGCTCAGGCTTCCCAGGCTTCAGGGCTTCGACTTGCAGGTACACAGCTTTCTCTCAACTCACGGCCACTTTTGGCCATGCCAGCAAGCACATCAGAAAGCACTGGCAACCTACAGAGCGGTCGCCAAACATTCTTGCTTCGATATGTTTCTTCTTCCAACAATGAAGAAACTAAGGGGACAAAAGCTGCTGGACCATGTACGCAACCAACTGACAATGCAGGAAGTAAAGTATTTTTTAAAATTGTAAGTCCTCCAAATAGTCTTCTTTCTAATGCCACACCTGTGTCTCGCAGTCACCCTGTGCTTTTGGCCACAAGACCTCAGACACAGTGTTTTCTGTTGTCCCAGAACAGTCATTCTTCTGGTATAAAGAAATTTATTGCAGTACAAAATTCCTCAAAGAATTTTGCCACAAAGGCCAGTGTTTTACAATCTCCAGCCCAGCTGAGTGAAGCTGATAAACCTATTCTTGCCCCTCGTCCTGTTCGACCACCAAGTCAAAGGAAGAGACGTCGGAAACTGCTGTTTGATGAACTGCCGGCAACTGGCCGTAAGGTCCGAAAGCTCTCTAATAAACCTTTGCCAGAGAAAGATTCTGTTGTTTTGTGGAGCCCTATAGCCAAAGACCAAGAGAGGACACTGAGACTCTCTCCCCTAAATTCTGATCAGCAGGTTAAATGGCCCAGAAGATGCCAGCCTGTTGTGGTGCTCAATCATCCTGACGTGGACATTCCTGAAGTGGCTAGCATCATGAAGGTAGTTCAGAGACACGGAGGGATGTTACTAAAGTGAGCCTTTCTCAAAAAACAATCCAAGCTCTCTTTGATTTTTCAGCCACTAAATCCTCAACCAAAGATAATTCATCTCAAAGTGATTGTCCTCAACCTCGCACAGTACAGAGCTTAGTTCGTGAGCGATACCTTCTGAAGCTAAAGTTGAGGAGAAAAAGTCGAAAGAAGTATCGGCTGGTGCGTAGTGTTCCAGACCTTCAGCCATCAGTTGTGTTTACCTGTTGGTTCTGTGGCCGCCTCTTCAACAGTCAAGAGGCCTGGATAGGCCACGGCCAGCGCACCTGTTGGAGGCCACCAGAGACTGGAACACTTTAGTGTAAACAAGAATATTTTTATGGACCTACTTTTAAATTCAAATATTCTGTACTGTAAATACTGATTTTGTTGAATTTCATCTTTTCAATAGTGCATATTCCAGTAAATTATAATGCAAATGAAGTGTGGATGTTGCATGCATGCACAGGTCAGATTTTGCTCTGAAAATGGTACCCTCATAGGGACACATAGTAAATATGCACATCAATACACTGCTCAGGTAACTCCAAATTCTGGTCTATTTTTTTAAACTAGGCTCTACACATTATGAACAATGTGTCGTTCCTGTTTAATTTACATTCCCATATCCTGCCCCTCAAGTGGCCAGATGGACCACACACACTTATTGCAGGGTACATGATCTGTTATTTATTCACTCACTTTATTTTACCTATTCTTTATAGAACTGTAAAAACTTGTTTCGTAAACACATAATTATATAAAATTTGTTTAGCGACAGGATGCCTGTTTCTCATTATTTCATGATCGTTTACCAAATAGGTGCTGTTGTAATGAATGTCTCATTCCCCAATATGCAAAAGTTTTCAAAGCTAATGCTCTCAGTGCATCTGACTTGTCATCTGCTTCTGCTCAATTTTACCTTTTGATTTGTCATATCTACAATATCTACTACAAAATTAATGCATGGATAACTGCCCTTCTTCTTGATACAGTCCTAGACTGCATCACCATTCTCCAAAACCTCTGTTCCTGGATTTGTCTGTTTTTGGTTCCTAATTCTTCCGTCCCCTAGAATAACTAAAAAGAGTTGAGGCAGCCCAAAATATTTCTCTAAGGGGCTGAGCTACCACCTGAGTGTTCAGAGGGAGCCATATTGTTCCAGGAAACAAGTGCTGTTTTGAACACACGGACAACAAGAGGGGAAGGTCCAACTTGTGGACTGTTAAACCTTTCTGTGGGCTCTCACTACATGTCACTAAGACTTCTTTCAGCACTGAGTCCTCAGTAAACAAGTATACATTTTACCCCTGAAGGTGTGAAGCCCCTGTGGACAGTTTAGATACTAGAAAACACAGATCTATATTTAAACTTCATCACAGATCAAAATAGTGTTGAATTCTACATAATCAACCAGTTTGCTGTGACCCCCACACTTTTCCTCACTGACTATTATCTCTGTGTTGTGTGTGGCTGGACAATCTTGCTGCAGAGACTTATGGTCTAACGGTGATATCTGCCCACTTTCAGGAATACTAACATCTGAAATAAACTCATAATAGTCATCCACCTCTACACATTTCTGAAGGTTAGGTTTAAATAAGAGTGATCACCTGTACCACTTTTTTTTTCCCGCTGGAGACTGAGTAAAGATTTAATTAATAGTCATGATCACAACTTCTTTTTAATTCAGTTAAACACTTTTCACATAAAAAAGTAAATACATTTTCAAAGTATTTTTTGTTTGTATTGAATAAGATTAAATTCCACAAACTGTATTTGATACAGCGGACTTTGGTCAGGCCCCTCAGGTTTTTTTTTTTTTTCAATATATTTCTGTTCTCAAGATTATATAAATTCACTCTGCAGTGCTGTTTTGCACCAGATGTTTTAGTTGAATTTGTACACTAAAGATTGAGTGTTCATATTTAATAAAAGGGTTAAACATAATGGGGTTCAAAATTAAACTCTAAAGCCATGTTGTTAAATTTGAATGGCCAGCGATACTTAATATACATTGTACATATTGTTCAATACTTTTTGTTTTTGTTTTGACTCCACTAAATGAGTATAAATCAGTTGTGATGAGCAGGTTCTTTGAAAGCAGCCTTTGACTTCTAAATCAATGTCTTGTTTTTTGTGTGCACTCTGAGGTGTAGCTTGTCCTCCTTTGTGCAGGTACCTTTGTCCTCTCCAAGTGCCTCTGCGTCCCTCGGGCTGGTCGACATGTGTTCTGTATTTTGTTTGACCTTATGCTCTTGTTTTAATAAATGTACAGACCTTTGAAATATATTTGCCCTGTTTGTTTAATATAAATCCAAATGACCTTCCTCTTGAGACTATAGATATCAAAATTAAACATTCTTGTTACAAAATTCTGAGGAAAAAACATCACAGTTTTATGATTAATAACACTTACTGACAGTGAAATCTTTATTCACTATGGGAAATTATCAGTTATATTTACCAGAGCTTGGCAAGATAATCAATTTTAGATAATAGTGTAAATGTTACATTGAAGATTCACACAAATTCAATACCAGGAAGACTGTGTAATGAAACAATAATGCAGAAAAACGTATCATGTTAGAAAATATGTGTGATTTTAAAGACTTTCAAGGCAGGTTTATAAGAATAGCAGAACGTGTTTATTATTTAAAGTGGTTGGATTAGGTAGGTTTCATCATTTGAAAATGTTAATTCTTTTACTGCAGCGGTTTTGCTAATTTCAAGTGGTACTAAGTTTGCATTTTTCTTGTTTAAGGTGAAAGATATTCAAGGCTTGTTCCATAGGTAATAAGCAACTCAAAACCTGGCACATATTCATTTGTTGTCTTATTGAAGACGGTCATTTATTCCAGTGTAAAACAGGAAAATAATTTTATAAGGGGAAAAGTGCTTAACCAGACAAACATTTCACTTTCTTCTGATAATAAAAACGGCAGTACATTTGAAGACACATGACAAAATGAATTATAATAATTAAAAAAAAAAAAATCAAGATATCTTTTTTCAACATTACCCAGTCCTCCAGTCCTATCAGTCACATATTAGAGGTGGGCATGACATTGTATGTATTTTTATTTTTTTTATTATTTACCAAGAATGAATATAATAGGCTTGTTTGTGAGGCATAGCACATTCAACTGGCAACTCTGTGGTTAACGGCCAAACCTTTAAGTCGCTATCGCCCTAAATTAATGCTCCACAAGTCCATCAAGGCCAAGCTATGTCAAGTGAACGATTACTTCATGTAGTCACCAGAGGGCAGCCTTCTAACAAACTGCTCTCAGAATCAGGGGCGTAGTGAGGGTGGGTCTGTGATAGAGGGCTAATCTGCATCGTCATGGTGGTGGCCCCGGGCAGGTGCAGGCAGCGGGCCCTGTGTGAAGGCCTATGACTTTAAATAGGTCATATCAGAGACCAGGGCCTGATTTTTCTGACTGCTGCTGGACGGGTTTAGACCAGAAGAGTGCATGTGTTTGCATGTGCGCCTCATGCACTTAGTCCTTGAAGGCTTAAACAAATTAATGTCTGACCCAGAAATTAAGTTGAAAATAACAGGGACTCGAATTGTCATATTTTCTTTCAAGTGTGCTGAATCCTTGTCACACATACTATTTCTTAAAATCTACATTTAGTGACAAAAAGTGAAACACAAAGGTGGTCACAGTGAGCATTTATTTGATATAAAAACGCGTTCCACTTTTACCAGAAGGCTATAGTTGAAAGGAAAACCGGGTAAACCAGCTATCAAACAATTTTGCATAGCAGCATCTTTGTCTCGTGTGTCTCTCTATTGCAGTGACAACAGTGATGCTTTCTTGTGATACTCAAATTTCTGTAACTTCATTAAAAGTTAAAAATGTTTGTTAAGTCAAAGTATATTGTTTATTTTTCATAATAATAATCTAGCCTATTTAAAAACACTGAACACTACACTGGACATGGGTGCTGCACTGCACAGGGCCATAGACTCTGAGCTGCCCCCTTTACAGGAACAGTGGGCAAAATAATATGGCTGCTTTTCCTTCTAGGTGTGGGCCTTCACTCAGTTTGTGCTGCAAACCTGAGTTTAGGGATTGTGCATCGCTTTGGTACAGTGTACTGGCACATATCAGAGGTGGTGCTTGGAGCACAGCGCACAGTAAAGGTGAGCAGTGAGGTAAAGTGCAAAAACACGGGACCATGAAACATCACTGTCAGAGTATGAAAGCTGTACAAAAGTAACAGTTTGAAATCTTTTCACGTGTGGATGTAACACTTCATAAAACAATGTTAAATCACACATCACATTAGTATGCTACAGACGCATGCTCTGATCGACACATGTGCATGTCATAAATACAGAGAAACCACTACAAATGTCACAGAACAGTAAACCACACTCACCCAAGGTTGTCCTCACTGGTGTTTTGTGCACTTTACAGTTATGTACAACCTTAGATTAATATTTAAATTTAGATGGGGAAAAATGGCTTCAGAACCTTTTAGTTAAAGCTAAGACTATTTTCTGCAGCACGAGTGCTGGTGCTATTCTGGTTTGTTTAAGTGCAAAGAGAAAAAGACCAGTGCAGATCAGTGCACTCAAAACAATTTCAACAAATGCATTTGCAGTTCAACAAACAGCCATGGTTTAAAGAGCTGAATTGAAAGTGGATTTGTCAACAACACATTAGATATATTAGCTGAGATTTCTACAAGAGCTCGGATGTTATGTAGGGGGAGAAAGCTTGGTGTCTTGGGGCTTTAATCTTCAAATATCTTTAAAGAAAGTGAAGAGTGTTCAGCAAAAAATCAGATGGAGACGTGCAAATAGAAAGACCTGTTCTGTGAAGTGTATGTCATACAGAGCTTTCATTGCATTATGTACACGAGCTCAGCCTTTTTTATGGCAGCTCAAACTGCGTCACATGTTAAGCCTTCTTATTTGGACCACTTATGATTAATGGCTGATGGTCTTCAAAACCCTCTTTGAGCTTCTTTTGGCTTTGCATTAGTTTGGATTAGTGAAATAGTGCAACTCCAGTGCTCAACAGCAGAGCTGGGCTCAGGGAGGCAGAGGTGTATGATTATGCCAGTTTGTAAAGACCTTATTGTGCATAATAACAGTATTATACAGTAGTTTCATTCTTCCACGGCCCTGTTCGTATGTTCCCTGTGGAGTCTGACCCAAAAATTCCATCCTCCTGTAGGCTGCGGTTCCGGCCAATAGGTCCACGTCGGCTCATGGTACCATGCTGCCGTGGAAGAGTATTTCTAGGAAAATGTTTTTGTTCCACTTCTACACATAGGCGGTTTAGTTTATCTGAATTCTGTGGTGTGCTGCTGTAGGCTCTATGTCCTCTGTGTAGGTCTCCTGAGGGCCATACAGGTGCCACTGGCATGTGTGTGGGCTGTGAGAGGGCAGCAGGAGGCTGGCGCAGGAAGTGATGCTGTCAGTCATATTGTGACCATGACTGTGGAAAGATGTGGTGCTGTCAGCCATATTATGTGCATGACTATGGCAGGAAGTGATTGAATCCTGTCTCTGCAGCAGCAGACTGGGGTCAGGGGCGCTCAAAAGTGAATTGTCCATGCTGGTGGAGTTAAGTGGGAGCGGTAATCCTGCAAATAGGGACGAGGTCGATTAAAAGAGCGAGATTTGGTGCGGTCAATGAGGCAACTCTGTAGGGGCAGTGTGGGTCGTGGGAGGTCATCCTGAAGTGTATCTGGGGTCAGAGTGGCCCCACAGCATTGAGGAGAGTGATTGGCTTTGGGACTGGGCGGAGAGAAGACAGTCTGTATGAGAGGAGTAGGGCAAGAGGAACTGATTTGACAAATAGGTTGATGTACCTCCTCTCCAGAACCCAAAACATTTCCATTTTTACCATTGTCCTTGTCCTTGGAGGGGCAGCAAGCCCACCAGCGGTGCCACACATCATCTCGTTTGGCACAATGCTGAATGAGAAGGAAGAGGCCTAGTGTGACACAAAATGGCCCCATAAAGACAGCTGAAGATCATGTCCAGAAAGTGTCCCAAGGTCACAGCCAGTGCACCCAGAGCCCACGTGGACAGGAACAGGAAGAGCGTGAAGGCCGTGGCCCGCAGCTGAGATTTAAAGGAGTGCTCATTGGCTAACGTCGAGATGCCCGGAGAGAAGGGCAGAGGTTCCCCCGTCGCCCCTTTGGAATCTGTCTGTTGCTCCTCACTTAGCAGGCACAGTTCATATTTCCTCTCAGGATGACGTTTGAGCTGGATGTAAGTGCACATGAAGTACACACACATGATCAGGATCATTAATGCCACTGGACAGAAGAACCCCCCCAGACTCGGCTCCCAGGCCATCCAGCAACTGAAAAAAAAACAAAAAAAACACTAAGCATTGTGTGATAATGCTGCAGGAGAGATTTACTGAGGTTGGAGTTTCACTATGGCTTGTGTATAGTACCACTTTATGAATACTAGTGTTTAAATGAGGACATTGTTACTCACACTACTCATTTAAACAAACTATAAAATGACATTGAACATTATCTTCTGTGCCACTGAAAGCAACAAACATAAATTTTTGTAAGAGTGAAGTGGAGAATCACTTACTACTGAGCACCGTCTCTGCTCCCATAGTTGTTCAAATCAAACGCTGCTGTTACTCCCACAGTTAGCAAAGGGAACCCATCACTAACAATGTAGAATCTAAAACATATCAGAGTCATTTGAACGTTTTCTACATGTTTTCTTCTGGTTCAAAAATATAATTAATGATGATACTACTGTATGTCTTACCTAAGTATAGTGGGCTTAGAGTGGGCTTTGGCAGTACCGGTCCTGTCAATGGCCTTCAGAGGATCTCTCGAAACGTCCTTGTAAATGTTTCGAGCTGTAAACAGCAGCCACAGCATAGTGGAAAGAGAGGCATAGTGCAATAGAATGGCCACCTGACAAAAAACAAAAATAGTTACAATTGTTTCTTTGTTCTATAGAGCTACATCAGATGATAACAAATATATTTATGTTAGTTAGACTCACCATCTGACAAACAAAGGGCATGTTAATCTGATTGATGCCTCCAGTGAAGACTCCAAATGTGAGGCCCATATGAAAGAGGAAGTTCAGCAGCATGTGCCAGCCGTTTCTGTTGATGCGGATCACCCTTTGAGACATGAGAATGTGTGACAGTGGGCCATGTTTTCGTTGAAAAGATTAATAACAAAAACATAGTAAAAATCAGTGGTTAAGAGGAGTAGTGCTAAACTGTGGTGTGACTGAATGACCTACATTCGTAAAGCGTCAGTGCTACAACTCGTTTCTCTTCCTTGAGTAAATAAAATAATAATAGCCTCCCTCTTTGTCTAACATTCTGTGTTTTGCTGTCTAGGATTATTAATCATTGATTGAATATTGAAACAGTTGATCAGAATTTGTTCAGAGATTAACTAATCCAACTATCCTGGAATCTACAGTTTTTTTATAAAGTACAAATATCTTGTGCAAAATTTGCTTTTGTAGTGTCTTAGATCTCTCAGATCTATTGCACTGTTTTTAGGTCCTTAAGTTATCCAGTCTTGTTTTGAGCATTTCTGTGTATTTACCTTTGCAGTTCGTAAATAGAGATCTAACTCAATTCCGGACGTGGGAAACACATGACTGTCACATGTTTGTTTTTACAGATTCTTTTTAAATTCTAAAGCATAAGAGGCTAAAGACTAGAACAATGCAAATAATACATCTTTCATGACTTCAATGACTCTGCAACAGCATTGTATAAACTAAGTCGAAATATTATGAGAGATTTGCTAGTGGCTTGGGGAAAAGATATATCCATCTGAGGGAGGCGTCTTACCTGTGATGCACAACATAGGTAAAGATGGAAACAAGCAGACACAACAGCATGACAGCTGTGCAGGCGTACACCACCGGGTGCAGGTAATCCCCGGGGTACGGCGGGAAAGACAGCACCCGCTTTAGGTCCTACAGAACACAGTAAACAGACTGTGTCAGAGGCTCACTCTACACTCCTCACATGGACATTACAATATGAAGCACAGCCTTTGATGTGCATTTAAAGATGACACACACAGACAGACATAATGAGGCCACACGCGTGTGCAGGTCCACAGCTGATGCTGCGCACTGTAAGTGTGATGTTGACATCAGTGTCTTAAAATAACTCTATGCACATCATTAAACATAGATAAGGCACGGACGGGTCTCTAAGGCTGCCACAAGCCTCAGCTCCAAGCCAGAGCTGTAGCAGCTCTCCTAGAGATTGAATGGTTCAGATTTCTCAAAAACATTTGCTACTAGTCTTTTTTGATATAAAACCAACCCATTAATGTCAGTATTTTATTTCCAAAATTTAATCAAGCTAACGTCCACCTCAGACACAAAAGTACACCCTTTGCAATAGAATTCATTGCCTCACTCCTAAAATTTGATAAAACATCCTGAACCTTTCTGTCCTTCACCTCCCAAACTGCCTTTCTGTGATGCTGTCGCTCCAGCAGACCACATAGTGCAGGATGGCCGATACCACACAGTCACAAAAGGTTGGTTTGAATGAATTGCCCTCTCACTCCAAAAGACCAAATCTCCTCAACAAGTCAGTTTATAGCTGATGATACGAGACAAGTTCTGAAGTAAGGAAAGTTGACAAAAGGATAAAAATGTCATATTTAATTTGAACATGTGTTGATATGATAGTAACACTATGAGTCTATGTATTTGCACCATGTACCTGAGATGCTGTTCTGTCTAATGCCTTTCTGACACACCTCTTGCACACCTCTGTGAGACAGCATGCATGTGATCTCTAAAAGCTCTGAATGATGGAGTGGGGACAGTGGGAGAGAGCAGACCCAGGGGCTGAGGACTTACATGTAAAGCTGACCTGAATACAGTTGGCGTACTAAGCGCGTGTAGGCTGTGTGTGCTTAAGAGCGCGTGCCAGCCAGGCCGTGTGTGGGGGCAGCAGGCTGACTCAGAGGCTCTGAGTGCCCACAGCCAACTCTGCTCCGGAGCTGTATGTGGAGATGCCTCTACAGAACACACATCTCATTGCGCTCCACTGAACCACTATCTATTAGATGCAGCATGACTGACTAACTCTCAGATCCTCCACGCGCTGAAAGCCCACTGCTCCAGCCGGCACCATGTCCTCATAAATTATACAGGAATGGCAGGAATGTATGATTTGCTGTTGTTGTTAATAATTATTTATTTTACAAGAGGCCCAACAGACTTTCATGTGAAGGATGCAATGTGTTTGACTATTTTATTAGTTAAGTTTGTTTTGAATAAAGTTTACAAATTGAAAATGAACATGAAAGCTCCCATCTCTGAACTTAGCGAAGAGGACTTTTAAGACTTCTAAGGACTTTTAAGGATTTGACAGACTAGAGGCTGTAGTTAGCTCATAAGCGTTAGTTTCTGTATCACGTTCTTCCACCCCCACTGCACAAGCATGTGAGGTCTCCTCTCATATCTGCAAGTCAGAGGGAACATAAGGCTGCACACGGAGGGGTCTCCACCAGTCACACTGGTGTGCAAGTGGCTCTAATACACCTCATCATAGAACAGAAGCTAAGTCATAGACCAAGACTGCTCTGCATTTGGACTTTGACAAAGACTAATAAGAACACACTACATCACAGAAAAAATTTAAACAAAGTAGAAGACTATACTGACTCACCATTTTTTGTCACTAGAGTCAGTTCAGCTCTATAGAACTATGTTCTTCAATATCCATTGAAGGCTGCGATGGCTGATTCCCACTGCCACCATTCTAAAAGAAAAACACAATCAGAATTACAATTGCAGTCTCATTCACTGACTGGTCCACTGTCTGAAGCTTGAGCTTATTCAAGTGGAGGGGGCAGTAAATTAAATATAAAACACTGCTAAATGAGTGCAGAAAGTGCCATAATAACAGAAAGTAGACAGCAGACACACACAATGCATTTCATAAAGGTTTGATTAGAATTAGTCACTTTTCAAATTTCACCTTGAATATTCAGAGTCCTGAAAATAACCTGTGACTGCGCTGCCTTTAGGGGCTCTTCAGGCACTTTGACGTGGCAACATCAAGTGCTGCTTGTGCATTGCCAACAGCCGCGGATCATCGTGACTATCCAAGCATTCACAAATGGAACTTGAGGGAGAAAAGGCGCTTACCTGCGCGGTAGGACTGCTCTGGTCCAGCGGAGACAGAAAAATGACGCTCCTCCGCTATGCCGCGCATCTCTGCATCTTGTGACGTAGTGATTACCCACGCGTGGCACGTGGGACCGCCTTGACGTCACACTTCTCATCCAACTGCAAAATTGTATAGCTTGTATAAAAAGTCTGTTGCCTATAGCCTATGGACTATTACAATATATAAACAAAAAAATCAATTCTTAAGCAATGGCCTATAAATAGGTCCCTATACTTGCTATTTGTTACTTTGCCTAGAAAAACAAAATGAACTTACTTTTAGTAGACTTAGGCTATTAATGAAACGTACGCATGCTTGTGTGTTAATGGTTGTTGCTGAGAGAAAATCTAGTGCCAAAAACTTAACATTTTGTTTCTTTGTTTGTAAATAAACGTTATGCTTTACTCAGACAGGTTTTCTTTAGACCTAAAAGTTTCCCAAAATGTTTCTTTTTTTCTCTCTGAAATAGCCTAAGGCCTACTCCACCGTTGGCTTGCAGAATGATAAACATTAGAACAGTTTACATTAAAGGAGACCTATTAAAATGTATTTTTCTAAGTCTTTACCTTTGTTGTAACTGCTGTATCTCATTATTAGTTTACTAAAAGTTTTATTCAGAATGATGCATGTTTGATTGTTCTCACATTGTCCTGCACAGCTGATGAAGTGCTCAGAAAACCCTCAACTACCACATATCCCCGCCCACTTGTCAGTATTTAATTGTGAAATATTCAGAGACATAGTAAAGCATGTATGGTTCAAAACACTCACAGAGCCACTTTACAACAGTAAAAATTACACATATAAAATCTGCTGCTTATTACATTGGAGAGGCGGGGCTTATCACTTCTATAGTTTAGCACAGGAAGTAGACTAATTGAAACTCTTTCTGTTTTACATCAATTTTGCTTCTTACAAAAATCAAAATGTAAATTACTGATCTATATATTATAGTTTATTAATGAATATATAGAAAAAAACACAATAGGTCCCCTCTAAGAAAGAATACGTGTATGCCCACAACATTAAACTGCAAACACTACCCACACGCGCACAAACGTTGTCAAGGCAACGCGTACACAACGGCTGCATCACCATGGCTGGCGGGGGAAAGCGCACTGCACATAAACAGCCACCGAAAGAAACCGATCATGTAAGCCATTTCGAGAAAAGTCTACTTTAACTGTTTTAGTTAGCCGTGTGTGATAAATATAAATTCTCGTGTGTCTCTGTAACTTTGTGTAGAAAGAAGAGGCTCCTCCGTTTCTCCAGTGGGACGTGATGTCGCTCGAGCAGCTCCAAGACGCAATGGGAAAGCGCGAGGAGGAGCTGCACGTGTGAGTGGGCTGTATCGTTCAAAAGTTTCTTCTTAAAATGCCCAGAGATGGCAAAAGTATTGAAGTTCACTACTCAAATAAAAGTTACTTGAGTTAAAAATGACTCTGATGAAGGCAAAGTCCTGCTGAGACCCCTTGAGTAAAAGTACAAAAGTAATCCTGTGTAAATCTAGCCTACTTAAGTAAAACAGTTAAGTAGGCCTATACAACCACACTCCCAAAACCTATCTTGTCTTGGTTAAAGCAAATTCAAAATATTCATCTAAACTTTAGTTGTTTTATCCAGATTCTAATAAAATTGCTAAACAAGACATTTGTGACTATTTTCAAGAAACTTGAGCTTGAATCAAATTTGCCACTGAGGTAAGTAGCTAAATGTCTTACAAGATCTTATTTTGACATAAGAACAAATTATGGAAAAAACAAGACAGAATCACCTCAAATCAGTAGTCTAGGTCCATCAAGTAAAAGTATCTTAACCAAAACAAAAGCCAAAAAAAAGATTGAAAACCTTTTTTTTTTAAACCATTTGAATCAATCTAGAGATGCATTTTTTGCAGTGCACAAAGTTAGTTTGTTAAGTGTTAGACTGTGAAATGTACAGTGGTATTTAAAAAAATAATTATTCTGACTTTTATCATGGGATAAATCTAGAATTGTTTAAAGTTATGAAGTTTGTGGCGATTTTCACTGCACAAGTTTTAAGAAGAAAATAAAAACTGTTTATGGGCTTATAAAGTAATTAGCTTGTTTTTAAAAGGAAGTAGAAAGTACAGATATTTCTTGAAAAATGTGAGAAGTAAAAGTAAAAAGTCACCAGATTATTTCATACTCAAGTAAAGTATAGATACTCAGGAAAATCTACTGATGTACAGTACTTGAGTAAAATACTTAGTTACTTGCCATCTCTGAAAATGCCCATGACAGGTTGGACTGCTACTCTTTACTGAAACACTGAGATCATTAAATTTAGGATTTTTCTAAAAATGTTAAACATTTCGGTCAATTTTTTTTTTAATTAAACTAACGATAGTACTTTCTGGTTATAAATAATGATATCACACTAATAAGTTGTCTAGAGCCATGTTTTAGTCTGGACTTAAACTCTTTTGCTCTGATCTAAAAGATTTTTGTAGGCTATTTGATAAAGTAAAATACACCACAACAAACTTGAAATGTCATATTTATGTGAGGGTCAAACAAATGTTTGAAGTATAAAAGTTAAGGGCCCGCTGTGTAACTTAAAAAATATGTCTTAAAAAAAACACGCTTTTTTTGTAATTTACATGTCTTTGTAGTACTTTGTGCGGACTTGCATGGCCACAAAATGTACTTTTATTTGGACAAAAAGAATCTTCTTCTGTATGTTTCTGTGGAAAAGCTATTTCTTTAGATATTTATATATTCTCACATTATGGGTCTTGTCCCTAGCAATGTTCCAAAATATGGTTTTAATCTTTTTCTAATGAATCATGTTGATTCTTCTCTTGTTATATCATCTGTTCTACTTCCTATGTACTTTTTAAAAACTGATTCAGATAGGAATAATTTATGTTTGCAACATAAAATGGGTTAGAGTAAAGTCATTCATTTAGATCACTGTTGGTATAACGAGGCAATACTATGTCTCCACAGACTTTTGTCAAACAAGCTGAACCTGACCAATTCAAACGTGTGTATGAAGGAGGCTGCCCTGCTGCAATACTACCTCCAGGGTTTGTGCTGGGCCCGGGACACTCACTTCAGCCCCCTCCAGACGTCTTTCACTGTAGCAGTGCTGGACATGCTGATCCGTAATATTACAGGTTAGTTATTCAAGGAACATCCGTTCGTTCATTCATTCATTTAGTGCTTATTTTTTTTAATTACTGGCAAAAAACACCATAAGCATATGGATAACTTGTGACATTTAAAATGTGTGTGCTGGACAGAGAGGGACATGGATTTTGTGGACAATGTGCTGGAGTTTGCTAAAGCATTAGCAGTAGCTTGTCAGTGCCCTTCTTCTGATGAGGGTCCTTCTCCACTGCTGAGCACTGAGCAGGCAAAAGGCCTCATCAGATTCATCAACAGGTGTGTACGAGGTTGGAGCTATACCATCTCCATGGAGACAGGCAGGTGATGTAATTAATAAAAACAAAGATTTAAAAAATCAAGCTTTTTATTGTTATGTGTTTATGTTTATGAGTGAAATTGTAAATGGTGAGTTTGTAATTAAAAAAATCAAATGTGTTATTTTTTAAAGAATTTGTTATAAATAAATAAGAATACATAAGATAAAATGTGGTTATAATTAGTTTATTCATTTATATTTGTGTTTGCCTTATAGCTATCATATCAGGTTATATTAAAATAATGTACATTACCTTTTTGAAAAACATTGCTTAGTGAATATATTCATGTGAACTTCTTTGTCTACAGTTTGTTTCAGAAGTACCAGCTGTACAAGGCTCTTCATAGCTCAGCGCAGGAGGCACAGCTGTTTTGTGCACAGGTGAGTCTCTGAACTCACTCTGAACTGATGTCTTTGTTTTATTGCTATAGTAAATAATGTTGTTGTGTTTGCAGGAGACAGTGGACAGTCTCTGGAGTCAAGATACTCTTGTGCCACTGGAGGAGGGAATCCCCACTGCTCTGGCCAACTCTGACATTTGCCACTAACAAACTATTTTTTGAGAACACTTTTTAGTAAATAGATATTTTTTCATGAGGTAATCACTTCTGATGTTTAAACTGATCACTGAAGTGAAGAAACTTAGGTGTACTGACACATACAGTACACATCCCCCATATTTGTCACACTGAAACAATCAATAACATTTCCCATTGTAAGTGTTTTCTTTGATACAGACAACCAGCAAAAACAAAAAACATTAGAACATGTTAGATTAGCTGTAATTGAGCACACTTTGTTTATTTAAAAAAGCTGAGTAAATAGAAAGAGGTTTTAGAGTCATTTTAAAGCTTTTGAAAACTTGAGTGAAATATTCTACAGCACCAGTGTTTCTTCAAATAAATGCAGAGCTTGAGTTGTAATGACCTCTTATAGAAGACTTCTGTTAATAAAAACTCTTAAGTCGACTGAAGATATGATGCACTGAGACCTACCAAGGGTACTTGATGCAATATATGCTAAAGCATACAGGTGATCAGACAAGTTTTGTTTTCCTGCTTTACATGTGCATGTATTTCTTGATGATGTTGAGTGTCTACCAGGCTTCTTGAACTGTTGCAAAACTTTCATCTCCTTTCATTTCATGGTGTCTACAAGACTGCATTCTATTAGAAGGGCACAGTAAGGGCATTTT
This sequence comes from Mugilogobius chulae, assembly GCA_038363315.1. NCBI lineage: Eukaryota > Metazoa > Chordata > Actinopteri > Gobiiformes > Gobiidae > Mugilogobius > Mugilogobius chulae. The sequence goes on along the minus strand of CM076401.1, from coordinate 30,398,472 downwards.
CATATCCACTGATGCTCCTCAAAATTTCATTTTGGTTCTTACACAATTTTTCTTATTACAAGTCTTTCCCTACCAGACCATGTTTGCAGTGCAGAAAAATGTCAGATGGTAAACAGAGGGAATGTAAGCTTCTAAAATTATTTAAGCTATATTACATCACATTATTTGACATTTCTGAAGAAGGTTGTCACATGAAGCAGGTACACAAATGTTCCAACTGAAACAAAAGTGCTTAACAGTTTAATAATTAAAACACAGAACTTATGCCTTCTTCTGTCTGTTCAGTGATACTTATTTGTATGGTTTTCCAGGCTCCTCTTGTGTGAGAAAGTCTCAGGGCAAGTTGGCAGTGGAAGGGCTTTTCTCCAGTGTGCATTCGAATGTGGCTTACCAAGTGGGACTTTTGACAGAAGCACTTCCCACACACGCTGCACCGGTACGACTCTGCATGCACCTTCATGTGCCGAATCAGAGTCTTGGTCAGAGAGAATGCTCTAGAACAGCAGGGACACTTAAAGGGCTTCTGCTTCATGCCTGTTTTACTTTGGCCCAAGTTTTTAGGCAGATTCTTTGAATGACTTGTCTGATTTGACCCTGCGCAACGAGGAGCTTTAAACTTTTTGGGAGCAGAAGTAAGATTGGTGTGTTCGGGGGAGACCGGCTGGACTCTGAAGAGACATAAAGGCTGTGGGGACTCACAGGTCACAGCCCCAGGAGAACGGATCTTGTCGCTCCAGTTTGCTCCACCGACTGTGTGTGCTGGCTCTCCATCTATGTTTCTGGTGGGCACCTCTTTCTGCTGCATGTCAGTAAGAGTAGGAGCTGCAACCTGGTCCTCTATGTGGACTTCCCAACACAGATCTTGCTCATTGTACTCAGGTCCCAGCTCTGAAGAACATAAAGACCAATTATTTCTTCATATGAGAGCAATGTATGGCTACAAGACTAACACCAAAATACTACACTGCATTACCTGTGAGCTCTGCATCCACCTGCTGCTGCTGATTGTCCACCACCCACTTGGTACAAGCCTGTCCATCGGGGAGCAGAGTTTTGTGCACCAGCCGTAGGATCTCCTCTGCTGCTGCGGACAGACACTCAGTGACCAGCGCACGGAGCACCTCCATCTTTACTGCATTGCTCATCTTGCAAAGGGGTTCACAAATATGATTGCTGCAACCTTCAAACAGAAGACAAATCAATATCAGACGCTCACTCAGATTTTTTTTTTTTTTACATATTTGCTTGTTAATTTCCTTGTTTTTAATATTCCGCTCAACCCACTTTTCCTGGCAACACACTTCCTTTTTAGGTCTGTTAAGTTAGCTAATAACATGTTAGCTTGTTTTTCTTGGGGGGCGATCTCAAATAGTTATAATGAACACAGCAAAGTCTACAAGACCTCAGCTTTCAAACAAGGTACAGCATGTATGTGGTGGTTATACAATATTTGATGTTTGATTGGCTAAGGTGGCTTAGCTGCAGCCTCCAACTACACTGGAAGTGTGCTGCCAAAAAAGTGGGCGGGGTGGAATAAGGGAAATGAAGCCTGGTTTAGAATACAAAAGTAAACACCAACGAGTTTTGCAGCAAGCCTGCTAAACTTTCATATCTTGATAATCTGCTCGTAGGTTACAGGTAAATATAACTATTAATAGCTACAAAGTTACCATAGAAATAAGGACAAGGCCATGTTTTTGTCAGGTTTGCAGAACTTCTATTCACCTTATTCTACCCCGCCCACTTTTCTTGGCAGCACACTTCCTTTTCATGTCTGTTAATGGTGGGATACCTGATTTTCACACTGCAAACACAATTTAAGTTTTAAGTTAGACAACTTCCTCTCCTAAATCCTTTGATACATGGTTAATATTGACGTCTATTCATTTTGGTTGCAATTGTGGTCAATAAACGTCTTTTTACAAACAGTAATCCAATCCAAGCACAGCCAATCAGAGCGCAGGATTCAACTCCTGATTAAAACAAGATTTCTTTATTATTCAGTTCAGAGAGTGCACAGAGGTCTTGTTTTTTCACAAAGTGCTACATTTATCATGTACTTTCTAGTGGAAAACACAAAGCTTACTGTTAGCAGAGCTGTGATCTCCCACTTCAACTGTTCCTCTGGTCTAGGGTCTTGTTTTTACAGACTGAGATGTGTGTGCAGGTGGTGCTGATGTCGGCAATGCACCTCTTCTCCAGCAACAACAGATTTTACAATATATCCTTGGCAACAATCAACCACGGAAGTAATGGCAACAACAGCAACAAAGACAGTGTTCTTCCTCTAAATTTCCGACATAAGCATCATGTTCAAGGATTTGCCGCCCTCCAGTGGATAGAGAAGGGTAGAAGGACATCCGTGTGAGTAACACCCCAAAATACAACCAAAGAATAGGTTGGTATGAAGATGTGTCAAGTTAGCATGCTGCTGTTACATAAAGTAGCTTTATGTGGAATTTTCTATTATAGGAGATACGTCTTGTGTGACACAACAACAATAGGCGTGGGTTGTGAGCTAGCCAACAGAGACTGAACAACTGTAGTCAGTAAGTGCTGGTGCTACCCCAAATGCTGTAAGAACTTGAGTTGTGCCATGGTTTTTAAGGGGCCTTCACGCTCAATTAACTTTACCTTCATTTACAGGATCAGAAGTAAAGACGTCAAGTGAGTGAACTTTTCCTGCTTTTCTTTTGGAAAATGATATATGGCTACCTAATGAAAAATGATATATCTAACAATAGTGTATGTTCTATGTTTCAAACATTTAGCAGTACATGAGGTGAGAATTCACTAGGAGGAATGAGGAAAAGGACATCCTGTAGAGCCACAACAACAGGAAGACCTATCACCACCTACATCCAGCACTGTGACCACACCCAGGGCTATACAGGCCAGTGGTTTCTTTTTTGGACCATGCTTTCTCTTGTGTGGAGAGGCACTGAACTGAGAGTTGCGGGGTTAATTGTACTTGTTTATCCTGCACCGAGTGTGGGGGCTTCATACAAAGAGCATTTTTGAAAAAGTGAGAATGTAGTAAGGCCCCATTAAGCTGCTGCACTTCTTCTCTCTTTCCAGCACCAGGAGGAAACATCTCAATAGAGATCTTGGTACTACCGATGCTGTGAATCTGGATATACGCTTTGGTCTACATTTTCTCAAACCACTTGCTTACAAACACACAAGTGTGTATGAAATACACTGAAATGAGGCAGAACTTCAGTGTGGGACCAGTGTGTCTTTCAGGCAAGTAAGGTTAAATATCTTCTCTGGCATGGCACATTCTTCAATTATGGAACAGTAGAAAACTACAATGAAAAGCCATTCTTAGATCTTGAGCTAAGTTTGATAAACTTAAATACTAAAGAGCTGTAGAATCCATTGGGTAAGCTGAAGCACATAGTGATAAGATGTCCGGGAGAACATAAAGTCCAAACTAAATGCTTCTTTCTTTTTTTTTTTTTCTTTATTTAAGGCAGACTGATGGTTTGGAGGCGTCACTGAGGAGCTCAGCTCAGTGTGTGGAAACGACAGCTGCTGATTGTACTACAGCAGGTCACATGACCACCTCTGATCCTCCCTCCGCTCCGGCTCTAATGCTGCGAACAGCCCACAGAGCAGATTAGAGCAGGCTCACGTTCATTCAGCACATGAGCTCAACACAACAAGCCAAGTGTCGGAACGAGAAGAGACAAACAGGAGAGAGTCAAGAGAGCACCTGGAGCCAGGGCAGAGGAGCCATGCACTGGTCCTGAGCATCATGAAGCAGGTGACACACTCTCATCACACTCACATGTTCACAGAGGCAGCGCAGATCAGAAGTGGGCCCTGCTGGACTTGGTTTGTGCTATATCCAAACATCTGAAGTGTATAAATGTAGTATGGCAGTTGTTTATCTGCAGTGAGCTCTGTATGTGTGGGTCTGAAGGGGTTTTCTGTGGCAAAGGTGGTGAATGAGAGGATATCCTGCCACACACTGAAAGGGGGTGGATGTGGGGGGTCTATTACTCTTTAGAGACACAACTCTGCCCGTGGATTTCTTATAGTTTACCACTATGTATTGTTTTATACATTCTCCTCTATTCCTTTGTTGTTCTCTCTTTCTCTTCATTATTTGAAAGATTGAAACCAGAAGATTATGTTTACAATAAAAGTATGTTTGTGAAATAAAGGTCACTAACTGGTTAGTGCTGGTAGTGAGGGCAGAGAGACAACATTTGAATTTATTTATTTACTGACCTTTACTTAATTTGGGAAGTCCCACTGAGATTTGAATCTCTTTTTAGAGGAGTCCTGGCCCAGAAGGTAGAGATGGGAAGACAAAAGCAGGAGTCACCAATATATTTCCACTATGTGGCACAAAAAAAAAAGATTTGCATCAGTATAATATAGCAGAAATGTTATTAAGATCAACACAAAAACTTACATCCATGTATTTACTAACCAACCAAGTTTTGTTCTTTAAATGATCTGAAGGCAGGTCAAATCAAATTAACGTTGTTGGTATTATTGAGATCACAGTCCCAAAGTATTACATTATTATTTTCTGTGTCCTTGTCATTTTTCTTTTGATAAATAGCTTATTAAAATTCAATTAAAACTTTTCAGTGCATCAGTCAATCATCACCAGTTTTTCATTTCTTTAGTGCACAGTTTAAACATTTGAAGATTTTTTTTTTAGATGTATATTATATATATTTATATAAATCTCTCTAATAATAATTCAGTGAATGTTGCACATGTGTGATTGCTTTCACAGTGGCATGGTGGGTTTGATTCCTGTCTGTGTACAACTATATGTTTCTTTCCTCTCTCTCCCCATTCCCTTATCCATCTAAAAAGGCTTTGACCTGGGTGAATCTTTAATATACATTCTAATACTGTAACACATAATAATAAATTCAGGCATCATTACATAATACAATTTAAAAACAAGCTATGTGAGATTACATTTGTTCTTATACCTTATTGATTTTTACTTTAGGCTTTGAGACCCAATTAGACCTTAGCATTTTTGTAAAACTTTTTTGGTGTAAATTAGCAAGCTTTGTCTTTTCTACCAAAGTATATTGTAAACACAGCACTGCTGTGTTTACAATATACTGCTGCTATGTTTTATGTGAATCAAATAATGAACCATTTTTTAAAGAAAGCTGTAGAGGCATTCTGATTGGTTTGCCTTGAGGGGTTCTCTCCAGTTTCACTTTAATATTTGTAAAAAAAAAAAAAAAAAAAAAAAAAAATATATATATATATATATATATATATATATATATATATATATATTATATATATATATATATATATATATATATATATATATATATATATATATATATATATATATATATATATATATATATCCTTAAATAATAAATGCAAAATTGAATGCATATGGATATTACCGATGTGTCGAAAACCATAACAAAAAGTAAAACAATCAAATTATATTTTTATTGTTCACTGTACAACTATTCTATGCTCCTTTGCTCTCCTCATGTCCAGTTAAGCAGCATTTAGCTGTAGGGCCAGTGCGCCAGGTGCTAACATTCATATTCAGTGTCAGCAAAACACGAAAAGCACCAAAGTGGCTGAAATGTGTGGCCCAATTGTCGGATCAGTGCAATCTTTGTCCTTGGTTCTAAATGCTGTTATGCTGTTATAAAGGAGAGCTGCTGCCATTCTCTCTATAGTAATATTCAATAAGTGAGCTGTATAATACTGGACAGTTTGTATGGCACAGCTGCACTGGCACCATGGTGGTGCTGGTTCTCTTTCTTTTATTACAATCAAAGCACTGAGTTTTGTCCCTTTTGTCCGTCTGTGGCGAATATACTCATAGTCTAGCACTTTTTTAAGAAAGTGGAAGTGGGCTGTTTTGATATAATTGTTAAAATCTCTGACTCGTGTTTAAAAACTAGTTTGCATTTTCTTTTTCGAATCTAGTGGTATGTTGATGAAGATTCGTGTTGAAATGTTTCCTCTCTGGCTTTCAGACTTACTCAGAGCAGCCAATTGTAGTGAGCATTTGGTGACATCATAATTTCTGCCCCATGTGCAGCTCTGGAGAGATGTATGTGCCATTTTCTGCTCTGCTTATTTGAGCTTAAAATAGGACAGTTTAGCCTTGGCTCCTGCTCGGTGTGAGTTTGGGTGTTTGACTCCTAAGCATTGTTGTGCAGAGCTGTGTGAACATGTGGACAGTTGTGTAATACTCCAGGGACTGAACTGTGACGACCACTTCTTTGCATTCAAATGAGTCTTAATGCAAACATGCTTTCTTTTCACCCACCAAAGCAAGAAAAATAAAACGCTTCTATAGTGTAAGCACATGATTTTCATGGCAGAGCACATGAATGTAAAGGAAAAATGGCTTTGTAACCTTAGTCTGCACAGCTCCCTCTAGTGTAAGATTGTGACTCTGCAGGACCTAGAAGATTATGGATTAGACAAATCTCTGAACTGCCGTAAATAGAAGGGTGAGTGTGGCCTCCCCCACATGAACTCAGCTCATGCTCTCTCTGTGGAGCTGACAGATGTTTGACAGTTTAAGACTTTAAACCCAAAACTCAAAGATTCCAGTCTTCACAAACACAGACCCGCCCCCGGTTGCAACATGAAACATTTCACAAATTTAGTACGATTAACAAGACTCGCACATCGAACTGCACAATTGGCTTTGCTCAAATGCTTTGTTCGTCTCACTGTCTGACAATGGACCACACTAGTGTGTATCCTAAATGACGGGCTGTGTGGACCCCTGGGGTAGGCCTACGAGCAACTTCAGATGTTCTTTCTTTGTAGTAAATCTGACAGAATTGGAAAATATAATAATTAAAACAAGAAAAAGGAGGTTGGTAATGGTTAATACATATGCCAATTTACTACAATAAAAATAAAGTATACAGTTACTTTTCCAGATGATGGTACTTAGAAAATCGTTATTGAAACATTTTCGATATTTTCTTTTCAAACTTATTTGCCAATCAAGGGTAGACTGTTTAATTTTGTATTTCGAAAGCCCTATTCTGTAACAAAATACATATAGCAATGTCTCGAGGCTATGTGAGACAAAGTACTTGAGAGGGACAAAAAGATGGGGGCCATTGTGTTAGGAGAGTGATGGTCTGCCCCCTGCTGTGGGATCACAGGCGGATTAATTTATTCAGTAAAGGTCTGTGTTATCAACCAAAAACATGCAGATCACGTGACGACTACTTTGGAGCGATGTTTGCAGTGAAGCGTGAGCAACGGGCTGAATGAAGTCGTTGCGTACGCGCAAAAGTGATAGAGTAAATCAAGTACTTCACCGGATAGGCATTAGTTATCCTAAAATGCGCCTTGTTCCAGTTCATGTTTAACAAAAGCGTGATGACGTCGTAGAGGAGGCTGCGCGCACTGACGCGGCACGTAGCGGGGAGGTGTTGCGGTGTGCAGAGCGGTCCGTGCGAACCTCTACAGCGATGTCAGGACGTCCAGCGTTTGCTACAATGCTCTCGTTCTTTTAAAGGACTTTGTTCTACTATTACAAATCCAATGAGTGGAGATGGAGTTGTTTTTTGTCTTGTTGGGATCCCACCTGTCTCTGAAGTAAGTCCTTCAGCGTGCGCACATAATTTCAGATCCAGTTCACCTCTCCAGTATTTAGACCAGGCTCATATAGAGTCAGATAATGTCATGTTTAGACAGGTTTCCTCGGAACAAAACAGCTAGACAGAGCCTATTGTGTATACTAGCTGCTTCAGAAAAAATATATAGTGATTTGTATTGATATTTTTGTCATAGTAATAACATACTTTATAACCTAAATCTATTCAGACGGTTTTGGATTTTAGTTACATCTGTTAGACACATCCTGAGAAGTATGGGATGTGAGAGTGCGTTGGGAAAGGCGTGTCACACACACCCACACAATGATTGTCACATTCCTCACATCGGGGGAAGACTTCTTCAGGGTCTGGCATCATGGCAGAATCAGTGCTCTGAGTGTGGTGGCAGAGGGGTGCGGCTGAGTAGGCTCTGGGCACTCAGACAATGAGAATCCAGCCCGGAATGCATGGACCTCCAACTGCAGCCCACACGCACTCCTCACAGAGTTACCATTATGGAGCTCTGCTGCCTCCTCCTTCTTGGTTCCACTGCTCCTGAGGCTCTCATAGTCAGAGAGCTGTGTTTCTACTCATGAGTGATACTGTGGTCGTTGCAGGTGGCACTGGAGTTATGGCTCTGGGACTTGTGTCTAAAGTAGTTTTTTAGTGATCCCATGATGAACCCTTTTGTTTAACATCTTCATTGGGGCTGATTAATGATGAAAGTAATCATGATCATTGAAACCACAAATCTTCAAAGCATCAGTTGCAGAGAGGGCATTAACACCCCTCGAATGCAGGGAGTGAAGACATAGAATGAAATATGTGTTGTACAATTGCACAAATGTAGTACAAAAGAACTATGATTTTTTTATGTTTTGTTGAACTAAAAACATTATAAAAGAGTGTGTCTGCTTTTTTTAGATCAATGGTTCCCCAGCCTTTTCGTCATGAGTAACCCTAATCAAGATCTCACACACAGAGTACCCCCTATGTCATGTGTTTTTTAATTGTGTTTTATTTTTACTCATACATTTTCTTTTATAACCATTGCATTTTATTGTTCCAATATATTTCATGTCAAACAACTGTCTCTTAACATGTAAAATGTGCTGCAAATAACATTTTTACATTACAATGCTTGCAAGTCTGATCTTTTAAATCTGCAATCTTCCCAAGTATCCTGATTGCGTACCCCCTGGGGTCCATGTACCCCTGGTTGGGAAACACTGTCCTAGATGAACCTCCTCTTGTTTCTTTCCACGGAAATGTTGTTCTCTAGCTGTAATATTTCAAATTTCAGCTGATTCATACACATGTAAACCCCAAATAATGTTTTACTATGGGATTATGCATTTTATTTTTCTTCAGAAAAACATACAAGCGCTTGCAAAACACACTCATGAGCTATTACATTACTCGATTACACAATTTTTGGACATGATTACAGCAATAGCCATAAATTGCATTTTTTGCACAGTTCCATCTTCTACTCTAAATATACACTGTGTAGCTTTTGAAGATTCTTTCATTTTCTACATGGAGATTATTATTAAACCATATTTTGTTTACCACATTTTGTTTATCTGGCAATCATTTGATTACAGGTGTTTGTTTTGAATAAAATACATAGAAAAGTTGTGTCCACAGACTTGTCTCTCCACAGATCTGTTGGTAATTTTGTTGATTATATGGCATAACTTACTTGTTTTCTTAGAAAGTCTGATGTCATATTGTGAAGCATTAGGCCTAGTGATCATATTTCAGTCAAGACAGGCATGTGGCAAGCCTTCCACCCCAAAAGAGTAATAAACTAATTTTGGCATTTGACATTGTTATGATTGAATTATTGTTTCCAAATATTTATGTTCCCTATTTGTCCTGAGAAACTGCTTGGACTTTGGGCAGTGCATAGATAATTCTGAAACTGTGAAGTTTGGTGATGAAGGGGACATAAGGGCTGTTCCGCTCGATTGTTTTAGTTTTACCAGACATCTATTGTGTCAGCATTACTTTAAAAAACTGTCCTAATGCACCATATGATGCATGCTGATTCTGGTTTCTGGAGTAGATTTTTGGGCCCCTTTCAGAAAAGCTGAGGTGTGCAGCTTGTTAATGCTTCTGTAACATTCCTCTGTGTTGTTGGCAGCTGCTTTTGCACAAACCCATCTTTGCCAAAGAAGATCTGGACTCATTGCTGTTCATCAGAGCGTAGCAGAATGCACTGAGGCTGTGCATATTTTTAGCTCCATCTTCACAGCTGACTAAAAATAGGTCGTTCTCTCCATTTCCCTCGTCATCAACATATGTTCAAGCAAACTGTCACATTTGACCGCTGGAGGTTGTTTATGAATGGTTGAATTTTATGGCATGATTAGTGCACTTACTCTTGTGTGTAAAAATTAACTGAAAGTGTAGCTGTTTGCAGATGTAATACAGTTAAGAGTTACTTACCTGTGTGAACCTAATGTTGCTCAAAGGATTATAAATTGAGTAAAGTTTCCACTTCAGAGATCAAATAAATGCTGTTTGATGATGACATGTCCTGTTGTGTTTGCAATGATCATGTGGTGGCCCTGAGCGCAGGCACAGAGAGGGAAGATTCACTGTGCTTATTTTTACCCCAACACAGCATCTATGCCCTCATGCATCCAGTCAGAATTTGTGCAGCAGTTGAGAATAACAGTAGTGTTTTCTATGCGCTCTTGTGTAGGGAAAGAAGGACAGTTCAAACTGTAGTTTTGTTTTGTTTTTTTATTGTTTTTATTTTGCTTTAGTAGTAATATATACTGATGTGCCATCAGTATATGTAGTGTAGTGGGATAAAGTGGAGAGCATCCCTCAGCCGTGGCATTTGACTGAGCGTAAGTCGAGGTGACAGGCGCTGCTCTGGAGAGAACAGAACAGAGTGAGCAATGAAACAAGCAACAGCGAGTAGGAGATGTCAGGACAAAAACCCCAGGGAGACGGACTATGCTCTGCTACATTACCAACAAAGCACCAGGACGGTTTTCAGCAGCAGCCCATCCACAGCCTCTGATAACAGCATCAACCAGCGACAGCGCCACTGACTCGTGTTTAAGGTGTGTGAAGACCCACTGGAGTGTATTGTGGACACTAAGAAGTCACCATTGGCTGGACTGGAAAAACATTACTTAAAGGGATTTGTAATTCTTCCTTTGCATCAGTACATGGTGGATTACTCAGGATAGTGCCCACTGGGTACAGCTGTTTTTCTTGAGGCACATTTCTTTACTTTAAGCCTAGTGTCGGCCTGACTTCATGACAGAACAAAGTCAAAAACAGACAATACTTCCTTCACCTTGTGGAAAGAGAGCTGATGTTTGTACACATATGTTTTTTTTGTTTTTGTTTTTACTTTGACACTTCAGGATCTAATTTAAGTGGATAACCTCTTTCTATAACAATTAAGGATGTTGTTGTCCAGATGCTTGTGAAAGTGCCCAGACTAGTATGTGAGTGCTTTTTTTGGACTAGTACATGTGAGTGTGCACCTGTGCAGGCGGGTGTGAGTGCGCAGGTGCCATGCTGGGGGCTGACGTGGCCCCAGCTCCTTTGGGACCACAGTGGAGCTTTCAATGTTCAGTGGGAGTGGACTGCAGTGATGTGGAGCCACGCTGCATTTGGCTGGCCGCTTTGAGCACCTCACCAAGTTCTGAGCCCACTCCTGTAAGGTCACCTAAACTACAGGGGTCCCGCAGACTCCTACTGCGCCATCACATGACAGGGTGAGTTAGAGGTATAAATAATTCATGAAGATCTATCCTGAAAGAGTTCTTTGTATTTATTTATTCACAAATATAGTGTTTTCATAAAGGCTTGCTTCACCAAAGCATTCAATTATTCAACTAAATAAGCCATCACAGAGTCAGTGTTTAGCTTGTTTTTTTTTTTTTTGCAATTTTATCATAATTTTTCCTTTTGAGATTTTCTGTCTCTTGGTCTCAATATATTTTCAGTGATTTAGTTTAATTTATTTCATTTCTTGCTATTGGGAGCCACAGTATATAGCCTTGTTTGATGTGATCAGCTGGAAAACCTTGTTTTGCCATTGTGTATCTCGGTAGCTCTGTGTGAACATTGCTTCTAAATAAAAACCCTGGAGCTCTGAACTGTGATGGCTGCTGTGTACGTGCCTTTTTATAGTGGCACTTAAGCATATTTTTTGGTTTTCTGAGTGCACAACACATTACCAATGTCCAGAGTGAACTAGAAACATAGATTCTTAAAATATGCTCCAAGCTGTCCTTAATGGCCACAAATATACTTCCTGTTATTTTGCCTATGCGTGAATTTGGTGTGTGCATACCTACTATAATCTATTTTCTTTGGGCTTTGGTGGTTCTCTGCACTCACTGACCTGCCAAAGTCATGAGTCTTTATTCCTGTTATTATGAATAAGCATCATATTTTTAACCCCAAGAGTGAACTCTAAACAATACTTTTTTTTAGAGAGAGGAACTGACTCAAATGATTGGCATCGGTGGAATTCTGCTTGCAGCTGGCCTACACCCATTTCCTTTTTTCATCTACTTTTGTTTTTACACACAGGTTAAGGGGAGAGGGATGGCATTACATTGTCCAATAAGAATCGTCGGCGCCCTCTGTCTTCAGGAGAGGTAGAGGGTTTTCATGGCGGGGACCCAGGACCATTGTGCTTCAGAAAAACTCCCAGGGTTTTGGCTTCACGCTGCGACATTTCATTGTCTACCCACCAGAGTCATCGCTCTACTCTCTCAAGGTACATCAAATCTTATGGTATTGCTAATTTAAATTGTATGTTTAGGATAATAGTCTTTGTAAATATAAAGCAGACCAAATATTGCTCTGAGATGCTCATATTCTAAGTGACATTGACTTATGGCTGTCCTTTTATTTGGACAGGACAAAGAGAACGGAAACACATCTGGGAAAGGTGAGGGGTTTTTAGAATATTGAATAATTAGGAATGAGTGAATGTTTAAATGATAATTATAGATTTGGCAGGATGTGGGCACTCACGTCTGGAGCCTATGGACACCATTTTTGTGAAAAGTGTTCGGGAGAATGGTCCAGCTCAGGTGGCGGGACTGTGCTCAGGGGACCGCCTGGTTAGGGTCAATGGAGAGAGCATTTTAGGCAAAACTTACTCTCAAGTCATTGCACTCATTCAGAACAGGTACATTGGTGGCCCATAGAATTCTATGACTTTTGAGTGTACACTGATGATAGCTGTGTTTTTTACTGTTGCAGTGATAGTGTTCTTGAGCTGTCCATTGTACCCAAAGACCAAGACATTCTACAGCTGGTAAGTGTAAGGCTATAAACTTTGAGCAATACACACTCAACAGAGATAAAATAATTCCCATTCACCTTAAATTATAAAAATATAATGTTAAATTCAAGGTAAAATAAAATAAAATAATACTATTATTGTTATTTAGTTGAATACACATACAGTACTATATGCTGTCTTTGCAGGCTTGCTCCCAGGATGCCTATCTCAGGAGAAATCACCCACACAGTGGAGAGGCCCACATCCAGTCAGGACCCTCAGTGCTTTGTGACTCCTGTTCCAGGCCCCGCCCTCTCAGCACTTTGGACAACTGCCCCTGTCGGGCTGCCTTCTCTCACCTGGACAACTTGGACACCAGTCAGGACTATGTGCCAAGTACAAACAAGATCCGCTCTTCCTCAACATTTAATGCTTTGGACTTTCACTTCACAAATCACCATGCAGCCATTGCCTCGGCAACCCTCCCACCCCCTCGCAAAAGTAGCCTACCTGCCTCAACACGAGCTGAAGCCTTGTGCCGACAGGCCCTTTCTGAATGGTACTACAGCCAGGCACAGGCTGCTGAGCACTTGTCCCTCGCAACCGCGGAGTGTCCCAGGACCGGCTGGCCGGAATGGGCATCGCGCTAGGAGTGGACCCTGACTTTGGGGAGCCACGACACACAGACAGTTTGCAGCATCATCGGCAGTTGGCTACAGCAGCATATCAAGACTCTTATAAACTGGGAAGTAGCAGGGATGTCCCTGATACAAGAAGTAAAGCATGTTCCCAAAATCTGTTAGCTGCTTATGCAGACTATGAGCACAACTATGGACGCTCTGTGGAAACGCTGAAAAAAGCTAATACACTGGTATCACCCCACAGCCAACTCATGCAGAACAAAGATCCAGGATCTCAGAGAGAATTGTCCAGACAGGGGCGTCAGCAGGTAGCAGAGCCCAGACTCCACGAAGTACAAGTGAGACTGGCTACACTAGTTACAGCCCATCCTTTGGCAGAAATAGCACTTATCTGCCTCAACATGATCAAACCTTCAGAGAGAGCAGTCATAATACAGTCCTCTTGAGTCCCTCTGACAGTGAGGGACCCCAGAGGCCCCACTCCTCCCCTAGTTTACCTTCTGCAGAGGAGGTGGGGACAAGGCCCTAAAGCAGGAAGTCATTCTGAGAAAAAAGCACTCAGCCACTCACAGTTGCAGAGCCAATGGCAGTCTGGCACAGCAGGCTTTCGACTCACTGTCTTCTATCCCGTTCATAGGTATGTTTGGTAGAGCCCGTTTTGCTCTGCAATCATTAACTTCCCAATACTCTTGCGCCTGACTGTTTAATTTCTTTTATGGAAGTGATCTAAACTTGTTTCTCCCTGTTTGTGCTTGTTATGATGCTCAGCTAGCATGAAAAATCGCCGGTCATCATACCTGTTGGCTGTCACCACAGAGCGATCCAAGTCTTGTGATGAAGGCTGAACATCTTCAAGGACGAAGGCCGAGTCTTCTCGTAAGATAACTGCAAAATATTTAAATGTTTTGTTTTTATACTATGCTGCCTATAGATGATATTGTGCTTTTTTTTTTTTTTTTTTAGAAAACTTCCAAAAAGAGTAAAGAGCTTCTTCCTAGATGGGGTGAGTATTAACCATTTATCCAAATTGTTCTGTTGGATTGAATGATGGAAATAAAACTGTACTTTGTACAGTCGTTGGACAGCCTGCGTGTACAAGAGGAAGCACGGTCCAAGCGTCATTCGACCTCTGAGCTTGGCACTACTGCTTTCAGTGATGTCCGTAAAGAGGGCTGGCTGCACTGCAAACAGGTGCTCAGTGAGAAGGGAAAGGTATGTTACGATGAAAGGCTGTTTTACCAGTACAAATTCTGACCTTTTTGCTCAGCTTTATGCGTCCTCTTGCTCTTGTCCACAGAAAGTTGGGGGTGGTATTCGGCCATGGAAGCGAGTTTTCTCTGTACTACGTTCACATTCACTGTTCCTCTACAAAGACAAGAGAGAAGCAGTCCTTCATGGGGCAGGGGCTGTCCCAGGACAAGAAGAACATTCTCCCATCAGCGTTCGTGGCTGTCTGATAGACATCGCCTACAGTGAGACCAAACGCAAACATGTGTTGCGGCTCACCACTCAGGACTTTTGTGAATACCTCCTGCAGGCCGAGAGCCGTGAAGACATGCTCGGCTGGATCAAAGCCATCCGCGACAACAGCAAGAGTGACAATGAGGTGAGAAGGTGTTCTGTCTGAAAGAACTCAATATAAAGACCTATTTACTCTTGCTAGATTATTGGTAACAATAATTTCTGTGCTTTAGGAGATTGGATTCTCCAGACAAGCTTTGATTAACAAGAAGCTGAATGATTACAGGAAACACAGGTATGTCCCTGGCATGGACCTCTCAATTTATATACCAACTGTCATCATGCAGTTGTGGGCATTAGAGAAATACATGTTATATTGTATGTTATGAGAGAGTTTGTTTCTGCCCACATACTGTAATTTCCAAGTTGTTTGTTTGTTTTTGTTTTTTTCTGATTTATTTCTGTAGATTTCTTCTCAGCCATTACTGATTCACTGTCACTTTCATGCTGTCTATGTATATCAGGTGTAAGATTTATATACCATTAGACTAAGTGTTCCTATTGTGCATGTGCAGTCTGACAAGTCACAAGCAAGACTCCAAAAGTCATCAAATTGTTCCGCCTTCACTCTTGCCCAAGACAGACAACCGATCAGGTAAAAATCTGGTGGGCATAGCTTCTAGATCATGTGATGTGGGATATCCAGTCAATGATCAATTGTCTGTGTTGCAGATGACAACAAGTCCCCATGGGGCATCAACCTCATAAAGAAAAACAAGAAGAGCTGTAACCCAAAGGCTTTTGGAGTGCGGCTGAGGACTGTCAACCTGCCATCAACCATAAAGTGAGCCTTTAGCACTTAGCAAAAAATGCCTACGACTTTGTCTTATGCTGGCACTATAAAAGGCCCTAGGATCCACCCATCCACTGTACACATACTTATTTGTCCATGTACACTATTTGATCTTTAACTTAAAGCCTCTTGTTATTTCTCCACAGTTTGTGCCTCTGATTGTGGAGATGTGTTGCGCAGTCGTGGAGGCCATGGGTTTAGAGTACACTGGAATCTACAGAGTCCCAGGAAACAACGCACTGGTGTCCAGTCTGCAGGAGCACCTCAACAAAGGGCTGGACATCAACAGTGGTGACGAGGTGCAGCTACATTTTTATAAGACAGATGTGATAGTCTCACAACACAACAAATGTTAAAATTGCATAATTAGAAAACACAAAAATGGGAAATTTTCCTCATCTATTGTCCATAAACACACCGACAGTTATATTGCAGTGTTTCCACAAGGCCACATTAGCACATACCACAGTGCAGTTGCTTTGTCATGTTGAAATTTTATAAACTAATTTGTAACCGTTAACTGTCTTGTTTTTGTTTTAGAGATTCCAGGACCTGAACGTCATCAGCAGTTTACTAAAATCATTTTTCAGAAAACTTCCAGAGCCATTGTTTACAGATGGTAGGTGCAGAAATAATAAGTCAGTTTTCAGTTCCATTATACTCAGATACAATGATCACTGCGTCATTTCTCTTCATGTATTTGGTTTGATTAACATTATGGACATTAACAATTGTAATCAGTGCAATTGTTGTCTACTGAATGTTTAATTTTTCATTATTTTTTGTACATAGACAAGTACAGCTGCTTCATTGAGGCCAATCGGATAGAGGATGCAGATACCAGACTCAAAACTATGAAGAAACTGGTCAGTGTAACTTCCATTCCTTATGTACATCTCTCAGTGTATTCACTGCAGTGTCATTTAATCCAAATTTATCACATATTTTTTGTAGATCCACAGTCTTCCGGATCACTACTTTCATACTCTCAAGTTCTTGGTAGAACACCTTAGAAGAGTGGCTGATTACTCAGAAAAGAACAAGGTATGACTTTAAATGACATATCACACTTTTAGGAAAACAGAAGACTGAATAAAAGAATTGAGATCATATGAGTCTTAACTTAAGCCACGATAATAATCATAATACCATGCTATGTCTGCCCATTTATATAGGAAAGGGTGGGTGCCCTTTTCATATACAGTAAATTTATATTGTGGTGGAATCATAGGAGCCACTCCTGCCCCAGGCTAACCCAAATTTCTATCAACGTCCTGGTTGTAGACATAGTAAATTCCATTCTGACATTTGTGTCTGTGTGTGAACATTTTTCAGATGGAGCCTCGGAACTTAGCCCTGGTGTTTGGACCTACTCTGGTCAGAACGTCTGAGGACAACATGATGGATATGGTGACGCACATGCCTGACCGCTACAAGATCATTGAGACTCTGATACTTCATGTAAGACACCTTTCTGCTAATATCAGCATCCAAATCTAAAAGGGAAACTGATTGATGCATGATTTTGAATGATCTTGATCATTTGAACATCACTCATTGATTCAAAGCAATAAGTGATATTATAACAAGATTGATACATTTGATTCTGCCTGTTAATATATTGCTTTTGTTTCAGTGTGACTGGTTCTTCTCAGATGGACAACTTGACAAAGAGGAGAAGGTAAATGTGACAGAAAAAGCCCAAATCTTTTTTTCTCACCGACCATTGACCGTTCTTTGTTTTGAAGGTCCCTGAGCACGAGAGTGTCTCTTCACCAGTGCCAAACATTGATCATCTTCTGTGTAACATTGGCCGTACAGGAGGGCCTGGTGACTGTCAAGGTAAGGCTCAGTCCTGGTTCACCTCTGCTTTGTGAGACCAGACATCAGCACAAATCAGTGTGTGTCTAAGGAATGACACAGTTGTGTATCTTTAATGGTTTGTGTCCTTTTCTGTGCGCTGCAGCTGAAAAAGTGGAGGCACCGCTGCGGTAGGACCTCTGTGTTTGTGATTCGTGCCCCCACCTGACTGTTGTTTTTACAGTGTTGTCCTGTCCGAAATCTGAATTCTGACCATTTAAGTCAAAATGGACAGAGTTATAGGAAATATTATTGATAGACATTGATAGACATGCAGAACTTTTCCTGCAAAAGTAATTTCAGCCAAAATTAGTTTGAACAGCAACACAAGCCTTTGTAAATCTTATTATTTCTTAGCATGTTCTTTTGCTTCTTCACATTTTTTTTTTTTTTTGAGAAAACAAAAGGTGATAAAAAGTACATATTTTAAACTCTTCTTATATCATTTAAACTATATGAATACACAAAAGATATTCATGTATTTAAATGTTTACTACACTGTTTAGTGTTCTTTCTGATTGACGGACCTTTTGAAGACCTTTTATCTCTTAAAAAGGTTGATTTTGATTTGCTTTTGTGTCTATCAATAATTACAATAACCTATGCTGTGAGTGATAAATATGGTATCCATGAGTTATTATGTATTTGATCATGTCTAATAGGCCTGTTTGTATTTTTCCTCTAGATTCCACCATCGATTCACTTAAATTGAAGGTAATAAAAACTTTGATGTAACTTGGCATAACATACGGGAACAGTTGCATGATAGAATCATGTTTTGCAGATTTCTTTCTCCCCCAAGAAGGATCCGAATGCCACGGAATTAGTCTCTGCTTTGACCCGCAAACGCAAAATATCACCCAGCAATGATCATCCAGAAATTAGCTTGGAAGAAAACTTGGAGCATGAGCCAGTCAAATCTAGCAACTTGAGACAGACTGACGGAGAAAGAAACAGCATTGACTCCAAGAGAGACGGACAAATAGAGGGTCAGACTTCACAGGAGGGCACAGATCAAGAGGATGTTGCCATTAAAGAAGCATTGGAAAGAGAAAATGAGGCACAGCTGGAGGCACAGACAGTTCCCCGTCCTCTGAGGCAGAGTGCGGGCATGAGAAGAGGACGCAGACTGCTCCGTCCTCATAGTTTCCATCTCCTACAGCCTCCCTACGACACCCCTGCTTCACTGCCCACGCACCCTCCAGAGCAGGGCTTGGAGGCCCAGCATGGCTATCTTGCTCCAGGATTCCTTCTGTTCACACCTCAAGCTTCTATGTGACCCAGTCGGGCAACCGGGCTCCAGCAGTTCCACTACGCTGTAAGAAAAGCCTCACCACTCGAACCAGGGCTTTGTCCATGACCCTAGAACTAGAGAACAGAGCCAGAGCCTGGAGAACCGACAAGGTGGAGGTCATACGGGTCAATGAAAGTGGAGTTCCACAGGGATCTGCTATTACAACAGTGTCTTATCAGCAGCCCTCTCCAGTGTTTTGGGTGACAACTGAGACTGGTCCCTGGACTGATCCCAGGTCCTCTGTGGTTCTAAGGAGACTCACAAAACCACGAGAGCAGACCCGGGGATGGCGCCGCCACACAGTGGTGGTATGAGCTGCAGCAACACAATAAGAATATATCCACATTATCCATGTCTGAAACAACATAGAGTAGAGAGACACCGTCTGTTATCTCTCATATGACAGAAACCTCCAGTAACAAAAAGCCACTCTGATCATCACGGAGAAGGTCATGGCCCAGCAGCTGGAGTCTCTCATGCTCTGTTCAGAAGAGGGTGATGTTCTGAGACAAAGCTGTCAGAAAGGCTGTCAGCATGTTGTATGTCACAGACTATTGTTTTAGTCTGTGGCATTTGCCTGGTAACTGCATTGAATAAACATTATAGAAGAATCAGTGTATTTAAATGAACATGCACCATTTTCTCAGCTTCCCACGGAAATTAATTCAATAAGCTGTCATTTCAACATCTTTCCAAAGATTTAACACAATCTATGCAGACTTTCAGGCTCATGTGCGCTGTTGCCCACAGTTACTTCCATCATCTGCTCTGAACTAACCTCAGCTCATCCCAGTGGAATTAACCTTCCTATGCCTTCTGCACAAACGTTGGGGCCAGTAACCTTTGTACTAAATATGTTGAACATTAAGGACACACGGCAGCTACATGAAGTTATGCCAAATGAGTTTTCTATCCTTTGTACAATCACTGTGCAACGCCAATGCAAACCCCAGTGACCAGTGCTCCTTCCATGTGCTGAACTGTATGTGTCTGAATATTGTGCCCTGTGCATGGGCCTGTTTTGTAACCCTTGTATAAAAGCCTTGAGAAATTAACCTATTGTATTATGTAAATGTTATATATAAATATTAAATTATTATTATCTTTGGCCTGGCAAGTTTATTTCTATTCCTGTTATAGTTGGGAGTAGTCTTTTGATGTCACCATGTTAATAATGCACATCACAAAAGATTATAGGCTTGTCTAAAGTAATAAAATCAACATTAAGTTAAATCAAATATTCACTGTGTAAAAAAAAAAAAAAAAAGAACTAGTGTGACCAGATGTAAGAAATTCTTACTTTAAATCAAAATTACAAATATTCATCCATCTTAAATATTTTTTTTTATTATTGTAGACTTTAAATTAATATTGTGAACCAAACGTAGGTCTTAGTATCTAAATTGAGTTAGATACTGTGACGATAAACGCTAAATCATATGTTTTCCTGTCTTATAATATTTTAAATGTCTTATCTACTGTGTGCAAAACAAGTGCCTTTGATTTCAGGCCAAAAAAAAAACACTTAACCTGAGTGCTCCCTCTAGGGACTGCCTTTTCTACTGCAATTTCAAGCAAATGACAGACTAGATCGCCCTTATGACAGCAGGTATTTTTATATTTAATTTATATAAAAATCTGCTGCAGGGGTGGAATGTGAAACCTGATAGATCAATTTCACAGCTTATCCTTTCATCCCAGACTTCCCCTGATTCTGTCTTTTAGTTTTCAAACTTTGACTATTTAGAGCTCAATTTTTAATGTGACTATGGGCAGATTTTAGTTTAAATGTCCAAAAAATAAATAAAAATAAGACAATCAACTCTGAACTTAACTTAAATGTTTAATCACATGGACACTGTAATGAAACGTTGAAATGACATTAGCATCTTACGTCTCCTTAAGACGTACTGTGCACAAATATCATAGACATACATAACCACCAGCCACATTCAGCTGGTTATTGCAGTGACCCATTTGAACTTCAGTGGTCAGTAGTGTCAATGTCCAAACCCTACTAATCTCAGCCTTTCACTTCCTTGACTGATGAACAATTGCAGACTGTTTATATTGACCAGTCCTTTCAGATGATTATTATTTATGTTCGTTGACCAGCGTTTCATGACGATATTCTTCTTCTGTGATTGCCTTTTCTGAGCAGAGAGAGCAGCCACTGAGCGACAAAGGGCCAAACCAGGAAGACCAGCAGCGTAGGGGCAGACACATCGAAAGGCCACCACTTCTCCTAATATAAACCAAATCACACGTTGAACCACATTTAAGAAAATATGAAGAATTGTAAAATATGACATTCTTTATCTGAAATATAGTATAAAAATCTTGCCAAAACAAAAGACAGTTATCATGCAAGATGTATTTATTCTTTCTCTCTTTCTTTTTTTTTTTTACTTTAAATGCATTGTGTTTAGTTATTTATTTTATTTAAATTGTCTTTGATATAGTGATTAGAATAAAATTAAAGAAATGTTTGTTAGTATGTCTTGTCAAGAAGTAATTGTCTTTCATTTTCAGGGGTTAAAGTACATGATTCAACCCTGACTTACAAGGACTTAGTTATAGCCATAGATCATTTGTTTAAGACAAGAGAGTAATGATTATTGGACTATCAATGTCGAAGTATCGATATATTTATACAGATCCTAGACATTTTCAGCATTGACACTCATATGGAAACACAGACACTAATTTGCATATGCAAATGTTAAGCTAGGCTTTCATTTTAGACTAATAGTGGTAATTTAATAAATCATGATGAATAAAAAAAATATAAATAATAGTACCAGTACTTGCTGTTTCTATGCTGTATTGCCAAAGCTCAAGAATCTTACTCTCAAACTGTGCAGGAAAGGTCAGATTTTAGTACTGATACTCCAATGAACTAGTCTTTTCTTGATACTATTTTAGTTTTCATAAGTCTGATGCTTTTGATTTTGTCCTATCGTCATTACATGTGGGAGAGATATGGTTACTTGGTAAGAGCATGTTTTGTTTTTCTTTTAGAGACAACAAAAATAACAACTATTCCCTGTAGATCAGTATATTAAACATTTATAATACAAGAATACAACAACAAATCTCTCTCACCTCACAAGTACAGCCTTCGCAGTGCAAATATGGAGGTTCCTCTGAATCCAGTGCCTGAAACGTGTTCAATAGGTCATTATCTCAGTAAGTAACAACATGAGAGTCACGCAACGTATTTGGTTCTCACGTTTGATGCTGCCAGCCGCTCCAGCATCTCTAAACGCTGTCCCACGCTCCTCATGTCTTCTCTGAGCCTGTGCAGGGCCAGGACAATCTGCTGCTGGAGCTGAGAATCATGGATGCCCCAGGACCCTCTTCGGTCCCCTCCACCAGCCCCGCCACCTGCACCCTGTTTCTGTCAGGCCCTGGGCGCCTCAAACCCCCCTCAGCCAGTCCACCTACAGACATCACAGAAGGTTACATAGCTGCTGAAGGGTATTTTAATTCTAATTGTTTACATGGCCAATATCTCTCAAGCACACAGAGACTTTACCAAGCCCGAGCAGCGAGAACTTGAGCACATCAATGTCCAGATTACATCAGTAAAAAACCAACTGCTTACGTTCTCTGAAGAGAGAAGCATCTCGTCCACCTTCCCGATTCCTCATTGGCCCCCTTTTGTCTTGGGCTCCCTCTCCTCCCTGGCCTGCCCCAGCCTGTCGACCGTCCGTTTTCTTCTCTGTCAGGCTCTGTGGGTGGCTCTCATAAAAGCCATTTAGGACCTGCAAAATTAGGGACAGTTACTAGGTGACATTCAAAGATGACATGGCCACTAAAATAATAATATCACACTACCATATTAATCGTTGTATCAGGGCACAGTCGTGTTACCTTCGTGTCCAGCTGCTCCACGGAGTCGACAGAGTCACAGAAAATCTCATTTTCAGAGTCACTCGTCAGTGCCAGAGTCTCAGACACGCCTGAGTCTGTCGCACACAAGAGCAAAGCCATGAGAGTGGTCTTTTTTAACAGGACAAATTAATTTTAAAGATATACTCTAAAGTCACACCTTGTAATTTTTGAATTTTGGAAGGTGTGCTCCAATTTAAATTCACCATATGAAAATCTGTGCAATGTGATTTATGCAGAGCTAGAAACAATTTGATCACAATTTGATTACATTCAAATTAAAACTAGAATCGAATCTAGATTTGATTTAAGAATTGATACTAAAAACAATCACCTTAACATGACCATGGTTGCAACAAGTAAATATTATATAATCTAACAAAAAGATTAAAAACTAATGTACAATTACTAAATCTTTGTACTGTCTACGACCTTGACTCAAAAAAAAGCACTTTGTTAATTATCATGCTATCAAAAATCAGTATTGAGAATCAAGGATATTCCTTAGTATCAAAATCCAGTTTAAATTTTAGAATTTTGACAACACTAATCTACATTTCATCCCAAATTAAACTTTTATGAACAAAACCCTTAACTCAGATTATTAAGAAGATAAATTGGCAAATCTTACCATTGCACACACCTTCAAGAAGAGGCACAGTTTCAGACATATCTTTGGGCCAGTCTTTCTCCAACACATCTGCAGAAACGCAAAACCATCAAGTTCACAAATGAATATATTTTACATGTGTAATAAGACTGGGAACAACAAGCTTCCTCCAGATTTGATACAATACACCATAAAAAAGGATACTGATTTTGCATTTTTCCACTTGATTTTCACTAATAATTTTCTGTCTGAATCAAATAAATTATTTATACAGTATTTCTTAATCATTTATGTGGGAGAAAAATGTTTTGCATGAATGAACAACTTTCCAACAAACAAAAATGTAACTTGTTTAATAAATAATTCTAAAACTATTACAAATTTATATCAGGTAGCGACTTTTCAATACACCAGAGAATACATTTTGTAACAAATATCAAAATTAACAAAAATGAATATCATGATATATCAAAAACTTTATTTTTTGGCACATCCCTGTAGGTGATTGTATTGCATGTAAACTGACATTATGTAATAAGCGTAAAGATGTAACCTTCTCGCAATAGAAGCAGGGCCTCTGGAGGCTTTGGCATGTCATGAATCACATGATAGAGTGGTTCAAAGTGGTGGAAGAGAGAGGCTGTCTTCTCGTCCATGGGCATCATGTCAATGACCTGAGCCAGCAAACACGCAGTTACCAAACCAATCTACATGTTTTGCCCGTTTTATTACACTTTCATTTCACTAAAGTACCTCCTGAGCGACATTTTTCATCTCTTCAACATATGCTGCCATCGCACTTTCCCTCTTCATCTCGCCCAATTTGTTCCATGCGTCCCTGCACAAACACAATGAGAGGACCTTGTTAGCTTGTTGCATAATTGAGCTGGCGATATTAGGAAAGTAGGTCTTGGCATACCAACCATTTGTATCGACCTACAGGATCCCAGAAGTTCGGACGAGGCACTTTACAGGGTCCACACACAGCCTGCTTGTACAGACTGTAGAAGCGCAACATTACCTCGTATGAAGGCCGGTAGCTGCCTGAACATCAAAAAACAGTATTACAGCAGTGGTGTTTAAGCTCATCGGGAAAAGTTACATTTACTCCAGTCCAGTGTCATTTACTTGAGTAATTGCTTCTAAACACTTTACATGAGATTTGGCTTTTATCAGCATTAATTGTTTTAAGTAACAAAAGCTTTATGTTCATTTTTCTTTTCATTTTTAATTCTTATTTTCTTTTTCTTGTTCACATTTGATATTTAGGTTGGATTACTGATTAGTTACTGATAACGACAACTCATAAACAAGCTGCTACAAGTTGAAGGACACAGTATGAGCAGGATAGGCCTAAGCAAATACCATTTTTGGGGAGGTTTTGAATGACATCCACAGCAGCCTGAAAGCGTCTCTGGTGGTCGAGTGCAGGCTCTGCCATAGTTGGCACAGGCATGACACAGAAAAGTTAGAGAGGAACGGCTCATCAGGCCCTGAAGAGAAAAAACATGTGACATGCGATTACAGAACTGTATTTGAAACTGTACAAATGACTTAATGAGATCAAGGCCAAAAAAATAAATAAAGGTGAATAGGTTTTTGACCGTGAAAATATGCTTTATTTGAAAGTTGCAGAACAGTAAACTATTGTATTGGACTAAAGGTATCTGTCTGTATTTGATCTTAAGACATAAAATATTAAACTAGATTCTGACGATTACATGACAAAAAATACAACAATCGAGCAGGAAGTAAGAAAAAATAAGACTATTATTCTTGAAATGTATAACCTTTTATAAGAATTCAATGCTTCTAGGGTCTAAATTTGACACCATGTTTCTTGTGATTATAAAACCCAAAAGCTACATTGTTCATTTTTAAATATAGCTTTGACTGTGCAATTTGAAGTGAAAGTGAAATGGAATAAGATAAATATGTGTTCTAGTCAAACATACAAAAACACAGTGTCTGGTTAAGGTTTCAGAGAGAATGATTTGCCCTTCATCCACAGCCCCAGAAGAAGTAATCCGGCTAAAGTCCACTACTTTACTTTTCTGTCAGCTTCGATCAGAGCTTTTCAGGAATAACATAAACCTATCTGACATTCACTTAATGTCAAACAGTATGAAAAATCCATTACACTAAACAAAGTGCTATGTTACAAAACAGTAATTAGCTAAACAAGTCTGTACTTAGCATGTCTCAGTAATAAAATGTTTTCTCACCTCACTGGCTCCAGGTTTTGTTTCCAGGCATTTCTGTTAATTTACAGTTACGAGTTCAATATAAGTAATAATGTAATGTACCCTATAAGATAAAGAGAGGCCTAAGATTCACTTTACAAACACTCTGAACTTTAGCTGCTTTTCTTCTGTTTACGCCATTTATGGTTGATACTTCCGGGTTTGTCGTCACGTGACCACCACGTGATCCAAACCTATTAGTTTCTAGTATTTTTAGACTTTGCAAGTTGGCCAATACGATTAAAACCTCAGCGTAGAGGAAAATTGTTAAATATAATAACACAGATGGCCCGGGGTCTTAATTCAGCCCGCAGCCGGACCTTTTTTGGCACATCGCAACAGCTCTTAAATTAGGTGGCTCTGTCAAATCTACATAAAACGCACCCAGGTTGGTTAATTTATCACTAACCAATCTGTCACCTATTTTGTATTTATTATTATTATTTATAGGTTTTATGATACAACCTTACTAAAAACTTTGAACAGTCTACTAATAAAAGAGACCAAACTGTGAACCTGGTGCGCCACAGTCATAATCTGATTTACATCGTTTTGCATTCGCTACAGACACGAAATCAGGAAGTACTTAAAAATAAAATACTTGTCCAAAAGAAGCGGGATTTTACCTATGACCTGCCTCGTGCATTATGTCAGCGAGGTAGTCTTACAGAATATATTGTAGCACTGGGTTATTTTAATAAAATGGTAAATTCGAATGCGGTTTTACTACAGCCATGGTTAAATCGGACGTTTCTGTGGCCACACGTTGCAGTGTTTAGTTTCATTTATAAGCACTCACATTTGGTTATTATGGTTTTGCATTATAAATATATAAGATAAAGTAGACTATTTTGACTCTTTTTGCCACTATTATTGTGAAAAGCTGGGCCGGATGAACGCTGTGTTGTCACAGTTGATCTTGAGGCTGTGCGTAAATCTCTGACATCAGCTGGAGGAGGTTTGGCGTCTATAATAAAGCCCAGATCCCCCTGACGAGAGTCGGGGCTCCGTGGGGACCTCATGCGCTAGAGCAGCTCCAGCAGACGGACCCTCAATGGTCATCAGCGCCTCCTCCCCAAACAAAGACGCAATCCGGAATAATGCTGGGGAATAAAAAGAAAGGGGCATCGGTCCGAAAAGACGGAACCGGGACGTCCCAGAAGGCCATCGACCCTCTGCGAAACCTCGGTGAGTGTGGATGCACGGGCCCGGGAGAGGCACAGCGCAGCGCTCCTGAGTCCCGTCCCGTTATCTCCCCCGCCCCTTCGCTCCACTTCGGCTGTGTCTGATAAGGAGCGATGGGACGCCAATTGTTTGAGCTACTTCAATCGAGATAGGCGAATATGGGCAAGAATGGCTGTTGTTTGAGCGCGCCTGAAGATTAAGACCAATCTCTAAGCATTAGCGTCTGGAAGATTTGGTTTATTTGTTCTGTTCCTATTATAGTCACAGCCTGAAAACCCTCTAGTGTATCTTGAGTTTGGTGACAGCATAGCAAGAA
The DNA here is from genome assembly GCA_038363315.1 of Mugilogobius chulae. Taxonomy (NCBI): domain Eukaryota; kingdom Metazoa; phylum Chordata; class Actinopteri; order Gobiiformes; family Gobiidae; genus Mugilogobius; species Mugilogobius chulae. Next base: position 30,371,251 of record CM076401.1, on the reverse strand, counting down.
CTAATTAATCAAAATTTGATAAAAGTCCATTCTTTATATTGAAGGCCCTGTTTAACTTTTTAGCCTTAAAATAAACTTGAATAAAGCATATATTTTTACACAAACATTTTTAAATGCATGTCTTGACTCTGAGTGGGAATACTAAACTATTGTATGGCCTGCTTGTTTCCATAAAGTTATTGTTCCTTTAATATTCCACAGTGAGGCATTAAACACATATTCATCCAAGATATGATTATATTTTTTTATTTTTACTACTTCCAGAAGTTACACACTGTCACTTTAAAGTCATAGTAACTTGCTGGAGGAGGAAAGTCACCTGCATACTTAAAAAAACAAAACCATACCATATTTATTTATTTTGCTGACTAATTTGTTTCTGCACCTTTGGATGTCCAACTCAATCTGCTGTGTGCTCCTATTGGTTTTCTTAATGAAAACGTTTAGTCAAGTGTAATGAGATGGTTCCTTGTGGTCTCTCTGAACTCCCTGTTCCGTTTTAGGCTCTAAACCTTGTCATCAACATCAAAACCCCACCCCAATCTTTCTTCTTCTCCAAACATGAAGTGAAGCTGGAGCAGGCGCTGTTATGAGACCCTCCCTGGTCCAAATGTGCCCATGTTAAAATTTTCAGTCAGTACTTGTGATTATTCAGGTCATAATTTTAAACTCACTCTTGACAATCTTAAAGCAAACTTACTTTAGTGCTTTTTATCTACTTATCTTTGTCACATTAACTTTAGTGTGACTTTGTAAAGCTGGCCTGGGTACAAATTAAAGTGTAGAAGAGTAATGTGTCCATACAAAAATATTTCACTGTTTAAACTCAGGAATTATGAATAATCATGAAGAATCATTATAATTGTGATGTGTTTTCTTACAATAATCATAACTCTAGATGTTTATTTTATTACATCCCTAATCTGACTTGTGTCTGTGTGTCTATGTGTGTGTGCAGGAGTCCAGGACGATGAAGATGTGAAGCAGATGCTCCATGGCTCTAGTTTGGTCAAGGTTTGTGTGACCAGATTTTCAAAATAAAAAAAACGGGAAACACTCAAGTTTTTGTGAAAATAACCAGTAATACGTTTATTCTTATTCATTTAGTCATTTATTTGCTGCTCATTCACATGCATATTCTCTAAAACCTTTATCAGTTTTTTTGTTGTGTTTTGGTTATTTTTTAGCACAGTTTTGTCTAGTCTGACTAACATAATAGCAATATATTCCTCCTTTCACTGTTGGGAAGTGTCAAGTGGTTACAAATCAGGACAACTGGGACATGTCTTGTATAAAATTGGATACATGTTGGGACATGGGACACAGGGCTTAAAATAGGGACTGTCCCAGGTAAATAGGGACTGGTCATCCTAGTCAAGGTATCTGACATTATAAGCTGCACTTTGCTAATGTAACATATTCACTGCATTCACACATTTAGTCACAGGCTAAAACCAAAATGTGGCATCACGTACAAACCCTTCTGAAATATTTTGCACATACATGCTGTTTTCCCACACTCAGAACAAGCCAAGTCATTTATTCAAGAACTTCTGGTTTCAGTCAAGCTTTGTTATTTCAGCACAGGACTTTTACACTTTTGTATATTTCTTGTGAAGTTTAATATAAAAGTATGCATATGTCAGGTTCGTTCGCCTCGCTGGCAGAAGCACAGGAGTCTTCGGCTGCTGGAAGATGGAGTCACGGTGTGGTGCCAGTCCCATAAAACATCCAGCCGAGCCAAAGAGCAACAGTCATGTGAGTATCCAACAGAACCAGACTGTGTGAGGTCTCAACCACACGCACAAAAACTCAATGGTCATTAAAATTAGACTTTTTCTGTTTTTAGAAAGTGCAGCGAGAGGGAGGACTGGGTGTGTAAAGAAAAGCTGCATGTTAGCACTAGTGCACAGCCATCTTGGGGTCATACTTGATTACAGAGGCAGAGTGGCTATTTCCAGCGCGCGAGTCCTGAGTGATGCATGGGTTTGAATAGTTAGATTACAGGAGATGCTGCAGGGAGTGGCCTGTGGTTGCGGCAGCTGTAATGGGCAGACTTCACCGTGATGTGGCTTTTGTAGCGGCCCCTTGAGTCCAGTTCCCTTGTGCAGGTTTACAGACTCCATCCAACTGAACATAAAAGGTTTTAACAGTGCATTTCCTAGTAAGAACACATAAATAACAAAAAACACAAAAGAATACGAGTCTAAAACCTTTAGTTTTTGTTAATTACATGTATTATCATTTTAATGTAACTGTAGATGCCTATATTGTCAGCAATTATAAAGGGATAATGTTTTATATATAGGTTCTCAACTGTGACCTATGTAAATGCACTTTCTTGCAACTGCTAAAAGTAGTAGTAACTAACTACTAAAGTAAAAAGACTGAAGCATCCTGCTTTAAAACCAAAAATACACCAGGGATGTACTGATATTTTACTTTTGCTCTTACTAAACAATTATTATTGAGGGTAAGGCGGTTTGTCAAGCCATTTTTTATTTCACTTTTTATGTATCAATACAGTTACTATTAAGTTAGCTTTAATCTAATGCAAACAAAGATAAAAAAATAAATAAATAAAAAGAGATACAAAAAATTTGGGTAACACTTTATATTAACTGCACACTGTTAAGCATTAATAAAGCATCAGTTAATGATTAAAAAAGCATTTATAAAAAATGAGTAAACATTAATAAATGCTTTATAAAGCCTTATAAATCATTTATAAAGACTGCATTAGTAAATGCTTAAAAACGCTGTGCATTTAATAAACAGTTTATTAATATGTAATAACTAATATCTATTAAGCCTTAACAAACATTTGTAGACACTTAATTACTTTGAAATTTAACTGTTTTTACCAAACACCAAAACACTATCTAAATTTTTGTTAGCAGTTAATAGATGCTTTATAAAACCTTTGTTGAGTAAAACTGGTATTTATAAAGCATCTATTAATTGTTAATAAAGTAACTAGAGTGAGCTTATCTAAAGTGTAGTCTTATTTTGCCTTATAACACATTTATTAAAGTATTGCAAACACCAGTGCACAAATTAGATTTTATTATTCAAACATCACAGTATGAACGTTTACACACCGAAATACATCAAAATAACCACATTTTCACATTACTTTCCCATAAAATAAATACAGAATAACGTGAACATCTTTTAATGGTAAAGTTGTGTCAAAAGTCTTTATGAATGTCGAGGCTGTGATTGACACAGTTCAGGATTAGCATGTTGTATTTTCTCAGACAAAGTCAATCTTCAATAAATCTAAAATGTTTTTTTTTTTTTTTTTGGTTTTGTTTTATGTTGTAACAATAAGTTTTCATTCACAAAACATCAAAATATTCTCCAGATAGTGTGAAGCTAAAGGAAATATTATTTAAATCCAATTTTTTATAATAATAACAAAAGTAAGGGGACCTACTCACTAGTCTGAAAATGTGAAATGACAATACATTTTAATAGTATTTTAAAAACAATGTTATGAAGACAAACTCATCACAACATTTTAGAACGTGAACGGTACGTATTACAACATAAAAATGGTATAAACAGTTTAAAAAGATAACCTGGCACTTACGGTATAAAATATGAATGTACACAAAATGACTGCTTAACATGACTTGTTTGTTTGTTTGTTTTTTCACAACAGAGAGAATGATTACTTAAAGAATGATTGATTAAGACATTTCCTAGTCTAAATGTCTTAATCAACCAAATCAATGCCATACATTTTTGTAATAACTGCCATTTCATTTGCTCCAAGTCTCTAGATAGTCTTTATTGACATCCAGGTGCTCTGCAGGTGCTCGATATGGGCACCACAAACCAACTGTTGTGGTTTACCCATGATGATGACCTGTGATGTTTCACCCTCGACCTGCCAAGAGCCCAGTTTCTTCTCTTCCATTCGCCGGCCATCCTTCCTCTTCAATAGTGAGGCTGAAAACATAAACAAAAGCAAAGAAGTTACAATCACAATGAATTAGAGCTGCAACAGATTGTTGTTTTTATTATACTTTTTTATTGTTTAGAATAATCAGTTGGTTTAGATTTCAACAGGACCATGTCTGGACTTTTTTTTTACTAAGATGGGGTTGTCAAAAGAATCAAAATACAAACATAAAAATATACTACTGAAACTAGTAACAAAATACTAAATTTAAACTATTTTTAGTAAAATGACTCAATCAACAGTTGTGTCAATGTGGTCTAGTACACAAAATAATGTTTTGCCTAAAATGTTAGGTTGCACAAGTCATTGTCATAATGAATAACACCATAGTTGTGCCAATAACATGTTTTTTGTTTTGTTTTCTGACCATCTTTATGTACTTTCACTTAAATCATTTACTGTGCCTTAAAAATACATGAATGCTGTTTCTGATATTTGAACACAATGCCCACATTAGCTACACAAACACTTACCAAGCATGTCACATCCAGAGGTCCGTTTTTATGACTCATGGAGCGCAGCTAACACACGCTAGCTAGCCGCTAGCAGCGCTAATGCTAGCGGGCTGAGCATGGCTCTGACTGCCTCAAGATCGTATTTTATCAAGAAACGGAGAAGATCATGGCTGAATTTCGTTGGCTCTGCTTCCACTGCTTCCATGTCCGAATGTGAAAACAAAAAACAGGTTTTGTGGGTCTCTGTTCAGTTTTTTTTTCTTGCTTAGCGCAGTCTGAGCGTCCCTTTCCTTCACCAGAACCCACCCAGTTGCTCACAAACAGCTCCAGCAGCCAATCGGGAGTCACCTTACAGCGGCTCTGACCAGAATTAAGCCTCCTGATTGGTTCCTTAGAGAGCAAGCAAAGTGTGCTCTAACCAAAGTCACAGAACAACAAGATTCCTACAAAACCTGCTTGTTTTGTCTTCATACTTGAACACGGATACAATTGGAGCCGATAAAAGGGAGACTCAGCCTTGGTGTTCTCAGTTTCTGCATCAAATTAAATCTTGAGGCAGTCAGAGCCATGCTCAGCCCGCTAGCATTAGCGCTGCTAGCGGGCTAGCTAGCGTGTGTTAGCCGCGCTTCATGAGTCATAGAAACGGACCTCTGGATGTGACATGCTTGGTAAGTGTTTGTGTAGCTAATGTGGGCATTGTGTTCAGATATCAGAAACAGCATTCATGTATTTTTAAGGCACAGTAATTGATTTAAGTGACAGTACATAAAGATGGTCAGAAAATAAAACAAAAAAAAAGTTATTGGCACAACTATGGTGTTATTCATTATGACAATGACTTGTGCAACCTAACATTTTAGGCAAAACATTATTTTGTGTACTAGACTAGACCACATGGACACAACTGTTGATTGAGTTATTTTACTAAAAATAGTTTAAAATTAGTATTTTGTTACTAGTTTCAGTAGTATATTTTTATGTTTGTATTTTGATTCTTTTGACAACCCCATCTTAGTAAAAAAAAGTCCAGACATGGTCCTGTTGAAATCTAAACCAACTGATTATTCTAAACAATAAAAAGTATAATAAAAACAACAATCTGTTGCAGCTCTAATTCATTGTGATTGTAACTTCTTTGCTTTTGTTTATGTTTTCAGCCTCACTATTGAAGAGGAAGGATGGCCGGCGAATGGAAGAGAAGAAACTGGGCTCTTGGCAGGTCGAGGGTGAAACATCACAGGTCATCATCATGGGTAAACCACAACAGTTGGTTTGTGGTGCCCATATCGAGCACCTGCAGAGCACCTGGATGTCAATAAAGACTATCTAGAGACTTGGAGCAAATGAAATGGCAGTTATTACAAAATGTATGGCATTGATTTGGTTGATTAAGACATTTAGACTAGTAAATGTCTTAATCAACCATTCTTTAAGTAATCATTCTCTCTGTTGTGAAAAACAAACAAACAAACAAACAAACCCTTTTCAGTCATGTTAAGCAGTCATTTTGTGTACATTCATATTTTATACCGTAAGTGCCAGGTTATCTTTTTAAACTGGTTATACCATTTTTATGTTGTAATACGTACCGTTCACGTTCTAAAATGTTGTGATGAGTTTGTCTTCATAACATTGTTTTTAAAATACTATTAAAATGTATTGTCATTTCACATTTTCAGACTAGTGAGTAGGTCCATTTACTTTTGGTATTATTATAAAAAAATTGATTTAAATAATATTTCCTTTAGCTTCACACTATCTGGAGAATATTTTGATGTTTTGTGAATGAAAACTTATTGTTACAACATAAAACAAAACCAAAAAAAAAACAAAACATTTTAGATTTATTGAAGATTGACTTTGTCTGAGAAAATACAACATGCTAATCCTGAACTGTGTCAATCACAGCCTCGACATTCATAAAGACTTTTGACACAACTTTACCATTAAAAGATGTTCATGTTATTCTGTATTTATTTTATGGGAAAGTAATGTGAAAATGTGGTTATTTTGATGTATTTCGGTGTGTAAACGTTCATACTGTGATGTTTGAATAATAAAATCTCATTTGTGCACTGGTGTTTGCAATACTTTAATAAATGTGTTATAAGGCAAAATAAGACTACACTTTAGATAAGCTCACTCTAGTTACTTTATTAACAATTAATAGATGCTATATAAATACCAGTTTTACTCAACAAAGGTTTTATAAAGCATCTATTAACTGCTAACAAAAATTTAGATAGTGTGTTGGTGTTTGGTAATAAACAGTTAAATTTCAAAGTAATTAAGTGTCTACAAATGTTTGTTAAGGCTTAATAGATATTAGTTATTACATATTAATAAACTGTTTATTAAAGGCACAGCGTTTTTAAGCATTTACTAATGCAGTCTTTATAAATGATTTATAAGGCTTTATAAAGCATTTATTAATGTTTACTCATTTTTTATAAATGCTTTTTTAATCATTAACTGATGCTTTATTAATGCTTAACAGTGTGCAGTTAATATAAAGTGTTACCAAAATTTGTATATATTTGTTTAAATATTTTTTCTTTTGCTCAGGCTGTGTGTCAATAAGAGTTTTTTGAGACAGAATACAATAGACTAAAAAATTAAGAAATATTGATATGACGACTTTACCAAAAAGCAGATCAATGCAGTAATAGAGAGGAACTGAAAGCTGTTTTTTTCTTTCATTTTCATTGTCTTTGTTATTGTCACATTACTTTTTGAATAACGACTATCAAATAAAAATCATATAGATGCATTTTAAAATAATACATCTAGCTAAGTATATTGACATTTGCTTCTAATATTACTTCCAAGCGTGGGCTCTGGATAACAGGGAATAATATTGCAGTACTATGTGACCTGAATATTGATTGCCCTTATAATCTTAGCATCCCGACAAAGATAAAACAAATATGAATGCAAATTGACAAAATGAATCTTTTTATCACATAGTTATTAATGCTGATGCTCTAGGGACATTAATGCAAATGTCACAATGAATGAATATGGTCTTTAAATATGTATGTATATATATTTTTCTTTCTTTTTATGGTCAGTCTCTGTCCTGGAGGTGGAGTGTGTTCGTGAAGGATGTCAGTCTGAAGTTCTGCGACGCATGGCTGGCTCTGTCCCTGAAAATCGGTGTCTAACAGTGGTTTTCAAAGGGCCACGCAAAAGTCTGGACCTGCTGTGTTCCAATCCAGAGGAGGCACAACGCTGGGCTCGCGGTATTCGAACTCTGCAAGAACGAGTGGAGAACATGACGCAGAAGGAGAAACTCGACCAATATCTTTTAAAACACACTTTTAAATGTTCTTATTTGACCACTAAATATAGTTTTCTGTTTTAGGTACATGACCATAAAACATGTATATATTTCTTTAACCCTATGCTCACCTGGATTCATGCTTACTTGTTCCGGTCTGACCAGAATCGTGATGATAAGATGAGTTATGACGAAGTGCAAAACCTACTGCAGATGATCAACATTGACCTCAACGAGCAGTATGCCCGCAGTCTCTTTCAGGTGTTCATGCACACACTTTCTTTTGAGTATTTGTGTGGCTCTTTCAGGTGTTCTTTATATGCTCCTTCAAGTGTTTTCTCGAGCATTTTCAGGTGTTCTCTCTCTGACTCTGTGAGGTGTTATCTATTGGTCTTTCAGGTGTTGTCTTTAGCACTTTCAGGTGTCCTTTCTGGTTCTTTCAGGTGTTCTCACAGGCTCTCCTCAGGTGTTCTCTCTTTCTGATGTGAGTCATGTCTTTGGTTCACAGAAGTGTGATCGCTCAGCTGATGGGCGTCTGGACCATGGGGAGATTGAGATCTTCTGCAGAGAACTGCTCAGGAGGCCGGAGCTGGATGCGGTCTTCATTCAGTACTCTGCAAACGACTGTGTCCTCTCCACTGTGGACCTCAGAGACTTCCTACGAGATCAGGAAGAGGACGCCTCGGTCACTCATGCTCAAAGCCTCATCCTCACCTACGAACTCAACCCCTGGGGTAGGAACATCTGCCCCAGATTATTTAAGCTTACATGGTAAAATAAGATTTATACTACTCTTGTAGTAAATAATTTGTCTTTTTTGTTTTTAACTAAAGAACATCTATTTTTATTTAGGTAAAAACAGTTTTGCTCTGACCAGAGGAGTTTTATTTATTTTGTAAAACAACGGTCACACAAATGTGTGTACACAGAATAAAAAATCTAGTCCAAAAGAGGGCGCTGTTTATTTATTAGTTACACATGTCTTGAACGGTCGGAGGATCACAATCAGCTTAGTTACCTTAGTTACAATGACACCTCTTCCTAAAACAATTGTTACATGAAAAAATGTGATAATTACTGTTGTGGTAAAACATGTTTTCCTTTGACAGCTCAGAAAAACAACTTCATGACGCCTAATGGCTTCACCATGTACATGCTGTCCAAAGAGAACTGTGTGTTTGACCCAGCCCACGCACGAATCTACCAGGACATGAACCACCCGCTGTCCCACTACTTCATGTCCTCCTCACACAACACCTACCTCACCAAGGACCAGCTGACAGGCGACAGCAGCACAGAGCCTTACATTCGGTCAGTTACAAACATTTTAGTACTACTTTGATATACATTTCACAAATGTATAATACATTTTGTTGATCAGAGCTCTGAACCAAGGCTGTCGTTGTGTGGAGCTGGACTGTTGGGATGGAGAAAAAGGAGAACCTGTCATCTACCATGGACACACACTGACCTCCAAAGTGCCCTTTGATGAAGTTATTGAGACTATCAATGAGTATGCCTCAAAGTGAGTGGGTCAAACACAAACTTTATACACTATATAGTACATATACCACACACATGTAACAGACTGTTCCTCTGTTTGGGCACAGGCCTCGCCTTACCCTCTGATCCTGTCACTGGAGAACCACTGCAGTGTGGAGCAGCAAACTGTTATGGCCCGACAGCTCAGAGCCATACTGGGAGAAAAACTGCTCACCAAGCCCCTCAAGGGCTGGGACACCCGCTATCTGCCCTCTCCTGAGGTAACTCTGTCCACAGCTAGGTCCTCACTCTGGGAATATTTATGATGCAATAAATGTTAAACTGTAAGAAGTACTCACCATAGTCTGTTGGTTATTTATGTTCACATACTGATCATTTTAAAACTATCTTTGCCTTCCAGGATCTCAAAGGTAAAATTTTGATAAAAGGGAAAAGGGAGAGCTCAGGAGACGACCACTACAGTGCCTCAGATTTGAGCTTCTCTGACGAAGAGAGTCAGAGGCAGAAGGTAAGCCAGTCTGATGTAGAACATGTAGAATATCACGTAATACATTTGTGTGTTATCTTAGGCAGGAGCATCCAAACTGAGCCCGGAGCTGTCAGAGCTGGTGCTTTACACCCGCAGTGTTCCTTTTAAAGGCTTTGAACAGGCTGCCAGAGACCCCGAGAGCCATGTGTCGTCTTTCTCTGAGAGTGAGGCTCTAAGGCTCATCAAAGAAACAGGTCTGACCCATTTCTATTTAACTTAAAGATGTACGTACTTTGTAATGTCTCTGGTGGAGAATCCTTGCATCTTCGAAAAAAGATCATTAGTACATCATGTTAAACAAGCTTTTTGTTGTCCAGGAATGCACTTTGTTCGCCACAACAGTCACCAGCTCAGTAGAATCTACCCTTCAGGCCAGCGCCTCCAGTCGTCCAACTACAATCCTCAGGACATGTGGAACGGAGGCTGTCACATGGGTCAGTATGAAATGTGTTGAGTTTTAACGACAAAACCAGTGTGCCCTTTAGTAGATAAACAATATTGTTGTTATTTTGTAGTTGCTCTAAACTTCCAGACTCCTGGAGAACAGATGGACTTGAATCGTGGCAGGTTTCTCCAGAACGGTCAGTGTGGTTATGTCCTTAAGCCTTCGTTCATGTGCAGCTCGGACACCACCTTCAACCCTGAGAATGTGGGAGGAGGTCCAGGCCACAAACCACTGCTGCTCACTGTGCGGGTAAGACATGCGCATCAGGCACAGTTGTGAGGTGTAATAAATGAAAAATTGAACTTGGTTGATTCACAGTACAATTTACTTGAACACAGCAGAGGTGGGACCAAGCCAATGTTTTTCAATCCTTAATTAATACTCAAGTCTTTGGCTTCAAGTTTGAGTCAAGTCCTAAGTCAGTGACCAGATAATTCCAAGATGAAGTTTTTATATCACAAAGTCTTTTTATCAAATTACCAGATGCATCCTGTGTTTTGCAGTTCTGGGTCTATTGTATAAAGTTCATTGCAAATCTGAGTCCAAGTCCTTACGAGCAAGGCTATACCTCAGGGTCATAATTCCTTAATACAATGTAGTTCTTTATAACAAATAGCAAAAAGAAAAGTAATAAAATGCAGAAGTTCCAAAGGCAATCTTTTTAGTTTGGAGACATAAGGGTTAACCAGTGATGCGGTAACTAATGCACACGATGGTAGTTTTCAAAAACATCTGACACCTAAAATTTAATCAACATTTTTTTATAAGGCTTGAGAAGCGACAACAGTTACCATGGAAATAATGGCAAATCCGACATGTTTCTTGTCAGGTTTGCAGAACTTCTATAGGTTTACATTAGCCAAAACAATATAATAAATTAAATAAAAAAACAGTGAAACAACCCAATAAACTGCTGGATCGATACTGGTAAATTTATCTATCACACTAATGTTAGAAAATACTTTAACAAACGCTATTATTGTTTTTTAGCCATTTAAAATCTCCATTGGTTTAACATTAGACCAACTGAACATTCTACTGAAGATATTACGATTCCAAACCCTAAACCTTTCAAGATTTATTTTCTTTTTCTTTTCTTTTGTTTTTTTTTTTCTTTGTCAAGTAGAGGTACAATTATACATAAATATACACTTATATATAATGCTCACTCATGTCCATGTTTTTTCTTTGTTTTGTTTTTACTTTAGATTATTTCCGCACAGCAGTTGCCTAAACCAGAATGGGATAAGCCGACTTCTATAGTGGATCCTCAGGTGTGGATCGAAATACATGGCGTTCCAATTGACAACAACAAGAAAAAAACTCATTATGTGGAGAATAATGGTATGTACTGATACTTTTAGACCCAGCATCAAGTTAACATCTTTACAGTTGCGGAAAATGAAACTTTTCAAACATTCATCCAGGTTTTAATCCTCGCTGGGATTGTACTTTTAACTTCACGGTTCACGCACCGGACTTGGCTTTGGTTCGCTTCATGGTGGAGGATCACGATTACACTTCGGCAAATGACTTCTTAGGGCAGTGCACGCTGCCCTTCAACAGTCTGCGCACAGGTGTGTGTCAAAGCTGCATTTGGGAAAGGAACACAGCCAAATAAAAATAATAAAATAAATAGCACACATGGGGTGAAATAGATAGAATTCAGAAATATAGGTTTTTTGTTTTAGTTGATCAAAATTTCTTGTAGTTGACTCATTATTTTATGTAGATTAGAAGGATTTATATACAGTAGAACAAGAACAAAATTGAGTGGGTTAGCAAAATCATTAAACTCATATGTTGTTTTCATAGATTACAAGTTTTTGCATTAACTCCAATGTATTTTAGTCTTTTCCAGCGCTTATGGCCAGATAAATGGTCAACAAAACACAATTTTTAGTTTATTAGATTATTCTCTGTTGTGAGTAGTTTGGTTAAGATATGATTGTTGTAGTTCCATTTCAATAGATTTGATGCTCTTTTAGCCTGCGTTTAGTCCTCTGGGCTCTTATAGAGTCTGTTATTAAATGTGAATTTTCTTTAACAGTTTACACAATTCAAAAGCATAATTAACAAAAATTGATCAGAAAAAAAAATACTTAAAAGAATCAAATATTCTCCATGTACTTTTTTTTTCTAACATAAACTTAATTTAAACCAAATGCAAATACATTGACATAAATCTACTAACCTGAATTCAAAATATTTTAATACCTCTACATACAGTCAAAGCAATATAAGACTTCAACTTGTGGCTCTCATCTAGTAATTACTGAACATTTTATCAGGTCAAACTTGTAAGAAAGAGCCATGTGAGTCATAATAAGACTTTTTGAGTTTTTGTGCAGAGGGTGGTAACCCAGCTTCACTTTTTGTGTCAGAAAAGACATAATGGCTAAAATAAATCCATGCATACTACTGTAGTGATGTTAGTGATGTACCAAATTTATAATAGCTTGTTTAATTTCTTATTGTTACTTTTATAGCACAAATTATGAATATTTTATAGTATATTATAAGTATTTCTTTCATTTGACCAGGTTATCGACATGTGCGCCTGCTAAAGTCCGACGGGTCCAGTCTGTCTCCGGCCTCTCTCTTCATTCACGCTAAAATCTCTCCGTGTAAAAACAGCAGAAGCCCCTGCAGGTCTCCCGTCAGGTCCCCATCCAAGAGCTCAGCCGCCAAGCCCTAAAACGCTGAAGAACATTTAACAGGCTCCGAGCGAGGTGACGTACTGTGAGTAACTGACCAGCCAAAAATACACTCTACTCCAATACTTGTGAAGATCTTCTGCACAGGAAATACAGAGAAAACATGTAACCAAGGTTACCATCAGAACACATCACCAAAGAAGATATCAATACCTCTATTAAAGTTGAACTGTTGTGAAAAAGAACACTGAACTACTCACAGCCAGAGGTGGGTACTGTAGCCAAAATTTGTACCAGTACATGTGAAATAGGAGTAAAGTTACTTCAAAAAGTTCTACAAAATACTCAAATGAGAGTAAAATATTTATTTCTAGAAACTATTACTATTTCTAGAAACTATTACTGAAGTATGAGTACTGCCTCAGCGTAACATCTGATTTACAACTTGAAACTCATGTAAATGAAGGGACAAAACATTAAATAATTTACACAATCTGTTTAAAAAATAAAACTAATTCATATCTAAAGTAGCTTTAAAGAATCACAAATGTTCAAATCATGTCATATTGTCAATTTAAGCTAAAATGTACATGACGTTACAACACTGTTACTTCAAACTTAATATTACATCAAAATATCAAGTATAGTTGCCAGAAAATTACAATAATGATTGTAAGAAAAAGTAAAAAAGTTAAATGATTAGCCTGCTGCTGTGCATTAGAATTTTAAATCTTCTGCAATTTTAAGACACGTCAAAGAGGTGCAGACATTTTGCAACAAGGACTTAACACTATGAAATTTTCTTGTAAATTGTCACTATGCACAGGAGCCTGCCGTTCTCGGATTGGCTGTGTTAAAGTTTCTCACAATAGTTATGTCAAAGTCATGTTTAACCCACAAACATGACATGTTACTTGGGCAACGCCTCCCTGAAGTCATGGAGAAGCAAATAAGGCAAAAAAAAAAATAATAATAAAGAGTGTAGAAGACTTTAGTCTAACAGAGGACTCTCTAAATGTCTCTAAATGTACTTCTATAGAAAAACATGACATGCTGCACTTTGACAACTATCATTGTTGAATATCAATCATTTAGAATACTTGTATACATAGAAAAATGTAGTATTAATATCTACCATATTTATTTCAAGAAGAAAACACTATGAAGTCTGACTCAGGTCATATCTGCTGTTTCTGCTTTGAACTTGAAGATCAGACAAAGTTTACATGTCAAAACAAAAATAACAGAGAAGCTGGCTGTTATTTAATTATTCATATTTACTGTATTAAACAGGCTTGTCTGAAAATGGGAACAAGCTCATTAGGAAAAGAAATATGGAAGGTACTTTGCCTATTTAGATTTTTAATTTTAGATGCTGACAACTTTGTGCAATACTGAATGCAAAATAATTTGTTTTATGTTTTTGTATTAGTTTTAATACATTAATACAGTTTAAATTCACACATTTTTTGTGAATTTTGTCTTCTAAAGTAAGAAAATATTATTTGTAAAATGCTTTTTCAGGGTTAAACAATTCCAAGTGAGTATTTAAATTCAGAATCTGATTAAACAAAGTATCTTTCATAAGCAAACCACTGAAATCCAAAGGCAGCTGTAGTGTGCATTAAAAAGTTTACAGTGTTATTATCCGTCCAAAATCTTCAGTGAAAATGTTTCTTTTAACAATCTGTCCAATCTGTAGCTTTGCATATTTATGTTGTGAAGTTTTTCCCTCTTCAGCATGAAGTAGCAGTTCTTTAGATACAGTAAGTGGATTCTTGTAGGACCACAGCATGATGGAGGTAGATGCTTTAATCTGTCAGAAACTCAGCACTTATGTTATATATGCTTATGTTATGTAACTAACACTTATTTTTCTACTTAATGACGTTTTTAACCAAGACTTTTTGTCTATTTTAGTCTATTCTTATTCTATCCATCAATTACTAACTTTTCTAATGCTTGTAGTTTGTTTTTTCGAGTTAAAAAAAAAATTATATATTCATAAATATATATAAAAACATGTGAAATATGTGAATTTGTCTTGCAATAAAAATAGAAGTAGCTTAATATATTTTACAGGGTTTGGTCAAGTTAAAGTTAAGACTTTTCTTAAAGACTTTTAAAAGAATAGGCGTAATTTGAAACAATAATGTAAATAAATGAATATGTGTTGGTTATAAAATATAATTACAAAGACACTAAATATAACTATGGGGTATTTTAGGTGGATTTAAATTACAATGAGTATGCATTATTAGTACTGTCAATTAATCATGCTCTACTTTGGCAAAAATAATGATTTTTGGATTTAAAAGCAGTGCAAAAGATCTCAGAGATGTAACCATGACAACACAAATCTAGGTCACTCAGAACAATGCTTTCTGAGGCTCAAAAGGGAAAGAATAGCATCTCTCAGACAAAACCCCAGCCGTGTTTTCGATGAAGAAGCAATTCACAAGATGTATCCTTTAATTGTAATGTTAGTAAGACGCAGTTGGCATAAGTGGGCTAATTTAATAGTAGTTTTTAACAATTTTAAGACCCTGAAGCTGCCTTGCATAACGTATTTGTCAGTTCTCTAAAAACTTAAGGCTAAAAGCATTTATAGGTGTTATATACTGTATGTAGATTTTTATAGAAAGTGGACCATCACACTTGTAACGTCACACATATAAACCACATATTTTTTCTTATTATTTTATAATAAGTTTTCATCATTTGTTTCATACATGAATTACTGTATCAATATTTTAGACAAGAAGGCACTTCAGTTGTTGTACAAGATTAACTAAAATATACAAGTTTTACCATGAGCTTTTATAGGTGTGTTTGAAATGGATGACAATCAGTTGAGTATTTATGGAGATAAATATGTGCTTTTTCATCATGGGTAAAAATATCTACTCATATAAATACTGTTTACTGCTGTATTAGTCCTGTTGCATTATGGACCCTGTCGTCTTCTGTTTAAGGCAATAATGTTGAGTCAGCACTTGCTTTTTAATTAAAAAATAAAGATTATTTTCATGCATCACCTGTGACTTCATGTGTGGTTAATCTAGTTTTGTTCTTTCGATCTTTGGAGTTGGCGCTTGGGCTGCAACACTGATTGAGTTTGTGACTTACAATGTTCAAAGCTTACAGTTTAAATGTTTTAGGAGAGTTGACAAAAAGTAAAGAGTATGTGTATTTTTATTTGTTCAGGTCTAAACTTGTGAGCAGAATAAGACAAGAAATGTAGTTGGACAAATACAACGGTTCAACGATTGTAGTTTTTGCAATTTACAAATAGGTTGCGTTCACTTTGCCTCACAACATTCTATGATCCAATAATATTTACAGATGTTTATCTACTAAAAAAGTGAATGGGTCTTGAAAAAAAAAAATACTCTTGCCTGCCATTTGGCTGTATATCATCATCACTTTCTAGTACATGAGCACAACCTAATACACCCACTGAAATTATGATTCTGACCCCATTAAGATTTAGTTGGTGCCGCCATTTTTCTAAATAATGTATAATCTAGTGACATAACATAAATATATAAATAGCACATAGAAAGCAAATGTATTATAAAATATCAGCTGCATTTAGCATCATATTTTCTGCATTTCTGCAATTGTACAGTATACTGTTTCTGTTTTACAAAAGGCACATTAAATACTCAGTCAGTGCAAATTACAGTTTGTGTCTATTTTAAAAAAAAATTTCAAGAAAGTGTTTTGCCCAAAAGGAAGTCTGCGTATTCTTTCCTTCGAATAACTCGGTGCATTTTAAAAGTGTTGGGTGTTGTTTTAGAAAAGACATGATTTTCTTGGAGAGTTCGTTAAAAGCTCCAGATGCCACCAGCTGCACTCGCATTGGTCCGATACTTCCTTTAATCCGGAATGACTTGTAAACTGCAGAGTCTTGTTGCAGACAAACGTCCAGCTTAAAGAAAGATGAGAAAATAGCATGTTGTCATTGAAAGATTACGTTGAAACAAAGCACTAGAAATATTCAGATGTTACCTTGTAGCGCTGCTCTTCTGTGAGATTCCTGACTCCTTTGAGCTCCAAAAACACCTGATAATGTGGATCTGAGCCGCCGCTGGAGTCACCTACAAATACAAAAAATAAAACAATTTATCAAAGAGTAAATATTCATACAGTAGATGTATACTGTTTGTACAAGCTGCTCAAGAAAGTACACTGAAGCATTATCCATAACTCTCCACTTCTCTATCTCTGCAGTTAGATACAGTTATATTAGACAAGCAAATAATGCAATGTAAATAATAATATTTTTTCTTTGGAAAAAGTTTCTCAATAAACAAAATGCCAGTATCAGTTGCCCTTGAGTAAAACTCAAGGGGCAGGGAAACTAAATCTAAAAAGACTAGACTTGAGATCCAGCAAATTAAAAATGACTTTGAGATAAAAGTCAAAATGTCTTGATCTTCAAATTCAAATGACTTTTGTTCTATCATTCACACCTGGATAAATGACAAACTACCTTAACTTTTCTCTTGAACCAATTCTACAAAATCAGGAAATCAGAAAGTATGACTATAAAATGTCTAAATTTCATCTGGTCTTGTGTTACTCACCACAGTCGCCACAGCTGCCCTGGGCCTGAATGACTAAAACATACCTGTCTATCTGTGTACCACTTTCATACAAAGTTCAGATGAATGAAGCCCAGAACACAACAGTACACACACACACACAAAAATAATGTACCCATAATTCCACTCTCAGCGCAGCAATAGTCCACCAGATGAGCTCCAGGCCACTGAGAGAGAGCCTTCTTTAACGCTCCGAGGAACAATTGTTCGGATATTTTCTCCCCTCGTACATTGAGCATCTGACCGCGCCTAACGTAAACATTCAAGGACAGAAGGAGAAAAGATTTTAAAAGTTCTTAGATTTATAGTTAAAACTCAACAGTTTACCCATGAGTTTCTTACCTGTACTGAAATTCAATGATGGGACACTGGCTATGGAATCCAACAACCTTCACAACGTCGCCAATGCGATATCTGCAACAGCGTACAGTTCAACAAGTCAAATGAGATCAACCCAAAAAGTACAAGTTTTATTGGTTCATAAATTACAATAAAGATGCAGCTCTTTTAAAAAGTAAAACTAAACCTAAACTTGCTCACAATCACATTTCATTAGTGTCTGGAGACTAAAGTGAAAGAGGGCAGAGCAGCATGATTGTTCAAACAGTTAAATTCAACCTGAGAGAGGAAGCACTCAGTTTTGGACTGGTTTGACCAAATGCTTAAAATTTGCCTGGCGTGGACAAAAACGTATTAAGAACACAAATCAGGAAGTCTATATTGGCGCACAAAGAGTTGCTCTGGTTTATTTGGACAGTCTATCCAATACAAACTTAAAATAAATCTTCTGCAATCTTCTAAAATATTTTATTAAAAAGATTATTTAATTGTTATTGTTTTGAAAATATCATTTTTAAATGCAACATAAAATTAGGTTTTCCGTTGAGACATGTACAATGTAGTTTATGTTGACTCAGAGTAGAAAAAAATTTTTATTACTTAAAGTAAAAAAGTTGTGCACCCAAGGACTAACCTGTAGAGTCCAGAAGCGTTTGTAATGACCAGCTCATAGTTGTGGCCCTCCTTCACCTCCTGCATTAACAGAGTGTTTGGCTCGTCCTGCTCCAGAGCGCTCTCAGGGAGAACTCACAGAACATGGAGCGAGGGCACAGAAGGTAGTGTCGACTGGGCTCCTCTGGCCACAGGTTCACCCCTATGAGACCTGCACCAGAGTTTATCATCATCAATAAAAACATTTGAGAGATTTAAAAACTTAACAGAAAATGCACAATGCAAACCAGGATTTTCTCTGTTTTTGCCCCATTGCATTGTTATTGCTTTGCTTGGGATGTGTCTCTGTTTGACATTAAGCCTGCTCATGCTGCTTGTCCACGGAGACAAGCAGCTTACAGCAAGTTATACCTCAGATCTAAGGCCATAATATAGTAGAACATCCCAGACAAAACAAGCATCTCTATGAAGACAAATAATAGTGAAACCCCACAAGAAAAGATAGAGAAGGCATCTTTACCCCTTTGGCAAGCTTGCATTTTCTTAAGACATATTTGCTTGGGAGTAGGTTTACCTAAGGATGTCTGTAAATTTGAAATTACTCCATGACCTCTTAGTTTTTTGTGTTTGATTCAGACTGCCCAAGAAATTATAGGTAACTTGTTTTGACAATATTCCATACATGCTCCCCTGTTGCCACGAGAAGGACTGTACTCCTGAGTCAAACAATTACAATTTGTTTAGTGTTTAACTCTTTTTAATTGCCAAAAACAAAAAAACCTGCTCTCGCTACCAGTTAACAATACAAACCAACAGACAAGTCTGAAACATTCTGAAATCACACAGTTCTGATACCTTCTGTAGCAGCTAGAAAGGCGAGTAGAAAGGCACTCCTTGGCAGTAGCTCTCTCGCAGCATCTCTCCATAGATCTGATTGGAGCCAGAGTCCACTGCCAGCACCAGGTTAAGGTTGGGCCACAGGCGTTTTGCAATGCCCCTGAAACCGCCCTGGAGCTCTGCCTGGATCTGGGACGCCCTCTTTGGGTCCGGCTTCATCAGAGCCTCCAGTCTGGACCGGACTTTGGGATCTAGAGCCAGAGTATTACTGACTGTCCGTGCTCTATGTCTCCCACCAGCTCCTGCCAACGCTCCTACAGGAAAGCCAGGAAGATTACTTTGTTAATCTGCAGTTCATTGGGCAAAATTAAAGTTATTTTTGGTCAATTAGAGTTGATTTAAAATTTCAACTATGCCCAATAAGTGCTTGAACACAAATATTTAATCAAAAACACTTGAATTCCTATAAACATTGAATGTAACTTTGTAGGTGAAATCATAATATAAATGGAGATAGAGACAATTTTCCATAATTAAACAATAAGGATTTATGTTAATGTAAATAATAATAAATAATTCTAGCATTTAACTAAAGATGAACAACAACGTAATAACTAAAATACTGAGAGAAAAAGTGTGTTTACCTGTAATGCTACAAAGGCATAAAAGATTGTAGAGGCAAAGTTTGACTCCAGAGTTCCCACGTTTGAGTCTTTCAAAGCAAAAAGCAGGTGAAGATACAGCGTGTCCTTCTCATTAGGAACCTACAATAAAAAATCTGAAGTAATAAATGAAGCTGTAGTTTGTCATTAGTAAGTTTATGAAAGCCCAACAAATCACAGATCTTGTACAATTTAGTTTAGTTTGGACTCAATTTTAAGACTCAAGGGATTAGTGTAAATGAAGTGACTTATAAGTGTGTGAAAGTGTGAAATTATAATTGATATTTATAAGATTGGTGCAAAGTCAGCATTTAATTGTTATCCCTTACTAGATTTAGAAGAGACAAAATTAGATAATTTGATAAATCAATTAAACAAGATATATGTAAAGATTCTAGAACTGTACAATGTCATTTCAAAAACAACTACTACAAAGCTATTATGGTAAATGGTCTCTATTTATTTTATACATATCGCTTTTCACTTATAAGCACTCAAAGCACTTTACAGTCAGGCATCCACTCACCAGTGTACGGAGACATTGAGCAATATGGGTTAGTGTCTTGCACAAGGACACAACAAAATTATCCTGTATTGTCACGGTTATCCAAATAAAAGTTTTGCTTAGCTTCTGGATCTGAGTGATCAGGCTGGCAGGATGATATGTACAGTGCAGCACTGGAATAAATAGTAGGTAAATTATTTGGTGACTTGTACTAGAGATATTTTGCATTATGTTACTGCTATATTGCACATGATTACAACAAATATGTTTTACTTTGTTTTGTTAATGTTCCACATTACATCTCAACGGACAAAAATGTGGTACTTATCAATGACCTAAGATGACAATAAAGTGATGCCTTTACCTCAAAAGCAGGAGCTGGAGTTGTATACAGATTGAGCATGTGACGAGAGGAGGCGGGGGTTGAGGAGTTTGGACCATTGGGAGACCAGCTTCTGATTGACGCATGGTGGGAGTGTAGAAAAACTTGGTGGTTCGTTGGAGGCTTTCTGTGGCCGGGAAGGCTTTTCGCATGGCGTCTAAACACACAGTCACTCCCTAAAGAAAGAAATAGGTTATATATGTAGGAGTTTTTTAAGTTGAGAACAAGGTAACACAAGTAAGTAACATTTTATAACCTGGATTTTATTCACAATTACCTTGTGTTCTACTCTGTCTGCCCTGATTTGAGCCACATATTCAAATGTCTGTTATAAATGTTTATGTTTATGTGTAAATAAATACCAAAAACCTAATATTTATGAAAACTATATTTACATGCATCTTACTTACTTGTAAAAAGAACTCAGTATTGGTATCCTTGGTGCTGAGGAGCATAGCACTCGCCCCAGACGTCCCGGATGTCATGGCCAAAATGAGGGGCTTCTCAGAGATGATGACCTTGTCCTCTCCAGCCGCAACCCTCTGTATGAGCTCCCTGTAGTGCTCATATGTAGTGATGGGGTGACGGGAACGAAAGTCAGCAGCATCTGAGGAGTTATTTCAAAAAGTCATTTGCAAAGGAGTTATTTCAATTGGTCAATTAAAAACATGCAAGATTTTCAAATAAGAGCAGGATTGTCAAGTTGTAAAAAGCTTGGGATTATTTCCATTATCAAAACTGTTTGACAATTCATTATTATTTTCTTTTTAAATAATCAGCCAGTTTTAAAAGCAAGGATTTAGGATTGTGAGTTATATTTATTAAGTAAGCTTCAATCATTATGAATAAACCCTGTTTAAATTTTGTTCATGCTTTATCAAGTGTCATTGTTATAGTGTTATCAATGAGTTTTGATTTTTCTTTAATAAACTGTGAGACTTACTTGTCTTTGTCATTAGTTACCACTGTTTTTAAATTATTATTTTTTATCCTTATCACTTAGAATTGCCAACTCTTCTTCTCCAACTCTAGGGCAAGTAGTGTACTGATTTTTTTTTTTTTTGTATAATTATAAATATATTTATACTTTCATCTTTTAGGCTACTGTTATTTATGAAACATAAATAAGACTTTTTTCCCCTCACCTTTCATTGACATGAAGTCGTACTGTCTTCCATAACATGTATGGCCGTGTTTACGCAGGCGTTTAAGCAGAGTCTCCTCCTGGACACGAGCCACACTCCGCGTGTCCTCCTCCAGTTTCCTCCTCTGTCTCGTGCCCAGCCAGCCCACCACCTTCAGGGCCACATATTGACTCAAAACACTCCCCAGAGGTCGCGATCCGGACCCAAACTTTAGGCCGATGAGTGTCATTCCTGCCCCGGCACCACTCAGAGCCAAAGCCGCGACAAGAGACCAAACTGGAGTTACACAAGAACAGAACAGAGCACGCGACCGACACAGGAAGGCGCTGTTTGTCAACTTATTACATTGATGATCACAATTACTATGCAACTAACAACACATTCAGTGCAACTAAGAGACAAACCTCTAAAATCTATGTATTTTTAAAGATGTTTTTAGTTTGTGTAAAGTTATGTTGAACTTACTTTGACCCTGTCCAGCTATGGCAACTCCAACAGATGCAACAGCGCAGGAAATGCTCAAAACAGTATAAAACCAGCTTAACGCCATTACAAAAAAAACTCCGAAATGTCAACGGGAAACGTATTTTTATATAATAAATCACATGCTTAATTATTTGATAAAAACGCTAAAGAAGTACAGTCCATGGATCTACAGTCGCGTTGGTTTGATCGTCTACTTCCGTATTTGTCTCACATCGGGCTTCACTGATTGGCTGAGAGAAGGTTACGTAGATCTTCTTCTTCTTTAGTGTTTTATGGCGGTTGGTATCCATAAGTGTTACATTACCGCCATCTACTGTAGTTATGTGTCAGCAAAAAAACAGTGAGGCTTACAAATAACTGATGAAGTATACTAATAACTAATAGGCCTAAAACTAATACTAAAAAAAAAAAACAACAAAAAACTATTTGGACTGAGTCTGAGACCAAACCTCTCTCTCCACTTGGTCCTGTACACCTGCTCTACTGTAACATTTTGACTCCTAATGCCAATTGTATTGTCTTCAATACAATTGGCACTTTTTCAGATCTGTGCTGGACCTGAAAGTCTCAACCTACTTCCACAAAGTTGAAAGATATTTTGGCGTGCTGCCCAATGAAAAAAAAAAAAAGAATAATAAGAATTCTGATTAATGCATAAATTACAAGGCTTTACTTATTTTTATTTACTCAAATTATTTCATAATATACACTTTCATACACTTAAACAAACTTTATTAAAACAAGTTTTATTAGAAATCTACGGAAGCTCAGTACTGCCAATCTCTACTTTATTTTTTTTCAGTTGTATCACAAAATTTTTGACTATCAGTTATTGTGATTTCAGTAATAACCTGATACAAAAAAAAATAAAAATTGAAAAACCTATAAGAAAACTATCTATCTATCTATATACCAAGGCTGTCACAACGTGTACCGTGATGGATACCATGACTTTAGGCCTTACGGTGACATCAACTCGTCGCATTAACAGACAACATCGTATTCATAAAAATAATGATGAATTAACCTACATGCTGGAGGTGAAAACGATACCGGAAAACCACGTGAACGGAGAACATGCAAACTCCTAATAACGTGATACTAAGATAAAACAAAAATAAAAAATAAAATTATCAGGTAAAAACATGATAGTATCAGGTAATTATCACATTATTGCCTGATAGTAGAAGTGATACAACTGGAAAAAAAGAAGTTGGCAGTACTTAGCTTCCGTAGAAACCATGGTTTATTTGTCTACTTCTGTATTTGGCTCACATCGTGCTTCACCTATTGGCTGATAGAAGTTTACGTAGATCTCAAAACTTCAACGTCTTTAAGGAGCAGAACCATGAACAGAATATTTAATATAAATGTGTTTATTAGATCAATACATTTGTTTTAAATTAGTGAAAATAAACAAACTGGGTAATTGCCATCTATTCTTAAATTGTATGACAATCAAAATATTACAGAAAAAATTTGCTTTTTTTTTGTGGAAACATTCCTTGTCTTAGTCCGCACAAATTGCAATGTCAGATCTTTTCTTTAAAACCTGCAAGACCACAAAGTACTTCACTTTTGATATATATTTTTCTTCAGATAAAAAGAAAGCATTTATGCACCAACCTTATTCATTTCCAGAGTGACAGCTGCAACAAAAGTCAAACAGATAATGATCAGTAGTCTATATTATAGCCTAATATCAGATCAATAATAACAGTAAAAAAAAAAAAATGCTGCTTAATTGTGCAAATCTGTTTAAATGGTCATATAAACATTAGTTACAAGGTCTAACCTGTCCAATCCGGTGTGGGAGGCGCTGAAGGACCATCCACAGGGACGCCTAAAAGCGACACATCATCTGGACTATCAACACAAATCTCCTCTGTTTCGTGCACACTCGAGTCCTCTGCAAAAATGCGGAAATATCACATGTTTTTTCCAAGCATAATAGGAAAGAGTGATGCAGATACATAACAGCACACAACACAGTATTCTTTTTATTCCCAAAGTACATGTATTTTAGGAGTTTTTTGTTTGTTTTTTTACAGGGGATGTACTAAGACAATACTGGAACTGGATATTGACACAGATCTATAGAATTCAGAGAATATTTAAATGTATGTAAAATAATATGTGATAACACTGTGTACTAGCTGATGTTACCCATGGATTTGACATTTTATCACACAAAGTTGTTCATTGTTACTTGCATGATGAATAACAGTTACACAATCAGATCTTTTTGGTAATAGTTGTGTTTTGAGAAGAAATAAAGTCACTTTTAAACTCTACATAAGTTGATAGCAGTATATTTGTCAATAGGTTTCTGCTGCCAGAGAAAGCCACCTTCACACATCTGCTCCTCATGTGTAGTTGTTTCCAGTTCAATGGAGCAGTGAGTCATTGGGAACGCTGAACAGTGAAGTCTCGTGTCATAGATGTAAGCTTCTCTGTAGAAACTACAGGCTGAAAAGAAGAAATATATTTGTTATATTTGCTGAACTATTATAAATATTCTTGTATGTCAATCCAAATTAAAAACTTTGGGCCTTTGTGAATGCAGACCCATCAAGATGATTTGGTTCCAGAAATACCTCCTATATCTTTGCCTCTAGTCAATCAATTATTTGCTAAAATTGTACCGATTTTTAACACAATGTGATACTAGACCAGAGGTAGGCAATTATTTTTATCCGAGAGCCAAATTCAAACCTAGACGGTAGAGAGCCGGACTAAAGAGCACTGGTGTAACATTTGTCACTGTTGCAAAGGCTTGAGAACAAATTATTACATTTTAAGAATAAAGTGAAGCTTAAAAAAGTTGTAATTTGAAGATTTTTTCAAGATTACACCTAAAATGTTACAGATTAAAACGATTTTATGACCAAAAAAACTTCTTTTCTTTCTCACAAAAATTTATTACACATTTTTCACCTATAATTACATGTTTAAAGCTTATTTTCATAAAATTATGAGTATAATCTTGAAAATGTTTTTTCTTGTAACCCAGGCTTTTTCCTTTTTACTTGTCATA
Organism: Mugilogobius chulae; assembly: GCA_038363315.1. NCBI lineage: Eukaryota > Metazoa > Chordata > Actinopteri > Gobiiformes > Gobiidae > Mugilogobius > Mugilogobius chulae. The sequence continues at coordinate 30,345,797 of CM076401.1, read as the reverse complement.
CATCATTATTCTCAAAATTGTGCCAGGGGTCTGATTAAACAGGGCGAGGGCCACATCTGGTCCCTGGGTCGCAGTTTGTCCAGGTCTGTACAAGACAGTATAGTATTAATTTTTAGTTTACACAAAATACTGGTCAGGTTTAGGCACCTCTAAAAAGCTTGAACAAACTAAACCTTCTATTCTATTCTAAATTATTTTGTAAGAGAGGTATGTTTGTTCAGTTTTGTATTTTAAGCCTTTTTGACACAGCTTGTCTTTCATTGCATTTCTCTTTTTTGGAGCTGACCCTGGATCTGCTCCATCTGTCGGACGAGGCTCAGTGCGTTTCTGACAGAGATGGTGACGCGATGGCTGTCTCGGAGGTGCTTCAAGAGGAGTGTGCTGTGCAGGGCAGAATGACTGTAAAACACCAGCTTGGGCAGACACCTGGAGCCACTGCATGGAGCTCAAACCTGCAGCCCTGGAGATACAGGAAGTACAAGGTTACTATGCAACTTATTACAGATAGTTCAAGTATTTTTGTGATTTTAGGTATTGCAGCATTAGAATACAAATAACACAATTATTGGGGATGGGACAAGATCGAGTTCACAAGATCTACCAATACACATTTGCCAGATTGTGTACACATGCAAAATATTGTCTAGTGAGATTGCATTTTGCATTGCACAAAAAGGGACAAACAAATGATGAGTTACACATTTAAAAACAAAACAATTTTCGGGCAAATCCAAACACAGTTCTTAAAAAAAAATAATAATAATAAAAAAAAAAAAATCAAAAATCAAATTTTTGTACTTTAAATGAGATCTAAATGCAATCTCGATAGCTACATATTAATTAGACTCAATAAATCATTAATAATACCTGAATAAAGACCTATTTCTTCATGAACAAATGATTATTTAATAGATGAATATGTTTATTATTGCTTAGTAACTACTTAATTACTCCGAACCCTGCCCCCAACCCTAAATCCTATCCTTAGCTCCTAAATTAAGTAGTTACTAAGCATTAATATTCATTCATAAATTCATCATTTGTTCATGAATAATTAAAGCTTTATTTCTGCATTATGCATTGTTTATTAAGGCCAATTAAGGTGTAGTTATTATAAAGTTGTACCGCAATCTCTGATAATTGCATGCAATTTTGTAAAGCATACCAGAAAATAAATGTGCCTTCTAATGAATACACTTTGTTGCATATTGTATGATTAATAAAATTGAATTCAACAATATTATTGTACTATTTCAAACAGTAGGAGTTGATGAACAGAATGATTTCTTGTGCGACTTCACAGAGGCTCACCTTGAACGAGATATGCTCCAAATCCTTCCAAGCAAAGTCATGCATCAGATACTGCCTCCCCTCCACGTCCTGATCAAGAATGAGGTTCAACATTAGCACAAAACAACTACATAGCCATCACTGGTAATATGAAAGTGCTAGCTTATCTAAAGTAGTGGCAAAAAAGCAGATTTAACAATACATATATTTTAGATATGAAAAGCACCAATCAAGCAAAAACACAATAGCAGCAATGGTAAAAACTACAGAAACTCTTGGAATAATTAAATGTATTACGATTATTGTGTATAGCTTACCTGATAGAGACAGACTCCATTTGGCCCGACACCAAAACAGATGGAAAACCTTTGTTCTTTTTACTCTGCACAACCGTAAAAGGACATTTCAAGTTATCAGACAATCATCATCTTAAAACGTTCCAAAATGCCTGTCTCTACCTTCTTCATCTTATACACAGTCACTGGCACATCCTCCAAAGTGTTTGCCAATTTCACAAACTCCAAAACAGCCTCTTTCTGTGACATTCCTCTCAGATCCTCGTGTAACTTTGGGCTGTGCTGAAGCAGGTAGTCTCTTGATCTTCTTTTGATCAGCTGTGACCAACACGTAAAACAAATGATGTAGCAATTAAGTTGTGTAGATTTAGCAGGGTATTCATTATGTGCAGTGGAGTACAGCTTAAGTTGCTCTTTTGAGGCTCATGGTGTTATCTACTATAAAAAAACAATCCAATAATATTTTGTGTACTCATTATAGTCATAATTCCAAAGACTAAAAAGCATTTGATTGTATTGATTGGGTAAAGATGATCTACTGTATGCCATAATGTAGCTGTTTTGTTTGTCAAATGTAATGAAATAAAAGAGCCATAAAAAAAAAAAAAAACAGTAAAAAAGCAAAATGTCCTGTCCAAGGACACAACTGCAACAAAAATCATCCTGTAGTACTTCAAGCGACACTGTAATTTCTGGAGATACAATTCACATGAAAAACTCCATTGAATCAGAAAGTAAAACAATACTATGAGACATTTTAAGTGTAAATGGAATATTATAGCTAAAAAAATGGATGAGTCCCTACTTCAGAACACAGAAAAGTAAATTTTGGGTGAAGTTTAATAAAGCCCATATGATAGATTGTAATAATTTTTCAAATTTTGACTTAGTTTGGTGTGACAGTCCTTGTGTGAAATATTTATCATAGTTTTACAGCAGTTAAGTTGCAAGTTAGGAAGAAATTGACAGAAAAAAGTTAAAAACAGAATCCCTCCACTTGTGTCGTCAAAAAGTGCCAAAATGCAAAGACAATTAACACATAAGTGACACAGTTTTCTGGAGTTTAAGCAATCATTTAACATAATTAAAGTGCTACAAGTTATAATAATTTGTCACATTGTCACCTGTGTTATTTATGTTGATTTTGGCCCAGATTTACATTGTGGTTGCTAGGTAACAGTTGTGGATTCCCCTCCACGTGGCATATTTACTGGACAAAAGAAGATAATGAACTTCACCAAAATAACCAAATTGCAAAAAAACAAGCTGAATATTTAGTGAATTCTGAACATGTTTACTGTGTTTTACTAAAAAATATAGTCTAACCTGTCATTTGCACTTTAGGCCTATTCAGAGCTCATGTTCATGACTTTTTTTTGTTGCTGTTTTTTTAAGGAAAAAGTTACATGGTGTGGTTTTAACCTTTTCCCTCATAATTAGTGGTTTTATTTTATACAGACTATTGTAAAAGTAGAACTTTGTGGAACAAAACAGCCCTCTACACACAGTCCTCATCAAATCATCAAACATTTAACCTTTTCAAACTCGCCCTGTGAGTCACTTTTATGTCTGTGCTAGAACTAAAAAAGATTTGTGCATGAAACTACTGATGTGCCTAATGAGTTTGTGAGATTAAGGGATAAGTTAGAAAGGCTAAATATATATTTTTTTCTTTTTTTCACCATATGAAAATTCAGTTTTAAGTCTTTTCCTCTAAACATGATCATAGCAAAACTGTTTTTACACCATCTCTAATAAACTAAACTTGATCAGGATTATGTAGTTATTTTACCCAAGAGGGGAAATAATCTTCAGGAAGAAAGTAATGTTTGTGTTTTCCTTGGATCTCCAAATCTCCAACTTCAGCCTGGAGCGCGCAGGATGCCAGCTGGAAGAAGACGGCCTCCTGTTGGCGGCTCTGTGAACGCAGCACCTTCTGTCGCAGAGCAGTGAAATAAAGCCTCAACTCTCCATTGGTTCTGAAAATATATCAAATCAATCAATGCTGGGCCACTAAAGCTGTGTTTGTTTTGAAATATTACATTTGTTCAGGCACAGGTCCATTTTGGAGTGTCTGAGTTTTGGTATGCAGTTAGCCCAAGAGGTAATATTGCAAGAAAGCACAATTTATTTTTGTGTTCATTATTATTGTGTTTAAAATTAGTCTTCAAAGATTTTATGAGTTCTTTGCATCGCCTGACCATTTCTGACAAAACTTACTGAATTAGTCGCCCACTTTCAATGTAGAACTGAACCCGCAGAAACAAGACGGATGGACCCTGGTGTAAAATCAGAATAGATTTAAATTTAATGTGGTTGTATATTCACAAAAAAACAACAACTAACTTACCATTTTAGATGCTTTTCTCCAACTTTGCCCAAAATACTTTGCTAACTTTTCGTCCAAATCAATAAAGAGGTATTCATTATCTAAAAGCAGAGACACATATTGTTGCTTAGAGCTGTATCAAATGTTTGTTTAGTCAGCATTTCCTCTTGAGATTCTTGTTAGATTAATCAAAAACATGTGCCTTTACCCTCCCACTCCTCAGCCCTGCTCTCTCCTCTCACCTCTGAGAAGGGCCAGGCCAAATATCTGCAGTCCACAGATGTCCAGCTGCTCCAGCACTTCAGCCAAAACGTCCTGACCTCGACTTTTGAGCTAAAAGAAAGAAAATAACTTAAAACACATAATGAGCAGGGTGTCATTGTTCATATTATCTTGAAGTCATTATAATGATTTTGTCATGATTACATTTTGAATCTACACAAGTGTCATAAGAGAAAATAATCATATGCTTATTTATTTAAGGATAACCCCTTGAGAAGTACCATCTCTTTTTTAAGGTGGCCCCATGAATTTCAAAGGTGTCTTTTACAAACACATTAAAACACGTCTCACGTCATGCAAACACATCAATAAACAGCTGCTCACACATCTATATCCCTGTTCCCAACAAACTCCCTCATGGTTTACTTACATACATAATAGATGGCAGATACATTATTATCAATCAAACAACTTTGCAGTCATATGAGCTTGCCTCTCCACAGATGTGACCTGTAACTTTGCAAAGTTGCACCTTGTTCAAGTCTGTATGGATAAAGACATAATATAGTAATATATTGTGGAACATACTAATCAAAGCATTACTAGTTCTACAGAGACAAGCAGATGATTTAACTTTGCCCTTAAATAAAAAATATATAATAAAATTTAAATTCTGTTTACACACACACATTCTTTAAATGGGATTAAAAGTAATAACTGGGTCCATAATAAAACAAGAAAGAAAAAAAAAACACATTACACTCTTCTAACAATAATACTTTTTGTTGGTTTATACTATTGACCACCTAAAATGAGTATTGTTCCTATAGAAATCATCACCATCGATTCTATATACTGTATTATAGAGGTGTGCAATATAATGAATTTTAGATAATATCGTTATTGTTGTCTCAAAGATATACAAAACCAGATTATCGGGTTTATTGTTTCTAGAAAAAAGGCACAAAAAGGCAACAAGCTACGAAAAATTACATTGTAAATTCTCAAATAAAGTTAGACGTTGGTATTTTAGTCAATTGATCACTCTTAATCTCTTAGTGGACCAAAGTTTTATTGGCTAGAAAGAGCACTGCAAACTTATTCTGAATGTCAGTTAGCGGTTTTTATTTATTGCTTGGGTCAGATATTTGGAAAGATCATAGAGACACTGAGTCTAGTTTTGCCTATAGTCGACTAATCCATTTGTAGCACTTGTCTTAGAGACATGCTTGGTGCTTGTTTGAAATACTGTAATATTGTCTGAATATCGTATTCAAGGCATATGTCAAAAAATTATCGCAATATTTATTTTTGTCAGTATCCCCCAGCCCTACTGTCTGATAAAGTATTTTAAATGGTTGCAGTTTTATCTAAGAACTGAAATTAATAAACATGCCTGAGAAATTTTAATAAGACAAAGATGGCAGTTTAAGCCAATATACCCCCACTATCCATTTAAAATCATCTACTCACCCCAAAGTTACAGTCCAAACGCTGCTTATTGGGCAGAAAGACAAACACCTGGCGTTTCTGCTTCTTTGATAGAGACTTCATCTTGTCATTTGCGTCAGTGGTTCTCAGCCCTTTTATTCCCCAGTGTCCTCCTACAGACTGCAACAACAAGCCTACCTTTTATTACCAAAACATGCTCAAATAAAGACATCACATCATTTTGTTAGTCTACCATTCATTTATTTAAAAACTACACGTCTTAATGCCACTTGTGCTTTGCTTCGAGAAAGCAGAAACAAAATTATGGCAAAAGCTGGTGATTCTTTTTTGATGTTACAAGTCTGTCTTCGTGTCTATGTTTTTAACTTAAAATCTACAGCGATTTTCACACGAAAGTAACTGCAACATGCACAACAAAATATATGAAAAAAAAAAAAAACTACCAAAATTAACACTACAGTGCATCATAAAGGCACCTGCTTGACAAAACACAGGCATTAGACCTATACAGTAGTTACATATCATGGGATGTCAGTAAAGTAAATAATTAACATTCCATTGTAAATCTAGTTTAAATTGTACCATCAAAATCCAATAATATTAAGATGACCTGTAGATGGTGATATACATTCAAGACAAATCAACAAACTACTATCTTTCTGCTCACTAGTCACTCTATAGGCAGCAAAGGACAATTGTCAGTACATACAAAAACTGCAAACTAATGGCAGCCCATAGTAACACATGCTGTACAAGTGGCGTAGGGAGAATCGACAAGGACGTAGGCTCAGAAATGCGTTTACGATCTTTACATCGTCTCTTCTCGTCAGCATAAAAAAGCTTTTGTGCGTAATTTTGCTGCATTTAAAAAACATATTTCATCGACATGCTAGTCTTTTTGTCTTCTTGCTTCATAAATAGGTGAGAACTGCATTGAAAATATTCAGGGATATTAAATAAATCATCAAGAGTAACGTCAAGCAGTGTTTTGACCATAAATAGATATTTTTTCAAACCACTTATTGCCTTATTAAGTCTTTTCAGTCCTTAATTACTTTTTGCCATAGCTTAACATAACATTTTCCAACAGATCAACACTTAAAGCCAGTTCCTGTTTAAAAATCAAGACAGAAGGATTGTTATAATAGAAAGCGGTTTATACAATCACAATTGAAGAGGTTTTTCAGCTATGACATCTTCAAATGTCTTTATAGAGGTTATGCACTGACAATATTTTATACTATTTAACATTCTGACTGACAGTTTTGTTTTGCAGATTTTTTTGTGGCTTTTCTGTTGTCACAACAACTGTGCACAGCTTAGGCTAGCTTGTTTGCTACCGGCAGTTGGAGACTTACAAAATTCTGCTGCACCACAAAATGTTTCCACTTTATTTAAGAGGAAAAAAACTATAGATTTGTATGATCCCAAAGTCATTGTCGGTAAGAAATGTGAGAGAAGCCTCTGATCTCTGTGTTGTTTATCAAGTTTTCTACCACTGTTTATCCCCGGATTTTTCTTTTTAGAAAAAGATTTTATCAGCTTTTTAACGTTTTAGCTGTGTTTTAAGCTCTCACAGGCAAAAATATCCTTTCTCATCATTGACTCTGGTGCATTTTTGCTGAAATTTAGAATACTGTGATGTCATCTGCTGCATAACCTCTATTAAACTGTAAAATGTTATGATAAAACCTAACCCAATCTACAGCCGTGTATCAAAACGTAAACATCTAAAAGAGGAAGGCAAACTCTTAACTTCAAGTGTCGGACTGACGTACCACGTTGTTCCATCATTACTGACCTCACGTAAACCTGTTTTTAATCCAAACACAGCAAACCAACTCTTTCTTTTTCAGTCTTAGTGGTGAAGGCTCTTTGAGGGTGTTGTGAGAGAAAATGCTTCCCCTGAAAGGCATGACCAAACTGTTTTTTTTTTTTTAATTATGACAACACTGGCTTTTTGAAGAGTGTAGAAAACATAATAATAATAAGAAAATGTGCACTTATATATGATTTAAATGCACTGTGACAGGATTTTTGAAGGTTAGACAGGGTTGACAATTCAGCACTGGCAAATTGTATATCAAAATATTAGTTAGCAATAATAATACACATTAATTGAAAACATTGTTCATATTTAAATAATTATTTTATACAGTACTAGAGTGAATAAAATATTTTACTACTTATTAATTGTCGTTTTAATGTTCTTTGTCTATGCATATTTTATCTTGTATAGCCAGGTGTCTTGCTCGGTTGGTTAGGCTATAAAAGTGATACATTTGACCTGTATATTTGTGATAATAAAACATTATTACGAACTACTTCAGCTCTACATTGTTTTTGACTGGAACAAAAAGGGAAGACAGCTTCAAGTCTTTCTGCTAACGGCGGAGACGTGTTAGCATGTCGCTTAAAGGCACTTCCTGGTAAAGCTTTCCACAGAGTAGCACCTGGGATTGTTTCAGGAGGAACCAGAAGAAGCCCTTGTTCGGAGGAGATCAGGAGGAGGTTGTCCCGTTCACAGTAAGGTGAATGCTAAAATGTACTGCAGAAGTTTGTTACGGTTGGCCTGAGGTAGGAAAGTGCTGCTCAGCTCCAAAGTGGTAATCTTGTTTTCTTTGCGCTCATTTAGGACCTGAAACATAACATAGTGAATTTTAGACAAGGCTGGGTTTCAAGTGACATCACAACATTGTATAGGGCAATATTATTTATAACAGATGGGGACAGATAAACCATTAAAGTCAAGCTAAAGCATAAACTCCTCCCACAATTAAAACATTCATGAGTCAAACGGGTGAAAGGAGGAGCTTAGATCTGCATTGGTTTTAATATATTAGCAATAAAGCCAATTTCCTGTTTGGGCCTCTAAATGGTTAAGACTTGGGACGAGTCGATGTTGGCTCGTAAGGTGTCATACCATTAAAACTTTTATATGGCAAAGTTTTTTAAGAGTAAACAATAGCTAAGTACTGTGGTTTATCTGCAAATGTTCATCAGAACTGAAAAAGCTAGAGTAATACTTTCCTACTTTTGTCAGTAATTTTAATTATTTGTGGGGAGCTGTGTCGTTTTTCTGCATAACATATAATTTGTAAAACAGAGTTACAAGACTTACCCCAAGTTCTTTGAAAGTCTTCACTGTATTCTTCACCAGATAGTGAGTAGCACTTTCACCTGCACAGCATAAAACAATTTTTTTAAGTCTATTCTTAGCTCATCTCTACCAATTATAACCTCTTACTCACCGTAAGCTGCCACTCCTCTCTCTGTGCGCGTGAGCAGGTATTTGAAGAGTCGCAGTGTGTATTCAGACTCGGCCATGGGCTGGCTCAAACTGTGAACAAAGATGGCTGCTCCACCGTAGGCCTCCAGGACGGGACTGAGGAGGCGCTGAAGGAACAAGAAGAACTCCTGATGCTCTGCCGAAACGCTCACCTGTTCAAAAAAAAAAAAAAACAGATTAGGTAGATACTTTACATTTTTATTGTATTGAATAAAGAAGGGCAAGACACACTGTCACAGAGATGATTTCAGAGTTGTTTGTTTTGATTGTATCTACAATTAATTACAAGAATGAGTATGTAGTTTACTTATTCTTTTATCTCACCTTTAGGTAGCGTATTCTCTGCTCTTCACCAAAGTCGCTGTCCTCATCTTCCTCATCACTTCTCCAGGAAAGTGGTTCAGGAAACTTCTTGGGCCAAGGCTCCTCAGTGGGACTTGGGCTTAGTTCCTCCTGATCTTCCTGAAATACAGACAATGATTTAGTTCACAGCATTTTAAAACTCTGACTGTCAATGTTAATGTTGATTTCACTGACCTCTGCCACGTACAGAACTCCATACTGGATCAGTCTATTCACAGCATCAAGGAAAACCTGGTAAATGGTCACACATGGCTGTAGGACGAGAAATATACAGTGGTAATGATTATCAAACTAAATTAAAAAAGCCTCTAAAATAGCTAAATGACTTTTGTGTATGAATAAGTTTGACAGATTCAGTTTTACATTGAGAAAACAATTACAGATATGCAGGTCTATTTTGCCCTTTGTCTTAGCCTTGGTCTTAATTATTCCTCTGTTGGCCACTAGTGGCTCTCTCCAGGCGCTATACTCTGTCAGTGTAGAAGGTGCAGCTTCAGCCAGATGTGGGGGTGCAATTTCCTTCAGTGAACCTGTGATGTGTCACGTTTGTGACAAGTGAGCAGTGCATTAAGATCACAGGCAAAAGTGAACTGTAGCAGCAGCTTCAGTTTGGGAAAAAAAGTGTAATAATAGAAATCTATTTGGTGAAAGTCTATTCATATGACAGACTTTAACAGCTTTGTCTAAAAATGTGTCTTTTCTTTTACATAAAGCCTGTTGACTTAATAAAAAAGATCACTTGTCACAGGCGTGACATATCCCAGGTTCACTGAAGGAAATTGCACCCCCACATCTGGCTGAAGCTGCACCTTCTACACTGACAGAGTATAGCGCCTGGAGAGAGCCACTAGTGGCCAACAGAGGAATACTTAAGACCAAGGCTAAGACAAAGGGCAAAATAGACCTGATAGAAGTTTTTTATTTATTTGTTTTGTTTTTTGCACCAGAACAAGTATATTGCCAAATCATCTGAGTGACAGCTAGTTTGTATAGTGCTTTATCTAGGCTCTAATTATAGAGTTGTTCCTTTAAATCTGGGAAGTTTGCAAGTTAACAATTAAACAGATAGTTATAAATCAAGTAACTTCTACATAACATACAGTTTTCAAAACTTGGATCTGATTTTGTGTGTAATATTTAACTTTATCTATAAATGTTTGGAAAGAAATCAAGACTTACTGGTGCCACATTAACTTCATTGACAAGGAAGTGGGAAAGGCCCGCAGCTTTTCGGATGAGTCGCTCCTGACTCAAGAGCAGGTTAAAGGGGCTTTCCTGGGTCTGAGACTCTGACTCCATCAGAAGCTCCCTCTGCAACGCCAGGATACTGCAGGCTGCAAGAAAAATAGGATTTTAGCTAATAGAAGTACAATATTACTTGTTACAGCTTAAAATGTAAAATGTATTCTTTACCAATGATTGCATCGGGAATAAAGACATGAAACAGCCCATTACTGTAGAAGTTGAGCTCAAAAAGGGCATTGACAGTTTGGCTGGGTGCGATGGTGAACTCCCCGTTTCGGCTTGAACCACTGGTAACATTCACACAGTTGCCCAGCAGATGGAGCGCCCTCATCACCACATCCTCAGAGTTTCCCGAAAATCCCAAGTCAAAGTCCCGGGACAAGATCTCCTCCTTCATGTTAAAGAAGTCCTCCACCAATTTGGACAGGACCACCCCTGAGGAAGAACACATCTCATAAGTATTGCAACAAACAGTCAAAAGTAGAGAGTAGGTCAATTCTATGGGCCTCATTTATCAATCCAGGTGTTTTATTGTACAAACTAAAAAAATGCATGTGTCATTTGTGAGTCTATGTTCTATTGGAAAATGTGCATTAAACATTTTTCGATAAAAACGATATGTGCTACGTCAGGTTTAGAATTTTAAGTGGCTGTGTGAGATAATTGTCTATTGTCCTAAATTGTTTTGCTCCTATTTTCGCCTTTTTAGTAATTAATGCATGTGCTTGACAAATGAGGCCCTAAATGTTGACTCATGTTTAGAGGTGTGCTTACAGTGGTAATGATAACAATTAGGTTTAAAAAGACATATAGCATTTTAAATAATTAAGGGAATGTTGCTTTGAAAACATGCAAAAATTGATAATAAAGCTTTATAGTAAAAAGTATGTTTTTCAGCTTAATTAAACATAAAAATTATGTAAGCTTTCAAAAAGAAGCCATCTCTGATTTTTGGGACTCATTTTAGAGACATTTCACATTTTTCTAATGATTAAGCATCAACTAATCTTTAATCAAATGTTTGAGCATATTCTCAAGATTCAAGATTATTTTTTATTTTGTCCCAAAGAACTTGGAGATACAGGCAGAAAAAAGAAAATTACATAAACAGTAAACAGAGTAAAACATAAACTATGAATAACTCATGCACAGCACCACTTCCATCACTGCTCTGCTCTATGGCTTGAGTTTAGAAGGTGTAACTGATATTAGGAGGAATGAGTCTTTCTGTTGGACTGACAAAAGCTTCAGAACAACTCAACTATTGATTCTGCCTGTAGGGGGCAGTAGCTCACTACAGATTCTGCCTGTGGCAGGTGTAATGGACCAGAAGAACTGAAAATAGAACAGAAAGCGTGTGGTTATTTTGGCTGTACCTGTCTGTGTCTGTAGAGCAGAAGACAGGCGACGATGTGCGTGGACATGATGGCTGATGATTTATTAGCCGCTGTGGAAGACAATAGCCAGAGGACAAGTTGTCAGTGAACAGATGGACTGCGTCGTTCAGATTTTCACATTAAGATAGAGAACAAACTAAAAACTAGAACTATAGAGAGAAAAAAAAGGTTGGACATTTGTACATGTTCTGAGTGAGCTACAGTCCAAAAAAAAAAACGTACAAAGATCTAAATTTAGTTACCTATTGTCAATTATTGGTACAATTAATAATTCACAGTTTTATGCATGTAAAACAAATGTGCATGCAATTCAGGTTATTAAATGTTGTACCTTAAATACTTGTTTTAATTTTATTATTTAAAAATATATATATATCCATGTATTTCATATTTTCAAATGAAATGAAAATGAAAACGAAATTGCAACTATAAATTGTTAGGTTCAAGGTTCATTGTCCTCCAAAAATTCACATTTGATGCAATGACTGCTTTGTTAGCATTGAATCTCTGTCCAGGTATTTCCTCTTATGACATTAACTATACTTATTAGCTACAACAAGGTTTCTTAGAATCTAGTTGCACCTCTATTGGTATTTCGTCTTTATGATATTCATCTGAAAAATGTCCAGCATGTGTCATTGTTGCCGGGGTTACTCGAGTTCATCCTCTCTACTGTCATTCAGGTTTGGGGTGTTCTACATTAGTGAACACTGGTGCTGCATTCCCTTTCCTCCCCTGCCTCCCATTGGCTAAAAACAACATGCCATCCTCCAGGAGGCTTTGTGATTGGTCCAGGGGTAAAAAAAATGAAAAGTGTGGGAGAATGCAGAGGAGAGAGCAGGGGAGAACCGGTTTGTGCTCCGCTTTGACTGATTAAAGAGATGTGAGGGGAATAAAATGATGCTGAATTCAATTTCAATGAATGGTCACATTGACTTTCCACAAAACGTTAGAAGCCCTAGTGGTTGAATGCTAATACATGATTGTAAAAATAAAAACATAGTTACTTAATCACATAACTTTGTCTTTTTTTTTCAAATGTGCAGGACATTGTCAAAACTGTGACTTTTTTGGAACAATATAATTTCAGGTATAACAAATACATAAAAAAGGGGCAAAAGGGAGAAGAAACAAACTAATAAATAAACAAAATTTAATTCTTGATAAAATATTTGCTCTCTAAGCAATAACACAAACCAACATTGTGTTATTGAAAAAAAAAAAAAACCAAACACTAGCTGGTTTAGACTGTCTCAAAGCTAATTATTCAAAACATAAAATAAACCACGAAATACAATTTAAAATCAAGATTTATATGAGTGATATTTCAGTTTATTATTTCTATTACTTATTTTTTTATGCCTCAACCATAAAATTTACATTAGCATTGAGACGCAAACTTATTAAAAATATTATTAACACAGGTTCTTTGAATCTTTTGATTTGTAAAAGTCTTTAACATGTGCCAAATACGACCACAACCGTGCATGAGCTAATACAATTAAATTTCCGACTGACTTAGAAAAAAAACATAAGACAGCAAGTAGTAACACTAACACTAACCTAGCATTGAGCTAGCAAGGTGCTGCTTAGAGCTCAATAAATTAACTCACTAATTGTTCTGCTTCACAACTAAAAAATGCTAATATTAATATTAGTGTTTTTCCAACAAGCTGAGCTGAAACATTGACAGTGTTTAAACAAATATTAAAAAATAATGATAATAAATGTTTAGTTAATAAACGATCCTGATAAAAATAACATTGGGTATTATTAATATTATGTAATTTCTTTATATAAAGAGCCAAATAAACAATTATCAATAGAAAAAATTCTACAGCTCAACATGATAACATGCTTTATATCAGTATTTAGTCTTACTGTAGAGAACATGCTTGGCCAGATTCGCGATCAGATGCCGCCTAAAGATTTCTTCGGGCAGCTCTCTGTTGTCCTGTTCGTCACCTTCACCGTCGAACAGCACCGCGTCAGGTCTAAAAAGGGAAAAATGAGCCGTCAGCACAACCTATGTGCAAGCTTCTCATATTTTCACAGCTTTCAAACAACTGACAATGCATTTCAGGTTTGTCCTATAAACAGTGATATGGGTTCACCAAGTAAAGATGTTGATAGATATTGATACTTTTTTACCAAAACCTTATCGATTTATTCAAAATGAATAAAATATGACTTGTAAATTCTCTAGTTTTATTGGCTTATGTCCCATGGTTTCAACATAAAAGACAAGTGCGTTGTCAGCAGCAATGCTATTCAATATGTGCTGAATAATACTGTACAATTAACTCCAGATGATTATAATTCCTCATAGTGACACAACTGGATCAAATCTATCTCATGAAATTATGATTTATATTGACTACAGAACATAATAGACCTTCGAATGGCACTTCAAAAAACTGTTACCATGGCGATCTGCCACTTTTTACAGCAGAAGTGCTTAACATCTATACGTCTCAACCAAATCTATATACAATGTAAACAAAGAGATGTGAAATAATAAAACTGTTGGGTTCATCTGTCTCTATATGCTGTGTCAGAATGTTTTAATGAACGCTAATGAACGTTTAGCAGGTCAACTAATGTTTGATGTCACAATCCTGAGTTCTATAATAGGTTTAATGTTTATAGTGCCACTTTTACTGAACGCTTAAAGTGACTTTGATGGGTGTGTGTGATAAGTCAAGAAAGAGACGTGGTGAACGTACTGAGCTGATATGATGCTGGGCATTAGGGTTTGCTCGAGGGACACGGGAGGAGGGACATGGCGACTGGTGTGGGTCTCCAAGTATTCCTAAAGTTATAAAAAATACACATATGTATTAGACAAATTATGTTGTATATTAAAAATAAACAAAAACATTTTAGATAAAGTTAATACAACAAAAGTGACCTTGAGGGAGAACGGCTGAATGAAATCCACTCGGACACATCCATAGTTTTTCTCAGCATCCTGAACACACCACAGGCAATTCCCCACAGGCTCTCGTTCTTTTTGGGCTTACCCTGGTGAACAAGTAATGATGAAAACTTAATTTTAGATTTAATCAAGCATTAAATATTTTATTTTTGTATAAACCGTGTGCAATTTTCTAGAAGAGGTTCCTTTAGCCAACTGCTTGTTTTAGTATGAAATAAACACTTGGAAGTATCCTCTGTATGTCTGGATTTATTACATTTACAGTGTTTTTAGGCTCAAACATATGTTTAAAGTCTATTGCTAAACTGAATTATTTCTCTTTTCCACAAATCTGACCTGGTAAATGTATCAGTATTGTCAGAATATTCTTTAATTAAACACAATTTTCTGCATTCGATAATTTAAAATCTCCACTGGTTTAACATTAGACTAACTGGACATTCTACTGATAAGTGAGATCACAATCCTGAGCCTTATTTGGCATCACCTTATTGTTTCCATGGTAATGTGTAGGCATGACCAGTTGATGGTTTACACTACATCGGTACAGTTACAAAGTGCTTAAATCTACCTTCCAATGCTTCTGTAGTCAGAATCTCTTACCAGCTGCTCACTGTTGTAGTTTCCTTCAATGATACGGTCGTAAGAAATGCCGACTGGCACCACTAACACGTCTGAGATGGTCCCTTTGCACAGAGTGTCCACAACGATGGACAACATGCCGGCCCGTGCAGGGAACACTTTCCCACTGCGAGAACGAGTCCCCTCCAGGAACACCTCCAAAAACTGCTGTTGCCGCAGTAACTCTTCTGTGTACTACAGGAACACAACATAAATATGAAATATGAATGACATGGTGAAAATAAAAAAAACATTAGGATACATTTGTTAAAGCAGGTCTTTTTAAAAGTGGCATAAAATAAACATACAATAGTCTGCAGACTATATTTAGACAAGTGTACGGTGAGTGACCTATTTGACCCTTATAAAAAGAACTGGGCCCGGGCCAGAAGCTGAGCTGTGTGAAGCCTCATGTGGCTCAGAAAGAACACACAGCTGCCCTTTGCTTGGACAACTTTTAAGAAAACATATCCTGAAATAGACTGTTACTTAGAAGAGTTTGGTTTGAATGTTATATTAAATTTGGCTTTTGCTGTCAGGTGTCGTTAGTCGGTTTCTTTTTTAGCTTATTTTACCATTTCTCAAACTATTTGCTCACAAAAACACCTTTTTGTTTAAAAAAGGGCTTACTTTTAAAATGGAGAGAATCACATGTCTGTGACTGTGTTATCAGACTTTGCATTATCATTATTTATTATGTTTTTGCTTTAACTGTATTTCTATCACAGTCACACCCCTGAAGTCCTTAATGTGGGACTGATTTTTATTTAACTGAAAATAGGACTTTTTTTTTAAAAGAATGAAAATTAAAGGGTTAATAATAAACTACAATCATCTTTAATACTATACAAAGCCCAACAAACTTACTGAATGTAAAAGAGATCTGTACAAAACATCTTTCTTCCCATTGTTTGTTTCTTCCATTCTTCTACGAATGAAGAATCCTCCCAGTTTACGGATCAGAGTGCTGAAAGCAAATTAGTTAACGATATTAACATTTTCACATAAAATAAAACCTAAGTATAAAGAGACAATACAACATGGCACTTAAACTGTAGATAATTGTACTTGAAATAATTCATCATTGTGGTGCTTGTAGTCAATCTTTAAGACATGATTGTCAGTTAAAAGAACATGAGGCCATAAGATTAAGACGGTGAGACCACTCTTAAACAAATATTGTACTGTTTTATAGATAGTATGATAAACATGTAACAACCATCATACTGACTATTTGAAAAACACGGTTATTATATATTGGATACTTATTACATCAAATATGGGTCTTTTACCTGAGGATGGGCATGCTCAGATTGTTTCCTGCAGCGATGTGTGGAGCTTTGATGTTGTGACAGAAAAGGATCAGTGTGATGAGCAGATAGTCGATGTGAGATTTGTGCACCGGGAGGAAAACCATGGGAACATTCTGCTGTAGGTACAAATACATTATCATTGAATTTAGAAATTTACCAGATAAAAGTGTGTAAAAGTCAAATGTGAAACAAAAAAATAAAATAGTGACCTCTGAAGCAGCTTTCTTGACCATTTCTAGTTGGCCCTTGTGGATTTGAATGCTCCAGAAGAAGCCATTGAAGAGCCTCAGCAGCACCCAACCAGTAAGTCTGAACACAAAAAGTTACACAATCATGAAATGTATGGAAAAAATGGAGAGTAGGATTTCTGAATGTGGGAAAAACCTGATAAAAGCTGGTGAAACATTGGCCACCATCTCCTGTAGGAAGGATCGGGCTTTCTGCTTCACTTTACTAGCGGCTCCAGACGGGTTGGCATCATCCATCTCTGAGGCTACTTCAGCAATAGCACTCTCCACTCTAAACATACATAAACAAGTGCTTTTTTGTAATAAATCTATAATAGTCACATATTCATTCAGCACTTAGTGCCTACTCTACATTTGGACATAATAATAATAAGGTGCACAGTGGTTGCAACTTGCTTGTATTTTGCTTTGTCGGGAATCTTCTATACTCGTTAAACTTATCTATTTTGCCTTTAGTTAATAACTGCAATTGTTTCAATTGCTGGAAACACATGCTCTGGTTGTTATCGGGCTTGCCTCACCACAGATCTGACTTGTAGCTTAGCATGGTGGTGTCACCTTTAAGTCATCAGGAAAATTAAAGTGAAATGTCTTATTATGGATCACTCCTGGTAAAGCAATGGAGATAAGCAGGTGGTAGACCCTCTTCTAAAACGTTACTTAGAAAATTGGACCATTGTAATCTCTTGAAGGGAAATTCCAATGCTGCTTATCCGTGCTTGTGGATTTTCAATATCAGCTATGCACACAGTATTTGCCGCTTTCATACTTTGAATGAACTATATTTTAGTAAGACATTTTTCTCTTATTTTTATTTATTATGGCAAAATCTATATATTGGTGTTCAATGTTTTTTATAGTGCCACTAAAACCCTGCTCTGATGTATAGCAGGTTTTTCAAAACTGTATAGCCTCATCTTTTCAAAGTGCCTCAATCGCTGTAACAACCAGTAAATTTTTATTTACAAGTTTTGTTTGGTTTTGTAGTTTTTTGAGGAATGTGTATGACCTGAACTTCTTCGGTCTACTAGACTGCCCACATTCATGCACTAGAAGTGCTAGAAGTGCATGAATGTGGGCAGGGCTTGGGAGTGGGTAAAAACAACAATTTTCTCTATATCTTCAGTTGCAGGACAAAATAGGATTATTCAAATATGCATAAATCAATCAAAATACTATTTTGAGTCAGATAATTATGATTAACCCAGATTAAAAGACCATTAGAATTGATTTAGCATATGTCTCCTTTAACAAATGTTCTCAATTTTTTTTTTGCATAATTTCAGTTACGCACATTATTTGCATGTATTTTAACTCCAGCGTGTGCAACAAAGTAGCAAAACATGATTGGAAGGAGATTTGTTTTACTGTATATTTTAGCAAATCTTTAAAAAATCAGTTTCTAGAATACTAGAATAGAATAAACCTGAGAGTACAAATGAACTCCATTCGATGTGGTATCCAGTTACACCACAACGTTAATCCACGTTTAGCATATCAGTAGCATGTAAAGCCACGGCTCAGACATGTATTAGGTTACTTCGACATATATACCTGCTGTTGTTGAGCACATTGTCCACCACATTTCTGGGGAACATTTCCTTATTCACGTCTCTTTCCATGACAAACAGCACATAACTCAGCCTACGAGCCAGCCATCCCCTCTGCCTACAAAAAAAAACAAACAAAAAACCATTATGGTACATTATATTACAGTTTGGCTAAACATCACTGAAAATAGTAGTGCCGTCTTGTTTGGCCTCTTGAATTCAGGAACTGGTGTCTTCTGACAAACACTTTGAATAATTCAGTCGTCTAACTTTCCACTGAACTACAGCCATTTATTATACACAGGTTGTTGGGTAGACTTGTTCCTTCAGGCACCTAAATGACTGACTGGACCGTGTAATTTTCACAACTGTCAGAGGAAGAGGTGAGAGAGACAAAAGGAAGACAACCAGGGACGAAAGCTTTGAAATGTTTATACACACTTTGTTTCTAGGTTGAATTTATTACTAACAGTAAGACATTTTGTGAACTGTGCTGCAATAGACTACAAACAGAACAGTAAAGAATTTAAATCTTTATCTATAAATGACTCTTCACAAAACAACACAAAACTACAGTCAGTCAATATGAGACCTTAAACGCCCAGAAAAACTCAGTGTTTTTTTCTTAATATAACACAAAATACGCATTTGCAAACCGTAATATAAATCCACATTTTGTACCTGGTGTGTGTCTCGTTGATGTAGATAACATTGCGCAGCCCCAGAGAAGGAATGCTCGTGTTGAATAGCCGCTCCTGAAAAACAAACAGAATCAATTTAATGTTAACTTTGATTTCCTGAGTGTAAAGTCCTGCTTATCACACAAACTGTAGAGACTTCTGGCTTTCTTTATTACTTTAACAATGCATTTTCTCACACAGAAAATGGTAATTCAGCTGCAATATCACCCCTTTGTTGATACAATGACGAGTGAACAAGTTTTAAAACAACAGCTGCTAAATGCCTCTTATTACTTCAAGGAGCCTGGTGAAAGTGTAAGAAATATCAGTATGGAAGGTAATTTTCGCATAATAAACGAACTTTACTCTTTTAACCTTTGCGCTGTTCTGTTAACTAGGAAATATAGAAAACAAATAAAATGTTGGTGAGATTGTTATTGATAGAGGTAAACAAACCAGAATTTGAGAATAAAGTAATAGTGACAAATAATATATGAATATTCAAATCTAATATTAACAGGGCTTTTATCAACTGGTTCTTTCGTCTGCCTACATCACAGTTTCTGCGTCTTAGAAGTATTGTCCTACATATGTTTCAAACAGAAGAGTTCATTGTAAGATCTATAAATGATTGGATTTGGATAAAATTGGAAAAATCTAACATATTACATTGCAGAGCCTGTATTATGTGTATTTCGTGTTCTCCAGTTATCAATTAAAGCACACCTGCTCCTTGTCATACCTATTGACCAAATACACAAGTGACACAAATTTGAACTTTGCCACTATCATTTCTCGTTGTAGACTGAGCCCGAGCACTATCTACATGTTAAAGTTAATTAGTTTTGGTGTAACTTTACCCAGCTCTGTGGTGTACAGGAGTGGCAGCAGCGTCCCACAAAGGGCCTCTTTCTGTTGAGGAGACCTTCCTTCCACGTGCTCGTCACACAGCGCAGGACGGACGGGCTGGTGCTGCGATCCTGTTACACACAGCAATTTCAATAAGGTCAGGGAAACATCAAAATAGGACTTGGAGAAACTCATTTCACATGTTATGTATTTCTGACTCCTTAAACATTCTATTAAATGAAAATATTTCCATATATTTTTGTGTGCTAAATTATTAATTCGATGGCAGTAGAAGGGTTTTGGTCCAATTTGCACACATGGTTGCTAGGTAGCAGGAACAGATGTCCTAGCGTCATAACATAATTTACAATTCCTTATCTTAACCCAAACATAAAAAAACTGGAATGATTAAAAATAAATAAATATTAAGTATAATATATTCATTAAACCTTTATGACAAGTGTAGTCCTACCTGCTGTCATATGCACTTTAAGGCTGAACATGTTTCTAGAAGGGGGACTGGCTTTTAAGACCAATACTGAACTAAAAACTGAAATATAAACTGCTTAACTTATGGAAACTCATGCATTTCAAAAAATGTTTGTAGAGGCTTAAAGTACAAAACCTTACCGGTATTAAAAAAAGACAACAGAGAACGATCATTATCTAATTTGCAGAGTATTATATTACCTAAAAGGTTAGGGTCATTAATTATGCGGTCCCATTGAGAATGGGTAAAATGTAAACAGCTCTAATAGAGGTAAATGTGAGAGGTAAAACATGTACATGCAAGCAGTTCACTGGATTTATTTAGAACATTTATTTAGTCAGGATAAATACAGGGTGTCTAACTTGATTAAATACCTTTTAAGACTTTTTTCAGACAAGTAAAACCTTATCATAACAGTAAAGGCTGCATAAAGAAACACGGTCCAGCGTCTGGAAATGTGCATCATTCAGAGAAACACAGTTGCAGGATTTGCATTTCCTTACTGTAAAGTCACAACCAAACTGAATACTTTACATAAATGATTGTGCATAGAAAATTAAAACCATCTGGACAAAATAGATACTGTGTAGACCAAAATGCAAAGTAAGTGATTTCAGTTATGCAGAATTTAATAGTATGATGTCTTCTAACAAAGGATTAATTCTTCACAAAATAATTGTAATGCAATTGTGATTGGTACATTTTATTTTAAGCTAATACTTCTCAAGAAAGCACAAACACCTTGTTAGTATTCAAACACAAAACAAGCAATATTTAAGTAATAAACACATGATAAGGAAGCTGAAGATTATACTATGTTTAAATTGTGAGACTGACCGAGTCCTCATTGGGGTGCTTCCAGCGGTTGCACCACTGCTCTCCGCTGTTCACCTGCAGCAGGAGGCCGTCCGACGGCTCCATCACGACCAGAGAGCAGACCCCACTAACTCCTCAGCTGAAAACATAGACACAACAAGGTCAGCACATGCAGAAAAGTTTAACATCTTTGACCAATTTACTACTATGAAATTTGGCATGTTTTAGGACATTCTTGGCAACCCAATTTCTTGCACTGCAGTTTATTTTAATCAAGATGCCCACCTGATGTAACAATATTTCTTAGTTTGTTTGTTTTTTGCTTCGGCACTTTTAGCAAACAAGCTAGCTAATCGCACAATTACAGCAGCAACAGACATTTAACATTCAATTTCCACATAAAGTAAATTCCTGTAGAACAGAAGCTTCACACAAAGAACTGGACTGACAAAAACATGTTTTATCAGATGTTCTTTCATAATCTTTTCAGTCAGAATGTTGAGAAGCCTTTTTTAAAAAATAATAATCTCTGTAAATAATAAGTCAGTGGCATAAACTTGGTTGTTATCTTAAAGAAACCTAGAACTGAAAAAGAGAAGTGGCTCGCTTCATCGCATCATAGCAACTGTTCCATAGCTTGACTCTACTTGACAAACAGTGCTCCCTTGGCGAAGTTCTCACACGTGATCTACTAAACATACATGTTCCCTTGGACTACATGCAATTTCTCTCTAGATACTTTGTACATAAACTTTGCCATATGCAAGTCAACAATAGATTACAAGGTAAATAAAGTTGATCTGTTGAATGGCCTTTTTTCCCAATTAGTTATGGATTTCAGATGAATATGATCCCCTATTTAATTTCATTCAGAGTTTGGATATGAGTTTAATAGAGGTTTAATGCTTTTGAATTATTACTGCAAAGGAATTAGCACTCGATATCTGTCGACAACAATAATTTCCTAAATACAATTCCTTGTATAATAATTTGGTCTTATACTAAGAACTATTATTAAAGGTAAGGCTACATTGTTTTACCATGATTTGGCATGAACCAGATCAAACCTGCCATGTACAGTTCTATACACACCTAGATACTGGAAAGTTCTGTCACTCCTCTTTCTTAATGCAACTTGAGGAACAGATTTTTCTTTAAGAAAGGCATGTTTCTTGCATGAGCTTTGGTGATTATTGTCTTCTTTAATTTAATAAAGGTATACTTGTGTTAAAAACGTACTCAGTCAATCAGCACAACTGAATATCAGTTGAAATATTCACAGCTTCCAGTGAAGATAGATTGTCACATGAAAAACAGTTCTGGTGATTTGAAGTGACTTACTTACTGTATATGAATGAAGTCGTTCACGCCCAGCTTTCAAAGCAGTGGGACAGTTGAATAGGCAGTGCACAACTGAGCTTTTCAGGAACATGTAGCAAGGCATTCATGTTTTTAGTCACATACCTGGCTCAGTGTGAGTGGTGCTCATTATGAATGGAAGCACTTTAAGCCATTGTCTGATGCTGGTGAAATGCACACTGATGAGGCTCCCTGGTTTTTAACAGGTCAGTGACCGAAAGTACCTCTCGGTGGAGTGACCATAGTGAAACAGATGGGAGGGGGCTCTTCAATTTAAACCTTTGCACTTTCTATTCTTAGGTGGTAACATTTTGTTAATGCAGGTTATAAAATGTTGTTGCAGCACTAACAATGACAAATAGAATTTGTTCTTTGAATACTTAAAAGAATAATTGACACACACAATTTAAACCACTTGGAAACAGCAGCTTGCCTCACACATAACAATATGACAACAAAACTTAAATAATCAAAGTAGTAAAAGGACAGTAGCAGGCATCACTCTAATGCCAAAATAAGATCATGATTATTAGACCAAAACATGGGCAGTAGGTTAATCCCTCTCATACATTCGGGGTTGTCTGCGGTAAGCAGGTCATGCACAAGGTTTAGAGACAGATGGTCGCTTCAGACAACAATAGCCACTGGCCGAGCAAAGCTGACCGTGTTTTGTTTGACCAATGAGGACTCTCTTCGTTTACAGCAGCGTTTCCCAACCAGGGATACAGTGGAGGGGCAACTGGGAATGGCTTTAGATTTTATAATGTAATCTTCAATGGCAATTTAATTTAAAAAAAAAGTTGTTTACAGGAGGCTATATTTATATCAGTGAAAATCATATCTATTTTTGAGAAGTTGGGAGACCAAAATCATTAAAGCAAAAAACAATAATCAACTTGCCAATTAATGTTACAATAAGCTGATAATTTATTAGTTAAATACCCCAGTCCTGTGAGAGTTGAGTTACTTGAGATAAAACGGTTGGAAAACAGCAACGTTTATCCACAGCATTACAAAATCAAACACATAACTAACTATAATGTTAATTTTATATTTTTTATTTATTATACATATAACTCAATGTTGGAAATTATTTTCTTTTAATGATTAACATTTTCCCTTGACGCTGCTCTTGTGAAGCACATGAGAAAAACGTGACAAATATTAGCGACCCAGCTCGTGCGCCTTTACGCAGGGCTCAAAGCTTCAATGAAACCCAATTTAGCCTGACCTTATGCACAGGGGGCTACAGTGCACTTCAATGTCACTGCACTGCCCTAGAGAAAGGTAATTACAGCTGCATTTGTGTGGTTAAACATCTAAAGTCATGTAGCACTCCTTTTATCCCAAATCAACGTCTTTGCGACAACACACAACGCGGTATATCGGTCAATTCAGCACATCTAGCCGCATTTAGCATTAGCTTTGCGGCTTGCTTTCAGACAGACCGTCCTCGCTTACCTCTAAAATAGTCTTGCGCTGACTCATATCTCAAAAATCACAAAGTCCGCAGAAAAGTCCGGTTCGGCAGCTCGGGCCCGGGTCACGCACCGGCGCTGCTCGGTGGCGAGGAGTGCTCAGGACGGATCAGCTCCTCCATGCAGCCGCAGAGGACTGACAGCACCGGGGACAGGGTTGCCAGATTTCAGAGAGCAACAAGCGACTGGCCTTTGAAAAAAAGCCAAAACAAGCGACTTCAGGCACTCAATAAAAAGTAGTTAAAATAAGCAATTAATTAAACATTATGTGTCACAGCAAAACGTTGGTTAATGATTTTTGGCATATTTAAATAGTATTTGATCATTAATAAATATTTAAAACATGAAAATATAATATATATGCAAAAACTCCATATTTTTTGTCATTAGAGGGTAATTTTCATGAATCAAACCTGAAAACGCGCAAAAAATCACCTTGTTCATGACGTTAAAACGCCTCTCAGGAGCAAGCCCAAAAACCGCAACCCGCGACCGTCAAAATTTACAAGCGACTTTCCAAATTAAGAAGCCAAAGTCGCTTTAAAGAAGCGGACTTGGCAACTCTGACCGGGGACAGCAGCGGATGTTTGGTCCACGGCGGGGGAGAAGACAGAGGCGCAGTTACAGCCTGGACAGTAGAGAGCGCTACAGACATGGTAGATATTTCTTCAAAGAAACCGTGTGGTTTGAGGAGTGTCATCTTTTCTTTTGTTTCTTTATATTTTATTACCAAACTTTTTATTATTATTTTTTTTTAAATATACTTTTGTTTTAGTAATACGACTTTTCCTATTTTTTTTATCCCTTTTTGTGGGTTTTGTCTAAAATTTAAAACGTATTTTTAGTTATAATTTCATAAGCTTTAACAGAATTCCAAAATATGCCCAATGAGTCAGGCCCTTTTCAGGCGCTAAGTAAAGTTACATTTTAAGAAAACTGAACTACAGTACAACCAGACTACAACTAGACTGTGAAGCCTGAGCGACATCTAGAGGATATTTTTCCAATTACACGTTTTTGGACTGTACCACTACATTCACAAAAGGGGTGCGACTATGTACTTTTTATTTTTAGGTCTAAGTGTCCAATTTTATATTATTAATTTTCAAACCATACAAACATCTTAAATCAAATCAAATAAATAATTAATACAATCTCAGGAAAATAACTGCGACTCACGTTGTTCGTTCACCTACAACAAACAAATATAATGGTAGCGCCTCCTTCTTTCTATTTCCTCCCTCTTCGTCAAGCTAGTAGCTGCAGCCATGAGGTGAGCTAAATGTTTGATATTTAAAGTGCTCTCTCTACCCTGGTGTGATACTTTGCCGCTCTTTTGTCTCGTAAATACGAGACAAAACTAAAATGTTCAAAATTGGTCTCATTTCAGTAAGATTAGTGACACACAGTCGTAGATGTGTCGGTGAGCTAAACTGAGACATGTCAGAGCATAACACCGCAGCTCGGCCTTAGAAGTTGGCAATGATTCAAATCTATGCAATATGTACGCTCATTTAGTTCTCTGATAACCAAAAGAGCACTGTTTTTGTGATTGATCTAGTCAACTCTAGACGTTTATCTTCATAAGGCTGACACAAGTTGATACCATTCAATGTGGATTTCACTAAAAGTGTTGTAGAATAGCAATAATTAGCTAGCTAGCTGTAAAAAATACAGCTGGTCAACAGTTATATTTTTTACCAACTACTCAATATGCTGACTATTTAAAAAGCTAGCTTAATATCTAAAAAATGGCATTATTAGTAAAATAATAAATTATTCTCATTGTTACTTTTTAATCTAGTTTGTGGATTAAAGAATTATTGTAAACAAAAATGTAAATATTTGACAAACGATATTAATCTAATATTGGCTCACCTAACATTGTTTTCTTGTGTTCCCAGCATGCTCAGGCTCCAGAAACGCTTGGCGTCCAGCGTCCTTCGCTGTGGCAAGAAGAAAGTCTGGTTGGATCCAAATGAAACCAATGAGATTGCCAACGCAAACTCTCGTGAGTGATTGCATTCTAATACACTAGTGTTCCACGGTGGCAGAGCGGATAGCGCTCTGGCCTCACAGCAAGAAGGTCGCGGGTTCGATTCCCGCTCAGGCGCGGGTTCGATTCCCGCTCAGGCCCGGACCTTTCAGTGTGGAGTTTGCATGTTCCTCCCGGGTCTGGGTGGTTCCTCCGGGCACTCCGTTTCCCCACCAACTGATAACATGCATGTTAGGGAACACTTGGTGATAGTCGGAGGTTGAGGCGCCAGGTGTTAGGTGAATCGCCTCAGCTGAGTTGCCCAGGGCAGCTTACTGTCACTGAGTGGGAGGGGTTCATCTCACTGTGAAGCGCTTTGTGACTCTGTGTCTGTGAAATGCGCTGTACAAATAAAGATTACTTACTTACTTACTCATATATTAATTCACATCTTGTCTGTTGTTAACAGGCCAACAAATCCGGAAACTTGTGAAAGATGGTCTCATCATCAGAAAACCTGTGACCGTTCATTCACGCGCTCGATGCCGTAAGAATACCTTGGCTCGTCGCAAGGGGCGTCACACAGGCTATGGTCTGTATTGTGTTTTTCCTTTATACCTTTCTAGATAGTTTGTCCAGATTGTTTTATTGAGATATATTAATGACTTTTGTCTCTGCAGGTAAGAGGAAGGGTACTGCTAATGCCCGTATGCCTGAGAAGCTGTCCTGGATGCGTCGCATGAGGATCCTTCGTCGCCTTCTCCGTCGTTACAGGGAGTCAAAGAAGATTGATAGGCACATGTATGTGAAATTGAAAAGAGAACTTTGTTTTTAAATGTTACAAGTCTTTCTATATACCATTATTTCTGTTCTTTTAGGTATCACAGTCTGTACCTGAAAGCCAAAGGTAATGTCTTCAAAAACAAACGTATTTTGATGGAGCACATCCACAAACTGAAGGCAGATAAGGCTCGCAAGAAGCTCCTTGCGTAAGTTCCTTTTCTTAAATAATTTTTTCGTCCTTTTTGTAGTGTGGTATATGACAACATTTTTATTATTTGAATCACAACAGTGACCAGGCGAGGCTCGTCGTACCAAGACAAAAGAAGCTCGCAAACGCAGAGAAGAACGTCTTCAGGCCAAGAAAGAAGAAATGATCAAGACTTTATCAAAGGAGGAGGAAACCACAAAGAAGTAAATTCATTATGTATATTCTTGTGATACTCCTTTTTGTTAAATAAATTAAGTTAAAAACATTGCTGTTCGATAATTCTCCATTAGAATTTCACTTCTTTATAGAGTTGATTCCTCATAATCCCAAAAGGTGGCAGTAGTTGCTCAGATAAAGATGAATTAGCAGGCACTTTTCCAAAACCTGGAATTAGCATGTATTGAAGCAATACTTCTAGGCGGCTAGATTCTCCCAAGGACTGATAATGATTATGAGGGAAACAACGTAAGAGACAATATTTTCAAATGTATTGGCGTTTTATTCAGAATATGTAAAGCATAAACGCAAGTATCGGATTAGGTCTTGGAGTTAATTTAACTACATTAAAAGTCTTAATATTAGTTAATTTCTCAGTGCTTATAGACTTTTTATACATAATTTTATCTTTTCTCAAAGCCAGGACTTGACATCAAAATGCAAACTAATCAAGCTGTACTTTTCAAACATGGTGGTATAATATGTAAAGAGAAATGCTTTCAATTACGGTAAGTACTATAGGAAAAAGTCTACACAGTAAAAGTTAAGTACTATTTTACGTCAGTGGTGCTTTTTACTTTTGTCACTTTCTACCACTATTTTTAATAAAACTGCAATGATTGTCATCATAATCCTAGCATAAATAGAATTACATTTAGCTGAATCTTAAAGTCCAAAGTCATCAAATTTATTTTTTCTTGCCTTTTCCCTTTTTACTCTTCTTCTTGGCCTTATTTTTCATGGCTTTGCGGACACAGAACCCTCTCCACCAGGCCTGGCCAATGATGGCAGCTTTAGTTTTGAGCTCAAGTATCTCCTGGTCCTCTTTCATCCTTTCCTCTGCCAGCAGCCGCTTGGACACCACCTCATTGTATTCTCCCTCCAGAGCACTAAACTGTTCCTGCAGACTATTCAGCTCCTCCTGATTCTTCTGCAACTCCGCCTCTCTCTCCTCCAGATCAGCCTGCAACATTGTGAGAGTAGTTTTCTTATAATGTTGGTGCGATAATCTGCTAGTGTTGTGCTTTTTTCCACCTGTTAATATTATTTACCTGCATTTCTCTCATTTTCTCATCAAATCCCTCGATGACATATTCAATTTCACCCTCCACCACTTCAGTTCCCTGCAATAACAAAAGTATTACTTGAAAAGTGTTTACAGATAATATTTACAAATGAGTTCTGTTCATGTAGCATCACAGCGTTTTAAAATTCTTAGAGTTTAATGTAAACTAAGTCTTTTACAACCACATTTGAGTCTAGAAAGACTAAACAGACAAAAACACTTAAGCATTAGCATATCTGGATATGTTGGTATATGCAGTAGTTTATATGCTCTCAGATAAGTGTGAGGAAGGGTTAGGGTTAGGGGAGCTGTTTACTTCTGTTAAGAAACAATGAGCAGCTGAGAATTCCAGATTTGTTGATCTTCTTTATGGTTAATATTAATAATTCTTATAGTAGTCATTTGAAACAAAAGTGCTTTTTAACTCCATAAGTGACACTTGTTGCCAGCTGAAATTACTTACAACAACTTTGTGCAGCCAATCCTAAACAAAACAAAAAATAATATCCTAAACAAAAATAACATGGCTCAAAGTTTGGGGATTTGTAAGTCTCCAGTAGGCACATGTGAGAGTATGACACGGCTTATTGTGATGAGAACAGAAGTACCTCCTGGATGTCCCTCTCTTTCTCTCTGTCTTCCAAAAACAAGTGTTTGAGCTGTGCATTGAGTTGGTCCAGCTCTTGTTGAAGGCTGATGTGTTTTGGTGTGTTCAAGAATGACTGGTATTCTTGTTCCGTGAGAGGTTCCTCCAACACTGGTGGTTTTTTCAGTTCCTCAATACTGGCTTTGCAGTGTTCAATCTGAAAAGCAAAGATGTAATTGTTGTTTGCCAGTGGTAATACTTACATTATAAAGAATTTGTTAGCTAAAATGTGTTTACCTTTGCATCAACAATACTCAAATGTCTGGTCACTCTTGCTATTCTTTCCTCCAGTGCCAATTCGCTTTTCGAAATTTGGATTGGCGCGATCTTTAAATCAACCTTTTCTTGTTCTGCTCCTTCAAGTGCGCAACCAATAATAGTTTTAAGATTTTCATAAAACATCTTTTCAGTTTTCCCCATTTCTGTGTCTAAGCCTTGTTGTATTTGAGTAAAAATTTCAGGAGAGTTTCGAAAGCACCTATTCACATTTCTGTAAGAATTTTTGAACTTTCTTGCGTCACAATCTTCTTCTGTCCTCTTTAATCCCTCACATAGCGACTGATGCGTTTGAAGTGCCCTAAACGTCGAAATGTCCTTGATGTCATCCACACGGTCCGCCTGCAAAGTCAATGCTACTTCCACTTGGCTGAAGCACTTTTCCAAGAGGCTTAAGACGACTTGTTCCTCCTTTAAATGCAGCGTGTCTTCGGTGGCTTCCTCAAGTTAGATTTCTGAGAAAATAAAGTACTGGCTTTCTTTGTGATCACATTCCCAGACATGATGGGAAGAAACTATAGGAAAAAGAAAAGAAAATATGGTTAAAGATAGTAAAATAAAATTAGCAGTAGACTTTTGTAAGCCAGTATGTCACAAACAGGGGTATGCACACACTCAGCAGGTTTTTTAAAATACTCTTATAATGTTTATAAGTAATTAACAAAATAGACCCTTTATTTAATACCAGCTAAAATTAATATTGTTTAAATGCACTTTTTGCAGTTGTAGTGCGAAACCAAAGCCCTATCCTGTCAGATTTCAGACACTAAGCAACTTTGTGTCTGCCACATTGGGACTCTAGCAGACTGTCCTTGTGTCATTCGGCAAGACACTTAACTTGTTTCAGTGTCTCTGCACACTATTTGAGTGGATCCTTGATTATCAAGTGATTTCAGTGCCTTGAACTTACCATTTATGCCCATTTTGAGTAGCTTTTTATAATTGAATTAACTAGATTTGCATTAAAAAATACACTGACAATTTTTTTATTCTTGAAACTTAAATAATATAGTACTTTTTGAAAAAAAAATTTGTGCACAGCTTAAAAATGTGGTGTGTTTAAGAGCTACTTAAGAGGGTGATGGTCAAGTGAAGGAAATGCCATGTTCCATATCCTATTTCCACAAGAAATTCTAAAAATTGAGAGAACAAATTAATTAATTTGAAATTAACCAATTTAAACTCTATTTAAGGCATAATGGTCCTGGATCATTTTTCTTGTTTCAAACAGTTTCAAACTGCATTATTTCTTATTTTGAGCCAAATTATTTGCCTATGGGTTTAGAAAATTGTATTTATCCCATTGACAGATTTTTGTTGTTTGTGAAACATTCTACAGTACACAAGCAATTAAATCTTCTCCAGTTAAAACAACTCAAATCCAGATTAAAATTCTGAATCCAATGACTTGGATTCAGGTCTAGATACATAGTTTTTGCTGTGTAGTGTGTCGCCCTAATAGAAAAAAAATGTGTCTTGTTCCATCTGACCTTATGACATTATCTCATTTTAGAAAGTAAACGTATTTGTAAATGTAGACATTAATAATTCCAGAATAGAGGGATCTGGCTGTTAAGTGGAATATGTTTTGATTTAATGGGTAGCCTACTTAAGACAAAAAGTTGGATAACCATTCTCCATTCTTCTTCACTCAGCCATTTAACAGTAGTCCAAATACATATGATATATTTCATAAATAGCAGTAAGATCACAATATTACACGTGCACTTACCTAGAACTGCAGATCTCTACTTTGTTAGCTTATCTCTGCAAACTTGCTCTTCTCAAATACCAATGCTGCTCTGGATGTTTACGCGTTGCTAGGATACCTTCACAATAAGAGTGCAGAAAAAGTAAACAGAAAATACACAATAACTAAATATCTTTAAAATGAGCAATGGTGATGTAGGCCAATCTAAATGTGCGCCTTATATTTTTGCTCATTATTATTGTCACAAAATATGCAATATTTCTGTTTTTTGCGAATTTCAGAGTTTTTCTTTTATATTTTATAATTTTTTTGTACCTGCTTTTTGAGTAGTTGTTAACCTCATTAAAAAATATCTGCCAATGTGTCACATATGAATAAATGAAATGCCTGGCTGCAATGAAAACTAATGTTCAATGAATAATAAGAAATTACAATAAATACCACTAGAGGGCAATGTCTTACAAGTACAATATGCTATCTATTAGGTTTTGTTTTTTCTTTTAAAACTGATCAGTGATTTTAGTGAAGAAGAAAAAAGCCAACTTGATTAATAATAATAATGATAACAACAACAACAACAACAACGAACACTATTTATGACATAGCAAGAGAAAATAAAGTCCTGCAAAAGTTCCCATAGGTCCAATGTAAAATCCCTGACAGTTTTGCCTATAAATTAGTTTCCAAAGGCCCTGAGGAGCAGAGCTGGCAGCTTATGTCGCATAATACTCTGTTTATCCTGACACCCTGAATTAATTTTCACACACCGCTTCTCATGCAGCACTTAGCACAAAATAAAACAGCCTATTCGAGTGGACGTTGTGATTTATGTGGAAGACAAAAGCAATCTTTGGCTGTGCAGTGTGGAAGTATGGGAGCTCAGCGGTGAGGCGTCAGTGAAGGAGAAAACTGGCCATTTCACAGCTCTGTTAATGCGTTTCTTCATTACGAGAGGCACACTGTTTCCTGAACCATGAGTCATAATGATTTCAGATTGGAGATTTTATTACAGCTGGCCTTCATTTAAAGAAAAGGAGCATGATGCAAAGTTCAACATCCATTTAGAGTATAGGCTACATTGCAAGTTAATTTTAAAGGACACATTTTATGCTAAATTAAATTTTTAATCATTGCTTCATCATCAAAAACACAGCTGGAGTTCTGTCTGTGAGATACTATTGTCTCCCTTCTGAGCCTCAGAAAACACTGTTCTGAATTCCCCACATTTATGATGTCTTAGATCTGTATTGTTTTTGAATTATCTACATTTGTTTGCAGAATTATATTAGCACGTCAGGCAAGATGAGTTTGATTATTTTCTCGTTGTTATTTCATTTGTAGCCAGTAGATGATGCTTTAACTCAGTTCCTGACATGGGAAAGGTATGACTGTTGTGGTGTGGTGTTGTTGTTCTAACACACACAATGCCAGAGTAATTGTGCTTAATAGGAAAAAAACAAACAAATAATGCAACCATTTTTTCCTTTAAAGTATCATAACTTTCTATCTATTAAGCTTGTGACATTAAAGACCCATCGTGTAACTTTGTAGTTCAAAAATAGTCTTTTTCTGTTTTATCTTATATATTTTCTTTCTTATATATTTTTCTTTTATATTTTCTGATAAAATATTATAAAATGTGTCTCTTTATTCGAAACAGACTTGCATCTTCTTGCTTGTGAAATCATAGCGTAAAATCATAGTTTTCTCTTTTTGAGATTATGCTATTTTTCACACTCAAAAAGTTTTACCAGTGTCACTTTAAACTTCACTGCATAAACCAGTGTTATTGATAGGACGTGGCTTCATAGGCATATTCGATGTTCATATAAAAAAAAAAAAAAATAGAGACTAAAGAATAAAGAAGAAATCAAGTTATGGGTCAGATCTGTGGAATCTTGACCCTGCACTAACCTTATCCATGTATTTATGTTTTTATCAACAAAAACACTTAAACTGGAGACACACAGTCAAACATCAAAGACATATACAATTTCAATGAAGAAGAACTAGAAAAGTTGCAAGGTGAAAAACTCATTTGCATTTCACATTTACTGTATGTCTTCAGTGTTCAGTGTAGATCTATGGTTTTGAGCTCACTGAGTTAGAAGAAGGATTTATCTCTCTGCTTCTAATCATATTGGAAATGACTTAATGAAGAATTTGTCACAGTTATTAGCTTCTCGGATCAGATAAGGATGCCCTTCCTAGATCATTTAACTATTTATGGAAGCTACTTTTTTCTCATGTCACCAAATATGCTTACAGTAACATGCTTGAACAAGAGGCCCTATTCTCTTGTACACATTTATTTAAAAAACCTTTCCTACTTTATGGCTTTGATGCATTGTCCCTCTTTAGCTATAGCAACAGCTTCAATCAAACGTGATGCTGTAAACTTAAAAATAAGGACACAAAAGTCATATTTTGCACTTCTGTTATTGTTTTCACATTT
This sequence comes from Mugilogobius chulae, assembly GCA_038363315.1. Taxonomy (NCBI): domain Eukaryota; kingdom Metazoa; phylum Chordata; class Actinopteri; order Gobiiformes; family Gobiidae; genus Mugilogobius; species Mugilogobius chulae. The sequence goes on along the minus strand of CM076401.1, from coordinate 30,312,236 downwards.
GTCTGACAAGAGGCAGCATTCACGTGACATATTATATTCTGTAGGCCAATATTTTTTAATAGAGATTAGGATCAAGCAGCTAAACTTCATTGCAATACATGTCTCAAAGCAAATTAACAAAACAAAGATTACACATATTTCTTGTCATAGAGGTTAACACAAGCAATGCTCATGTTTCCTATTCATCAGTCTAGTCCAGCGTACACAGAAATAACATTAGGACATATTCGTACATTGTGTCTGGACATAAGGTTAAATGGACACAGACACTGGTCACTGGTGTTCTGGGCTTTCACCGCAGCTTAGCTTGTGTACGTCATGTATATGTCAGCACATGAATGTCATTTAAAGGTCAATGCAAAGCAAAACCAATACAGTAAACTCATCAACTCTGAATGCAGACATTTAACAACAATAAAATGTGTAGGGATGATCCAATGTTATCTATTTACAATATAATATCATTGCATATTTGATTTTTCTGGTTGTATTTGGATTGATTTTTGCATGTTTGTATAATCTTGTATTGTCCTGCAGCTGAAGCTCGAGTCTTAGCAAATCCTGTTTTCACCTATCCCCGCCCACTTGTCTATATTAAAGGTGGTGTGGCTGATTTTCACATGATCAAGGTTTTAAATCTGACAGCTCCTCCCAGAATTCCTTTGACACATGGTTTATATCAATATGTATTCATTTTTGGTTACAATTTTGGATTAAAACCTTCTTTTTACAAACAACCAAGTGAAACTGGAGAGGACACTCAGCCTCAGCAATCAGAACGCAGCATTCAGTTCATGATAGGAACTAAAATTTTATTATTCAGTTCAGATACAGTAGTACTCAGTGGTCTCCATTCTTCACATAGTGCTGCATTACCATATACTTTTTAGTGGAAAGCACAAAGGTTACTAATTTATAATAAAAAAGTTAGTTACCTTAACTCAAAAACTCAAAAATAATTCTGAACAAACATATAGTGTTCAAAAATGTCATGTTGCCACTTTAAAAGTGAATGATTCTTATCATGTTGCAATGTTGTGTTTTACAAGAGTTCAATTTCTGATCTACTTATGTTATTTTTTTTTCTTACTAACTATTGACAAAACAACGTCTCATTTAAAGTTCATTTTCTATTCATTGATTTTAACCCACTGCCCTCAATCTCTATCAACTTGTTCATTTATCCCACTTCAAACTTTTTAACCCCTTCACATTGACTTTCATTGCTAATATTTTGAATCACAACCAATTCAAGCTAATAATATGAATTAAAACGATAACTCCCTATACAATCTTAGCTCACGTTTCATTTCGATTGTCTGCATTCTTCTGCGATGCCTTGCCATTTGTGTAATTGAGCCCATTTGCTCTTGTCAGATTGGATTTTGAGGAACACACACTCAGTTTCACACCAACGTCCCAAAAATCAATCTGTGTAATTATGGGCCACGGCAAATACAGCAGCAAACTTAGCCTCACTAAACACTTCATTTAAAAGAAATGAGTCAGCGACGCCCAATTCATCACAAGCAAATTACATGGCAACATTAGTCTGCTGAGCTGCACTATTTGAAATACATTTTGAGTGAAGGTTTAGGTTGTAGTGCTGACTTTGTGAAGGAGACTTGTCAAATGGTGAGCTCCGGATGAGGCACGAGGAGGTGAAGAGAAGGTTACTGTGAGTTTAGTGCCACTTGAACAGAGCTCAACAGGGCCAAAGTGACGATGAGGAGAGTTTGTTTTTGGGTTCTGTTGTCATTAAAAGAAAAGTACACGACAGAAGCTATTAATTACAGTATAAAATTACAGTAGCACAAACAAATAAAAAAAAATAAAAAATAAATACTGTTTCAGAATACCTGTTTGAAAATGCTTTTTTAAAAGGTGGTTTACTGATATTTTTGTTGTAAATTTTGTCTTTTCTACCAAAAAGTATATTTCAATAATAAATATATATGCACTTTATGACAAAATCAGACTACTATGAATAGTCTGAATTGAATCACAAAGTCTTTTTTTTTTCTGTGTGAAAAAAATAACTACCGTAATTTTCGCCCTATTGAGTGCACCTGAATAAGCCACCAACTAGATTTAAATAAGAAAAGTAAAAAAGTGCATACATAGGCTGCACTTATTAATAGTAAGTCTATGAGAATCTATAATTTTGCTGCATTGCCTTATAAGCCGCAGAGTTCAAAGTTTCTGAAAAAAGTAGCGTCTTATAATCCAGAAATTACGGTAATTCTAAACACGAATGGAGGCTTAAGATGCAACCTACCTGAGGGAATGAATAAAAACTATGATTCTTAGCAAAATATCGATATCGATTTTGATACTTTAGCATTAAGTATCTACCGATATCAACCGACACTAGTGTATAGGCACTGAAAAAGCTTTTTTTTTTTTTTCTTCTCAAAACATAAGAAAATTGGTCACATAGCATTAAGTAACTGTTATTTATGGTAGAAGTGACAGCTTAATAACTTCATGTGAATAGATTTTCAAATCTTATGAAATGTTTTGGATTGAAATTAGCCTGTAAATATATCTTATTATGTGCATTTAAAGCCAAAACCAGGATATTGTCTGGACCAATTTCAGCGCTGATCATTAATCCCAGTATCAAATCGGTGCATCGCTACTTTCTCATGTTTTTAGTAATAAACAAATGTAGATCATTAAATTTCATTTTGCTCATTGCAAAACACAAAATTAATCAAAAATGGCTTTAAAATATAAACATTGACTCTCTGTTTAATCCTGCAGATAACGCCAACCTCTTTATTGTAAAATGTAATTTTAACAAGAGTTTAAATTATTCATTTAATTATTTTTGTTGGCAAGTGGCTCGTGACCATTTTGAACCCATGTGTTTTACTTGGAATGTTTAAATAATTGTAAGTACAGACAAGTGGACAGGGATAGGTTTAGGTGAAAGTTGTAGGTGATTTTTAGAACACTTGAGCATCAACTTCAGGCTTCAGGACAACAAGATACTCAAACATGTATCACTGAATGAATCAGAGTGTGACACTGATAAAGGGATCTATTTGTGCAGTGCATTTGCAGTGATCTATGCCAGTTTTCTCCTGTACGTTTAGAGTCACTTATAAGATGTACACAAGTCTTGTGCGTCTGCTGATTTCAGTATTTCTTCTTTTCCTCTCTGTTTGTCATGACAAAGTACCGTTTTATTGTTGACTACAGCAGGTACAGGACAAGAAATCTCAGTAGAAACAATCTCAAAGATAGCATCTTTTTTTTTTTTTTTACCGAACAACCCAATTATTTAGAGGAATTGTTTTGGAGTAGCACATATGTTTGTTGAAATAAAATACGGCATAGCTAAAGTATCTACAGCCCACAAGCTCCTAAAAACTACCCAGTGATTTTTTTATAGTACGATCTAGTTTATGTGAAATATAACAATTTAATTTAATGATTTAATGTTATCAAAGACTACTAGAAGAGCGTAGCTTTGATTTAATAGCATTTTGGCCTCTTAACCTTCATCTTAACATTGTCTGACTACAAGTGGTCTGACTTTCTTCTGAACACTTCCTCCATGATGATTACAAGCTCAATCTAAGGACGCCTTCAAAAGCTCAATCAGAAGCAGGAGACATCAAGTTACCTTCAAGTCCTCTTTTTGATCAAATAAATGCCCCAAGCAACTCTTAAAACACTAGCACTTAGACGAGACGTGTCCTTGTGCCCTTGTGTCCTTGTCCTTAACAAAACAGTAAATGTGTGGGTCAGCCTCTGTCCAGTATAGGTGAACAACAACACGCAGCAGGTCCCAGGGTTGTAAACTTAAAAAGCATTAATGTCATAACTGATTTCACTAAGATAAAGATTGAGCCAAAAATTATTTTGGCAATTTTAATGAAGATTATACCGTAATACTTTGTTGGGAAGCAGATATTAAGGTTAATTTTAATTGATATTATGTTATTTGACAGATAAATCACTTTCTTAACACCTAAGTATCTAAGTAATGTTTAAACTACTTTGGCAAAAGAAAAGTTAATTTATTATATATTCTTAATAAAGTGACAAAAATTTACATTTTTGCATCAAATATATGTTTTCAGTGAATTCCTTTTAGAAATTAATATTGTTTTCTTTTGTTGTACATTTTCCCACCACTCAACACAAACTTGTTGTAAACTGATTAATATTTACAATATCAACAAGATTTCTAAGATCTTCAGCACAGTCCCTAAATCATTCAAACTTGTTTTGAGGATTTCTGCAGCATTAGCATATCAGGCAAGATCGATATGATTGTTTACCCTGTGAAATTTCCTTTTCAGTCAGAAGACTCTAACTTAATTCCTGATGTGGGAAGCACACAGTTGCTTCACTCTTTTTTATTGGTGATTATAATGATGATTACAAACAAAGTGGGGGTACTGAGGAGCATGTTTGAAGGAAGAAAACAACACAAAAAATGTGCATAATATGGGATTTATCACACCTAACCAGGATCTCAAACTCGTGACCCTGGGGCCAAAGACAGCCCTTAAGATGATTTCACGTGGCCCGCAGGATGACTTCTGATTAATATTGATTGTAGTCAGGTCTCACAATGCCCCGCAAAATACACTGGAATAGAGCCGATTGTATAAAATTTGCCCCAGACTTTACTTGGGAGAACATCCCTAATCCTGATTACTCATTTATGTTGACTTTTTTTCATATAGGTGCCTCTGCTTTGCTATATAAGCCTATAATACTGTACAATAAAATATTAAACAAATAAATATTGCATGTGGACATATTGTAGTATATATTTTATTAGACCTAATATTGGATATCTATTGAAAATAGGTGGGTCTGTATTTTAACATTCGTCCCTCAACCAGCCCTGACACCGTTAATCTTAATCCCAGCTCCATTTGAGTTTGAGACCCCTGTCGTGTTCACCACAGCACATGGGAATCTGTATTCTTTCTCTAATGGTGGAGCTGGCTGTTGAGGAATGCAAACAGAGACAACATGAGACACCTCCAGCTCTTCTAAAATGTACCCAGGATTAGTTTTGGGAAGCCTGAGGCAGAGAGAGCTGTGCTTGTGACAGACCGTGTGTTTCATTATTCATAACCCCAGTGGACCTAGGAGTATTTTTGTTAATTAAAAGCAACCAGCAGCAGCAGCAGAAGTCTTCCAGCAGCACTGTGACGCCGCACTTCTCAGACTGAACCCTGGAGCTGAATCAGGACTGAGGAAAGAAAAGCTAATGTCATAAAGGCGTTTACAATTAGCAGTTAATTCAAGATTACAAGTTAGTAATATTTCAAGAGGGGATCAATTCATTTACCTCCTAAAGTCATTTTTACCCAAATTGAGTTTTTCTCTCTACCTTATTGTATCCATAGGTGTTTTCTGTACCTAACTTTATTAACACTTGAACTGTATTAAAGTTGTTCATAGTGAATACATTTTTTTGTAAAAGTCAGACCAAATAAAACATCTTTTAATCTCATCGTTGCACATGTTTCTTGTCAAACTTTGACATAGTATACGAGTCTTTGAGATGAGAGCTACAGATATTAATTGACTGTGCAGAAGGTGGAGCCTACTTCACATTTCAGACTGAATTTGTGTTCTGGGGGCCAAAAAGTACATTTGTTTCAGATGTAAGCCTGGACGATTTCTTCAAGGTGCTGCTTCTTTTGTTTTCCTGCTTCACACAACTGTTTTGTGGTGACAGCCTCTTCCTCGCCTGTGTAATCAAAAGCTATTTCGGGCATGTTTTTTCTTTCAAGGCTTTGAATAGTTGCTGCGTTATCCTGATGTGTTAACGCCCTGCACACTGCTCCTTTGCCCCACACCGGTCTGTCCAGCTGCTACAGAAGGAAACATCACAAGACATCGTGCAACAAATCACATGTTTAATGAGCTGTTTAACACCATCATCTGCTACAGCTGGGATATGTCTTACATCAGTGTCATAATGATCATGGATTTTGAATAGCTATATATAGAGACTGTTGTTGAAAAAAAGAAATGTCAAAGTAGCCTTATGTCATAGCATTTGAAAACACAACCTATGTGTCAATACTTATTTTAGCTTGAAAGATTGATGGCTGAACCAAAATGTATGAATAAATTAGATACCACCAGGGCCTTATAACATTTTTGAATGAGTGAACCAGTAATGTTGAAAAAAGTGGGGTGTCCAGGGTTCTTTAAATCAAACTTCAATATTATTTGCTCGCACAGCTAAACTCATTTGGAGTCTGTTTAGTATTTGGATGGAACATCAGTGCTTGGTGGTGGTCAGAGATGCTGATGGCACAGATTGGCAGCCTCGCTTTAGTCAGACTGACAAAGGACAGTTGTGGCTGTAAGAGCTTACCACCAGTGAGTGGAGTGAATGAATAATGCACTGTAAAGTGCTTTGAGTCATGGAAGGTGCTACAATATATAAATCCAGTAATATTAATATTTTATTACAAAAAGATTTCACATATACACAGAAAACGAATCCCTAAGCCTATGTTTGGTGTGTTAAGGAGGGCATCTAGCAAGTAAAGAAGCAATCATTTACTTTTATGGGATTTGTGAACATTGTTGTCACTTTTGGGTTGACTTAGGTTAAACCAAGTACTTGCCAAACAATTTATTATCAGTTCTATTATAGGTGCTTTCAGTAAAGAAGTCATTTCCACCATGACTTTTGATGCCAACACACTGACGCTGTTTTGAGCTTCAGCATTGAAACATTGACCAAGCTCACTGCTTTCTCTTTTTTCTGGATTTCCTCAGAGATCCTAAAATCACATTAGATGTGATAACAGAACTGGGTCATGATTTGAGAAACGCTCGCCTCGCCACAGCTCAAACATAAAGCACTCAGCATTAGTGTAGTTTATTATAGGCTGCTGGTAGTAGCTTTTCTGTCGGCAATTAATTTTACAAATACTTAATCTTATTATTTACAGTCATTATGAACGTGCACGCTTCTCTGCAGCAACAGTAGAGCTCTTGATGAGTTCTTTGGCTGCAAAATGAGACCGTTTTGGTTTGAAGGAAAATTATACATTAAAGTGTGAAATGACAGTTGTAACAAGGTTAGTGAAGACTAAGAGAAGTGTGATTGTAATGCAACATTCTAGTGTGTCTAAGTTTCTCCTTATTTGGTTAGCTTCTGTCCAAATGAATGACAATTGGATTTAACGAAACATAGTAGAGTATTAGTGTAGTGATGCCTTCTCAACACATTACTTAAGAAACACCATTCCTCCTTCCTCAAATCAAAACCATTATCAAGTATATGGTAAACTTTTTTACATTTTGTATATGGAATGAAAATGTGTCTTGTCTGTCAATCATGACCAGTAGTTCTCCACTAGCTTCAAAGCAGGTGTCAAAGGATTTTGAAAACATACTTGTTGCACTTTTTAGTTAAAACAACATGTCTACTATCATTGTATTGTGGCTGTCTAACTTTGTAGCCTAATACTGTATATGGACAATTGTCAAGCTTTCATTTACAGTACCTCATATGGTCTTTCCAAGTAGTAGCTCATTGCATTTTTTGTAACAGTAGCTCTCTGGAGGAAAACAACACCCCCAAAACTACCAAAAAGCAAAATAGAGTAAGACACATGCGTATTCGATGCAACTTTATTGATAGATGAGCATAACAGAGCAGCTAGCCATGCAGTGAACTAGCCTGATCATGTGCATTGAAGTGAGCAAGGACCTGAGCCAATCTTCATTCTAGTCACAGGTAACTAATGTCTAAGATAAAACAGACTCAGATTCAAGATGGCCTTTGTGTAAAGTGTGTATTATGTTGTATGCACAGATAAATGCTGATAATGTTCATGTTGGATCTTTTTTCAAATACAAAGTAAAAAGTGACTAGAACTGTGCATAGTATTTTGGGTTTTGTGCTGATGTTAATGAAATGCATACATTATAAGTGGCTATGGGATCTATTGTACTTTTTTGTGAAGGTAATGCCCTTATATGGCTCTGTAGCAGCAGAGGTCTGTGGTCAGAGCCCTGCAGAGAACCAAGTCTTTAGAAGTTCATGTACAAAGCATCATCATATTTACATTTATTGCCATGGTAAAGGCAGTCTGACACCGGCACTATCTCATGTTTATACTAAACCAAATAATGATGATTCTTCCTCATTAAAGATATACTCTGCAACTTTTCTCTTGGAGAGTTTGTGACGAAGATATGGCTGCAACAAACAATTATTTTGGTAACTGGTTAGTTGGCCGATCTTTCATTTAATTAATTGATTAGTACTTAGAATGCAAAAGTCTCTTGGATACAAGATTTTTGCTTTTTTTTTCAGGCAAGATAACATCACTTTGTAATGAATTTTTTTTTTTTTATATCACATTTACCGACAGATGTATTTATCTTATGAACAGATTTACAGATAAACTAAACTCTCAAATGACACAATTTTCACCGCTCAATATCATTGTTTTCTCAACTGTTTTAAAACCTATATAAAGTAGGATTGTAACAAAAATCACATACTAATCAATATTAAAGATCTAGTTCTACAGACTCGTAATTATTTAAACTAAAATATTGCTTTAAGAATAATATTGGCCTTTGTTTAACAGTTTTAAAATTATCAACTATATTTAATAACTAGAAAAAAACACATTTTAAACAGCCAAAAACTATTACTTTTTGTTAAAAACTAGTTGTGATTAACTTGTTGCAGCCCTAACATACAAAATTTGAGCCATGCATAAACTTTGGCTTGCCTGAAATCTTCAACAGTATGGCATTAAGCCTATTTATCTACATGGTCAAGTTACAGTTCTGGGTAGACACAATCCGCTCACTGCAAAATATGGACTTGAATGCCAAACAAACAAGCAAAGAACTTCCATGAATACAAACACGTCACTTAATCAGAAAAGTTACAGAGTACATCTTTAAAGTAAGGCTGATAGATAAAGAATGTTCACATCAGTCCAGAATGACTTTCAGTTTAGTATTTGGATATGATAAATGAAAAACCACCAACGTGTTATAAGTAGATAATTAATATTAATATAAAATGGGAATAGCATTGTAATCTGCCTCTGGAACAAATTCAGATATTTCCAAGCTGTCAGCATCAAGAGGAAACATCTCCTAGCAGGATAAGACCTACATCAAGTACAAACAGGAGCAATAAGGACATACAGTACATGCTGTAAAACAATGCTTCCCAATCTCTGGTGTGATACCAAACAGGAAAAGACCTGTTAAGTATTAGTTTTGCCATTTTTGCAGAAGCTAACTTATTATTCAATTATTTATGCAATTAAAAGTAATTTAGTATGGTATTTTTAATTTATCTCAGTTATATCTTTCCAATCACTTCTCGGAAAATAAACAAATATTTTCTGAGATACAGTGAAATACAACATATCTCTTTAGTAACAAGTTAATGACATCATTTAAGGATTACACAGGCCACTGGAGACGGCTATTGAGGTAGCCAGACTGTCCACTGTTCACGTGCTACATTTCGTTTGAGAGTGCTACAAAAACAGTAGCTTGAATAAATGTAAAAGAAATCCCTTGGCCGACTGCGCTAGTAAGTCTTCAGGCAGAAAGAGCAAAGTTGTGGGCGGAGCTACGCGTTTGTCCACTCAAGCTGATGATGTTTAAAGAGCTGGCTTCAGTGAGGTTTTCGGCTAGATGCTCCTGAGGGGAGAGACCTTTTCCGTGGTCGAGGAGAGAGGTGTGCGCTGCCAAAGGTTCATAGCTCCACTATGTTCTTGACAGGTACCATGCCTCGCTTTTTTCCACTGCTCAAACGCAAAAAGCCTTCGATTTCCTCGTTCTTCCCCACACAGATCTGCACACATCAGAAGGCCAAGACTAAACTTAGAAAACAACAGTACATAGACTGTTTAGGAGAAAAGTATTTAGGTGAGCTTGACAAGAAGTGGAAACAAACTAATTACAAATGCTCACATTGCTCACTTGTGGGGAAATTTACTTTTTCAGGAGTTTTGAGCAGTAAATTCCAACCTTTTTTCTTGTAAGGACCGGTACAGTCACAGTTTTCTTTTCTAGGGACCAGACGACGTGTAGTGCCAATAACAACCATATAAAATGCATACAACTGATTATTGTAGGCTAATATTCTCGCTCTCTCATTACTGGACGTAGCTGTTTATTGGCTCTATATTTTCAAAGTAAAGCACAAGAACAATGATAGACTATAAAATTAAAATACAAATATGAAAAAATGCTCTTTGAGTCCTGGATTCGTGATTGGGGACGCTTGGTTTTGTACTTGTAATTGAAGTGGATACATTTAAAATTCTTTTAAGTACTGAGTCCCCTAATTCTTTCTAAATGGCCATGGGTATTAGAATAAAGCAACTTAAGGCAAGGCTCTGCAGGTGAATAGGGAAAAATCATTTTTATAGCTTGTATGTGAAACTTCTGCTGTAGTTTCCTAAATGTTTTTCATATAGAAATAAAGACTTTTGATAAAATTGCATTTTCGATGCGTGGATCAAAAGTATTGGTAATATTGTGTGCTTGGCAGCAGCACAAATACTGTACTTATGTAGCCATGTTATGTACATGAGTGCAAATTTGCAGTACTCTTAGTATTCGGAGTCCACCACTGGGTCGACAATAAAGTTAGATTTATTCAGTAAAGTTCAAAATGTCCATATCAAGAATATCAATTCATGCAGATTTATTCCTTGCTAGAGAATCTCTACAGCTGAACTTCAAGTTGGTCCTCAATTCTATAATACATACTGTGCTGACCTTCACTAAATACAAAGTATACTCAATTACACACCATTTGGACTGAGGCTAAATGCTTTGCTGAAAAAGGTTGCACTCTATCCCCTGTAATTTCAGCATTTTACAGCATCTATTTGCATCACATTACCTGTAAGAGAGAGTAAGAGAGAGAGAGAGAGAGATAAAAGAAAATATTGTTTATAATAAAAGGTAAACAAAAAAATACTAAAGGTTTGTCATTCAAGCACGACAGTGTAACTAAAGCCATTTTTGGATTTACTTAGAAGAATCTGGCTATCAATCTATACATGTCTGATCATATCATGCATAAGCAAGGTCAGTATCGATGTCAGATCATTAGGTTGATCAATAGTCATGATTATTCAGGTTAATATTCACCTGACTCACGCCAGATGGATATGTGTTAAACTCCAATTTAAGTTCTTCCACAGTATCCATCTGGAACTTTACTCGCTGAAAAGGTGGGACATTTAATGAAATACACTGAATTGATTGGATGTGTGGCCTATCTTATTTGTGCTTAACCAATCACAGCACATCCAATGTCTGCATGGGATAAAACACGACTCACACACCACTCTGCTCTTTTTCAAAAAAAAAAAAACTAAAAAACAGAATCAAACACAGAAGAAACATGTACATCCATGGGAGCTTAGTCATCATGGTCATAGTAATTCTAAAAATTATAAATTATGATAATTATGACATTAAAATTGGGTACTGTAACATCCACATGGCATAATTTCAAACTCTTTTTCAATACTAAGGAATAAGCTCAATTCAAGATACCAATTTCTACACTGTTGATTAGATTTTTTGAGTGAAGGCTTTTAGACAATAGTTTATTTTTTTTGCACAAAATAATGGTACTTTTTTATTACACCCTATGATCTTATAGTAGCTCCAAAAAGATCATCCTAAAGCTTTTTTATGATGTTAATGTGATTATTTTTAGTATCAATGCTTTCTCAAGTGAGTATTTTGATACAAATATAGTATTGACTGATTTTTAAAACTTAAAGTGAGTCAAGGATGCAGCAACAACAACAGTATGCGCTAGCTAAAGTTAGTCAGAGAAGACTGAGAGAAATAAAAAGAATGAAACAGAATTGTGTACATTTTCGTTAGTACGCGCACGTTTCACCTGAGCCTCTTTGACGCTCATCTGGCCTTTGTCTCGGTTGCCGTGGAAACCAGCGGTGACCTTCCACACCCTCTCTCCGGGACGCACTCGCTGCACAAAGTTGGCCGGGAAAAAGCCCACCTTGTCCCTGATTTTCCCCTGGTAAACACAAACACGGCACAGAGGCAGCAGACCGTTAGCCCCAGAGAGCTACAAAGATATGTGCATGTAATTCAGAGAGCTGACTCGTAATGAGCCGCTTAAAATCCCATCCTACGCAATCCATGACGAGTCCTTGATAACGTATAGCTCATATTTTCAATGTAATAGTACTAGAATGACACTTTTGAGATATATAGGGTTTGTAAAAAATAAAAAAGCAGCATGTTTATTTTCTCATCTTGATCCAACACTACGAAGCATTTTTGAGTATTTGTGGAGCTGTAATCCCAGGATAGTCTGTTGGGACTTTGGTGCACAGGAGTGTTTCTCACATAATGATGAGCTGTGCGGTTTGAGAGCAGATGGTTGTGGTTTTACCTGAACTAAAGTCAAGAGCCATTTTGTCTGCGCCTGAAATGTCATGACTTATTTTTAACTTTTGCTAATCAGGAATGCATTTTTTTTGCTAAATGTTATAAAATTACTTTAATTAGATTTTTTTGTAGCCGAAGCAGTGTTACATAATTATTAAATGGCAGAGTGTAATGTAATGCAATCAATGCAATTTTTCTTAATTTGCAGTAATGGGACCAAATTTAGATTTCTGCTGTCAAGAGGAAAGAAATTAGCATGTTATCATTAAAGCACACTTTTCAGACTGTGAAAAACGGAATTAGATTATTTTTATCACATTTTGGTCACATGCAAGGATTATTTTTACTTATTCTTTTTTATGTCTTTTTTTGTTTACAGTTTTATTTATTTATTTATTTATTTTCTACCATTCATTGCTATGCTTCTAAATTTACAATCTTTGGAAGAAAATGTTGTTGTGATTTTGGGCTATGCAAAAATAAATGGATTTGATTTGATTTAGTCAGTTGATGCTTCAGTAATAATTTACTTTTTTTTGTGTGTATTTCATTACATAAAACTGAATACTTGCATTTGTGGTCTATATGATTCTCTAAGACAGTGTTTCCCAAAGTGGATGTCGAGACCCTCTCGGGGGTCGTGAAGCAAATTCTGGGGGTCGCGATATGATTTCAAGATGTAATTTTACAAATATTACTCTGCTTTTAATCAATTATTTACACTGAAAACAGTATATTGTAGTGAATTTCAGTCAAATGACACACCAAACTACAAAATTAATTCAGATTAAACCCTTTTTTTAATCAAATATACCTCTTGAAATTGTTGAAAGCATCTATTTTTTTAATGCCAGTTGCTGGTCGCCCCTGCACAAAGAGAATACTTTTACACTGATTTTCATTATTTTACAAATGAGAGGGTTGACCCAGCTTTATGTTTTTATCAAAGATTAGAAAACGTACACATTCATACAACATGGGCGGGAGTGATCATTTATATATCATTTATTATCTAAATTGTTTATTTTTTGTTTTTCTTCCCCATCACTTATGCGGAGCAGATTTGACAGACAGGTGAAGGTTGAGCTCTTGTCTCATTAAATACTGTTTATGATGTGTCGTCTCTCTTTTCTATGGTAACTAGCTCAAACACCCACACAGCCGTCCTTCAGCGCTCCACTTGTCATATTGTTACTTAACAGCTGCGTAATGCATAAAAATGATTATAGCTGTGTGTGGGAAGTCAATGAATGCGTATTAAAACTACTTTGTTATGAAAAGAAAGAGACCCACCTTCCACCAGTCCTCATTGGAATCGTCTGTAACTTGTATTCTATCGCCGGGCCTGGAACAAAAGGGACAATAGGATCAGCTTTTATACACATTTACAGGCATTCTTCTATTTGTTTTCAATATTGTCCATTTTTGGTAATATGTTTAGTAAATCTTTAATTCAAGCTAAGATACCTGATTTTTAAATTGAGTAAATGAAAGTAAGTTTTTAATCAGTCTAACTCTTTCTCTACTCTCACAATTTCATCAAAAATATCCACATACATTAATTCAATTGAAATTAAAGCTCACAGGTGGGGTAGCTGATTTTTACACTGCAAACACAATTAGGTTTTAAATCTGATAACTTCCACTTATAAATCCTTCCACACATGATTAATATCAACATGTATTCAATTTTTGTTGCAAAAATGGTTTAAAAGCTTTTTGCAAACGAGAAAGTGAAACTGGAGAGGACCACCCAAGCTTAGCCAATCAGAGCGCTGCTTTTGGCTCCTTATTAGAACTAAAATAATTTATTATTCACTTCAGACAGTAACCAGAGATCTATTTTTTTCACCATGTCCTGCATTTATCAGATACTTTTCATGGAAAGCAAACATTTACTTGTTTACAACAACAAAAAATCAGCTACACCAACTTTAACAACTGATTTTTAAAGACAGCAAAGTGAAATTGTGGTAGACCACCAAAACGCAGCCAATGAGAGCGCCGCTACACCCTATGATGAGAACTAGAATACCATAACTTCCGCACTATAGAGCGCACCTGAATAAAAGCCGCACCAACTACATTTAAACAAAAAAGTACAGCTATAGGGCGCGCTTGTTAATAGTAAGTCTATGACAATCTATAATTTTGCTGCATCCTTGTATAAACTGCAGAGTTTAAAACTTGTGAAAAAAGAAGCGGCTTATAGTCTAGAAAATACAGTACTTTATTGTGCTAATTTACGGTATATTTTTTGGTGGAAAAAAAAACATTTGCTCATTTATGAACGAAAAAGTCAAGTACCCAGTTTTAGGCCAGCTTAAAAACAATAAGAATGAATAGAATTAAAAATACGTGCAGGCCTAACTTGCGCCTAATAATTTACAAGTCTGATTGATTCAAGCATAGCCATAGTAATGCCTAATGCTAATGCCTTTGATCACTGACGTCTATTAGTTGAAGGACTTCGCAGTGATCCTCTCTGTTTTAGCATGTCTGTACATTTGTCGAATAAAGATGAATAAAAAAACTCCATTGGAAAACAAAATTCCAGAGGACGTTTAAACGTAATGTTATTTGAACATAATACATTCAGAGCAGCATCAAATATTCAAAATGGATTTCCAAATGATTGTTCAGTGTATTGAACATTCTACATTTTTTTTTTTTTTTTTTTTTTTTTTGCAAATTCACGTTGGTACAGTATCAAAAATGTTAAGAGATTCACTTTTAAATTTTGCATTTGTACATGTAAATTGTGTTCACTTTCACTGTACAGTCCAGGATCTTTTAGACCAGCCAGATCAAACAGTAATTTAAATCTCATTAGAGCAAGCGCATATCTGTGTTGACTTAAGGCTTGCTGCAGTCTGGATTAGCTCTGGACGTCCCACTGCGCTGCTGCCTCCCACAGACATACAAGTATAGAGTCTTTTGGTCAAACTCAGCATGGCCATTTGTCCTTCTTAGGCCTCCTATCAGGCGCACCTCTCCTACTCCAAACACTATTGTCCCGCTGGGGAACAGATGGTGTGTGAATGTCAGGGAAAATGTGCCCAGGTATCTTCCACATGAGTAAAGACAATTGGTAACAGCTCACAGAATAAAGAGTTGCTTCCAGTTACTTTATAAAACATTCTTGTAACAAAATTATATCAGTGTAATCAGTCCAGTATCCTATAGTATTCTAGCTTCTAAAAACTTTTTCATTGAAATGCTATGAGCAGGTTAATGTTATTATTCTTCTACTTAGTACTCACTGAAGCTCCAGGTCATTCTTCTCTTGCGGTAGAAACTTGTACAGAGCTACATAAGTGTGAACGGAGTGGATCTCAACACGTTTAGGAGTCTGCAAAAACAAGAAATGCAAAATGATGTACAAAATCTTTTTTCTCTAGATATATGTTTAAGCAAGTTTGACAAAAAATGTATTTAAGGATTCTTAATACTACTAATATTTTATATAAGAGTACAGCTATTACCACTGCCTATTACTAATTAGCAAAAAGTAGTTAGGTTTAAACCAACTGGACTCAGGTGCAGGAACAGGTGGCATACATGAGCGGCTAATTTCTTTATTGGATAATAGTTGACACCCAAAAACACCCAAACAACAAAAATAATGTGGACCTGATCTAATGTTTATCTTCTTAGTGCGCAACTTTTTGGCCCAAAATAAACTTCAGTAAAAGCAAGTTTTTGTCATTTAGATTTCTACGTTACATTATATACATTTTAAAAAAATGTGAGTTTGTACTTTGTCACACAATGGACTGTTTTTTTGTCCTGGAGGAGGGCCCGCTCATGTTTGTTTCCATAGAAAAATGGTTCCTTCCTTCAACTGATTTTCTTCATATAATGGCATAAAATGTATTTACTTCTATTCAGAAAGTCCCAAAGTATAGTTTTAACTTTCTAATTCTACTGAATTGTGTAGATGACTTTTCACCGACAGAAAGTTACACAGTGCACCTTTAAACTTGTTATCAGGCAAAGCTATGAAGAATTTTGGTTATTTAGTCATTATTAGTAAATAGTCCCTATATAGAATTTCCACTCAAGGCACTCAAAGCTATTTACATCAAGCAACCACCCAGCCAATGTAAGCAGACACTTTGGCAGGGTGAGTTGAATGCCATGCCTCCCATTTGCGTCCTGTCTTGCTTAGCTTCTTATCTGATGGGACCAGCTTTGACAAGCAGGTATGGCCACTAAAATCATAATTTGCCTATGCAGTACATGATAATCGATAGTAACAGATACACAAAATATACGCTCTAACAACAGTTAGCAGTATGCAAAACTTTAAGCTAGTAGTTTGGCAGCAGCATTGTAGTTAAATATTTTACAGTGTATACTTTTCACCCTTTCGGAGGAAGAGGATAGAGATGTTATAACAGGAGCCAGCATCCGTTTAATCACGAAAAAGCAAAAAGAGGAGACAGAGATGCTGACTACACACCTTCAGACTGACCCTGTCTTCTGAATCAGCCTTCTCACTTTCAGGCGGCGTGAGCACTGTAACATCAGAGAGAAAAAATAACACAGAAGAGAGAGAGAGAGAGAGAAGAGAGAGAGAGAGAGAAACAGTGAATATTGGACAAAACAGAAAGAAAATGACACAGTGATAAAGGACACACACAGGACACAAGCTGCAGTGGGGCAATGGATAAGGTCATGTGAGGAGCAGGACAAACAGAGCGTCCTTCTCCAGGGGCGAAGAACTGAGGACACATTAGTTCTGTGAATTTAGCTGAGAGAGCGCTTTGTAAAAAATAGAATTAGATGTAACTGATTAAAGATTTGCTTCAACTGTAAAGCAAAAATGTAGTTTGAATATAACTCATTTCTGAATTTGAATCTCAACATGGTGGAATTGTACTTTCACATGTCTTTGTTTTCATGGTTTAGGTAAGATTTAAGCTAATGAACAAGCTAAATGGTTTGAGTAAAAGACAGACATATATAAAATAATCGTGTTCACTCTTAATTTTGGTAAATTATCTAAAATGAGAACTACACACCCATGAAAAACACTTACAATGTTGCCCTTATAGTTTTTTTTTTTTTTTCATAAATATTCCAGACTTACTTCCTGGTATAGACTCTTCTTCAGCAATTGGTTGGTTTTCTAGTTTATCCAGCGCTTTTCCCTTAAATAAGAAGAAGCAAAAGTCAAATTAAGTTAGTTACAGTAGTTTTAATGATTTGCTTTGTAAATTTACCTCGTGACACGGAGACTCAGAGATGCTGCTGAAGCTTGATCGACTCATTTGTGCCAGTGAGTCCCGTAACGCAGAGCCTCATACACTGGATCAACAACACTGGATTCTCCTTCTGTAACATAAACATAAATAAATGGAATGCGAATTTTTTTTTGATTGAAGAAAAGGAGCATGGAGAGCAGGCAGAGGACCCTTACCCTAAACCTTCTGCTCTGTATGTGCCTGTACTTTTATCTGAAAGCAGCAGTAAGTGTCATGAAGTCTTCATGTAATATTATTAATCAGTTGGATTTTTAATGTGGCTCTTAAGACACCTAAAAAACTGAAAAGCTACTTTAAATTAATTTCCACAAGCATTTGGAAAGTCAGTCAGTCAATTTTTTTTCAAATAAAATTATGTCAGTGCCTTCTTTTGAACCCACCACTGGTCTGGGACACACTGACGATGACAAGGCTACAAATCAGTTGCATTGGCCATTTCATCTACTACCAGCCTCTCACACTCCACATTTATGGTCTGAGTGGGAATGTTATCACTGAGGGACTTATAAGACAGGCTCATGGGGTCACTTATGTGGTCAGACACAACAGATAACACATCATGAATTAGGGCTGATCCCTGTCTATGCAGTTTTCCATGCGCAGACACTCTTGAACTCAAGGCCATAGACATGGCCATCAGTCAGATACTTATATATATTTGATTGCTGTGTGGTGATAAATCTGAGGCCGGGCTCTATCACTCACCTTGAGCAGAAGGAGCCTCTCGAACCACGCCCAGAGGATCGATGGTGAGCAGAGGAGAGCTGAAGTTTCTTTTAAAAGCTCCGCTCTGGTGGATTCAAACACAAGGACATAGAGGAGAAATGTTACTCCCAGCAGAAACTGGAATCAATCAATCTGACTTCACAAAGGCTGAAGGAAATCTGTGTTGAGCAGGCCTTAAAACGGGAAAGTCACTGTGTCGTTTTTTTTAACAAAGATACTGCAGTTGAAGTTTGAAGTCAAACAAATGCATTTATATTCAAGAGTTTCTTTTTCAAACACAAGTGAAGCTATACACATAACTTTCTTCTTTCTTTACGTAATCATAATAACAGTATTATGATAGTAAGTACGTATATACAGTATATATCAGTTTGTCACACTGTCCCAGCTGTTACAAAGCAACTGTAAATTCCTGCAGGTATTATTTCTGCATTATTACACTAACTGTATTACATAATACAAAGTGCTGCCAATTTTGCACTCTCCATTAGTTTTCACATTAGCTTAAACACCACGTCTCAAGGCCTCATTGAATGTGCACAACTTAAGACGTTTTTGATCCTAAGAACATAAAAATGTCTCTCAAAGTCTGTATTTTGATCATGTTGACGCAGATATTTTAAAGTAAAAACAAATGTCACCGATGTTCTTAAAAGTCTAGTTTTAGATTTATGTGCTATTTTTCGATTTAGGTTATATTTGATCTATAATTGGAAACTGTCCCTGAAAACAACCAAAGAAAGATCCTAATATAGTGATAATACAATAAACATCTTTGACGTTTGTGTAGCCTTATGTTGCAGTCATTCTTACCAACTATAAAACAGAAAAACATCATCCCATTCATGTAACTGTTGTATACAGTCATTTATAGGAATGTTTCTTAAGGACAAAGTACAATTTTGCATTTAGCACAAAGGCGGACATGCTTGCACCAGATTCTAGGTTACAGCTAATTTACATCTGTAGTCCTGGGAGGGGAGAGGGGAGGCACATTGGACATGTTTTTAGATGTGATTTCATTTAAAATCTTGCTTAAAGTTTGGAAAGTATATCGAAGAACATTAGCCTGAAGTCTTCTTTTACCAATTATGCAACTGTTTTCTGAGAGCTTTATTAAACAGAGAAGATTCCAGCTATTGTGATATACTCAAGCTGCACCAAATATCGTCTTTAAAGTATAACTGGCTGATTCAAAACAAAGTAAACATTTTTCCCTTTTTTATTAAAAAGAAAAAAAGATAACTATAAACATGTAGATTATATTAAAAGCTGATCACTGACTGGTTGAAACAATTAAAATGATTGGACGTAGATCTAAATTATTTGGACAATTCTGATTTTAAAAAATATTTATATCTTTTTTTTTTTTGGGGGGGGGGGGTTGTTTTTTACTTTGGTCAAGGTTAAGATTATATGACAATTTAACTACATTTTTGTTTAAACCTAAATATACAATTTAATGTATGGCTCATGCAGTTTATATCTGTAAAACATTTCTGTGATGTAAAAGAGGGTGAAAGTCAAAGCCAGCTGAAGGTGACCGAAGCTAAATTATCCTGAGTAATTAGGGCTGATCTCCCACAGTGAGGCCACACTGTGGACAATTTCCTGCAAAGCCAATTATTTAGTGCAGACCTCAGCTGCCTACTGCTGTAATCAAACTGTGATGCATCTTTACCTTTAATTATATCGATCTGGAGACGTTTGTCAAGTTTCCAACACAATCTAAGCATTTGTATTTGGAGCGTATTTAAAACTAAATGTTCATAAACAGGTGCACTCAGCAAATAAGCTGAACGTGAGCCAGAACCCAAAAAATGCACTCAACATGAGCCAGAACGCAGAAAATGCACTCATCCTAACTCTTCTGTTTTTAGGAGGTTTGGTGATCTGCTATTGTTGGCAAGATAGGTCAAAAAGTAACAAAAATGGTAATATCCAAGTAAATCATACGTATATATAGAACTATAGTAAAACAAAAAAACAAAAAGTGGTTCCCAGGCCTTTTCTCTCACTGACCCCTATTTTAATTGTACATACATTGGCAACTGAAACATCATCTTCCTACCAGTGAAGCTACAGAGGGATTTTCGATCGACGACACTATCTGCCCTCCTCCATGCATTATGCAGAAAGACTCTCTCTCAGTCTGGTTACATGGGGAAACTTTGCTGTTTCAATCAGGTATGAACCAGTCTGACAGCCATATGTCTCCTGAAGCTTGAGACAGTGATTTTCTCGTTGTTTCTTCACTAACCTAAATGTAGCTTTTAAGTGTCGTAGGTGTAATTTTATTCACAAATGTTGAATTAGCAGCATAACTTTTGTTTTTGCACTGTGATAAACCTTGTAGTTAGCTGACAACAGAGCTTTTTTGACTTGTTTCCACTGTTGTGTCTATGAGAAGCGTCAGTTCCGCACGCATTGCCCATGTTGATAAACAAAAAGTCCCTCTGTAGTCATACAGAGACAATCGCTAATAGTTTAAAATTGGCTTGGATAGCGCGAGCCCGTACACTGACCCTTTGTCTGTGTGGTTTGATCCTTGCATGGATCTGTGGAAAAAATCCAAAGACCACAGTTTTCCTGTCAGTATATGAAGATTGAATGTGCAAAGATTTGAGCAAACTATAAGCGAGTAAGTAATACAGATGTATGGCAGCTAAAATTAAATGCATTAAAATACTTTTTTTTTTTTTTTGAGTCTGATAGAAGTCACCGGATGAAAATATGACATGACTTTGAATGTAATATTTCATGACAAAAGTACAATTTTAGTAGGAAAAAATGTCTCTTACCCACCATCTGGACAATGACATGATCAAAGTCTAAATGGTGAACACAATCTAATAACTTGTTATAGATAATGATAAAGTTTAACAGTGCTCTAGCTGAAGCATCTCAAACATTTTGCCTGATTCCTGCCCTGATGAGTGCGCAGTGAGGGGAAAAGGACATCACCCAGGCCTCTGTGTAGAAGCTCCTGCGTCGTCTCCTTTGGGGATTGTGTGCGCCTCAAACACACTGAATTTCACAGTGAATTAGCCGACCAGCTGCTGTGG
This sequence comes from Mugilogobius chulae, assembly GCA_038363315.1. Lineage (NCBI taxonomy): Eukaryota > Metazoa > Chordata > Actinopteri > Gobiiformes > Gobiidae > Mugilogobius > Mugilogobius chulae. Next base: position 30,290,746 of record CM076401.1, on the reverse strand, counting down.
ACAGATATTGATTTTCCTACCGAGTTTAGAGGAAGAAACGTAACACCATACCAGAGAGAGGAGGAGGCTGTTATGTGAGAATGAACAAACCATGCCAGAAAAAAGGACAAAACGGCAACACTTGGCAGTGAACTTTATCAGTGTCAGTCTTCCCAAATTTGATGATATTTTTAGGCGGTAGACAATCTGATCTCACTGCTCACCCCCTTGGCTCACATTTTCGAGCAACATTTTGAAGCACTTTTCAGAAAAGAAAGCTTCATCCTCTCTTAGCAAAAAGAGGGATTTTAAGTTTCAAAAGTAAAGGAGATTTTGGCTTGGAAGGCTGGAAGATAATTACATGGTCTTTAAGTTTCTAATCTTTTTTGCCACTTCTAAGACATTCTTCAAATCACCTGTTCATTTAAAAGAGAACTGAAATTCTTTCACAACTTAAGACTAGTACATTGATAAAATGTTTGTTTTTTTATTAGTTTGTGAAAAGTGTGGCCAAAATCTGCACTCAAGTAAAAGTAATGTTACATCAAAAAAATATTATCAAAATAAATGCAAAAAGTACATTACCAAGAAATTATTCAAGTAGGAGGAACAAAGTATTCATTGTAAAAGAATTACCAGTCTGGGTGTAAAATGTGATTCATAATTTGAAGTTAATCTAATGGGAAGGACAAGCTTTAACCAGAATGTAACATTGTTCTGTTGTTGTTGTTTTATAACTTGAGTATTTAGCTTTACTCATGCTGGTTTGAATACTGACTAGAAAGTCCCTTTTAAAAAGACCTGACTTTCCAAAAGTATAAATAAACCATTCATTCAAATAAAGTCATAGGTCGATCTCTAACATATTTGTTTTTAGAACATAAATCATCACTCGTTCAGAGGAATTATGTCTCAAATCACAATCATTACAACTGTGTGTCAGCATTATCAGAACATAACTTAGTCAGGCCTTTATATTAAAATTAGGCCCTCAACCAACTCTGACTTTGGTCATTTTGGCTCGAACTTCAATTGAGTTTGAGACCGCTGACTTAACGCTTTTGTCACTTGGATATTTACTCACAGCGAGATGAGTGACCACAACATTTAGGAGCACTGCTGCTTCAAAGATAATATTACTTAACACTGCTGTTGCAAAAGTGCTCTGAAATGTACCAGTTCTTCAAAAAGCTACTCAAGTAGATGTGACTGAATGAATGTAGGCCTAAACACAACCCACTTCGGATTATTAGTTAGTTTTCAAACACTTTTCTTCATAAAAGTGTCTCAACTTTGCTGCAGTGCTGAAGAACCACTTGAGACCATTATGTTGTTCCCCCTCACCATAAAGTGATTATGACTTGAGAGTCTGCTGCCATCTGGTTGCCTGTGTGGGCTGTAATGTATAGCTCATAAGTACTTGGAGGAGCATATTGAAATGTGTTGCTACAATAACTTACCTTCCCATTACAAGGCAGCTGAGAGAGCTCGGAGGAGCACCAGAGGTGGGCCGCCAGCTTACAGGCTTTACACCGCAGTCCCTGCTTTGAGTTCCCTGGACACAGCAAGAGTGAAAGTAAGCAACACAGATAGAGTTAATTGTCACATAAATTATGTAAGTGCTTTTTAAAGCCTTGTCGTCATTTTAAAGACAAATTGCATAAACTTGGAATTGGCTCAGTATTTGAGGGCATCCTCATGAATCACTAAAATGGTCTGAAACCTCTGCAATACCTGTCCAGAATGTGCACTGTGACACTCACACAAAAAGTCACATAACTAGAGGAAGACATGGGCAATGAGCATGCAAGAAAAGTTGCTCAATTTAAACTGAAACTATGGAAGAAGAGATTTCTAAACGTAGCAAATGTTCTGAATGAACAACATGGATCTAAAACTACAGCAGACAGTGGATTTATGCTCAAGAAGCTTTTGGGATATGATGACAAAGCTTCAGAACAGATTTAATAGAGACAAACTGGACAGTGGATTAGAGCAGAAGAATCCTGCTGCAAACATTGTGCAATAAAGGTCAGTACATTATAGAGATTAAACATTTAGGAATCCTGCTGCAAACATCTAACTCTGAGTCAAAATTCGCAACAAACTCCTGAAATGTCTGCTTTGTGTGGACAATGTGTGGTTTAGGTAAACATTTTTGCCTGAGATTGGTTTCATGTGGACAGAATCATGTAAGCAGAATTATTTAGTTTTAAACTTTACCACATTTTTCTTCACCACAATACTGTTCATTCAGAAGCTTTGTTCTAGACATACATAGAGACCTAAGCAAGTTGAGTTACAGTATATCTGTATGCTTATGGGATGTGACTTATGGGATGTTGAAAAACATATATAGACACACCTGGGTTTTAGGGAACACATAGACCTTGACTGGACACTTTGAGTGAACTAATCTTTCTCCCTTGAAGTTTTTTTGTTGTTTTTTTGCATCAGATAACATGTTTTGCCCACATGCCTGATGCATCCCGAGCCTCATAATTTTTTATAGTTTTCAGAGACTGATGTGAGCTAAGTGGTGTCTGTTTGCTAACAGAGGCTAGCACTATGCTAGCAAAACTCCATTATTACTTTTTTTTTTAAGTAGCCTAAGTTGTCCGGTTTCTTATACAAACATGACACTGCGTTATGAGCTAGTCTATATTTGACAAATATTCAATCTAAGTCTACCTCCAATAGTTTATGTCCAAGTGTTTCAAAATAAACTGAATGCATGTTTTTTTCTGTCATTTACTGTATAATTGCTCATTGACCACAGCAATGATTATGTGACATTCTGGCTGTACTGCCTTCAACAATCAACACTGTTGTATAAAAATGTGGCAGACAAAACATTCACATTCACATATCATTTTAACATTAGTTTGAGAACTTTTATGCCCTTAAGTCTAATTGGCTAACAATCTCTCAGGCAATAATTAACCATAATTGCTGTGAAATTAAACCGGCAAATTTCCCACAAGTACGTAATTCTGCTCACCTTGGATCACGTGTTTGCACCGCTGACAGTTGGTGGCCCTGCGAAACACGTGCTCCTGGAAACAGTGGGTCTTGACGGGCTGAACCTGAGTTTTGAGCTGGACTTTGGACTGAGAGCGTAAGGACGGACTTATGGAGGGGGAGTGTGAGGAGAGAGAGGGGTTTGGGCTGGCGGAGGGGGACAGAGAGGGCGAGCGTTCGTACCCCAGGGGAGAGTCGGAGGAGGGGGCGTCAGGGGGAGGAGAGGCGGGGCGAGCCACAGTGATCAAGGCAGAGGGAGCCCGAGAGTCGCCGTTTTTTTGGAAGAAGTTATCCACGCTTTTGCTTCGCATCACTGACTTGAAGGACAGAGATCTCTTCAGCTTCTGCAACTGTAAACAAAAAACAGATAAAAACAACAACTTTATGTTCTGTACTCTTAAATCTAGCTTCAGTATTTTCTTTAGGGTTATAATGAATTCTTGAAGCGTAGAAAACGCTCATAATTTCTCTCTTAAAATTGGAGCAAAATTGTCTGGATATTCAGATTAAACTTGGTGTTTTTCTTTTGTAAATTAGCATACTATTCTGAGTGAACTTCTCTGATTGGCCGATCATAAGTGGTCCACTCCAGTTTCACTTTGTTATCTGATAAAAGTAGTTTTTGAGTTGTAATTGCAGCCGAAAAAGACTGTAGACATTAACCATGTACTAAGGGTGAGAGTGAGGAAGAGCTCAAATATTTTACTTTCAGCTTGGGGGTGTCAGATACCCTAGGTTTAAATACCGTTAATAATTGCTTAATAGCTTACATTGAGGTTTTCAGTTATGTTAACATCTTGCATTTACTGCCTAAATTGACCAAAACTAAACTAGACCTGATCCAGCAAAGTTTCATGGATTGACATCAGTATTCGATACAAGTATTGGATTGGCGCATCCCCAGTATTTTTATGGACTACTGTATTGATTTTACTGCATTAGTTTGTGACAGCTCTACAGATTTGCATCAATAATTTGGAAAAAGACATTTCCATTTCCTTATTCACAGTTTTGATGAATAAAAACAGTGTATTTCAGATTAAGACTATGCAGGTTGAAGTATAATTGTTAAATTGCCTTTGTTTTTTAAAATAGTGACGGAATCATAAAATATCATGTGCATTTGAATATTACATGTATTGCAAAATTGGAAAAAAATATTGTATTGAAGCTCGATAACATGCAAATTGCGAGTGACCAACCAATTCCCAGGCTTATTCAAGAAACTCCAAATAACAAACAATAAATAGTGATGATAATAAATAAATCAAGAAATGAATTCACCCCTAACGTCCCTGCGTTGTGTCATTCCTGGTGCCACAGTTAGAAAATGTACAACAATATCGTGTTAAACTCTGTATAGCCTTGACAACTGGCTGCTAACTTCCACTGTCCACCTCTGGCTGCCCTTGGCCTGCTTTGGCTCAGTCTCTCTTTTCTAAAATTTAAACATTTGTCATCTCCAGTCAGCGGCTCTTAAAATTCATGTGCGAATACTTCTATCGAGCCAACCATGTCTTTGCATTTTCAGAGAAGCAGCTGTATTTCTCTGGTCGTGTCTAACACTTTCTGTGCTGCTTGCTGCTCCTGGGCACAGTAAATTGGGACTGATGATGATAAACAGTTAGTAGGTGCAGCTCGATCTGATATACAGAAAAGATTACAATAGTGAGCTCGTAGATCAAGAGAATGGCCTAAAGAATGAGGACAAGAATGTAACAGCTTTCTAAGACCCACAGTCAATTTACAAAGAGCTTGTTAGCTGCCAGGAAGAGTCTAGATCTGCATAAAAGTATTTATGATAGCAAAAGAACATTTTGTTTATTATTATTTGGTGCGATTGAAACTCTTGTGCTTTGAAGTACTGTATAGAATTTGCAGAGTTAGGTAAAATTCTTTCTCTACTGTCAATAACTTCATTTTGTCTATAGGCAAGATCTTTTTTCTACCTTTTCTTTAGTTTTTGTAACTGTGAATGTGTATAAATATTCATTTGTTGAGCAAACATTTTTTTCTAGATAAAAGTAACACAATTGTTAATTTACATCCTAAAGCAGCAAGGGCTGTGGTCTATGTATCGGTATGGGGATATATAGTGACAAACTCATTGGCAATAAACGTGTTGATACAGGGAGGTGGATCAGGACACACATGAGGATACTTAAACTCTGAACCTGGACTGCTGCTTTAAGGCTGAAACTATTGAGCTGAAAACTGACTTATTCATAGGACATATAAAGAGCTAATACAAAGAGCAGTGTGAAAATACAGTTCTTCTGCTTTTTGTTATTCTACATATTCAAAATTACATTCTTAACATTTATTTTAGGGAGGGTTATACTCAAAAACATGTTGAAAACATGTTATAGGTAAGACAGAAAAACTGTTCCTTTTTTTTTTCAACATTTTCTTGTTTTGGTCAGTAGTTGAATGTTGGGTATTACAAGGCTAATGTTACTAAGTTGAAATTTTAAGTTATCCATAATTTGTCATCCTGAAAACTTAAATTCAATGTACAGTATTTTTTCTGCATGAATAAAAATACCAATTTGGCAGATATTTACAAATAATTTATTTAATCAAAAACATCCTGATATGTAAAATATTGAAGAAATTGTATCGTAATATAAACGTATTGGGTATCGTATCGAGACCTCTGTATCAGGTTATGTATTGTATTCGAAGGCTTTTAGCAACACCTAGCAGGCTAGCCCTAAAAGCAACTATTTAATGTGTGACCCCCAACCTCCTAAAACCAAAAACAGTCTTAATTGATCACACTAAAGACAGCCTGCTGCCATCATGCTTATTGCCCCTTTGAGCTCCAGAGTCATTCATGTGCACTGCTCCTTAGACGTAAATTCAATCAATAGCATCGAGCAGGTCCTCGCTTTTTCCCTCTTTAAAGCGCAGATTCACAGATACCAATTAGTTTGAGTGATGAAAAGAGTCCTCTCGACTGACCATTAGAGTGAGGCACATGTAAACGTATTGTACAGAGAGCAGGCCTGTTATTCCTAATAACCCTCTTTTGGCTCGAGAGGTGGCCCATTCTGTACAGGATGTACCATTTTTTGAGTTTTAGCTTTCCAAAATTAGAAATGTTTACAGCTGAGTGTAAGCATGTTAAAGGCAATTAGGATGATGAAACTTAACAAAACTAGTTATAATAGAAATAACATGTACATCCAGAACTTAAGTCATGTTCTGTAACAACTTTTTCTTTACAGGATCTATAAAGGGATTATCGATCGACGTCACTTTCCGCTCTACTGCGCATGCCCCATGCAGAAAGATACACTGTCCATCTAGTTGGCTGGGGAAATTTCTTTGATTAAAATAACAAAATGGGACGAGAGCAGCTGTTTTGATCAGGTATGAACCGGTATGACTGATGTCAGGCTCACCTGAGTGTATGAGTCGTAGGCTCAATTTTCATTCGCAAATGTTGAATTAGCAGCATAACTATTGTTTTTACACAATGATTAACTCTTGTAGTTAGCTGACAACGTGCATCTCTCTCGTGTTGATAAACAAATAATCCCTCTTTAGGATAAAAGGGACTTTTGACTTTACATTTCCTTTCTTGATTTTATAGTTAATTGTTAAACAACACATGATTTTAACACCTGATGGAGAATTACACTAGTTAAAAACTTACATGTTTGTGTATAGGACACCAGTTTGACAACATAGATCAGTCTGGCTCTGACAGTCTTACATCCACTTCTTCTTTAATCAATATTTGATAAAACATTGCCCTCTCATTTGCAAACGCTGCATAATAAATGAGAAACTGCTCCACAGGGAGTGTCCAACTGTGAGCCGAGACAGGAATCAACTGTCTTCACCTCAGCTCCTCTGCAACACCAATGCCAGGAGCAGCTTGTGACTCCATGCTTTTAACAGTGAAAGATCTTTGGATTATTTTACATCTAATGACCATTAGTTCTGACAATTAGTTTTAACAAGCACAGTTACTAATACATAATAATAAAATGTGAATGTATGAAAGGTTTGCTCAAAATGTTAGTTACGTTAAATGAGAGATTCTCAATTGACGTTAAATTTATCCAGCAAATACAACTAAAGAAACAATAACAGTTCAACAAGAACCAGATCAACAAAGCAGCTTCCTGAGTTCACGCAGTCTAAAATAAGCTCAACTTCAGTCTATGCATTAGCCTACACTCTCTCTCATGTGTCTTCTCTTCTATAAGACTTTGAACTATTTATGACTTCCAGCAGCACCATCACACACTCAACTACTGACTGCAATTAGCTCAATGCAAACTACAGCAACACGACCTGTGTTTGACCCCAAAATGAACGATGCTTTCAATATCGCATCAAAACAATGAGGAATTTACATGTTGGTCAGTTGAAGCTAAGATGTGTAGTGGAAGCTTCTATAAATAGTCTATTGTGAGAAGTGGATAAATTAATGATCAGTGAGACACTCGCTCTGTGCCCACTGCCGCCAGGATGTTTTCTGACATGCTTTGATTCTGCAACATATAGTCCAAGAGAAATTAAGTGAATGTCGAGGAACAACAAAAGGTTTTTATTTTTATGTGACCTAAAACATATTCATTATACAATGTTTTAGAACAAGTATTGCAGCTGCATGGAAGACAAGCTGTTCCAAAACAGATTGTACATTGCAGCAAATCACAGTGGATTATAAAGTGAAATTAACGTGGACATGCCTTTTTTACAGAATAAATGCAAAACAATACTCGCTAAAAAGCTAATAGATAATTAGCTCTAGAAGTTGAAAGTCTCAGCTAGTGCGAGGGGCTGCACAATTTGATAAAAATATCATGCCCATGGACTCATTGTTGACTATCTTGTGTTCTCGCAGGGGGCGACGGAGTGTCTGATCACTCCGTGATGATCAGCAATAGTGTTGACAACGATGATGCCTGGGCGAACCAATAGGCCCTACACTCTGCTGGGCGCTCTGGCCTAATAAATGCTCCTTGCAAAGAACAAAAACTCTGTTTAGAATTGTATGAACCTGTACTCGTGCAGCGCCTGACTATCATGTTATAATACTGCCCAGCCTTAAATAATAAACCTTTTACACGACTGTTGATATAAGTGCCTGGCAGCAAAAATATATCTATTGTAATCTTTGATTAAATTAGCAAGTCAAATTTCCATTTCATCTCAAATGTTACTGATATGGTTTGCAATGCACACTTTGTTCTTTGTAACAGAAAGCCACATTTTAAGCATAAAACAAATAAGAAATTGTATTATTTTCCAAAATTGTGCAGCTCCACTCACAATAGAACCAGACTGAAATAAGAGGATCCTTTCCCAAAGTCCTTTGAGAAGAAGTGCCTAGTTTAAAGTCTGATAACATTATTTGCTAGGATTTTATGAATGAAATGTACAAGCCAATGTAGTTGCAACCAATCAAACACATTTTGATGCCAATCCATCACTGTGTACTAAACCAGCATAAAAATTGCAGTGAAAATACAGAGCTCATCAATCAACTACACAAGCAGAAGAAGTTAGCATACAATCTCTTCATTCTTTAGAGTCATGTGACTCAGAGGAAGCAGAGCCTTGTGCAACTGTCTCGCCCCAGTCTAAGGCAGAAGAGGCTTGTGTTTCTAAATCCACCCGTTTAAAGGGTTTAGCCACACAATCAGACTCAGTATAAGGCGACTGCCACAGCGGCTCTTTGATGTTTGAGAGAGTCAGAGAAACAGTGGAGACAATGTGGTCGGTATGTTCAAGACCTGTTTTTATGAAAATAATTGTATAAAAGCGTCACAACTTTTTCAATATTCAACTAATGCTTATTTTTATATCATCATTGAAATAATTGTTCAAACCTAGGGGGTTAATCTAATGTTTTTGAATAAGAAAAAAATAATAACAACAACAACAACAACAACAACAACAACAATAATAATTTGAATAATTTCGTCTCAAAATATGAAACTCTCGATGTTTCTCACATACAAAATGAATTCCATCCCATTAGCTCCGTACCTTTGTGCGCTGGGACTTGCAGTAGGTACATTATATTAAGGTCAGTAAAACAAGTTATTCCCCAAAGACCACCACCACCCTCAGCAGCAGCAGCAGCAGACTCCCCCCTGACCACACTGCCCTCTGCTTCCTCAGCACAACCTTCTCCGACTCAATCAAGGACAGTCATTAGAGCCCTCATCATTCATCAAAGCAATGCTTGGTCAACACTGGACCTAAGTGGTGACCCTGTAAAATCATGTCCTCTATGTGTTGTTGTACCTTAGGTTTTAAAGTGACATTTCCTGATCAGATTTATGATCAGTGGTCCAACCACAACACAGTGACAATGATAATACATGATGACCTGTCTACATTTTGAGTGATAGATGACTCTCCTCTACCAACCAACAATGCTAAAAAACTGCAACCCATTAACTATACAACTATAACAATACACAAAAACTGAAAGTTTGTGATGTTGTGTGTCAAAAGTCTCACAGTAATAACATGGAACATATACCACATTACACCAAACAGATATGCACCACCTTAAATTTAGCATCTTTACTCTCTGCATGAGAAACCTCATCTATGTTACGTTTTTGCTGCCCTAACTATTTTTAACACATGAGAAAATAATTGATAAATCTTCAATCTGTTTTGAAGAAGCAAGAGCTAAAAACATTAGAAACTACAGTGACTATAATACAGACAACAAGAAATCATTTTGAAGCACTTTTCTGAGCGACCTGAATCAAGTAGAAAAAGTTGCATGCAATTTTGCTTATTTACAATATTGCAATAACTTTTTACCATAACACGGACGTCATGAGGACATCATACTCCAATTTACCACAGTCATCCAAAATACATATTTGTAAGTGGGAAAGTTTTAATTTGTATTTTTACTGCTTGTTAGCTTGTTACTTGTAAAAAGTACATGTTTTTTTGTTGTGTGTACACCTGGCCACGTACTGCAGATGAACACAAACATCTGGTGCAGATATGTATTTGTGATTATTTTACAATGAAAACTACCATCGTCTAAAAACAGTAGCTTTCAAATGACAGACATAATGATGTTGCAAGATATTGATAAAAATAGACACATTGCTTAGCAGGGGTAATGTGGATCGGTTGCTTAAAGTTGCATCATACTTTGAGGAGTAAAAATAGTCTGTTTGTTCACCTGCCTCTTTTTATAGCACTGCTAAAATTGGTCCCACTGTTCTTGTTACTTTGCTGCAGCATCTAGTAATCATACAAAGAAATTATCTTTTATTGTATCTCTTCTTTTATCAACCAATCTCAAAATCTGAAGCATTGCACAGACCTTTGTGTAAAATGGTAAATATGTTTGAAAAGCTTTGACTAGTTCTTCTGATTAAGGAAGAATTTAGGTCTGTACATCTCTGAAAACTGATACTTGAGATTTGCTTTTTATCAGAAGAACAGCAGTTTTAATACAAAAACTCTCACACCATGTTTTAAAGTGTGATTCATATTTAGCTTGAAAAAAATATTTCTGGCCTCTCAGTGACCCATTTCCTGGTTCGTGACCCACTCTTTGGAAACAGTGATTTATAGTATTTGTGCCTAATCTTGTTGCTTCATTTATCTTTACACACCTAAACCGGCTACAGGAAGTCTTCTGCTTTGGACACAGAATTAACAAACTATACAGGGTACGCATCTTATATCACAGCGTTCTAAATGTAACAGTGAGCGGCAAATGCATAGCAGTCAATGATGAGAACGAGCCGAAAACACAACTAAATAGGGAAAGTAGCCACAGTCTCGATAACAAACATCTGCTAAGTATTGAGTTTGTATTTGACGTGTAAAAGAAAAATCAGTAGTAGAAACCAGTTTAACAACATGACCACTTCTGGATCTCTCACATTATCTTCTCTTCTTAAAAAATATGTTTTTTGAGGGAGTTAATAGTTAAAAATTGCTAGGTTATGCACAGTCTGCCATACTTTCAGTTCCATTTTGAAATCGAGATTGATCAATATAAGGAAATGAATGTAATTGTATTTTTTCCCAGATCGCCCAGCCTACTGACGAAAAGCAAAAACGGAATAGCAAGTATATATTTGTAGAAAAAAAAACAAATTAAATAATTAATTTGTAAATGTTCAAATAAAGTTACATGGTGATAATTCAGTCAATTGATCTCTCATTGGTCTCTCAAGAGACCTGTTCAGAGCCTACGTCATTAAAAGGGGTGGGTGCCCTCTGCATAGTTACCCCATAACATCTTTACAAGACAAATAAGTAGTATTAAAGACACTAAATGGGTAGAAACCTCAACAATAACTTTGAACGAACGAGGCTCTGACCTTTCCTAAAGTGCTCCATGGGTTTGCACCAGTTGACACTCTTCATAACTTATGATTTCTGCAGGATAAATAGCTGCGAACAGCTGTAGGAACAATGAGGGATCACTAACAAAACAAATACATCGCCCCAGAGTTATAGAAGTATATCATAAGTCTGGAGTCTTTATTGCAAAAACAGCACAAAAATAATGCCACAGGTGCAGTTTAATGAGTCTGTAGTTCTCCACTTAGTTGATAATTAACCAACACAAAAAATTATACAGAAATCTTTATCAATGTCATGGTAACTCACCTTTACTTTTCCACAAATTACGTAGTCGTACTCATCAAGAGATATGTATGCTTGTAGCTTTTCTCTTGTGTATGGTTTTTACACCTGCTGTGCTTCTCAGGGCAGCCATGTTTGTTTACTAACAATAAATTAGTCTATTGACCAAAATTCTTTTTTTTTTTTTTCTTTTTTACACAAATTTTTGTTTGGATCAGATATTTGGTCATTGAGATACTTGCTAGTTTTGTATTTAACCAACTAATCGATTGGTAGCACGTCTTAAGTCGACCAAGAATGTCTATGGTGGTTTGAAATAATAACGTCTGTAATCACAAGAGATATTCATTTTTGCCAATAATGCCTACTCTGATTATGTTGTGTCTGTTTAGGGCATCTGACTTAAAATCTATGCCAGATAACTTGATGTTGCAATGAAAGAAGAAGTAGCATCTTAACCTTGGTGTGTTAGGGCAGAAGAAGCACGCACTGATTGACTCATAAAAATGTATTTACGCTGAGTTTTTTTATGACTATGACCCAAGATGTGTTCCACCATAAATCACAATCTTCTTTTACAACTATGTCCAAAGTTAAGACTGCACTTCCTTTGCACTCCTATAACAGCAGTTTTGTGTAGCACTTAAGAGATAATTAAATCTGATCCATAAAGACACAGTTTAATCTAAAGTCCTTTACTGTTATTTAGAGAACACTGTAATATTAAATACAACAGAAAGCTACTTTATGTTAGGGCAGAGCGATGTGGTCTTTTTCTTTTATTGTGACATAAAAGAGAACATTTGTGATAAATATATGATTGACCAATATGACCCAAGGTGTACTAATTATAATATTTGGACTTATTTATTTGAATTACTTACTCGTGTAAGATATAGCTCTGAGTTCTACTTCCACACATCACATTTCATTTGTTTAATTTTTTTAAATTTTAGCCTCTGCAGAGCTTTCACAGTCTATATTGAGGCTTTTGAATGATCAGAGACAATTAGAATCTACATAGCTACAATCTGTGTCTGCCTTTGAGAGAAAAATCAGCTGCAGTGCATGTGCATAAATCACACTATTCTAGGGCTGCAACTAACGATTATATTGGTAAACGATTAGTTGGCGATTATTCTTTCGATTAATCAATTAGTTGTTTAGAAAGCAAAAATCACATACATACCAGATTTTTGCCGAACTTGAGCTGAGGAAACGTCGCTTAAGAACATTTTGTAGATTTTAAAGTTATCATATATATCAAAATTCATATACTAAAACTGGTATTGAATTTCTCTGAAAATGTTTAATAAACATAAGAAAACTAAAATAAACATTTGCCATGTCATCAAGTCTATTTTTCAGTATTAAGTTTAAAATTTTAAACACCAGGCTCAGGCAAAGCAGTTTTTTCATCAAAACCTTCAAAACTTTTTTTGACAAAAATTACGATTACTTAAATAATCGATTATTTGCATTTGATTGATTAACTTGTTGTAGCTCTACACTGTTCTAATAATAATAATTAATGTACATTTGTAAATATTTATATGTGGTTTTAAACTAGTTCAGCTAAAGCTACTCAAGTAATTCTAGTGTAGGCTTTGTTTCTCCACAAAACTGATAAGTAATGGATCAAATTGTGTGACTGTTGTTTATGATGCAAGCAATGACTGAGAACACAGTGTTAAACATGGGACATCTTTTTTTTTTTATTTAATGAAAGGCCTAGCAGTATATCAATCCCAGTATTTATAATGTTCTAAACTCTTTTAGGAAGTAAACTTTTTCTTTTTTTTTAGAATTGATAACCGTTGAAATTAGTATCTAGTTAACTTTTGATACAACTTACTTAGAAATAATAACACACAAGAACATAATGTGTGTGATGATAAAATGCTATATCTTCTCAAAGAATTTCAGTTTAATAACAAAAGACTTTTGTAGCAGAAACCATTTCATTTGCTTTCACCTTGGCCCGAGGTAAGGATTAAGCAGCATTGTTTTCCATTGTTACCTGCTTCTGAATCCGAGGGCTTTTCACAAATGTAACGGTATAAACAGATGTGCATAGAACAAAACATGACCTCACCAAACCTATATTTAGTTTAACTGTTTTGCCTGATGTAATGATATCTTTGTGACCACAGAGTCTTTAACGAACATGCTGAATATACAAATGACGCAGCTAAGATTTTTTTTTTCTACATGGCCATTTGCGTGAATTATGACCCAGCCCATTGCAAGACACGGCAAACATCTGCTAACTGATTGGCTCCATAAATCCACCCTCCCCATTGTGTGCCGCTGTCTGTTCTCAAATAGATACAACACGGAGCCGCTCCAGCCAGCCTTGTTGCCCTGGGTCCCTGTGGTCCTCGCGGCTGACAAAGGAGAAGAGGAAGATTTGTGATGGTACAAGGCTGCAGCCGCAATTATAGGGCTGTGTTCTATGTGCTCAATTAGACAGAGGCCGAGAGATGGATTTGGGTCAGGTGTTTAGTAAAATAGCATCCAAAATGTAATCAGGAGGGATCGATGAGGAGCAGTGTGAATGTCCATCACAAGATACACTTTTACAGCTCACAGGAGGTTGCCATGTGTCATAAAATGTGTTGATTAGGGTCACATGGTTAAAATACTAATCTATAATTATACTTTATTAGCCTATTTAATATAATACGTATTATAAATGTAATGATTTAGATTAATTATGTTTATAAAAGATAGAATCTGCACTGAAGAGTTAGTTTACTGAAGATTTGTGAGCTAATTTGCTTGTTAATACAGTATTTAACTAATAGGTTTATTAATTGGTAACTGATACATGATTAGACCCTAAAAATATTGAATAGTTTGCAAGCTTTTGTCATACCTTCTTTCAGTCAACCAAGTATTTTGTTGGTTGACTAAAGTATTAGTATTATAGAAAAAACATGAGTTGTCCTTTTAATAAAGCTGTAAATAGCGTTTTTTCCTCCTAATTGACAGATCTATTGATTGATATTCTTTTCATAAACCAGTTGCTTGAACTGCAAAAGGTCCATGAATGTAAGTTTTGTGTGTACTTGTAAATTTGACCCAGATTCTAGTAAGATTTTTTATCAGAAACACTGAGAGCCTCATTTATCAAGCCAGGTGCTAAACTGGGAGTACAGTGCAAAGTGTAAAGACGCATGTGCTACTTGTGAGTGTTTTACACTCAATTTACAAGATGCACAAATAATATCTTCCCCAAAAAGATTTCCGCCACCTCAAGTTTTGCATTGATAATGTTTGTGAGAGACACAAATATCAGTTGTGTCTCACACAAACATTAACTTATTTTGCAGTGAGCAAATGCCTGATAAATGAGTGCATAATGTTTAAATGTAGAGAACAGTTATGTCTTTGTTTTGGCCAGCTAAACACTGCCTACACTCCTGGTATCCAACCTTTTTCTCCCAGCAACTCCTAATATACAAGTTAAAACGTTGATAACCCCCATCCTCTTCTGCTCTCTGAAAAACTACAATTTTTTGGAAAAAAAAATATAATGTCATGATTGATAACAGCAAACCTCTTACATTACTTTATTGAAAAAGTTCACTGCACTATACTGTAATTCAAGAAGTCAGGTCTGGGTGTCTGTAGACCCATTGGAATCTTTGGGGGAATTAGGGCACCCACTTAGGTTTGAAATCACTGGTTCACAGCTGTCCATGTTTAAATGTTGTTATAACCCCTAATGCATTAAACTATTGATGCAGCAGAAACATTTGGCAGAACATGATGCCAAGGAAGTGTCTGATTGCATTTGGATCTATGTTCAGTAAGCTTAATCCAATTGACTTTTTACTGATGCAATGAACTGTACATTTTGTATTTTACAGTAGGCTACACAAAACAGAAGTTTAGAGATTTTAATGCACACAGATAACCCAAAATTGAGTCACTTGCCTGTCTGCAATCCTAATTTAACACACAATAGAACACAATAGCAGTATCGATCTTTGCCAGACAACACACCTTGATTTAATCTCTTGGCCTCTAACTTTAGGTCAGTGTAATACAACAAGTAAGCGGATTACGACTCTTATGTAAGTCCTGTAACCACAAAGCGAGCTCAACTCTACTGTATGGAAATGGCTTAAGATCAATGCTTTCCAGTGCATATAATCAAGATAAAATGTAGATGTTGGTAATCAAACCTTAATATTTCCTTACCTTGGACTCGGGTTGGCTGGGGACAGTAGCCTGCACTCTCTGGAGGTCCCGGTTCTGTGATGGTTCATTCTCTTTCTCACTTATTTCCGTCATTTTAGCATAAACTTGCTTTCAGATGCAGCACTGGCGGGAAAAATAAGTCCACAGCAGAGGCGGTGTAATCAAACTGCTCACAGAGGGGTCCAAAACGCGCTACACCAGCACTATTTCAGACGAAGCACGCTTTGGTATGTGAAGTCATTTTATCAGTCCGCAAATCCTCTCGAGATCCGATCAAAGCTGCGTTTCTCTTAAACTCAACTTAAATCATAGATAGTTAAAGCCAAAAAGCATGACCACAACGAATAGCATCTTCATGTTGTTGTCCCAAATCTTCAGTGCCGTCCGCTGCTTCCCATCGCGCTCATTGCTCCGCGCTCCTACTGCAACTTTGATTTCACCGTGGCAAGTGCACAGCGCGCTCTGATTGGTCAAGGCTCTTTGGAAGCAAACACTGTGAGCTCTGTGATTGGCTGGAACGTGAGACGTAGAGTAAAAGGGCGGGACTACGACTACAGCCAGGTACATCGACGAGCAGGTTTGCTAAACTAATAAGGGACAATTTTGCAGTTGTAATACGCGATTTAGTGAAAGATGATAAAAAGCTATTGTTATAAATGTAGTGTGTTAACAAGTTGACAGCACGATAATATAATGAAAAGAAGTTTTTTTTTAGCAACCTTGGCTACTGCTGCACTCGTGCTAAGGAAAATATGATAATTCCCACTTGTAACGAAGCAATAATAATTTTTTAGTTTTTTTTTTTTTTTTTTTTTTTAGCGTAGCAATATTAAGCTTTAAAAACTGGAAATAGTGATTTGTTATAATAATAATAATTTATAGACATTAACCTAACCTCCTAACAGTGAAATATCCTTCATGTTGGATCCAAATGTTATTTTCATCTGTCTGTGACATTATTCTATAAAGGTCAAGATTTAGGTTAAGTTGTTATAGAAATGAGCTCAAATGAATTGGGGAAAAATGAACTGTTTTGAACATGTTCCTCTTTTAAGGAAGAGTTTTACAACCTAGGTAGTTAATACTTTGAATTCAAATGTTTGTTTTCATCCTTGGGAATTTTCTGGGGATTTTGGACACCAAACTCTACAAACAAAGAAAATATAATAGTAACAACATTTTATTCTTGCAGATGGGAACACTAGCCACTTTAAAAATCTTACAGCACTTTTTTGAAATATATATCAATGACTTTTCGCTGAGAGCAAAACCTGACTTGCCTGTGAGCTTTAGTGAAGTATACGGACATAAAAGTCCGCTTACAGTTGTAGAGCTCAAAGCCAAAGCATGGGTGGCTGATTCAGCACCAAGGACAGCTCCCGCCTCTTTGCTTCTCCAGCTTGTTTTTTTTTTTTTTTTTTTTACTAATTACTTGCCATCCTAGAATGAAAAACTACATGGCATTATACTCATCTAATTAGGTTTACTTTCATCATTGAGCCTTGAGTTTAATTTTCATTTCAGGTCAGCTCATGTTACTATAATGGCTTATGTACTGTGTATTGTGTTACGCTGTTCCCGACTAAGAATAGCGTATGAGAACAATGAAATCCTACCAGCTGCCAATTATCCTTGCGTCAAAGCCAAACCCATACATTTCTAAATAAATGGGCTAATAAAAGAGATTGATGTTTAAGTTATATTGATTTTCCATTTTTTAAAAATACTGTCCAGAACTAGAGTACACAGTGTTCCAGTTATTACAGTAGGTGGCCCTGTGAAACAGAAATGTACTCAAAGCTTTGTCATTATCCTGCTGTGGCATTAGCAGCAAAGTCATTATGTAAATGGGAAACTGTTGTATTGTTTTATCATAACTCTATAGAGACACTGATAAGACGCCTCTCTACAAATACAGGACAAGCCGTGTTTTGACCTTATTCAAATTGCATTACACAATTACTATCAGCACCTGCTTGTACAAAATGTAACTGATAGTCGACCGGAAGTTTCCAGGTTTTATAACAATGACGTTAAACCCCAGTCATTTACACAATAGGCTGATAACAAAAAAGAGAGAGGGCTACATTTTCATGTTAAGTTATGTCTCACTGCCTTTACAAGCCATTTACCATCATGTTTTATTCAAATTTTGAAGGGAACTTTTTCGCTCTACTTGTTATTACACATAACAGTCTGGCATTTGCACTTAAATCCACAGTGTACAGTATCCACTGATTCTAAAATCATACTCTCAAAAGTATTAATGTCATTTCCCCCCTGATCTTGTAATTCTTCTTCTTTTTTGCAGCTTGCAGGTGTCATACTGGATTTTCCAAACTGTCAAAACTGCAAGAAAAACTGTGACAAAATCAGAAAAGAAGCGCTAAGTAAAAATGGCAAGGATTAAGCTGCTGTCTTTTCAATGTAAGCAACCTGGTAAGTATCTTCAATTCATTCACATTAGCATATTCACTGCTCACTTTTACTCAATTGTACTTAAATTTAGAGAACTTTACTTTCCCTACTTCTTAACATGCACCATCTATGTCGCTTTTGTTTCCCATCTATTTTCAGTGAAACAGAGCCGTATCGCAGCGAGTGCCGGTGAAGCGAGGGGGAGAGAGAGGAGCTGACATCAGCATTTTTCCAGTGCAGGGGAGCAGAGATTTTTGCCATTATGAAATGCTTTGGTAAGACTTGTTGTTTTCTTGGAGCATGACAGATATGGGGCTGAGGGGTTGGAGCGTATGTCAAAACATACACAGCTCTCATAACTGTAATCATGATGTGACTGACTGCAGAAGTGGTGCAAAAGAACATCAAAAGAGGAAACACCTAATATGACTTCTTACTGATAACATCACATTATATTGTAGCATTAACATTATAAGTACAACCCTATACCTCTGTCATTATAACTATGCACAAAGTGTCACCATTTACTGCTGACAGAGGAAAAACATCGGCCTCTTGAGAGACAGCTCAGCATATTGTATAAGGTGATATCAATATGACAACTTAGCAGATTCCTATTTCACACTTGGTGCAGTCAAGTGGACCACTGCTTCCCAACCAGAGGTATGGGGACCTCTGGGACTATGCAAGCACTTTCCAGGGGTGCTTCAAATATTATTAGGACAAAAAAGGTTGGTTAATTTTTGAATTTAAAAGACATGTTTTGCTTTTTTGAGTAATCACAAGTAAATACAGTACATACAAGTTGGCGGGGATATGTGGTTGGTTAAAACAGGAATTTTCTGAGCATAAATGCAGGACTGTACAAGATGACTCAAACAAACAGACTTTTGAATAAACTTACAATGAGATAACAATATCATAATGTGACTACAAACTACAAAGTCTATAGATTCTCTTTAAAGTGTAATTAACATAAAACGAGAAGTATTAGTTGTCCTAATAATATTTAAGAATATTTACTACCAGAATTTAGGGGTCTTCAGAATATGAGACAAAGATTAGAGTGTACTTGAGACAAAATGTTTGGGAATCCCTAATGTAGACAACCAGCTTAAAAGCTAGTAAATCCAACTGGGATTTTTGTAGTTTTTCATAATCTTCTAGACTGCTCACCCAACCATTTTAATTTTTTTAAACATATCCTACATCTTTGCCAAGTGAAATATTTCCCCCCACTTTCTGTTTTTTGTTTCCATGATAGACCTTTCAAATCAGATCTGATTCAAAATTCAGTGAGACGTAGTGACTCATTCCATAACGATAACAATTCTTGTTCATTCAGTCCATTCTTCTTATGTAATATTCTTGGTAAAACTGTGCAGGTCACAGAGGATGTACAGCACATTATCTGGTCAAGCACACGACATTCAAGGGCAAACTGGGACCAAGCAGATTGTTGACGTAGTTTAACAAATGTGACATTCAGGTCCACATGGATGAAGTTGTGGAACACTCCATTAAGATTGTTGTTTTCCATGTGCTTAACTTTTAAGTGTGTTCAATAAAGCGAATCACTGTACTTGGTGGAGCAGCTCAGAAACCTGTCAAGCACAGCATTCTTATTAAGATTAAAGTGACCAAAGCAGTCCAAGGGAAAAAAAGACTTCCCCATGCTCACAAAGAATAACCCCACACAGATTCCATTTGAAGCATCACACAAAAACATGCTCTTTAAAAACACAAGAATCTTCTCTGTCTGAAGTCAAGAACAACTGTATCTGGTTCAAATAGTAATCATTTGTGATAGGGGACAAATCTCTTTCATGACGCAACATGCAAATGTTAGCTCATGTGTGAAACAGCCCTTGTTTTTTATTTATCACTTTGAAGAGTTTTTCAGCGTACACCCGTCTCCTCCTGGAATACATGCCCCACTTTCCTATGCATTTGCCATCGTCAGGCTAGTCTAAACGCAGACTCCAATGAGAACTTCTATATTAAAATCTACAATGATACCAACCTTTTTCATACGTCTTGTGACAAATAAAAACTAGGTTTATTAAACATTCTGAAAATATTGTCGAAAAGTAATGCTTGATATATGTAATTTATTTGAAACTACAAAAAAGGGAAAAACTAAAGACCCATTTTCTATAATTGTAAATATTATACTGTATGTAACTGAGCTTTATTTCTTGTGTTAAGTAAGAATGGGGCTGAAATAAAAGGTTGACTCTGCAGAGACGCTTACAGGAATTGTTGTATTTAATCAGCTGAAATAGAATTCTGTCACATGAGACGCAAGGCAGTACAAACATTATCTCATGTAATATGGATGGGCAAGGTACAATAGACTTCCAATTTATACAAGAGAGACACATACTGTTAACATGTCAGGGCATTACATAAAGTGAACATGGACAGGTAACATATGCCATTGTTAAAAGTCTGTAAGACAGGCTGCACAATTAATTGAAATTTAATTTTAATGGACACAATTGCAAAGGCTGCATTTTAACTACCATAATTTTGTTGACAAACTACAAAATTTCCTTTTACTTTCCGCAAAAAAACATTCTAATCTTCAGGTCTGTGTAAATATGATCTGCTAATGCATAATGCAGTTGTTTAATCAATTCTCTCTGTTCTCCTCGACAAACTTCAAACTATGATTAAAACACAAATCTAATCACAATCATATCTAATTTTTTCCCAAAATGTGCAGCTATAATACAAAACATATTATGGTAAGTTTTTCAAGACTTTACATTTGCTGATTCCACAGAAAAACTGGCAACTCTAACTTAGTGTAGAAAAAACCTTAACTTTCATTCAAGGCATTTGACAGTGATACAGAACAGTAGTCAGTCCCACGGGTGAATGAGAATAAGGAACATTGAGTAAATCTACAGGAGCAGCACTCATATATTTCAGCACAGTGGTAATGCAGTGACATTATTACACATTAGAGCAAGATGAATGATGAGCTGCAGTGCCGGTGAAGGAGAAAAAGAGGAAGCAGAGGATGACAGACGGAGAGATAGAGAGAGAGAGGTAGAGACGGGCAGAGCGCCAAGATGACACCGGAGTTTGTGTTCAGTGCTGCCGTTCGCTGACTCACACCGCTGGGATTCAAGTCACAACGCACTGTCTTTATAATGAGTTTAACGTACAGAAACTCACAAACAGGTACTAGGGATGGCATGGGAAAAAGATTAATCGTTAGTGTCTCGTAGAGGAAAAATGTGCTACTAAAGAGCAGGAAAGAAAAAAAATATATGTTAGTTTCTATGTCATATTACCTCAATAGGAAAAATGCATTAAAATGTATTAAAACAAGCATTTATTGCAATTGTGGCATTAAAAAAATACTGAGCATTTTCCTTAGTATCAAAAGCAACTCCTCATGCACTATTCATGCTAAAACACAGATTTAGCTTAACCAAAAATCACACATTTTATCTCAAGTTAGCAATTATAATTAGGGCTGGGCAATACTGTGATAAAAATCGAATCGTGAGCTCATCTCTTTGACAGTCTACTTTTTTGATGAAATCGTTATATCGTGACTTTCCATTTCACCGTTTGATGCATCTGTCATTTTTTTCCAACCTATTACTCTCAATCTCAGTGTTGCCAAATCCAAGTCTTCATAGCGACTTTTCTCTTTTTTCTTTTGGACTGCGCTTTTAAGTAATAAAAGGAATGAATTTTAGCATTTTTTTCAGGTTTGATTTAGTAAAATATATCAATTTATATGATTGAAACGTGGATTATTAGCATGTTTTTATGTCTAAAATTAGTATTAATGTAAGAAAAACAGATGATAAGGCAAAGTCTCTGATACTTGTTTTGCAGTAACACACAATTCTGATTCTTTTATTAGCTTTTTATAGAAGTTTGCCTTATTTCTCTCTGAAAATCTGGCAACCCTGGTCAACTTTTAACAGCTGGATTTAGCTATTGATCTATCTATCTATATACCAAGGTTGTGTTCCATGTACATGGGGTAGCCTAGACAGGGCACCTTTCTCTTTCCCCCCTTCCTCTCTCTCTATTGATAGTTAATTATATTTACCTCAAAGACAATAGGAACATAAATGGTCCACAAGAATTGTGATAAAATCACCTGGCTCCAAGAAAATTGTGATGTTTTTTTTTGCCCAGCCCTATATATAATCTTACTTTTGTGTTATAAGTTATAACACCATTCTTAACTATCTACCATATCAATATACTAATTTTCATTAAAAAAAAAAAAAAAGAAGAAACATTTTTCATTTTGAACTTTTTACATCAGTCCACATTTACTTCCCTTATACATTCTGAACCTCCAGATTGTTCACCATACTGTATCTGGTAAGATAACAACAATTATCCAAATGCGAACAACACAAACAAGTACACTTTCTAGATTTTAGTGAACAATATTATTAGACAAAAATGGAGCCCTGCACAAACAAATTTCCACCTGAATAGTTACATTAACAATATGTTGGTGCTGAGGGAAAAATAAGAAAAAAAAATTCAAGAAATTCAATAAAATATGTATGTATGTCTTTATTTGGTTGAGAAAAACATGATTGGAAAATGTTACTGCTGTATGATGTTTCAATCCAGAGCTCTTGTTAATTCTAATTGTTTCTATTTTAAAATTTTGAGTTGATTTATTTCATCATATGTTTCTATTTTAAAATTCAGTTTATTTACCTGATCATAGCTTTCAGGTTATACTGTATGTCAATCACACCAGATACATAAATAGTGAAGACTTAGTAAACTGTCCATAAGATGCTTAAGCAAAGTCATATTAACCTGAGCTCATCCAGTTTCCTTCACTTTCGCTGATGTTTTGCCAACAGCACAGTTTTACAGCTCCTTACAGCAGCCCGCCTCAGCAACTCTGATAAAATACACTCTGGCTAAGCATTTCCAAACACATATTCAGGATTATACTGTTTCCACAACAACCCAACGCATTTCGTCTCAATAAAACACAGTCCTTATCTTACATTTCACGGTTGACGTCAGACACAGAAAGTTCAGTCCCACTTCAGTCTCTTCAGTGTTGCTATTCTGGACAGTGATTGCTGTGCTCAGAGCTGTCTGTGATCTACATTACCAGACATGAATATAAATGTGTGGCACACTGACACAATTGCTCCAGACTGAAAGCAAAAGCAGCGGTGAAACTTGACTGTACAAAAGACAAGGCGAAGTCAATATTTATTTGTATAGCACAGTTCATACACAGCAATGCAAAGAAGAAGATACATCAAAATGACAATACAACATTATTAAAAATCTAAATATTTATCATAAAAAGTACTCAAAATGAGACCTATTGAAATTTTTCTATTTATTTAGGATGACATTGTGCCATATGCTGATAAATATAACACATTTTGTTCATTGTAAACACAAAACTGATCTAAAATGGTTTAGTAATAGAAGCAGGTCTATTGACTTCTTGTTCAAAACTGCAGAACTGAAAAGCCCCACCTCGTCATTGTAAAAAGCAACAGACTTTAAATTACAATTTTTTGCTGTTGGAAAGTGGATACATGAACTTTTGAAACCTACATGTTTTATTCTGCATCTGAATTAGTGAGTAATCACAAGTAAATACAGACAAGTGGGTGTGGATAGGTGGAAGGTGAAGACAAGGAATTTCTGACCACTGAAGCATTCGTTGCAGGACAATACAAGATTACTCAAACATGCATGAATCAATTCAAATACAACTTTGGGTAAGCTAATGTTGGGAAAACACAGTTAGAACTTTGTGAACAACTCAGAAAAGTACATTTTACATAACAAGTCTCCTTTAAAAGAATTAAAGAGTGCAGGTATATATTTAGTTTTTTGGTCTAGTCTTATTCAGATTCTGTTACGTGTCCTGATTTGGAACTCGGTCTAGTTCCACTACTGCCCTGATCTGCTCTACATGAGTTCAAGCCTGGTTTTTTATTGACATAGTTTGGACTTAATTTTATGTGACATTGCCTTATTGTTATATTTTGTACAGTGAAAGGTAGATTTCTTACTACTAGCATTCCGAGTTGTTTGTAGATGATTTGATGGTAGTTTGGTTTTATAGCCCGACCCTCAGACCTCCACTGTCTGAAAAAACTGGCCCACTGACAATTATAATTGAATAGCCTTGTCTTAGGGACCAATATGACCCGAAACTGAGCTGTCTAAACATAACAAAAAAGCTGAAATATTGCTTTAGCAAAACTGAGTACTTTAACCAGCTAAACCAAAACTGTGAGTTAGACTGTTTGGACGATTAGATGCATAATAAGGATACTTGAATATCATATCTCTCTTCTTTCTTATCACCTCTCTCCCTCTTTCCAAAGGCAAACTATATTAGGGCCATAAAGCTTAACTATGTGGCAAATGGCCGACTCTTATTCCTTGCGTATCAGCTGGATAAGCTCGGTGGGTTTTTTTCACTGGAGACAGCTCAGCTCAGAAGTCATGACTGTGCAAAGGCAGAGCTGGGTTATTGCTCCAGGTGTCAATTCAAATGCACTGAACTCGACGAACTCGCGACCAGCATCATGCTTAATCTGGAGATTTACAGCTTGAAATTTGATATATTTCTGCCACTCTCTGGATTAGTTGGCTCCGTCATTTGTAGTTTATGGCGTTAAAGTTCTTTATTAAGATACTTTTTTAAAATTCCAGCTGTGCAATGTAGTTTTAGGATAACGAGAGAATAGAAGCATGCAATAAAAGCAAGATACTTTAAAAGATATAAATTATAAAAAAAGGTTGCAAAACTTTAATTTTCTCTTGAAATATAAATTCTGTTAAAAAAGGCCTTGGAGAAAAGTAAACTGTAGCAAACTGAAAACAAAAAACAAAAAAACAAACAAAAGTTGTGGGAGCAGCATTACACATTCATCACTGATACAGACTGAGGCATTACACACGGTTGAACTCAATACCTTTCATTCTAAAAATACAGTATATTTGAGACTGTTTAATAAGGATATTGCTCAGCTAAAATTTACTGACCCTCCAACTGCTATTAGTAGACTCTCTGAAGCTCTGAAAAGTTGCTGTCACAACAGAAAAAGCTACAATCAGTTTCCATTGTGTTTCAAAAGTTAATTTCTGCTAAACAAAAGTTCCATGGACAAATCTATTGTTTTTTTAAAACTAAGAAACATATTTAGTAAGGTTTTTTTCCCTCATATTTTAAGAATAATTAATTTGTCGGTGCATAACCTCCGGCCAGGGGTGTTGGACTCGGGGGTTAACTTTACCCAGGGCCCAGGGCTGTAAAGGCCCTCCAAAGCATATCATTTTTGCTTCTGAGAGAGATTGTTTGACACACAATGATCAGTTCAATGAATGTGCTCCAGCACGATTATAATGTGGTGAAAATGTCACAAAGATTTTCGAAGTATATTATTATCATAATTTAGACAAGTTAGTTTAAAACAAGATAGCAAAAATGTAAGCGTAAACCCTTTTTTTCTCTCTCTCTCTAAAAATCCTGAAAGCATTCATTGTATCTGCTGAAGCCTGCAAAACCCTAATTGCTAAACTAATTATGTATGGAATGTAGAAATTAAATTAGGCGGCATATAGATTTTCTAAAAGGAGATAAAATCCAAATGAATAGAAAAATAACAGGAGCGAACTAAATAAATAAAACACAACATTTTGTATTAGGGGCCCATTAACAAAGTTTGTACCTGGATGTTGCTCTCATTCTACAATCCCATGCACTCTTAAGATGTGTCCATTAAAGTGTACACACCTCATCTTTAATGTAATAGTTTTAATTTAATGGAGATGACCAAAAAAAAACCTTCCCAGTTCTGAGCCCTGCAGTGGGACTTGGCTGCATGTTTGAAGAATGATGAAAGAGCAAGAGAGAGATGAAAAGAAGAGAGAAGAGACCAGTGCAGATCTACTCCCGGCTTTAGCGATTCCAAAACCGGCTGAAGTTTTGAGTGGCGGGATACACAATGGACAAATTAGCCGTGCTTGTGAGAAAGAGCTGATCAGCAGTTTGAAAAGGTTGACGGAGGAAGAGAAGAGAATCCGAGGCAGGAACTGCACTTTCAGGGTTTCTTTTATTTTGTTTGGCATTTGACAAATTGGCTGGAAAGGCCTGGCACGAGTGAACACATAGACTGTAATGAAGAGCTTGGCAGTCTCTGAATAAGAGCTGGATGGAGAAGAAGAATGTAAAAAGACTGCAATTATACCACACTGGGGAAAACAATAACATATTTATGGTTTGAAAGCAATGAATTAATTTGTTTATACACAGTGAAGAACAATTAAAACAAGGCATTGTCCCATCATCATTTTATCTATTTTTTTCTATAAAACTTAAAATTTTAGTTGTATTGGCCTACTTTAATTGTAAGTTATAACTGAATCAAATATGTATTTTTAAATGTACTCGATACAGTATACATTTAAAATAGATGAACAAAGAAGTTGTTTAAACTTGCTCAAATGCTATAAAATCTGTAAAGTCTACTGACTGTGACTGTAATTTAAATACATAATCCACAGTAATGAATGTTTATTAAATCATAAAATATTAAATGGTTCACTATAACAGTGCAGATATTATTGCTGAATATTAACCAAGGCCATAAGAGCTATAGGCCTGTATAAGGTTGTATCTACCTCACCTGATACAGAGCTGAATTATGAATAAACACTTTGGAAAAATGAGAACTCACAGTGATATCTTAAATTACTGTATGTCCATGAAGAAAATGTCCTGATAGGACAAGCTTCCAAGCAAGAACCACATGCAGTGGACAGATGCCAATACACGGTACTGCAAACAGCTGATGCACCATTCATAAACCTTTTGTATCCTATCGAGAGACAATTCATTTGCTGCAGAGCAGTATGACATGACTTTAGGGAAAATAAAATGCAGAGTCAGCTGAACAGAAGTGAGGCTAAATAAGGAACACATCGACATTTACATGAGGTTTCATATTGTCTCACTGCGGAAGGAAATCGGCATAGCATCTAGATTTTCTGTAATAGGATCAGATTAATAGATCAATATTGATTACAACAGTAATTCTCAAACTCGCTTACTGTTAAGATGTAAAAATACAGCCACTGCCTCTAAAGGAATATAAATTGTTAAAACGAATTATCTTTTTTTCTCACACAGCAACTGATGTAACAAATACAACATGAATATGTTAACTGTGTAAAAGGCTTGTTGTAGCTCTCTTAGGTCCATGTTATGTAATGTATCTCTTTGTAATCTTTGGTGAAACATGACTGAATTGTGCAACTATTGTAGCCTGTAACTTTTTTTCTTCTTCTTTTGCTCATCAATGTATAAAACAACTGCTGCCAATACCATCGGAGGTACAAAATAGCAGGTTTCTAAACCTTTACTTAACTCTTCAAGTTAAACACTGCTGCCATCTGGTGGTAAGAAGTGAAACATCAGAAATATACTGAGTACATGAATATACTGAAAATGTCAATATTACAACAAACCTACTAGCAAGAAATATTTATTTCAAGCTTTGATCATTTTTACACTTCAAACTGATCATTGTAACATCATAATCATCATCTTATGATTCAAAGACTTGTACATATAAATTCTGCAAGTATAAAAATCCTGACCGTTTCTGAGAAACAAGGTGACTAAACACTGGGTCCTTCTAGCTGTACAATACTTAAAAAAATATGTTTTCTGACAACAATACAGTGGAGTTGGGACAGGAACATAATCAAATGAGAAGTCTGTAGTGGTACCAAAGGTATAACCATACTTTTGTATATTAAAACTGAGAAAAGGTTAAGCTGACATACTTAAAAACAATGTGCAATGATAAAATACCTTTTAAAATCAACTGTTAATGATTCCTTAAACAATCCTATTTGGCCAAATCTTGAATAAATAAACAGTTGAGGAAAATGGTAACAAAAATAATACATTTTTTTTTTTTACGTTACAATCATAAGTTTCCAGTAAGAGCTGAGTCCATGAGATCATCGTCTTCATTTCTCATGTACATTGGGCTGGGTCTGGAGGGCCGGTCAGACCCCATCATGGACAGACCAGAATCAGAGGCAGAAATTGGGGAGCGAGACCAACTGTCAGCTTTAATGGGGTGGGATGAAGAGCCCATAGACATAGAAGACTTCTTTTTCTCCTTGTCCCTGTCCCGATCTCTGTCCCTGTCCCTCTCTCGCTCTCTCTCTTTCTGTTTCTTCTTCTCCTTCTTGTGTTTCTTGTGCTTTTCTCCTGAACTCATTGAACTCATGTAGTCCTGTGGAGGAAGAGGCCTCATGGTTTGGTCGTCATCCGAACTTGGACTGTTTTGGTGGGACTTTTCGGCCACAGAGCTACTCCCGGACTCACTCTCGCTGTCGTGGTTGAGTGGGGTGTACCCCGGAGAGCGACTGTGGCTGGGTGAGGAGCGATCGTGTTTGGGGGTGGATCCACTAAACAAAGGAGACGCTTTGAGGCTCGAAATCTGGGGACGCATTGAATCCCCAGACCCTTCAGTTTTTTGGAGGGATACTTTAGCCTTGATACTAGGTGAACCACCATCAGGTTTGCTAATAATTATTTTTGCCAAACCAGTACCACCTCCTCCTCCGCTTTTTGAGTCCATCATCTTTTTATCCACGTTGGGTCCACCAGACACAGAAACTTTAGCTTTAGCTTCTTTGTCTGATTTCTCACGCTTGTATTCTCCACTTTGTGACGAGGAACTGTGTTTGGAAGAGCTTATGTTGGGAGCTCCACCACTGGGGACATTTCCAGATCCACCTCCAGGAGTTGACCCAGAACCTGTCCCCCCTCCCTGTGGCCCAATCTCACACCCATCTTCTCCTACTCCCCCTACGCTCTTCAGTTTGTCAATGACTGCTGTGAGGGAAGGCTTTTTGTTGCGACTAGGAGACTTTCCTTTGGCGTTAGGGTTGTTTGCGTTGTTTTGATTGTTTGCTCCACTGCCTGAGCTACCGCTGCTGCTGCCACTGCCTCCGCTCCCTCCGCCGCTGCCTCCACCCCCTCCGCTCCCCCCTCCACTACCTCCATACTGAGACTGTGAGCCTCCGGAGTAACCAGTGCCACTAGAAGATGAAGAGCTGGAGGAAGATGCTGACCCCCCTGAAGACCCTCCACCCATAGGTTTTTGACTGCCACCCGAGGAAGACTTTGAACCACCAGAACCACTGCTCCCAGAGCCTATGGGAGATTTTGCCTTTGATGATGGAGGTGTTCCCGGTACTTGGGACTTCATTGGGGAGGACATTTTGTCACCTGAACTGCTAGAGCGTGAGTGAGATGGGGAGATGTTGGGCTTTATGCCTGGGTTCATGAGCGACCCAGATGGCTTCCCACCTTGTGTTTTGATTTTACTGCTACTACCCATACTGCTGCTACTTCCTCCCGTTCCTGACAGTCCATGCTTGGTAATTGGAGAAGAACCAGGCTTGCCTACTCCCATTCCCTGAGAGGAACTTTTGGATTGAGATGAACCACTTCCCCCTCCTGAGCTTGCAGTGCCTGGTTTAGAGCTGCTGCTCTGTGTGGAACCTTCCTTATTCTTGATCTTTCCTGAAGAGGAAGAGTGAGAGTGGTGGCTTTTGCTGCTTCCTGTTCCCCCACCTCCCCCACTGCTGCTTGTGGTAGAGCTACTGGAGCTGTCCCCACTGTGGGAGGAGCTTTTCCTACCTGTTATTGTCCCTTTTCCAATCTGGATTGTTAATATAGGAATCCGTGGAGGTGTTTGTGAACGCCCTGAGCTTCCTGGTGACTTGGAGCCTCCTCCACTCCCTCCAGATCCTGGGCCTCCACTTGGAGGAGTGTAGGGCCGCCCCCCTGAGCTGTGGGATGGGGACTTTCCATCTGTGTCAAGTTTTTTGCGCTTGGGGGTTTGTCTTTAGATTTCCTTCACTAGAGGGTGTTCGACTTCGTTTCACTTGTTTTCCCTCCGATGAGCTACTCCCCATAGCAGAGCTGCTGTTTCCGCTGCCTCCATTCTCATCTTTTGGCCGGGTCACCCCAGACTGCTGTGGTTTTACTTTAGTTTCACCACCTTTAAAATCACTGCTTGTACTTAGTCCCATCATAATAGGGCTCTGGGACCCTCCACTGTGAGTGTCTCCCAGATCTGGAGCACCCAAAGGTGGTTTACCTCCACCACTGTTACCTCCAAAAACAATTCCTCCCATATCAAAGGGATCTTTAAGGGAAGGGTCTGGGGTACTCTGTCCATGAGGGGTTGGGTTCTGAGGGGTTCCAGATGGTGTATTCTGCTGGCTACTTCCACCAAAGCCTTTGACTAAATCTATGTCTCCATCAGCACTTGGTGAACTATCGTCAAAGTAGTTTTGGGTAAAACCATGACCCGATGCCAAAAGGTCAGGGTTAAAGTCAGCAGCATCTGGGAAAAAGTTTGTAGAGGAGGAATCACTTGTGGGAGTGGCTGCTGTGGCTGTTGCCTCAGCAATCAGGTCTGCAGGATCAGTGAAAGGGTTTTCATTGCTGTTGGTGTTGAACAGGTCTGAGTCAAAGACTGCACTTCCTTGACCTGAACTAGAAGAATCGCGGATTGGGGTACCAAGGGGGCCCGCATCTTCTCCACTGCCCAATGCAAGCTGAGTCCCTCCACTACTTTTACCTGTTTGGTCAGGTAAATCGGATAATATCTCTGTGATGTCAGGACCAATACTGTCAGAACTGGAGAGGCGAACTATGCGTGGTGGCACAGCACCTGCTGGAGGTTGCTGTTGCGACTGAACATGTGATTGTGGGTAGGGCATGCTGGGGCCAGAGGGAGGAGTCTCACACTGGCTGGGTGCAGGAGTGATGCTATGAGTATCTAATCCATCCCCAGCTAGGTTCACATCAAATATTGAATTTTGAGATGCATCCACATCCATAGAAAGCAGCTCCCGGTGGAAGTCATCTTCATGTGTGACCTGATGTTGGAGATGTGGAGGCAATGGACCCTTGATTCCTGACCCAGGAGCAGCAGCTGCACCTGGCAACCCACCCCCCTTTTCTGTTGGCCGGCGCTTTTTCTTCATTTTGGTACCACTTCCAGGACAGTTTGCACTTGCTCCCTCTGTTCGGGGAGAACCAGATGAATTTTGCCGCTCCAATGGACTTGAGCCATACAGCGCAGCAAAGTCCTGTGTTGGGTTGTCTTTGAGTAAATTCATAAGCATAGGATGGTTCTTAGTATTGCTGGCTGGAGAGGATGTGGGGGGAGGTGTTTGGTGAGGTTGTGGTGCATTCTGGGAACTGGGACTAGAACCCACATTTCCAGTTATCTGTAACAAGCTTGTGAGTATTGGATTCTGTGTCACTTTGTTATAGTCATCTGTATGTGCTTGCCCAGGTTGTTGTTGCAATTGTTGCTGTGCAGTTGTCCCACCTGGAGTCATACACTCTACTCCTTGACTCTGTCTCTCAGCTCGTGACATCCCAAATAAAGTAGAAATGGGACCAGCATAGTTAGGCCCACCAGGAGGTCCTCCTCCAGTGGGTGTGTTCCCTCCTGTAAGTCCAGGTAGTCCCATAGGATCACCTGCCATGTTGTAGGTAGGGCTGCCTGAAGGTGGCAGGTTGTTCTTCACCATAGTTTCTACAGTTTGTGCAATCAGTGAAAGAGCTGGAGTGTCTGCCTGGATGGTCTCTGCTTTCCTCCTTATGGCTCTCATGGTTACCGGAATAGACATACATCTGAAATAAAACAACAATGTATTCATGTTTTAAAAACATTAATATAATAAGCACATAAAATTTGCATTGTTTTCTTACCTCTGTACAACTTTGGTGATGAATTCATCAGTGCATATAAGGGCATCTGATAGGCCTTTATAAAGTTTGCAGGATACTTGGCGAGAATCAATGACCTCCATCACAACTACAGAAAGGAAAAGAAGATGTCAGATTTACAAGAAACAATATATTTCATATTTTAAATGTAAGTATTTGACTTACCACAGACCAAAGATTCGTTAACAGGTGTTGGAATGAAACACTAAAGCTGGAATCAGTGAGAGGACAAACTTCAAACTGTAAAAGCCCAGCAGTATCTGAAAATATTTCAGAAATACACAATCACAAGAGAGTCTTTATATATTTCAGTGATGACAGTGAAGTTGCTACCAAATGTTTTTGTAATAACTTAAAGGAAAACTACTTACCCTCTTTAAGAGATGTCTGTTTGACACAGCTACCAATCAGTGTGTTGTAGGCAGCTTGGTGCCGGATAATATCCAGCAGGAGAGGCACCTGTGCTGGATGCCGAAAAGGAATCTTGGTAACCAGTGCCCCTTGGAGACAATGGCCATCCTGCACTGGGGCATCTCCGTTTAAGAAGTAACAATGCTGCTGATCTGGCAAAACCTATGTGCAATGCATTCAGAAGTTTACAAACAAGTATATAGAAATTTTAGAAAGTGTTTGTTCTGAATGTAAAAATGCTTGACTGACTGAATTGAAGTGCATGCTGTGTGGGACAGATAAGGCATTTCCTTCCTCCAAGAGCTGAAGCTGACTTTGAACAATTAGTTGGTAGAGTGGAGAAAGGCTCGGAAGGCTCTCAAACACAGGAATTGCTAAACAAAGTAGTATAAAAAATGATTTTAAAAAATAGTATCAATATAACAACTGATTGTTAAAATTAACGTATCAACTTACAAGTAGCCTTGCCCAATTTTTGAATAAAAGATAAAGAGAAAGGCATTGGCTGATTCATCTTGAGGAAAAAACAAGCTGGCAATTCCACACTGTTGGAGTTGGATACATTTGAAAAAGATGGGGTCCTACAACAACAAAAAGAAACTTTAGATTTGTCTTAATTACCCAAACCTGTGTTTTATAAAATATACACTATTTGTATTTGAAATGTGTGTGTAAACTTGCCCTTTATTGTCCACTGGGTGGGATCCAGTAATGAGAGGAGCAATTGGAAGCTTGTGTATAGCAGATGTTCCTTCAATTGTCACTGAAACACTAATACCCAGAGATCGTGGAACTGCAAAAACAAGCACAATGAATAAAATCTACATAGTTTGCTGATACACTCATTTGCGACCTCTTTACCATTACTGTCTGTTAAGTCCAGTTCCTCCTCAAATATGTCATAAGGAGACACATAACACTGCAAAGTAACAAGATGCCCTCCACTTCTAGCTGTCAGAAGTCCCACGCTGCCATGAAGAATAGTCTCCACTGTAGTGGCATTAGTTGCTAACCTAAAAACGAAACAAACTTCAATTCACCACCACCATTAATTTTGAAAAAAACAAAGCAGTACCTGAACATATGCATCATCTTTGTAAGATCAAGCTCTAAAGACTGCAGAGCAATATACATCTTGGTTTTTAATTTGCTGGAAAATAACAACATGATAATCATGATCAGAAAAATTTAATATGTGCTTCAATGCATACAATGTGTCACATTTGAAAATTTCAAACTTACTTATCTCCTGGCAGTTTATATAACTCAACTAGTCCTTTTAGATGTTTTGAAAATTCTTCAAAATTTTCTCCCTGGTGTAAAGAAAAATAAATATTATAAGGCAAAACTCATTCTCCAGATCAGCACTGTAGTAATTAACTTACCTCAGATGTCTAATTAACTCAGGGCAACTCTAACAACATAAGAACAAGTCAGCAGCAAGTTATTTGTTACATTGTAATTACATAACGTTAACTATGTTGTTGTACTACCAACCGTAGGATTTTCTCCCTGGTGAGCCACCTTCACATCTACAAGCTGACCTGTGGCATCTAACTGGACTTCCACATAAAACATGTCTGACGTGATGTAACACTCTGTTCCCGATGGACTAAGATGAGAGCCCAGCCTAAACATATTAGTCAAGGTATATTGAGATAACAATTAAAATGACCAGAGTGTATTATTTTAACAAAAGATAATGATAACTCACATGTTTTGTCGGGCTATTGATTCCAGGCGATCGGTCATTGAAGAAAGAGAGGTAACTAAGGTTAGAGAAAAAATAATTAATATCCCAAAGTCTTTGCATTAAAACGTAATAAACATAACTGATTGTGGTTTTCTCCTCCTCACCTTTCAAAGCCTTTTGCAGAGTTTCCAGACAAGTGAGCAGGAGCTGGTGACCTGCTGCATTCATCACACCACGCTTTTCCTGTAAAACATCAAGTGTTGACTGGAAATAACCAGGTTAAAAAGAGCATAGCCTGAGTTTTAATAGTTAACTACTAATTTTAATGAAATTTCTTTTTTACCATTGCTTGTCGGACAACTTTGGATGTCTCCTGCCAGGGCCGTGAGGCATTGTGTTTGGCGTGAAGCCTCTCCAGCAAAGCATTGACTCGGCTCTGTTTTTCAGCTTCTAAGCACATAGAAGTTTGAAAAAAATAATAGTCATGTCATGTTTTTTTTTTTTTAACATATAAAACTCTTTATGAACTAGAGTCAAGATTTTTACAATTATTATTAATATCACAACCATAACACACACAAACCAATCATGACCATTTCAGAATCATGAACAATAAATAATAGAAACATTAGCACAAATTTTAACAATTAATCTAAACAAAAAGTGCTTTTTGCTTGTTTGAATTTGTCACTATACCTTTACTTCATTATTCAAAAAACTGGATTTCAGTGTAGTGTGGCATTCATACTAACAAATATAAAATAAATACTAACAAATATGAACTAAAAGTGACAAATGAATACACACAAAATAGAATAAATGTATACATTTGTTTACTTATATTGTCACAAGACTTTGAAAGACGTCAAAATGCTGCAGTCTGACGTATGAGGGCGTTTGTGTCTCTAGTTAAATTAGTAAACAAATAATGTGAATGTGATTCCTGGCTTTTTTTAGACAAGTGTGAAGATTTTAACTCTTATATCTATACAGCTTGGTGATAGCAATGGCAAAATATTAGATGTAACAAGTCCTATTGGTTAATATCTTGCTATTACACAGTTGTTACAATTGATTGTTATGTTAGCACCAGATGCTATGTGCAGATCGTCATAACATTGCTTTTTAATAAACTGGTGGGTAACGTCCATGATGAGGACAAGCAGGTTTAGATACGCATAAAAACGAAAAATTACAATTTATTTCAATGAATTATCTATAACACGGCTATAAACTAAGCGTCATTATAGAAATCATAACTATTAGCTACTAGCCTCAGCACTTTGCCGAGCCCTGACGCACGGCTGCACTGTCTGAAAAAAGGCACCAAAACCTCTAAATGTGCTCCTACCTGAAACATCCTCGCTTTTTATCCGATCTGCGTGAGACTGAAATCCTGCTTGAGACACAGAGAGAGTTAGTTCACTCGCTGGACTATTACTTTGCACTGCAACTCCAGGCCCTGCCGCCATTGTTCCCGTCCCTGTTTCGCCTTTCGTTTCAACCATACTTCCGGGCTTCCGTTGTTTCTGTTCGGCCGAGCATGTGAGTTATCAATGACGAAAAACTCATTAATAAGCATTTAATTGCATTTTTTGACGCTCATAGCAAGTTTCAAGCAACATAAGCACAATCTGCATTGTAACTAACTGTTACTTTATAATTGAAACTTAGTCGAACTTTGTATAAAAATTCAACTGGTTTAAGATATTTTTTTAGAATAATATGCTACAATGTTCGTTTGCAAATAAATAAAACACAGCGTTGCTTATTTTCTCATCTAAAAGTCAGTAACGTTTATTAAAATATGCGTTTTTAAATATAGTAGACGTCATGCGTTATTTTCATATCACTCGTTAGAATAAAATTTATTTTTTTGTTCGCATTATAATAATTGCAGTAACTATGACTACTATATGGTTTATCATCTCAGCTCCATTTAAGCTGCGTGGAGGAGACAATGGTCCAATAAATACTCCAGATGGCGTAGCATCGCCGCGAGTAAATGATTCATGTTTTGCCAAAAGCAATGAAGCGCCAAAAATCCACTACACAATTAGAATAATCGGGTTAAGTCACCTCAAAAGAATGACTATAATGTACTAGCCTAATACTTTAATGGTGTTTTTTTATAGCGCATTTATTCCTCATTCATAAAACTGTTATCAGAGCAAATAGCATAAGGTTTAACTTGTTTTGATAATTTAATATTCTTGTGTTGTTCTTTAGTGCGCACACCTGAGCCTTCTACACAGCTGGGCATGGATTGAGTGAGGGCTCTCTGGGGAGGATTTTCCCACCAAGCTTGACCTGCTCATGAGAGGGGCTTTGTGCGTTTACTCCTGCATTTGTGCAATCATGATATATACAGTAAGTGAGCATGCGCATCACACACAGCAGTGGGGATGGAGTGGGACCAGATTGGCACCGTCTGAGTCAGTCCAGACCCGCAGATAGACACGAGGAAAAGAGGGGAGGTGCCGCTATGTAATTGATGTGCCCACCAGGAGTTTTAGCTGGCTGCTTGGCATCAAGAGGAGGTGGGCACTGCTGCCAAGACTTCAGTAGGAGAGAGGCGAAGGGAGGCCTTAGGGAGTGCAGGAGCAGGGCTGAAACGGTGCCCATCAATCAGAGGCTAGTTCACCTTGCCATGCCAAAAGGGACCCTCTGTGCCCAGGGAAGGGGTGGCACTGGGAGTGAGGTTGGCACTAAACCTCTCTCTAATCCTCCCGGTGGGTGCATCCGTGCCATGTCTGTACAGTGGGCAGAGCCGAACTCGAGCACAAGAAAGGAAAGTTCAGAGCCTCATTGTAATGCAAAACTGACAGTCCAATGATGTCAATTTAGTCATTTTTATTTTGAAAATCAGTTTAGTAACAGAAAAACTATGGTTTTTAGCAACTCCTCACTCAAATTAGACTAATAGCTATCAAACTAGAACTAAGAAGACTGACTGTTAAAAAAAAGTGTTAAACTTTAAATACCTATACTTATGAGTAATAATGAACTGAGCCACCGGCTTGTAGTAGTCCTCTCCAGTCTCCACCATCCACTAATGTCTACTGTTAGACTTTCTGGTTGTGTTCATGGCAATGTCGTGTTCAGATGTAGTGTAGATTAGTGACGCTTTTAAGAACACCTTCAGACAAAAGTCAAGAGAGATGTCCCCTTTCTTTGAGGACAAGCAGCTCTGACACCCGTTTTATAAAGGGGCTTGTTTTGGGTGAAGACTACAGCTACAGTTTGTGACTCTTGGCGTTAGAGTGTGTAGCTATTGTTGTCTGTTGTCCATGTTTTGTCACTTGCCGCAAAACTGTTTCTAACTCAGGCATAAAAACTCTAACTGTGCAGACATTGTAGCTAGTGTGGCTAACTTTAGGTAAAAAAAGATTTAGGTATTTAGACTTTTCTAACTCACTAAACCCATTGATACATCTCTAGTTTTCACTCACATGTTTGTTTGTTTGTTTGTTTGTTTGTTTCTTTAGTTTTTTTGCCTTCAGCAGAGCTTTATAAAATATTTTACCTGTAGAAATCTTTTTAGAAAAACTAAAGCAGGAGTAACATTTTTAGTCTGATTTTTTCTTAAAAGTTTAATAAGATAAAGAAATGTATTGCTTTATGCAGATCTTCTATGTTCATAGTAAAGAGCAGGAAAGAAATCCTTGAGCAGTCCAAATAAATAAGAATACCAAAGTGGTCCAGTGTTTACAAACTAGTATTTTAAGTAGAGATTATATTTTTGTATAAACAAAGTCTAATACACATGCTGGCCTCAAAAACTGGATTTTCTATTGTTCATTGAGTTTTCCAATATCTTTGTTGTAGTCAAAAAAGTTAAGTCAGTTTGATTTTATTCATGCATTCATAGTTTAAACACAAGAGGCGTATAACAGCTTGGCAAGTGCTTTGAGTGCTTTGAAGTAACCTACCCTCCTCTTTCTAGCAGCTCTCTTGGTGAAAAATGCAAAGATATCAGCCAAATTATTCAGACAGTAAACAACAAATTAGTTCTGAATTGGTGGTTGTGATTTGAATAGACTTTTGCTTTGTACCTACAGTTTCATACAAGTTTGAGACCAGGGATGTTGGATGCGGTCCATCGAACAGTGCAGCGTTATTGGGACACAGTTTCTGCTTCTTTGGCACTCATCGTCTTGGAAGTGCGAGGGCAGCTGGGAAAGACTGGCGGCTGCCGGTAGAAGAAGGAGGAAGCGTGGAGAGAAGAGGAGGGGTGAGCCCTATAGGACCATTTGTGATGAGGCTCATTTGCACAACGGCACTTAATTGGCTACAACAATTAATTAATGTGTTGGAAAGTTGGCACAAAAAGTTCATTTAAGGGGGTTTTAATAAGCAATTAGGGAGAAGTAACCAGTGAGGTAGAATGGGAGAGAATAAAATGGGTAACTCCAGCTTTTTGGGAATAATGTGCCATATCCTGAAAGCGGGATGTGGCTTTCCTATAACGGCTTTGCATCCCATCGCGACATAAAAAATACATTATTTTTTACCCCTGTACTTTTACAACCCCAACTGTTCCCCCACTTTCTAAAAGCAGCATTGTCTCCTCTCTCCCCTTCAATCTCCCTCCCACTGTATGAAATATCGCATGACTAATGAGCAGAGCAGGTTGAAATCCTGGGGAAGATGTCCTTGGAAGACGAATGCATTTTCAGCAGAATAATTAACTTAATTAACAAATTCACATGCATATTCATCAGCCTATTAATGTCTGCTCTGCGCGGCTTGATGAGCAGTGGGGTAATAACCATCTCATTTGCATAGAGTGTTCACACGAATCCCTGTTTTTTTAAAAGCAGGATAGGACAAGTTTGAAAAAAAAAAGAAAGGGGGGCGATCATGATGGTTGGCGTGCAGAGGTGAGAGAATGACGTTCTTGTAAATAGCCCTATCTGACTGATCGCTGAGGGTTCATAGGATTATAGGCCTCTTTGCAGCAGATTGGCTTTTGCCTCCCAAACATCTCCCGCTGTTCTCTCATCACCATCGCCCCCTTTAAAATACTGATCCTTAATGACCCCCTCAATGCTCCATATAGTCTAATAGCAGCCTGCTCCTGTGGTAAACACCCCATCGCGGCTATCCTTTTCTGACTGTCTCGCTGCGTCCCTCTCTCTTGGGACCATCTTCTTGGCATTGCTCCACTTCTTTCCTCTCCTCTTCCATCGCTTGCTTTTTTCCAATCCATGCGCAACCTGGTGCTCCTAGCAACGCCACCTCTCTCACACGCACACACTCCGCATGGCAAACGGTCCCAATGTGTCGCTCCAAAGCACAAATCTTATATTTACACGAGCTTCAATGCCACTTTTACACACATCCCCATAAAGCATCAAATCAACACAAAATCCAATGGGTATTTACTTTCAAAATTCAATAAGAAAGTCAAATTTAGCTGACAGGAGCTCAGAGTTTGCAGTCTCCAAAGATTGCACCTTTGTTTGAAATAGTCCAAACGTTACTTGGCAGGCGATTATTATGCTTCTCATCCCATTTTATTACCCAAGGCTATTTTGAACAGCCTTAATCATGTATTCACGAGACATGTTAAGATTATAGCTTCATTCAACTTATTACGCATTAATGTGCTTCTAATTGGCCACAGTTGGATTTTTAAAACACACAGTTAACCAGTGTTAAGATGTTTCACTTTAAACGGTGAAGTCAGAGTGTGGGGTTCACAGAGGCTAAATGGTTCTGGGCAATCATTGCATTTTAATACTGACTGTAACATTATGAAGCAGATAATTGAATAGGAGAAATGTGAAAACAGAGATGGAATGGTAAACAATAATGTAATATTGTATTAAAAAAGAGCAGTCAATAATTGTCAGTGGTACATTCTTACCAAAGACTGTACAATCTGGTTAGCTTTCCCACTCACTCATTCACATGAGTGGATCAAACACTGGTGGGAGCTATAATATCATTCTCAAAGACACAATGTCAGTTTTGACCTGTGTGAGCTGCAACTAAATCACCAACGCAATGCAAAGAAGTTTATTACAAAAATGAGATTTGATCTGCTAAGAACAAACACTCTATTCAAATAAGCCACTGTCGCCTCAAAGTCTATTAATCTTGAAACTCATTAATTTTCTTCCGCTTGTACCTGTTAGGGGTTCCCGTTAGCCTATCCTAGTGACTTTGGGTCTTAGGCGGGCGAGCACCCTGGTCAGTGGCCAACTCGCCACAAGGCTAGACAGACAATCATTCAGTCTCTCATTCAAGCAGGGAAATTTTACAGTGATGCCCAATTAACCTAAACGTGCATGTTTTTGGAGGTGAGAGGAAACCGGAGTACCCAGAGAAAACCCACAGTGACACGGGGAGTACATGCAAACTCCACCCAGAGAGATCGTGATGTTGATGTGGTCCGATTTGGAACCCACAATCTCCTTGTTGGGAAGCCAAAAGTCTAACCACTCTGCTACCATACACCCCAATCTCATTCATAATAGAGAAATTATAAATATTAAGCTCTGTAACATTTTAATAGTCAGAAAAATAAACAATCTTTGTGAAATTATTGTCAGTCACAATTGTTCTTGCCATAATAATCATGACACAATTTAAATATTGTTCCATTTAATGTGGAAATCTTACAGTATGTTTCTGCCAGTAATAGTTTTGACTAAGCATCAGCATCATAGCAAATTATGATCTCATGAATAGTGATGCACCGGTCTGATACTGAGGTCGGATATCAACGCCAAATTTTCAGATTTCAGTCCCATAGTATCGGATTTCAGTCCCATAGTATCGGTTGAGGCCATATCCTGGTTGTGCCTTTAATTAAATGTTATAAGACTACAAAGATCTACTCGCTGATGATGACCCACCATGTCTCAAATATTTGGCTTTTTACATAAAGTTGTTAAGTTGTTATCTATAAAATTACAGTTACAATACATATAACAATATGTGACCCATTTTCTAGAGCTGTTGTCCTTTAGACGTTAAGTCGATAATTGGTCGATTTTTTTAGTTTGAATTATTTTATTTTGATTATAAAGATTTATATTGAACAGCAACAAAAAGGTGAATCAGCTGAAGATTTGGGACCAAATCATTGGTCAAAAATGCCTTCTTAGAAATTAATACACTGTTTCCTATAAATTTCCTGCTTAAATTGCTGTTCTTGCCTGAACTCCATAGTATGGAACCATAGAATAAAAACAAAACAAAACTATTTAGGCAATATTCATTTTAGCTGCCCTCTATCTGATTGAAATATTATTGTCCTGTAATATTATTATGTCATGTGTGCAGAACATGTATTTTTTATATCTTTACATTACTTTGTAAGGTCACTCCATTTGTCTGGGCACTCCATGTGCTTTCATGTTAAACTACCAGTGTTTTTCTCTGCTGAACCGGCCGTGTTTAGTCCATATGGCACCAGATTGCTGAAATATAGTGAACCATTGGTCATTTCACGTAAGAAAATACCTAAGGACACCAAGTTTCTCAACCACACACATAGTAAAAATAGTATTTTGTTGAATTAAAATGGGACCTGACCCATTTGTTGCTTACACATCTATATACTCTTATCTCAACTATGTTAAAATTCAAAGAGTTTGACCCATTTTCCATAGTAGTATTCGTCCTAATTGGTTGGGACCGTATTAATATATTTCTCATCTTTGGTCCTTCTGCTGTGTATACTGATTTAGAAATACCACCAACCTTCGTTCCTAATGTTGTTATTCGTCATGCCAAAATCACTGCTGCGTCCCTGACACTGTTTTGTCATCTGCTGAGATAGCTGTGAAAATCATTTGCTCTTCGTTTTATGTGTCATTGTTTTTGATAGATTTTTTTTCTCACACAATGATCCAGGTATTTTCATTCAGTCCATCTTTGTTGTACAGGTTGCCTCATTGCAGATTGGTCTTGGGCGGGAGCGAGCCGAGAGGCGATTGAGATACACAGCATTAGCCGGTGTCAGGAGGAAATGAAAGGCCGGATCGCTTTCTTAATCAGAGCACAAGCGCCGTGTTAAGAAGGAATTAGGTCGACAGCTGCTGCGTCGCTGTACACCTAGGGCCCTCTCCTCCCTCATTACGCTTATTGGCTTAGGCCTCAAACCACAACAAACTTCTAACTTTATCCAAAACTTTTCACTATTAACTGAACACACACCCAAAATTAAGTTCTTAGCTTTTTGAGCACCATAATGTGATTTATTTTGGCATTCATTTCGCTTGATGGCCTGTTTTGATTGGATTTAGTAAGATTACTGAATAATTACTGTGTAGGATTTCAAACAAGGGTCAGCAAAGGGTCACAACAAAAGGACTTGTATTCAGTCTATTTAGAAAATCATGACCAATAGGTTGCTTTTACGTAACATTGATCAAAACTGCATGGATCAGTCTTAACCCTTTAAACTTCAAAGTAGCAATTCTGCACTAGTCAGGCTCCAGACTCCACGTTCTTCATTTTTAAGAAGTTTCTAGCTTGACCCATTTCTGCCAGAGGTTGTATCAAATAATACATAAATCAATTTGGTTTGGATCGGATGCTTAATTTCTCTATATTTTCTGAACTATAATTCAAATAAACAACCCTAGCACCTAAGCCAGTGGTCTCAAACTCATATTAAGCTTTGGCCGAAATGATCAAAGTCAGAGTTGGTCAAAGGCTGCCTTTTAAAATACAGGGCTTACCATATTATATTCTATATAAATTATGCTTTAGGCTATATAAAGCCTAATGTAGCATATTTCTAGTATGTCCACATTCATAGTTTTACATTTTACAACATATACAAGTGACAAA
Source organism: Mugilogobius chulae (assembly GCA_038363315.1). Classification (NCBI taxonomy): domain Eukaryota; kingdom Metazoa; phylum Chordata; class Actinopteri; order Gobiiformes; family Gobiidae; genus Mugilogobius; species Mugilogobius chulae. The sequence goes on along the minus strand of CM076401.1, from coordinate 30,247,772 downwards.
GTTACTAAAAGTGGGTAACCAGGATGCAGTAAAGAACATTTTGGACAAATTGTATGTATACTTTGCTGTATTCTATTGCATTTTTGAGGTTTTATAGTCACATATATTTGATTGGTGAGCCACTATCAATAATCACATTAAATCAACTGGAGGGCCGCATATGGACCCCTGACCTAAAGGGTTAAACGGCATCCTTATACAAATACTGCACTGTAATGCATTTAAATTTGACCTGGCTCAGCACAGAATAAGGTGAAATATTTCCCCACTCACTCGGAAGGACCAAGAAGAATTGAACGCAAAACAATTATTTAGTAAACGCATGAAGTAAATGCAGGATTCATAATGCATGGGTAGCCAGGTGTTTGTAAGGTTCGTAGATGAGGGGTGGTCCTGCATCCGAACTTAAGATAACAAACTTATCTTCATTAGTATCCTAAACTGTGCCCTTTTAGACACACGATCCTGATTATTAGTGGCAAGAGCTTCAGGACTCAATGGAGCTAGGTAGGGATGTAACAATATTAATTAATGTAAATTGTCGTCCTCACCTGACAATAATAAACAACATAACCTGCATCAAAAATTGTTAGTTAAAAAAAATAACATACATTTTATGCAAAAATTTATAAATATTTGAATTAACAAACAGAAACAAGATCTCTAAGCCTGTATGGTAAGAGAGAAATTTAATGTGAAGCCATGAATTTGCTTGTAAGAAATAGAATCAGTGAGAGATAAAAAAGAATGACTGGAATATATGACTTTAATGTTTATTAAATTTTAAGCAAATTCTCATTACCGTGGGTTCTCTGTAATATCCAAATACCGTGATAAATCTTGTATCGTGAGCTTTATATATTGTGATAAATATCGTAATGTGAGATTTACATATTGTTACAACCCTAGAACTAGGGCTGAGTGAAAGATTTCTCATTATTTTTTGGCTCGTCTCGTAACAATATTTAAAAGATACTTTGTCAGTCCTTTGTAGTGCAAAATAGCAGAAAGATCCCATTTTCACTACTATAAACAATACACTCAATGTTAATTTGTTGCAAATCATAAACAAAATCCACAATTATATCTAAAGATTGATATTCTGCACTTCCCTAAGTAGAACCAATCCTTACCAAAATAACCATATGTGAATTTTCTGTTTGGGCATTTCTTTCAAAGCACACACTGGCTATAAGGCATTCAACATTATGATATCAAATTCTTCTCAACAAATGTAGCAAACTGTACCGACATTTCTTCTTCTTTATAAGATTTTTTATTGAAGATTGTTGTTTTGCGTCCTGGGTTTTATAAATCTACCATGTGAGATGTAGGGAAACTGTCTTGGGAGTTTATTTTCACAGCTCCCAACCCCATAACATTACATACATTTATAATTTCACACTGTTTTGGCCAAAGCCCTTCACACCAAAGATGTGATCTCACCTCAATCCCATATAGGATTACTGGCAACAATATACACATAGCATACAAAGACACCTTTCATATGATTGCAAACTGCCCAAGGCAATCGCTTATTACATATAGTTGCATGCGTTTAGTTTTCTCTATAGGAGCTGATAGAGTTCAAATGAATTTCAATTGTGTGAACAGAAGAATATGCCATTGTGTGTGTTTTTTTATACATTAACTTTACTTGCATTTCTTTTGTTTGGCAAAAGTGTGTGTCTTGTATCTGAACAAACATTTGAAAGATAATGAGGGTGAAATCAAGTCGTGTCATATCAATCATTTTATGATTTTGTTAAGAGTTCAAAGGACAATAATCAGTTTGTCAGCAGAGGTCAGACTTTAAAAGAAGAAATGTAACTGCAGTCTTTGTTAATGGCAATCTAAAGATTATGTTCATGAAGTCATTACCAATAGGCATTTTTCATTTGTTTCTGAAAAGACTAAATAATATCTTATTCAACATTGAAATTGATCAAAACGAGGGGAAAAAAATCTCCTTTTTCCTGTCATTTCCCTATTTTTGATCAATTTCAATCACACTCAGTTCTACTTGTATCTATCCTCTTATCTGTCTGTTTGACTGAGTATTCTTAACCAAGTTTATCATATGAATTTGGTCAATAAAAGACAGTTACTCTAATTAGAGGAAATATATCATAATTAGGTTCAGTCAATTATTCACAAGTGAATTGATTTTTGAAATAATCGCCAACTAATTTAGTAATCGAATAATTGTTAACTGAATACAAACATGCCATAAACTGTGGAAAAGCTTCAGATTGTATAGAAATTATATTAAACATTTATTTAGACAAAATTCTTGGTAGTAATTATGATACCACAATAACTAAAAATGCTCTTTTTACGTCAAATTTCTAAACAAGAGACATTTTCAGCACAAAAGACAAACACTTTCTTTATTAAACATTTTCGGTTTCAACTAGTTTTGATAAATCTCAGGATTATTCTAAAACTCCTCAGAAAATGTAAAATTTTGTCCTATTCATGTCATTTTTTTAAGTATCTGTACATTGTTCATATGAGTTAAGAGCTAGCATCGATTCTTGTTTTTGTATTGATTATTATCTGTTATTCAATGTTTGATCTTTGACAACCCTAAAACCTCCAGAACTTTCTCACGGGATGTTACCTCAGCTCAGATTTGGTAAAGATCTTGTATTGAAGTGATTTTGCATTCTAAGCAACTAATCAATTAATCGAAAGAATAATCAACCAACCAAAAAAACGATTAGCAAAATAATCATTAGCTGCAGCCCTAATCGTAATAAGTAGGCAGCCACAAAAACTAAGCAGCTTAAAATATTTATGTTTTAATGTTCTACTGGGAAGATTACAAAGATGCTTCCTGTAGCTGCTTATGTTTCAGCAGAAATATTTAGCATAATTGTACTTAGGAGGATAAGATTGTATTGATATATTAAGTATTCATGGCGTTCACACCTAAAAAGAGAGTGTTAACTGAGCCATACTGTAAAATCTGCCTATGTAACCTATTACAGTACAATGTCAACACTTCAACATATTCGTGCATTGTTATGTATTAATTATAGACTTAACATAGCCAGTGCAGTTGGCAGCACGCTCCTCCAAGTCTTACTACCTTCACTTTTCTTTTCTTAAACAGCAGATTCGAGCGGTGGGAGAACAGAGGGGCCCGTGATGAATATATCCCGTTTTTTGGTCCGGTTCCAGGACTCGTTGCTTCCCCCGGTGGCTGATGGATGAGCTGTCATGCTTGAGCTCTTTGGGCGAACACCTGAGATGAATGGGCAAACAGCGGTGGCCCTTTCCCTGTCTATCCATCTCTCCTCTGTTTAGCTACAATCTGCTTTGTCCCACCCACGCGCACACGCCGACACACTCCCACATGACGAGCTTTTACTTTCCGATATCATTATTTTAAAACCAAAGAGATGCCAGTAACGAGATCCTTTGTGCCAGAATGAAGTGCATTTTAATGTGAACGTTTATTATCGCCAAAACGTGGCGCTGGTTCAACATTTTGAACATTGGTATTGTTGCTGGAACACTTAATCCTCCAGTGAGAATTTACTGGCAGTTGTTCATTTGTTTCAAAAGTCGAACAAAGGCTTGCCCATTTTAGAAGTAATGGGTATCACTCAATGATTTTTAAAAGAAAGTAATAATCTTTTTATTTTTATTTTCTGTTGGATGAACTGTAGGATTGTTGAGAAAGGTCAAGGAGGAATTTGCCTGCTTTTGATTTGGGCTCAGAACTCGTGGATTCTTACAAAGTGAAGCCCAAAATACTCACTAGAAATGACTGAATTCTTTAAAAAATCCTTTAGCAAATTAAGATTCCAGATTGAGCTTCCAGAGTTTGATTAGTGCAAGTATTCAAGTACAAGTAAACTTACATGGATAAAAATATACTCAATTAAAAATCCAAATTCTGTTGCCAAAAAGGGTGTGGAGGTGATGTTTTGTGAGCTTGTGGGGTTAGAAAACAAGTGAGACAGTCCACATTTTGGTCGATAGAGACTTATGCTACTCAATGTTATCAAGGTAAAGGAAAAAGGCCTAAAATGTTTATCACGCTATAAAAAAGAAAATTAGCAATAATGACACAATCGAAAAAATACCTGACGTTTGTTTAAGACTATTTAACTGTAAGTTCTGCTTCAGATCCTCACATCTGGTTTCTTTCATTATCATGTCATGTTTTAGTCTCTGCAAAGTCCCTAGTCATTGTTTAGGTTGCTCTAGTTTAAGGCGTAGAGTAGGGGTCTCAAACTCAAATGAAGCAGGGGCCAAAGAGATCAAAGTCAGAGTTGGTGGAGGGCCACATTTTAAAATATTGGCTGTATATAAATAAGGGTATTAAGCAATATGCTGCCTACAACATTACATTACTGTATATCCACCTCATTTTAAATCTTAGTGGGTAACCAGGGTCAGACTAACCTCTCCAGGAAAACTTTGGACAATTGCATTTTTGGTGGACTACTATCAATAGGGCGGCAAAACTTCAATTAAGACTTCTGCTTTAGAGAGACCTGAAACAGATTATGAATATTTTCTGTAATAATGTGCAGTTATGCCACAAAATTTCAATTTTCACATCATCGACAATATCATGTAACAATATATGATAAACAAATGCTATTGCCTAGCCAGAACTGTAACTACTTACAATGGATTAGAATTGTGCACAATTACATTTACAAGTGCTTGTTTAAAACTAATTATAGTAGCTTTTGTATTTATAGCTTGTTACTTTCCCACTTTTGATCTTTGAACTTTGTTTAGTTGAGTCTAACTTTCCTGGTGGATTAGCCAGTTGTGCATGTTAAAGATTTAGATGTAGGCCTCTCCTGCTTATGGAACATCCATTTACTCCTTTACTAACTTCATCACCATCCAAATATATTCATCATTGTGTAATACTCCATAAAGCATATTTTTGTCCTGTCGATCTGAACAGTGTCCGCTAAGGTCAGGGCACTTTCTAATTTGCCCAATGTGGCGTATAAATTTTAATTTGTTGCTTTAATCAGTTGAATCAAGTGGAATGACCCTGACTTTCACTTGCCAGCATCTCTCCTACTCTCCTTGCAAGTTTTTCTTTTTTCCTCGCTGCCATATTGTCCAGGTCATGACTCGGTGTACAACCCAAGTTTTGAATATTCAATCTTGATTTTAACATTGGATTAATCTTCTGCAAACTCACACTTTTCCAATTTCTAAAAGGCTCTAAATGTTATCGAAGGTAAAATGAGTGATGATCCAAATGCTTCAAAACGCATCCAGTTTTACATTTGGCTGAAGGTGCGTGCGTTAACCCACCTCTCGCTTGCATCTATGGGGGAGACTACTCTATGTCCTCTCCAAGGGGAAAGGTTTCAAAACATTTAATTAGGCTTTTGGCAGTGCCTCTCTTTAGCCTGGAGGTGCTGGAGGAGCTTTAACAGACTTACATCCCTATTAGTGGCCCACGGATTAAACATTTATGAGCGCAATCAGCTTGTCATAACCACCAGTATGAAACTTTACATTTCAGACATCAAAAGTAGCCTAAACTTTACATTTTGTTTTACGTACGTTGCGAATTAGAGTTTGTAAATTCAGTTCTGGGGTTGACTGAGTGGTAGTGCGCAGTGCTGATGATGCTTGTTGTTGTGGGATAGGGGATGGGGGGGTGGGGGGGCAGATTGCGGGGAGGAGGGGGGGCAACAGATGGTACGCCACGCTGTGAGGGCCGTCGGCTGCCACGGGTATAGGATGGTACAGGGTTAGGGAGGGGTAGCAACACTGGAGACGGGGCAGATACATGTGTGGAGGGCGGGACGCTTCTTTCCCTTGACTTGTCCATCCCAGAAGTGCCGACAGGGATGACATGGAGTGTGTAAGGAATGTCGCATTATAGAGAGGGCAGAAAAAAGAAGACAGTTCATATTATTAGCATATGGTGATCACATTAGTTTAGCTCCATTTTGAAATTACTGCATTGGTTGAGTTCTAGTCATAAGGTCAAACGATGTTTCTGTTAATTCCATTGTACTGCCATGAAATATCTAAAAAGTAGATTCATATTTTTTTTTGACAATTTATGTTTGTGACTTGATCTATTATAGTACAAATTGCAGTCAAGCAATATTTTTTTATTTTTAACTGCCCTTCCTCTGTATTGTGCCGATTGACAGTTGTGATGTCACATGAACAAAACCACAAAACATGTTAGGAGTCTTTTTTGTAATTTATAGCACTGTTTTATAAAACAGAGCTTCTACAAATGTGAAATTCACCAGCATTTGATTTTTTTTGGCCTTTTTTATTTATTTATTTATTTTTTTGAATGGCTGTTTATGTTAACTTAATAACTTAAGCTTAATAACTGTGTTATTAACTTTATTTTGAGAAAGTTGTATTTCATAATGCATGTCACAGAGAGAGAGCGAAACAGAAAGAGGAATTGTGACCAGTGAATCTAGACCGCGTGTTTGAGAGAAAGTTCAGTTACAATTGTTTGAACTTGACCTTGGTGTCTTGATGATGATGCTTTTTGCAAAAATTGTAACACGTATGGTTGACAGATGTCAACATTATTAATTTAATAATACATCTACATTTTGATCTTGTTAAAGACAGAATTATACTTTGATTAAAATGAAATACATTTGACTTTAACACTGCTTTAAAAAGGCCAAAGTGACTGAAAATGCACTCATTCTTTTTAACAAATGAACATTACGTTTGCTAAATTGTGCCAAATGCCCTTCCAGATGCATTGCTTGTGTGAGTCTAGTCATATGGAGACTAGGATAGGTCTGGTTTAGTTCTGGGTTATTTATAGTCAGGTTTGGAACTGGTACAAAAAGCACTTCTGCTTTAAACTGAATGTCCCAAGTTTAAATTTCATATCTGTGAGTGGGTATAAGCGTGCCAAAATCTGTTTAAAAGTATTGAAATGCCATCTGATGAGCATAATCTGACTCAATGCAGTGTTTCCCACAGGTTTAAGCAGAGATGGTGGTACAAGTGGTTATGTTTGGGCTGTAAAAGTCACTTATCATTTATCTGATCAAACATTTGCGTGGAATATCCATTAGTTACATGTTTGTTACATCGCTACAACCTCACAATATCAATATGCCACCACCAGATTATTATTCAGCTTGTTTTTAGACAATTTGAGCAAAGATTTGAGTATGGGGCCCCACCATAGTCTCTTCTAGGAATGAAATGTGCAGCTTTGACAATTGATTGAAGTAGTTTTTATAAAATTCCTTGGTCTTTTGTTTCCTAGTACAACACAAATGTACTACAATACTACTGAATAACTGACATGTCATCGAATGTTTTTGATGATCACAATTCTTTTGGGAATAAAAACATCTATGATTGGATTATCTTTCTAGTTATCTCATTTTACTAGTTATGTAAATCTATCAATGATTTATATATGAACAAACCATTTTATTCACATAAACCTCCAAACCAGGCATCCACACCCAGGGCAAAGGCAACCTGCAGACTCCCAACTACCCAGTTTACTGCAGTTTGCCAAACGAGTTGACGCTGGAATCACTCCTAACCCAGTTGTTGTGATGAAGTACAAATTGTGATCCTCACGTCAGATGCCATAAATCAGCCTGGAGCAAAACGGCCATATGTGATGGGAATTCAATCTCTCCCATTTGAGCCGTTTCCTTTTGTCTTTTCCCCCAAAACCATTGCCGTATTTCATATTTCATGCATTGGAAGAAGCTGCTGAGCCAAGAGCAGCGAAATTGAAAGTTAGCCTGAAATCTCCCACATCACTCCCCTACCTTGCTTACATGCTAAACCCCCCTTAACCATTTTTCTTCTTCTGCTACACCTTCACGGGCGCAGACGGCACACATGCACACCCCTCCAATTACACCGACTCCTGTAAGCAGACCATCCACCAGCCTATATGAACAGATGTTGTGGAATTTAAGATGCAAAAAGCCCCACACGCACATACACACAAAACTACCAGCGCATAGACCTTTTTTTTTTTTTTTTTTTGCGCAATCTGGCCCCTCCCCATCCCCCACCCTCCCCCAGCTGGCCCCGGCATCAACGTGCCATGTGGCGCCGCATTCCCCCTGGCGCTACCACTCTGGCTGTGCCAACTCTGCCGCGCCTGACCGCCAATCTGGAAAAAAGAAGGAAGATTCAAAGTATCTCGAGTCTTTTGTGTCTGGGAGGAAAGTGTAGGCTACGGCGATATCTCTTAGAAGCTGCCGATTGTTGTCAGAAATCAAATATAATTTTTTTTTAAATAATTGTTTAAAATGTGAAAAAATTGTCGTTGTTTTGTTTCTAAGTGGATGACAGTGATCAGTGGAGATGGTGCAAAGCGTTGTCATGCTGTCAGAACATAGAAAGCTGGTTACGGAATTCTCGTGGGAACGCTGATGGTGGAATTCCTGTTACCATGGCGATGTCCAAGCTCATCGGTGATCAAATTTCAACTTGAGAGAGATTAATTCAGGGGAATGTGTTGATTTATTCATCCTGGTGGATAGTGATGCGCTCGCTCATTCACTCTGATGTTCCTGGCGCCAGTGGTCAGCCATTTTGACTTTTGTAATGTCACTTTAATGAGAAGCTTGGATTTTATTAAGAAAAACACAGATGCAGTTTGAAATATGACTTATTTGGTTGTTGATGTTTATGTCTGTCCTTTTTCTCACTTTTTTAAGAACAGACATATCTTAGCACTAGTTTTATACAAATACATGAATGTACTATAATTTATGTTCACAAGCAACATTCTATATATAAATCTATTTAGTTATTGAGTCTAGTCACTTAAACACAGATTTTTTTTAAATTTGTAATGACATCTTGTATTTTAGGTCAATATATCACTTGCCCACCATCTCGTGAAGTGTTGCTTTTCTTTACATCCTTGAGAAAGAAGTTGCTATGGTTACAAGAAGCCACAAAGAGTGTTTTGCTAAATTAATTCACATCAACACAAAAATGATATAAGATAATGACTAAAATAGCCAAAATATTGAGAGAAAAAGTTATGTTTTGCAGATACTTTGTTTTATTTATTGGAATTCATTGTTATTGCATGTTGATTTTTCAAGTCTGCATTTCCATTCACAATTTTTCTTACACACATCAACCTAGGGCTGTGCAACTATCCCACTTTCACTTTTAATTATTGCTCTACATTTTGCAATTACAAAAATCAAGACTATTATCTATAACAAACAATGCATTTTTACTGGTAGAGTAAATTTCAGCTTAAAAAAACTGTGCTTGTTTTTATTCAGTGCTTTTTAGTCGTGGTTTCAATTATGACTTTAATAATCGTGAATAATATTTTTCCATAATCGAGCGGCGTTACATCAATTTGTGTAGGCCTAATTAAGTCCAATTAGATTTTTATTAACAGCTTGTGTCCTATATCACCTTTGGTAATAGATTTATAGAAAGCATAATTTCCTTGTTCTGATTGGATCAAGGCTAATTGTTTTCTCATAAACTCCTGCTCCATCTTGAGTTAATATTTGCACATACACATCCATGCATTCAAGTGTCCATATGCATGAACATCTGCTAAATACCAGCACGCTGCCTATGTTCCCCCTTTAATTCAATCGATAGCCCCCTCACCTGCCCCCCGCTCTGCTCTCAGGGCCGTCCCACGCGGAGAGGGAGAGTAGGACCTCCTGTGCGCCGGCCTCTTATGGTAATCTGCTTTAATCTGAGCGGGGCAGAGGCGCTGTGCTGCTGTGTCAGGGCCTGCTGCTCCTCAGGTTGGGTTTGTTTACAGTTCTCCTCTTCACCGGGTCAAGAGAGGCGGATGAGAGCAGCAGAGGAGAGATGCAAAGTGGAAATATGGAAATGAAGTGTTGATAAGTGGAGAGGACAGTAAGACACTTCAATGTTGTTGTGTTAGAAAACTTTTCTTCTTGACTGTCTGATATATATGTACAAAGTAGTGAGTTTTTAGGAGCATTTTAATTTGTTGAGACATAACAAAAAGAAAATATTTTCCCTTAATATAGACAATAAACTAATATTGAATAGCACACAAAAGTCCTGAACTTTGTAACTTCTGACCTATTTTTTACATTTCTGAAACCCTACATTAATCTGGAGTTGTAATGGAAGAGACTTCGATACCTGCTTGTTGCCATGGAGATGTTTCTGAGCTCAAGATCTTTACATCCCTCATAATTAGAACTTTCAGTTAACCTAATGTTAAACCAATAGGTTGCGTTCAACTTCTACAACTTGATAATGTCATAATTGCAGAACCAATATTTCCCAATTAATAAAATTGTAATAACATTGCTATGAAGAATCTCAAAGGTCTGATGATTTGTATTTGTGACTGCAAGTAAACTATATTAGTTTTAGCTGCCACTTACTCTAAATATTATTGACTTACTATATGGAATGTTGTGATGATTTTAAGATTCTAAAAGTTCATCTATGCACTTGACATGACCAACATGACCAATTTTATCAAAAATTTGAGAGGTATTTGGTTCCAGACCTCTTATGTTCCACCTGTCTCTCGCTAAATGCCGGAAGGACCTCTCTGTTCAGACTGGACGCCCTTATTCGGCAACTTTCTACACAAAGCTATAAACTGAGGCCCTAATCCTAACCCTAACCTAACCCATAATTGGGGACTAAATGTTAGACTTTATCAACATTTACTAGCCATGTTTGAGAGGTGCCTATACAGTATATGGGCTTCCGGTCTGTACAAAGGTGTTTTCAGGCTGTAGTCAGGTAACTCCTGGTCTGCGGTTCGAGGTGAACGACATGCCTCTGCAGCCAGACACACTGAAAAATGTAGCTTTTTTTATTGGCACTTTGGCATTAGGGTCAGGGAAATCCCATGAACCCTTGCTTCTCCTGAAATATTACATGCATAGATTTTCTGACATCTATCTTCAGGTTTTGTCTTTTATCTCCATTCTTAGATAAAAATGAATAATCTTAAGACTACGGAACAGTTCCAGAAAAATCAAAGACAATCAAAGCCTTTGTTCGAAAGCTCACGTATTGCGTTTTTGAATTAAAACTGAGTGCACAGCTCATTTTTTTGCTCTGCCTTTGAAATATGTTGTTTTTTGTTGTACTGATTTTACAATGGATGCCCTTTGTTCAACAGTTTTCTAGACTTCTAAGCTTACAGCAAAGACACAACAGCGACTGTATTAAGTGGACACAACTAACTGTTAAAAAAACAACTTTGTCCTACAACTACACAATATTTTCCTCTTGATACCAAACATTTTTAACTTTACCAGCTGACCCTTAAATCCGACGCATTCCAGCCCAGTGATGACACACAGTCGAGGTAGAGGTCACCGCCACACAAAGTCGAACACAGCAGGAGGCAGTGGAGTCAAGGCCAGAGACTAATCAGTATGTAGTGTGCGTTTGTGTATGTGTAAATGTGTGTGTGTGTTACATCTGCAGGCAGGAGCAGGGACAGCACGCTCATCTGTTTGTGTGCGTCTGAGTGTTTAAATTCAGTGACAGCTGTTCATTAGTCCATTACAACCTCTCACTGCTGATCCACTGCACTGGAAACACCGGCAGGAGGAGGCGCTGGTGGGACGCACGCTGGATGCAGATTTCTATTGCACATGTTTCTCAGTAAAGTAGTCAAGACAGGTGAAGCCAAATGTATAGATTTGGTGTGAAAGAATTAACTGCACTAACTTCTGATCCAGGGTCTGTCACTCAGCCTCATAAAGATATTTTAGCTTTGTCTTGAATTACTAAACAAAAACATCCATCATTCCATGAGCTAAAACGCATTTTGAAGCGTAATATACTGTATTGCTACTCAAACTCAGTAAATAATATAATTGAAATATACTTTATGCCACCAAAACGTTACTTCTAAAGCATTATAACAACTGTATTTTACTGTAAATCCGTGGTTCAAAACCTGAAGATCGAGATCTCAATGGGGTTGTTAAATGATTTCTGGGGGTCCGCTGATGGTGCTCGAAAAACTGAACATCCCGGATGCAGTGATACATGTAGTTTACTTTTTGCTGGTACACCAGATGAATTTATCTAGGTTAAAGTTTTTAAATAAATTCAAACATAAGACTAAAGAGTACTTTGCACTTTGCAGGTAGCCTATTTTGTCTTTGGGGGACGCAAATGTAACCTGTTGGCAGTTGTTATTTTGGAGGTCCCAACTGAAAAAATTGAGAACATTGCTCATCTCCAAAGAAGTTATAGTAAGTAAGTAAGTAATCTTTATTTGTATAGCGCATTTCACAGACACATAGTTATAGCCTACAACTGGATTCAAACATACGTTGAGCTGTAGTGTATCAGTCATTTAGTAGTGTTTCCCAATCAGGAGTTTTCATTTTAAATGAAATAGGCCTGTAATTTAAAATAGATTTTAGTGGATTGTCGATTTTGACAAATGTTAATTTAATTGAAACAAGACAATAGACTAGTAATAATTGACATTATATCCATGGGATATTCTTTATTTAGGAATGTGAGACAAAGCTATGGGGTGCTCAGAACAAAAATGGCTGAAAACCATGAGATTAGTATCATCATCAACAAACACAGTACTGTGCTAGCTGAAGATTTGTGAACTAGTGACTGGGTTAATCTGATTTTTTACATATTGTAGTAATTCACACCCTTATACATTTCTCTATAATTTGTGTTTTTGCGAAAACAAACAAACAAAAAATGCTTTTGCTGTCTTTGCAAGTAGAGCTTGGATCAGATTCATGGTCAATGCAAACGTGTTTTTTTTTTGTTTTGTTTTTTGCCAAGTCTCCTTTTAGTCGTCTAATCGATCGGTAGAGCTTTTTTTGGTCAATCAAGAATTTCTTTGATCAACAACAGCACTACAATTAAGTAAAGTGGAACAATCAAAATAAAAAAAACTGTCCAGTTTGTAGATCCAAATTCAGATGAAATTCAACATATGTGAATTTTCTGTCTGGGCAACCTCAGAGTTATTTAGAACCGACAGATTCCTGAATGTAGATTGTCAAAACTTAAGAACACAACTGTTCCTTTCTGCCTTATAGAAACATATATTTACTCAAACCACAGAGGTCAATAAACAAACTAATTATTACTTTTTAGCATTTACATCCTTGGTTTGAATCCAGGACACCCAATTCATGTGCAAGACATTTTCTGTGCTGCCAGATCATTTCCTCCTTGTTTTCCCTGTACGTTGAATCATTACCATCACGTCTCCATGCCGATCTTATAAATATTTGAAGATATGAAAGATGTCTTGAGCTGTAATTACAGGCTAATTAGTAATAAATGAAATGCCCATGCCAAAGGTCATGTGTCTAGTTTCCCTTCCTGCCTGTAATCTGCAGACTTAACACATGTACATCTGGGCGCTGTCGGGCTTTTGTCTGAGTGGATCTTATTGAGACATATGGACAGTGACCAGCGCGACTCGGTCTAACCAGACGCTTAAATGAAACGCACACACACCTGGCACGCACTGGCACACACTGGCATGCCACTGGATCACTGTGGAACCTGCAGGATTAGAGCAGTGCTAATTCTCGCTGGCAGATGTTCATGCTTTATTTGTGTATCCGTTCGATTTGTAATGTCCAAATGAATTCAAAATGTGTGCTATTAGCAGATATCCTGTTTCCTCTAATTATTAAGCAGACATAAGCTTAGCATTGAACTATAGCATAAACGGATCATTGTAGAAGGTAATGAAAATAGAAACAGTTCCTTTGACTAGCATGCAGTAAAATTTTTTTGTTCTTTAAAAAAACACTTCTGTTATATTTAGGAAGAGTCTTTTTATTTATTTTTTGTTGTTTCCTTCAAATAGTTATATTTAATGTTTATGTATTGATTTACAGTGTAAGGATGAAGCAATTGCAATTGGCGTACCGGATGCATTGTTTTAAAACTCAGGTATTCTCTTTGTTTGGCTTTGCACAATTGGTCCGCTTTGGCAATATACTTTTTCATACTTTTTTTTTTTTTGCATTGATTGTGAGGACACATACAATTTTCATAGCAATAAAATAATTTAAACATTTAAACATCTGTGTCAAAAAGACGCTATGGCATCAGGAAGGGTACGTGGGTGAGTGAAAGCAGACATTTTGTTAGAAATACTCAAAAACCTATGAATTAAAATACACATTTGAGTACCTGTAATGTAATAATGGAAACAAAATATAAAATAGTTCATTCATTAAAAGATCACTTGATTTTGCATTATACGTCACAAATAAAGTGTAATTTTGACACATTGTTTTGAAGGATTATTAAAAAAAAAAAAGCAGAAGAACGTAATATTGTGGATTTGTATCTTGTGTGAGGAAAAATAATTAGTTTTTAAATGGCTTCCTTGCAGATGTGATTGACAGTTACAGGGCTGTGAATGCTGATGGCCAACCTTACAAGGACAAATAAAATGGCTGCACAGAAGGCTAGGGTAAGATTCATTCATTTAAAAGGAAATTCAACACAAAATAGATTGTCTCAGTAAAAGGTGTAATAGCTAACTGATTTGTCATTTCTGCAATCAGGAGAAGACACGCAGCTGACACCAAGAGCAAGTAAATAACAGCTCAGATCTGCGGAGAGGCGGCCCTGCTCACAGTAAGAATGCTTCTCAAGGTGTTTTGGAACATTAGTGTCATATTGTGAAACTTTCAAGGCAAAGCAACATTTCCATAGAGACAAGACAGTGAAAAGAATTTAAACGACTAATCACGACTATGCAAATAATGATGTTTTGATTAATGCGTTGAATAAGACACTAAAACACACTATTATGCCATTATTGAATCAAAGATAAAAAGTAATTTTTAGTTAAATAGTATGCTTTATTCATCGACTTGTCAATATAGTATTTAAACTTTCACTGGTTTAATTTAAATAGTCTCAGTCTATCTTTTTGACTTATTCACTAATCAAAAAAGTAACAAACAGACGCTGATTATTTGACCAAAAACGTCAGTGACAGCCTTGACATATACCTCCTACCAAAGACTACCTCATCCCTAATAAATTATTTGTTCCAGGGTCCACATGCACTCATTTGTGTATTCAAATATTTTGACATCTTTTCCAGACTAGACTACATTTTATTTGATTCAGATAGAACACATTTACAGTATGCTTTTGAATAGACTAATTAATGACATTTTCAGGTATTCCATGTTCATGACAAAACTAGGGCTGCCCAATTAATGAAAATAGAGTCAAAACAACAATTTCAATAGGGCTGCAGGTATTATAATTTTCTTAAAGGGGACCTATTATGTAAAATCTACTTTTTTTTAACCATGTTACAGCAGTGTTCTCTCAACATTAGTTTACTCAAAGTTGTATTTGGATTGATTCCTGCATGTTTGAGTAATCTATATTGTCCTACAGCTGACGCTCTAGTGGTCAGAAAATCCCTGTCTTCATCTACCACCTATCCCCGCCCACTTCTCTGTACTTACTTGCAATCATTCAAAATCGCAAGTAAATACAGTTCTGCATATGCTGTAGTTTTGTTCCAAATAATTTAAAAAATCCCAATAGTTCTCCTTTAACAAACTATACAATACTCTCTGACTTTCTACATAAAAATCTACGTAGTTTAGACCTGTACTTTCCAGTGTTAAAACAAATTGGATTTGTGAGTTCACTGATATAATTGATAACAATTTAATTTTTTAATATTAAAAAAAATGCAAATTTAATCATAATACCAGTCAGAAGAAAAAGGAAATTGTCAGCTTGTGCAGGGCTAGATAAATTTTTTGCAAGATGAGACCCAAGTATGGCAAGAAGTTTGACAGAATTGATCATAACCAATCATAATCATAGTTGCAATGCAGTTCACAATTTTGTCCTCAGTTTTTAGTTAATTTTATTTTGCATTTTCCTGTAATTTATAGAATTGTTTGTGTGGGTGTGTGTGTGTGTGTGTGACTAGGTCGAGAGTTTTTTTTTTTGTCTTTATTTTTTTCAACATGTGTGCACAATCTTGTGACTGTTGTATATCTCATACGATCTTGTGACATAAGATCTTGTCCCATCCCTATACACAGCATTTATATACTATAAACCGGCAATATTGCTTTTTATTATTCTAAGCAGCACATTCACTTGACTCCGTTCCAACATCAGCCCATGAGAACCTTGTTGATATCTCTAAAGAAAAGTGAAATCATTTTGAAGAAACTTTTTTAGTTCTCTCCACGTTCCACTATATGTTGCAAAAACACCTCTCGACCCTGTGTTTCATATGTGCGTCCAAAAATGTAGCTGCTTTCCTGCTGACGAGCTGACCTCCATCTTTGCCGACACGCAGAGATGTTCCTGGGATTTGGCTTTGTGTTGCTGTTGTGTGGACATGAGGTTTACACGTGGGTGACCGGCGATGGTGAGCTCCTTCAGAGTGTGATGTACTTTAAGAAGCTACAAACGTGTTAGAGCCAAGTGACCGTGCGCCATCTTAGTGTGAAAAACTGCAGAACATAGTGTGAGGAGATGCTAAAGATCAGAAGGCTCCAAAACTTTTGCAAATATTTGACAGTTTACAAGAGTTATTTTTTATCAGGTTTTAGTTTATGTGATGAACGAACCTGCTCTGTTTTAGACTCAACTTCATAGCCTGGGATACAGAACCCTCTCTTGTTTTGAAAAGTGGGTCTGGTCACCACACTCTCCGCTGCGTCTTGTGTCAAATTCACATCATGCTGTGCAGTCAGATATAAAAGTTTTTTGTTGTTGTTGTTGTTGTTGTTTGCTCAATGATTTCGCAGACGTTTTTCTGTGTCTCTTGATACTGCTGCATGCTGATTGGTTAATCCAGCTGTCAATTGAAACTCAGGAATACACAATATAGAGATATTATTTTGGAATTTTATGCAAATGTGCTCTATTTATATAGGGCTTTTCCACCATTCAATGCACTCAATGCATTTTACAATCCAGAGTCCACTATCCAGCGTAAGTAGGGACTGAGGCAAGGTTGCATAATGAAACAACTACATTTATTCCACTCACCACTGTGGAATCTGATGTTCAAATAGGTCTCCCATGCAAATACTTACCAAGCCCTGACTTGCTTAGCTTTTGAAATTGGACAAGACTAGTCTTTTTTTCAAGCAGATATGACCATGACAAGCAAGTATGGCCACTTAATAAATATTGTTTAAAGTTGGGCAACTAACTTATAGAAGTTGTAAATTAATAAACTTTGTGTTTTCCTGTACAAAGCAAATGAAAAGTGCAACACTTTTGAAAAAATGAGACTACTGTGTGCTGTCTGAATTGAACAATAAAGAATTTTAGTTCTCTCAGGAGCTGAAGGCAGTGTTCTGATTGGTTGTGTTTGGGTGGTCCTCTCCAGTTTCACTTTGTTGTTTGCAAAAAGAGGTTTATAAGACATATTTGTAACCCAAAATGAATGTTGATATTAACCATGTGTCGAAGAATTATGAGAGGAAGGGTCAGATTTGAACCTAAATCATGTTTGGAGTGTCAAAATCACCTTTAAAGGACTTTCATGCGTTTTTTTAGTAAAAAAAAAAAAAAAAATCATTGCACCCTTAGAGAATAATCTCATTTTATATGAAATCGGGTCTGAAAAAAGTTAACAACCAACACACCCATAAAATATTTTTTTAACAAATGACTATAGGACATAGTGAAGTAAAGATTGAGTCAAGCCTTACAAATAAAGTAAAAGATAATATAGTTTTAAAAAAATTCAGTGCTTTACCAATACTGTTATGTAACACTGGAAAACATATAATTCTTAGAGACAACAGTGCAAAGGATTGTGGTCTGTGTAGTTTCCCATGTTGTTTTTCTGCTTTTGAAAAACAAACTGTATTTAGTCATAAAAACATGCAGCTCTTATTGTGCGTCCTAATATTACACTATCACGGTTGTTTACATCTCCTTGCATAAAGTACTCAAACACATATTTGGATGAGAAAATTGTGGAGGCTGGTGTGTGGGAACTTGTTTTGTTGTGTTCAGGCAGAATAGAGAGATACATAGAGTTATAAATAGTTGCAGAGCAGAGACTCAGATTCAACTTGTGTTATTGCAATTGCCAATGGTTTCTTTTCACCATATCCAAACATTCTCTAAATGATCAAATCTTTCCCTTTGGTTAATCAGCTTGCACAATTCATAAATTAGACCATGGTCATAGATGGCACAAGAGAAGAGAGAATAAGTATACAAGAAAAAGTGATGGTAAATAACACTTGACAACACAACATTTTTAAACTCTTTCACACTGAGCTGCTGCAGGTTAGAATGGTAGAATTTGCTGTTTAACTTTCAGACTGTAATTTCTTGTCAATATTATTCCATTCATGTGACAACATGACATTCTACACCCCAATAATATTTTATCGGTCTAGTCACCTACAATGTTATTAATCAAGAAAATTGTCTCTTGCCCACCATCTTGCATTATGGCATAATCACATAGAACGTGATCTCAACCTATTGCTGTCATTAGCTCATTTCCACATGTTTTCTGTTGGCATTAGTGCTGCAGCCGTTGAGTCCTTTAGTCGATTATTTGGTCACTGATGTCTTACTCACCAATATTTTGTATTCTTTCATTTATATATAAGAATATATAATAACAACAACAAACGGCAGTGCTAAAGATTTGGAAACAAATTATTTCCTATTTTTTTCTATATAAATTGTAGTTTTTGCATGAACTCCAATGCATTTAATTTTTTCTCGAGCACAGTTATTAAAAAACAAATAAACAAGAAACACTTTATTATGTTTGCTTCGTTTTAATTGACTTATTGTTGGGATGTGTCTTTAGTAGCATCAAATTTCTTTAGTTGACAGCCCTGGACTGCATGAAGAAACTTTTTTTTCATATTTATGCCAATCACCAACTAATAGTGATAAATGATTAGATAAATAGACCCTTACCCCACCATCAAATTCAAGAGCGAAAATGCAACCTATTCACTTATTTCAACAGATTATTGGCAGTTTATGCAGCAGTGACATTATTAAACTCAGACAAACAGATTAAACCAGTGACATGAGGTGTGGACTGTCAAAAGATGCAAGATTTAAAATTAGTTTTAAATCTAGTTTTTCTCCCAGACAGTGTACCAAACACATGCTGTCTTCTTCTAATTATTAAACAGTTTTACCTTTTCATAGATAGACATGTGAATCACTATTTGACTCTTTGGGATGATAGTTAATTGGCTGTGTAGAGGTTTTTAACCTGCTTTGCTGTTGTGTCTGAAAACCTGTTCTAAAGCTGTTTGTGGTCAAAGTTAACATGTGAAAACCATTGACATGCTAAAGAGTTTGCGAGCACAAGACATGGGTTTAAGAGATTACAAAAGATACAAAAGATCTCTAAAATTAAATGTAAGCATTCTAGAAGAGCAATAATTCTACACAAAGCAGTAACATGACTTTTGCCACGTTTTCTATTCTAAATACTTACTTTTTTTCCTTCTAGAAGACTTTGAAGAGACATTATGGACCTTTGAAATTCTTACCATGCGCCGGAAACGATCCCCGGGCTTCACTTTGGACACGGTAAAGCCTGGTGCAAAGGTGAAAGCGAGAGAACAAAAAGGAGCCGGTGTGCCAGAGGAAGAAGAGGAGGCACAGAGAGGCGAGGGCAATGAGCTGGATTGGATGCCATCTGACAGGTCCAGCTGGGAGTGTGCCCACCCTGCAGCACCGCAAAACCCCTCAATATGGACGCCAATTACTGCTGCCCGTGCGACCATGACACGCCGACATCACCGGACCTCCTCTCTCCTCCATCTTCCCTCAAAACCCTCCCTCCAAAAGTCACATAAAAATAAATAAATACACATGCAATTTCCCACCATCTGTGCAAGAATGACAGCAACCTATTTACCCTAAACACACACACTTGCAATGAGGCCAAAACAGGAAATAAAGGACTTCTTTGTCACACATTTGGATGGCATGAAATAGTACAAGCTCAAGCTATTGTTCGACAGATGCGGAGGAATTTGGTCCATGTCTTTTCTTTTTTTTTTTTTGCAGATTTGGGCGTGGTGTTTGAGTTGGCAGTGTCAGAAAAGAGAGACACGCAGGAAACACTGGCACCCTCATCACGTCGCTGCTGCAGTGGAGGTGGGCCCGAGTTTAGCGAAAAAAGGCTTTGATATTCTTGTATGTGCTGTGTTGTCTTTAATGATCACAAGCAAAGCCCAAATGAAAATGAAAGTAACATCTGAGTTTAGTTTGGAGACTGGCTGACAATGCGACAGAGCCAAAATGGACAATGAATAGTGGAAATCAGCAAATACAAGTGCTGACTCAAATTATTTTGTCAGCAGCTACTATTTTCCAATAACCAAAATGAAGTGTTGCTGCTTTTGCTGTAATTTACACGATTAACAGGAGAAAACAATGTTCAGTTTTTAATTTTGTCATCTTTATGTTGGCCGAATTGAAGTTATTGACACACTAAATTAATAATATATGTTCCTCCTTTTACAGCACGATCAAATAAGTTAAGACTAGATCTAGAAAAAGATCTCACAGTTTTTCTTCTTTCCACTGCAGATAGCATTACTTTTGAACTATTAATGTAAAATAATGTTATTGCGTTAATCCAGAAATAATGAATCCCATTGCCATCCATGTTTTCTGTGATCAGAGGCACTACAACTGTCCAGATGGTGAGAGGGATTTAGGCCTGGCTCCATGGGGCCTGTGTGGCACTTGTTGTGTGTGTGCAACTTTACTGGATCATTTGAGTATTTGGACTGCAGTGAGGATGATATGCTGGATTATTTCATTACTGTAAAAGCACGCTTTTTCATATTGTAAAAAAATAATAGGCTTGAAATTAATCTTAAATAGCAAACCAGAAAGTCAGGAATTAGCTTACATAACTTGTTTCTGCATACAACCTTTCAGCTTGATCAGATAATAATAATAATAATAATAATAATAATAATAATAATAATAATAATAATAATAATAATAATAATAATATAATAATAATAATAATAATAATAATAATAATAATAATAATAATAATAATAATTTTATATGCTTATTATTATTTTTTTATTATGAGATTGTATTTTCTGTGAGATGAATAGCTTTAGTCATCGGTCGCTGGACATTGAGTTTTCTAAGCGCGCTGTAATGAACAGATGCTGGCTGAATTAGGGTAGAAATAGCGGGTCCGTCCCATAAGGGCCACTTTGGCAGGGGCCCGGGCTCCACTGGTTCCACGTGCCGCAGCTGGCACCGGGCTCGCGCTGCAGGTTGAGCTCGTGCTGTGGTTATGGCGGCTTTAGTTCCATAAAACTGTACAGGCTCTGCACGTTTAGTGACTGGCACGGCCCCTCGTCCT
This sequence comes from Mugilogobius chulae, assembly GCA_038363315.1. Classification (NCBI taxonomy): domain Eukaryota; kingdom Metazoa; phylum Chordata; class Actinopteri; order Gobiiformes; family Gobiidae; genus Mugilogobius; species Mugilogobius chulae. The sequence goes on along the minus strand of CM076401.1, from coordinate 30,226,405 downwards.
TCACCTCGGGGTCGTCTGTCCCGGGACACGCTGTGAAGGTTACGCACAAATCTGCGTCTTAAAGGGATTCAATTGATACGCGTAACTGCGCAAAAACAACAATGGCATCATGGGCTGAAAAATATAGCTCTAAATAATCTGGGATTGTGACATTAAAAATATGATATTTACTTATATTTTATATTTTTATTAGGCCTGTTGAACAAAAAGAGTTTTTGTAGGCCTGATCATAATGGAAACTAAAAGCACAGTTGGCTGCACATTTTGCTTGCCTCCAGCCTATTATTATTATTATTATTATTTAATTTTTTTTTTTTTTTTTTTGGGCCCTTTTGAATGTTCAGAATCCAAAAGTTTACATCAAAGCAGCCAGCTCTGAGTGCTGTAAATAAATTTACCATTCACATGACGCACACAATTTGTGAACTGGAAAGTTTTCTATTTTGCAGATGGATTTTTTTTTATTATTTTGTATTTCTGCATTAAAGTGTATTTCTTAATTTTATGCAGACCTATATATTGCCACCCACACTATAGTCCAAGTCTGTCTTCTGCCCCAAAACAAAAATGATCAGTTGTTGCCAGTATGTTTCTCTCTCTCTCTTGGACTAATTTGTTTATTTGTATTTTCAGAACTGTGTTTTATTCTCTATCTACACGTTGGCCACCTTCAGGAGACCTCTGACGCACAGACTGTGTCAGTGAACGTGCCCTGCAGCATGAGCCCGGGGGCAGGAGCCAAACCATTCCAGAAACATCAACATTTTATCTGGTCAGAAAGCCCAACTCTTTAAAAGTACAAAATGATTCTTTAAATCGAGTGATTTTTAGCAATTCCTTATCAAATCAAACTGTCACAGAACTGTCAAAAAACCCTTAAACTACACGGTGAATTTGGTAGATACATTGCTTGATGCAACAAGTTGTGAAACTAACCTACTCCATTCAAGTTTTATTAGAAAGTAAGCCTACGTGATTTTTGTAGGCCTACAAGCCTTTTATAACGCTTGCCTAAATTTAATATGTTGTTTTTATTTGTGTTGGATAATTAATGGTTTATTTTTGCATGATAGAATTTCAGCTATTTTGTGCCTTTTTAAGATAATTTAAAATGTGCAGATATTTATTTAGCCAATATATTGCCAATAAATAATATTTGTGTATTTTCAGGATGCCGTTTAAACCTTCTGAGTTCAGTTTTTCTATATATATATATATATATATATATATATATATATATATATATATATATATATATATATATATATATATATGTATTTTTTCTAAAGATTAGATTTGGCACGCATGAACTCAGTTATAGACAATTAAAATATCTTCATTTCTGCATGTGGACAATATTTTCAGGCGAAAGCTACAAGTCAAAGTGTCAGATTAATGGGACATTAATTTAGGTCGTGGGTTTCGCTCACAAAAGCACTGACTGAGACCATTATAAAACATTTTATTTGTTTCGGATCCGGTACATTGCACTGTTCATAGACAGATAGAACGGACAGACTGTACAGTACAGGGTGGACACACACCTTCATTCACACTATGAACACAGAGGATTGTCACTGATCCACGCGTCTCGTGCCACGCTCAGTTGTGGAAAAATGCATTGAGATCTTCGTATTGCGCGGCACGGTCATGGTGCAGGTGCACGTCGTGGAAAGGTGGGATGTTTTCTGCGTGTGCACCACTGTTGCGAGCTCCGGACGCACCGAAAGATATGTTGCTCCTGGACGTGGTTAGTCCAGAGTAATGCATAGAATAATGGTAATTCCTTTCAGAGTCCGAGGACTCATGCTGACGGCTCGTGCACACGGGGCTGTGCGCGGCCTCATAGTCCGGGCTGCTGTACTCCGAGGCCTCGTAGGCAGAGCTGTAGCTCTGAGCGCGCAGGCTCAGTGGGCCCGCTCCAGACTGATAGTGAGGACTGGAGAGTCGTGAGCAGCGGTACGAGTACGGCACAGAGAAAGGAGAACCGGCCATGTGAAAGCGCGCCCCGTCCGCGCACTGCTCCGTCAGGTAATTCCGGGTGTTGAGCTGCATGCAGCCCGCCACGAGGTTTGTGGTGGGCTGAGACAGTCCCTTGCACAGCATTTGAACGTACGTCACCACGTCAGGTCTTTTACCGTTGCGCAGAATCTCCCCCAGCGCCAAGATGTAGTTTTTAGCGAGACGCAGAGTTTCTATCTTTGACAGTTTCTGAGTTTTAGAATAACACGGGACGACTTTTCTGAGATTGTCCAAAGCTGAATTCAAGTCGTGCATGCGCGTTCGTTCCCTGGCGTTTGCCTTCATGCGTCGCACTTTGGAACGCTCCACGCGCTCCGCCGTCATCTTACGTTTTTTAGGTCCTCGCTTTTTGGGTTTTCCGTCTGAACCGTCTTCATCTCCACAGTCCTCTTCCTCGGCCTCCTCCTCCTCGTCATCATCCTCGTCGTCTCCCGCGAGCTCAGACTCTGCCCTGCTGCTGCCCTCCTGCGCGTCATCCAGGTCGTTGTCCATCAGAGCGCTCGAGTCGTGCTCATCTTCTTTAGACTTGTCGTGCTCGTGGTCCTCTGCCCAGTCCGCCGCGAGCCGCTGGACGTCCGGCAGCACCTCACTGAAGAGACGACTCAACATGGTGCAGGAGTCTGCAACAGACACAATTGTTGGAGTTCAACATTCCTTAACTGTGCAGGCCCTGGACTGTCCCTGAGCCACTGCAGCGTCACTTACAGCTCATATTTTCCCCACGTGTCACATTGAAAAGGGAAATAAATTGTCCCTAATACTTTACTGAATGTTCTGTAGTAGGCTAACGGTTATCATCTCAAAGAGAGTTTATTTAATGTGACTTTGGTATTAATTACAGCCAAGCTAAAAATAAAGTATGATTATTTAATGGCACAGAGCAACAGTGTGTGGCCCCGTCTGTCCCCTGCAGCGGCGCGGTGCACAGTCCTGGCCTCCTCTCTCGCCCCTTGGGACACATTACAGCAGGATGTTGAGGTGCACGAGCCTACTCCCGCTCCAGATCATAAATTAGCTCCATAAGACATTGCCAGCCAGAAACCAATAAATCGGCAATTTTTGAATGGGAGAATTTTCAAAAATACAATAGATACTTGGACAGAGGCAACACAAAAAAAATCTAAAATATAAACATAATTATTTTCTTAATTGGGGTTTGATTCACTGAAAGGTGAATATAATAACACACTTTATTGATCCGTGTTGGTTGTAAATCTGACGAGTTAAGTAGGCTATATTTTGGAACCAATGTATGAACCTATTTAAGGCCTAATTCCAAGCCAATGAAAAGCGTCGGCTGCCACACACTCCGCTGGCTTTCCGCGCTTAACTGTGCGTAAAGTGACTATAGACACACTCCCTGATAATCTTATAAGCACAATATAATTAACGCGAACCAATACCTTGTCAATTAGTGTTCTCTAAGGAGAATTCAACCCCCACTCGCGGCACACACATGCTCTCTTATGATAATGTCTCATATGATTTTCATATTAAAAAAGATACAATTGTAATTCACAAAGCAGATTTACGCAACGATCTGGGCACTTCCGCTAATCCTACTTTTGGGGATTATTGTGGATTTTGCCTAAACAAAATCCTTTCAAACAAGCGTAGGTGGATCAGTATGGCCAGGAATCAAAAATAATGATGAAAACATGATTCATTTTTGTACGATAAACAACGAAAAAAATCGAGTAAAAAAACTGTTAACATGCAAAACAAAGGCAAAAGCACCTCTCGCTTCGTGCGTAAAAGCGGTTCTTGCATGCACGTACCTCCGCGCTGGTGGAACTCGTTGACGGGGTAAAAGCAGGTTTGTTTACACCATGTCTCTCCAGGTGGGCATCACATCCGCGTGCTTTGCGACAGGACAGGATCGGTGTATGTTGTCCTCTAAACACCTCTCCTCTCTGCGTCTGCTCTTGTGTCTGCTCCGCTGCCTCACTCGTACTGCTGCTGCTGCTCTCCCCAGCCCAGACGCGTGGAGGGAGCCGTGTGGCACCTCACAGACACGACTGGGTGGGTTACATACCAGCTCTTGATGCCAGGCCCATATGGCTGGCACGTCATTGGCAAGAGCCATCACATGAGAGCCCCGTGATTGACATGCGGCCGCATTCACAGAGACTGGCTTCCCCTGGGGGAGAAGGACTCGCCATCTGTCACTGTGCTGAAAGAGAAAATGGAATAAGGAGTGAATGGCGCACGCACAAACGCACTGGATTGAAAACGTTTTATTGAGGGAAAGGGGGTTAATGCATATAGGAAGTTTGTCAGATAATTCTGCACAAGTAGCTGCTGTAATCTGCGTTTTATGTGTTGTGTTTTTTCCCTGTGAATTTTTCGATTAGAAACACATAATGCCTAATATGTGGGTCCCATTGAAAAAACAAGAAAACAACATATTTTTGAAATACATTTCGAGATATATTTTATATATAAGTATAAAGACATCCCTTAATGCCTTTTTAATGTAAACTGTACAAAGGCCTGGCCTCAAAGATCAGAGCAGGGAGCAATTGCCTAAGCGAGTCAATTGAAAGGGCTAAGCAGTGCGTCTGCACGGGCTGCCAGGCCTGGCACAGGGGCCACTGGGCCACCAGTGGGCGTGATGATGCCAAAGGTGGCACACGCACGGGAGCCAAATGATGGGACAAGACAAGGGAAAGACTCAGACTAACCAGTGTGTGTGGAGATAGTTATCTTTGGCACATGTAACAAATATTACAAATGCATCTAGCCCAATGTAATTATGCATATTCTAAACCTATTATTTTATTAGTATTGTATTTAAATGATTTTGTAAGATGGGCCTGTTGTCGTAGTAGTTGTAGTAGTAGTAGTAGTAGAAGTATCAGTAGTAGCAGCAGTTGTAGTTGTAGTAGTAGTAGCACTTTGAGATTTCCCTGAAATGGAAAGTGCATTATAAATACAATTTATTATTATTATTATTATTATTATTATTATTATATTAGTAGTAGTAGTAGTAGTAGTAGTAGTAGTAGTAGTAGTAGTAGTAGTAGGGGGAGTAGGGGAGGAGTAGTAGGGGGAGGAGTAGTAGGCTAGTTGTTGTTGTTTGCTGCTGTTGTTGTTGTTGTAGGTCTAGTAGTCTTGACATGTGTGCATAGGCTTATAGGATAGAATGGTATAATGGTCATTTACAATAATGACCTTCCAATAATTGATGATACCCTTTAGTCTTTTCTGTTAGATCTGAGTGACACCTAGTGATCAGAATGCGAAGGTACAGAAAATAATGTCCATGCCTAAGGAACACAAAGCAACATATGATGCAGTTTGTTTAAGGCCTACCTAAAAATGCTGCTGCATTTCAGTTATAAAAATGTTTTATTATACCCTTATAAAGAGTTGTAGGAGGTAAATGGCATGTTAAAATGATTTGTAGCGCATGAATAGTTGTTCCATTGCTTTCTTGTACAGTACTGACATCTAGTGGTGGAATTGCGTTGATGCTGTTTCCATAACTAATGCTAGAGGTGTTAGAGATGAGAAGTTATAGCAAAGAAATAACACTTGCTTAAATAGAACAGAGCCATATCCTATTAATATAACTAATTTATTTAGATGCATAGCTTGAATAAGTTGACAAATGCCATTTGCAGCATTTTTAGATTAAAAGGAAAATTCATGTTAAGCTCATCCAATTCTACAAATTGAAAATTAAAACCGCTTTGATTTGGGTTTTATCCAGTCTATTTTTATTCCTTTAGTTCCTGCTCATAATGCCCCAAGCCTAAAGCCCTGGTGTGTTATTGAAAGTGGACGTACACTTTCACGCACACTCTACACGTTCATTACGTTTATTGCTTGGCCAAAACTCACGTTGTAAAGAGAATCCGTTTCCATGACAATGCACTTCACAACTTGATGAATGTCGGGCAAATTTTCAATTCACAACGGATGGAAAAGAACAAAATGAATAGAGACAGAGAGGGGTTGCTATTATTATTTTTTGGAGGTGCAACAAAACGAACAATGCATCACACACTATAATAGGCTCGAGAGTTTGTTAATATGGTCAAAGGAGGCGTAGCTAAATAACGTTAAGAGATTGAAATCCCATAATCCCAGGGCCAGTGAACGCAGCATATCTCTCAGCACGCGCTCCTGCCTGTCTTCACTCGTCTCTTATCCCGTCACATCACACATCATACATCACTCTTCTCTCTAACACTGGAGCACGCAGAACCTCTCATCGAAGAGAAACATAAACTTTGTTATTAATTTAGATCCAATTAGCCTCAATATGGCGCGTTAAATGACAAGTGCAAGAGTAGGAAACTTGTTTGATTGAAACTTGCTCAACTGGATGTCACCATGGACCCTCTGCTGCCCTTAAACGCAGAACTCACGGACCCAGAGGAGGACCAGGACGACGAGAGGAAGAAGATTCAGTTCTCTGTGCCGTCCACAGTGCCGCCACAGCTGGACCCACGACAGTGGAGATGGTGAGTGATAGCATCAATCATACAACCTTCAGGTCTGGTTTGCAATGGGCAAAAAATTGACATTTTAGTTTACTATGCAAAGTTGTGCATGTGAAGTTCTGAAGCCTCAACTTAGTCCAATTTATATTGCCCTTTACAACACAAAAAGTGTCCAAAGTGCTTCCCAAATGACAACTGATTTGCACTGAAGCACGTATGTCAGGACACTTTGAATTTAAAAAAAAACATATGCAGGATCTATCTGCTTGTTTCTTCAATGAGTTTGTGTTGCCTGGAAGGTCAACACTGTGTCCTGAAGGATACATTTTCATGAAACCTATAGCACTACCATGTTACATGTCAGATCTGTGGAGAGGCAATTCCAGCCCAGCACAACAAAGTGTGTTTTGCTTGTTTTTTTCCAAGAAAGCACAGATAATTCAATGCATTCTGTAACTGTATACTGTGGAACATTCCAGGCAAAAGCGATGATGAGAAACTCATGAGACTAGCATATGATCTCCATTATAACATTTTAGAATACACCAACAATAGAATAGTTTTCATTTGGACATGTTTACCTTGTGTCTGGAGACTCAGATTGGCCATGATTATAATATATTCCACCTACTCCCTTTGTGAAGGACACTATTCACAGAGAGAATAACTTCAATATCATGTTCATAATTTGCCCAAATAGTCATAGCAATTTCTCCTCATGTACTATTAGTTTGCACTTCAATTTGCACAATTTTCCTTGTCCACAGGTTTGAACAGATTGTGAATCTGATGAAAAAGTTTATCAGACATATATTTCAGACAAACTTGTTTTTCAAGGTCATTTTTAATGTGTCTGTTTGCCCTACTGTAGTTTGAATTGCTATCATTATTGAAGTGGGTTATTCTAAATGAGTAATATTTGTAGGGCACAACCATGAGGGCAAGAGTTTGCCTGTTACATAAGTCATGTCTAGCACGACTTTGAGTGGATTTGCTTTCGAGCTCCAGGATTAACCTCAGCACAGAGTGTCCAAAAACTACTGAAAAGTGATGATTACCTGCCTTCTTTAGGTGTACTTGGGATACGGCAAGGTTCAGTGCATGAGTAACACACGATAGCCTCTTCATGCAGCCTTCTCTTAGTCACTTGTTGCAGGCGGTGAGTGTATTATGTAAAATATGGCTCCATCTCAATTTATGTAAGTATGAATTGTGTTTCTAAACTTTTGAATAGCTACACTCTCCCTTTCTAACTTTATTATTCAATACTTACAAATGCATATGCAGGATAAAACTTCCAGTCAAATTATGTTAATCTAATTGTATATTCTAAATATTTGTCTTTTCGCCCAGTTTAGTGACATTTATGCTTTTTGATTGTAGATGGACAGCAATAATGACATAAGTGTTACCTGGCAATACTGTGAAAAAAATTAAAATTTACATACATATATACAGAAGTACCTGATAACAGCTTAATTTCATTAAATGAAAGATGAATCTGCTTAAAAGTTAACCCACAGTTTTACATTTATATTCCTTTGCTCCACACAAGATTTTGTAAGTTAGCCTGAACAATCCTAAGGAATCACAATAATAACAAACATGGCAGTCTGGTAATGACGTTTGGTACGTGCTCCAGTGACATCCGTGTGCAGGAATGCATTGTAACAAAAGACAATAGTGTCTTTACCTTCAGCCTTGAGATCTTCATTAGTCCTAAATAACCACTGGCCACTGTTCTTCCTGGAAATGGCCTTAAGTTTATGCGTGCCTGCTGCTCTTGGGACGTCCGGCAGGAGGCCAGGTGCGGCAATAGAGTTGGCATTTCCTTCGCATAAACTCAATTTCACAAGACAGCTGCTCCAAGATCATATTTCTGCATTAAACAAATAAATCAATAAATGTCTAGCCACTCACACATTTTGGTACACATCTGTTGTTTACTCAAACTGGACCTCTGGAGTTATTTGTCCTATTTTGATTCACTACTATATTTGCTTTTCCATCCTCATTTTCCTTCTTAAATCTTATGTCTGAAATGAGCCAGAGTCCATCTTTATAGTAACATCATAACTAATCATAAGATAACTGTAAATGACTCATTACTAGCACATCTGTGTGTTTAAAGACCTGTGCTGTACTTACAGCCTCACACATTCTGCAGCGGAGCATAAGCTGATTCTCATTTCCATAAGACTCGTTGGCTTTTTACCAGCTCAGCAGCAGATTACTGTAAAGCTCTATCTGTGGATGAAGGACAGCATTTCACCATTGTCTTGGTACATATTAATAAAACAATCTAAGCTATTTTTGGGCCTACACAATTTGTAAAACAGTGATTAAAAAAAAATTGGTGCAAAGTTTATATTTTCATTGTACATAATAATGAACTGACCAATTTAACATCATCACACTAGCAATTAAAAAATAAAAAAAAAATAAACTGTAGGGTTAACAGTTTTATCCAGAAAGTCACACATTTTGTTGTTTGTGTAGGAAAATTAATGGACTTTAAAAGCTAATTGCAGCCATTGAATTTGTGATTCTGATTTGACTAATCGTTAGTGCTTTCCCGGTATTTACTCTAACGATAAAGTTGACAATTTATATCCAAGATTGTGTAAGCATGGCATTTCATACCTTTCTTTTATATATTTGTATTTAGTTGTATTTATGCTTTGTTTTCACTCCTAGCATCTTTCTTCTTTGATATTGTTTTACCCCTGCAATCAGTATTTAAAGGTGGGGTAGCTAACTTTTTTAGTTGTACATTAGTAAACTTTGTGCTTTCCACTAAAAAGTACATAGTAAATACAACACTTTGTGAAAAATGAGACCTCTGAGTAGTATCTGAACTGAATAATAAAGAATTTTTGTTCTAATAAGTAGCCGAATGCTGCGCTCTGATTGGCTGAGCTTGGGGTGGTCACTCCAGTTTTACTTAGTTATTTGTAAAAAGAAGTTTATAAGCCATAAATGCAACCAAAATGAATACATGTGGATATTAACTATGTGTCAAAAGATTTATGAGAGGAAGCTGTCAGATTTAAAACCTAAACCGTGTTTACAGTGTAAAAATCAGCTACCCAACCTTTAAGTCACTCAATTCTAGACTTTAATCATACAGTAAAACCGCTGTGTATGTAGGTATTGCATCACACAATTCCTAAAAATGTATATCAGCAATGATTTATATTGCAATATTATCACCAACTGTAACATCCTTCTGCATTAACTATGAAAGAAGTTTTCGCAAAGCAGTTATGCTGCAACGCACTTAGCATACCTTTCCCAAATCCTTAAATTTAACCAAATTAACTTAATCTAAGCCTAACACAAATTTTATCTCTAGCTCTAACTCTATCCATGCCCAAACCCCTGCAGTAACTGTTTTAAAATAGAATCTTTTGGTACCATAGCCACCAATGCAAAGTGATGGTGTATGGCAGTGGTGGAGTACCCCCGTGTCGTGTTTTTTAAGGGTATTTTATCTCTACTCCAATTTCCATTTATAACTATTGCATTTTATTGCTTTAATATATTCAATGTAAAAAATGTCTCATAACTAAACTAGGTTGGGGGATAAAAATCTTCTGCAGCACTAGCATATCAGGCAAGCTTGGTTTGATTGTTTCACTTCACTTTCTTTGCACCCAGTAGTTTCAGCCTTAGCTTATTTCCTGATGTAGGAAACACATGACTGTCAGATGTGCTTTATTACACTTGTATTGATCTGACATAGAATCCAAATGGCTGTGGTCATGAGCATGTTTTACATGGGATGGAAGCAACCCTAAAATGCATCATATTTTTCACTTCAAAACAACAGTGAATATCACATGTGATGTACAGCTTCAGCTTTAGTTTCAGTAGCTTCACGTGGTTCACATGTAAACATTAAAAAATCCATAGCATTAGCATGACATAGCATAGCATCAGGAACAGGTGAGTCCGTTGTTAGCCGAGGCCAGGGAAAAGAATGCTGCTGGAAAAGATTAAAATCTTCATCAGTTAAGGAGCCAACTGATTAAATGCAAAGAGCTTAGCTGCGGCTGGACTCAAGCTTCAGTAAAAACCTTCTATGCCAAGAACAAATTTGCGCCCAGTCCCGTCCAAAAGTTACCCACGGCGAGATTTTAATTCATCAAACAATTCACACTTATTATTTAGACAGAGTGGGATGAAAAATGAAAAGAATTGAACTCAATGAGCAGCTGTGATGATGACGAAAAGTGGAAACGGGAAGTGCTTTGTGATTGAAGACATTTGATCAGATACCTTCGAAATGAGACGTATTTTACTATAATCAAGCCCAGTGTTCCCTCAGATAAGCATCTCCGAGTGAAGTAGACGCGTCATGATCAAAGAAAGCTTCACAAAGGATTTACTCATCAGCCAAATTGAAAGCTTGGAGAGAAAGTACTCATCTATTGCAAAAGGGATTTCCACTTTCCAGTCTTATTTGCCATAGATGAGCTATTTCTGTAGGGCTCTTAGGGACAAAAGACCTGCTACTCGCCCACTCAGCTGCTCAACGTTCACTTTAGACAACCTGAAATTCACTCTTAAAAATAATGGAAAAAAAAGCTCTGAAATGATGAAATGGTCTTATCATTTTAGTTCAGTTTCAACTTTTGCTTCAAACTGTTTTGGATACTGACATACACGCAGCTTTACCAGATTTAGCTTTAGTACAACAGCTTAAATTGCATAAACACATTGCATTTGGCGCCTGTCTCTGTCCAGCTGTCCTACCACTTTCACTTGTGTTTTGTAATTAGGGACTCAACCTCATTTTTAATCCAAGCATGATTCAATTTAACAGTATTTTGATATGTTTTTTGGAGAGCAGGATAGAGTTATAGTTAATAATTCGAAGATATTAAACATTTGGTCCCATTACTCTTTGTTACAGGTAATAGAATTGAAATTTAAATAGAGAGTCAGTCGTTTCTAATCATCAATGTTATGCTTTAGTCCTGTAATAGAAAGTTATAAAGTACAAAAGTAAAAGTCTTGTATTAGAATATACTTAAATAAGTATATTCGTATGCACTTAGTAAATTCATGGCTCATTCTTACTCACGTATCTTCTCTGAAACTTTTGTCAGTGCAAGTTGGTGCATTTTTTCTCATATTTTGGTATTTTTCAAGCACAGTTGTCTCTTTTTTGACAAAAGAAATAGCAATATATTCTGTCCTTCACTGTTGGAAAGTCTCAGAGTGGTCAAAAATCAGGACAACTGGGACATGTGTTAAACTGGTACAAATAAGTGAATTTGGATACATTTGCTGGGACATGGGACGCAGAGTTAAAAATACAGACTGGTCACCCTAGACCACGGCTACACCTACGAGGACAAACAACCTAGAATATGTTATATTTATCATAAACTTTTTACATGTGCATATTTTAAGTTAAATATGAGCTTAATGTTTGTGGAAACACAATATTTATGAGTGTAAAAAGTAGGAGATTGTGACTTATTAAAAACAAACTTATTAACTTTCTTAATGGACTTTTTTCTCCTCATTTTATTAGTTATACAATTGACATTTTGAGTTGTTTCTGGTAGCTTAAAATGAAAATATAGTCAAGCTAAAAACTAGCATGAGTGACTCAATTTCGGCAAGTGACTCGAATAAGGAAATGTCAGGGACTATGTTTGATTTTTTACAATAAAATAACTTCAAATCAATTTCACACCAGCACGATATCTTGTAAATGTATCTATTCATCTGTTTGTTGTATGTATCCATTTGTCTGTTGTTGTTGTTGTTGTTGTTGTTGTTTTTGCTTCGCTTATTGATTCTGCAGAAAACCGCAATGTTTTTCAGTCCCCTGTAACATAGCTTAGATTTATTTTTCTTACACTTTTTCCTCATAAGCAGCCATGTTTGTTTTCATAAGAGAGATGGGCATCCCTGATTAGCTAGTTCATCTATCTTCTATGTAAGTCTGCATAGAAATGCCAGAATTTCTGTATATTTGATTTTGATTACAGATATTAAAGATGCACTGTGCAACTTCCTGGAAAAGTCAACTACACAATTCAATTGAAGTAGAAAGTCAAAACCGTGCTTTGACTTGGAACCTTCTGGATGAAGTAAGTATGTTTTATGCTATGATATGGAAAAACATGGCTAGAGGAATCCTTTTTCATAAAATGTACCAGAGGAGTCCCACTTCTAGGCCAGACAACAGTCTATTTTGTGGACATGCAAACCCCCTCAAAGTAAAGATGCAAATTTGTATTATTTACTTAGCGCCTAATGCATCAAATTGACAAAAACAATATTTTATTCAAGTCTGGGCCAAAAAGTACACAGTGCACCTTTAATACACCAGAAGCAGAATAGATAGTTAATAGATAGTAAAGTTAACTAAAAAGATTAATTAGGATCTTCACACTGTTTCCTTGTGCTTTTTTGGAGATGTTTTTGTTTTGAGTACAATTTGGTTAAATCACAAATAGATTTATTGTAAGCCATTCTTTTTTTTATATTACCAAATCAACTTGTAATTGATTATATTCAGAAAAACTGAACCATATTTGGATTGTTCTTCTCTTTTAACCATGCTCTTGAGAACCTTTACATTGGCATCTTATGTTTTATCATGTTCTGCATACTAATATCATTCCCATGAGCACTATACAAGAGGAAAGAAGAGAATATAAAGGTCCATCTCTCTCTCTCTTGCACATGAGATAATCAGATACTGTACTGTACATATACACTAGGTTTGTGGGCACAGAGCAGCTCCACTAGAAACACTTGACCTTCTCCAGCCTGCACGAGCACAATACAAAGTAAATGTTAGCGCAGCTTTAACAGCATTCCACTTGTTTATCTCCCTGCACCTCGGCCCTTCAATGAGTTTAGTTTATGTGTGACGCTTGATTCAATATCCCAGCACAAGCATTAACCTCAAATTAAACGTCTCTAATTCAAATTTGAGTTGTATTGACAGCGTGGTAAATATTTATGAGAGCTGCCCGCGGCCTGATGCACAAGAGTGGAAGTCGCCCACTCGCTGGAAGCCCACGCGCTCTGCTGGGATTGGCTGAGTGGACACTAGAATCTCAGCAGCACCAGAACACATCACGAACAGAGATAGTAACACACATGTAGTCACGAAGTTCATTTTAGTACAGCAACAGGGGTAAAGGAAATACATTTTTCACGTAGTCTTGTTTGACCAGTAGTTGAAGCGAAATATGTGCAATCTAACACAAGTTACAGCACACTTAATGCAAAAACACAGTACAATCTAATTAAAATGAACATGCAACTACAGGGTTTATAGAAAATGCATTACTTTGTATTGCCTAATAGTTGTTTAGAAGTTGTCTATAGGTTTTGAGAAACCTAATGTATTTGGAATATCATTCAAACTGGTGCCACGCTTAATAATTACTTAATAAAACTTTCAAAAAATGTTATGTCTTCAGCACTTTACATTTTTTTTAGTAGATTTGATTGATTTCGTTAGGTTTGACTGATAAAACAATTGTATCACTTTGTCTGGAGAGTTGACATAAACAACCCGATAAAAAGTTCTCTAAAATAAAATAAAAGTTTTTCTGAAAATGAAATTCTTCAATAATCATTATCAGTTAGCATTTTCCCTAGCTGTTGTCATGGTGATCTCAAGCAGACAAGTTACAAGTACAGGTGTGCAATATATTGAATTTTAGATATTGTGATTGTTGTTTTGAAGAAAAACTTGAATATCAGTTATATCATTAATAGTAAAAAATGCTACAAAACAATATGTTTAGCAATGCAAATGAAGAAAAATACATTGTGAATTTTCAAATAAGGATGATGTTTTAGTCAATTATTCACTCATTTGGACCTTCATCTACCAAAATGTGTATTATTCTGATTTTATAAAGACGATCTTGCTTAGCTGCATTTTTTTCTTTGCAAATAGGTATTTAAAATAAAAAGCCTGTAGAGTTGTGAGTGCAGTCTAGGTCAGAAGTTTGGTTGTTACTGAAACACAAATCTTAAGTCGACTACAGCCTAATTAGTTTGATCATTACACTTCAAATAATACATTTGTAGACATGTTTGAACATTTTCCTGTTGGTTTGACATAGCACTGTCAGAATATCGTTATGGAGATATGCCTTTAAATTATTGGGATATCTACTTTTATCATAATTGCCCAGTCCTTACAAGTAGAAGCCAATAAAACATAAAATCATTATCATTTATCTTTACACATTTGAGGCAAGTTGTATTTAGGTATGTGAAGAATCCAGTGAATCATGATGTAAAATGTAGCCTTCTATCATTCTTAGGCAAACTATTTGGATACTGGAATCTCGTAGCAACAGGTGGAAACCCCTAAAATCCTTCCTAAGGGCTCAATAGCTACTGTAAAATTTGAATTACAATGATTATCAAAACGGTGCGAGACATTAAAATAAACTGCAGGGCTTAAAGCTTCTTATAAAACAAAGAGAAAATGGCAGGAGACTGAGAGCTCTATCCAAAGCACCACCTCCTCTCTGTAACACAGAGGAAGCCAAGAGCACTTTCCTACACCATGAACCACAGCTGCTGGCAAAGACTGTGTTCAAGCAAATCGAATCAACATTTCCATCAGAGCAGGATGTTGTGAGGAGAGCACAGTCAAGTAATCCATGAAAAACACAATCACAAATTATTATCAATGCAGAGATTATGCCACGGTTGACCCAAAGGAAATCCTCTGGAGATTATAACAAGCACAAACCTATTGATGACCAGAATAGCTGAGCTGTTTAAGGAGAGAAAGAATAGAGCTGAGAAAAAAAATGAAATAATTTTGGTTAAATTGGTGATGTAATGATTCAAACAATATTCAGTTCATGTCCACTTCAGCACTAGTTGCATTTTTGAATGCTAAGCAAAGACAAACAAACACTAAGTCAAATTTCTACACATTGATTAAGTTTTGAGATTGTATTGTACACAAAGAAAAAATAAAATACAGCCTTTTCTAATTGCTACGAATTTATCAATTTCTAATTATTTTAGTAATTTGTCCTACAGTGTATTTTAACCTTGAGCGCGAACAAATGAGTTTGAGTAACAGGGAGGATTAGGTGGCTGATGGTTCTGCTGCTGCAGTGGAGAAGACCAGGTAGATGAAAGTGCAGGATGAGAGGTGGAAGGTCACTCCAGGTTTGATTATTTAAGAAGCAAAGGAAAACTAGTGAATGTGAGAACTTTTTATGATGTAGGAATGGGAAAGTGAAATGTCTTTCTTAATGAGGGCTACACAGCTGCTTCTATAATACTTTATCTATTTGATTTATAATGTAAAATAATCTGTGCTGGTGCCGTGATTTAGGCCATTGCATGTGTGGTAATGGCCTTACCTGATCTTGGACTCTCTCCCTTCACTCTTTATTTTGTTCTGTTCTATAGCGCTTTGCCACCTTTCAAGGCTCTCAAATGCACTTCACATGAAAGAACCACTCACCCAGTCTACAAAGACAAGTTTATGGTTAATGTATGTCTTTATCAATCCCTCTTGAGTGAAATGTATTCATTGCATTTGAACTATCCTTTAATGCTGTTGGGGCAGTGAGCTGCTGTCATCAGTGGTTCAGGTCAAAAACAAAATAGTCTCAACAATTTGAAAAAGTTGGACCTTTCCTACTTATTTTTTGTCGAATGACCTTGATTTATATCAGGACTAGTAATATTAGAAGCTCAATTTATCTGTGTTGAAAATGAGAGTATTCATATCAGTTTTATTATTAAAGAAGCATATGTAAGATTTTGATTTCAGATTTAAACCTGGCCTTTATGTGTCACAGATACAAGGTAAACATGTTCAAATGTATTCTTATTTTTACAGAAAGTCATTTTAAATCTGAGTTATTCTTATCTAAAAAGTAATGTACATGATGTTATTTTGTGGATGTTTTGATTCTCAAGTGGATTATCCAATCAGAAAGCAGAATGAGCCTCACGTGACTCTCATTTGGGTTGTCAAGTTTTTTTAGAGCCTAAACTGATTTTAAACCATAAACATGCTTTAGTTTGAACTGATGTTGCACCACGATACAGAACACTTGCGTATGGTTCCTGTAAGTTCTTTAGAGTTGAAACTTGAAATTGTATTGTTACTATTGTGACTGAGAAAACTAACAGCATAATCTAATTGTTGTAGATTCGGCGTCGAAGGCCAACTCCTGCCACTCTCTTCAGATTAACAGATCCACCTTCACCAGAGGAAGACTCCGGTTCACAGCAGGTACATTTCTAGTTTCTATGTGACCTCTCGCTGAATGCCCTGATTACAGACAAGTGTATCTGATACAACCTGTCAGATATCTGTCTGACAGTCATACTGTTCAGTATACCTTCAGATCCTGCCCCTTTCTCCCACTTTTAGTCCTCCAGATATGTCCACTTTGCCAGTTCTATTTGAAATGTGAATGTAGGCCGAATTTTGTTGAATTGAAATTATATTTTTTTTGTCTCGGTAAGCGCTGATAACCACTGCTCAGAACAGAGCCCATCTGTGATTGAAAACTGTCACTGTTCTCTGATAAACTGTGAATGTTTTTTTTCTTAGTGGATGCTGACAGACAATGGAGTCTTGAAGTCCAGACTGACCCACACTTACCAGCCACCTTCTCTCAAAGGTTTGCTCTTTTTGCTTCACTGTATGTTCACATTACTGTTCTTATAAGTGTGTAGTCCATCACAAAGAATAAGTGTTAATAGGATTTGTGTATAAATGTATAGACCGTAAATTAACCACAAAGGTGCAGAAATGACTTTTCACTTCTGTTTTGATGATTGCAATGCCGTTTCTGTCAACTCTTTGTGAACACTTTTATTCTAATAGACTTATTACTCTATTTAGATATAGACATAGAAGCTCAGGTGACTACCATTGAAAGAGCTATTCTAATTATTGTAGACAATATTTTCCCAATCTCTATTCAGTAGACCTCATTCTTTTAAGACAGGGGCATGTGCTCTGTGTTTGGGCTGCTCAAAAGCGTAGGAGTGGTGTGTGAGGGTGAGATTAGGACACAGACAGCTGTGGGCCTCTCCTGGATGATCCTGGATTATGGACTGGACACACAGCTGCAACATGGGATGCTTTTCTCACACACACTTTAGTGACAATATGTTCGCGTGGAGCATTAAATTAAAACATTGGCCATATTGTCAACTGCACAAACTATTAAAAAAGAGAAAAAAAGTAAAATGCTATAAACACGTAATGTAATTATTCCAAAGAAGCTTTTTTAAAGTCATATTTACAGTAGGGTTTCAAATCACTCATAACTTTTACTGATAACAACTTTGATTTGGACTTTTTCTTAATTACAAGAAGATTAAACATAAAGGTTTCCAAATTGTTTTGGTTTTCAAAATTATTAGGATAAGAAAGCCAAAAGAGGCTCACACTTTGGGTTGCCAGATGCAACAAATAAAACCACTAAGAAAAACAAAGCAGTAAAAGAATGGGCACTATAGCCCTGCAGTGAGGAACCAGCTGTTAATATGGCCTCTGCAGCTCAGTGAGGTTATTCTGGAGGTTCACATAATGGCCTCAATGTGCAGGTTAATACAATTATTACCAACTAAGCACTAAGCTGAGGGATGCAAAATCTAGGGCTGTCATCAATGATTACTTTAATAGCGATTAATAATCAATATATACATTATTAGCTAAATAAACTTTAGCATAATGCTGTAAAGGTTTACAGTTGGAGACTTTTTGCAAATAGTTTTATATTGATATAGAAAAAAGATAATTCTGTGTGTTCTTACAAGTATTTATATGCATAATCCAGTAAACCATTCAATTTCTCATAAAGCAATTGGAATTGTTTTTTTATAGACAACTAGTCCTGATTAGCCTAATTGTTATAGCCCTTGTAAAATGACAGTATGCAGTATGTTAACAAGACACTGTAGGTTAAAATCTTTCAAACACAAATAATTACTAAAGAAAAGATTTCCAAATAAAAATGATTACCGGTGCCAACTTGCCAAAAGATGAGTTTATTTTTGACCCAGCTAGAGCAGAATTTTCTTACTATCACTTTACATTTTCAGTTGTGCAGAAGATGGCTCAGGCCCATCTTGCCTGTTTACCATCCATGGACAAAGACGACTCTGATGAAGATGTCGATAAAGGATGTGAAGTGCACCACAAGACTAATGGTATTTTACATTCAGTCTAACTTGAGTGAATTTGACATAATATTTGTTGTCTTTTTACAGAACTACAAGCCGATGTTCAGAGACTCCAGGATCACCCAGCTCACTCTGACAAATCCAGTGAAAATCATCAGCCAAGTGGTGAAAAAGATCTTTGGGACAATGGAAGCTTTTAAGAGGGACCATAAAAGAGGCTGATGTAAAGAAACCTGTATCACTGGCATTGGCAGCAGCACCAACAGACAGACTTTTGTGAAGACGTGTTATTAATAGTGACGTCATATATACTCAGCATGCTCAGTGAACCACTGGAAAGACTTAGGAAGCTACTTTATATCTTATGCTGTGATTGAAAATGTCTATATTTTCTGCTTTGCATTGTATTTTCAGAGAGATAAATCATCTCACTCTTTGTCTGCGAATATACAGTATGTATCTGATTAAGATTAAGTTGCTTTTGTAAATGTAGGCTTTATGTACTCTAGTCTTGGCAAGTTACATTTTTAAGGAAAGCATGTTTAGCTTGATAGTAGTTAGTTTGATTTCACAACTTTTATTTTCATTTTGTATCATTATTAATCCAAACATGTTGTTATTTTTATACTGTATTTTACATGCTATATTGACAGAGCTTTGTAGAATTTTGCATATGAGATGATTCCAATTAATAATAATAATCATTTTGGCCTCTGTGTCTGCAACTAAGATACTGTGAATGTTTGTTTGAACAGACAGACAAAGATAGAAGTTTAAACTGGGAAACAGCTGAGCCTTATTGCTGGAGTTTAGTTGAGCTCTAGATGGCAGTGTAAACTCACAATTGTTTCAGTAGCCAAGTTCGAAAGTGCTCTCTACAGAGATCACAAAACAGTTATACAATGAAGCCTACTGAATAAGATTGATTGCATTACGTGGTTGTGTTCAATATTATGCATCAATGACTCTTTTGATGTTTTTATCCATTTGGAAATCAATAAATATATTGTTTATTATCAGCATGGCTTTTACATTTCCAATATTTCTTTTCTGTTCTTTTAAGGTATCCATTTAAAATTCAACGTCTTTCGAACCTCTGAGTCTCTTCATCAACTCTTATTTCAATCTTGCATGGCATCTATAAATCCTCAAATACATCTGATCAAGCTTAGCTATTGGACACAAGAGTAAGTAACATTTAGTGATGACACAGAAGAAAAAGGCAGAAATAAACAGGTAAAAGTTATTCTTTATTTTAGCTCTGACCACTTTGGAACTAATACATGTCTGTGTAATAACTATAATATGTTTAACTTCAATTAAAAGTGTAATTAATTTAGAGTTGACTTCTTAATTCTTTTTTGCCTTCACAAAAAACACCCCACAGACATCATCCACGCCCACCTTCATGTCCTGGTTCAGTGTGTACACCTCCAGCCTGATGAGAGAGAAGCCCTGCTCCTGTAGAGAGGCACAGACTTGTGCTTCGTTCAGGGGGACCACTGGGATCTTTACTCCTGGTCCCCCAAAATAATAACTCTCCTGCAGCGCCCCGATGAGCAGCAGGTGACCTCCAGGACGCAGCAGTTTGCTGATGTGGCCCAGGGCCTTGGTGAAAGTGTCCAGATCAGGACTGACACTCTCCAGACAAAAGCAGGACACCAGGCAGTCAGCCCCCTCTGATGGAAGGGCATCTGGGGCCATGGGCTCAGCTCGATGCACATCGATGGGGAGCACGTCAGACACCACCTCACGCAGTCGAGCCGCCTTCTCTTTCCATGCAGAAGGGCTTTATGACAAAGTGAAAAAATAAAAATGTATTAGTGCATTTTTGTCTCTATATAACAGAACTTCAGCTTCCCATAGATAGATTAAAAACTATGCATGCCTCCATAATACATGCACAGGGTTTTGTGAAATACTTATACCTTCGTCCTTCCAGTTTGCACACATATTGGATGTATGGAGTCCAGTCCAGGCTGCCACCTTCACCTTCAGCCACTGCTTCAGCTCCTGTCTGTTGACCTCCAGAAAGTCTGTGAGGAGCACTTTGTTGAAGACCTCACAGCCGCTCAGCACCTGGTACAGTGTAGGGCCTGAGCCTATATCGATCAAAACATCACCTCCTACATCCCCTGGAGAAAGAAAAGTCTCAGTAAACATGTCACTACTTTGTTAGAGCCGAAAAGCTCACCTTCAGTGAACGCTCTGTGAAGACATGCCAGTTTCCACGGCACAATGCTGTCCTTTCTCTCAAAATCAGCTCTGGGTGGGATGTAGTTGTACTGCAGGTAGGCGGCAGGGTCAAACTTCTGGTAGGTCACTGCCATTGCTGCTACACCGGCCTCCCCCATGTTGTGCTTCAGACTGGTTTGCCCTTTCTTCAGAACACTGCTGCCTGCTTCTCTTAAAAACACCCAACATTTATTACTCTTTGTAAACATCATTTTCAGATAAACATGTTTAAAATAATATATTGAAGAAATGTGCTCACCTGCTGTCTCCAACAACACCTCTGTTTGTCCTTTGCTGTGCTCCTTCTTTTGCTCTCATTTATACCTGTGCGCCTGTGTGGTCGTGAGTGCTTTTTCCTTAGGCCAGTCTCCTGACTTTCACTGATGTAGATACAATCTATGTCTTCTAAGCATTTGTTCTGTTCGGACCATCAGCCCCGAGGCAAAGAACAAGGGGTTTCCTCCAACACTAATGGACTCTGCAGCTGCTGCAAGGTCCACCATGTCTTTTTAGTACCACCAGTAACTAGGAAATGCCCCTGCTTTATTTGTTTCATATTTAGAGGTACATATAAACTTGCACTTTCCAATTTAATCTACTTCTCTGTGCTGACAGGTTAATACAGTACATTTCACTTAAATGTAATTAGCTTTATAGAAAAAAATTGCCCATTTGTCCCTGGTATTTTAATGAATCAATCAACTGTACAGTAATGACCTGCGCATAAATAATAATATTAATATAAATTTATTGTTTTTGATATTTATTGTTAAATGTGTATGCTTGCATGAATGACAATGAACAAGCAGATATTACCAACAGAGCACATACTATCAGAACATTCTAGAGAGGCTGATAATATTCGCCCTTTTACCTTTATTCAGGTGAAACCTTGAGGACATCATAGCATATGTAGGTCTACCAAGTTACTACTATAGTCTTTCACCAACTGGGCTTAAAACATCATCACATTCTAAAACACAAAAATCAATTGTGAACTTTAAAGAATGAATGGTTTCAGATAAACTTGGTCATAGTCCCACCTGAAGCCCAGTGAGAGGTGCTTTTACTCCTGGATCAGACTGATATTATAAGAGTAAAGTGGAGGAGGAGAAAGAGGGCCAGATAAGAGGACAACAAAAAAAGAACAGAGCAGATCTAATGAACTAATGTACATTTGGACGAAGCTTCTGGAGCCAATTTGGTTATCTCCAGTCCTTGGGGCAGGCAACATCTAACTGTCCAAATCTACTCTGCTTCAGGACAAACCTAGATCACACAGGTAAAATGAGCAAAAGCAGATAGCAGTGGGTTTCAGAGTGATAAAGATCTAGCACCTAGCAACACTTCAAAACAAAACTTTGAAAGGGCTGTGGTGGTAAATATCATAGACATATAATTAATTACATGTCTATGGTAAATATGACGTTGAATGCACTTGAAGGTCCTATATTACCAGCAAAACCATTTTCTGTGTCTGTATTATTAGGATATCCACATCTGTAAGATATTATGAAGAAGTTTTGAAGTTACAGGTTTTTATTGTGCTGTTTTATTTTTTTAGTTATTTGTAGGCTACTTTTTTTTTGTGTTCAGGTCAGATTGCGATAGAAATGTTTAGTGTGTGTAATAAATAATGCTTAGTGATCATGATAAAGTTACAATCTTGTTAAGTAAATAAATAGCATGTTTGAAGCACAAAGTGAAATGTTTGTGTATTTTATTTTTTAAATGCAAAACCCAACACACTTCCGCCTTTCGTCGACTAGGTGTGACGTCATATCCTGCCACTTCAGCGCCAATTTACGATGCTTTTCCCTGAATAAAAACATCTTTTTGTGGTGTCTCCGTCTGAGTAAGTACTTTTTGTACTGATATTCATTTAAATATATAAATTACGTTCTGCTTGGTGATTTGCTGTCAATTGAGATGTCACCGTTTCATCAGCAGCTTCGGGGAGGAGTCCACATGCTCATCCCTCCCTCTGATTTTTCCTAACTTTGATCAATTTTAGAACGTATCTATAAAACTTTTTTAAAAAACTGTCTGAAAACACCCGGCAGGTCTAATTTTTCTTTTTGTTAAATATATTATTGTCTTATATATTTTCTAGAAAAACATTAACCATGCTGCTTCAGAGGCTGACTGTGTGTTCAAAGATGCCAAAGCAAACTAAAGTGTGCTGCTCTTTTAAAAGATTTCTGATGCAAGGTAAGTTCTTTGTCTACAACTTAAACTTATATTAATTGGTTTTGTGAATTAGATAGCAAGATCAAAAGTGTTGTTAAATCAGTATTTTTTGTTTTACATAGTACTATTCTTTCATTGTGTGTAGAATATTAGATTATACTGACATTTCAAACTCAATTTTCATTCCAAAAAAATTCTCCACTACCACAAAGATACACACTTTTTAGGACATTTTTATGCATTTTCATCTCAAAGTAATTGGATTTTTTTTTACATTTCAATGTCAAAGTTTAGTTTCTTTTTAGGATTTTTGTTTTTGTTTGTTTGATCACTTTTTCTGCAATTTTTTTGTTTTCCAAGTACATACCATACTATTTTTAGTCTTAATTATTACATGTGGCAATTAATGCTTTTTATAACTTTCAGCATAAATAAATTCTGTATTCATCAGTTAGTTTGCTAAAAAAATACTACTTTTAAGAAACATGGATGACATTCTAATCACGATATAAGTTACTAACAAGGATGATTCAATTAGAACTTTAGCACCACAAAATGTTGTTAGGAAGTTGTAATACCATTTTAATTTGTTGATTAATCTTCGCCTTCCTTTTCTCTCTCTCTTTTTCTGCAGTTATTTCCTACAGATCAAACATTGTCTCTAGTATAGTGTCATTAGTTTATCCACTTTGGTGCTCCCGAGTGTTTTTGTGGGCCTCATGTTCTTGCACTCGCATTCGCCTCATTGCTCCACAGAGATGTGTAATGTCAGCATGGGCTTTGCTGCTTGGCCTGCTGATGCGGCAGTTTAAAGGCTGCGATTATCTGTTTCCATGGTTACAAATGGATGTACTACTGCATCTATGTGCTTTTCTTAGTTGTGTAATCAGTGAAACCAGAACCCCGAAAAACTAACGTCCTTGTGTGTTAAACCTCTATTTACATACAACAGCAAGAAAGTGACTGGCTTAGTGTCTTAAAGTGCCTTTGACAGGTTGAACTACTCAGTTCACTAAAACAAAGTTAGGATCATTAGATTTAAGATTACAAGATTAAAAATCTGATTCTGTTCACTGGGAGAATTGACAAAAAGACTAATGAGCCTAAGAACTAACACTTAAAATAATTACATGCAGTGTATTTTAAACAATGTTTGTGCATCTGTTTTCTTCTAAAAATGTTAATTGAAACAGGAATTTTATATTTATATTATTTATCATTATTATCCGTTTTAGATAATCCACAATACTGCGACTGTGCTGTTAATTTATGTATTTATTTTTTCATCACAATTCAGGATGGTCCCATGGTATGCCATTTGCTCATCGTAGTGAACTTCGTCAAGCCAAAAGGATAGTTGTGAAGTTGGGCAGTGCAGTGGTCACTCGAGGAGATGAGTGTGGCCTGGCTTTAGGCAGACTGGCCTCCATTGTGGAACAGGTACAGCGTTTTTGAATATTTTTAAATTACAAGGAATACTGTATATTCAGATGTTAGGACAAATGTGACAAGTTAATATTTCCGGCAACTATTTTATGTGCTATAATATATGTATAAATATTTTACTGGAATAATAAAGTAAGTAAAATTTTGGCCACATTTTTTCAGGTTTTTTTTTTGCATTGCTTGCATTGCTGCAAATGCCGAAAATGCCTTAAAAGTTCTTCAGATACATCTATTCTGGTGTAATAAACCTTTTGTAATCTCATCATACAGACCTGAGGACTGAATGATGTCTGGCTGCCCTCTGCAGCAACAAAAGTCCTAATGATTGCTTTATCTGTGTGCAGGTGGCCATGCTGCAGAATCAAGGCAGAGAGATGATGATAGTCACCAGTGGAGCTGTGGCTTTTGGAAAACAAAGATTAAGACATGAAATCCTGCTGTCCCAGAGTGTGCGACAAGCTCTGCACACAGGACACAACCAACTAAACGACATGGTAACACACGACCACACACGCACAAGTCTATGGGATCAAAAGCACAGTTTCATATATCATGTGTGACTGACAAAGACAATCTGCAGGTCTTTTGCATTCAGTAAAATTAAATCACATACAGCTATAGTATATTTTAAAGATGCACATGTAACTTTTGTGGTAGAGGGTCCCTATCCTGTTTGTCTCTACAGCAATGTTACATTGCCAGAAATTTTCTAAAGTCCTGGCCACCTGGCCACTAATTTGACTACTTTTCTCCAGGAGAGTTTAGTGCCATACAGTCAAGCATTCTAGGCAAAACAATGAAACGTTTAGGACACAGAAAGGTGTCAGACCCTTCATTAGAAAAGTTACATAGTTCATTTTTAGGCAGAAGCTTAATGTAAAAATTCTGTTTCTGTTATATTCGGTTACTTGTATCAGTAATCCTCCTACATACATGCACATCTTGACTTTTTATACTTTTCCGTCTTCAAACATCCTATTACATTTTTTATGTACTATTCAATATGGGCGGGTTTCAATGTAGACAGACATATAACATCGTAGTAGACACTAGTAGACAGTTGCTACAATGTTTTTTCACATTTTGTAAATTGGTCTTCTAGTCACTTCCAGTTCTAGAGGCTCGTGCCTGTGCTGCTGCTGGCCAGAGCGGTCTGATGGCTTTATATGAAGCCATGTTCACACAGTACAGCACATGCACTGCTCAGGTACTCTTTCTGACATTGTTTATTGTGGTTGAAGTCTTCTGTGTTCCCCAGTCATCTTTCTCTGTCCTTTCCAGGTCCTTGTCACTAATCTGGATTTTCATGATGACCAGAAGAGACAGAATCTGAACAGCACTCTGCAGGAGCTGCTAAGGATGAACATCGTGCCCATCATAAACACTAATGACGCTGTGGTGCCCCCTCCGGAGCCCAACAGCGACCTGCAGGGGGTAAATGTGGGTACAGACAGCAGGAGGGGCAAGGCTGGTGCTGGGGGCGGCTCAACCAGCAGGGAGGCTCATAACTCTGTCAAAGACATTACACAGTGTTGAGACTGTGCGAAAGTTTAATTTCACTAACGAACAAAAGAGTACC
Source organism: Mugilogobius chulae (assembly GCA_038363315.1). Lineage (NCBI taxonomy): Eukaryota > Metazoa > Chordata > Actinopteri > Gobiiformes > Gobiidae > Mugilogobius > Mugilogobius chulae. The sequence goes on along the minus strand of CM076401.1, from coordinate 30,200,311 downwards.
TTAACAAGAGGTCTTTAATTGATTCTTATTTGACACTGAATATCCCGATAATTTTAGTGATTTTCTGAATAAGTGCAATTGGATCATGTTTTATAAATGTATGTGAAATTTACTAAAATGGGCTAAAACACTAGTGTTTAAACCGGTATACGACTTTTGCACAGTACTCTACATTAGTTTCTATAATATTTGTATAAGTTACCACCTGCTCCGCTGCTCCACTTCCCCAGCCTGACCCTCTCATCAGGTGCAGGAGGAGGGAGGGCATACAGTTTCTGAAGCATAGGTGCTCTCTTGAGGTAACCACACTACATTTAAAAAAGGGGAAGATTTTCACATCAAATTATTGATTAAACATGAACAAACAAAGTACACAACTTGTATTAGTTCTATACCTTATACCCACCAGAAATTCCACAATTTGGGTGAATGTTGATAGAAAGACCTTAGTAAAATGGATAACTCAAAACGTACCAAAAACATTCTAAATGTCAGAACACAAAGTTTAGTATTTACTAGCATCGTAAAAATACATTTGTTAACTTCATTCTCAGATACTAAGCTCTAAACCTTATGCTCATTAAGTGTGATAGATGATGGTTTTGTCTTACTGCACATGTAGATTTAAGCATTCTTTCCCAAGCTCTACTGAGTAATACCATTGTAGTTTTAAAATGTTTACGTGCATCTACAACATGCTTTTGAAATAGCTTGTCTGAAGATCTGTGCTTTACTATTTGAGTATTTGCTCACTCTCTGTTTCTGTAGGTGATCAGCATTAAGGACAATGACAGCCTGGCCGCGCGTTTGGCCGTGGAGATGAAGGCCGACCTGCTCATCGCGCTCTCTGATGTTGAAGGTTTGTTACTATGGAAACACATCTCTAAGGTGGTGTGCCATCTGCCTGGCCACCTTTTGTGTCAAAACAGTCCTCTTAAGTTGAACTTGTATTCACACAAAAAAGGCAAACAAAAAACACAGCGTCTTGTTTGATTTGTTAGTCATTAGTACCTGTTGTTCAGAAGTTCAAGTTTTAAATATATAAAACAAAACAGAAAAAGCCCAAAGCTCAGAACACGAGAAAAAATAAAGCTTGTGATCATGACATAAAACATCAGTACAATTTTCATTTGGTTTCATGTTAAACTAATGGAGATTTTATACAGCTAAATACTGAAAATAGAAGTTATTAAAGCCTATTCAGACATTACAGTGAAAAATACATTTTTTTTCTCATGCCTGTCACATTTTCTGTTTAATCAAAATCAAAATACAGAACATGAAAGCATTTTTTTCTCTAATCTAGCAACAAATCTAGCAACAAAACAAAAAACATAGATTTATGTATGCTCTAAAACAGTATGTACAAAAATAGAAGTATTTTTTGTTTTATTTGAGAATTACAAGTTGTATTTACAATTTTAGAGTAAAATCCTGTCTGTTTCAGGACTCTATAACAGCCCTCCTGGGACAGATGATGCTAAGCTCATTGACATATTTTACCCCGGAGACCAACAGTCGATAACTTATGGCACCAAGTCAAGAGTGGGAATTGGAGGCATGGAGGCAAAGGTAGTTCAAATCTGGAACAAACCAACTATTTAATAATAACAATCTTTTCATTATTTTTCCTTATATTGTAGGTGAAAGCTGCTCTCTGGGCTCTGCAGGGCGGCACCTCAGTGTCATAGCCAACGGCACCCATCCGAAAGTGACGGGTCATGTGATCACTGATATTGTGGAGGGGAAAAAAGTGGGCACGTTCTTCTCCGAGATCAAGCCTGCAGGTGAGCTATGTCTTTAGACACAGTATCCTTTGAGATGTGGGTTTGACCTCAGATATTACAGCATCAAACAAACCAGTTCCTTCATTAAGCTTCTTTAATGTGTTGTCTTTGAACAGGTCCCAGCGTGGAGCAGCAAACTGAAATGGCGCGCAACTCAGGAAGAACCCTGGCTTCTTTACATCCAGACCAGGTACAAATAAGAAACACAAAGACTTTTATCTGTCTGTATGATATTTTCAGTATACAGCATCATTGGTATTATACATAGCCCTCCTTTTCCTCTTTCCATCATTATAACAGATATTAGTCTAATTTTCACCACATCAGACCAGAAATGAAGTACATATATTTATGATATCATAGATTTTGTCACATGTTGATCGGTTCTTTGCAAAACTTCTCCAATTACAGGATGCCCACAACCTCTTATAAAGTATTACAATTTGACAAGCTGAAATTAAGGTTTTAAAAAAAGTATTTGAAAGTTATGGCTATTCCTTTCCTAGAGAAGTATTATCATTTTGTCTGATGATTTATTTATTTATTAATTTTTTTTTACAAAGTAGATTTTCCAAAACATCTCTGGCATAGAATGAACAGAGAAGGCAATTTACTATTATCTCTGTACTAGAGGTTTAGTTCAAAAGAGTAAGATAGCTATTTAAGTTCACTTTTTGTTTATCAAGCAATAGAAAATTGTAAACATTAGGTTGTGAGAAGGAGAAGGTATTATGTAGTTTACCAATGAACCTCATAAAACACATTTCTTATATCAAGCAATATCGGTCTGATTATTTTCCTTGTTTCATTTCATATGCAGCCAGTAGATGAGCCTATAACTCAATTTCTGATGTGGGAAGCTTGTGACTCAGAAGATACCTTCTATATTATAACACATAAGATATCTAACAAAAAGCTTTTCAACAGCATGTGTTCAAGCAGCTGAGTAAAAAAAGTATTAAAGACATTAAATCATTTAACCTGTATTAGCACCAATATTTTTCTTTGCAAAACAGATTAGTGACTTCAAACGAACATGAAAGTACAATTAAGCTAAGAATATGTTTGTATGTTCACTTATCTTCGTTTTTAATGGCTAGGTAAAAAACAGTGCACTATAATTATTTTTTATATTATCTTGAACTTGTTGACTCTGAAAAAACAAGTCTCTGAGTGATTAAAGCAATGTATACTGTATGTGTTTATTGCATGCAGTGTGTACAAAGAGAAACTCCACCCTCTTGTGGCTAAACTGGCTCACTGCTGACTTGTTAACGTGCACTTGTGTTGTCAGCGGAGTGAGATCATCTGCCAGTTAGCCGAGCTGTTGACAGAGAGGAAGGACGAGATCTTGGCTGCCAACAAAATGGACGTGGAGCTGGCTGTCACTGCAGGTGCCTGTCCCTCTGTCTTTGTGTGTGACAGGTGCGCACAGATAGACTGGCACCCAACACTCAAGTCCAACTGTGCCAGAGGACTTCGGCAAACTACTTTTTATTGAGTCCCACACTACACCCGTAATTGGTAAAAGTTATAGAGTACAACTGTCCGGAAGTTGCATTTATAATTTATATGCCACAATTCAACGTAAACAAGTTCACCATGTCATTTAAAATTTGGACAAAGAAAATAAAACCTATATCAAGTTCAGTTTATTAGCAGTAGTCTTCTCAGTAGTATTTGGTGCATATCAAATCTGTCTTACATTTTGTATAAATGTATATTATGTAACTTATAGTTCATGCTAGCTGTGTTCTTTGGAGTTTTTTTTATGTTAAATAGGAATGTCACAAATTTTTAGTTTTGCACATTTTCACATTTGTTCCATGAATAGTAAAATCATTCACCCTTTGGAATAATTCTATTATTTTTCTACAGTTATTACTCTTATCACTTAAAGGTTGTATGAAGGATTTTCCATGGAAGGACAAATCCAGCAACTGGTGCTGTTTTTCATATGAGCCATGCCCTCCAGAGCTAACTGGGCAGCTGAGTTAATTAGGAACATAGAGGGTTTGACTGACCAGTTAACAGGCCAATAGATAAAGAGATACCTCGTTTTCTATTGGCCAACGTTTTGCTAGACTTTTATATTAATGATTATTTTTCTGTTTCCTGTAAGTACAAAGATTCTACAAATCTTTCCCTCTGTTTCTGAACAAGATTGGCAAAAACTGTTTTTGAAATTCCTCCATACAACCTTTAATATTATTCACTTCCCTATTAGGTTTAAGATAAAAGAGAATTAAAATAATTTAATTACCGGTACATGTATTTGTGGAATTTATATCAGCTCTAAAATGTCTATATTTTTTTCTTCTTTACTTCTTAATTTCATGCTTAAGTACAATATGTGCATTATTTAAGCAGTATATAAAAATTACACTTGCCCATCATCTGCTTTTATCACATTCTTGATCACGAACACAACCTTTTGTAAATTATCTTTGTTTTAGAATTTTACATATTAACCAATTGTTCCAGTTTTAATGGAGATTTTTTTTCCTCTATTTTCCTCAGAACACATGGCGCCTGCCATGCTGAAGCGCTTGACCCTGTCTCCGGCTAAGCTCAACAGTCTGGCCATAGGTCTGCGTCAGATCGCTGTGGCGGCCCAGGACAGTGTCGGACGAGTGCTGCGTCGGACCAGAGTCGCCCACAACCTGGAGCTAGAGCAGATCTCTGTCCCCATCGGCGTCCTGCTGGTGATCTTTGAGGCCCGGCCCGACTGTCTACCGCAGGTTTACACTGGTGACTTGTAAACAGACATGTGAGTGTGTCAGACATGAAGCTAACGTTTCATTTGTGTAGGTTGCTGCGTTAGCCATAGCCAGTGGCAATGCTCTCTTGTTGAAGGGAGGAAAGGAAGCTGCGAATACCAACCATATACTGCATGAACTCACTCAGACAGCTTTGTCCAAACATGGAGTCGCAGATGCTGTGCAACTGGTATTTAATTTTATCTTAATTTTATGCAATGTGAGTTGGTATATACCAACATATACCAACTCAATACTTGCTTTCTTGTTAATGTTAAACACTTTTGTTTGTGTCCGGTCATGTTATGTTTCATTCTTAATATGTTAATTTATTTTCTTCTTCCTCATAAATTAACATGTAACATTGTACCTTCAAAAACTATTTTCTTTCTGTAAGTGCAAGATCACCTCCTTCACAATGCTGAATAGGATTTTGAAAGGTTTTACAGACAATTTTTGTTGAGTGTTTGTTCTAAAATAAAAACAAGGCAAATTTTAAAGTTCCAGTTTTCATTCACATTTAGTTTAATCAAAAACTAAACAAGATATGCAAAGTCTTAGCATTAGTATTTAAGATTTTTTTTGTATTGTCAAGCAATGCATTTAAAATTGCCACTTTGTCAGATTTGGCTGCTCCAAATATGTGACTGTTAGTTGTACACATAAAAAAAAACGTAATGACATTTTATTTGTTGTATTAATGGGAGTAGACTACAGACGAAGAAACTGACAACTTTAATATTAAGTTTTCCTCTTCAAACTTAGTGTCCTTGTTTTTTTATTATGATGGTCTTTCTTTAATTCTGTCTGTACAGTTGGATCCTTGTAACCTTGTTTACAAAACTGAAACTGAAAGTGTTTTTAAATGTTGTAATACAGGTGAGCACTCGTGAAGAAGTAGAAGACCTGTGTCGACTGGACAAACTGATAGATCTAATAATCCCTCGAGGGTCGTCCCAGCTGGTGCGGGACATCCAGCACGTGGCCAAGGGCATTCCAGTGCTCGGACATAGCGAGGGAATCTGCCATGTTTATGTGGATGTGGATGCTAGCGTGGATAAAGTACTCAAAATTGGTAATTAAAACATTTAACCTTTACTACAGAAGTAGAATGAGGTCATACTGTATTCACAAATATAAGCCTAGTGATTGCTGGTTAAGTAGCTCATATCTCCAATGAAGATCTCCTTCGCAAAAGGCAGACAGCTGTATTCAGTGTATTAGTAAATGTAATTACAACTCTGCAGCTCATTACGTCTTTTTATTTTTTTCAGTTCGTGATTCAAAATGTGATTACCCAGCTGCTTGTAATGCAATGGAAACTCTGTTGATTCACCGAGACCTCCTCAGGACGTCTGTTTTTGACCAGATTATTGACACTCTGCGCACAGAAAGGGTAAATCATTTTAAGTAATAATTTACTAAATAATAAAAAGTGTAGTATTATTCCAAAGATTTTAGTGTAAGTCTGATAATTGAAAAAGTTTTAATAATTCAATTTGAAATAGTTAAAGTACTATCAGAATGAACTAATTGTATAAAATGCATATAGACAAAAAAATAACACATTACAAACTAAGTAGCGACTCAAATTGTTATTGTATAGATCTCCATGGTTACACTATGCACATACTGATTCTGATATAATGTTGTGTGTTTGTCTCTGTTAGGTGAAGATCCATGCAGGGCCACGTTTCGCCTCTTACTTGACGTTCAGCCCGTCTGAAGCACAGTCCCTGAGAACAGAGTACGGAGACTTAGCGTGTTGTGTGGAGGTGGTGGACAGCATGCAGGAGGCAGTGGACCACATACACAAATATGGCAGCTCACACACCGACGTCATCATCACAGAAAATGGTACGTCACTTTAAATATTACAGGTCAACTTGTGTGCAGTTATTTGTAATTTACCAAAGTAAGATTATTGCGGCTTTGAGAAATTAAAAAGAAGGGAATGTGCGGTTTGCTGTGTTTATACGGTGAAGAAGAAGTGAGTACTATTTCAAGACAAAGAAAAAAGTCGAGAAAAGCAAACATTTTATCCTGAAGAGCTATTTGGATCTGCAGAGAAGAGCATACAGCTGCCATCTAGTGACCACAAAAGGTATAATCATGATTATGAAATGTTCAAAACCTTGTGTAGACTTTAAAAGTGTTTACCAGTTAAATGCGTCGTGGAGAGCCGTGAAGTAGACTGAATTTAATGTTCCATTTGCAAATTATAACATATAATTTATTTGTAAATGTAGAACACATTTATTGTACTCAGCTATTATCACAGGAAATAACATGTGTTTGTTGTTTAATTGATTTAAGATTTTTGTTTTCTTCCAGAGAACACAGCAGAGCAGTTCCTGCAGCAGGTCGACAGTGCATGTGTTTTCTGGAATGCTAGCTCCAGATTTGCTGATGGTTACCGCTTTGGACTGGGTTTGTGGAAGCATTTCTTTTAACATTTGCCTTCTAAAGCTTAAAGTCTTTCTAATGAACTGTTTGTCACTGACACTGTGTCTGCAGGAGCCGAGGTGGGCATCAGTACAGCTCGTATCCATGCTCGAGGCCCTGTAGGGCTGGAGGGGCTACTCACCACTAAGTGGGTGCTAAGAGGGGAGGGCCACACGGCTGCAGACTTCTCTGAACAGGGCACCATGAAGTATCTCCATGAAAACCTGCCCATCGGCCCCCCGCTGGCCAGTCACAGGGACAGCAACTAAACACAGTGAACTCTCAGCAGGGACCAGGATTGTAAAGGTTTACTGCAGAAGCTGTGGGCCCAGTGGGGCTTGTTAAAAGAACTGTTTAGAAGAGACTGAAGCACAACACAGGACCACATTACTGTGGAGCATTAGAAAAACAACTTACTGTTCATGAGTTTACATTCAAGTTAGATTCTACCTCATGCATTTTGACTTTAATCAACTATATACTTTATATTAAATAATTCCTATCAATAATGAGAAATGAAATGTTTATAGTTAATTTGCATAGTAAAACAGTTTATGTTCTCAAGGCTAAATCTCATTAAAGAATTATTAAAACTATGGATTTGTATTAAATACATTTTTACTATAGTAAAAGTGAATTCTTTTCTGTATTCTGCATTGGTTTATGTGATGCTTTCACATATTCATCTTTGTGATTTTCCATCATTTGTAACTGAAATTTATTTTAATTCCTTTGAAGATTTTGAGACAAATATCTGGCTCTCACTTTATTTATTGTTATTCTCATTTTCTTCTTGTTCCTTGTGGCGCCAAAGCTTGTGTCAGAGCTAAAGTGTAATTGACACGCTGCCTCCTTTGAGCTCGAGGCTACAACACAACTGCTTTTAAATGAACTCAGTGCCAGTCTGTGTATCTGATGCACTCCTTTTGCAGCTTGTTTAAAACCACCAATGTTCAATAAAAGCGTTTGAAAAGAAATGTATGTAAACTTGCTTTGATTTTTCTGATATTTCTCTCCTAAATTCATCCTTTTGTCCTGAGTCTTTCTACTTCGACAAAGAAACACAAATTAGTAGGAAAAAGTTGTCCTGATCTGAAAAACAGACGTCTAAAAATCATCTTTTTTACTGTTGCCCATGGGGATATTCGCGTTTGCTGGAAGTGGGGCATGCGAGATGGAAGACAATACTATAGAGGTTTAATTATCCAGCCATCACAAATGAAAGGGAAATTCAGAAAGCACACTAAAATGGAATCACAGGCTGGCGCAGATGTAGCGATCTTTTCCTACATCTTGGAAACATCTAAAACCGAGGCTCTACATCCTTAAAAATGCTCGACTTACCCATCAATCAGCTGGTCCGAAGGGTTCAGACACCGAGATGTATGATCTTGGTGTCTCTTTGGTCCTTTTCATCTGAGAACGATTGAGGAAGTGAAGTTAAATGGCTTGAGGTAGAAAGACACATTTTAGGGACATGACTGTTTGATGCTTAAAACGGCAGGATCACAAACCGCACATTCAGGTGTGGCTGTGTTTTACTATAAAAGAACATTTATTTTAAAGTGTCTCAGTGGACCCATTTAAAGGTGCAGTGTGAAGCTTGTAAAATGTGAAGTTTGTTGTAAGAACACAGGATTTGTTAAGAAAGTTTGATGTTATTTGTAATTTTTAATGGTAAACTTTGGTGGTTAAAACGTAAATATATGCTGTGTGAACTTTGTTGTTGGTGTGTAACCTGCTAGCTACCATGGAGGTATTTTTCATGTAAACAGACTAAACTACAGAATAAACCACAGAAAAGCACTGTCTAACTTGCGTTGTTAGTTTGATACAAATGATTTTTGTTCACTTTGGTGTTGTCACTCAATTTATCATTTCAGTCAAAGCCGTAAGATCTCCATGGAGACAAGCAGGTGGCAGAGCTCCTCTAGAAAATTTGCAACTTAAAATATTGTGCAGAATATTGGTTACACTGAACCATTTGATCCAGTCGCAGGAGATCAACAGTGGAACAATAATTTACTTAAGGTCATTAGCCTTTAGTACAGAATGAGGCTTTTTTTTTTTTCAGTGCAATAAGTAGCTGGGCTAGTATTTTTGTGTCTAGATCTATTTGACTTTTTATGAATTATTATTTAGCCCCTGTATGCATGAGCAGCTTTTTAAATGTTGTCCTGTGACAATATAGGGCTCTGATCTGAAATTATTTAAGGTGCTATAACCGATTTTGGCTTGCTTAAAGGTGCACCGTGTAACTTTCTGGAGGTGAAAAGTCACAATTCAATACAAATATGAAGATAAAATTATTCTTCAGAACATTGTTTTTTGGGATTAAATACAGTTTTTATGTAATATTGTGAGAAAATGTAGGTAAATGAGCTGCTTTTCCATAAAAATAAACACATAAAGGTTCACTTTTTGGCCATGCAAACCCCAGAGTAAAATTTCACATTTTTATTATTTGGTTGGTGTCTACAAAAACATGCTTTTTTCAAGTTTATTTTTTAGCCAAAAGTTACTCAGTGCATCTTTAAATTGTCAAACAAAAATGTATTTCCACATGTTTGCTCACTTGCCTGGTGGTTTTGAGTTTTTGAATTTAAACACTTGTGCTAACAATAGTTGGCCAAAATTATAAAAACATAAAGCAAACTTACTAAATGTTAGTGGAGAGACAGCATATTATAATACAGGACAGTGTAATTTTCACATTAATAGATTTTTTACTAAACGTGTGCGGTGAGAAAACAGACTTTAAGTTATTTCTTAAAAAAACAAACAAACAACAAAAAATCGGCAAATGCCTTTTAAGTCTAGATATTTTTTTTATCACATTTTATGTAGCCTCTGTATATTTAAGTTTCATATTTCTACTAGTTTAATTCACGTGTGGCTAACATAAATGTGATTGAGATTCAAATTCCAGCAAATGAGTATAATATTTAAAGTTGTCATAATTTTTTACTGCAAAATACTTCAAAGTCTGATTCAGCTAATCTTCAAATCAGTTGTAACAAGTTTTGTAAAGCAAGTAGGCCTGTGTTTGTTTTGTTTTGTAGCTGTGTCCAGGCAGTTAAAGTGACTCTCACAGTGAAGCTTGTCCTACCCATGATGCCACTGTTGCATGCTGTTGTCTTCAAGGTATTGTTGTAACCTAAAAAACCATGACAAGGGCGAGTCTTTGCTTTGACAGCCTTTAATTGGACATTACTGAAGGCTAAAAACATCTCTCTCTCTCCACCTCTCATCTTAAGAGCTCAATCGCACACCCCACTGGGCTTCAATTTTTTCACAATCAATAATTAATAAAAATCAGCGGGTTATTTATTCATGTAGATCTTTGCCAATTACCCGATCTCTAATTAAGAATTTCAATAATTGATATTTATTTCTGAAAGGGCTGTGGTATCTTGGGCTGGATGAATAATGCATGAACAGGGATGGGTTTTCTTTTTTTTTGTTTTTTGTTCTGAGAGAGTTTGATGCTTGGGGCGAGAACTAGACCACTTTGACTGGAACCCTTTGAGTTGCCACTAGCCCTGTGATGTGCATCTAACATCGGCATAAAGCATCCTTAGATACCCCTTTCACACTTTAATATAGCGCATCAAAAGAATACGCCTGCGTTCTTGATAATTTCCCTTTGTGTATGTGGACTATAAAGTCTACGGAAATTCTTGTCTTGCTTGGTGCGCCTTTGTGCCACTGAACGTAACTCCACTGGTGCGAAAGTTCAAATGCCCGAACTACAATGCTGGAAAAAGCTCCTCTCATTTTTGAAATCCTATCCCCCTGATTGCTTGATAGTGACAGTTTAACACTCAGTTCAAAATTAACAAAGGCCCAGCTCTTGTCACTTTTATTATCATTTTAGTAGGACAGGAGATTAGAGACCTGAACTATTTTGCTTTGGAGTAAATGAAAGGAAAATACATGGTCAGTTTAGTTAGAATGGAGAAACCACCTAAGTCAGAAAGTCCACCATCAGAATTAAGTCAAGTTGAAATGCATAGTCAATTTTATTCAGTTGTGCATGTCCTCTGATTGATCATTAATAGGTCATTATCGAATTTAGGTAAGTGGCTGATGGGTAAGGTTAGGAAGAAAGTTTTTAGTTTGGTCTTAGGTTCAGAAATACTTTAAAGTGTAATGTATCATCTACAAATCTTTAATCTCGTGGTATAAAATCCATAAACCAGAGAAGTTACATACTATACAGCAAGTCTTTCAACTTAAAGCCCGGGAGCCAAACTGGCCCTCGAAAGACATGATCTGGTCCTCAACCCATCTTTCTTTTTTTTTTTTTTATGTTTAGAGGATTAATTATGGATGTACTGTACCTTTGACCTGATTTCATCCCATTTTAGTTTTGGTGTAAATCTGCTTTAGATCTGCTTTATTGGCTAGTGTTGTTTACTCTTGGTTGTATAGCGCAGTAAACGTCTAACAGAGACCAGAGTAGTAGTTGCTAACAATACTGAAACAAATTTTGTGCACTGTGAATATTTTGTACTACAACTGTAAATTTTGGCAAAACTGGTCACATCTGGCCCATGGCAACATTAAGTTGATTAGACCTGCAGTACAGTTTGAGCTTTTTTTTTTTTTTCCTTCAAACTTCACATGTATCTTGTCAGTCACATACAATACAGCACATACTGACATAACTGATGCTACAACTAAGATAAGATAGATAAGATAAGATAATACTTTATTGATCCTCGAGAGGGAAATTCATTCTCTGCATTTGACCCATCCTGCAGAGCCGCTGGGGCATCTGTCAGGAGCAGTGTGCTGCCGCTGACGGCGCTCGGGGACATCTCCATGATGTTGTGCTTGGCTTAGTCAGGGCCTTAGCTGGAGGAGCAGGTGTAGATGGAACCGGAGTGAGAGATGGATGGCAGTCAGGTGCAGGTGGAGCAAGTAGATTCTATAGACACATCACAGTCAGGTCCAGGTGGAGCAGGTGAACTTCTGTTGTTTCAGTCGGTGATAAGACCATCCCCACAAAATCTTCCTCTGCAAAAGCTTCGGCTGCAGCAGATGTAAAAGTTCTGTAGCATTTCAGAAGTCCAAAGCTAGCAAAGTTAGCTTTCATAGCTTCTTGCACAATCTCCATGGTTACAAGACAAACAAACAACTCTATTCACAAAATCCTAAATTGTGTCTGTTGAACATCACAGGGCGGATGAAATCCCAAGAACCATCTATTTTCACTGCAACGTCCACTGCTGCTTCAGGTGTGAAAGTCTGCCATTTCAGAAGTCCAAATCTAGCGTAAGTAGCATTAGCATTAGCTTGGTCTCCATGGTAACGAGAAAAACAGATGTCTTCTTTTCACAAATCTGACAGTACTTAACTCCTGTTTGTTGAACATCAGAGGCCACACTTCTCAGTTGGTTGAAGTCCAAAGTTGTCTTTCCAAAACTGAACTAAAATCCCAAAATGTTTCAAAAAGAGCTCAGTACCTCCAGAGAGACAGCAAGAGAGCAGCCAACCACTCCGATTCAAAAATGCTATGACTATTTATATATTCAACTATATGACTATTTTATTATTTGATTTACCAACTATTATTACTTTGACTTAGAGACATTTTAAATACACTGTCAACCTAATTTTCAAATACCAAATTCTCAGAAGAGCAGTGAAATTATTATTGTGTTCTTTTATTGGTGGGGTAGATAATCTCAGCAAAGGAGAAGTGCTCACTAACACAGATTTAGACACATTTGTGAACAATATTTGAGGGAATTTTGGGTGTGTATAAAATATGTTCTGTAACTTTAGGTTCAGCTCACAATAAAGTGGGAGTGCATGCATTTTTGTTCAATGTACAGTAATATAAATTTAGGAACATTTATGTTTATAGTTTAATGGTGAAAGTTATTTGATTTATTCTTCCATCTTCATAATGTAGTGTCTTGACTAAGGTCACGGCCACATAAAGCAGAAATTTAACCATCATCTTGACATATTCATATCATCATCAATTGCCTCAAATAAAATAAACAAGCCAGATGTTTTTCCACTCTTTTTTATTGAACTACTGCAGTTAATCCACTTTTCCTCCATAGTGTAATCTTTGATGTAGGACTATGTAAAAAACCCAATCACTAAATATCCATATTTGGACACTACCACATGTAAACAAAATGGTTAAAATGCATGTATGCCTGTGTGAAGACCATTAGCATCAGTTAGCTTCAGTGACCCTTCTAAGAGACCCGATGGTGGGACTGGCACTGCCCCATTCGCTGTGCCTCCTGTACTCTCCAGGACGCAGGAAGTACTGGCGCCCCCTGTAGTTAGGATGCTCATGCAGCATCCAGTAGCCCTCCATCACGTTCACTGAGGAGATGTCCCGGGTGTGGAAGCGCTCGTGAAGGTTGGGACAATCCTCACTGAGCTCCATGTTCTGCCCCCGAAGTCAGAGCGCTCAAAGATCTTCATCCTGTAGTTCCCGTTGTACTGTGAAAACATCATTTATTTTAAAGAAGACCTATTGTGTTTTTCTATTCCTATTAGTAATGAAACCTGTTCTTCCTGTTCAAAACTGCAGAACTGATAAAAGTTTAGTGTCAGATTTTAAATTTTTTGTTCTGTCGACAAAAGACAATTTTGAACCTTATGTTTTGCTCATAATTTGAATTCTGTGAGCAATTTCATGCAAATTCAGCCTGTGGGTGACGATAGGTGGAAGATGAATACATGGATTTTAGGAGCACTTTAGCCGCATCAGCTGCAAGATAATATATAATATTACGCAAATATGCTTGAATTTTTATAGAACACTGTTATAACATGACTGTAAACTCATAAAAGTAGATTTTACATAAAGTTTCCCATTTCAAATGAGCACAGTTGTGTTGTTTAGCAGGATAGAGTCTTTTCTCAGACATTTACACTATCCTCACAGTCAACACTATTTACTATCGTACTATTATTAGGAAAATGCCAAGTTGTTTTATGCGAAAATGTTTAAAGAAAATTTACTAAATGGAAAAAATCTTTTCGAATCAAAAATCATTCCTAGAGTGATAGTAATAGTTTAGTGATAGTTTGAATCCAGAGTAGCTTATAAAGCAAGAGTCCAAGTACAAAAGCAAAAGTGCATTTGATTTGCAGTTTAAGTAAAGACAAGTGCCAGTTATCAGCTTACTAATGAATATAATCTAATTTACTACAACATACAACACAAAAAATATTGTGATAAAAAGTTATCCAAACAATTAAGTATATTGATTATGAATAGTGTCACATATAGACTGAATAAACAACAGTTAAAGAAAAGTTTTGCTTATGAATGACTCACTGGAGGCACCATGCGGCAGGAGCGGATGCAGTCGTTGAAGCCGGCCCAGCGCTGGTACTCCGGGTACTCCCCTTTGTGCAGCATGTACTGATATCCCGAATAGTTGGGCTTCTCATAGGCTACCCAGCAGCCACTGTCCACTCGGATGGAGTTACAGCGGCTGAAGTGGCTGTGCATCTCAGGACAGTCACTAGTGCACTCATAGTGACGGCCCTGGAAGTTCTTATCCTCGTAAAACACAATCTTAAAAGAAGAACACAATACACTTGTACTTAATTTAATTCAAGAATAGTAATTTATTTGACAGTCTGAAAGTGGACTAAGCTAAACTCCAAAACAAAATTTTAAAAACTGGGGCAAAGATGTTGACATTTGATGAAAGTTGTTCATAATTCTATGAGTTCTATGTACAAGCATGCATGCTGAAATGCATATAGAAGCTAATGATTTCTAGTGAGTAACTCCAGGCCATGCAATTATGCTTCACAAACCACAAATGCTTATACTATAAGTTAGTTTCTTCATGCTTTCCTTAGTTCATCATTCTGCTCGTATTTCAAAATGTTAAGTTATACAATGTCCACATACAGTACTTCTCACAAAAAAAAAAAAAAAATCTCCTTCCATTTACACTGCTTTTAACAAATCCAGATCAAAATCTATTAATTACATTTGATCATTTATTTGATCTCTGCCCTAGTTCCTAATGTGATCTCGCTCCAGCACAGATAAAAGGTGAGAATGTGTCACTTACCTTGCCCATTGTAAGAGTTGAACAGTGTGGAGTCGACCAGAACCATCCCGTTTGAACCTGGTGGCTTTATAGAGCCTGCTGGGATCAGGGCCTTTTGCAAAGCTTTGTGGAGTCAGCACACTGTGCTCTATAGAGGCCGCAGCAGCACTATAGGAAGGTCTAAAGCTTTGTCTTTGTCTGTCTATAGAAAAGACTGTACGGCTGCACTTTCTGAACCAGGTGACAAAAAGACTGCCACATGTGCCTTTACTGCCATGAATGCCAAAGATCAGAGTATAGACGCTTTATTTCAGCTCCATGTATAGGTGAAACCAATCCTGGCTTAAACTCTATGTTTATACTCTCAAGATTGTGACCACTGCCTGTTTTACATGGATAATTACTAATTATGTTTATAATATGTATGATTTATTAAAAAAATGATTGCAAATACATTTCCTTTTTTATTTGTTCAGTTTTGATATATAACATGAAAGACCACAAAACAGAGACAGTTCTAAAATAACTTGACACACAAATGAAAAGTGACCCATGCTTTATTTCTAAGCGGTTTAATAATGCTGTTTACATTGACATTTTACATAGTCCTCATCCTTCTGAAGGAGCCCACCATGGGGTTGAAGCAGCCCCAGTCCCCACAGGCCCTGTACTCTCCGGGCCGGAGGAAGTACTGGCGCCCCCTGTAGTTGGGGTGCTCATAGAAGATCCAGTAACCCTCCATGATGTTGCAGGAGTAGATGTCTCTGAAGCGGAAGCGGTCGTACACATTGGGACAGTCGTCCATGAACTCCATGCTCTGTCCCATCATGTCAGGTCTGTTGTAGATCCTCATTCTGTATGAGCCTCTGTACTTAATGGAATCAGACATTACATAACTTTATTTATCTAGAATAGTGTGTGTCTCAAACTGTGGAGTGTGTGATATGTTGAGTTTTTTACTTGATATTAGAGTCAAAATAATGCAATTTTCTTTCTTCTTTTTGGGCTGCTTACGTATATCAGTACAGAAAATATTATAGACCTGTTAAGATCTGGTGGTACTCAAGATCCAGACAGTGTTCTAGGTAGTTCTTGGTGTGACAAGATGGAACATTTAAGGGCTAAGTAAAATAGAAAGAAGATATAAGAAAATAAAGTTCTCCCAGAAGTGTAACTCAACTTACTTTTGCAAGACAAAGTCATGCCACTTGTAGTGTACATTCAAAAACTTTCTCTTGGGCACATCCTTTTAATATCTATGCCTGTTATTGTGTATGAATACTGATTATATTTACTCTTGTTTCCTTCTCCTTAGTGTAAATCTCTGCCTGATACTCTTTTTGACCTCTGCTCTGACAAACTTATGTTATTGCCCAACTTACAGGAGGGAACATCTGGCAGGAGCGGACGCAGTTGTTGAATCCCATCCAGCAGTGGTAGTCAGGGTATTCTCCGGGCCCCATGATGTACTGATACCCCATGTAGTTGGGCTTCTCATAGGCCACCCAGTGTCCTCCGCTCACCCTGATGGAGTTACAGCAGTTGAAGTGCCTGAAAGTGTCCATGCAGTCACTACCGCACTCCCAGTGACGACCCTGGAAGTTACGGCCTTCGTAGAAAATAATCTTAAACAAAACAGACAAATAAGACACATTAGTTGAAGTTACAGTTCTTCTAATTGGCCAGTAGGGGACACTGCACTCAAAGCTTAAACATCACTCAGCTTCTCCTCTGTCTTTCTGTGAAGTGTTGGGGTGCTTGACAGTTGAAAGAATGGATTTTTAATTTAAAGAACATTGTGTTGTTTTGGCCCTTCAAATTTAACACAGTCGCTGTCACACTTGTCCTTGCCAAATGGTATAGAGACATTTTAAATCTTATTGCTGGGGATTGTCACCTAATACAAGCTTTTAATCTGACACTTCAAGTAGTTCTCCTGCCTCTAAGCTTCCATCTGCCTGTCATACAATTCAAAAACACCTTCTAACTCCATCCAAACACGCGTCCATACCTTTCCCATGGTTGCAGGGTTGTGAATCTAGCGACACCAAAGCTGGAAAAGCCTTGCAACCCTATTTATACCATCTCCCCGACCACGAGGCCTCCGCTCCACGTCACAAAGTACCTTTTCAGAGAGGCTACCTTGTCTCCTGTCTGCTAGTGTTTACCTATAGAAATGAAATGAACTCCATGCATGTGCTATTTTGTGTTTGCATGACCCCTGACCTTTGCTATGCCTCCTTTTCAAACGCCACACAAAAGCTTTTGGAGGTGCGGCCCTCCATCAACAAAGCATATTTTAAAGTGTACATTTAATTTTTTTGACTATTAAAGTGCATAAGAAAGGTTTTATGATTTTTTTTTTTGGCTTATTTGGTGGATTAATTCTTTTTGGAAATGAAGTAATCAATCAAATGCATATTGAAAGGACAAGCTAAAATGTTTGTGCTAATAACGGAAGGTGAAACAAATTGACAACTTCACAAAAATTTCAAAACAAAAATGTCTAACTTCAAATGACATTGAATATTGATGATATTTAAAGATCTTTGGCCCGTGGTTTCTAGGTATTTTCTTTGTGTTATGTCACCTTTACAACCAGAACTAAAAAAACTGGAATAATTGGCAAATAATTGGCTAAATATTTTTGAGTTGTCCAACTTGTGAAGGCACTTTAAGTTATATTGTTAATTTTTAGGAGAAAAGTTGGCCTGTTTGCCTGCTGCCATGTTTCTAATTGGACTTGATAATGTGTCGGTTGATGTAATCTACACTGATGGCTTGTCTCTTTTTAGCTTCCATAGCCCGCAGTTGTTGCTGTGATGCCAGACGGGGCCAGCTTGTTTGCACTTTTCGTTTGTGTATTTGATAGATATAAAAGCGAGGATCTGGGGCATGCGTTTTGTCTCTCTAAAGTCGCGGACCTCTTTGGACTCGGAGGTGTAGCCCACAGCGCAAACGATGGGGAAAAGGCCAGAATAGGTTGCGGTCATGCATTGTTTTTTCCTGGAGCCAGCTGATGCCAGAAAGGTCATCTTTTTAGTCTTTTCATCAGGATGCCCCCTCAACACTTTTGTTTGCTTTTTGCTTCACCTCCTGTTACATGTTTTCAGAAAGGCACAATAGCCCTTTATTTCACTGCTAAAGAAGACCCATTGTGCTTCTGTCTGTTGCATAGTTCTCGTTTATGACACCCCAGGATCTATATGTAATATTTTGGACTTTTGAAATCGCAGTATTGATCCAAAACAACAAAACAAGCTTTCTCCTCATCAAAAGTCATTATTCCTCCTGCTCCTTTATGGTTTTTGTGCCTTTGGAGGAATGCAGTTCATAACAGTTAATAGCACTTAATTACTACTCTTATTTACAACTTAATAAAGGATCAACAAAGATGTAATTCACAACAAAGGGTTTGAAGCTTATTTGCTGCTTGATAAATTCTCTTACCAGTCTCTAACTTTTAGCTTCTAACCCTAATCTTTAATTATGTTGTTATTAAGCCTCATCCACTCAATTAAACTTTTGTTCATTGTCAAACAGCCTATGCTTTTTTTTATCAAGGGGGTTTTGATGCTATCAATGTTTCCCACATGTTTACACAGAGATTGTGAGGTGAAAAGTCACTTACCGCCTCTATTGAACTGCATTGATGATCATTAATTATAGATTGAATATAATGATTTCTATATGTTGGTCACAATGCTACAATTTTAAAGTATCATTTGTTTCACAAGCAGTTTCTTGTCAGGTTGTTTTTAAACTTATAGGGGCAGAAATTTGACCATGGGGGCCACCATAATCTCTATTAATGGAAAGTACAGCTATCTATGATAGGTAGATAATTTTTTTTTTTTTCATCAAAAACAGAACATTTTAGGCTATGCGTTTCTCTTAAACTGAAAACACTCCATTCCACATTGTGATATCAATAATTGGCAATACAAGAAATGCATCACTGTGTTTTAGCATGTAACAGAACAACAGTTTATTCAAAAGAAGGCAAAACATACATTTCATTGTAGTGTATAATAGAGCTGAATTTAAGCTAAGCTACTGCTTTGGAGAACTATAAAATGAGAATACTCAGACATTTGTGAATATATTAAAACACAACCCTGAATAAGTTTTTGATGATTTTTCACATCTTGACCATTAAGACATATAAGTGTGTATAGTAGTGTATATTTTGGAAGAAACTATGGCACATGCAGATCAGTAATTCACATTTTTTCATTGTAAACACAAAAATGATCTAAAACAGCTTGGAAAAAAATTACTTTCTGTTCAAAGCTGCAGAACTGATAAGCCTTGTCAACTTTAATAAGTCACAAATTTTAAATTACTGTTTTTTGTTATTGGACAGTCACTACATGAGAATTTTTCTCAGAATCATTTTTTTGAGTAATTGCAACTAACTACAGACAAGCGGGCGGGGTGGTAGGTGAGGATGGGGCTTTTCTGAGCACTGGAGCATCAGCTGCAAATACAACTTTAGGTAAACTACTGATGAGAGAGCACTGCTGTAACATGGTTAAAACTCAGAAAAGTAGATTTTACATCATACGTTTCCTTTAACAAGTCTTACAGTATATGTAGTTATAAGAAAGTAGTCATTTGTACCAAAACAGCTAATGCTAAATTCTACATATATGCGTTTGTTTAAGATTTGTCATGATGAAGTAAGTAAGAGTGGGCACGTGTTGGTGGAAAATGGGGATCGGTGAAACGCACAAACAACTGTGACACGGTTAAAAGCTTCTAAAAGTTGCTTTTGCCTGAGAGATCTCCATTAAATCATAATGTGACCATTATCTCCGCGGCCATATGCAACTGTGTTTTGCATTAAGGGAAAGTGTTGATAAGCTCCATATCTTTGATCATTCATTGACTGGAAAACTTCAATAGTTGTTTGAAGCGGCCATCTTTTCTGTGACATAAGTAGATCACTGATATCCTTTCATCAATGTGCATCTTGTAATTGTGGAAGATTATCAGCTGGGATGTTTTGTTGTTTTGCCACTTTCTGGTGCAAATATTTACACTCCAAGATGTTTTTTAATCACAGCATATAAAGAACAACTGTTTAGAGATTGCTCAGATGTTTATTTAGAAATGTGTCACTTTGTATCTTGTTTTTAATGATAATGTTTTAAGTTTATTGTTGGTGCAAGGGGCAGCTTTGGCAAAGAAAAACGGATTTGACCACGTAGTGTTCCAATCCTCTGCTATAGCAATTACTCACAGATAATTTGTCAAACAAAATTTGACAAATTGTTTCTAATTAAATTTGTTAATATTCTTTCCAATTATTGTATATTTTGTATACTATTGTGTTTGATATTAAACTCATTAAGCTTTTATGAGCTTAGTTCTGACTTAAGCTTTTGATTTGATTCAGTCTGGTCTAGTTCATATTGACACTTTTGATTTTTGAATCGGTCCAAGTCGGAAATATGGGACCTGACATTTTCTCATGGTGCTTTCTGCTTTCACTACCAGTTTGCCTGTATGGCTTAGTGTAAAATAGGACCTGTGCACATTCTTGATCAGTGGTGCCCAAAGTAGGGCCCGGGACCCAAAATCGGCCCGCGATTGGATCCAATTTGGCCTGCTAAAGGGTGCTCTGTTTTGTGAGGACCATCTTTTTAATCTTCATCTCTTCTCAAATACACTGTATGAATGCAAAACAACAGTATGTTCGCCCTCGGCACGCTTTAACGTAATGCATGTTGGCCCAGCGAGGAAAAAAGTTTGGCCGCAATTTCACAGTCCTTTTTCACTTTTTGTTAGATATTGAAAAGGGACTGTGTAATGTATCGAAGATTTACTGGTTAGGAAGAGATGTCCAAACCGAAACTCACAAATCGTGAACTTCATTCTTTGCTTAGGTCTGGCTTCATGAACTTGTCTCATTGTTGTGTCTTAAAGCACAACTAAACACTTCAGTAGTTGTGCTTCTCCTACTTTCTTATGTAAATATGCTTATCTTATCAAAAATAAATACATTTTATTCAAATATAGCAGCAAGTACAGCCTATTATATCTTTCACTGCCACATAATAAAATAAATAAGCCAGGGTTTTCTCAAGAAGCTGGTGTCGGTTGGTGCACAAAAGTTGCAAGGGTGAGTTTTCCACTGAGAAGCAGCAGATAAAACGGTTTCAAATGCCTCAAAATATACACGTGTGTATGATATTTAGCAAGACCAAAGTGTTACTTAGTTTGCTTGACAACTATCACACCTTGAGAATAAACAATGGCACTACTTTTTGAGGTTATTGTAAAAAAATGTATATTTTTGTTAACTGTCTACAATTTGATTAGTCAACAGCAGCATATCATATAACTGGACCACTAGCATCATTTTGTTAAATAGTTGGCAAAGCTCTAAAAAGTGGTGACATTACTTGAACACAGCCTATTCATCTTGCCTTTATTACTGGTACATGTTTTTCATTCTCAAAAAATAATGTGAGAATCTTCCTACTTCCTGTCAGCTCCTCTCCACAGATCTAACCTGTATTTCCATGTAGTTAAACACTAGTATTCCAAGCAATAACAAATCCGAAAATCAGAAATCAGAAAAGATTCAAAGTGCACTAAAAGCCACACTTTCAACTTGCTTTACATATTTTGATATTAATATTCAATCATATATTTTTGACTATAACACTTAGTAATGATGATGAAACGACTATTATAAAATCAATTTGACCTTTTGACCTTTTTTATGTGAATTTTCTTAGACTTTACACTGTTCCATCTTCATCCAGCTTGTCCAACGATCATCTTCAGCTCGTCTCCACCACACATTCTCCTCACCCTGGAGGGAATGGAACATCACAAACCCCATGCTGACTTCCTGGTTCCCCCCGGAGCAGAAGAAAGCCCCGCTGTGGAGCACTCCCATCTCTATCTCAAACTGATGGAAGACAGGGTAAGGAGAAAGCATTTGAGGGGGGTTGTGTAGCTGCACTGTGTCCGAGGATGTGGTGGTGGTAGAGTCTGGATAATCGCACAGAAGATTCCCCATGTTTGACTTATGTTGGGGATCTGAGAAACTAATGTGGCCCCGTAGAGAGAAACAGAGGAACAGAGAGACACTAAGCAGGAGCTGTTCGTGACTTAGCTTAACACACGCAAAAAAAAGTAGACTATTTATTCTTACTTAAAATTCTGAGTTTTTAATCAAGATTTTTTACTATACAGTAAATTGAAATGCTTATATGACAGAGCATTATCAATGGTTTTGATGCATTTTTCAGTGACTCAGTGGCTCTAAGACTATTTACCTGCAAAAAAAAAAAAAAATCTACATTTCACTTGTAAATTTGAAAATACTTTTTTATCAACCCATTGGCAAATAAATAGCTTGAGAAAAGATGAAGATGTAATTTACTGAAACAAATCTGCAACATTTTGGACTATGTAAAATAATATAAGTCGGTTCAGTGTTTCCCAACCGGGGTATGTGGATCTCTTGCCAGAGGGTACTTGGGATTTGCAGAATTAAAAGAATGGTCGAATTGCAAGTATTGCAATGTAAAAACAATCAAGACAAAAAACATTGGGAACCACTGAATAGATCGAAACCTCTGCCATTAACATTACATTCCTGGAATCACGTCATTTTAGCAAAGGCAAAACGTAGAATCCATAAAACATACTGTATATTACAATTGTATCTATATTTGACTTTTGACCTCCAGGCTCATGAGTGTATTTTTTATTGTGATAAGATAACATTTCAGGATGGCAAATAAGCTTAATGAAACATGCATACAATAGAAATATTAATGAGAAATTTAAATATTTTAATTTGATCACCATGATGATGTTTCAACAGTATCGTTGAAAATTCTTAAATATCAAAAATTGTGATAACACTAGTCAATTTATTGTAAAATATATAGCTTATATAAGTAAATAACAAATGCAAATTTTCATGATGTCTGGTGCAATTTCATCCCTTAACCTATTTGAATAAGGGCTAAAACCTCATTGTTTCTAGCAAAAAAAAAAAAAAAGCAAATGAAATAAAATAAAATACATAGAATTTTTGTATTAAATATTGTATATTAATTAGTATTTCTAGCTAATATCACACGACATGTTTTTTTGTTAATTAAACAAATAAATAAACTAAATATATTCATCAGTAATAATCTCTGAAAAGTTATAGTAGGGGTCTTGTGGTTCTAAAAATATTACTGATGCACATAGTGGTGCCTGTACCTGTAGTAACAGATGTAGGAGATACTGCATGTTTTTCTGGCCAATATTTTCTATGCTTTACTTTATTTCTTTTGGCAATAAGTCAAGTCCAGGAAGCAAGCCCACATCTCAAAAAAAAAAAAAGCCTAAACCAGTGCTGCTTTTTAATTACTTTGCTCCACCTTTGAAGTATTCCTAAGTACAGAGTTTCTTATGCCCTTTCCTGAATGTTTTGGGGCCTTGCAACTTAGCAGAAGCAGAGATAGCGAAGCATCTGGAACGTGCTCTTTTCACTCCACAACCATTACAACAAGCTCCGTGTTTGGGAGGTGCTGTCTGCTCCTGAGAACTGGCTAATCTGGTGCTGAAAACATGGCATAATCAGAAAAAAGAAAAACCGCCAAAACAACAAGGGGAGGAAAAAATGGGAATGGGAATGAGGAGCGGTCTTTATGCTGAGCGATCATCCTCTCCATTCTCTGTCAGAAAATCTTGCGGCGTTGTCACAGTTCTAGTCTTTGCCAGTCCTCGCACACTCGTCTCTATCGGGACCAGCAGACGCATGCAGACGCTATGAGCCGCTGCCAGGCCCAGGATTTAGCGCCATGCCTGTGATGTCCTCCATCTTTCTTTGCCCAAGGATAATTAAAAGAGGAAATGGTATTGGAAGAACATAGTAGGAGGAGGATGGGGGAGCTTGGACTGTGGAAATAGATGTGGCTGTCAATTATGCACAGTTGTTTATGTGTTCTGTGAGTTTTATGTTCAACTGTCCTCAACCGACGCCATTTGTATTGAGTTGAAAGTTTGTTGTAAAGCGGTGGATGTAATGCGATGTATGTAATTAAAAACACTTATAGGCTAACGAAGGACGGCAAGGCCACGACAAAGAAAGAAAGTTCTGTTTTGATGAGGTGTGCTTTTGACAGTTGTAACGTATCTAAGTGACAATTAAAACTCAGATGATATTTACTGAAGGTTTTCAGTCGACAAGAGGGCTGCACAATTTATCGAAATCGAACAAATGTCTTAAAATAGCTCACATGTAATTGATGAATGAATCAATTAGTTTATCTCCTAGACACACTTAAATTATTAACTCAGAAACAATTGTATTACTAAAATTTGATAATACCCTAGTACAGTGCCCCCATACAACCTAAAATCCAACTTTTTTCAGTTCACATCATATTTTAATCTATTTGTCAGTAGAAAGTTTCAAATGTAGCTAGTGCCGATATGGCAAAAAGTTTAAATGGCAATTTTTTCTCTGCTCCAGATTACGATTTTGTTTTATCACAGTGTATTTTCTACTTTGTATTTTTTCATCTGCTTCTTTTGAAAGTTTACTCTTCTGTCTGATTGGATAAAGTTTCTGTGAGTCACTCAGGAACTGACACAAGTTGGCCAATAGGAGAAGTATGTAGGCAAAAGAGTCTGTCCATTATATCAAACAGCTGGAATAAGAGATGGGATCATCGGGATTTGATTCACAGGTTAATTTCTAACGTGATATCACCCAGCCCTAGATTGTGTTTGATTTTAGTCAAAAGCCTCAAATCTACCACTTTTCTCTTGGTCTGCTCTAAGGTTGTTGGTTTAATAATAAGTTATACCAAAATGATCATGTTGTCGATCAAAAGACGAAAACTAATCTGTTTCTAACTTGTTTTAGAGAGGTCTTGAGCACAACAGAAGTAAGGGTTAGTGCTAGATAGTCGGGTCCGGAGAGACGAAAGTGAGCTGGTTGCTATGGTAATGAGTTTATTTCTATTTAATAACTGGCCTAAGATATTATTTATCTTAACTTTTACCCAACCAAAAACTCAACTTAATCACCGTCCCTCAAGCATTAACTAAAGTTTAATTTTTAAATACATTGTAAGGTCTAATATTATTCCTTATTCTGGTATACAAAGACAACCTATACGTATACTAATGCTGCGTTCCAGGCAACTGGGAACTGGGACATTTCTCACTTGAAAAATACCAGTTCCCACTTCAGAGCGTTCCAACGTAATCAACTCGTATGTAAACATTATGGCTAATGCTAACCTTTAGGCGAAACAAAAGTAACGGTAAATAACCTGTAACCAATGTTTACATTGTTTTTGCGTCAGTTAAACCCCTCAAATAAATGTATTGTGGTTATTGTTGAACTCGTATGTGAAGTGGGGCTTCCTCGACCAGGTCCCAGTTCACAAGTGGGATTAACCAGTTCGAGTGGCGTTCCAGCGCATTTTTACAAGTGGGAGGTGGCACATATACCAGTTCCCAGTTGCCTGGAACGCACCATTAGCCTACATTTTTGGTTTCTTCTTCATTTTACCTCTGTTGTTCTAAAAAATATACAGATACAGTCAAAGTAGGCACTTACTTAGTGTTCATATATTTTAATAAAATGACTTATTATTATCCAGACTAAATGTTATTGTCTGCATCCAAAATCCATGTCAGTAACAGCATAAAGTTTGAAACAGTTATAACTATAAACTATATAGTTAATTTCTACATGTTAAGCAGCTCCAATTATATAATACGTCTAATTTTAAGTCCATGTTGTTATGATGTTATTGTTCATTAAGATTGAACAGAAACGTTAAAGAATGTTGAATCAAAATTGTGAAAACAAAAAAAGCGTGTGTCTGGATTTAATATAGAACAACAGTTTTAGAGTAACAGTAACCAGTCCTGAGTGTAAATATACTGTAAATGATAGACTTATTGTATTCTCATATTATTTTCTGTCACTTTTTTGCTCTTCACTTTGCTTGCTGCCTCTTCTCAGTTTGACTAAAACTATTTGAGATTCTGCACACACATGACCCAGAGTGACAGCAGGTCCGCTCCGTGTTTCCTCTGACTCTCTGCGGTGCTGAATGATGCTTTCAGGTTGATCTCTTCTCACTGTTTTGACGTGGCATGTCTCCCCTGCTCCCGAAGCTTCTCTGCTTTTCAAGACTCCACTCCCCCTCTGTTTCCTAATAAACCTAGGTGTCTTTTAAGCCACTGTTTACTGACACATGACAAAAAGTTCAGCCTCACATCTGTGTTTTAGCACACTGTACCTCCCTGCTCCGGAGCGCTCGGAATAAACAGGAAAAACAGGAGTGATGCATATTTTACTTTTGCTAAATTTGTAACAAGGTGTGATTCTGTGACTGGTCTTGTCAGATTTATCATTAATCAGATGACAGCAACTTGGTAGACTGCCCTGGCCTGATTACACAAAAGTGTGGTTAAAGACACCAGCATCTATTCTGACCAATCACACTGCTCCTTGTGCCTTCTGACTCCGCCCTTCTATCACACTTTTAGTTATCTGGCACTGCTCAAGTTGTCATCTCTGTTTGAGAAGTGGTTCTTGGTAGATTTTAGGTTTAGGGTCACTTTAAGTAGCCTGATGCATTGGTCCGCTTCATTTCATTTCACTTCGTGGAAATCATCTGACATTGTGCTCTTCACATTAGACTAGACACTTTTTTGCTTTAACCAATCCACCTGCACATCAGTATAGTTCAGGGAGAAGTGTGTAAAATGTGTTGCTGTTTCTATGCTGTAGATATACAAAATAAAGTTAAGTTAATATTTGACACAAGGTGAATTGTACTTCCTGGTTTTTGGGAACCATCTACAGTTCTTCGATATCTGACTCAGTAGCTGGAGCTAGAGAAATCTATGAATCCAAGTACAGTAATTTCGCTGAAAGAACAGATCATATAGGAGCAGAATAGATACTTTTGTTGCTTCCACATATAAGCCTAAGTTAAGATAGTAAACTGACAAAAACGTTTCTGTTCATAAGTTTTAGCTTCTTGCCATGAATTAAAAGTATATAAAATGTAGAAGGTTCCCACCTGCTTGTCTATTTGGAGATGTAAATGTTCCACTATATAGTGGGATTATTTGTTTATCAACACAAGAGATGCACGCACAACCGAATAGCAGAAAGACCAGTGGCCGATTGACACAAGCTGTAGCAGCAACACTAGCCAGCACTGTTGTCAGCTAACTTCAAGAGTTTATAATCATGCGAAAACAAAAATGATGCTGCTAAATTAACATTTGTGAATGGAATTCGTTTTTACGACTCAGACACGTTACATTGATTCGAGTGAGTGAAAAAACGCAGAGAAAAACACTGTCTCAAGCTTCAGGAGCAAGACGTTCATCATATTGGTTCAACCTGATTGAAACAGCTAGCTCTCGTCCAGTTTTGTTGTTTTTATCAATGAAGATTCTTCATGCAACTCGGCGGACAGCGTGTCTTTCTGTAGGTGACATCGACCGATATTAAAGTTAGTTTATTCCTATGGCAACAAGCAGATGATGACTAAAAGCTGAAGTATGTACAACTGTTTGTTATACTTCCAATACCTTGCTTTCAAAGTTGATTTTGATTGGCTCAGAGGATGTGGACCTCAACAATCATAGTGTTTATCTAATTGTCAATTAGACATGACTGAATCACTTGATAAATTGTCTAGTCCTAGGCCCATAAGCCCACTGCTACATACATTTTGAAACCACAGTGATGTATTGTTGTGTCATGTAATTTTTTTTTTTTTTTTTTAAGTAATTTTATCAACACAGTTCACTTTCTACATGTATATACATTATATTTATGTTGCTCTATTTGTAGCTTAAAACTCCTAACTAGAACTAGCTCTACTAACTGTAAAAGTATACGTAGTTCTATAAAAGAGCAGTACAGTATTTAGAAGTAAAACTCTTCCCCTCTCTATGATCACGCACCTTTCAAACCACTATTTACCGACACCTGACAGAAAGTGCACGAGATTTCACCTTTCGCTAAATTTGTAATCAGACATGCTGCTGTTGTTGGTGTCTTCAAATGTCTCATCAAAGCAAATGCGTTCTGACAACAACTAGTGACAAGCTCCTCTGCAAATCAGCCCTATAAATTATTGATCGCCCCAGCAGCCCCTCCCTCCTCTGTCTCTCTCTCTCTCCCTCGCACCTTGTGATAATGAAATACATCACTTTAAGAAATAAATAATAGAGGCACAGCAGTCTACCATTGTCACGTGAAGGGCTTGATTGACTGCGTGCACATTTGGCTGGTTGGCAGTAGTCAGCGCAGATCAAAGCAGCAGTTCCTCTTATTGCCCAAGGCCAGTGGCAATTTATTTAGAGCAGCCGCAGCACCGTCCCAGCAGGTAACTGTATCGGGCGCGGGACACTCAGAATAATCACAAGCTTTGAGGTGCATCTCCAGTCCCCACCTCCTGCTCCCCCCGGCGACAAAACACGCATATGATTTACAAAAAGTCCGTCCTGATTGTATTAAATTAAGATGATAGGCGCAGCACTAAAGGCAGCGACCTGACTAGTTTGTAGAGAAGCTTTTCAAAATGGACATGTGCTCAGTGTTCAGTGTTTTGGTTGGAAGAGGCTGGCAGCTGTGTTTTTAGAAGTCATTTGAAGCACTTAATAGTGAGGCAGATATATAAAACATAGGTCTTTATAAATGTTTAGTAATCATAGTCATAAACAAATATTTGAAAGTATTTAGGCAAGAAAGCTTATTCCCAGTTCACTCCTAAAGCACTTTACAATAGGAAAAGATGCATTTAGGTTACAATACTTATTACTCATCATTACACAACACACTTTAAAAGATTATTCATTAACAAGTAATAATGTTATAAAAAGAAAAAAAAGACAATTATAATTAACTATAAGGCATAACTGCAAAACATGCATGTTTATAAACAAGGAAACAATGAACACACTAATTATCATTTAATAAGCATTTACCAGTCACAAACTAAACACAATCAAGGTCTTCAAGGCATTTAAAAATGCTTACAATTTTTAATAATCATTGATAAAAATGAATCAGTTATTGTCAGTTTACTATTCATGAACAAAATATAAACTTGTCATTAACTGTTCAACGGACTGTAGTTACAAGGCAGTTCATTAATTAACATTTAAATATTGCTAACAATAAAAGGTACCACTATAATGAATACAACTTATGAATCAATAATAAAACATGAAGAATTACTAGTTAATCATAAACAAATAATTAATGGATTATATACTTCATAAAAGCTTAGTAACCACATAATTAAAGATACACTGTGTATCAAAATGTTACACACAAACACAAACTGACTTAAATAAAAACATGATTTTTAATTGAGATATCTGTGGCACTAACAGTATGTCTTTACTTGGGTGGGCTTACAATGCCTCAAAACTGACTCCTATTCTGTCTGGAGGAGGGCCTCTGCTCCTTTAGCTATATTGTTTTTGCAATATGACATTAAAAAGTATTATTTTACTTTCTACTTCTACTGAATCATGTAGTTGACTTTCCACCTTGAAAAGTTACACAATGTCACTTTCAAGAGTTGATAACATAATTAAACCCCAACCATATAGTCTTTTAAGTAGTGACTACACCTATTATCAAAGTATTTATAAATCAAGTTTGCATTTGAATGTATCTTTGTGCTGCTTTATTTTAAAGTTAGGGTTGAATCTAATATCATGTAAATGATCATTATTGCACCAAACAATCACCAAAGTTTTGTAATCAATTACTTAGTGTGTTGTCAGTGCACTTGTTTCCATATGAGTAGGTGCTCACATATAATGCTTTAAATTAACAGTACATTTCGGTGAGAATGTCACATATTTCATGTTATCTTATCATTCTAACACTCTGCCTTCTCTAAGCAATGATTTCAATTGTGATTATTATTTTTCCATAATCAACCAGCCCTCATTAAAGTGTAATTATTATTAGCGTAACCAAAAATATATCCTTTTCTCAGCTCATTAAATAATTAGTTGTCCCTTGATAATCATCTCTGTACAGTTAGTGCATGACAAGCCAACATTTGAGTTTGAAACAACTTGTAAGCTGCGTTACATCTCAAAACTCAATGTTGAAACACATTTTATTGAATCATTTTAACCAATTTTCATGTTGATCAGATTTGACTGCCATCCATCCCGATCCCACAATGCACCGGGGCTGTGTATGTTAATTGGACCAGTGTTTGTCTTACAGCAGTTTAAGTCCTCCTCGTGCCATACAACACAATTAGGGCCCGTTGATCTCAGAGCTGGATCTAGATTGGGTCTCGCCGCTGCAGTTCTTTGTGTCGTCTCTGAATATAAAATAAAAGCCATGTTTTATGTAAATGAGGCTGATTGATCCCATTAGAAAGCAATTTGATGGCAGTCTGCAGATAAGACATGCTGGTAATGTAATATGGAATAAGCCCTAGTGTGCGGTTTAGAAAGAGCTGCTCAAACCGATACAGTCATGACTTCACTCTGTCAGAACATGTACCACACTTAAATATCTTTAACATTTATCCACTAGACTATGTGATTTATTAATTTATAGAGCATTTTCTCCACAATACAAGTCAATTTAGTGCATTTTTAGACTTTGACTTCAAATAGGAGAGCATAACTATAAAGTGAAGCTAAAATCTTTTAATATGAAGTTTTTTGTAGGTTTTTTAAGAGGCATTCATAAGCAGTAACTGTTTAAATGTACTTAGATATTCACGTGCATTTGTAAATAGCTATAGATATATAAAAGTTAATAAAGAGCATTAACAAGCTGCTTAATAAGAATGTGATAAGGCAAGATGGTGGCTTAGACTGTATACATCTGATTATACAGTTTATGAATGGTGGACAAAGAGCCAGTTTTGGTTCATATAACACTACTTTGCCTTGACATGTATCTAAGGCAGAGGTGTCCCAACTTTTTTCACATTGGGCCAGAATTTGAAGCTTAAATGGAACTGAGAACCTAAATTATACGGGGCTGTGATGCGAATCATTCAAAATGTTGCATTGACATAAATATAATGAACCACCACACTTTAGGCCTTAAACATTCATTTTAGGTAGGCCTATATATAACATCAGAATGTTTTTTTTTTCACTTTGACAGAAGAGTTGCTCAAATTTGACATAAAAAACTATACTTTTTGTCATTTGGGCCAATCTAGCAGACAGTCTGAGGGCCAAAAAATTGGTCAGAGGGCCGCACTTGCCCCACGGGCTGAAGTTTGGACATGCCTGATCTAAAGTATTTTCACATATTTTCAATCTGGTGGTTTCTATTGGTGACTAGACCCATTCATTTTACCACAAAGCTGCATTGAATAATATTTATTGTAGCTGCTCTTCATTTCTATAAAATAACATTGGCCTGTAGAATGTTTTGATAAATGCTGATGAAACTCTTATAAGTGCTTATGAAAAGCTACTTAATAATGTCTTTCAAATAGTTTTGTATGCCATATTATAGAGTGTGCCTGAGTTTCTACAAATTTATTGGTAATGTTTTGTTATTGCATAGCAACATCAATGTTCCAACAATTGTTTCAAGAAAACATGTAAAACTGAGGAATAAAAATCAACTTTGCTGAAAATACTAAATCTATTTTATATGCAATCACATTTTCTAAGTTTGTGGCACAGCTTGAACCCAGTGCTTTGGCCCAGTCCTTGTCGACAGGCACTAGAGGGCACTAGAAGCCAAAGCATTGCCTGCAGCTGATCAGCTTAACTTTCCTCCAGCAGAGTGTGTGTGTCCTCTCCAAATGCATACATATGGACCCACATTGGATCCTGAATATATGCATTTGTTTTAAGTCTTTGCCATTTGAAAATCTGTCTGTAGCAAAGCCTATCACAGCCTTGCATAGTTTCACCGGGGGAGAAGTTAGCCACCGAGCGCTAACAGGGCTACATCATCCATGAGCACAAACAGCATGGTCGAGTAAAGTCGGACAATGACACGTTCGCTTTGTAGCAGCCACCAACACACTGCGGCTTGTGCATTTGAACTCTGCAGTGGAGATGGCAGTTTTCTCACAGGGGCCTTCTTACACTGTCAGTTTAGATGAAGGCCAAAGAGCTCTGTATATTAAAACATAAGCATTTTAAAAAGTTAGAAAAAGGGATAGGGATGATTCTTAATACACGGGTCACGATTCCGATATGTTTTTGATTTTGGTAAGCCTCACAACTACTTTACTTTTCAATATAATATAACAATATCCTCGATTTGATACTTGTTTGTAGAGAATTAAGCATGGAAGAGTTTATTAAGATCTTGTGTGGTTCATATTTCAGTCAATCCTGGGTTAGTTTTTGTAAAAGAAAAAGGTACACAATAACAAAACTCACTCAATATAGACACTAGGCTTCCTCTGGCTGAGAAATGACAGTGGAATCAACACTTTCCTAATCACACAAAAATTACAAAACAGAGAAAAAGTTTAGAAAGATTAAAAAAAAAAAAAGAGAATTTATCTTTTATATATACACTGAACAATGTGGGGAGATGTGGCTCATTTTCAAATTCTATAATATGAACGCAAAGGTGAGTTCTGTGCATCATAACATTTTTATTTTAATAGGTACAGTAATAATTGAAGAAAAAACATTCAGCAGATTTTCAATAACAATATAAAATGTAGTCTTTGTATGGGAACTAGTTGATCATTTGTGTTTAATAATAGTCTTCTTCACATGACATCACAACATTATACAGGCCAATGAAGTGTTTACA
This sequence comes from Mugilogobius chulae, assembly GCA_038363315.1. Taxonomy (NCBI): domain Eukaryota; kingdom Metazoa; phylum Chordata; class Actinopteri; order Gobiiformes; family Gobiidae; genus Mugilogobius; species Mugilogobius chulae. The sequence continues at coordinate 30,167,472 of CM076401.1, read as the reverse complement.
GATGAAGGGAAGCCAAAGTGAATATTGTTTTAATGCAGATTCTGTTATAGAGTAAGTACAAGAAATAAAAAAAGTGAAAATACTTTTTAGATAATAAATATACAATGTAAGGAAATGGGCTTCATGACATCTTCACACTGTAGAATATGAACACAACCTATTAGTATTTATTCAGCTCTTATTTATGTCAGTCAGTAAACCTTAAGCTTATTAGGATGACATTAAAACACTTGTATGTGAATTATGATCCAGTAATAAGGCTGTTCAAGGCTACTCCACATGGGACTTTTTAAAATAATGTAAATAAACTGTCACCAAAAATGATAACAAGTGTCAAAGTGAAACTGCAGCATGTGATTTCACGTGGCTGCATCTGTACATTTTGCCAACAATTTTCCTCATTTCATCTGAACTAAATTGAGTTGTCTGCGTACGGTCACTGCTGCATGTTTGATTTATGTGGCTTATCTTATGGAGAGCGAGCGCAGGTTTCCAGTTCCAGTGGGAATTAATTGCACAAAAAGGTAGATGGAATCAGAAATCTTATTAAGAGTTGTTGTTGGGGGGGAAGCGGTTGGCGGCTTGACTTGTTCCTGAAGTCTCTTGAGGAGCTGTGGTGGTCCGCGCACAAGCTTATATACTGAGAATATGCTTCACAATCCCTGGAAGACCTAAGCTCCACTCATGGGACTTTACACCAAATTAAAAAACAATGATCCACCAAGGGAGAATCTTAATGCCAATTCACATCATCAAGACCCACATTCTTGGCGCTTTTAACTTTTCTTCTCCACCACCACCACCACCACCAGCAGCAGCAGAAACACCAAACCTCCCTCTCCCCCGCCAACTCCCTCACTCTCCCTTGTTGTTTATAGTTTGTTTTGTGCCTTCTCCTCTCCTCTGCCTGTCGCCTAAGCAAGCTACAGCCACTTTCAAAGGCACGGCTGTCACGCGGCGTCTTTGAGTCCCGTTTGAAATTTTAACGTACATGTTGTCACGGCGATGTCACGAGTGATTGACAGGTCCGTCCCAGAGCAACGGCGGCGGAGGGGTTTGGCAGGCTAGCTGGTTTTTCTTTTGTCAGAGGCAGCAACAAAGGCGAGGATGGGGAGCAGAGGGAAGAAAGAAGGAGAAAATAACACACGCGCGTGCATAAATAAAACAAAACTGCACTTTCTCAATAAAGAGCAAATTAGATTAATCTTATAAGAAAATGTGTGTGGTGTTTTTTTAGTGTTATTGATGGCGCAGGGCTCACACACTCGCACCAGGAGACCAAAGGCAGCACAGCGAGAGGCGGCTGTACATATTAATGTTCATTATCACCTGCTTTCCATGCAGAGATTCAGCAGCTTGTCCTGGGCACACCTCCTGTTTGAATTCTCATGTGGTTTTGTGAGTAAAAGGGATCATTAGACCAGTGGCCACTGAAAATGAGTTGGTAAAGATCTAAGTTTGTTTTAAGCCTTGTAATGTTTCTAAAAGTAAGACTTTGCTTAACACGACTTCAAACTTCAAGTCTGTGCAGTTTGTTTGAATAATGTTTTATGTGTTAGGAATGAAATAACTTAAAGTGGCCATGACAGGTTGGACAACTAAGTTTACTAAAATGCAGATATATGATAAATGAGGACATCACATTAGAGGTTATATAACAACAACTGGGTTAAAACTAATCTAATTTGAACAGGTCATTTCTTTCAAATAAAGTTAGAAAAAAAAAATGCCATATACACTTTAAAATTAGATTTGCTTCAGCAAAAGCACATTTTCAATCTATTAGAGTGAAAATGTGTTTGCAGCGTTTTGTCTCATCTATATCCAATAATCTGTTTTGTCTCCTAAAATCCAGGAAATGTCCTATGTTTATTCTGATAAAAACTAGCACAATGTAGAGATTCAACTCACTCAGACTTCTGAAAGTTGTGAAAAGCACTTTAAAGCCTCGTGCTGAATAATTACAAGGCTCAAAATGCATTTTAGGTACGTGAGCAAAACATAGGACATATACATTTTTTAAAAATGGTTAAATTGTCTATTCAAATTTAGGATGTGACATCAAATATTGTTTTTATTCATTAATGAACAAACTAAATCTTATTGAATGTTGCCTTATTTATAGTTTAGCAATCAGGATTAGAAATAAGCAAATCACAGTTTATTCAAATCTAGTTAAAAAGTAGAAAATGTATGAGAAAAATACATCTTTAAACAAACTTTGTTGTTGAAAAAAAAAATCATCTTTTGTATTTAGTTTAGTAATTTTTTTTGCTGTTTTTATACATTATTTTTCTAGATTAACTTACAAATATAAAATTATAGTTTCATGTTTATGTAATTGAAACATGATTCACCTGCCTATCTAAAATCAGGACAGTTTTGACATTCTTCTATATATCTGTCCACGTGTTCTCCTTTGACTGTAATTATTTTTAGCTTTGTAAATTCTCAAATAGTTTTAAACCTGTCATTGTCAGTCTGTAGATTTTTGTATCTGATCTTTATTGTGATGTGAACAGAGCACAACAGAAAAGCAGTGGCCTTCACACATTTCCAGCAGAGTGACCGTGAGCTGTGGGAAATGTTTGTCCCACAGACTTAGCTGCTTCCATTTGTGCTTAAATGTTGCGAGTGAATCATTCAGTTGGATTACTTTTTACAGATGCTACTGTTTTGTCTCGTGTCCATCGATTTGAAGAAAAGAGCTTGTGGAGATGAGATGAGTGACTTCCAGTCCCACCTAAAGGTTATGCTTTCGCTTTTCACCGCGTTCCTTTTAAAGCAAACATGTCGGCGGTTTGATAACTGCTTGACATTTGACAGTCCGTTCAGACCAATCTCGTTTTTTCTCCAGAAGTAGGTGGAAAACACACGCGTTTGTCACTTTTCCTGCAGCTTTTCAAAGGCAGAGTTTGCACCACAGCTATCAACATCAGATACGGCTCTCCTCTGCCCTATTCTCTTGTTGTGTTTATTTGTGCGCTTTCAGACCTAACCCACTCTGCAGAGACCTCACGCTTCCCAGGCAAAAAGTCAACAGCCACGTGACCTACTGCAGCCAAAGCTTCTCCTCCTGTCTGATATTTCTCTTTTCTAAACCTAATAACAACAATATTTACTGTAAATGCTCAAAGTCTATACACCAGAGCCGCTGGAACTGTGAGGGTAAGGTTAGTGAAGGATTTACGCTGTATTAAAGTATTTACATTCTTCGTTTTCTCTGTGGAGGTTATGCAGATGACATTACAGCATTCTAAATATTAGCACTGAGCAGCAAGAATGAATGAGAGTCAATGGAGGATTTATTCCTAAAGAAATACAGCTAAAAAAGGAAAAAAAGATGCTACAGTCTGATAACAAATTCAACCCACAACTCTGACATGTAAAAGGAGAAAATAAGGTAAACAGTGGCAGAAAAGCAGATAAACAACCAGACTTCCTCTTCTCTCACATTTATCACAGACTTTGGGATTCACAAGTTTTTGAGTCTGTTTGATGAGGACGTTTGTTTGCAATGTTGTTGTTGAAATGTCCTAAATTACCAACTGTCATTACCAAAAACGCTAGTAAAGCTCTGCACTGTTGCTATGACAACAGAAAAACTATGGTCAGTTTCAATATAACAAATAAAGTTAATTTCTGTAAAACAAAGTGTCAAGGGAAAAGATTAGGCCTATGCCATAAACAGCAAATAAGTAATTTTTCTGGTTCTGTCAAAACTACAAGAAGAACAGGACAAATGTAGTTGTTGCGGCAATAAGCTCAATGAAGCTGCTAACTTTGCTAACTTAAAAAAAAAAAAAAAAAAAAAATCTTTGTGATTTGCTCATTTCAATTAATCCTGCAGCCATAAGCCAATTACGATGAATCTTGCAGTCTTTGTGTGCATATTTCTCCGCTGGTATTAGGAAAGTGCCATCTTTGCATTTCAACTGGCTCTACCTAGTTGCATATATTCAGTCAGGAGATTTTGAAGTAGCAGGACTTTTAACTTCTCTTTCTGCGTCACTGCTCCTTCTCTGTTGGGCTTTGACGCTTTCTCCAGCTTTTCTCCAGCTTCCTCCATGTCTCCTACTGTAAATTACCAGCTGTATGTGTTATGTTGGTGCAGAGAGGGTTGCAACAAAGCCACCACTAGTCTCTGCGGTTACATAATTCATGCCAGCCATATTCAAATACAATTTATCACATTGTCAATCATTGCTCTGCCCTTGTGTGTGCGCCATGGAAAAATCTGAAGTGATAAATTAGTAACACCGTGCCCTGGGAGCGTGTGAATGAGCATGTTTAGTGATTCTGTTTGACAACACACGGAGAAGGCCTAGTCCACCGGGTAGGAATAACATTTTTCCACCAATATTGTTCCCAACTTATGTTTAAAAGATGGAGCGGGCAAGAGAAGAAGTGGCTCTGACTGCACTACTTTGCTCAACTTTTGTTTGGCCCTAAACCGAGAGAAAAAGGAGACAGAAGAATGGATTAGCCTTGGTTTGAGAAGGTATTGTTATGGAGGCAAAAGGGGCTCAGTGCTGGACCTTGCTGGACAAAAGGTTATACTGTCCATGACTAGGAGCTTTCTTTGCGTCGCTTTTTGCAAACACTACCTGGAAAAAACGGCTCATTATTTTATTTTTGACATTAAACAAGATAATACTTTTCAGGGGCCATAACTGCAAAGTCTTGAAAATGTTCTTGATGTATGTTTTAGGATAGTCAGTGGGAAAGGTCTATGTTTGAGAAGTCTTACAGCATTTATTTTTAAAACCATAATACAATAATAAAATAATTCAGGAATAAATACACAATATTTATTACACAACGTTGAGGATCTTGCATTTTATGATTCTCAATAAATAATTAATCTGTATTCTTTGCCTTTTCCTGCTATGAAAGCCTTTCCTGCTCTAATGATATGTTTTGTTGCTCAAGAATTCTGTCTTGAGTAAGTGAAAATATTATATTTAGAAGGCATGTCCCCTGCCACTGGTCAAATGCGGGACTTTTTTCTTGGCCCAAATCAAATTGAGACGTGTTTTTACCGCAAATTTGGCTTGATTGACTCCTCCTCCAAAACTTTCCTGGTTAATAAAAATGTCAAATAACAAGACACGATAATCAGTTTACGATTAATAAACTTATTGTAAAATAACTTGATTGGGCTGCGTGAGTTGAGAAAAAAGCTTTGTCTGCTCAGTATTGTGATTACAATTTGCTTTTTTTTTGCAATTTGCAAGTAATAGAAATCTATTCAAAGTTCACATTTTAACCAATTCAATACAAACCAACTGAAACTTTTCTATAAATTGACAAAATATAAAAGCACACGTATTTTGGGACATGTTTGAACAAAACTAAGCTTCAGGATTGATGCTTTTTTGTGCAGATCACATGTTGTTTTGTTATTTGTGAATCAAATTATGGCTCTTCAAACTTTGCTTCCTTTACGATTTAATCTTCTTCTGTTTGATAAAATTTTGATTTCAATTCGATTTCGATAGCCCTATCTAGGGCTGGGCGATATGGACAAAAATGTATACAGTATTTGGATATCTTTTTTCATATATCTATTAACGATATATATCTCGATATCTTTGAAATTCCATTTTTAAGTGAAAGTCATTTGTCAGCTGCAGACATTCAGTCTGTAAATAAACTTACTTCATTTTAAGTTCATTTTTAGTGATGCCTTTTGCTGAGTAAACCTAAATAACCCAAAATTCTATGCACAACATAAGATTAATTTGCAACAAAAGTTTATTTAATCTTCTCATTTTCTTTGCATTTTTTCAGTATCTGTAGCTGCTTTTAATCAGTATCAATTCTTTTTACCCAGAATTATATTATCTTGATATTTACGTTATTGTCAAATTCATATCTTATCCACTAAATACAGTAACTCGATATTCGATATATATTGATATATGGCCAAGCCCTGCCTACCTTGATATAAAACTTCAGTTTGTTTTTTTGTAGTTTGTTTTGTTGCTGCTCATTGTCTAGCATGTAGCATACCCCCATAAACATTTTGGAGCGACAAATGTCATATAATCTATGAAAAACACTTGGATTACACTCATCCTCTCTTTACTATTTTCACAACCTGCTTTTACACCATATTGCCGCGTTCGTCAACAAACCTGCCCCTTACTTTGGCACAGCTGCTTCCTTCACCAGCACCTCTTTAAGATCTGTCTATAGTGTAACGCTCTCAATGCAAAGATGTGACTGAATGACTGATTAAAAACAAAAACGACAGCCCAAACGCGGCACACAGGCGCACTTCTCCCATGATTTCAGCTGTGAAGTCAGGCAGCCAGGTGTCGGCTGTTTGAAAAAGACAACATTAAAAACCTAGTGAGCGGGAGTGACTGATTGAGACTCTGGAGCGTTTTATGAGCAAGAACAACAGATAAACAAGTCCTCACATCTCGTAGTGGAAGTCGAAAAGTGTTTGAAACATTTAAAAGCAGAATAAGACAAGCCCCTCTCTCATATGGCCATGAAAAGTTGGGGGTTTTTTCTCTCTTCACAGCCGCTCCACCATATGTGCCATTCACGCTCGCTGCTGCACAGTCTGTACTACTATTTTGGTGGCTTGGTGGTTAGTGATGTCGCCTCATAGCAAGAAGGTCGTGGATTCAACTCCCGGGTCGCTCAATCATTTCTGGGTGCAGTTGTGTGTTTGTGGGTTTCTATCATCGACCCAAATATTGATCAAAGACACTGACAAGTAACTAAATGTTTTTTAGTCACCCTGAAAGCCCCAGTACCTCACGACACTACATGAATTTGACTTTATTGTAATAAGTTTGTAGTAAACTGACAAATGTGTAAAGAATGCACAAGCCAAAGAAGTCATGTAAAAGATGCCGTGTTTGATTTTTCTTGTCTTAAAATGTGCACAGACCTAACTTTTTCATTTAAAACTTTTTTGGAATGTGCATAATGCTCACTTACACCTGATGAATTTGTCTCTTCTGTTTTTCACCATGAGTTGATTTAATTTGTTAATTTAATAATAACAAAAAAAAAATTAGTTAAAGCTACCATCATCTACTCAGCGGACCAATGTCTCTCAACCTGGGAGACGCAGCATTTCTGGGCGTTCCCTGATAATATGTGAAATTTATGACTGAGAACTTGTATTGTCCTGTTTGTTGGTCTAACAGATAAACTGATCTGGGCCTACACTGTATGTTTAAAAAAAGCACAAGACTAAAGATAGACTACATAATCACTTTGCGAGTAGTCTACATTTTGTATTTTGGGCACATGAATGCCTTATTTCTTTATTTCAGGTGTTGTGACCGAAAATGTTGAGAACCACTGATCTACCTTCATACTACAAACAATAACAAGTGCACTTCCTGCATTCAGGGAAGTCAGCGCAGAATAAAAACAATGCAAATCTTTCACAGATTCAGATTAATTCCGTTATATTCATAACAAGACAAAACTTTGGCAACGAGACAAGACAGGCTTTTGACAAAATGTGTCTTTATCAAACTGTGATATGGATTAAAACCTTGGTCTCAATGTTTTTTAATTTTTTTCATATTTTTGCTGTCATTTATAGCACAGCTTTCTGGAATTGCAGCAAAATGTGTAACTCACCATTCAGCCATTTTTGTGTGTCAAAGCCAAATGCAACCTCACAAGATTCTCTTGATCTTGATGTAATTGTTTCTTGCCAGATCTTGTGGCATGAGAACTTGTCTTCACTAAAAATAAATAAAGCAAACTATGATGACCAGGGTAGAAATGTACTAAGCAAAAGTACACATGTTTTCTAAAATTCTGAGGCAGTCTTTGAAGTAAGCTGAAGCTTAGCCTCTGTTTTGCGTGATAACCTCCAAAAATGTAGTTTCACAAGAGAAAATAAAAGTTTAAAACATTCTGTTCTCTTATGACTGTGTACAGTCTGTTTTGTCTTCTGCTCCACAACCACTTGGTCTACTTTATCGTCTCACTCACTTCAGCGCAGCAAACCCAAGAATCTAAAAGCAGCCACAGCCAGCATCTCCCTCTCCTCTCTTCCCTTCTCCATTCCTTTAGTGTGGGGCCAATCTGACCCCTTAGTTGCACCAGGTGTTCCTTGATGCACCCTCCCCTTCATATTTACACCCCTGCCGCCCGCAATGAATCATTCACTCTCTCCTCTCCCCTTCCTCCCTGTGAAACACGCCTGCCGTTCTGTGATCTATGTTGTGTAACGCTTGAAAAACCCTTGCGTTCTCGTTGGCTTTTTTTTTCTCTCTTCTCTTTCTCTGAGTTACATTCGGTATTGACTGTTTATGCTTTTTAATGTTTTCGCGCGGATAGGGCCCGGGGCGTGCGGATGGGGCGAACATAGAGCTCTTCTTGACACACTTAACGCCCCCGTAGTGAACTCTAGCTCGGAGCACTCCAAGCAAGCACACAAGACCTTTTCTACTTTTTTCCTCCAACAACTAGGGATCTTCTTCTGAACGTCGGCACCCCTTGACTACGCTCTCAAAGATCACCTTATGGAAGATTAAGACGCTGAAATTCGCAAGCAAAATATTTACACAATAACCCCCTTGTCTTTTGCTTTGGTGCATCAAAAGCCGCAGAGTTGAGCGTTCTCAAGGGGAAGTGCTAGGGGGCGCCGAACCGTACTACAGTCACCTTTAAAGCCGGTAATGCCTCGGTCAAAAACGCCAACAAAGACGAGACAAGACCTCATGATCTTTGGGTCGTGGAAGTCCTGGTCAACCTTCAAATCTCCCTTTTGACTTAGTTTTACTGATCGATTGACTGAAAATCTGTCTCTTGTGATGCATAGTGACTTTAATGCTTCGTCCAATGGTGTATATTTAACATGCTTCTCTCTCATCTGCCTGCCAGAGTATATTTCCATGTTCTTTCATTTTGTGTGGGTATTCTCAGTTGAATGTTGTGGAAATAAAACGATGTACAAAAAGTTAGACCATAGAGGTTTCCGTGGTGACTGATGTAGGCAGAGTGGGTCAGTCTCGGAGTCTGGACGTCTGACAATAAACAAAGGCAGAAGCTCATGCCACAGTAGTAAAGACTGTGTGTCATGTTATCAGAAAATAATACAGTCACAGAAAAATCCACAGAGGCAGTCGATGTATTGATTGGTTGGTCATCGGGGTCATAGTTCAAGTTCCTTTTGCACCAGTAGATAGCAACTACATTCCCGACAAGTATTTTCAAAATTAGCATTATAATTCTATGACTCCAAGTTAGAATTAGCATCTTTTACTTGACTTCTTTAATGTCGAATATCTGAGTTTTTTGTAAATGATAGATGTTTTGTTGTGTTTTGCTTTGTTCCCAAAGAAGAATATTTCTACCTTTGATGACTTTTTCCAAAGAGTTGTAAAATGTGACTGCTAGCTGTGCTTGGATTGATTGCCCAAGATGGCCTGTCCCGTTAAAGTTGTTGTAAAGTCATTGACACGTCAACTACCAACTCTATTTCATATGCAGCCCAAGGGCCAAACCAAGCCCCCTAACCAATTAAATCCGGCCCTCGATCCATCTTCAAACATTAGAAAATATCTCTTTTGTATTTACCGGTTTGTACTTTTTCAGACATGGTATGATTTTGTCTAGTCTATTTAGTCTTGCCCTCATTTGGTTCCTGTTCTGCATCCAAATATAGGCAAAGACTTTTGCAAAGTTAAAACAAAATTAATGTTTGGGATATGATGACGTGTAGTGAACCTATGGCGAAGGAGGCTCCGAATGCAGTCAAAATTAGCTTGTTCCACGCCTGGATAAATGAAGAGACACTGAACATTTACCCATGCACGTGTCCCCTTCCCACGTCTCAAGGCCTGTTAAGTTCTATTTACTGGTTAAGACGCTGTTGTTGTCCTCAGTTTGTACATTACTCCAGTATTTTCTCTTCAGCTTTGATTTCCAGTGATTGACTCCACACTGGCATTTTCCTGAAGAAAAGGAAAACTTCAAATCGTGTTCATCTTTCATGTGGCGTTCTTGTGCTTAGAGAGCATTTCATGGTCAAAATCTGCCTCTTGTTCTGGAGGCAGTCACTAATGGAGCCGGTTTGAAGCCTGTTTAGTGTATGTTTAATGAACACTCATGCCCCGTCAGATCCATCACTGCGTCGCTTTGGCGCTGACAACTGGATCTGTAACGTCCATGTTTGGAGATAACGGAACAAATTAAACAAACACACCCTGTCCTGATCGGCCCACAGGGAATATATGCTGCTGTAAAGCCATATGCGGAAAAGGAATGATATTCAGAACACTTTTTCTTTGCTAAACGATGCTAAAATTTCAAACTTTCAAACTCTATAATTGATATTAAGGAATTTTCTCGATACTCAATACTAATTTTTACACCACAAAACCAAAATAAAAAAAAAAGATGAATAATTTAAGATGAATTCATCTTTTAGGCCTGAACAGTGAAAAATACGCTGAAAGTTGTGTACATTTTTCTCACTCCTGTAACTCAAAAATATATCTAACTCTGACTGAAAGAAAGGCAAAAAATTGGATTTCCACCCAATTTATTTTCTTGCAATAATAATTGTAGATGAAATGTCAGTTTCATGATTACTTGTAAATGAGAGGTTAAACTACACATTGGAACACAAAAGTTTAGAGATAAATACATTTTATGATGTGTTTAGAAAAAAAAATGGAAGATCCAAACCTGCACAGGCTTTGATCATTTTTAGTGCATCAAAAACATTAATTTAAAAAAAAAATGTGGTTTCTAAAAGTTGGTGCCTTAAAATAACAAAATAAACTTCAGCAATACAGCTTGCCTTAAGGTCTCATGTAAATATTTCATTACTTTTTGTCTGTTTATGCAGTGATTCGCACGTATACCTTTATTACAGCAATTTATCAAATTTTATATTGTTGGCAAATGAAATGTTTGTTTGTAAATTGTCTTGGGTTTTGCAGTGAAAATGCAGCTGTCAGACCGGCCATATTACTTAAGGCTTTTACCATCAAGAAATATCAGCAGCTGAACGCACTGCCCCCGCTGCCCCTCCCTCACTCAACTAAAGGAAGACATCATTATGAGTAAATGACATGAGACGCCCCCCAAGGACTATCCCCTGGCCCCGCTGTGAGGCCTGTTCCCATCATGCTTTGCTGCTGGCCACAGTTCTTCAGAAGGCCATGGCTCAAAGACGCAGGCGCTCACACACTATCGATTGGACACTCGATAAAAGGTCAAGAGGTCATGGGGGCGCTCATCTGCAGCGAGGCCGCAGTGCTCTGAATGTGGCTCTATAGTATTCTGTCATTTAGCCACCTGGGGATTAGCACTGCTAGCCAACAAGCTAATTATCATCTGATTTCCCTGATGCTTCATGATCTACTGTCACTCTGTCAAAAACACATTTTGTTCTTTCTTTTTTTTTTTTTTTCCCAGCCTAACATGCTGCTTCAATGTTTTTTGTGCGATTCTTTATCACTTTTTGCCCTTTCACTTTTCAATAACCAATTATTAAACTAAATAAGCATAACAATAACAAAAACACTCAATAAGAGGTCAAAAGGTCACACCATCTTTCCGGATGGTCCAGTGTCAAAATGAGGCTTTAGACTGGTCTTTAGCCACTTGGGGATTAGCACTGCTAGCAAACAAGCTAATTACCATCCGTCTTCATTCATGCTTTGTGATTTATTGTCACTATTTAAACAATTTTAAGTCACATTGCAAAAACAGTGATTCTTTTCATTCTGTGTAAATAAGTGCTTTGGTGAAAACTTGATCTTTTGTCAGAAACAGATGTTTAATTTAAAAATAAGTTTAGGTCGTTCTTTTATGCCACAATCTAAGCGTACAAAAAGATGTACAAAATAAGGCTTAAAGTGCTGTTTTGAAGTTTTATTGGTGATTCTCAAATACATTTCAGAAACCAATAATTAGACTAAAAAGCAGAACAATAACAAAAACACTCGATGAAAGGTCAAAAGGTCATGCCATCGTCCGTATGGTCCAGAGTCTAAATGAGGCTTTACACTGGTCTGTAGCCACCTGGGGATTAGCACTGCTAGCAAACAAGCTAATCATTCTTTAGCTCCTTTTTTCCTCATTTCTCTCTCAGCAGCGCACATAACAGCTCCTGAGTGGCTGACAAATGTCACAATGGCTCGTATGAGGATTTTTAAAGAAAATTATTTATTAATTGAAGCGGTTAATTAGGTCCCTAAGGCTTGTGCGCTAATTGAGAGCCGCAGAACTGGCGAGGCAAGAAAGCCCCAACAAAAGCAGCGCTGGCTCACACAAACAGACACACGCTGAAGAACCAAGTGCTCTGCTCGCTCTCCGCACACATCCACCACCACCGCCACCCATAAATTAACAGAAAATAAACAAACAACTGTTTACATTTTTTCTTCTTCTCGGGCTTTCCCCTTTTCTCGCATAATTTTGTGACCTGCCAAATGTTCGCCTCTTCTTGATGTTCCAGCGCCGGAGAAAGAGACGCGGAGCCACTAAAAAATCTGCCACATTGCACAAAGCATCTGTCTCGGCAGCACCCCGCATTCATTAAGTTTGTACCAATTAGCAGCCATAGCTTATAGCACATAACAAGATTTTCATTTTTACTTTGAAAAATCTTCCTAAAGTGAAACGTGTCCCTCAATGTGCCCTTGTGTCACCCAACTTTATCTTCACAAAGTCTCCATCTCCTGGCATAATTAGAGGAAGGAAAGCATTTCGTCTTTGCTATCTTCTCCGGGGCTCTTGTCTTTGTCCCCTTTTTAACGTGGCGTTCGAGTGCACCTTGAGAGCAAGCGTTCTTTTGTCGAGGAATCACACCAAGGTTGTCTGAAAGACGTGAGCAGCCGGAGTCATAGGCGGAGGTAGGTTCAGGGACCAGAACAAAGACGCGCTGTGACACTTCGACAGTTACACCTGTTTCAACAATTATCCCGCTCTGTGATAAGAACTTCTGTTGCCGAAGTTTTTCATCGATGCCAAAGTCTTGTGTATACGCCAACTTCCAAAGCCCCAGTTTCCTATCACTTGAAGCGCAACAATAAAAATAGATCTATAAAAGCTTTCTGTGTTTTAATTTAAAGTAGGAAATGTTTTCATCTTTGCCTTAAAAGAGACTCTGGGTTTAATTGGTAACATCACTTCACTATTGATTCAAAGGTGTCAAACTTGGGATGGTTTAGTGACTTAGGTAAACACAGTGTTTGACAGTCAATGCGTGGGTTCAACTCCCCGAATATATTTCATTTTTAAGTTTGGGCTTTTTGTTTGAAAACTTTGCGGGGAACACTTACGCTACTACACTTCACACTACAACATAGGGTTCGTATGTTGGCCGTCTAATGATCATCCTGCTTTTGAGGTTTAGTTTTTCACCAATGAGGAGGTTTTAAACAGAAAGTATAAGATTGACAATGGGTTTAGCGTACACGGCGCACTTGCTAGTTCGTTGTGCCTAATGGTAGCTTTAATATACAAAATAAACAACCTGTTAAGATCTTTTCTGTTTGTTATTTTTGTAGATTTGTCTAAAAAATAATAACTTATGTATTTTCCGTGTTAGTCAGAATAAAAATTCATTTCTTATAGCCATTTCAGCTTACTACGTTCTTTAGTTATTTTAACTAGACTACAACAACAACTTCCCAGCTGCAGTATAAAAAATATTTTAAATTTTATCTATAGCCATAGCCGTGAAGTAATAAAACTTTAATTTTTGTACATCCACTGAGTTCTTAGGGGTTTTGTCTTTGGGATTTTTAATATATATTCACACACTTCTACCCACAAGACAAAGTATTTTTTTCTAACCTCTAACTGAATTGAAACTATTGTTATTTATTTATTTTTTATTAGGGTTTTCAATAGAGAAAAAAAAAATCAACAATTATACATTATGCATGTATAAATCAGTGAAAAATCAATAGACAAACTTATAAATAAAAAGAGAATAAAAAAGATAAAACAAACAAAAGGAACGAATAACAGCTGCTTACATAAAAAATAAACAAATCCTAAAATAAAAGTTGTCTTATTATCTACGATTAAAATAGTCAATGAAAGCCTGCCAGGTGACATAGTCTAATTGAAAACTCTAACTCTTAAGTTCATTTTTTATCTCTTTAAAAGATGAATGTGGGCTGGTGATTTTTGCTTTTCCAATTTAGCAGGATTGTGAATGCTACCTTTTTTCAGCAACTTTAAAACATGATTTTTGGTTTTCATTTCCATTCTTAAAACAAATATTTTATTTAGGCCTTGATTTCTATACATTTTTCTGCAAAGTAAAATTTTGGTTGAAAATATCAGCCTATTTCATGATTTTTTGAAGAGCACAACAACATTCACCAAAAATAACAAAACAATGTGATTCCTTTTTTCATAGATGTGATTGTTCATATTTTTAGACAAGCAATCTTTTTAGTTGAACTAAAAGGAAAAATGTGTTATCAGACCAGCTAGTTAGTGAAAATAAAAGTGATTAGATACATAATCAATCCTTAAAACAATATTAACATTCCCACAGTCTTAAAACAGATTTGCTTGTACACATTCTTAGTTATTTTTCTCTTTCAAACATTTCTTATTCATGTGTTTTGAGTTTGAAAACTTCCTTACCCAAGCTCACTTTCTGATCCTTGTTAGCGTGTGGTTCCTTGTAATGCTAATGATGCTAGCATGTTGCTGCACTACAAAGGTCAAACTTTTGAAATGGGGGCTAATTTCCGAGTCACTTTTTGATCTGCCTCTTTAACATTCATAAACATACGTGACCTCGGCAGCAGCTATTGCGTTCTTCTGCACTTGCCCCCCTCCCTTTACAGAGGTGCAAATTCCGCCTCTGACCCACGTTCTCCATGGGATCTTCTGGGAACGCTCGCTCTCCGTCCCGGGAACGCCAGAGTCGGAATAACGGGGCAAAAGGGTCAGGTTTGCTATCGAGCGATGCTTCAAATAAACGTATGAATAAATTCCTTGATAACTGGTTTGAAATCACAAGAGAGGGAGAGAAGAGCGCACATTTGAATTTGACCAACCAGTAGTCAGTAGAAAGACTTCGAAAAATACAGCTCAGCTACTTATTATTTCAGTTTCAGAGGAGAAAAAAGCTCTAAGGATTAAAGTTATGTTAAATAGAAATGTGAGAGTAGGAGATCTGTAAACTATTGGCCTGTAGTTTGAGAAATGACTAAATATCAATGGATCAAATCAAGAGAACAAAAAAACTTTGGAGTTAAAACAAAAATTACATTTCAGACTACTGTTTGACAAAAAAACGTGAAATTATTTTGGATGTTAACACAATTTGAATTCTAAGAAAACACAACAATGATACTGAAGCCACACTTCTGATCCAATAGGATTTAGTATTTATTAGCGTTCATTTGTAGGTTATAAAACCAAAATGCTGAGATGGATGACCTGGGCTAATGGAAGAGCGAAGACACAAAATGTCCACGCATTTGATAACACTATAGAGAGAAGTGCATTTGAATTTGAGTGCATTTGAATTTTAATCATCTTTATTTAAATATACACTGTTTAACTTCTTTAGCTGTTTTTTCACAGTAGGATGGAAAACGTATTTATCCCTAATAAGAATGTTTTTATGAATAATTTTATCTTCCTTTTTGCAGTGAATTGTGAAGTTAACTTTTGACCTGCAGAAAGTTACACCTTTAACCAGACTTTATAAATGACATGGGTGATCTGGACTTAAAGAGGACTGCAGCACACATCCTGAAAACATCTAGGAAGTGAATAGACAAAAAGAATATGAAAAGCAAAAAAAAAAGAAAGAAAAAAATCTGAATTGAAACCTAATTCAATTGTGGCCCATTTGTCCTACTACCTGATGAACAGTTCATTTGTTTTCATCTACATATGTTATTTCATCCGAGCCCTTGTTGCTGGTTTTGTTTTAATTTATTTTCTTGCCAAAATACACTTTAATCCAGCCAAAATACATTCAACAAGTATCTATCTATTATTTCCATCATTGGAGTTTAACGTCTCAGACAGTTTAGAGTTAAATGGAATGCCCATTCTTCATCAGCCATAACACAATGCCATTTGTTCTCTTTTATTTTAGAACAGGCATGTCCAAAGTATAGTTTTTAATGTCAAATTTGAGCAATTCTTCTATCATAGTAAAAATAACAAACATTCTGATGTTATATAAGCCTAAAATGAATATTCAATACATTAGTAAAAGGGTGGTGGTTAATTAAAAAATGGTCAAATGCAACATTTTGAGCAATTCACTTCACAGCCATGTATTATGGCTCTTTGCTCCATGTAAGTTTCAAAATGCAACCCACTGCAAAAAGAAGTTTGGACACCTCTGTTTTAGATAAACCAAGCAGAACTAGCTCACCAATACATGTGTCTACAGTTCTGAAACGACTCCCTCAGAGAGCTCTGGTTTACATGCCTTCATAAATAGTCTTATAATTTGATCATGGAAACCAATGTGACACACTTCCCTCCTATAACCCTGTCTCGTGAAGCTTCTCACTTCACTCTCCAAAACCTTTTTAAGAATACCATACCTTGTTCATTCCACATCTAACTGTCAATCTTCTCATGAATCCACAAAGCCATAATGATCATTAAATCAAACACATATGCCTTTGCACTCCTTCAGTATACATTGCCATTGTTGTGTCTTTTATGGCTCACATCTTTCTGATCCGACGTCAACAACAGCAATCTTACTTTAAAATGAATAGTCGTCACTCTCTTTATTGTACTTGTGTGACTTTCTACTTCAGTGTCCAGTGCGTTCTTGGTGCTCGAGGCGGTGTTTTGGCCCCCCCGCCCTGTCCCACCTCTGTCCTGCTCCCCTCAGACGGGCACCGGTCGATGGCTGCTTGTTATTGACATGACACCTGCCGAGTGCGGCTTTAAGCTATCGAAAACCGATGTGGCAGATCAAAAATGGGACTGGGCCTTTCATGTTAGTAAACAGTATCGATTTGCATAATAACCTTAAAAAATTAGTTCCCCTGGATTAGGCAAGGACAAACCTGCTTTGCCGTTTGTTGTAGCGTCAAGCTAATTAGAAGAAGTTATAAGTCTCGTCGTAGTGGTTGTGATATAGGGCCTGACGTTCGGGTTCAGCGCTGTCGACACCTTTAACTTCTGCAGACGGTTTGCATCAAATAATGAAATAAAAGGCAGCAGACAAAGCGCTGATGTGTCATTTTTACAGCGATGCAAATGATAATGTGTGTCGCTGTTATTAATTCATGAAGAGAGCGTTTGAGTGCTACCTGTGATATCAAAGAGCCTGTGCTTCTGCTTCGAAACATGTATGTTCAAGGCCTTTTCAGACTAGAATGTCACATGAAGAGCAGCTGTATTAGACCAATGACGCTCTAATACTCTCACAATGTGACCGAGGAAATGGTTCTCAATGACACAAACACAAAAAAACTGTTTCTATACCTTTAAGCATTTCTTTATTATTAAGTCCATGAATGTATTTCTTTTCATAGATAATAAAGTAAATATATCAATGCTAGTTGTATTTGTTAATTTATATGTTTATTTTATTCTTACTTAATTTCCTTGAGTAAAAAAAAAAAAAAGTGCATTATATACTGATTTAAAAAAGATTCATACTTGTATTCATACTTGTATCTTTTACACTTGCGGATCAAGGCCCGCTTTGTTCTGCATTGAAAACAGTAGCACATTTTTGTTGCTGTAATCTATTAAAGTGAACAGCAAATTTTATTTAATTTTTTTCTTTGCCAAAATGAAACTGCCCGCTGGTGCTGAATTCTGAATGTGCTGAATGTATATCACCATGTACAAAACTGAAATTGCCACGCTGCAAAATCTATACCACACAATTCAAAAAGCATGTCATGTCATGTCAACCCATTTTGTGCTTGTCTGTAAAAATATTTGTCATTTCTAAAGTGGATGTAGGTGTGTTATTATTTACAAATGTTCACAAAAACCTAATTTTACCAAACTTCAAGACCTAAACTTACCCAATTTGTAACCTCAGACCTAAAATATTTCATTGGTCACAACTAAATGCTGTTTCATAGCCACCAGAAAAAGAAAATGCGTCGAAATGACACACCACTTATGGTGTTGCCATGCATTACACGGAGAGTATGTTGCAGAACAAAGTAGACCAGCGGGAGGGAATTGGTTACTCAATTATACATGAATCCTTCTAAATACACAAGTTAGGTTCCAGTGTAGTATTTAATGCATAAATGCACTCTCACCTTAGTTTTACTTATCACTTGAAATACTTCAAAACTGCAGTTTAATGTTCTTAAAAGGGGATTTTGCACAAGTTCATTGGAACTGCCGTGTAAGAAAACAACTATGAAATAAAATAACTGTCTTTATATTAGGGCTGTAGTCGACTAAAGAAGTTCTTGGTCGACCAATGACATGACCCATCAACCGATTAATCGACTAAAAATGGGGCGTGACAAAAGCTCAGCAACCAAAAAGTATTACATTATTTTGACTCAATCTGTGCTTGAAAAAAAAATTAAAAAGTTATTGAGTTCATGCACAAACAGCAATGTAAATAGAAAATGAAAAGGAAACACTGTATTTATTTCTTAAAAGGTAGGCTTGAACAATGATTTGGTAAAAAAAATGTTCAGCAGATTCACTTCTTTTTGTTGCAGTTCATTATGAATCCTTATACTCAAAATAAAATACTTGATCAACTAAAAAAGATCTTGGTTGACTAAGACTCTATTGACCGATTAATCGACTAAGCGACTAAAGCGTACAGCCCTACTTTAAATAATTGGAATTTGTGGATTTGTGTCTTCTATTACATTGTACATGATGTAATTTAATCAATCTAACCTTAATGCTTATGATCCAATTACAATTTCCCATTTCTTTTCTTTTTTTTTGTCAGTGTGGTTATGTTTTGTCATTAACCAATCTGATTCTAGACCATCATATATGCATTGTCTTCATTATTACCTTCAGTATCGAAAACTACATAAAGCCATACTACCTCACTGTCTCTAATCACTTCATATTACTTCACTTTGGCATTCTACTTCTGCGACAAGCCTCACTACACACAACATGCTCCGGGCCAAAGCCGACAAGTCCCCGTTGTGGACATTTTTGCTCTAATTCATGGCAACAGCATTCTTCAATTGTGAACTCCCTTGTGTAAAACGCTGCAAGATTAAAAACAATGGGAAAAAATAACTGGTCTCCGAGCGCTTGACAAGTCTTTAAATCTGGGGCAGTCAACCCAAAGAAAGTAGAAATTGAAGTTCTAACTATATACTGCAAGAGACGTCGAAACGCTGTATTGTTAGTTACTTTTGGTGATTTGAAGTAGGCTTTACAAAGTCCACAATACACACTCGCCCATTGTGTTGCAGTGAAGATGAGTTGAAGGAACAGGATACATGTTTTTATCTTCTTTCTGAAGATTTGATTTGCTTTAAATCCAAGGTCGAGTCCCTATACATTGCCTTGGCGAGAATAAATAGGTTTTACTTTTACTTGTGAACAGGAGGCAAAGATGGAAGAAATGAAAAGGCATTAAGTAAAAACAGCCATAATGGAAAAAAAGAATCTCGTGTGGTTGTTGTAGATTAGCACTGCCGTCTTAACAAACAATAACCCGAGCTGACACTGGGAGCTTGAATGAATTAGTATTCTGAAGATGTTTTTTTCATTTTAGCTGCACTGTTTCCAAATGTGTTTGTCATTGTAAGGCAGGCGTGTGTGAATGCTACAAACATGTCAACGTCATTGACTTTTACACTTACACAGAAGAAATTATTTATGTGAGATTTTCATATTGTAAAGGAGGAAAACATTTGAAAGCAATATTGTGAATAATGTTTTAAAGAAATAATATAACTGCTATCAAAGAAATATAAAAATACTAACATGATTAAACGTTGCGGTGATAATGACCTTTTCAAATGACTTGTTTTCACTGTAACTGAACTGAATGATACAATTGTATGTATCAGATATTTAACCCAGCAGAACCTGTAGCTTTGAATGTGAAGATTATTATTTTCATCAAGAATTGTTAAGATTCAAGTCAAAATACAGCATAATAGAAAGAAGTAGAAATGAATTATTGTAACCAGTTATAAAGCTAAATTAAAGTGAAGCTAAACAATAAACCAGTAGAAACAAGTTTACTGTTATTGCTCCTTTTGAGACTGAACTGTCCTTTCTTATAGAAGATACAGTATTTATAAACACCTGCTGCAGATATCTGTGTGTGACCAATCACAGTGCTTCCTAAACTTTCAGGCTCCGCCCTCACTCCTCTTGGCTCTGCCCAGCTTAGCAAGTAGTAACTTCAGCAGTAGTGCTCCCTCTACAGCTCTCTTCTGTAAATACACTATAAAATCTAAACTAAAGCATATTTTTATATAATAATTTTATTTTCAAGTAGCTTTAGTACTGAAAAAAGGCAGCAAAACACATTAAAACACATTTTACTGCCAAATATAAAAATAAAAGAGCCATGGTTTCCTAGGAGAGCTGGTGTCAGAAAGGGTGGGTTTTCCACCGCGAGGCGACTGATTCAAATGCCCCAGAAATACATATCAGGGGAGACTTACAAAGACATTTAAGATAAGAATGTTACTAAGTTCTGCTTTAGCTCTCTTTTGGTTCAATATGAAGAAACCTGACATATTTTAAAAGCTAAATGTTATCTCCATAGTGACTAGTTGCTAGTATTACCACGGCTAAACTTGCTTGGGCTTCTGAAAGTACTGAAAGCATTCTAGTCCCATCAGGAGGTTCAGAGTATGCTGGGTAAATGAGCACTGTTTTTAAAAGTTTCCAAATGAAGTAGTAAACTTAATAACATTTTTTATGCAAACCTTTTTATGTTACGTATATCATTTTGTAGTTCCTGTAGTTTCTCCACACAAGGTCACTTGTTGGATACAAAACTATAATTTACATTTGCGAAACATTAATCCATCAACAAAGTCAAAGTTAAAGAGAATGATGAATACCTGCCATAGGCCTTTTAAAAGAATCGAACATGTACAGAAGACATTTCATTTCATGCACATCTCTATTATAGTTCTAACACTCATGGCTCTTTCCCATGCAGCATCTGTTTGTCTTTCGGTCGCAGACACAAGTGCTACATCTTGTTTACAGCGAGTGGCAGCAAACCAACATGGACTCCTGTTTAGCGGCGGCCTGAGGAGGTGGGGGGGGTCTGTGTTATCAGTGGAGCAGATAAACCGCCTCAGAGGTGCCACGATAGAGAGGCTGCATGCTGCCGGCCAAATACAAAGATCCTATCGCACCCACCAATCAGACGCCACGTTTCTCTGCACTGGTCACATGTCATTCTGCTCACCTCTTCTCATGGCTTTTTGCTGCGGGGGTCAAAGTTCAAAACCGCTGCCCAAAGTTCACATTCTAAAGAAGGGCGACTTGTAAGACTTTGCTTTATCTTCATTTTAATACTTTTGAATGTTTTTTGCTGATTTGGCTATTCTGTCCAGTCGATTCTCACAATCAATATTTACTGCGTGTCAGTCAAATTTCTTATCGACCCTAAGCCTTGTTCAATGGCTTAATTTACAAGAAAAACACGTATGCACTTGTGGTAACGCCGAGCTCATAATCTTTAAAGCACTTTGACCTTGACCATAGCAATCTCCTAAAAGTTTACGGTTACAAGTAGCAGCCATTGACCAGATCTGAAATGACTTCAAATCCATAATTTTATCACCACTCCTGCAGACTCTTTCAAGTACTTTTAAGGCAACACACACACAAAACTACATTTTTTCTTCTTTTTTCGTGAGTCTACTTTCTGAACATAGGCTTTCATGTAAAACAGACCTGGGCAAACTACGGCCCAGGGGCCAGATGCGGCCCTCGCCCAGTTATGATCAGGCCTACGGCACGTTTTTAAGAAGACATATGAGTCTTTTTATAATTGTTTTTTTCTTCCACAGAACCAGCTCTTACAGTAACATTGCTACACTCAAGACTTCAAATCGTAGATGGTCGCTAATTGTGCATTGAGTGTCTTGAAAGGTGGAAAAGCGCTATTAAATAGAGACCATTTACCAATGTGTACAAAGTGATTTGTTGATCAAATTAAATTAATCTTGACTAAGTAACATTTTAAATGAAACAAGGGATACATTTTTTGTGGCAATTTTCAGTCAGCAAATTTATTTCCAAACAAATTATCCAAAATTCGTTGCTGTTGTTGTTGTTGTGCTGCTGGAGCAAGAATCATTGTGAGGAATTACAAGCCAGATGGTGGCAAGAGCAAGCAATAATAATGAGAATACTACATTAGATTTACATATAGCTTTTCATGACACCCAAAGATGCTTCACATTACATATTATTCACTCACCACACTCGATGGTGATAAGCAACAATTCTAGCCACAGCTGCCCTGGGCAGAGTGATGGAAGCAAGGCTGCCATTTTGCCCCATCCGCCCCTTTGACCACCACCAATCATTCACTCACACACAAATCCAAATAAGGCTATGTGGGTGAAGTGTTTTGCTTAAGGACACCACAACAAGTTTCTCCTCTGTTTGCTCCACTGTGGTTCCTGGTTTCTCCAGTGGTCTCCCATCCAAGTACTGCCCAGGCCCAACATGCTTAGCTTCTGAGATCTGACGGGATCAGGCTTTGGCAAACTGATTATGTTACTTTGTTATAATACATTTTAAACGTAATTGCAAACATTTTCTATTTGGTAATTTTCAATATCAAATAGACTCATTAACTGCACCATAAAAACTGCACTCAAAGAATATTCATTTTAGCCGCCAAACGTGTATTCGATTTTATTTGCCTGTGTGAATATTATGGCAGTTTTTACACATAAATGCCTTTTTCTATATAAAACATTACATGATGAAAAACTTCTTGCATGTGTGAGTAAACTACAGGAGAAGTTTCAAATTGGCATCTTTAAATGTAATATTTTTCCTATTCACCTCTAGTATCATGACTTAATTCTTCGCAACAAAACTATCACAGCTCTCCCTTTTGCCCGTAATGTGCACCTCTTAAAATCACCTTAATGTTTAATTGCATTGCTTCCAACTAAAGTAAGTATTTTGGTGTGGCGTTTGAGCATGTGTAAAACTTCCGTCAGACAGCTCACCTTTCATAGCATCCTCTTTGACGCCCATCCGCAGACGCACTCCACACTAGAGGTAGGAATTAAGCATTTACGCCATCTTAAGTAGATATTTAGCTGCTTTGCTAACCTTGAACTTCTCCGTGTGATTTCACTTGAACGTCGGCGTGCTAGCGTGCGTGACGGTGCCACTTAGCATCGCGGCTTCGCTCTCAAATATTTCTCTATCTATTGAGCTATACGTTTTTCCTTTTTCTTCAAGTGCAGATGAGGGCGTCGGGGGTGAAGAGGCTACAGCTGCCATTGCACACAAATAGAATAGATTCAGGAGTGGAGAAGAAAAAAACTTGGCTGGCGCACACACGCAAAAAATGTCCAGGAAATGAGGCGTCTTTGAATGTATAAAATGATTGCATACATTCACCGCGTTCAAATGAGGCCCTAAACACACATGGCTGGAACACATCTCGGGAATATGTCGTTTCTTTGTGTTCTGTGGCTTTTTCGACAGATGTTAGCAAGAAAAAAAAAACCTTTTGAACACTTTATTTTTGGCATCGCTGTTCTAACTATACGGCCATGCCGCCACCACCACCACCAATTCTCACAATCTTCTCTCTTCTTGCGAGATTTGGAGCCAAGCGAGATCACAAGCAAACCAGGGACATTAGCAAAGATATTTTTAATGAGCTAAAATCTTTGTTATGCGCGGGCTAAGGAGGTCTTCTTAATAATGACGATTGTATAGAAAGGAGGCGAATCTCTGGAGTCCACTCGCTTTTGCAGCCAACTCTTTAACTTATGCAGATGAGGCTTGGCTCATAGCGTAGGTCCGTCACGTTAATGATGACGTACGTGGGTAAATAGGCATCGCTTTTAAAAGTCCCCCAGTTCCTCCCCCCTTCCGCAAACCCCTTTTTCCCTTATTTTGCACCCACCAGAAAGTTAATTGTCTTAGTCATTAAAAAGGTATCAACTGTCACGCCACTGACAAAGACATAAAACGCGTGAGGATGTGAGGAAGACGGAGTTAACAGAGATTTATTTTTTGCCTTCCAGCATGATGGTAAAAAAAAAAAAAAAAAAAAAAAAAAATCTCCTAAGATGCAATCAGGATATTTTTGATGCGCGGATGAGGACTGGTGGTGGTGAAGCTCTCTCCCAGACACGGAGATGTGGAAGTGGGTGTGCTGTCATATCCCAGGTGCCCACCGGGTGGCACGAGAGCACAAGGAAAACACAAGGCTTTGAAATGAGCAGCTTGACTCGGTGCAGAGGTTGTTGGGAGTCTTTAGATGCTTCACTGCAAATAAACGACCAAAGACTGAACATGAGCTGCCCCGCCATGAGACTCGCAGTCAGAGGCATCCTACACAATATGTTTAAGTGGGTAAAATTACACTAGATTATAATTGGGCTGTAAAAGAGACGGAATGTATGGAAGGTAGGTAATTAGTTTGTTCATCTGTGAAACTTGCAGTGTAAAAAACACGTCTAAATTGGTTGTTTTTGTGATTAAAAATGACATAAAAGTTGTTCCTATATGGATTCTACGGCTATAAAAACAAATGCATTGCTTTGTTATAGTCTACATACATTAATAAAATAGTAATATTGTAAATTGAAAATGTAAAGCTTGATTTTGTCCCTTATAATTTATTTTATTTTTTTAACATGGACAGTGCACAGATAACGTTAATGTCACAAGAAGAAGAAATGCTCTGCACCAAAATTAGCTATAAAACTAATTTGTTTCTGTTGTTCTTACACAGGTTTTAAACAGAAAAATCCATCAATAAATAATACATCATCAAATAAATTAACAATCAATAAGTTATTTCCAAGTCATTGTCTTAGTAATCAAAATCGTAGTTTCTTGATGTTGATTTCTGACTATAAAGGGCACAAGCTTGGTATGTAGTCTCACTTTGATCAAACTTAACATTATTTTAAAATTGCCAAGAAAATCTCAGATTTTGTGCTGTATTTGTGTGATTTTGTGATGTTCATATTCTTCAAATTACTTTCATTTTATCACTAGTTTCAGAACAATTTGTATTTAATTTCCAATACCTTCATCACCCTCTCATAAAATCTTCATAAAAGTTCAAAGCAGACAGGATTTATACAAGTAATAAGTGTATTTGTATATGTAGACAATATGAAAAAATGAAGTTGTGTAGCACTGTATAAGCAAACCAATGGGGCACAAAAAAAAAAAAAAAAACAAGAGTAAAAGTAATTTATACTCTGAACTGGGCAGGAGAAATGTTTTTCAAAATATATGGCTGTTTTTCTCGCTTACTTTGTTCTATTTACAAAAACATACACTTTCCAATTTTCAGCCAGGTATAGTAAACACTTTCTAGACTTGTGTCAGTCTCTATACCTACTCGAGCATCATGTATTCTATGTGTGTGTTTCCACTGATCTGATACAAGTGTCGACTAAAGCTCCTTGACAATTGGTGAAGTTGGTCTTTTGTGTAGTGTGTCCCGGCCTTGATCCCATCCGCTGGAGAGAAGCGGCTCAGAGAGGTGCTGTGTGAGCTGGCCTGACCCCGGCTCCTCTAGGCGCAGCTCCACACAACACTATACAAACTGTATCTGGAGATATGTTCTTTGGCTGAGGGCAGAAGTGTGGCCTTTGTACCCACTCTGTTGAATTAAAGGCAGAAGAAAGTGGGACTTTGATGCCGGCCGTTGTAGTTAATTTGACTTGAGTCACGAGTGCTGCGGGCGGTGATGAGCAATCACAGCAAACAAAGAAAGACTGGAAAAAAGTGTGTTATATGGCTAAGCCGCAGCACCTACAACAACAGTCAACACCTATAAAGGACAATAACACTCAAGTGGTCATTTCATTTATCTATTCAGATTCTTTTTGTCAGGGTCGAGGGCACAGGAACCTATTAACTTTGGGCCTTCGTTTGTCATGTGTTTGTAAAGGCAACATGAGAAAATAATAGTCAATAATCATTAACAAGCAATAATTATTTTAATGATGATACACTTTACATGCAGCTCCATTCATTAACTGAATAATAGTCATTTTATCTCAAAATCATTTGAAGTCAATTCTTGTAGATGACCTACGTAAAGGTGCACCATATAAAAACAGACATAAGTCAAAGCATGTTTTTGTAATTTAGATGTTGTTGTTGCTCCAAATTAAACATATGTCTTATAAAGCTTGTAAAGTTAAATGTAGACCTTTAAAAGTAGGATTTTCCCTCATATTTTGGTATGAAATGTATCCAAATATATCTGTCCAAAAGTATACTTTTAGCTTTCTTATTCTATAGAATTATGCTGGTGACTTTCCACCTCAAGAAAGTTACACGTGTCACCTTAGGCACTGGCCATTGTTGCTCAGTACTGTAAGTTTTGTACCAATGAAAATGTGCTCACAACAAAATTATTTGTAAAAGCATACAGTATCAAGAGTATTTCTAAAAAGCCATTATATTTCTGATAAAGTTGTTTCTTCATTTTTTTTTTTACTTTTATTTGTTTATTTTTCAGAATATCTCTTTCAGGGAAGTCTTGGGTGAGAGGAGAGGAGCCAATTATATTCAGTTTTCAGTCGAAGGGGAAGAAAGAGCACCCAGAGGAAATCTACACAGACACTGGGAGAACAAGCAAACTCTACATACAAAGGCCTTGGAGTCGAACCCCGGACCTTCTTGCTATGAGACGTGAGTGCTAACCGCTATGTCATTCTTCAGGAGTTGTGTTTGCCTCAGTCACCATATTCCTGCATATTTAGGCTATTTATTGCTCCTCCTTATGATTTTACTGATAATGCCTTACTCTGACGCTACAGCTGACTATTTACAGCTATAAAATAATAAGTATCTAATCAGGTGAAAATGAATATGCTGTGTTCTGTCTCTATCTAATAATACTACTGTTTGTTTTTTGTAGTTGTTGTTAGCACTGTCATTTGCATTGTTTCACAAAAGCTGTGAAAAGTGCTTAAGAGTCATCCTGGTGAATAATCGGAGGCTCAAACTGCATATCCTGTGTTAACAAAACATGTGACTGATGCAAAAAAATCAGATTTTTTTTTAGCCAACTGCTTTACGTCTTTCTTATGTTCATAATCATAACTAAAAATATTGTGATGCTAAAATATTCCAAAAAGAACGTCATTTAATGTCATCCTAGTCACTCTAGAAATCATAAAATAGCTTGCTTAAAACTATTTCTTAATTACATCACAAAGTGCCTTTTGACATTTAGAGATGTAGACACGAAGTTACTCAAGCAACAAAAGGAAACATAACTCAAGACTAACATGGCTAAAATGTCAGAGGAGTAAGTTTTCTCAGTTTTGAAATAAAGTACATAATATAAGTATTTCATTTACATTGGAGAAGACTACAATCAATTATTAGAGGAAGATCCATAGTTCAAAACAATCATTACGCTGACATCAAATTGATTCAAACTTCTTTATAAATATTTCATAATATCTAAAAGTCTTGCACACATAGTTGAACATGTTACACACTCTAAATACATCCCTGGATCGCCCACTCCACCGTTTACAACAAAACAAAATCTCTGCTGGTCCTGTCACTGCCTCCGATTGGCAGAACAAGTCTCCTGGGAGCGGTGCTCGGTGAAATCGCAGGTAAAGACAGACAAAGCTTGTCCGTTGGAGACTCTTGTTGTTGTGATGTGACGGGGGTCCAGGCGCAGGGTGGGGGCTCAGCGGGGGGCCAGCGTTCCCCTCTGTCCTGCTCTGCGTCTTTGCTCAGGTGCTCCGCTAATCATTTAAACAGTCCAATCAAAGGCGGCGTGATGTTGTGCATTGCAGAAAAGAGAAGAGGAGGAGAGAGTGGTTATTAGTGTTTGGGAGAGAAAGACACACTTGATTGAGGCTTTGATTTTGGGGGCGACGTTTTTTTTCCCACAATGCCGTTGGGTTTGAGAATATGGTGAGCTGTTAGTTACAGTTGGGCCTCTGACGCCCTTCTGAAGTTTAGAAGTTATTTTATTTTTTATGTTGTTGTTTTTAGAGAAATATTTTGGGAATAACTTCAAAGAAAGAAATCACTTTGAATACAAGTTCTAATCCCAGTTTAAATACTTGAAGGCATAGTATTAGGACCAAATAGACCCAGTGTTTGGAAGACTGTTAAGTGTATTTAGTTACAGATTGCAACAGCAATAAAGTATTACTATAACATATTCTCTGACATTTAAACGAAAAAAGTTTAAATTCTTAAAGTTGTGGTACCTGATATTACTAGCAAATAGTTCATATCCACAAAGAAACTTTTTTTGCGGCTTAAAAACATATTTTTTCACACAGCAAAGTGAGACTTAAAGGGGACCTATTATGTCAAATTCACTTTTATACGTTTTTAACCGTGTTATAATGGCCTTCCTTCATCTTTACTTTACTCAAAGT
This sequence comes from Mugilogobius chulae, assembly GCA_038363315.1. Classification (NCBI taxonomy): domain Eukaryota; kingdom Metazoa; phylum Chordata; class Actinopteri; order Gobiiformes; family Gobiidae; genus Mugilogobius; species Mugilogobius chulae. Next base: position 30,138,934 of record CM076401.1, on the reverse strand, counting down.
TCTATTTCAATTGATTCATGCATGTTTGAGTAATACTGTATTGTTCTTCAGCTGGAACTCAAGTGCTCAGAAATCCCCGTTCTCACCTACCACCTATCCCCTCCCACTTGACTGTATTTACTTGATATGTTTCAAAAGATTAATACTCAAAATGAAGCATAAATGGTTCAAAACTGTCCCATCGCCTCTTTCAAACAATAATAATTTGTTATTTAAAATCCGTTGCTTTTTACAGTTACATTTTGAAATGAAGAGGCGGGGCTTATCAGATCTGCAGTTTTGAACAGGAAGTCAATGGAGCTGTTTCTATTTTCAAGCTGTTTTAGATCAACTTTGTGTTTTACAATGAAATAAAGGTAAATTACTGATCAGCATATGTTATAGTTTCATACTAAATATTAAAAAAACACACAATAGGACCCCTTTAAGTGAACCACCTTGCTTTTGGCTCCTCTAGAGAAACAAAGTATTCTACTTTATTGTTAGATATCAGATAATACGCTTTACAGTGTTTTATTGTTGTTGTTTTATGTTTGTTTAGTAGTGTATCATCTGTGATTTCTTTTTCTTGTCTATGATTAGACAAGGACAAATGACACTTGCAGGCATCACAAGTGGAATGTTTTCTACAGTTTGAAGCCTACATTGAGAAATAATAATTATTGTGCTATTGCTTTACTTTTTAAGAGTATGGTTCCACTGAAGGAAAGGTAACTGTCCTTGGACTCAGTTATTTACATTGAAAAATATAAACACCACTTGTATGCCAACTTCTCTTCAACAGCGACAACTGTGGCATTGTGCTGTGTGCAAAAACTGAACATTTCATTATGTCCTTTTATTGTGGTCAGTCTTAGGCAATTAGTATTTTGTGTTTTTAGAAAATTGTTTTATTTTTGACTTTAGCACATGAAAAATTGGAACAAAACCAAAAGTGTTGCATTGTCATTATAAAAGTTCACATTATATTTGTATCCATTACAAAGTTGAGTGGATAGTCGAGTGGTCTAAGCAGCAGCACATATGCAGGTTTTGTGTGGTCGGCCTCAGAGTTGTGGGAGCAATTCTTGACTTAAACTATTTTGCTTTATGCGCTCCTGCATTTACCACAGTAGTCACTGTAGTCTTCTGTCTAATCAAACTTATAGGCCAAGAAACAGTTTTACAAACCTTCGACTACAGACAGCTGTGGCATATATCTTGTTTAATACAACTTTGGGATGGTGAAGCAGAGTGTGAGCTTACAGTGCAGTGCTAACTCAGCGTTGGCACTGAAAACTCTTTTATAATTGGATTGCAGACACCAAATAGTAGTCTGATTTGGACCCTAAGAGCTGCTTTGCCAAACACTGCCCTGGAACACACCGAATGTATTCCACTACATGTAAAAATGATGGGGTAGAGAGCCTTGAACCTGCTGCCTGTATTATCTGGTCATAATGATGTACCTTGGCCCAAACACACACACACAATGCCACCTGAATCCCAATAGTGTTGAAAGGCCTTTTTGTTGGTGTGTTGATATCAAGCCCTGTGCATAAAGCCCCACTTAAAACAATAAATAGCAATGAGCGCATCCAAAGCCCCCGCAGTTTCAACTCTGTGTTTGATATGGGATCCCCATTACTGCAGGCTTTATCTAATGGATTGGATTCCCGCACCTCATCCCGGCGCCATTTCAAAGCCACCAAACCTTCAAATGTAACGTGTTATCTGCACATTAGCCGCTCCACAGCCGCTTATCAATGCATAATGATTCAGTGGGGAAATTTAGCACTATTTTAAAAACAGGAAGAACCTTTAAACTTGGAACAGTACCTGCAACGATGAACAGTGGATGGTTATGCAAAGATGTAAAGACAGGAAAAGGATCTAATGACCTAAAATGCATGGGTGCATTCAAAGACAGCCTTGTTTTTTATGACGTCTTCAAATCCACCTTTGCATTCTTTAGTTGATCTTTGCAAACACATATCTTCATGGTTTTATATCGAATGAAGCAACAAACATGTTTAGATTTTTCTATTGTTGTGACAAACAATTTGAAAACTATTTGAGTTCTTATATGATGGTTAAATGAATGTAGTGTGAGTAAAGTTTCCTGTATGCCTCGTTTGGAATGGGAAAATTCTTTCACAAACATGTTTTGAGTTTTGACCGCCATATTGTAATGGTTTAACAATAATCATGACATTATTTCTCTAAAGCCTTCTGCACACTAGTTAAATGTTAACTCTTTGTGGCTAATGCAGGTTAGCATTGTTTACAAACAAGTTAAAGCTGGCCTCACTTACTTACCCTGCAAAACAGGAAGTGGGTTTTATAAATCTGTCCAACTACTCTCTAGCTCTCACAAATCCTTGGGATAATATGCTGCAGTTATGGCATAAATAACATTTTTTATAACAGACAACATGAAACTGGAGTGGTCTACCCAAGCTCAGCCAATCAGAGCACTGATTTTGAGATCTCTAGGGGGAAAGAAAATACTTCAACATTAGATTCAGACAGTACACCACGGTCTGATTTTGTCACAAAGTGCTGCATTTACAATGCGATGTTTGTGGAAAAGAAAAGTTTACTAATTTGCAACAAAAAATGTTAGTGCCCTCAGCTTTAACTGGAATGTTTTGAAATCAGAACTCGTAATAATTAAAAGGGAAATATCCGACCTCTCATTTAACTCGAATGCAGCATAAAAGCAAAGACATTCAATTGTAAATAAACAATATGTGGCTGTATTGTTTTTCAACTAAACGTTGGACCAAGAATGAGCAGAAACATCTTACATACCCAGGTTCAAGGTTACAATCGAGAAGAGTAATTACCAGAGCTTCTTTCATACATGTGTCTCATTGTTCCATGTGTAAGCAGACTATATAATAGGCAGTTTCAATACATACATATTCGTCTGTATTTTGCCCTGTACTTTTTGTTCTCAAAGCTGTGGAAGCATGAGCATTTCAGCATCACTGTTTCTGACTGGCACTTCTAAATTTAGCTTCGGTTAACCACAGTAATCCACTTTGAAAAACTTCAATTAAAATAAAAAGCTAATTGTAAGTTATCTTAACAATCTGTGTGAGTGAAGGAATGCTCTGCACTTGAACGTATATTGGTCTGGCAGCTAAAATAACACACTCTGAGTCAGTATGTATGGCTTGTATACTGTATGTTTAGGCTCAGTCTGCAGTGCATGTGAGGTCTTGTGTGATAACAGGTTTTTACAGACTGTTGTAGAACGTCACGTGAGCTTCTAGCAGCTGTTTGTTTTGAGGCATTCAACATATAATTTGGACAGACTAAAAAATCTGACATGATCCCAACAACCAATGAACCAAGGCTAAATGTTTACCACATGTTGCAACATCTAAAGTCACTTTTAATTGAACATTTAAAATGACTCACTAAAACGTTGTCATAATAATCACTTCTTAAAATCTCACAAGTGAAGATGTTTCCCCACAGTTTTTTGAGTTTATATGTGTCTGAAGAACAGAATTAACTACACTGAAACGGAATTACGCTAACATGACAGTTCACACCTTTGACTAGACTTTACCAGCAACAGATACTCCAGGTCTATGTTAGTTTCAGTGTAGTCTGCTCCACCAGAGATCTGTGCTTCTTGGATAGTGGCAAAATTCTTAGGATGTTATTCTCCTTAGCTGACATTAAATTTACATTTTGACAACCTTTGCCATTTTCAGAAGTAGTTGACTAACATGTCGAAAAGAAGTACTGAGAATTCTAACACAAAATGGACAGTCTCTGTATGACTAGTACAACTATGTAGCTTTTTATTGAAAAGGGTGTATTTTTTACCATATTTATTGGAATGATAAAAAAGGAACATATTTTGATGCATCTCTGTGCACAATGAAAAACAGACTATAGTTTAACCAATATGGATTTGGACTCTTTGGACATCTTTAAGACAAAAGTTGTTACAAGTTTGGGTCACATTCCTCTGAACACTTTTACTTTATGAGCTCACAGATCATAAAACTTAGAGATTGCACAACTGATGCTTAGAGTGATTATGAAAATGTAAAGTCATCCCGCATTATTATTAGCATTGTCAACTTTTAGTTTTTAGTAAAACACACATTTCTGCATATCTTGGGATTGTAAGCACTAGAAGACTTTGTTTTTGGCCAATACCAGTACTTACAAAATACTCAGAGATGCAACCTACAGCATTATGTGCATCACCAAATAAAGACTATTGCTACTTCTTAACTTCGTCATGAAAAGTCTGGGGATTGTGAATGATGTGAAAGCTACATCAGCTGTTGTGCAAAGTTGTATTTGAAAAAATCTCTTTTACTTGGCGTCGTACCTGATTGTGACTGTCTTGAATGTGTAAGCAAACTATTTAATTTATTTTTTTTCTGCTGCCCACATTCTCTGCTTACTTAACCCGAAGCTCTTTGACCCTAATAATTATTCATCGTGATGAGCTTAGAAGCGCTTTTCACAACTTTCAGAAGCCCTAGCAAATTCGGGGTCATGGAACGCAAACTAGCCATGCTAACAAGAACTAAGTATGACAACTGAGCACTTCCTGGCTTTCAACAAAATGCTCTATTATGTGATACTGTAAACTAGGTTGCTTTGACAAATATGTGTACACAAAGCAGGCAAACTGGTTTTAGGCTAAGTTTAGCTCACTTTAAGATAAACATTCAAAAATGTGTTATTTAATCTTTTTGCATAAGTCCACATGTTTCTTCACTTACCTAATGTGTTCTGAACCTTCCAGTCATTCACCACAATGTGTTTTAAGTACATCTTAGAACTTTTAGAAGTAAACTATGTTGGTATGCTAACGAGATTTAGCCACAATGCTAACAACAACAGGCCTACCTCTTGTATTTTAGTGAAGGGCACATTATTAGACCTTGTTGGAACTATGCAAATTGATTTTCACCTCCAACAACGTATCTTTAATCTTAAAAAGTAGTTCAAGGCTGTAAATGTTTGTGTTTATGTTATTGTATTATTCCACCTGAGCGTTATTTCAGCTGGAAAGTGCAGGACTAAGCATAGCAAACAAACATGTGTATATATTTTTCTTTTTTAAGTTTGCGATTTTGGGAAATGTCTGAACACGCTGACAGCACTTGGTCCAGGTCGGCGCGGATTTCTGCTTATGACACAAACTGTATGTAAATGCCCCTATTCCTTTTCGAACTCGCTGGTGTCCCTCATTTGCCATTCATAAGCCACCACCACCACTGTGACAAGCTCATCAGAACACTGCAAGACACAAAACCGCAGAAACCCCCAAAAACTTCAAACTCCTGCTCTCTCTCGCTAGTTTAAAGTTGTCCTGGCTTTTATTTTGAGCAATATTAATTTGGTAGAAGAGCGGGCGTCGGATCTGGGATACAACACAAAGACAGGAAAAAAGCAGATAGAAGGAGAAGTGAGGAAGAAAGCTTGCACATTTCTTGCGCGTTGACGTTTTGCTGAAGTTTGTACGCCGCTTGAGCCCCTCCTTGAGTTCTTCCGCGCTAATGATACCAGCTCTCCGTCTCTCGGGAATCGCGTCGGTCGCCGTGGTGCCTGCTTCTCTCTCCCCACGTTCCGAACACCAGGTATTTTGGGAAGCGAGGGGACTACGCTACGCGGTATTCCAAAGAGCCCTTTCCCTACCATCCGCTCTTTTTGTTGTTGTACGCCATATTCTCTGTCTCTCCCTCTTGTTCCTTTCGAGTTAAAAAAAATAGCATGCACAGGAGAGCGCGGAAATCTTTTTATTAACTTATTCATTGTGTGAGAATCAAGAGTTTTCCCTCCTCTTCCCCATTCCCCTCCAAATGAATGTTTAAAGAGGTAATTTACTGGCTCTAGCATGGATCTACATTGTGTGTTACAACAAACAGGCAGCTACAAAAGGAAATCCTAATCTAGACGGTAACATGGCGGCACAGAAGGGGGCCCTGGATGAATTATACAACAATCTGTGTTTCGTTTAATTTAGCCGCGTGTTTTGAAGGCTGCAGAAAGGCGTCTCACTTCATAGAGAAGACGGGAGCCCGCTGAGGTCAAAATAGCAGATATCAAGGGGAAAAGAATGGCCAAAACACATGTATGAATAAGTAAAGGCATAAAGAGCTAGACAAATATATACAACGGGGTGATAAATAGGAAATAATGGTGCGTTTGATTGTGAGACGTTCAGGGTCCTGATGTTGTACTGTAAAAATAAGTGTCTCTCTGACCCTGAGGTGCGTGAAGGAGGCATGGTGAGGGTTGGTTAAGGTGGCCTGCGGCGCTACATGAATTAGATTTGGTTACATAATGGATCATTGTAGGAATGTGGATTACTGAGAATGCTGTTATTGAATTATACATATTTTAAAAGAAGAAAAAGTACAGTAATGTTGAGTCTTGAAAAGAGACAGAAGATAGTGAACTTTTAAATTAAAAAAGAGAATACTAGTTTTACATAATTGTGATAAGTGAGGTATTCAGAAAAAAGAAAATGCAAACATTTGTGATTTAAGCTGCAGAGTTTAAGAGAGAAAATGCAAATTTTTTAAAGTATTCTTCATTGTTTTGTGATACAGGACAGGTAACAAGACAGTTTTGGTGTGAAGATTTTGTAGCCGGAAGTGTCTTAGCCCCATGTCATGAACAAAAACAAAATAAAACTACCAGTAGCTCTATTATGCAATACTTAAATAGATTTTGAACAAGACGGGCGAGTTTGAATTCGAGACTTGCTTTTACAAACTGCCTGTTGCACAAACTCCAGTCCACTGTGGTGTTTGACCAAAGTCCTGCAGATTCACAGGGATTCTCACAACAATACTGTCATAGCAGACTAATGCGGATTTTTTTGTCCATGGGCCCATAAGGTTTTGGGATCCGTAGAACAGAACACATTGGTTTTAAGTACTTTCTAAGTCTTGCATCTGAGTCAATGTAAAACCAGGCTTCAAGTGCATATGACTGATGTTTCTCTACTTTGTTTTGTAGATTAGTACCAGTGGAAGTATTTCTTGTTATTTGCATGGCAAGTTGAGGAAAAATTGTGACATTTTGAATTTACAGAACACTTTGTAACACTGTGTGTGTCAGCTCTGTGACAGAATCGCCCGGTCAGCCACAGTCACCTCACGTCTGCACTCATTCCCTTCGACTGACCGACCCCCTCGTCAGACAATCAACAAGTCCCACCCTCCGTGACCCCTCCCTGCTGCCCAGCAACAGTTTGCTTCTGAGAGGATGAGTTTGACCTGTGACCCCTGAAGCTGACAGCTCAATCTGCTCTTTATGGCACCTGTCATAGCAGAGAAAGTGAAACCGGAGCAGGCCACATGGCTTTAGGGCCCATAGAAAAACACTGGTGGAGTTGTCTTTGTGTTGTAATCCGTCCTCCATCACATGAGGTTAACTGCTCACCACATGTGGGCGACATGTGATGAGCTCAGAGTGACAGAATAAGTGGGGCTCAATATAACCTTAAAACACCATTTATCAAACAACTATTCTTTTTGTATCTGATTAAATGAACTGTGTATAAACTAGTACCAATTTGCACGATAACTTGAAGCTTTGCATTGCCGATACACAACACAGCAGTGAATGCAATCAGCACTCAGTTGAAATATGTTAAGTTGATAAAAGATTTAAGACTGCTGTTCCACGTTTACTATAGTCTATAATTAAAAATAATTATGTACAATTATGAATCAAGCACATTTCTTTTAACTTGGCTTTGCCAGTTAACTAGTTCACAAACTCTTGAGAATCCATCTAGCCTGTCGTTTGCTTTGGGCCTGTTGTTGTGATGAACTAATCGACGCAGTATTGAGGCTTTTAACCAAAACAAACATGGCATCTCCAGCTTAAGTATTTCTCCTTATGCAGCAAGACTACAGATGATTTTGGCTTTTAAAAAACGTGCACAACTTGATTTCTCTGCTTACGTTGTTCTTTACTTCAATCATCTTTCACATTCTTCATGATGTTGTCGTTTTTTCTGATGTCTTTTAGTGAGATCATATCGTGATACACATGAGCAAGGTTATTTTTCTTATGAAGACTTCTTGTTTTGATGTGTGTAAATTAAAACCTTTATTTTTTGTTTAAGAAAACATAAATAACTGCTCCACCTGTGGAAGTTCTCTTTCTCCTTGTGTGTGCACAGCAGGTCTACACATTCAAATGTCCCTTGTGTAAACGTCTGCCAATAGATAATTAATGCCTCTGAATTCTGTTTGCTGGATTGTTTCTGCTTCATCTAAAAGTAGACTTTATTTGTTCTATTTGTGTCTCATCGCTTTTCCAAAAAAATCAAAAATAGCCCTTTTAAGTGGACCGTGTGACGCTGTGTTTGGGCCGAAAGAGCAGATTCATGGAAGGATAATTATGCAAAAAGAAGCTGTAAAAAGTGGGTACAGTAGTAAACCACACACAGACACACACACACATAGAGTATATAGTGCATGCGCGGCTGCCTCCTGTTCCTTTTGCTGTTTCTGCCTCTTTGTCATCCTCTCTGGGTTCCGGGGAGAGCAGCGCTGGCATCCGCTCAGGCTGGGAGATCTTCTGAAAGACCTCTTCTTCTAACTTTGTGCCAGATCGGCTCTATACCCTAGTGGGAGTGCGTTTAAGTTTCCCCCCCATCTGCTTCTGCTCGCATTATCTCGCTCCAGGGCAGGCACCTCGCCCAAAAATACACTCTAAAAAAACCACTTTGAGATTCATCTTTTGTGCTGATGACGCAGTTTTTTTACAGTCGTATGAAGCCCACACATGCGGCACATAGCAGGGGTGGATTTTTCTATTTTATCTTTTTTACCTTGCGTTTCAGAACAGGAGATATCAAGAGGTATCGCTGGCCTCTGGAGAGTGGAGGCCGCTAACTTCCTCTGAGCGTTTGTGATCCAGTCCCCATAGGTTAAATCAGTGGTGGAAATATGTGTGTGTGAACCGACGGCCAAATTTGCGTCATTTAATATCAATGCACAATCTAATCAGGATGTCTAATGCTGTCATTTCTGAGATAAATAAGATTGTCCAAATGTAAGCGGAACATAATTTGAGGCGCTATTGAGCTTGACAATGAAATTACTTAGATCAATCAGCCATAGCATGAATTGCATCTTTCAGTGTATTGTATTTATGTATGTACACTGATTACATCTTCAAAAGTGAGATCAAATTATTGTTTTGTAAGACTCATGTCCCTGACCTCCAAAGTCTCTCCACAGTTCAAAATCAAGGTCTTGCCGGCATCTTCATGCTTAGTTAATTTCTGTGAGATTTTCACTACCTCAGTCTAATCTAGAACAGTGAGTTGTGATTGGTTTTCTCTGACAATATAAAAACTTTGCAAGGGACCAAAGTGTGTTTATAAAAGAATGTGTTTGTGTCTAAATGCTAATGCTAAATTGAAAATAAACAACTTATAGTCACACCAATTGACACACAAGAAAAAACAAGAAAAAGATTGTTCCGAAAATAAATAAACACTATTTCCAAAACAGTGTCCTGTTTATGTTTAATAATCGATTATTATATTGCTGGCATTTTCATAAACTGTCATGATGACACAGTTTACTAAGTTCTAAAAGTTGTGAAAAGTGCTTAAAACACATTATGGTGATGAATAGTTCAGAGGCTCAGAATGCATAAGCAAGCGAAATAAGATTGTCTATAACAGGGGTGTCGAAATCAAATGGAGCTGGGGCCAAATCAATCGGAATCAGAGTTGATCGAGGGCCGCATTTTAAAATATTTGTCTGTATGTATAGGATAGAATAGAAAAAACGTCATTGTCTGCCCCAGCATGTGGCATAAATTCTTCTTTGACAAGGCTCTAGACATTCATCCACAGCTCAAAAAATGCACAAACATTCGCTTTGTCGAGTCGCTTCACCTCCCGGCACAATGGCCAGTGCGTTTTAGGTTTTACAGTCACATTTCAGCAATCTAAACCTTTATATTTCTGTAGGCTTAATATCCATTCTGGCCTATGTGGCTCTTCTCGTCAGCGCTGTTGCAGTGCATTCTGGGATCTGTAGTTCAAATTGTTATGTGCTTTCATCAGATGCCACTAACTAATAATAGTAATCAGAAATCATCCTGTCCACATGAAATCATCTTGGGGGCAGCAATTGGCCCCTGGGCCTGAAGTTTGACACCCCTGGTCTATAATGAAATTTCTGTTTTTTGAATTTTCTGTTTTTAAGAAAGAAAATTTCCAGTATATATTGCGTTTAAGCACCTGTACCTGAATTATTTTAAAAGAAAATAACTTCTTCCAGCGCACAGACATTGTTTGCAGTGCATGTCTCTTCTATCTAATAATGTAATGTTTGTTTCAGGAAGTGCATTTGCCTATGTTGTTAACTCCCACTGGCTTCTAAAAGTTGCAAAAAGTGTTTCAAATTGCTTCATGGTAAATTGATGACATTTGATTTTACAATGAAAGATAGTTTTCCTGGAAATTCTTTCTTTATTTGCAGTAAATGAATTAGATACATACACCTTTTATAAACTGTTCCTGCTGCATTGTTCATCCCTCGTCTGTTTTCACAAGTCGTCTCTTTGACACAGAAGATTTACCTGCTCTAATTTGGCCAGTTCTTAGTCATGTGTCAAATGCTTCTCAAATGGCCCGATTCACTTGGGACCAATCGGCAAGCAGGCTCTATAAATCAGGCCGTGATCTCTCCACAATGAGATGCACATATTGCTGCCTGGTGGGTGGGTGCCGCAGGGGTCACCGGGGGTCATCCAGGTTAATAATGAGCTGAACTTGATCTACTCCAGACCCTAACACCAAATCCTTTTCTCCCCCCCGAGGTAAGATTAGGCTGTTATCTCCACACTGATAAGACAATACTCATTTCTTTAAGCGTATATATGTGTTTGAGTTCATGTAAAAAGCTTCTCCTCTGTGTTGACATGGGATTCCCAGCGGCGTGTTTGTGTTATGACTAGTGCGCCGAGGCTATAGTTAGACTGAGCCAAAGGTGATCCAAGAGAGGAGCTGCTTTTGGTGGAAAGAAAGGTCGTGACCTCCTCAAACGCAGCGTTACAAGGCAAAGGGCCAGACACAAAGGACTGCTAATACCAATCTGGGAGTCTCCCACCTGATAAAGCAGATGTTGTGTAAGTGGTGTTATTTATGGGTCCAATGTGAAATGCTAATTGTTAGTTTAAATACACTTGTGTTTCTTCAATATGTTTTATGTTGCACCGTAAAGCGAATTCTGACTTTGTGATTTTTGTTTACTGGCAATAGCAGCTTTTTTTTTTTCCAGATTCTGATTATTTGTTTCATATAGAATTTCAGAATGGTGATGAATGCCATTGTTTCTTTTCTCTTTTGGCAACTTGCTTCACCCCTAGAAGTTGCAACATAAGATCAAAATAAAGATCTGCTACTCCTTCCTTAAAACAGAAATAGGTCATTTTAAGCCTCCTACATCACTTACTTTTACTCACTTACTTAATGCATTCACTTATCCAATGCATTCGGAGCCTTTCAGTTGTTCATCATAATGTGTTTTAAGTTTTTTCACAGCTGTTATGAGCGACATGTGTCGGTACGCTAACGCCAGCCACAATGCTAACAACAACAACAGACAAACTTAGTGGAATTTGGTAAACAAATAGGACGTAGATAGGACAGTGCCGAGTAATTTTCACATTAACAAGATATTTGTGCTGAGGGGTAATTGATTTGAAGTTGTTTTATTGTTAAAAAAAAAAAAATCAAGCATAGTCCCTTTAATAACAAGAATAACAGCCTAAAAATCCAATATAAACTATATTATGTAAAAGGCATGCAAAAATAATAAGATGAATTTAATTATAAAAGAGATTTTCTCCAACAATATGTGCACTCAAAATGCTTTACATCATCAAACCACTCACTCACTCACTCATTCTTTCACATGAGTAAATGCAGACGCTGGGTTAAGTGTCCTGCCCTCGGACAACAGTTCACTGTAGCACCATATATACAATTTAAACATATTCTATGCCTGAGGTTCAAATTCTTTTGATACCAAATGTTTAGACCTGACCCAAATGTATTTAGGAGTGCTTTACAGCAGATAGGATCTTGTGGTCAGTCCAAAGCTTTCATGATGTATTGAATTGAAAAGCCAGAAGGAGCTCCAAGTTCAAACCACAGCTCGGTGTTGTGAAGTTAGATATCGAAGTACCTCAGAGAGAGCACAAACACTATTTTAGAAAAGCAGTCTGCCTCTTAGTCACAGTTTAGATCAGGTTATGAAGAGTGCATCCACACAAATGTTTCACACTTTGTGTATTTTTGGATTCAGTCTGCTGACTCTTATTTCCTTTAGAGCATTAGCTTAGAATATCAAATGATTTATTTTGACGAGCTTGAGATGAGTTTTTACTTAATTCATTAATTCCCTACATGAGCAAAACTTTTCACAAAATTAACTTTCTCAAGCCTTTTAGCCCTACTGTATGCTGCCCACAATATAAGGGGTAGCATCTTTTTTATGAAATTCACTGTGGTAAAGTATGTTTTGTATGTTCATCCAAACAAAAAGTTATTTTATGTTAATTTGCACATAGTCATCAGAAGCTGAAAGTACAAAAAAGCATCAGCTTCACAATGAGTCCAGAGAGCTCAGAAATCATTTCAGTTTGGATTCTAGTCGATTTTAGCCATCCTTCAATTGCCTGGAAAATCCAGACGATATATAAAAATATAATAATATCTGGCCACCGTGTCCCTCTCTTTCACATTTCTGTAGCTGTGATTGACAGATTATCTAGCCAATCAGACACGCATCTGCTGCTTCCGCCGGAAAAAAAAAATCCATGGAAAAAACATCACGTGGAACTGAAAAACATTGCAGATTTCTGCAGAATTAATAAGTGAAGCAAAAAATGATTTCAATGTGAAGTTAGATTTTGGTCTAAATGACAGACGACCAATCAGCTTCTTTGTTTCATCTGCGTCACAAATAAACTAATCTGATTGCTCGGTACGATGTGGCTTTGATCTGAAACACGGGCGGGGGGGGGGGGTGTGGTGACTAGACCCACTCTTCCCATACAAATCCTTCAAAGCCACCGGAGCATCTTCTCAGGAGCACTGAGGGACACATGTCCAGGTCCAGGACGGCCAAACTCACTCTGACCTCTGTGTGACTTTATACATTCATTTTAGTGAATAACTACCAGCCTCAAAAATACATTTGGATGTTTCAGTCAGGGATACTTGATTTTTACACTGCAAAAAGGAAGTAGGTGCTTAAATGCGTCCAATTACTTTCAGTTCTCACTAATCTTACACATAATATCCTCACACATTCATAGTTTGCTTTAACTATTGCTCTTCCAACTATTATGAGAAATAAAACTCTATTGTTTGATTTCAACTTTTGACAGCTAACTAATTTTGTTACAAAGTGCTGCATCTACTGTACATGTTTTGCAAGAATTTATAAATTTCTTCATCCCAGGTTTAAAAGTATACAGTAAATATATATTTTCCCTCTCATGTTTTTTCACATTTTTACCATAACTGTCAGGTCAAATGTTAAACACATACTGTATGTACTGTTTTGAATTGTTGTCTCTGCCTATATATACAAGGGACAAGCTGATATTTTTGGATACACTGAACCAAATGAGAGCTGTACACGACGGCCATTCCTCTCTGTCTGCGGCGGGCGGGCACACATACATACACGCATACACAAGTCCTTGTTAGAGCCCTCAGGTTTGATTGATGAGGAAGACCATGGCAAATTGCAGTGTCCGTTCTGATGGATGACATGTTTCGGCCCGATGTGCTGATCACGAAATGCTCCTCACTCATCTGCGCTCCTGCCAGATTCCTCCACAGGCTCTTTTTTGCTTACAATTGATCAGTGTGACTTTTGCCTTTGAATTGAACGCATGAGCCCGGAGAGCGGTCCCTAAGCCCCTCCCTCGCCCATCTTTGGACTTCCACATCCATCTTGATCTGGCGTAGCGCGAGGCGTGACAGATCCGGTGGCACTGTTTGTTTAGCCTTATATGCAGACAGTCACGTTAAATAGGCCCAGTGCGTTAGATTGATTATTGTTTACCCAAGTACAATTAGCGCCACTGTCTGAATGAGGAAAGATGGAAGAAACACAGGAGTTTGCATTAGGAAGATTACTCCAGAATATTTACTCAATCGTTTGAGTCATTTTGAATCACATTTTGGTTAAATAAATGAATTTATCTCACTCTTAAATTGCAATTTTTGTCTTGGTTTAATGAAAGACATACTACTTTGCAAAAAAAAAAAAAAAAAAAAAATAAATAATATATATATAATATATATAAAAAAAAAAAATATATATATATATATACTATAAAGTTGAGGCACTGCATTTTTTCTTATAAACTTTTTTTTTTTTTTTTTTTACTGTTTATTATAAATGCAGCATCAGCTGACCAATTCTTCAGATGACTTTGTACTGTCTGAATTAAATAGTCTTTTACTTCTCTCATAGACAACCAAAAGCTGCGCTCTGATTGGCTGTGCTTGGGTGGTCTACCCTACTTTCACTTTGCTGTCTGTAAAAAATGTTACCACGTGGATATTACCTACAGGTATATGATGAATAATTTGAAAGAGTTAGGAAGAATACTTTTTTCTTGTTTTGGAGAATAAAAAAATCAGAAACCCAGCTTTAATGAACACTTACTTGAAATAGCAAAAAGACAATTAGTTTATTTTTTATCAGATGAATGAATGATATACAAAGAATATACAAAGGCAACTGGGTTGACATGGACCTGGCCAACATTATGTGTATTTATTATGATCACATTTCTACCTCTTATTTCTGTTTTTATTATAAGGTTCTATAGAGGGATTTTTGGTCGACGTCACTTTCCACCCTACTGCACATGCTCCATGCCGAAAGATCCGCTCTCCGTCCATTTAGATGGGGAAACTTCTTTGAATAAAACAACAAAACAGAGCTAGCTGTTTTGATCAGGTATGAACCGGTCTGACAGACGTCTGTCTCCTAAAGCTTGAACAGCGTTTTTCTCGCAGTTTTTTACTCACTTGAATGTAGCTTTTAAGGGTCGTGGGGACGAATTTCATTCACAAATGTTGACTTAGCAGCATAATTTTTGTTTTCTCACAGTCATAAACTCACGTAGTTAGCTAATCAAAAAAGGGAAATAAGTAACTTAAAAACAACAGGGCTTTTTCTACTTGTTTCCACTGTTTGTGTCTATGAGCGGCGGCTCTTACTGCAGGTCGAGTGTGTGCCCATCGCCCGTGTTGATAAACAAAAAATCCTTCTATAAGGATTTTGTTAACATTCATAAATAAAACCACATTTTTACATCCACCATAGAAATGAACTGAATCAGCAATGCATATATACACACATTTTCGTGAGATCGGGTTGATCTGGTGGATCCTCAACAGGTTTTTAAACAAAATGTCTTTATGGAAACGTATTTAACACCATTATGGAACATTTCAAACAACCAATACCTTTTCCACTGACATTCCACAAAGATGCCAGATAGAGACATCTCACATTGCTTCATAATTGGACAAAAATCAGGGATCTACTGAAAATGTTTATTCTCATATATTAAAACTATTTTATGAGCATATTTTCCAGCCCGTAGCTGTTTTAGGTCCTTGTTTTTGTCTCATTAAAAATAAGTGTAGATGTTTAATAGCTAATCAGAAAAAGATAATTACTAAGACTTTTCTCTTCACTATGTCACCTTAACATCTGCAGATTATCTTCCCTTTAATATTTTTCTTGTAACAATACTCACAAAGTGTCTTATAGCTTTGGAGAGATGTTGCCCTTGATATTCTCTCTCACTTTTTGTTCTCACCATCAAACCAAATGTCAAGTCTTTCATTAGGATCCACGACGTTTGCCAAGGAATCAGTGCATCCCTGTTCAAACAATACAAGTCAACACAGTCAAGATTCTACCATTTCACTACAAATAACACAATCTGACCAGCGAGAGTGAGAGCTGCTGTCAAAACGGCTGGCACTGGAATAACCGCGCACATTACTCAATCCAAATTTGTACACATGTAAACCGTGTACTCCCAAAGGTACATTTTGTGAGAGCCATCCAAGCGCCAACACATATTCAAATGGGCTGACAGGTGCAAAAGGAAGCGGCGGGTTTGGGGCCGGTCTTGATTGATGGGACAGTGGCACACGGTGGACGCCTGAGTTTATGAACCACGGCAAATCTGAATATTGAGAATGGTCTTGTCACACCTAGCATATTAAGAATTATTTGACAATGCATTATGTTGGAGATGTGTCACGTAGAAAAGATGAGGGTGCCCTCCCCTGTGGCTCGAATTACAAGCTGCGGTGCGGTGAGGAGTGCAAAACACACCGGACAAATGTGCCGTGAGGAGTCTTCAGCTTATTCACACTTACAGGATAAATGACATGTAACAGCATTATGCATAGGCTTGACTGACGCCGCTGTGGAGCCGTCGGGGCAGGCAGTGATTGATACGTTTTATCTGAACTGAGGCTAAACAATAGTGAAAGGAAAAGCCAACACAATCCAAGTTGTGTTTAAATGCAACTAAGTAAAGATATATTCAGTTAAAGAAAAAATATTTATTGAGAAGGCTAACAAAACTGTCACACATTCACTTATTTATCTTTTCTTTTTCAACTCATTCTGTTTAACTAATGCTGTCTTCATCTATTAACATTGTACCTTATCAAGGACATAGCACCAATTCTGGATGCTTTGTACAAAACCTCTTGGTGGAACATCATGTAAATGTTTTATCTACAGTATTCATGTGTGTTCTTCATTCATTATTGCTAATGTACATTATGTTTTCTACATCTTGCATAACAAATTACTTGCAGTTTCATCTTTGGATCTTTTTTTTTTTTTTTTTAGGGCGATTAGACCCTAAATCACGGGTGAGCAATAACTTTTTTCATGCTGGCCATATTCAAACCCAGACAAGTGGTGGTGTAAATTATTGCAAGCACCTTTTTGTTCAACATTTTTTGTTCAGCTTTATTTTGACCATTCATTGTGATAAATATAAAGACAACAGGCAATGACACGTGCTCCATAGCCAAGGCAATAAAAGAGACATGAAGAGTAACACTGGGGAGCCACACTGAATCAGTCAAAGAGCCACATCTGGCCCAGGTCTGCAATAAATACTATCTATAATCATACAGTGAATTTTAAAAGTTTTAACTCCAGACAATGTTCTTCTCATTCATTACTTTTATTTTTTGTTCATCATTTAAAAATGACATCTGAGAGAATAGAAAATCTTTTGAGTGCCCATCCCTGCTCAGAATGTTGTTTTTGCGTTCCCTCAGGAAAGTACAGAATCTTCTGTAGATGTTAAAATCTAACAGTGGTGGTGCTAGTGTCATGTAGGGCTGTGCATTTAATCAAATTTCAATTTCAATTCTGATTATTGTTGTAATCGTTTACAAAACCTGTGAAATCGAGTAATCGTGATTATTAATGTGAGGTGAGTTTGTAAGTGCTCAGATATTTCGTTGCTGTTGTAGAAAACATATACACTCATTTCATTTGATCTCTTCACTTTCTGCATTTAAGGAGCGCTAATACTCTGCACTCTTTCTAAGCAAAGAATTGTTTGAATAATCCTGATTTCATTTATTCTTTAAATATTCATGCATTGCATTTGGACACTGGCAATTCAGTATTCTTTTTGTTTTAAGTCTGTATTTAGCACAACAAAACTCCTGATGTCCATATTTGCTCTTGTAGCTGTTGAACAGTCAATGATAGCGCTTCTGTTCTTCTTTTAAATGAATGGCCTGCTTCCACAGTTATTGGACACTTCCTCAGATGTGGACTGTGTAACAAAATACATTTCAACAAAATAAAAGGATATAAAACTATATTTACTGACTATCTGAATCTTCAGAAAGGCCAACTATAGCCTATTTGCACATTTGTTCTTTGATTTAGTCTCTGATTCTTGCTCAAGTTAAGGTAATTTTCCAGGAATTTTGGAAAAAAAAGTCTCTATTGTAAACTACTTGCATGTCTTTTTAACAGCTCTGGCTCTACTCTATAAATAGTTTAATCCAAGCGTGTGCAAACCATTTCTCTGTGTTTATTACAATAACGCCTGGAACAAAAGCCCCACTTTTCAGCCTATTTCTCGACTCACTCCAAACACAAGATGGTCGATGGCAGTTTAACGACTTCATCTGCCATTCATTTAGATGTGGGTCACGTTAGGAAAAAGCAGAGGAAACAAATTATTGGCCCTTTAATGATAATCAATGGCGCCCCCAGCACTACGGCGCGTCTTCCCCTTCCCCTCTCCAGCCCGTCCTGGTGCATCATCTGTTGGACTTATTCTACGCTGCGTGCTGTTTGTAGGTGTACTCGATGAGCCATGCATTTTGTCCTCTAGGGGGGGGTCTGTCTCAGGCTGACCCCGCGACCCCGCCGTTCTCTGAGGACACCCGAGCAACATATCAAAGAGTAGGGCCATTGGGTTTCTGGCAAAATCATCTCAATAAATAAATATCTGCGGGGGAAGGCTTTGAAGTGGGGGGGTTGTGCCCAATTCTTTCTATTCCGTCTCACCACTGCTCAACCTTGATACAGGCTCTTCTTGCCAAAAAATTTCCACCACTTGCTCTGACAAAATGGCTCCTCTATAGTCATCGCATGCAACGGCGAAACACGCTGTTGTGGTTTGTGTCACAGGTGGAAGAAAAGACGGAGAGCTTTGATTGAGTAAAGTAAAAGCACAGATCAAAACGTGCTGCGATTGCCCTCAATGTTTCGACTGAGCTTTCATTCATTCTTCTCTATTATTTATCCTTCTCTTCAAATGTTTTAGGCTTTACTCCAAAAATGTGTCAGAAGAAACAAGACGAGACTTGAAATAATACTGGTAATTTTTTTGTTTAATGTCTGTCAAAGTGAAATGGGCCCAGGTTAAAGTGACAAGGTTGTCCATTTATCCATAGTTAGTTTGTGTTTGTCTCTATTAATATAACAGCCCAATAAATATGTGGGAAAGATATTATTTTGAAATGTCACTGTAGTTCAGTTTTTCAATTTGTGATTATTATAATAGCTTGGCGATCCTAGTCTCATCCATTAATATACATACTTTGTGCTTTTGTGACCATATTTGTCAAAACCATCAGATCTCAGAAGCTAAACAGGACAGGGTCTACTTAGTACATGAATGGAAGACCACGGTGGGACGGCTAGAGTGGATTGTTACTGTGTCCTTGGGCAAGACAAACCCAACCTGCCTCAGTGTCTGTCCTTTTATTGTGGCCAGCCACACAATATTCATGCTGTCAATAAGCACTCTGATATGAGGTTGAATGGATTATCTCAGCAAAGAAGAACTTCTCACTAACACAGATTTGTGCAACAGTATATTGAGAGAAATTGGTCTTTTGCGTTTATAGAAAATGTGTATATTTGAGTTCAGCAGCTCATAAAAAATGTGAGTAAAATAAAACATAAAGTGCAAAAATACATTTTTTTTTTTTTTTAAACATTAGGCAACTGTAATTACATAAATCTTTTTGCTTATCAGTTAGTTGGACAATTGTTTTTTTCAATTAAACGATTGGTTGCCAAGAATAAAATAGCTACGTAAGAGTTCTTCTTGAGTGTCCTGGAGGTGGATATTTTAAAACTAGAAAGTGATATTCTTTGCTAATTTAGTTCAGCTGGAAGCATGGTGTCTGGAAATAACTACATTACATAGTCTTTATTTTAGTCCTTTAAGGCTTCTACTCAGTACAGGAGCTTTGGTCTGATTGTAAGCCTGATATGCCCCTATACAAATTTGAAGAAGCATGGCTAGAATATTTTTTGTCATTTCTCTCCTTACGTCTGTGCGTCACCGTTACGACTTATTGCTTTGTGCACATACTGTAGAGCGGATTCTTTTTTAAATAATATTTAAATAAGCATTACCCACTTCATCTCCAACGCACCTGCTCCTTCTCTTGTGGCCTTTATAAACCTGATTTAATCCACTCGCTTTTCATTGTTTTTGTTTCACTTTTACAACCGTGCACGTGAAAGAAAACACTCTGCGCTTGATCACGTGACACAGGCAATGTTATGTGTATATGTTCTTCCTGCGACATGACGTGACTGTGAGACAAATAATCGTTCTAAATGTCAGCTTGTATGTATGTAGACAGCTTTAAACAACAAGAATCAAAAATCCAATTAAACTTAAGTCAACACCTGTTTTTTTGTGCTGGACACAGTATATTCTCACTACATTAGAGATTACACATATTTTCTTTAAGTTTTTTAGAACATACAATATCTCTTAAAACAAGATCATGATTTTTGTCTGAATGAAGCTTGAATCTTAGTTTTATTAACTGTGCAGTGAACATTTTTTCAAAGTGTGATCATTTGGAGAGCTGTAGTTGTGATTGGCCGCAGTGTTTCTGGCCCTTGCGATCCACAGAAGACAGTTTGTGTCACCGGAGATTGTTTTGGTCTGAGTACAAAACTGGCTGAAGAAACCTCCTGATGTAAGTGCCTTTAATTTGTTCAAGGCAGTTGCAACACTCTCCACAGCTGTTGCCTCAGTCTGTCACTAGACACTGATACTTTTCACTGGGCGACCCTCAGGGATGAATCCGGACTTGACTTTTGGGAAGAAATAAATGCACTCAGTGGACAGAGGCAGTATTGTGTTGCTCTTTTGCAGGGTTGCCTCATGCTGGTGTCTGAACATTGAAAATAGCTGACTCCTCTAAAGATGTGTGCGGTCCTGATGTGAGGAGTTGTGAAAGTGTCCGAGTTCAGGCCGACAGCAGCAGTGGCGGAGCGCTCAGGTGAGTCTGTGTTTGTCTGATTTAAAATGAAAATACAACAACACTGTGGTCTGAGGGGCTGCAGGTCAGTCTGCTGTTTACTGCGCTCTCTTCTCTCCAGCCGTGCCATTTCTCAACAAAAACAACAAACAACTTTAGCCACAGCAGTAAATCAGCTCACTGCAAGAACATCAACATGATTTCACTGCTTTTTATAGGCTCCATTTATCACTTTATGAATATGCTTTTGGACTTTTACTGGCCTTGCACAACCAGCCATGAGATACAGTGATATTGAAAGAGACAACATGTTTTTAACTCTGAAGACAACCAACTTTGTAGAGCTTTGAAATCATACTTGACTTCTGACAAACCAGAGTAGGAGATGCAGTGAGTAATTGGAGTACAATCTGCTTCCTCGTGCTCCTTTAATGAAAGTCAAAGTATTAACATATGTTATTAATTCCTAAAGCACAGAAGTAGACATTTTTCACCAAGTCATTCCAGGCATCTCCTGATTCCAGGTTTAGTTTCTGATAAGCTTGGAAAACTCCAGACTTAAGGAGGTATTGTGGTGGAAGGGAAATGACACTTGAAAACTGTATTTTTTTCTTATTGCCAAAACACAGAAATATTTTAATACAAAATGGTTGAACATAACATATTGTATGAACTGCTAGGAACAAACCACGACTCCTAAACCCCAAAGCTTGATGGGTGCGAGACACTTAATAATGGTGTACCACAACATATGATGCAAAATGTACTTTTTGAGTTTTTAAACCTGTTCTAACATTGATTCTAACATCTTGTCTGTGAGGTAATATTCTTTAGAATCTGAGCCTCAGAAAACATTGTTTTGAAAGTCTCAGAATTGTGATGTCTTAGATCTCTGAGATCTTTGATTCTGAGATTTTTAAAGCCATAAATCATCCACACTTGTTTTGAGCATGTTCACAACATTTACCATATGATGCAAAAAGATTGATTTTGCCCTTGTGTAGTTTCCTTTGCAGCCAGTAGATGAAACTCAATTCCTGACATAGAAAACACATTCGGATTGAGTAGAATGTTGACATTTTGTGCAAGAAAATTCCTGCCATTGAGTTCCCTGTGGTCTTGTCCATAAGAAACCTTTTTTAATGCACAGACTAGGACACTTTCAAATTTCAAAGATACTTTTGATGCATTCAATACAAAAAACTAATACCAGACCATCATTGGACTAAATTCATCTAATCGAGCGTGAGAGAATGCCTTGGAAATGAGTAGTGATGATGACAACAAGTGTGTAAGCCTGAATGTATCTTCTCTTATATATATATATTGTATATGTAACAGAGAATACATTGTAAGTGTTTTATAGATTTATATATATTTAAACAGAAACCTCATCCATCCATTGAGACATATCCTACAACCTACACAAACCATAACTACATATTTATATTATGTTCAAGACAGGTTGCACTCTCCTCTCCTCGCTCCTTGTTTGTTTGTTTGTTTGTTTGTTTTGTCTACTATTTGTTTGCAAATGCAATATGCAACATGTCATGTTTTTATATTGTATTTCACTTGTGTAAATGAATTAGAAGAGAAAAAAAAAGAGCAGTTTTGGGTTTGTCTCTCTTAAGTAAATATTATTCATTCATTTTTGCTTAATCCGTTAGGGTGGGGTGATGAGCTATCCATGACTTTGGTTAGGTGGGGAAACATGGAAGTGGCCAATTGCCGCAGGGTAGAAGAAACGTCATTCTCTCATTACTCACTCATAAGGAAAATTTACAGGAGCCAATAACTAACATACATGTTTTGGAGGTGGGAGGAACCGGAGTACCGGAGAAAAACGGTGACACGGGAGACATGCAAACTCCACCAGAGAGATTGTGAGATGTTGGTATGGTCCGACCCAGGAGTCGAACCCACGACCTCCTTATTGGGAAGCCAGAGCTCTAACCACTCTGCTACCGTGCACCCCTTAAGTAAATATAATATATCATAAAGATGACATATTGGCTAGGACCTGGGAAGCTTTCTTTGAGTATTCTGGACTTGAAATCTCAGTTATTGTGAAAAAAGCATTTTTCTGCATAAATAGGACAGTTATTTATTTGTTTGTTTATATGTTTAAAATAAAAACAATACATGTTTGTGAAAAAATGCAATGGATTAGAAATATATCTACCTCTTCAAAATGAGTTAAGTAAAGATACCTACAAATCTTACTTAAGTGCAGTATTTTAGATTTCACTAAGTACATTTGACCTGACTTTCTACATACTGCCCTACTTTACTACCGTTACTTTCACAGAACTGTCATAACTTTCTGCGATGCTGCTATTCTAAAGGTGCAAACATGAACACAACACAATGACATGACAAGCAGATGAAAGCGGAGGGGGAGGTGAGAGCCCATCGCCCGCGGGTGAATCGTAGGTACATTAAGCTCACCAAATTGGTCAATAATGCTCTAGTATTGCCAGTTCAATAATGCTTGACTATAGAGAGGCTCTGAATGCAGACTGGAGTGTTTGTCTGCCTGTCTGTGCGCTTCTATTGGGGTTAAACTCTGTGTCTCCAGGGAGGATGTTATTGACTGTTGACCAGCCCAAATTAATTTTCAACAAGCCTCTTCAGGGAACAATGGAAGCCGATAATCACGCTGCAAAGAGAGGCTTCTTTCCAAGGTAATGCTAACCACTCCATCTGCGTTCAACTACAGGATGTCGTCTTTGTTAGCATCTTATTTACAAAACATATTTTATTTACTCCAGAGGCCGCCGAGTGCAGTTATTATACCCAAACTCCATCATATGGCTTTAAATTTGCCGTGTAAGTCAAGAGTTAAACAAGACTCCATTGTTAATTTGAGCATCCCGGCTTATTAGTTGGAGTTTGATCTGTCGGAGGCGTCTTCTCTCACTTTGAATGGTACAAGTGACACAAAGGGCCTCCCACACGCGCAGGCTCTATGTGATCACCGCACGCCGCGACGCAGGGAAGTGTCAGCGCTAATCTCCTTTTAAAATGCCTCTCTTGTCTCAGCCTGATGCTTACTGCAATGTTTTCTGGTAATTGTGTCTACTCCGTACAGAATCACTGCCACGCTTTGAGGTGAAGGAGGTGCGTCACTGGAAATGTTTGCTACCTGCTTTTTTTGTGTGTGTGTGTCGACGCGCCGGCTGCTTTCTAATCTCCCATTGCTAAAAGAGCTAATGGGAAGTAATAGAACAAACCAAACAATAGGTGTCTATGTTTGTTATATGTATGCTTAGGTGGAGTTGGTTAGTCAACACTGTTTTTCTTTTCAGGTCATTGTTGTGCGCACCTTAAGGCAGATTTGTGTATTTCAAGTTTTCTTTAGGGAAGTTTTACCGCTCGACAAAAAGAAAAGATGTCTACCGTTTACTTGATTAGAACTTGTATTTTGTTTATGCGCGATCGATGTTAGAGAGCATTGTTCATTGTTTATATTGTAGTCAATGCAAACCTTTCACAATTGAAAGTTGCAACAATACACAGTTTTGGCAAAACTTTCACAAAGAGTATTGATTTTATTTGGATATTTGTGGATTAATAATTGGAAACTGTTTCTAACAATACAAGCAAGTTTAGTTTGACAAAATACAGATTTGTGCTGGGAAAAGTACCTCAGCGCACCGAAGAACGAAGTTTAAATCAGGCCAGTCATAAGGCCATGGTTCAAAACTGACCCTCAAACAAAAATAATAGTCTTTATATATAGGTATACATTCTTTATTGAATGAGATACTGATACTGAAGCTTAATGGACTCAGATGAGCAATCTGCCCAGTCGTTTTAGGTCTTCTTTTGCCAGGTGCTGGATGGAATAATGTGAAGGTGAAGTGGACGGTGGCTGGTTCGAGAGCACAGGGTCAAACTGAGAAAAAAGGGCGTACACTCAAACTGAAGCAGAGGCATGAGCTCGGAAAAGAAGGCTTCTGTGGATGATACTCGTGTACTTGTACAGTACACCTTTTAAAATTATTTTGTTTCAGTACTTCAAGACCTTTTAAACTCTGTTTTGTATACTCACTATGCGAACATATATCAAAAATCAACAAGTACGAATGCTAAAAAGAAAAATACTTTAGGCGAAAGGTATAGTTATATAAAGTGGTACAAAAACAAACAAACAAACAAAAAACAAAACTTAAAGATTATAGCTTTATCTCTGGAAAAAGAGACTGTATCAATCTTTGCAAGACAAAAGGTTGGAGGCTGACTTGAACATAGTTTTGTTGATGTTGAAATTTCTTTAAAAATTTTCTTCTTCTTAGTCGCAACTGCCACATCTCCCAAAAATGCAGTTAAAGAATATATTAACCAACTATGTACAATGTACAATGTCACTCCAGACCCTGCGTCTCCAGACTTCACATTCTCTGTTTCAGTAGCTTGGAAAATTCCAGACTCAACTCTATCAGTGTTTGTATAAATAAATACACAGAGATATCAGTTTGAACAACAGTAGCACCTAAAGAATGAAACGCAAGAGTCATTGTTACAAGACACGGTCCTGTTAAGTTTCTCCTCTGCACACAGACCAACCCTCTCCATGAATCCAGACACAAGATGGAGCAGAGAGCCCTGTCTTCTGTTTCTGCAGCTCTGGACACTAATCCCTGTGCCTGTGTGTGTTTTTTCTAGACTCTTCTGTAAACACAAGTGTGAGGCCCACAGAGGAGGTCAGTGACGAGGAGCAGGACTGACTGATACATCTGGACAGCATTAGGACTCCATCACACACTGGATCATTCACTATCAGAGTTCAGCACACATTTATTCTCTCACTCAGCAGGGGTTATACATTTAATTTAATTTGACTATAGCTATCATGGACATGTATAACTTTGTTGGCTATGGGTTGGCACAGTTTCTTAGTGAGTTAAAATACATCAACTGGAACTGGGCACATTTGTTGATAAAATAGGTTTGTTGTTCTTTAACAAAATAGTAGTTTATAGCTATGTCCTTTCGAACAGACAGAGAAGTGGTAGTATGGTAAGTGAACTATTAGGTATAGACTGTACACACTGTATATTGTAGGACATTGGTTTTCAAAGTCAAAAACAGTAGAATTTCACATTTCAGTTAAGTTAATTCACATGTTTTGAATGTAATAACTGACTACTATATATATATATATATATATATATATAATTAGTGCTGTCAAGCGATTCAAAAATAATGGGATTAATTAATTATAATTCGTATTTACTTAATCTAATTAATCTATTTTTTATCTCACCTAAAAATTGCTGAGAAAACACTCAATTAAGTGTTTTGTTTTGTTTTTATCCAATTTAATAAATTATATTATTGTTGCAGATGAGAAATATTAATATATTGCAAGAAAAAAGACTCTAGGAAGTGTTTTGTTGCTAACTTGTCAAGTTGAACTGGTTTGTGACCAGAAGTAGAGCAGGGCGTCTTCAGTCTTTTACTTTTGCAATAACAAACTGGAGGTGAGCTACTACTTTTAGTGAGCACAAGAAACTGACATTAAATGTGGCAGACTTAGATGCCTATGAACATTAGTTATTAAATAACCAGTCATCTAAGGATACATTTACAGGAGAAATAAGCATGTAAGAAATACATTTTGAGGAACAAAACTTGTATGATCCAGAATCTTGGCAGGTGCTAGAGAGCTCCTTGTAGATGTTTTAGGTTGTTGGAGGAACACCTATTCAGTGTACGCTCACTCAGACACATGCAGGATAAAACTCTCCAGACTGGGAGCTAAACCTCAGACATTCTTGTTGTAAGGTAAAGTGTAAGAGTGTAAGAAGTTTAGAGTGTGAGGTCCAAGGCCTTCTTTCATTGGTGCAGTTCTTTTGTCAATGAAAACTGTCTAAATGCAATTTTAATACACAGCAACACAAAAACTGTGTGGAGTTACTAAGAAATCACTTGTCACCTTGAAACTGTGTACTATTTACTTCAGATGAATATAGATAAATGGCAAAGTACACTATTGAAGGTGGGGTAGATAACTTTTTTAGTTGTAAATCAGTCAACTTTGTGTTTTCCACTATAAAAATGAAAATGTTCTATATACATAAATAAATATAAAAAAAAATCATATTCTATATTCTTTCTTAGGTTTGTGCTAATTCATTGCTGATATTGAATAAGCATTTGAAAGTCTGTTTTTATAATTTAGACAGAAGTAACTTTTCCTCCAATCTCTTCTTTCTCCAGTATATAACCAGATCCTGAATTGAACATCACTTTGACAGCAACTCTTGAATTCTGGACAGATCTCACCTCACTCCTCTTTTTTAGCCCCTTTTTGAGTGAAACTTTCCTCTCGCGCTGCTCTCCTCGTCTGGCCCCAGGACAGGGAGCACCTAGCCACATGCCTATAGGCTTGCCAGGAGCTCAGTGCCTCTGAAGCGGCTGATTAGAACTCCCTCCTCACTCTTACCATACCTCCATTTACTTCAGTGTGTGAGCTTGTCATGTGCTCTGGAGGACCGCCGCATTTCCCCACCAAGACATGTACACTTTTTACACAAACAGTGTCAGAAGTGCAGCGCTGGACTGGGAAAAGAAGAGGCAAAATCAGCACAGTTTGAAGAACGCGATCAAACTCAATCATTAGACAAGACTTAAAGAGTATGGAGGATTTTCACATTTGATATTTATATTTGTGCGTGTATCAAATAGTTGTATGACTTTGAATCACCTTGTACCTATAATCAACAAAAATGAATAATAAAAATACTCAAACTATGGTAGGGCCAGTAAAAGTGACCAATAGAAAACAAGGCTGCCTCGTTGCCTGTTGGCCTGTTGATCTGTCAATCAAACTCTGAAACACATTTGCAGCATTAGTTTGGTTGAACAAGAGCATTAAACAAAGTACGTATACAAAAAGGAAACTGTGACTTAAAATGTGTATGAAAACTATAAATTATTGGTGTCAAATTAGTCCATTAATTGAGATTAATTAATTACAGACATATTAATTGAGTTAATTTTTTTAATCGCGATATTGAAATCTATAACTGGTGATGAGTAGCAACGAGACAAAAATAAAGAAGCAGGCCAAAGTTATTGGACTGATGAACGGGAATTTTACATTAAAAAAAAAAATTAATATTTTCAATCTGCAACATTAATGTAATTAATTAAATTAGATAAAAACAAAACAAAAAATACTTAAGTTGAGTGTTCTAAAATAGATTAATTAATTACGGATCATAATTAATTAATCTCTTTATTTTTTTAAATCGCTTGACAGCACTTCTATGAATATCTTTAGTAAAATTTTCCAACACAACATGGAATTGAAAACTGGATTATGTTGCTGTAGGTTACCATGGGTACGCTCTCTCTAGTCATTGTTCATGGTATTTCTTTGTCCTCCATACAACTTAAACGCTATCATTTCTAAACTAATGAAGAAGCACCTTGAATGAGTGTCAAAACGTTTTCACTCTTGAACTACGTAGCCTGATAGTGGTTCAAAACAAGCGTGTCTTTTAGTATTCCTCTTTCCACTGCACTTAGCTTCATTACTTGCTCTGCGTAGTGCTGTTTCACTCACAGTACAAAATGTGTGTGCAAGCTAAAAGCGCAGTTACCACAAGAGCACTACTCAACCTTGATCATTCTTTCAGACTGTTCAGACTTCTCTTCAGCACTTTCAATGCCGCTCGTCTTTTACATTCTGTCCATGTTAAGCAGAGTTTTAAAAGGACAGGTTCGAAGTGCAGAGGAGAGTTTGACTTTAATTTGTCCATTTGTATGTTTTGTATTTACTCAGGGTTGGCTCCAGGCTTTTGTGGCCTTTACAAAATGTTTATAATGGTTCATTGGAAAGAAAAAGTGACTGAGAAAGACCATTTGTTAATAAACGTTCGTCAGTCCTGGTCACATCTACACCCTGTCCGTCCATGGGAGTGGTTTTCTGCTTCACTGGTTCTCCTCCAGGTTTTTCTGTTCAAGGACAATTATCCATCTGCATACTTGTTTATGACCAATCTGCTTCTGTATTTCTCAACGTTTTTAAGTCACAAGTAAGTCCAATCAGCGGACAGACAAAACTTTTGTATTCTGATTTTACTGTTGACAACTGACTTGGTTCATTTTCTGACAATTTTCTTTACTAAATCACAATTTGGTGAAGTCTCCTGAGATAATTGTTTTGATTTTGGAGCTATACACAAATAAGTTGAAATTGGTAATGGGGGCTTAGGGTTCTCTCCCAAAAAAATCTGAATATATTTTAGCTGTTTGTGATAGTCTGTGTAGTAACTTTTATACTTGAATTGAGACAGGCTATTACTAAAACACTTTTATTTTATCACATTTTTCATTTTAACATTATTGTTTGTGTTGTGTCTTTCTTTCCATTGCCCAGAAAACAGCCCTCTTGAACATTTTTCACTCTATGTTTGAGACACAGCAGCTGTAAAATGACCCAACTTTTGTAGACAGAGGTGAACACAACAATGGACAGTTATTCTTACTAGAAGTTTTTTTAAAGCAGGCTCACCAGCTCTGTGCAGTAAATCAGCTTTTATTCCATAGAGTCATTTAATGACTCACATGGCTTACGAGTTTGAAAAATAATATGCTTCATAATTAGATGAAGACAGCGTGTAAATGACTAAATGCAGAATATTCTAAGGGTGAACTTTTCGCCTTTGTCCCGAAACTCACAAGACACATTTTTAGCTGAACTTAACTTTTATACAATAGAAGACTGACAGCTGTTTGGGACTGAGCTGAACAGACAGTGTACAAGCAGTTTCCTCATCCTACACCATTTATGAACTGTGAACGAGGACGGCTTTGGACAAGAAAAAGCCGAGAATGAACATTATATAAGGGCCACTTCTGTAAGCTCTGATTAGACATTCTCATATCGTCGTTGTGTAACTTTGTCTGATTGATTAATTAAAGATATCCAACTCTCCTCAAGTGGATGTTGTTTTATTTTTGCAGATACATCTAACAGTAATGGCAGAAGAAGTAAGATAAGGAGCAGCTGAGGCAGTAGCAAGCTTAATTACTCTCACTGTTTTTGTATTCTGTATTTCTCTTTTTACCTGTAATTCATTGAAAGAGAAAAGCCTGTTATATTTCTTCTGTGAATGACACGAGACCACGTCTCACACTTCATTTGATATGTCATTGCTGGACCTTGTAGCACATCAGAAAACAACAGGATCCATTATTGATATGTGGCAGCTAAAGTTGCATCACCTTGAGAGTTGCCAAGGTGAAAAACAAGAGAAAGCACAACTGGGTGTTTTTGGTTTCTTTATTTATTTTGCTTTTTCCCTCTAGTGAGATGTCACTTCAAACACGCGCCCGGCCAAGGAGCGTTACTCTGCTCACAGAATGTCAGGCGCTTACAATGGGCTGCTTAATGAGCTAGTGTGGCAAACTTTCAGGCAGGGCCATATTATGAATTATTTGTCATTGGCCGTGTGCGTGTGTGTATGTGCGAGTGTGTCTTTGGGCCTATAGTGTAAAGCTGGGATGAAGGCAGACCTTGATGGAGGGATGTGGCACTAGCCCGAGGGTTGGCTCCACTGTGAGGGTAGTTAGCTCACTGCACAGCGCCATCATTAGGGACTAGGGCAGCGGTGACACACAGCCGACAGCCACACACGCACACACCTGTACAGAGATCTGCTGTCTTTCCTCTCTTTCTTGTGTCTTGTGCGCTGTGACCAGAGTGCCCGCGTGGCCTCTTCCGGCTCTGACCACACACAGAACCCGGGCGTCGCATTAGGCACTTGTCAAAACCAAGACTAAACAATGATCACACTGTCAGTAAGCAGAATTTCAAATGTGCACCTCCACAACTCAGCGTTCATACATTTTAAATGTGCAAGAGCTAGCAGCACTTTTTATGTTCACAGTATAGCTTGAAAATCAAACATTGGCTCAGATTGGAAAAGGGTGTTTTTCAACTGTTCTGCTATGAACTAAAGGAGACTTATTATGTTTCTGTCTGCTATGTAGATCTAATCTGGGAGAGTCAGGGATCTAAATGTTATATTTGAAGCATTGAAATTGCACTAGTGAGCTAAAATGTCCACTTTCATCCATGTTGGAAATCCTTGAGAAGTTTTGAGCACCTACTTTACGCTACATCACTTTAGAGCTATAACTTATAATACCAAGCACTGGAACTTTCATTTATACCATAATAGTGGCCCCATAAAAACACCAACACAATGTAAGTCAGGTTCAGTGAATGTGAGTCTGGTATCTGATTGGTGAGACTGGCAAATGCCATGGCGGCTCATCTACTAGAGAATAAAGATTACTCAAATATGCAATGATCATCCAAAAAGAGAAGAGAAAAGGAGAGTGAAAATATATGCCACACTGTTAAAACCATCTAAAAAACTTTTGCATAGTCTTATCTTTGGCTAACAATATACCCATGCTTTCATTGGTTTTATGGTGTCAGTTCATCAGTTTGTACAGCCTTGATAAGGTGTAAACGTGTCATAAACTTTGCTAAATTACTTTGCAAAGGGTTCCAAATTGGCACATTTGATGGCTTTTTGGTAGTACAAAACAGTCACTGACACTGTCCCATTTCATCATTAGTCATGAGGTAAAACAAGAAACTGATTTAAAGCTGAGATCGTACCTGACTTGTTCGTAACAAAATAGACGATTTTCCACCCAAAAGCCTTTTGGCAAAACAGATGTCATGATTTTGCCATCATGACTACTGTCTGATTGTCATGTATACTTTCTAAATTGTTTCACATAAATAGCCCAAACTCAGCCCAGTCTCTAGAGAAAGCAAAGATATATAATGAAATGTTAAAAACTTACAATGAGAATGTTCACGCCTTTTTTACGTCAATATGCTACAAAAAAGCCAAAATGTAAAAAAAAAAAAAAAAAAAACACAAATTTGGTTGAAACCACGTGTTCCTAACCAACCCAAGACCCAGCCCTAAACATACCCATTTTAGTAACTTAAAGTCTAAAGTTACCCAATAAACCCAAAGAAAATGTCGCCACTTGGCTTCAACCGAAATTCGTAGTTTTTTTACATTTTGGCTTTTCGTAACATATTGACTTGGTGCAATCCCTCATTCGTCCTGGAGTGATCCATAGTAGAAGGCCTCAAAGTTCTGGACAGCATATTCGAAGACCGAGATGTTTTAACTCTCATTCGAAAGTCATTTTCAATCAAAAAATAAATGCTTTCTACTAAGCATAAATTGGGATCACAATTTTTCTCAACTTTCTATCACCAGAGTTTATTGTACCGTGACAGTAAAGCTAACAACAGCTAGCAAGCTAACTTGCTAGCTTTTTTTTGGACATTGCCAATCACATGCAAATTGCACTTTTGAACCTCTCTTTACAACATATCTGTATCTGGAGGAAAACAAATAGAAACTGGATTACAGGCTCTTCAAGCTACAATTAGTAATACCCATGTATGAAGGTCTTTCATTGGTTAGTCTGAACTTGCTGCTCGGTCCATTGTCCACTGTTTGAATATGCCCTCTTGTGTTAAACCCCACTGTTGGCCCTTCTGTACCACAGGACTCAAACGTGTGTGATTCTGTGGCCCTGTTGCTGGCTCGCTGCAGGATAGTCCTCAAGACAAAGCCGCAGCAGCAGGCTCCCCCTGTGTGGTCGGCCCTATTTATTTACCAGATAAAAGAGCGCCTTTCATATCGTAAGAAAGAGGAAATATCTGAAAAATAGCCACCTTTCATGTGCGCCGGTTTGTTCTTCAAGGTTAGAGGACAATTGTTAGTGAATAAAGAGTGGGATGATTCTTTGAAATTTCACTTTTTAAAATGATGCTGGTAAGTGTGCGCGCTTCCCAGTTTAATTTGTGAGAGGTTATTAAAACTCGGAGTGCTTAAGATGTTGGAGAAATGTGAGCCGCAGTAAACACTCATATTTGTCGCGTTTTAATTTAGAAGCTATTTTCGTTGGAGGACTTTTTTGTTGGGTGCTTCAGAATGTTGTAATTTGTACTGTTTGAAACTTGTTTTGAACTTGTATTAAGATATTATAATAAAGTTTTTATTCTTTATGCATCCTCACACTAAACTAGAGAAAAACAACATTGGAAAAGCAAACAGGACTGTGTGGGTTTGAGAACCTGATCCAAAGTCAATCCTGATGTTGACTTCTATAGCACTAGTTCTTTGTTACTTTGTATATTTTGCACGATATGAAGCCTTGTGGCGACATTTCTTTTAGGTTTAACAGGTAAGTTTAGGCTTCAAGTTACTAAAATGTTATTAAATTAGGGCTTGGAGTAGGATTTTGTTTAATATTCTTAAATAAAAACACATCTTTACAACACGAGGCTGCAGCACTATCATTTATACGCAAACAGGCGTGAAGTTGTGCTGATCATACCCTACTGACATGTCCTGTTATGTCGTGGTATATACGTATATGCTAACCCTAACCCTAAAATGTGTTTGATTCTCTAACATTCTGTTTCTCTAAGTTCACATATTATGCAAATTGACTTTATGATCCAGACTTGTTTAAGCATTTGTACATTAACGTATCAGGCAAGATCGATTTGACTTTCTCCTCAGTAGAAGGAGCTCTAACTCAATTCCTGATGTGGGAAACACAATGACTGTCAAGTGTTCTTTATTACACCTTTTTATTGGTTCAGGTGCATGAGATTTCAAACTGAGGTTGTTGTGTTGAATGTGGCCAATTGTTTACGGAGATCTGTCAATTTGAACAGTCTTTGTTTTAAACCGGTCATTATTGTTTTTGGTTTTTTTTTGTTTTTTTGCAATACACAAAATGTATAATGATTTAGCAATGTTACAGTTCATAAGTTTCTGAAAGCATGTTTTCTTCAGTCTCCAGAAAAAATGTAGATACAAAACATAAAATAACAACGAATTTGGTTGAAGCCACGTGGCAACATTGTCTTTGGGTTTAATGGGCAAGTCTTAAACTACTCCAAGCCCTAGACCTACACTTACCCATTTAGTAACTTGAAGCCAAACTTACTCGTTATACCTAAAGAAAATGTGGTTATTTTACGTTTTGGCTTTGGTAACATATTGACGTTAAAAGCATGAAAAAAAATCATACGTTTTTGACATTTCGTTGCAGATTAATGTTTTCTTTGAAGACTGTGTTTGTTTCCTTTATAGTTCTAGGCATCAGTATCAGTGGGAACAATCTGGACCTCTCTCAAGTATGTCAACATTTGTTTGCATAGCACTTTCAACGATCAAAAAGGTGCTTCACATTAGGAAAACAACATCATCAAAATAATCTTGCTTAAAGAGGTTCTTGGATGTGACTTAAAAAGTGACAGTTCAGTTGGACCGCAGTTTAGGAGAAAGAGCATTCCAGAGTCTGGAAGCTTCCACTGAAAAGACATGATTGTCATTCTTCTTTTACCTGGACATCAGGACCAGCTGTGAAGTATGGTCAGAAGACTTGTGCACAAACAGAAGCACCTTAAAATCTAAAGTCTACTTAGAGATGTTGATGCTTTACCTGGAATACACATAATAAATGGACTGAAGTTACGAGTTAGATCTGTGGAGAGGCACTGTACTTTTGATGGGAAACTACAGGCAAAACGGAGAGGTTTAATGCTAAACTGTGGAACATTCCAAACAACCCAAAATTATTATATGTAGCAGACGTCTCACTAAATGTTTAAGTGTGCTTCCTCCTGTTCATGTTACATTTTGTACTTGCTGCCCTAAAACGCTGACCTTTCTCAGTCCTTCTCTCAGTCTGCATGTTGACTGGGCTGTGCTCATGAAGAAGTTTGAAATGTGCAGTTGGATTTTGAGCTTGTAATGTGTGCGGTGAAGCTGTGGTAAAAATCTTCAAAGCCCAGCATTGGTTTCTCTGCTTCCCAAACAAATGTCTCAAGTGTGTTTTTATCCTATACATTTTCACCAACAGACGTCTCTGGGCCTGAATGAAAGGCTTTGCCAAGGTCACAAAGGCTGCAATAGCACTGGAATTGGTTTCAAGATGCATTTTTT
The DNA here is from genome assembly GCA_038363315.1 of Mugilogobius chulae. Taxonomy (NCBI): domain Eukaryota; kingdom Metazoa; phylum Chordata; class Actinopteri; order Gobiiformes; family Gobiidae; genus Mugilogobius; species Mugilogobius chulae. The sequence continues at coordinate 30,104,068 of CM076401.1, read as the reverse complement.
ACCTTATCTATAACGGTTTTCAGGAGCATAAGCATACTACATACAGTATAACTTATCTTTAAACGTAATTAAGGTGAGAATTTGAATGTAAAGTTGTTTTGAAATGTGTTGATTTGTATGCAGACATGTCTGTTTTTGTCGCAGCACAGGGTCATGGGGGCCTGCTGCATGCTCCAAACCATTCAAAACAATTCGTTCTTGTTTGTCATAAACTAGCGCACATTTTATTTAATGTTTCGCTGCGCGTGTTTCTTGGAAAGATGGCCTTCTATATTGTTCCCTCCATGTCAGTGGGACATCAAAAACATCATTTCTTTTACTCAGGTATACAAAGGCTTCGCTCCTCCTTGAAATGAAATAGAGGCGCGTCAGAGGCTCCACGTTTGAATATGTTGCCTCTGTAATGGTTGATAGTTCAAGGGTATAGCCCACACAAATGCATTAAGAATAAGCTTAGCGTATACATTCTCGCCCAGAACAAAGGCAGAGGCTGCGCTGGCTTGATCACAATCCACAGGACAGTTCTATACATGGCGCCAATGCACACTGTCACTTTTTACTCCCCACTTTGTAGATTTGAGTATACTTCAAATGAACAACAAATCAATGCCATGTTTTCATAAATATACATGTTTCCCAACAGGCCATTGACACAGTAAAGTGACGTGCGAGCTGCTTTATTGGACTTTTCTGAAGCGTGGCTGAAAAGGATCGCTCTGCACAGGTCAGTGTAAATTCTGGTCAGATAGAGTTGGAAAGGCTGAACGTTCTAACACTAATGAATGGGAGAATGTATTTAAGCATTATCTATGTAAGTAAGTAAATAATCTTAATTTCTATAGCACATTTCACAGTCACAAAGCGCTTCACAGTATCTATGTTTCTCTATGCTACATTATGCATCTTTATGATCACTTTCAGCTCTGGTAATAGTAACTCATGATGCATAATAGATCTAATGAATGAAGATACATGGTGTAGTTCAGCAGACCAGTCCATTTTTGCTCACCCAGGACGTCTGATTAATTGATCAAATATTTTAAATTAAATCAGGCCAATCATGCTGAGTATATAGTCAATGCATTTAATCAAGCAGCTGTTTATATTTTAGTGGCACACCTTTGACATTTACCGTAATAACAAATAGGGCTTCTGCTTCGGCTTTGAATTAATTTATGTGTCTTTCTTTCTTATTATTGGTAAACTTGTGAACACTTAACATTTCTATGCGCAGCTATGTTCAATATTCAGAGCAGCATTATGTATGTTCGCAGCGTGTATAATTGTATTTATTCTGTGGCTTACTTTTGATGATATCATACTTTTATCAATCCCATGCTTAAACCTAAAAATAGCTCACTAGAGCACTGCGCTGTTTTTCTTACTCTTTTGATTGAATCTTAACCATGAATGTTGCAACAGTTTTCTAATGTGGTTTCCTTGTGCAGACGACAACTAGGCCTTTGTGAATAAGCGGAAGCCACGCGTGTGCACATACTAAGTTGCTTTTATTAATACAGAACTGCATGCTACAGAGACTGTACAGCATAAACATTTATTCATTACAAAAACATGGTTTTGTGAACCATTTTAAAATAACAGGAAAAACAAACAAACGGAAAAGATAAGAGCATAAAATAGAACAGGAACATCACAGCCGTTAAGGAAACATTCAAACTATTTATCATTAGCATCTTAATAAACCAGAGAAGAAATCGACAGCTTACAGTCGTCATGTCAACTACAATGGCACCGAGTGGATGATTCTCTTGTAGCTTTTTTACAGCCTCTTGCAACATCAACATGCCTATTTTTCTATCTACCTATATGTAGTAGTGTACTTAAAAGTGGCAGTTTGTGTATTTTTTTGTATTTAATCGTTTTTTTATGAACCTCCTAATATACATAATTTGGCCCGCGTGGGTTTATACAGTATGATGTCCGTCTTTTTATTAAGTTTAAATTTTAATATTTGACAATTTGCTACCAAACACATTTGTTATAGCAACATTTATACTACATACATAGCAATCTATGTAACGTCACAGCAAAGAATGGTATCTAAATTAAAAAATGACAATAAAATGAACAGAAATGTCCCTACAGCCTGGTTAGAGGGGCAGAGGAAATTATCACAAAAATTTGGCACGCAAAATCTGTACACAAATCTACAGTCTGGGAGATGGGACTGTGCAATAAAAAAGAAGGGCCTTTTTTCCAACCACTGAAGACGCGGTACCCACTGTCGGCTTCAAGTTAGTCTTTTCTTCTTTTGTAAAATGGCTTATAGACGCATCTGTTGAAATGAGCTTGTGCATACTTTTTGTTCATGAGATCTACCCAGGACACTGAGTGGAATCCAGGTTTTCAGCGCGGAAAAGAAATCCATAATAACAAAACATTTTTTTCGAGTTTTTCAAATCCTCCTTGTAAAAATGGATCATTCATATATATATAAGTCGCTTAACCTTAAGAAAAAATATTTGTACAATGTATTAATAAACAAAAGTCAAAAAGAGACACATACAAGGTACAACAAGCAATCTCTAAAGCAATAAATACTACTGGTCCTAGCGTTGTGACATTTTGAATTTAATAACCCCCCAACTTACAATTCCCACCCACCAAGCCCCGCCCACTCACCTGACTCCGCCCCAAAAGGTAAACAACAAAGAAAAAGACAACGCAGTGGAAGAATGCATATTTAACAACAGTAACCCTCCCCCACACACTCCCGCCCTTTATTCTGTACATTTAAACAAGAACAAGTAACATCACAATATTGTTCCAACACCAGCCTTGTGCCCTCATCACATTAGTCGATGTCAGGGATTGGTTCGCAAGCTCGTATTTAATACAAATAAAGAAGGAGAACCAATTCTGCTGAGAAAAGGGCTTGCTGAGTTTCCTAGCCGACCTTTATATCCTTTAGAAGTGGAACTAAATAAACTTTTCTGTTTGCACTGTTTAACACTACAAAAAAGACATCAAACAAAATTCATAAAAATTTTGGCAGATTCACAAAGCTATACTACAGCTCATTGTATTTCTTTATAATAATTAGACTTTTTGATAATGATGGGTCAAATATTGACCAATGAACTTTAATAAAACAAAACTCAAATTCCAACGCCTCAATGGCACAGAAAAAGAAGAACATGAAGCTGATGGACAGGTCTAAAAAAGGACTATTCTACAGACTTGGTCACTAGCGACAGAGGCTGTGAGGCCGCAGAGGACAGCAGCGAGCGGGAATGACAGAGCAAAGCTGCAGGACGTCCCATGGAAGAACCCGGCTGACCCCGCGAGGAAGGGACATCGCCGTGCTCCAGGGACCCGTTGTGGCTCGAAGTGCCGGACGTTTTGCTGGCCGCCGGCACCGAGGAGGAAGAGTTGTTGTTGTCTAGAACCAAAGATGGCGGGCCGGACAGGAGGTGCGCTGGGTGGTGGTGGAGGTGGAGTGGCTGGTGGGCCGGTTTCATAGTCAGTGAAAGAGGTTGCATTTGTTCAGTCTGAGGTTTGGACTCTTTAGGCGAAGGGGAGGGGATGAGCGAAGAGGGGGAAGGAGGGGGGGAGTCGAGTAAGCTTCCGTCCGAAGAAGGAGGACTGGCACAGCTGCCTTCACCTTGGATGTAACGAATGCACTTTTTTTTTCTCCTGAGGGACAAGGCCAGAGAGAAAAAGGAGCTTGTTTAGTTTCACGGAATTCTTTGCTTCTCAAAGACCTCAATGCATCTGTATTTGACAAAAGATCCCCTCTGATTGTTCAAGACACCAACAATACAAAATACATATATTTATTGACTGCTTTAAAACATAAACAAATCTCTATACTGCAAGACTAGATTATTTACATTGAGTAATTTATGTGTGTTTTTACTCAGAGGGGAACTTCAAGCAAATCCCAGATGCATTCAGGTGTTTACAGATACAATGCATTGCATTCTCATGCCAAAGAAAGATGATAGAAATGTAGATTTCCAAAATCAAAATCACCAGACAGGACAGACATGGAGAAAAGAATCACAAGTTTAGCGCCAGGACAAGAAACAGCAGAGAAAACAAAGATGCCAAAGACAAAAATAAAAGATCCAGTTCAAAATGATGGCGGTGGATGGTTTCTCATTTGATAGATTTATCAGACTAACCTATTTTTGTTTTGTTTTTTGTAATTACAATGCTATTTATTTATTTATTTATTTATTTTTTGCATATTTCATTTATGTTTGTGTTTCTTACTGTTTATACACTCAACTTAAACTTAAATTAATACTACATGGAGTGAAGTGAAATTTGCAAATCAGATGTCTTGTAGCTTTGAAAACACAAGTTGTGTTTAAAACTAGAGTGGGCCTAAGGTAGAGCCTTGAGGTATTCCTTCAACAGTAAACCATGTTCACATTTTGAAATATTGTGTGACTAAACTATGCATTTTTGTGATTCCCCAAAATAACATCTTTCTCAGTTGCTTTCCATTTTGAGAAGAGCTAAACATAAACTTTTCATTCTTGACATAACAGGCTGTCTATAAAACGGCCTATACAGCAGCTCTGTCTCCACTCGCTCTCCTCCTGAGGGGTCCGAGTTCTTACAAAGTCGACGCGATCCCGGCTAACCCTTTGCATGTGCCCCACAGACACGAGTGTGAGTGCGCGTGAGGGGTCAAGGCGTCATGTCTGCACTCCTGCCTGAGGTCACGACCCTTCCCCCTATTGGCAGCCGAGTCCCGAGGCCCTAGTGGTGCTCCGGCTTTGGGAGGAAGTGGAATAAAGGAGGGAGAGTGCTTGAATGTAGCGTATGTGGAGTGACTGCTCAGACTTGGTTCAGGGGGGATTCTCTGCCCACCTCATCTCTCTGACCTCACCAGTGACCTCTCTCTCTACTATGTATTTTATCACAGGGATGCCTCAAGGATATGCTCTGTTTTTCAAACTTAGAGGGACACAAAGTAGGGTGGTATATTTTATTAAAAGATGCATTTGAAACACTGGCGTGATAGCTTATGCAATTTTATCTGTTACATTTTGGAAAGAGAGGACTGCAAATTAACAAAAACCCTTTAAAAGATATTTAGCTGTGTGCAATATAACATAATGTCAGAATTGTACCCAGCTAGATACATTGCTATTTTTTTCTACCTTGTTTCTGTGTTGTATTGATATAATGAACATACTGTATTTGTCATATTTCTTCCAGCTTGCCTGATTTGGAAAAGCTTATCCGACATAGTAAATGTATTCATTAGCAATTCTTTTCAAAATAATATATCAAAAGTAGCATATTTGCCATGCCCTGTAGGCTTTTACGGCACATAAGCTAACTCTACAGGTGTTGCGTCACTTCTGGGTGGCACAGCGAATCGATCGGAGCAAAGAGCGATCATTTTGCCTCTACATAGACATCATGCTCCCGATAACTGTCCGTCAAACCGCTACAAATGAGCTAATATCCATTTTTTAACAGACATATCGATTCATAGTATGTGCCTGTGTTTCTTATTGATTTCTCGGGTCTCAGGGGAAATTACAGCAGATGCATCTTTTAGGAAATGGAGCCCAGAGAGAACTTTTAACCTCTCGGCTCCTACAGCGAAACGCTGCAGCTCGCGAGGTGCAGATATGATGTATTTCTTATGAAACATGTTGCAGCGAGAGAGAGGAATGATCTAAAGAGAGCAAGAACAGTACATTTTAAAGTTACTAAATAAACTCTACATAAGTAACTGTGGCTTTTGTGCATTTGTGCCAGATTATTATTATTTTCTTTTCTCTGTATTGAAAAAAATATTTATTATTATTTAAATTATTAGTTTTATTGTATTGTATTTGAAAGACTAATGAATTACATTAATACGTTAATAGTAATTTTAACATAAAGAAAATGTTTGTGAAGAGAAGTTTAAAGAATTTTGATAATACGAAGTAAACCAGAGTTCTAAAGTGATCAAAGTAAAATTTCAATTTTTTTCCCCATTTTCTAATCTGTATTAAACAAAATAAGTGTTTTTTATTGGTTTGTTTATAAGTAATGCCGCCCTCCAGGCAACTATTATATTTCCCACTTGATCATTATTTCCAGTTAAAGGTAATGCTAACTTGTAAGATAAATAACGTCTGTGAAACACAAAACAAAATATTATTTGATTAACTTGTAACTAATGTTTACATAGTTTTTGTAAGCTACAGATTAAATAGATTTTCATTTATTAAAAAAATGATGTAAATGTAAAAGAGTAAAAATGAGTTCTGGAGTTGAACAAAATCGTGACTGAAGCCAAGACACAAAGAAGGGAGTATTACTTAGCAGAAACAAATACCTACCATGAAAATATTCCCAATTCAAAGACTGCTTGTGTCAGAACAGAAAGACAACAGGTAGGGACTAAGTAAGGGTTATTGAAGAGGAAGAAGAGGAGGGAAAGGAGGAGGGAGAGGGCACAGAAAAGAGTGTCACTCAAAAGGCCCTCAGAGGAAACAGGCCTAAATTTGTCAGCATCACATTTATCAAAAGTGCCAATTCAGGACATACAGACAGCAAAGAAGGGGAGGACTAATCCACTGCCCTGGAAGAAAATGGATTTCAATACTTCGGACACACTTCATTTTAAATAAACACAAAAACAATGACATACATTCTTGATAAATTATAGTTAGAAATCCATTTTCTGCCACTGGGCTTAAACCAAATGTCAAATTTATAGCAGGAAATTTCTGAGTAAGGAAAAGGAGTTTGCCATCTGTTACCACATGGCTGGAAATAAGTTTAGAGCAATATCTGAACAAATAATCAAGAGGAAGGATCTGCTGGAGTGGATGTCCTCCTCCCGCAGTTATACCTGCATGGTTTGCACCATAAACTCAGCTGGTCAAGCCCGAACAAGGCACGACACTTCTTTGGGGTATTTGCATCTGTTAGCCAACGAAGTACACGACGACACAGACAGAGACATAAAAGAAAAAAAGGAAAAAGGAAACAAAATGGACACGTCATTGCACAGACAAAAACATGGAGCCAGGACTTAGGCTTTGGCTGGACACACTGGGATATCCTCTGAGTTCACCAAGCTACCACCGCTCACATCTGCCTGGAGCCTGGACCTGCTGGTTTGCTTTTAATATGCAATACTTAGCATGTTTAGCTTTACACATTCACAACAATCATTCACAGACTAGCTGTAAAACCCAATACCTGTTTTGGAGCATATGCTGAAATGGCACATCCTACAAATACACTGGTTCTAACACTTTTCTGTATTCTGTCCATTTTGGCATCTAGTAGTATCAACTGGGCTGTAACTTTATCAGTAAATGTACTATTTCATGGTGTTTCTTAAGAAGGGAAACAAAAGTGATTGTTTTGCTCATTATCATCAAGGTCTAGGTGCCAGGGTTGTACATTTGAAATACAATCAAGTAAATAAAGATGCCTGAAACTTCAGCCTGAGGAGTCCAAACTGATATCTCTCTAATTTAATATACAACCACTGATACACAGATGGGCTTTGACCTTTCCAAGCAACTGAAACTTGGAGTCTTGAGACAGAGCGACTGGAATGACTGGGTGCAAAATTGTTAGATTGTTGCTTAAGTTAAGTCAGACTTTATCCAATTCTGTTTTCTAGCGTTCATCAGCAATTTGGATATCTAATTTGAGCTTAATTGTAAATTGATGAAACAAATCACAAAAATTAGGTTGGTCCCAAATAGGGTTACAATCAGGGTTCATGTGCCAAATCATCAAAGATTCCAAATCAGGAAATCCCCAAATAGAAGGTCATATCGATCAGTAAACCCAGCAAGAGACCTGTGGCTGTAGGAAGCTGTAAGAGGTGGCGAAAGCTTGGTCTGACAGACACATGAAGAAAGCAAGAATCACCAAAGCAAGAGCATAAACATGAAGCACCAAAGCAGCAGAAGCAGCAGCAGTACACAGCCAAGAGAAAACCCCAGCGTTTTTGACAAGAGCCCAGCCTCGACCTGGTCCTGGCCTGTGCAAACACCATACACACCTGCAGGGGCCACACCAGTTATTCTGTTGATCCAGACCAAAGCGCGCTCGACACTTCTTAGGAGCGCTCAGGTCTGATGAGGCGGCGACAGGAAGGGAAGGGAAAGCCAGCACAGGGGAAGGATAGAAACCCAAACAATGATTCAAAAATAATAAGAGAAATGAAAAAGAGAAAACAAACAGTGAATCTATGAAGACTGGCAGAAAAATCAGGTCAAAGACTTTAGTCATACCAAAATGCATGCAAAGTATTATTCTAGAGAGGAAAACAACTGCTTGCGGTAATATTATCAGTAACACTTTCTCTTAGGTACTGATGTTTTACACAACTGCTGAGTTGCAAAGATGTAAGTGGCTAATTTAAAGTTTTTCATATTTATTCAGCATAATCTTATGTTGCTGCAATGTTGTACTATTTGTAATGTGAAGGAAAATGCTGCAAAAACATGACCCAACTGCTGTCTTACATGAGGGGGCTGAGTCATTTTGTATTCAACTGAAGATATGCTATTTAAAGAAAATTATCATTATCAAAATGGTCCAGGTGTATAGGCTTTAAAACGTCGGCAGAGCTTATAGACCTTCAGTTTCTCAGAATGCTTTACAATCTCTTTTGGCATTGGCCATAAAAAACAAAAACACAGGCCAATCGCTTGATCTCCTATAATGAGGGCCAAATAAATACTAATAAACATAAAATGAACCACTTACAAGTATGCACATTAGCAGATAGTTAGATCTGGATAAACATACGCTAAAATCAAGTGTTACCATGTTATCTAAAGCTGCAGATAAGATTAGATTGACTGGGGTTTCAAAAAGGCAGTGTGAGTGGAACTAGCGCTAGCGGGTTGCTAAAAAATTGCTTGGTTGTGAGTTAGCTTTAGCCAAAGGAAGGATTAAAAAGGCTGGAACCTGAAAGGGGGACTATGCCTTTTAGACCTGGCATCAAACACTTCCAGTAGCATTGGCAGAAAACGTGCCACATTAAAGTGACACGCTAACGGCTAATCAGCGTTTGAGTCCGGGCCTAGATGTTCAAAGTGCGGGCCAATCTCATGCTGGCCCGTAGGAAAGGCACAAGCATAGATCAGGCACTAGAGCAGACCATTAAGGAGGTTTACCCTGATATCACATATTTTTAACAGTAACCTGACTGTCTTTTGGTCAAACAAGCTAAAATTTACAAATGTGCTAAGCTAGCTAGCAATAAAAGCTACATATTGAAGCTAAAACAGCAGCAGTTTAAAAGGAAAGCAGTCATAGTCATTGTTTCATTTGGAGCACAGTCCGATTTAGCACGTTCTTCAAATACAGCAGTTTAACTCTGAAATAGTGTGTATAGTTTTTGTTCTGTCCACCATGGCCTAAAGTAGTTAAAGATGTTTACAAAAGTGATCATTTTAGCTCATCATCGTCAAAGTTAGCCACTGTTTAAAGAAGTGATTTTAACTAACTTTGAGCAAGTTTTAATCAGAAAAAATTTATAATTTGAGAGTAAACATGACAGAACAGATCTCAAAAGAGAAGTTTGTCTCAATTACAGTTACTGTAGCAACATTAGCACTAGCACCAAAGTATCTGGGCATGCGCAGCTTGAAAAACATTATCAAATCGGGCTGTGTTACAAAACGAGTAATGACATTATCAAAGCATATTGTATCCATATGAAACAGTAAAAAGGAATAATTTAACAATTCATAAAAAGCAAATAGAATAAACAAGTTAGTAAAAAAAAATATTTAAAATTAAAGTCAAAATGTCATTAGCACCTGTAATCGGAGGGAGTGAAAGGCAAGGGTTTGGAAAATATTCTCTGTGTTCTGAAAAAAGAACAGATAGAGAGGCCTTCAAGATGAAATCCGTCACCAAAATGAAGCGCAAAATACAAATGGCACAAAGTCGCTGAGTTTTTTTCAAATCAACATTGATCAGAATAGGAAGAGTATGATATGAAGGGAAGGAAATGGATAGGTATAAATAAATAAAGGCATTTGCAAACCTCCTTAATTTGAGTTGTGAGTGATATCAAAAGCATGCATGAAAAGCGAGAACTGAGGGAGAGCACATGCGGTCACATACACGCACACTTCAATCTATTACACTTATTACTGTAGTAGTAGTATCTGCGGGGCAAAGGCATCTTAAAACAGGCGTTAATGGCTTCAAGTTCTCAAAACACACATCATCACGATACGCTAAGGGGCAGAGAGAGGGTTCGGGGAGTGTTGTGGGAAGGGGTCATGCATATTCAGTTATTATTAGCTAAGGGAAGGCTACAGGGATAGAGAGAGGGAGGGGGGGGGAGGGGGGGGTTGTGGGTAGGGAGGGTCTGCGCTGTTACAAGCAACACTACCATTTAAATATTGCATCGCACTGAATAGCACAACTATACCAAAAAAAAAAAAAAAAGCCAGGCACAATATCGCAGGCAAAAGGAGAAAAGAAACTAGCTCGACTTTTATCTGGCAACATGTCACATCTGCTTGACACGTGATGGGGGTCTTCTAATATAGGAGATAATTGCAGCTCACTTACCATTGCTCTCTGCTTGCTGCTTCTCCCTTTTTCTCTTCTTCCTTTTCCCCTGTTGGTTAGCCGCCAAAAAAATAGAAAGAAAAAGAAAACAAGACACAGACAGGAACCTTAGTTATTATATTGCAGAATGCCCAAAACATAAAACAGACAATAGCACTAGATTTTTTTGTATTTTATTTATTCATTCAGGCTTTTTTGTTTTGTCTTTGCCCTGCAGTTTTGAAACTAGCAACTGCAGGCCATGCTTCCTCCCTCCCTTCCTCTGTCTAGTCCTTATCTGCCTGTGTTCTAATGTTTTGGGTTTATATCGCTTTTCTCGACAAAACTTGATGGGCTACAAGTCTGCGAGTAACATTGTTAAGGTTGCCACTAGTCAAACATAGCTGCATTGGTTAACAAAAGAACAACAAACTATTTCCAAAGTAAACATTGGTCCTGGTCATGTTTGGGAGAGAAAAAGGATTCATTATAATTTGAAAAAATAAAAACTTACATAGTTGTCTCGTGCCGACCAGCCGGGGTAGAGCTGCATGTGGAGCTGTCGTTCTTTCCTGGCCAGTTCATAATACTTGGCCTGCTCCTCCCGCGATAGGGCATGCCACTGTGGAACGCCAGGGACACAACACAAGGGAGTCTTAGTCTCTGGGACACAAGCCATTTTCCTCGACAGCGCATTGGTTTTCAAGGAATTTTGTTTGCATGAAAAGTAGAAAAGGACGAAACAACAACTGGATATTTTAAGCCTATGTGTGTTGAGATTGAGATTATGTAGTTATGTTCTCTCAACATTAGTTTACTAATGTCATGTTTGAGTAATCTGGTTTTGTCCTGCAGCAGAGGTTCAAACGCTTTTAAAATTCTTGTTTTCACCTACTCTCTATCCTCACTCACTTGTCTGTATTTGCTTGCAATTAAACAATAATTTTAGACTTCGAGTAAAACATGAGGAGTTCAAAATTGTAATGTAACCATTTTCCAACAATAAAAGTAGTAAGTTGCTTTTGAAATGAAGAGGCTGGGCATCTGTTGAACGAGAAGTTAATGAATCAGTTTATGTTTCTAAGTCATTTTTTCTGTTTTCTGTGCTTTATGATGAAAAAAAATGGCTTAACTACACCAGATGTCACCTCTAACAAATAAAATCTTTTCTTGTTCTGTAAAGCACTTTGAAGTTCTATACTTAGGCAAAAATTGTGCTTTCCAATTGCTTCACTGTTCACTTCACAAAAACACAATCTGGATCAAAGCAGCAATGTAAAAATGTACTCATTTTGGCACAATTACAAGTCATCTTAAGCTAAAGGCAAACATAGAGTGAAAAGCCTAAATTGACCTCCATTTACAACCAGCCAATAAACTGGTCCTAACAAGTCTCTTCTTTGCATTCATGTGGTTGGTTGATTCTGTATGACTGCTTATGTAATTATATGTTTTGTGATGAAGTGCATTTACACTGTGACAGATGGAACTGATCATATTCAAAAGCTAATCACGTCTGACTTTATATTGTTATGTGTGTGTGTCTTACCCTTCGGCCCAGTATCTGGTTAATAGCGGCGCTCTCCTTCAATGTGCACTCGGCCACCACCTTGGCTCGCATCTCCTTCATGTACAGCATGAAGGCGTTCAGCGGCTTCTTTATGTGCACCTGCTTCTTCTTCTCCTCCTCCTTCTTCGCATCTGACTGTTTCCTGTGAGAACAAATGGGACAAGGTCGAATCAGTATTGTCCATAGTATCGCAAAGGGAAGTAGGCGATATATTACAACGTGAGCTGATATGATCAAAAATGTTCTTTTGACAATTTGATGTTGGGAATTTTTCTACAAGAGATCATTTTCAAAATAAATCAAGCAGAGGACCAATTGAAGGTTATAAACTGGTTGGTTAAGACAGTTGATCATGCAATGAACTGCCAGAATAGGTTGGACTGGCTTAGAGGTACTTAACAAACCAGTTTCACACAAAATGCTACCCTAACCCTAACCCTAGGCCATACATTGGACATTCCTGACTATAGTATAGATTGTAAATATTAAAAGTTGAAAAAAGTTGCAGTGTGGCCATTCAAACAATCTACGAGGAAATCTTTCAGCAGTTTTGCATTTAATTTTACTACCAAATCAGTTTTTGTGCAACATCTGAACCTTAACAGTTACTATTGCACGCACATTTAGAACTTCAAAGGCCCCAGTTATTTTGTAAATCCAATATACTCACGAGCTGTTGAGAGAGCTGATGTCGCTGTGAGAAGACTCCTGCTTGACGTTGGGTGTGACGATGGCCGGGTGGGGGATGCCCGTGGTGTGCAAACTGTGATGAGGGGGCACCATGTGTGGGGGGAACCTAGAGGACAGAAGACTGTGTAAATCGTCAGAATGGACATGGGTGAAATGGGGAGATGAAACACAAATGCACAAAAGCTAAGGCATTTCAGTTACTTCTACAGGAATGGTCTTAAACTTCAACATGCATCAATAAACATGAATATGGCTGAGGCTAGGGATGTCAAAATGATTAGATTCATCAATAATGGTGAATATTCAAAGCTAAATTTAAACACTTTTAATTCAGAATTGGAATAGCAACATTTTAGACATTAGATATGAAATAAAATAAAATATTTCACTACCGTTTGATTACTGTCTCAATATTTGTGAATACATGTTGTGTTGTGACTTACTGCAACACTAAAACATCCCTAAGCCAAGAATAAAAGCACCACTGACTAAGCAACATCAATGAGTTCACATTTTTGATCATATCAGGACAGTTAGATGCAACACAAAACAATTACAGAGAAACATTTGTTAAGCTGGGTGTATTAGCTGGCATAGTGTATCTAAGGTTTATAAATGTATGGGATAACTGCAGGAAGCTTCGTAACCCTTGAAACTTGACTTGATAATGTTTGGCGACTGAAGATTTTATGATGACATTCAGCAGTTTGAAACCATCTGTGCATGCCTCACAATTACCCTCCACATTATTTCCAAATCTGATTTTGTCACCGCATACAGTAAGCCACAATTTACAGATGATAATTTATGGCAGAATTTGAGAAAATGCGACTGATATGAAAATGCTGGGTTTTGAGGGGGTAAAGTCAGGGCTATTATCTGCTATGGAAGAATAGATTCAAATGTTCTATCAAAGTCTAGTATCACTTCAGGTATTGGCTCTCTATTTGCTTCCTCCCAGCTTTTTTCTGCCAATTCAGCACTGTCAGCAGCTCTGACATTTTTATCTGCCTCCCTCTCCTCTGCTATCATCATTTCATCATCTCCACAGCTGCACACATTCAGGCCAGAATCCTTTATTTGTGAAATGGATTCAGATGTAGAGAGCAGCCAGAAGACGAGGCCGCACTGCACCCAAATGTTACGCTACAGTTTGTACGACACTAATTATTCGCCTGTGATTATTCCAACCTGTGTATGTGTGTGCGTGTTTACAAAGCACACACACATTTAAGAGAAGAGGATGAAGAAGAAGAAAAAAGAAAGATGGAATAATTCTTTTTTTTTTTTTTTTTGAAAACAGCTCATTATCCGGCTGTGTCTGGCTGCATGGCTCCAAGCCAGAATATAATGATGAGGATAAACTCGCCAGGAACAACTAGTTTCTGTTGGAGGCCATCTCAGGGGAGTGCCAGTGTGCTCCCCCCTCAAACTCTCTCCTCTCTCCCTCCTTTTCCCCTCTTCTGCCTTCATCACTGACACATTGGTGTTTGTGCCATGTCATGCGTTGATGGGGAGCTCAGGCAGCACACTGGCTGTATATATCGCCCATCATTAGGGCTGCCGCATTTCCCGCGCTCCCTGCTTCTTCCTCCTTTTCTCTCTTGTTAAAATTTCCTCTGTTCCAAGATCTATTTTTTCTCCTTCTACTCCTCCCCTGTCCCCTCGCCACCTCACCCCAGCCGCCCTCCCTCCCTCCTCCCCGAGCGAAGCACAGGTTATGGTTTAAACATGACGGCCATCTCTTTGAAGGCATCATCCTCATCATGAACATCACCATCATCAGCAGCAAAGGACCAATTTAACCCACACAGCAAAGGAGAGAAAAACTCACTTGCCCCGCCTACCACCAACCCCGAGGCTGCGACGTCTCAATCTGAAAGGTGAGGGCGTTTGGACGGACAGGAGGAAGGAGGGGGTGGGTCAGAAGCGCGGCGAGCCCAGTGTCAGCCAGTGCCATTTAATTGCCAGTGCAAGGCAGTAGCCCGTGCGCCTGTTTAATGTATAATGATCGGGCCGGTCCGCTTCCCCTGTTCCCCGGGAAAAAGGGAGAGACGAAGCGCTGATGGCGGGGTGTGGGGGCCGTATCAAAGGGCAGGCTTAAGCAGAAGGGGCCAAAGGGGGGCTCTCATATCCTCCCACCTGTCACACCGTCCCACATTATATAAGGGACCTGCGCCCAACCCCATTATCAAAATAATGTCTTTCATTTGCTCCACACACTACCACCACTACCTCTTTTTCTCAACGTCCTGAAAGAATGTATTTTTTAACAGGACCTGGGTGTAAGGTGCTCATTGCGGGCCTTACAAGAGTGCACGTCCGCTCTCTGCATCCTAATTCGGTTCACCGGGGACTGATACAGAAAAGAGTAGACTTGACTCCCTACAAGAATACAAGGCCAAGCATGTCTTTTTGCTCACTATTTTCCCCGCGCCTGCCTACAAATCTTTGAGCTATAACAATGGTTGAAGTCTTTGAACAAAACCAACCATCTGACAGTTGCGCTTCTCTTGCACACGTTTGAATTTTGTCAACAAATTGAAGCCTCCTCTGTCCTGCACACAACTTTTTTTCCCTTGATATTTTATTGGAGATGTGTTAAACCTTTCCCCATTTTGCAGAGAGCCCTCCCAGAGCCCCCCATCTATTCAGTTATCCTAATTCAATTAAGTGCCTCATCACAGGGCATTAGCTCTTCCCCGTGGCCAGTCCCCCTCTGCACAAGCCAGCCGGCAGATTCAATTAAGCACACTGGAAATAAGATGATCACAATGTAGAGGCTGTCATTACGGGGGCAAATTAGCAGTCACTTATAGTTGAGGTTTTGGCTGTGTGCGGGCTGCCAGATGCCGACGTCTGACCCCTTGCACCTGAAACGAGCTCGAAATTTGACACGACATAAATCCAATTGAATTTAATAGTAAGGTCAGACGAAGGGAGACGTCCATTCATTCATTCATCTGCGCAAGCTCACTGGCAAACTTTATTTCAGAGCTTAAATAATAGAACCCCTCCTCTCTGCATCTGCATGATCCATCAATGTCGCCGAGGCCTAACCAGCCGCCCTCAGGAGCTGCTGTTCCAATCAGACTGTAATTAAACCAAAGCCTGGATTCGTCCCTTGACTCCAAATAAAAGTCCCAAAAGTCCCCTGCTGCAAAGGCGCTAAAAGGAGGGGAGGAGAGAGAGAAAAAGGGGAGGGAGGAGAGAGAGTAGGAGGCTGTTTGTTTTGCTGCTTTTTTGGCTGTTCTAACGCCACAAATCACAAGCTTTTTAGTCACCCCCCCTAAATTAATTCTCCTCGCTTCCCACACGATATATAGGCGGCGTGCACATCTCATGGGAACAATAAGTCGTTTAACAGGCGCTTGACAAACACGCGCATGTATACAAGATGGCAACACATACAACTCAGCCTCGCGGGTGCAATAATGTCTACACTCCAGCAGGACCCTAATGGGCTAAAACCGAAAGTGTCAAGGCCTGGTTCTCTATCAACTAGTCCCCTTCAAAGTGTTTTGCAGTGTTTGTTTATCTGACTGGCTGCTCAAATCTGAGGCAAGGACACGGCTCGGGCTGACATGCGGCGGGGGTAAACGTTCTTCAGGGGCCTCATTAGAAAAAGATAAATATAATTAATATTTGAGCATGCGAGCTGGAGCGCCACACTGGAGGATTGGCCCTTTTGAACGTGAAGATGTGGAGAGGGAGTTCTTGTGAAGGGTCTTTTGAGTGAGAAGCGAAGCCCAGTGGCACCTATGAGCTAATGTTAGTGTGCGTGTGTGTGTGTATGTGAACGGTAAGAGAAGCCTCAGCTCACCTTGACATGGATGCGTTGACAGTCAGCGCAGTTGGGTAGGGTGTCTGAAGCCCCCTGTTGTGATTGGATAAACAGGTTGACCTTGCCTGTGAAGAGGGAGGAGAAGAAGAAAGGTGCAAAGGTAAAGACGGATTCTTGACGGACGTGTAGAAGCTATGGCCCCGTGTCTCACGCCTGCTCCCTGACGTGGGCCTCTTTATTCTCATTTGATCAGGACAAAAATCTAGGGGATTGCAGAGCGCGGATCAAAGGCATGAAAAACTCTGAACAATTTGAATGCCACAAATCTTGATAGCGTTGGCTAATTAAATTTCATAACCCTTCGCTCTGTGACGACGTAGTGGGGCCCTGTTCCTCCCCGAGCTGGAACTAGGTGTTTTGTTGTGATAATTAAAGACGAAGCGCGGTTTCCTTTAATGGAGCCATCACGCTAATTGAGGTCTACACATCCAAAGACAAACAATAATGAATGTAAATTTATACCAAAATAAAGTGCAGCAAATCAAAGGGCGCCGTGGCTGTGCTCGGGGCCTCTTTCGGTATTTAGATCGCGGTGAGAAAACATTAAATTAACAGAGCTTAATTTGTAGCCTTTTGTCATATTAACAAGTGTTGACATGAGTTACCAAGGGAGAGCCCCCATGTGGAATTGTGGGTAAAATACGGCCAATCAAAGTTCATTAATGTAATTGGACCAAACAGAGACATGCAAAGTAGTATGTGCCTCGGAGTAGGAAGTTGGGATTGGTGCTGGGTCGAGGGAGCTGTGGTGGGCTTCATAGGTCCAGGAGTGAAGATGAAGTTAAACACAGTGTTAGACAGGTGCAGACAGGTGACCCACTCTGGAGACCGGCGCTAGACAGACCAGGCTTACGTGGAGAGAGTATTACGTGGACTAAAGGCACCTTGCTGCAGGAGTTTGAAGCAGTTGCAGGATACCTTGTCCGGTGTTTATTCAGTTTCTCAATAAAGTTGAGATGTGCAGTTAAGATGTTTTCAATGATCAACATAACAGATTAAAGCAAAAACAACAGCCATGATAGTTCACTGCAGTAATGGTAACTCTGACTTACATACACCACGATACGTACTTTGCCTTTACAAATCGCAAAACTTTAATTTGGGAATCTTTTAGTGACTTTTTGTATTACAAGAAAAAACTAAATGTATATAATGTTCATTATAGTTGAACATTATAGTTAAATACTACTGGACTGTAGGCTAAGTACACTGAGAAATAAAGCAAGGAAACACCATCATACTCTCATCTTGTATAAACAAATGTGGGAAATGCTTTTGTAGAACTAGAGTGCAGGTGGCAGCTTTTCACACTATCATTAAATGTAACAATTCTATGAAACCAGTTCAGTGGTTCTCAGCCTAGGGGTTGGGACCCACATGGGGGTCGCAAAATGATTTCTGGAGGTCTTAAACAAGGTTTGACACCTTTGAAATGCAGTTATATTAGTTATATTATGTAGATGTAGATTCCTATTTGCTGACATATATGTCTCTAAAGAAAAAAAAAGAATCATACTTCAGACATTTTGTATTTAGGAGTCGTGAATGCCTGCAGTTGTTTTTTGGGGGTCAATCGCGATTGAAAAAGGTTGAGAACCACTGAACTAGTAAACATTTCATTGGTTCTCAGCTGGTATTGTTTCATGATAAGGGCAAAAGACCTTTCTAATGACACTCTCATTTGAGCACAGAAATAAAACAGCACATGGCAGAAGAAAAATGTACCAGTACTGTTAATTTTCTCAATGTGTCATCATAATATCAGTGTACTGAAATCAGAATCGTGTATAAAGCCTATTCATTAGTATTGAAATCAAGTTGGAAATCAAAGTGGCATGTTTGTACTTCAACCCACCAGCTGAAAACCACTGGCCTAGATCACAAACATCTAACATCTAACACACCACAAACTCATTCAAAAAAAGAGAATAGTAGTAAAAACGTTTTGCTTACTGTGGAACTAACCAGCCCAGCGGATGGGGGATTTGGCCGACAGTGCCAGGTGACAGCGGGTAATAAGGAGATATATCTGGAGGATGTGGAGGCCTCGGGATCCCTGTGACACAGAGTAGAGTGGAGGTGGACAGACAGGGTGATGACAGAGGGAGAAGAGAAAAAAAAAGCAAATCTTTGTCAGCACTGGCTTGGCCCTTTGTGGAGAAACGCACATGAGACATCAGAGCAAGAGAGAAGGAGGGTGAGGAGGAGGAAGCTGGTGTGTACACAAATCACACGTTTTGATCAAAGGTAGACAGGCAATGTGCAGCTAAAGGTGAGTGGGAAAAAATACAGACGTGGTTCTTGTCACATTTGTCTCAGCTAAATCAAATTAATAATAGAAAATGGCTGAGGTTATGACAAAACATTAGGCTTTGTGTTTGATTGTAGATACTGCTTCTGCATGTGGAAATGTAAACACAGCTACAGTGAGTTTTGACAGTTGGAGTCAAAGAACAGGAGGATCATCTGATGAAAACTAAGAATACGAAAAACATTTGGTTATTTCTTTGCCTATTAATCAACACATTGTGAGTAGCGAACGATAATGAACAATCATAATCATATTTTGATCATTGTAATTGTTTAACGGACTATGCAAGACTAACCCTAACTCTGTCTCCGATATTTTAACACAGTAATACAAATTTGTGTTGCCAGTTTATTGTCTGAAACTTTGAATTAAAAATACTACACTTTACTATTTTACTAATATGTTTAAATGTCATTGTGGTATCGAAATTGGCATTGACAAATGAGTATTTTCCTTGCTTTGACAATAATTTAACATTTCTCTCAAATGATAAGCTTTAAGGAATCTTTGTTGGCATAAAATAATATAAAAAGTCACTTTGCTCTATTATTTGGTTAATACTACATTTAAAAGGTATCAATGATAAATAATTGTAAGTAAGAGATTGTGAGAGAAAGTACTATTTTGGGCTCTACAAGTGGATCTGACTGTATGTGTTTTAAACCTAAAGTACAAATTTATATCGACCACGAGAGCCATCCAATTTGAAAGCTTTCCCATCGCGGCTGCAGACAGATGCAGCAGGTGGTGTACTGTAACTGTACACAGCAGCCATTATAAGCTCATTGGCTGGTCTGATTCAGCAGAAAAGCAGCGGTGGCTTGTGTTTGTTATCCCCCCACAGGTAAATAGTGACAGAGATGTCCAATTTGAGGACAGCTCTAGTTGAGGGCACCGCCAAACAATCACAGCGTCCACCATGTTGCCTTTGCTTTCTGTGGCAGCTGACAGGCGCAGAACCGGCATCAGCGACACGTCCCCCGAATAGATAGTTTGAAAAGGTCTATGCGTAAAAATAACTTTGTGTTTTTTTTTTTCTCATGACAAACTTGAGACTAGAAAAATGTGCAAAAGAACGCAGTGGGGAAGTGTGTGCACCTAAAAGAGTAGGATTCAGAGCAGGACGTGGCTTATGTATGATGTCTGCCTCGTCTGTGCTCATGTTGGAGATATTTTGGCTAGCTTTGTGCCTGCAAAGTTGGAGAAAAGCTGGATCAATGTTTGTTATATGAATTTGGAAGGAATCGATGGTTACACCCAAGATCTGTAACACATCAGAGCAGGACTAGCTCAGTGCTTTTTAGAAGTGAAGTTAAAGTTCAAAGTGATGAAGAAAGTATAGGTAGATTGTAGATATCTATTATTGTTAACTTGTTAAACGTGTGGCTATGCAAGAGACTTAAACAGAGCATCTTTATGCAAAATGTTAATACTCACAATTTACAGTCATTTAAAATTTGAATACATATAACATGTGATGTGGTAAACTTTTAACATGAAGGTATACTTCTCCACTTTTGTGACAAAGTTTACAGACATTTTACATTTATGTGAATCCTCAACTGACTGATATAACATTGTCTGAATATTTAATCAACATCATAGCCTAAGAAAAGAGACAAAAAAAAAGATTAGACCTATGGCTTAACCACAAAAGCCTAGAATAGAACAACTTCTACATGAACATATGTGTTTTAAGACAGAACTTAAAGCTATCAATAACCTAAGGCAGGGGTCTCCAACCACTGGTCCGGGGCCCAAATCAGGGCTGCGGGCCATCTGCTACTGTGGGCCAGAAGATCTTTTAAAATGTATTTTATATACATTTTATAGTCTATCACTACTTTCTTGTTCTTTACTGTAAAAATATAGCGCCACTTAACCGTCTAAACAGAAAATGTAAGCAATACAAGAGCTAAAAATATGTACAATAATTGGTTTTATGCTTTTTACATTGTTGTCATTGACGTTACTCAACCTCGGTCCCTGGAAAAGAAATTTGTGACTGCACAGGTTCTTACAAGAAAAAAAAGTTTGGGACCACTGACCTAAGGTATAAGTCAATTTGTTGATGAATTATAAAAATGTAAGCCATATCTCCCTGGTCCGATTTATAGCATCACATCATGTTAGACTACAGCATTACGCAGTAGTCATCTTTTTGGACGCAGCCCAATCATTACTCTTATCCTTCTGTTAAAATGTCTTTGCTACTTTCACTTTCACTTTCCAACCCAATTTGAATTACTGTTTTCCATCTCGCGCAATCTCTGACTTATCCGAGAACAAAGGAAAGTACATTAAAAGCCAACATTATCCCATCGCCACCCAGCGCACAAGACCTAATACAGCTCATTAATTAATTAAATACTGAGCCCAATTAAGCAGCCCCCATTAAGCACTACATTAAACAGCAGCTGCCACTTTGTTCCCTCTTTGTACGGGCCATCATAATAGACTGACATTATTACCTAAAACACAGTCAAACCCACCAGAGAGATGAAGGAAAAGTGAAGGCTTCAGTTTTAAATGCACCTGAATAGAAAGAATGAATGGGAAAGTAAGAGTGTAAAAGAGTAGAAAATCTTGGTGGAAATCTTGGAGAGTTCATAGAGTTTTAGATTTACAGTTGCAGTGGCTGTACTGATAAGGTTTTGGCAGGAGTCACTGCGGTCATGTGATACTGTGGTTACACGCTGAATTCCACAGTTTAACTTGGTTTTGACAGATACTTCTCAGGTTGTTATTATTATAAAAAATACAATAATAATAGGAAGAATCTTGAACAACTGGAACCATATGCAGGCCGAACTATTCCTGTTTTTTACTTTTGTGTTATGATTGGTTCTCTTTAGACCTTTGAGTGGTCAGTTGGTTCATTTTTCAGATACTTAGGAAAGAAACATGGGAGAAAAGATAGCTATTCTTTCTTCTATTAGTAGATACATCTTTCTGTACAATAACAAGACACTCAACTTAAATACTTAAATTGGCTTAGAATGGCTTAGAACAGCTCGATGTATTTTAAAGTGAAAAACATAAGGTCTTTATTGTTATATGAGAAAAAAATGCATACCCAACCTCATCAAATGAAGTTGAATCAATTCAAACTTTTTTAATGGTTGTTATTAAACTATTAATCAGTGATTGTGGTTATTCAGGTCACAACATAATCAGTAGAAAAAAAATCAATTGTGACAATTCTAGAATGAAATTAGGTCTTGTAGAAAAAAGAAGAGGCACTCTATTTTGCTGTGGTTTTAATAGTGAATCACGATGTCAATTAGGTCTTTTTTTATAGTTCAATCAACAGAAAACTGACTGAATTTTAGAGCAAAATTTTGCTATTTAGAACAAGCTATAGTAAAATCATCTAAACATGACTTTTTGTCATTCTCAATGTTTGATTTCATCAGGGAAAGCTAAATATTTCACTGTAATCTTGACATGCCTAGTTACATTATATTAGTAGTTTGGACACTTGAAATGGTTTTATTATGAGTAGAACTTTAAGCATATGTTTAGGAACATGAAGAAAGCTTGCATTCAATAGCAAATCCAAAGTGCATACCTGTTTTGGGGTCCACGTCTGTCTGTAGGTGTGGAGGGGGGTTGCCTGGTGTGAAGTGCTCATTGCTGTAGGTGATCAGAGGCGTGAGGGGGTGCACGTGGTGAGGGTGCTGTACCACAGGAACTTTATTCGACTGCAAAAGACAAAAGAGAAGAGATTGTCTGGTTAATAACGTTTGCCACGAGGGCTTGGAGACTGCAGGCGCCTTCCACAAACTTATTACCGGGCCTGAAGGAGGGCTATCAAATTCTGACTTCTCCGAGAGGCGCCAAACCACGAAGCCACAGCAAAAATAGTGCGGTTTGTAATTAAAAACACTACTTGTGGTGTCGCCTTGGAATTCGGTAATACAATCTAAGAGGCTCTGGGGGCGTTTGCCAGTTCACATTTGGACCTGAAGTGAGATGAAGCACTCTTAACCGCGCTGTGCAGCAAGTAATCGATCATCTGTAAACCACACAAATCAAGCCAGCGCGTGTAAATCTACAGTCATTAGTAGCTGCAGTTCTTTCGGCTGGTCTTCCTCCTGCGTCTATCCCCCCGGGGGCCCTTGGTTCATGGCGGGTTAGGGGCGCATTGTAATAAAAGGGTGAGCAAGAGTAGGAGGAGGAGCTAAAAATCCATTTCTGCATTTTTGCCAAATTAGTTTTAGCTATGTAATCTTCTTTTTGTGCTGCTAAGTGGCGCACGCAGACCCTGCTTTTTTTTCAATTACCACAAAGATTACAGTGGAGCTTGCCTTTGGGGCCCTCAAAACCAGCCCGGGACAGAATACACACACAAGACCCCCCTTCCAAATACGAGATAACCTAGGCTAGGCTAGTGGCTGCAGAAGCTCCTTATCCTAGCCCTCAGCAGTCAAAGAAGCAGCACTAATCAGGCTTATCATAACATGACGCTTTCAGAGCTAGCTCGCCTGTGTATGCGCCGAGCTCAGAGGCCACACATCCTCATTAGCGACTCAAACCCATGCGAAGAAATGGAAAAGAGGTAAAAAAAAATGCTCCGCTGTGGCACCAGACTTTGAAAAACACTAATAAGACTAGATGTTGGCAGGGGAGGAGAGGGGGCCTGGCTTACGCGATGCTCATTGACAATACAAATGCAAAACCAGCGAGCCCAAGGGCGACTTTTAGACAAATGTGGGCCGAACTAGAGACATAATGATTTACTTAATACTAGGCCCGTTTGAGATCCTAATACACCCATTCTCCATTCAAGAATCTTAGCTCTTTTGGCTAAAGCAGGCCGAATACAGCAGACTCCTTTCTGCTGGAGGTTGCAGGGAGTAGGAAGAGTGGAGAGGAGCGAGGGGGTGGTGTATGGGGGGGGGGGGCATTCCCTATTGCCATGGTCCCAATGAAAGATTAATGAACCCCAGCGGAACTCCAGGGAGGCACTGGGACTCTTGGGACTCATTCACAGCCCTGAGCTGAAAAGGCTGAGGAGAGAGAGGGAGCGTGCATATAGCGTCAAAGCAAAAAAAGGGGGTTGGAATGGGATTTGTAAAGAAGAATCTAAGATGCTGTTCTTCATGAGCAAAAATAACATTTATAAACAAAATAAACAATCTGATGTATCAGGCTATGCCACATAACCCCATCTAGTGCCCTCCTAACCTTGTAGTCCGTTTCTCTCTAGAGTAATGATGTGAAAGAATGTTGTCAATTCTTCATCAGTCTTTGGCTGCTGAAAAGCCTGCAGTGGTCATTTAAATAAGGGCTTTTGTCCAGCCGGTCTAAGCCATTCAGAAGGCAGTTCAAAATGCCCCTTGAGTGAGTGCAAATTTAGATGGAGGGTGTTATAAAGGGCTGAGGGGACAGAGGAGAGGCAGCCAGAAGCCAAAGCATTTACATCATAGTCACCTCTGAGCGACTTGTGGAGGCCAGACTGAGGCCAGAACAGGCCAGAGCTAGGTTGAGCAAGTTGAGCTAGGTAAATAATAAACACTAAAATTACTGCTGTAACTTTAACAAATAATCCATAAGCAATCACAAGTATTGTCTTGAATTTAGTACACAACACTAAGCTGACAATGTTCCACTATACCCAAGAATAACAAATCGCTGTGTCTCTGATGTTGAAAAAAACAACTTGAATCAATTTGTGTAGAATCATTAAAAAACAACAAATTAAACACATCTAAAACTATTTCACTAAAATCAATTAGTACCCAATCAATTTGAACCAAAAAATAAATCAAATTTTCAAGAAAAAATTGCAATTGTGATGAGATTTGCAAATATTGTCATAGTAAAAGCATTCTGATCAAAGTTTTCCAAAATCAACAAGATGAAAAAATGAACAAAAAAAAAAGTTATTCAGAACAAAATTAAACAGAGTTGAAACTTTTTATCTAAACATTTTGTGAGGAGAATTATGGTCATTTATAAATGGCAGCCCTTGTGATTTCATAACTGTCTACTCAAACAAAATTTAGATTTGACTGTGATCAATCTTGCAGTTCTACACTTAGACACCCCAAAATTCCACCCTTAGTACACCTGCTTTTGATCTTTAGAGACTAAAGTTAGGCAAAGAGCTCACATTTGTGAGGTAAAGTCACATAGGTAAATAAGGAAGTCCAAGCAGGTGTCATCATGTCCACAGCAGGACAACATTGTTCTTGTTTGCTCACAGGCTGACCGCTGGGTGCTCCAACTTCACTGTGCCCGCGGAGAAACAAAAACAACGTGGGTGGCTTGAACGAGGCCCCTTTTACTGCCACAAAAGCCAAGGGACAAGAAAGCTCACACATATCCTGCCCTGACCCCCCTGCTGGCTCTGCCTCTCTCCAACACCTCTATCATTACGTTACTGCAAATAAAACAACAAACAATACCAGTCTATACGTCCTCTGAAGCTGTGGTAAGAGGCTTGAAATAGAAAAATAGAACTAGGAACTTAAGTTGGACTAGAATGAACACAGGACACACAGGGAGGCTGCTGCTGAGGCCAGTGTTGTGAAGTCAAGTGGAGGCAAAGAATAAAACACAGCAGCTTTTTATTGATAATGCCACGGCTCTTTTGTCAGCACTTTTGTTCTGACGGTTCAGGCTAAATGAGGAACAGAGAGAGAAATACGGTGGATTTTAGTACAGTAATAACATAATGACCACAAATAGCAATTAAGGTTGTATCTACTGTATTTTGACATGACTTTGTAAATCTTACTTTAAAATGTGCTCTCTACAAGTTTTGATATCAGTAATATAAGTCTAGTTTTGTCACATTACTGTAAATATTTTTGAAAAGTTTGCGGAAGTTTTGATCCCACAAAGATTATTCAAACTACAGACTGCAAAAGTCAAATACATAAAAACACTTGCTGAATGTTACATTGGGCTCTCATTCAAGTTCCACAATGCTCAAAGCTATTCTACCCTTTTTTTTTCTTTTTCAAGAAAAACAGATTTTGTTCAGTTTTTGGAGTATTGATTGTTGTTCCAAATACTACCTAGATTTAATCTTAACTTTAAAGCACATTGACTGTGATTGGTTCACCTGAAGCAGTGATGTTCACAACAGCACAACAGCTTATTAGCATAAGCTAGTATTTATTTTTTGATACTTTTGACCACCCTATATAGGTCTACTTCCAACTGTGAACAAATGCTCCATAAAGTGAGTTCTTGCCAGCTCACCAAAACAAATTCAAGTTGTACTAGGCAAAGATATTATTTATGTTTGTCATAAGCTTGGTAAATGGAAAACCACATACAGTGTATGTGTGAAAATGGTAACAAGTTTTAAACCTGCAATGTCCACCTCACTCTCCCTAACATGGTCTAAAAGCTATTTGGACGACTGAATAAGCTGCCTTAGCCCAGTTTGGAGGGGTGTGAGCAGAGTGACAGCGGGACAGAACCATACAAAGAATAGACGGGGGCTCCACACCGGGCAGAGGAGGGGGCAAGTCAGGCCAGACAGGAAAAAGCTGTTGGCCTTGCATTTCCGCCTGGTGGCACCTCGCAGGGCCAATTTGAGGCCTAAATGTGAAGGTGCTGACCCCGTAGGCCTCAGGGGGTTCGGACGCCTCTCTGCTTTATGTCATGATATGATGAGTTGTCACAACAGCTCGCGGGGCGCTAATGAGCAGCGCCGGGGCCGGGGCAGGAGGAAGGAGACAAGGGTAGGTGGTAGGAGGGAGGAAGCACACACAGAGCAGAAGCAGGAGATGTGGGGATGACAGTGGAGTGATGGATCGAGCTTCTCGCAGCTCTCTGAATTCCAAAGCAAGCAGAAAATGTTGCCAGAGAGCCTCTCCCTGAATGTGCATGTGGCAGAAGGCCAAACACAGGAGCAAAGGAGACTGGAGCTGATGAACATCTGATTGTTTTGAGTTTGTGTTGTAGCAGAAATCTGGTAGTAACCAATATAAAGATTTGTAATGAAAGCAATACATTGGACGGCTGGAACATGTATGAATACCTAAATGTCAAAGGGCCTTTCCATAGTATTAACTTTAAAACAAGCACACAATTATATAATGCTCAATAATTGCATGAACTACTTTTTCATTTTAGGAAGCTATAAAAAAATTATACATAAAGTATTACAGTTTTTACTGTGCAAAGTTGAACTAAAGAAATCTTTTCTTTTAAGAATAAGGTATATTCCTTAGGAGATATTTGTCAAAATTATGGAATCTGAAACCAATCAACTAATCAGAAACTAGTAATGGAACTAGATACCCATTTAAAGAAGTATTTAACTTCAAAAAATAATAAATAAATAAATAAATGGGAAAACTCTAGAAAAACATGATTTTTTAAACTACAACATTTAATAAACATTTTTATACTGGAAATGAGCATTTTCATTATCATGGTGGTATCTAAGTCAAAGTCTATTCCTTATTAATACAATGATTTGTATTTCACAGCAAAGCAAAGTAAAAGTGTGGCGTTCTATAATGAATCATCTGCAGCCAGTCATTTAAGATATAGAGGCCCCCTCCAGGCCAAAGATCAACTCCAAGAACAAAAATAGAGACAGAGACAGAGAGAGAGAAGAGAGATGAGAAACTTGTACAAACCACATTCAAACAAATCATCTCAGGAAAGCTTAGAGGATCAGCACCAATGGGACAAAAAAAATTAAAAGAATACAATTCAACTAATGAAAGCCTTATCTAACCCCACTGATTAAAACACAGGCAAATGAGATATTTCTTGGTTAATGAAGAAGAAAGAAGCCCACAATACTGAGAACCTGGGAATTGTGGGAAGCGGGGAGGAGGGATGGTGGGAGCAGATCCGGGGGTGTTGATCAGTTTTCCTCTTGCGCTGAAGATGCGTCTCGGAGGGCGCTGAGGGGCTCCAGAGACCCAGCTATATTTAAAAGTTAATCTATTCACTTTGCTGCAGTGACATGCCGACTGCTTGATCACAGCGTTGAACAAAAATATTATGTGGGCCAGAGCCTTTGCCTCCCCTTCCTCCTTCTCGCCGCTCAAGTCGTTCCGTCACCACTTATTTTCAGCTTCCATCTTTTGATAGTCGGCACATCAAATGGAATGCCAGAAAGGACATGTCAGGGCTAAATAAAAGTGCGCACAAATAGCTTAAATATGAAGTGGTGTTTGGTGAGGGCTGTTGTATTCTGTAAATCGACTCGTCAGATTCGGTCGCGTGCTGAAGCCTTGTTCCCCCCGTTGCCTTGGTCTTTTCAATGTAAACAGGCTCTTGAACGCTCCTACCTGAGTTAAAGGGTTTTTCTGTAAGAGGTGATATTGTATCGCGGTGTTAAGAGCCGGCGTGAATTCTGCCTTTTGAAATGCAATCAGCTCCTCACAATTTCAGTTGAAAGCCAAGGCAATTAAGAATTTGAATTGGGTGGCAACATTTACAAAGGGATATGTTAATGCGCAAGGTTATTGAAAATCTTATTTTACATGTCATGGTTTTGCATGAGTTTTGATCAAATAAGGTTTTGATAAAAAAAATTCACCTTGCGAGAGAAAATGCTCCTTTCAAAACTTAATTTAGTGGCGTCTTTTGAGAGATTTCAAAGATTCCAATTAGATTGGAGTACAGAAATGATCATTGTAGGCACATTTACCTTACATAATACTGTCAGACTTAACAACTGCGCAGATGAGCGGAGGGCATGGACACAAAAGTACAAATACAAACTACAAAGTGATTCAGCAATTGGCAAATACATGTTTTAAATGTCCCAAACCAAGTTCTATTAGAGATTTAAAGCACTACTTCCACTTTAGGTCAAGTTCACTAACTAAGAGAAGGATAAACAAACACAGTCAAAATAAATAGTTTGGACTTCTTAAAGCTACTAAATATAACTTTTCCATACAACTACCACTAAATAAAGGTGGCAAAAATCTAATGAAAAGTACATCAATAATTAAGTATAGGTCATGTTTACTAGAGTTTGTTATTAGCTGGCTAGTTAAAAATAAATACATTTAAGTAGAAAAAAAAAGCTTGTAACAATTGTTTAAATAAAATGTTAAAATGCTCTACAACTACCACATTTAGACTAAATAGAACTAACAAAAATGACAAGACAACCAGCTCATATCCGTAGATATTAAAGTTTGCAGACAGCCACACTAGTATTATTTACTAAACATTATTATTCAAATCAAACGTGTACATACAAGTAGGTTTAGTGACATCACAATATGATACACAAGGTTATTTAAATTTCCAACAAGCTGCATTGCCTTTCTTTTGAATCTGTCCACTTTCTGAGTTCTGAGTCTTGTTTTTGCCCTGCTGTCGAGGCCTTCAGCTGTGTTTAGTGCTCTACTCACCCAGCTGCTCAGGTTGAGGTGCCAGCATCCCACCTGCTGCAGCAGCGACAGCCCCGGGCCCATCCCCAGTCCGGCTTTAGCCCCCTCACTCTCCTCCAGAACCTCCTCCAGCACCTCATCCTCCCCCTGCGGGTTCTGCTCCTCTGTCCCGACCGAGGCACTGTCCCGCGGATACATCGCCCCCTCCTCAAAACGCGCTGCTTTGTGTCTTGTCCTTTAGCATACGCTTAGTCCGCTTTAGCCGCCATTGTTTCCTTGAACTCTGGGGTTGAGGCCTAGTAGTAGTGAGAGTAGTAGTATCCTCCTCATACAGTCACTACAAGAGCAGAGTCTGTGCTCCCCTCCCACCCATTCTTCAAAAAAATCCTTCTCGGTGGAGGGCAGCCATATCTTCCGCTTCTCTGCTCTAGTCAAAAGTTGTGAAGCCAGTTGTGACAAGACGTAAGAAGGATGCGCCGGGCAGAAGGAAAAATTATTGCAGTGTGCCGCCTTCTCAGTACTGCTTCCCACTAGCAATACTGCAGAAAAAATATATGCTGCTCACAAACAGACAGAGAAAAAAAGGTGAGATATTACCCAAATCCCAGCTGTACGTCGGGCTGTGTATGCCTTTCTTAAGAGTGTGTGTGTGTATCTGTGTGTGTGTGGGCTCGGCTGTGCCTCCAGGATGCCCACAGAAGAACTGGCAGCTTGAAAAGCTTTGGCTACAAGGTAAAGGAGACAAAGAGGAGAGAGCAGCATGGAGAGGGAGAGAGAGATCTGGTGGAAAACGGGAAAAAAGGAACAAGACACAACAACATCCACAAAGGGAGGGCAGGCGCAGCAAAGTGTGGCCAACAGTCAGTGACAGTCCGCTCCTCACACACTTTTTGTTCCGGGGGGAGAGAGAGTCTCGCTCTGACATGGACGTGGCACCTCTCGTCGCCATCCTTTGGAGTTTTTTTTCTCTTTCTAAACAATAGCTCGCAGAAGAATCCTACACACTCCTCCATTCAAGGTTCATGTGAACAAGGCCTAGAGCAGCTCCCTCCTCTCAGGACCAGCACTCTTCAAGTCTCGCCTTTGTCAGAAAGTCAAACGCTCACATTCACGTGGTCAACACTTCCTCTTTTAGATAAAAGACAAAAAGCAAATTCCACACATCTCCTGGCCACGATTTTACAAAAGATGGAGGTGAATTCCTTCAGACTCTTGTGATTTGACTTTTAAAGGCAGGATTTTTGTACACAAGCTCACAGAACATAAATATTTCAATTTGAATTTGGCTTCAAAATTTTGATATTTTTAGCTTTGCTGAAGAAACGCTATTTCTAAAATTACACAACACCCACAGATATTTAAATAAGGAAACGGTAAATAAAATGCCAATTTGACATTTTAAAGATAACAATAATAATGAAAAAAAATCCATATTAATAATACATTATTATTTAATTTAACACAAATTTCTTGACTCATTAAAAATGACTTGAAATCATCTTCAATAAAAATCCTGACACATTTTCCACAGTGGCTCGGCGCTTGGATTTGTTATATCTTCTAATTAACTGGACTTGTCATCCTTAGATTATCTCTCATAACCTCTAACTACCTAAACCTGACTAATGACCATGACAAATTAAATATTTATGGAATAAATTACGCGCACCTCGGTCCAGTAACACGTGTTTTATGTATGTAAAATCTGATTAGGTTTAGTGGCGCCAGAAAATAATGAAAAGTAATTAGGCGTAAAACATATTTGCACAAAAAAATCATGCATTATTTTTCTTAGCTCAGAGTTCTTTTTCTGAGAGCGAGTGTGAGCAGCGGCCTGGCCTGGAGGATCTTGAGGCCCTGGGAGCAAAACAAAAGCCCGGGGAATGTCCTTTACACAGTTTGGGACAATAGCAGCGGCCCGGGACAAGGCGGCGGCTAATTGGCCGCCCTCCCTCTATTCAGCCGACCCGCCACGCTCCTGCCACCTCCTTTTGTCCTGGGACCACTTCGTCCAGTAAACTGCCACGGCGCCGCGAGTGACGGACAGCTCCACATCACCAGCGCCACAAAAGTTACAACTACATACAATTTTTAGAAAGTGAGAAAAAAATACTTGCACTGTCAAAGATGTAAACACAAAAACACACACACACACATTTCTGAAGAGAAAATATTAAAAAGAATAAAATGTAAGTTTGGGGTACAAAATTTAGTTTTAAAAGTGCCACAAAAAATACAAAAACACAAAAATATTATATAAAAAAAATGTTAAAAAGGAAGATCGAAATTGTACTAAAAAGAAATGCCAGAAAAGCAAGTGTAAAAAAAAGCCTCATTCTTCATACAAATTGACATTTCATATTTCAAAATTTTGTCAAAATAAAAACAAATTTACAAATCAATTTATTGCACATAAGTGATTGTTTAGTGGCAATAAAATCTGACTGCCTTAGCTCCATGCTTCTCAATAATAGAGCTTGTCAGACTGTCAGGACAAAGCAATCAAACAGCGTCTTTCATTATCCAAATTGTCAATGTGTCACTTAGCCACATAAGTGTTATAAATTGCCAAACGCAGCGGCAGAGAGAAATAAAAAAAAATCCACAAATAAAGGCAGAAATATTGGACTAAAAACACACAGCGTAAAATAAAAAGTGAGTAAAACGAGATGATAAAAAAGGCTTACCATTTAAAAGAGCTGTATTAGGGATGCTTCTCGGTTCCTGGTTAAAACAAGCATGCTGGCACTCTCCGTAGTGCACAGACTTCAAGCAGACTCCCACCACCATGTCAGCAACTATTCCACTGGGGGGCAGCACCTCCTCCTAACGGCAGAAAGCTGGGACGGTGGGCTCTAAGCTCGCATCGACCACCGGCCCGGGGAAATCACTGGAAGAAGAAGGGACTTACGGAGACTTCTTCCAGGCTCCGTCCCGCGTGTGGTGCTTGTCTTTAGGCTGCGCTCCTCTTGTCTCTGCGCCGCTAGACCACGTTCCCCCCTCTGCGCCCCTGCTACGAGCCCTTTTGTGTCCATCTCTTTCTCTTTTGATAAGTTGAATGCGAGAGGGGAGAGGAGAGCGCGCCGGCCGGGGTTTTATTTCACGGGACATAAAGGTAGCGGAGTGCGGCGTATAGGAGTTTCCCACCTAACTTGGCTAAAAATCTCAACGCAGCGGGTCGTCTCTCGTCATGTCATTAATCCTTTCGGAAAACTTAGCTACGCTCCATTCAAGTGCGAGTCACGCTAAATTAAATGCAAAAAACAGAAATGGAAGAAAAAAAAAGGCAGCAAGGGAGAGGTGAGAAAAAAAAAGCCCATAAAATGCGCTTCGATTGTGGGCAAGGCGACCAGGTTTGCCCCCTCGCTTCTGAATCACCGGTGGATTTTTGATGCTCCGAAAATCAAAATCCAGGAAAAGACCAAAAAAAAAAAAAAGGGGAAATATTTATCACCAAAAAACGCCTGTCATAGCAGCGCAGCTTTTTCCGAATCCAACTTTCAAGCCTCACTTCTCTCAAATGAAAAAGCTACAAGCAACTCCAAAGTAAGACCTGCCAGACATCAACAAACCGACAATGAGATAAGTTGAAACAATAGCAAAAATACCAATAAATGATACAAGCGCTGTAAGGTTTTCATGAGAGCTGGCAATAGAAAATTCACGCCGGCCAACTGGTGGCTTGAAGAGAGGAAGCCCACTCTTAAAGCCGTGATCCGAGCATCCACTAAACCACCGCTGTGAGCCTTTTAACCAGAGCAGAAAAAAATGACTATTGATCTTCAAATGGCGATAATTGAAAAGATCAAAAAGATTAAACAAAAAAATCAAGAATGCTGACTTACCATGTTGTGCTCCTTTTTGTTGTAAGTTTTTTTTTGTTTTGTTTAAAAAAATATTTGCTCAAAGATGCAGCATTGGAGGTGTCAAATTTTTGTAGCCGTCTTCTGATCGTATTACTTCCACAGTGCTGGTTTCCAATGCGTCTGAACTTTTTCCCTTTCTCTTTTATTTTGTTTGTGGTACCTAGCCTTTTTTTCCCCTGCTTAAGACTTAAAAAGCCTTCAGCTCAGCAAAGCAGCACAAATTATCTTGCCACCTTGCTCAGCTCTGATGCTTTGGCCGCTAACTTTGGAAGGCCCTTTACTACTGCATCAAAATTAGCATTGTCAAAGCAGTTAATGAATATTAATATTGTATTTGTCATTGGAGCTGGCCCATTGCTGAACTCCAAGTCATCCATCAGGGACAAGATTAAGCACACAATTATTTCTGACTGACAGGGACCAAATCTGGAAGATTTTTTCCTCCAACAATTTAAAGAAAAAGACACAACATCATCTTAAGGTACCTCCCATGAGACGAGAAGATTAATACACTTTTAATGAAGCAAGATTTCATGGTGCACAAGCAGCGGGAACCACACATTTTATATATATATATGCATTTAGAAAAAAAAATCTAGTAATTTAACAGTTTTAAAGAACAAAAATTATAAACAGCAACTAATTCGGAAAGCGCACACAGAATCTAATTCAAAGAGCATCATTCTTTAAAGATTACACAGAATTACACTGCTTTTTATTTCACAAAGATGTGGATTTTCACCTTTCTTGGCGCACAGAAGAGAAGATGTAGACGCACTGCCGTGTGAGAGGCGCTGGCACTAAATTTAACATGAAACATTCATTAAAATCCTGGACCTCCAGCGCAGCGTGCGGAGCCCAGCGGAGCGCCGCACGCAAGACCACACAGAGCCCACACACACAGCCTGACACCGGGAAGAGCTCCACAAGACTCCCCCATCCTCATCTGTCACACTTCTTCTCTCCTACAAAACACTTTCATACACAGCGTTTGACACACTAAATATTTGCCACAACCAGACAAGCCTACCTGCACCTGTCTTTAAAAATTAAGCAGATGACACGCGTGTGCTTTTCTCTGCGTTCCCTCAACATCACACACTCTTACAGAGAGCATTTTCACACATTATTTAAGACAAACCTTTTCCTGATCAGCCGGCGCTCAGCGGCTCTGACCGAAAGAAACATCAGGAGCACACAATCTTTCAGCGCCACTTAAAAGCTTATTTTCTCTTGCATTTTTCACACCAGAATACATACAAACAAAAGTGTGAGGATTTGTGGAAGCTGGCAGATGTGAAGTTTGGTCAGCGCAGTGTGAAGAGGTGACGCGCCTTAATACCATTAGCTCCCCTCAGATGAACACTCTAAATTGGGCTTTTGTTCCTGAGGAGCGGCTGGGCCGAGCGCGAAGCTGCGAGCTCCTGTGCACATACAGATGGTCTAGAAACACACGCACAAGGAAACACTTTCTTTAAATCGACAAGTACAAAAGCCGCGCTAAAGCCGCGCTCTGCGCGCTAGAAAAAATTATTTCATTTAGTTTTATTTAAACAAATAATTTTAAATAATTTTATTTAAGTTAATAATAAATGTCCATTAAAAGCTGAATTTGTTGTGATTTTTAAAATATTAATTTCTACATTTTATGATGTGAAAATGTATCCTTTAAAAAACAATACAGAAAAAGAAGAATAATGTTGTTTTAACTTATCCAAAATAAATAATTAATTAATTGCATTTAGTTTTTATTAATTCATAATAGTAATAATAATTGTTATCTTTTTTATCAAATTGTAATTTTCAGATTACAAATGTAATTGATACAATAATTTGTACATAATTATACGTGATAATGCCGAGTGTGTATTTGGTAATAGAATTAGGCTGTGTACGTTAGAGTGTACACAGCCTAATTCTCCCAGAGAAGCAGCCGAAGGTCCCATGGAGGTGAGAGGAGAGGAGCAGAGGAGGGAAGGACCCAGCGTGATCACATCAGCGCCACTATCAAATTAACGCAGTACTTTGAAACGTATTGATCTGTTATTAAGACACTAGTGAACTTGATGAAGTGAGTGCTGTAGGTGACTCGGGGACTTCAAAGTGTCACAGCAGCTTCATAAAACACCAGGCTTTGATCGGCGCTCCAGCTCCAGCATGTATCATACACAGCCCAATTGTGCCTGGCCCGGGCCTGCGTGTGCTCTGCTCCTGTTCTCCTGAAACAGCAGCAAAGCGGCGCTGGCACACAACAACATTCAACAATATTCAATCTCACTCCATTTTTACAAACACCTTGAGTGTACAGCACTGCAGACAGATCCTCTTTCTGATTCAACAAGAAATAATAAACCAACATACACACCGAATATGAAATATGATGTCAAAACAACTACTAGAATGCGCCGGCCATCTAAGCGCATTGGCATTAAAATTCAGTGCGGATAAGAAGGGGATTCTTCATGCCAAATACGGCATGTAATAAGGTCGGGATGAGAGAGACAATGCAGAGCGCCAGATAGCGGCACCATTGTGTCGTGAATACATCCCCCGTCGCTTAAGGCAACTCTTCCTACTACATTAATGCCGTGTGCTGCCAATCATGCCTGCCTTTTTTCACTTTGTGCCACTGGGTGGAGGTAGTACTTAATGTTTTCAGCACCTAAATAGACTGAAGGCCGCTCCTCACTTTTAATGGGATCAGAAAATAAATCTTTTCCTGTTTGCATCATGCAGAAATCTCAGGTTCACCCTCCACTAAGCCGCTAACTTAGCAGCACGGAGGAAAATAAATATTA
Source organism: Mugilogobius chulae (assembly GCA_038363315.1). Taxonomy (NCBI): domain Eukaryota; kingdom Metazoa; phylum Chordata; class Actinopteri; order Gobiiformes; family Gobiidae; genus Mugilogobius; species Mugilogobius chulae. Next base: position 30,068,134 of record CM076401.1, on the reverse strand, counting down.
ACGGCCAAATTAATCATGAGCAGGCCGATGTGTGCGCTGGGCGCTGAGGAGAGGCTAAGCTGCGCTGCTTTAATTAAGAGGCTAAAACAGATGACAAATGGAGACAGTTAAACATTTAATGTGCGCTTATCTCTTCTCATTTATTTAGCTGCATGGGAGAGACTGTGAGTGGGTGGGTTTAAGAGTGATGCAAACACAGCCTTGTGTTCTGTGACAAGACATCAGCCATTTCCTGACTATTGTTTTGACGTTTGGCAACTTAATTCTGTTTGATGAGGATTACATGACCAAAGACAACAGAATGTATATACATCCAGACTGTTTTTGAAATGTATAAATACTAAATGCAGTCTGTATTTGAGCACAAATTAAAGGCTTTCCAAAGTGCTCCACTCTCCTTCATTTCACCTGACACTGATTTCATTCTTTCTGGATGATCCCATTGTGTATGTGCTGCTGATGCACATTGCCTAGAGTCAATGTCAAATCCCAGCTCCGGTAGTCGTCCCGAGAAAAATACAGAACGAACAGTGCCCGCGGCGTACACATCCCTTTACTCAACCCACTTGCAATATTTCACCCAAAGTTATGGCTTCCTATGTGACAATGTTAAAATGAAAAACAAAAAAATAGATATATAAATAAATACGGCAAGGGGAGAGATAAAATGGGTGGCTGAGATGGGGCGGGGGCGGATGGGGGGAAGAGAAGAGGAGCAGGAGGAGGAGTGAAAAAAGCCCTGTGCCACGAGCATATATAAGAGAAACCTGCACCAATTAGTGTGGAGGAACGGCAGAGGGAGCACTCAAAGAGCCGGGCCTGGCGGCGGAGCTGTCATGTCGGCAGGATTGATCAACAGGCCTGCTATTTCTAATGGCATGTTGTCATGAAGCCGCAGCCATGGGGAGCCACCTGCCTGGTCCCACTGCTCTGCTGCGCTGTGGAGCTGGGTGGGGCTGGGGGGACCTTACCTATTCTGTGCCCATATATCTTTTACTAACTATTTGAAAACAGCCTAGCTTCCACCTCCCACTCTCTGGCAGTCTACCTCGCCTCTCCCTGAAGGTGGAAAAAAATACGCTTGCACACAGCAAAGCTCAGCTATTGTAAAATATAGCACAATAGAAACAGACTGTATGGTATAAAGGGAAATGAAAGGAACAAAACACAGGAAGAACAATCATATAATATAAGCTGGCCTTTGTTTGGTTATTTTCGTCAATTTCACTGTCATAAAAAGAGACATTTTCAACACAACAAATGAAAGCTTCTATCACAGAGAATGAAACGGCACATTACATGGTTAAAACCTTCACTGAATTATCATCTGAAAAAGAATGCATTTGATTCTTTATGAAAACGCTGTCAAGTAATCTGCAGACAATGAAATCTCGTCAGCAGAATGTCATCGTCGGAAAAGCCCAATCAAACGGCGTCCTCAGACAGACACGGCCATTATCCGCTCTTCTGCAGGCCTCGTGTTTCCCCCTTAGCCTTTAGCGGCTAAACAACAGCGGCCTCGCTAACAATATAAAGTCAAATAAAAGTTACAGAACTTGAGAGTTCAAGGTAGCGTGGCTACTTGGAGTGTGTGTCACGTACAGTTAACCTTTTTATCGGGCTCGCCTGTGGTCTCATCAGTCGATGAAATTCTTCGCCCGCGGCGGTGGCTTAGCCGAGGGACACGGACCAATAGAAAAATATTTCATTGTGTTAGCATTTCAAATGGCTGTGGAGGATGGCGAGGAGGGCATTTGGAGGGGCGGTGGGGGAAGACGCTCGAAACGATCGTTGCCAACAGAATTAATTGCCTATTCGCAGAATAGCGTCCCTTATCCGCGATCCTTGGAGGCCGGGCGATAGCAGAGGCCACCTTTTTTGGTGTCTTCAAAAGAGCAGCGCTCAGGGGCACCGGCCACATTAGGCTTTAGCGTAGGCTGCTTTAGGCCCACCAAATAATCAGAAGCATTGAACCAAAATGAGCCCCGGGTCCTCAAATTAAAAATGCAGACATCATTACGACTTTACATTAACACGACTTTTACTCTCATATTTAGAGGAGTATTTGGAACAATCTCTGAAACACGCTACAGTAAATGTAGATTGTGTTTACGTAGCAGAGAAAACAAAAGTAATACGCTTGGCTTAATGCCGGCGCTGCACAAATGGCTCAAGACTGAGCGACCTGGTGTTGCTTCTGTCCTTTTATTTAAGCGGATTTCTGTTTAGGCTCTGTTTCACATTGGCCAAGCATATGCAATGACCCTAACTCAAACGGGTGCATCTTTAGGCACATCTTAATCTAATGCTCTGTGGCTTTTCAGAGTCAAAACAGCATTAAGAACGAGCATTGTTTGCAGCAAATATGGAGGCCGCCCTGGGAGCCGCTGAGGAGGGCCGAGGCCAGGAGCCGCTGGAGAAACAGCTGCTTCTGCTCCAATCAGAGGGGGACTGTCCCATGTTTGAGGTTGAGGCGTCCCACCAGCTCTAGCTCCATATCGCACGGCCCGGCCTGCACCGCACGAGGGTCCATTTCATCCTCAGCAGATGGACGCAGCACTCGCAGCAGTCCCATTACACGCCTCTCCTCAGCTCATTGTGGATTCAGTCAACGAAGTCAATCTTATTAACTTCCGCGCCGGTTCACACATGACATTTTCTTCAATTTTCTCGCCAACATCAAAAACATCAATTAGCAGCTCGAAAATGGGTAGGAGCGAATGACAGAGGCCGATAACGCTGGCTTATTTGAAGCCATGAGTAAATCTATTCTCCAGTTTTGAATGTGTTCATTACAATTGCATTTTCATAGAAGACCTCCAAATAGCAAAGAAATTAAATTTATCTCCTAGAAATGTCCAAAAATTGTTTTTTTCTCCCCCCTTTCTTTTTTTAAATCCTGTGTCTATCTCTCAGCCTCAGCGGGTGACACAAAGCATTGTGGAGCTGCTTTGGCTTTTTCTCATTAGAACAGATCACAGCTCTCAAAGCTGTTGAAACCCCACACTGTAACCTCCAGAATAACCCATAGATTCTGTTTTAAACATGACTTTAAAAGATCAGACACCCCACTGGTGACCTACAGTTTAGCCAAAATCCTCTTCTCAAAATTGTTTAACATTAAAGATTGTTTACCTTCTGCCATTTGTATTTTATTGTATCATTTATTTTGAAAACAATAAAGCATTACTTTGGCTGTCAAAAAGAATACACAGAATAAAACCTCTTCAAGCTAACATTCCTGTCAGGCTAAAACATTTGTCCCAATGAATTGCTTCAGTCTTCTCCATCCATTTAGTTACATCTGACCCAAACTTCCATTTAAAGTCCCATTTTATCCTGCTCTTCATTGATCATTTCCTGCTCGTGCAGATCACAGCAACATCAAAACATGAAACTCAAACCACGGACATTAACAAAGTCTTCTGCTGCTGTCACTGGGAACGTGTAACTATAGACCTCGGCCGTAACCTTTAAGTAAAAGCCTATTTTTTGCTCCGTGTCCAAACATTGTCGGCCGGCTTCCTCATGCTTCAGTTACATCTCCAAGGGGGCGAACACAAGCAACTTCAGCAGCCACAGAAAGACACTCGTAATGTGAAAGGGCTGGGGGTCGTACGGAGCCCGGCGGATCACATTCCCGCGGCACATTGATTTCTGATCTTTTGACATTATTTGGTTGCTTTATATTTTCTTGCCCGTCTTTTATTCCATGTCACAAAAGACAGAAGTGTCCAAACAGGGGATGTTACAAATATCTACTATCTGTCAAAAGAGCGGGCCTTTCCCGGCATTAAGACGAGTAAATGCTCTGACGCAGTGCCGAGAAGCGTCGGGATGAAAATATCACTCTTTATAATGGAGGATAATCAGATTTCGGATGCCATTTGCCTTGGAGGTAAAAGGAGATAAAAACACCTAGAACACCGAGCTGTAAGCAATATACTCCCAGTTCAGTGCAGCTCTGACCTCAACAGGCCCACGCCAGTCTGCCATGCTCTGCTCTGCTCAATCACTTAAAAAAAAAAATACAAAGTTATTAAATGAATACAACATAATATGTGCTAAGAAAAAAAAGAAAATGCAAATAGTAATAGTAGGTGATGCAATGTAAAGAGTACAATGTAAGACACTAGCAAAAGATCTCGTGTCACAAGATCTCGCGAGATTTAAAAGTTACAAGACTGTGCACACAATGAGAAATGCTATAGATGACAATGAAAAATACATAAATAGAATAATTTGACGCTAAAATTGTATTGCCACGTCATGTTTCTTGGGAAAAATACTGCATCAGACTGTTGTGTTACAGTTAGTCAATGTTTCTGTATCTGTCCCTATTCAAATAATAAATAAATAAATATATAGTGTGTTATCTGATGTATACTAATGAAACAATAAAAATATCAACTATGAAAAAAATGTAGCTACTTTTTGATAATAATGGTCATAATCATTTGGATTGTATAGAAATATATATATCCTAATATAGATCCAAATGATCTAAATCAAAATGTCAAAAAAACAACAACAAAAAAACAACATTTTAAACCAGAAATTAGGCCCATAATGGCAAGTTAATAAAAGAATCACAAGCAATGGCATTTTAAAACATGTTTGTACAGATTTAAATGTCAAAAACAGGAGTTTTCATGCAGTTCTGAATACTACATTTATTTAAGAATGTTTATGTAGCTGTTTATGGAGTAAATAGCTTCAAAAATTGCCTTTTTGCCTCTTTCGTAACAGTTCATTCAAAATGTACAATCATATTTGTGATTCAACTTGCAGCATTTGTTGATTAGTCGACTAACTGAAGAAATAAAGTACTGATAGTGATAACAATAGTCTAGAATAGTAGTTGTAGTCATAGTGACAGCACAGCCCAATCCAGTGTGTGAGAATGCTCTGACATAACAGTACTACTAGAGTAGAGACGTGAAACCCAGATGAGGAAAGAGATTGTGACAAACAAAAGCGATGATGGCATTACACATGGATTTGGCCGTGTCCCTCACCACAGAGCGTCAGATTAGATCCCTGTGAAAACGGTCAAATGCTGTTTATCTCCGAGTAATTATTCTGCTGCAGATGACAGAAAATGGTTGTTTGGATGTGGCTCCATAAACGTGCACACAATACACACACACACACACTCACACTGTTGGCATGAAACCAGCCTGTCACTGCATTAACCCATTAGACTGTCCACACAAAGACCAGGAGACAGGATTTTAAATGGAAAAGTCAGGACGCTCGCATGTGTAATTACAGCACTGGCTTTGCTATCTTATGACTAATATTCATCTTTTTGTTTGCTCCAATAAATGGACTTTCAATGAGAAACATTTAGTGGTAAAACAACAATGGAACTGGTTCAACTACGCTGAAGAAAAACACAAAAACTGATGTATCGAATGCCTGGGATAACATTATTCTTTTATGTAAATAAACAAATAAATAACATGTCTTTATGCATATTAGTTGAGGTTTCATCATAAAAATAATAGGAATATCTAATCAGTAACTGCAGAACGATTCACTAAATGCATTTTCAACATTAAATTTAGCATTTCTTTCAAATAAGTTCACAATATATTTTGAATTTGAATATTTTTAGCAAAAATTAACAACGTTCCTAGTTCCAAACCGTTCAGAACTGTTTTTAATGTTTTTCAGAAGTTACATTTAGCCACCAGAGATATACTGCAGCTTTATGACATTTAGCATCAGTAAATAATAATTCTATCTCGTCACATTTACTTTCCGAATTGCGCCGAACCATATGGTGCCCAAGAGTGAACTGCTGCTAATCCGGAGGGGTCACTGTGCAGCTTTTGTGCATGCTATTGCCCTTTCTACAGCGCTTATATATTCAGCTAAAGTCCCACTGCCTTCTACGACTCTCTCTTCACTTTACTGCAGCGTGTCACCCCATTACTTGCCCTTCATATCTACCTTTCCAATTACTTTTAAGAGTTTTGGATGGACAAATTTGTGCTTTCATGTAGCGTGTTAGCGGATGAGCTGCTTCTGGCCATGAAAAGGGAGTTTTAATGAGTGCGGCTGGGGTTAATTGGTTCAACTCCATCCCTTGAGTCATGTGCCCTATATGAAATTAAGTCTATTTCCTGCACTTTTCCTGGACATCTTTAATAACAAACACTTCAGAGCAATTTCCCACAAAAAGGAGAGATGCGGACAGACAGATCCAGGCACTTAAAGTCATAGAGCTTAAAATCAGTAAATAATATACTTCTTAAAGATGCTTTTTACACATTTTCTTGTTTATCTTTTACCATGACTAAAGTTTCATTTATCAAGCATTTGCTCATGTGCAAAATGGGGTAGTAGGAGCAAAACCTTACAACAACAAACGAAACATATCACAATAACATTCGGATTCTTCGCTTGACAAAAAGTGTTTTTTATGTCATAGGCCTAATAAATAGACCTTGATTTAACATTAGTTTTATGAATGTTTGATTAGTAAACTGGGGAATGATTATTTTAGTTTCAATCACTGCTACACTTTTTGACACAGCTATGTTATATCACTATTTTTCTCCAGTTTAAAGTAACCCTAATTACTACATAAAATAAAAAAAATTGCAAACAAAACTAATTCTTTGTTGTATGAATGATTAGACATAAAACATTACCAAATATAAAAACCCTTTACTATCAAGTGAACAAGGAAAGAAATGTTTCAGCTTTAACAAGTTGGTGCACATGGAACAGAAGATTGGGGATACAAATATTAGTTGCATGTTGCTATTGGCAATCAATCACATTTCCACAATTCATCTCTCATAACTCAGAGAAAACACAAATGCCTTGCAAAAACTTCAATGAATTGTAGCCACTGTTTATATTAGGACATGTTTTACCCTTAACTTACTCTAAATTTGATTGGAATGAATGAATTCAGGAAATCAGTGGACTTTTAATTACATTGCTTAACTTTAAACCAGTAAAATCCAGTCGATCGAATTCCCCTACACTAAGAATCACATGACTTCTTTGCATTTGGGACAATGACACCAAACAACAACCATATAACCCTTTTGCGATTGTTTTCACTTCTGCAACAATGAGCCTACAATGTCTTCTTGATCACTGTTATTGATTCAAACACACACACACAACCAAACACACACACAGGGGGAGCGATGCGACACTCTAATTTACCACAAACGACCGGGCCCCTTCACTTGCCATTAGGAACCACATGAAGCGAATCAACCCAGACCGCAGACCTTGTAATCAACACTACTGCAAACGTGTTAACTTCAATGTCTTGCTCAAGGGAGGGGGCAGTGAGCGGGGCAGGAAGGGGGGGTTCCTAGAGGTGTAATCACGGGTTATCGCCACAATGCAGCGGCCGGCGCACTTCAACGCTAATTCAATCCATCTTCATTTCCAAAAGAGTGCGGCCCCATGCTCTTGATGGATAGTTATCATTAGAGGGTGACAAAGCGCCGTGGCGGTCTGAGCGGGACAGGGGGGCGAGCGGCAGTAGGATGTGTCCTCTCAGATACAGGCGATTGCCTCGGGACAGCGGGGTTATATACGACATGGGACGGGAGTCAGACGCTCGGGTCGGGGCAGCTGCTTTGGATGCTTTAAATGGAGCTTAACAGTCCGGCTTCGAAGTTAGCTGTAGTTTAGGAAGTACATTGGGGAGGGAAAACAACTTTGTGTCCCTAATTTTGTACAACTTAAAAGAAGACAAGCAATGTTTAAACCTGAACTAGAATTGCAAATCCTATGCTTAAAGTACTGTAATTAGCCCAGAGGAAACTTTCAAACTCTTAATATATATTTCTGTCTGAATTCTTATGGGAAAAAGTATGAAAGCTATACTTCAAGAACCAAACAATCAAGGTGTTGCTATACATTAGGATTAGGTCATATTTAGAGAACAGAACAGTATTGGATAAGAGGTTGTGTAACTAGTGTTGATGCTTATAGAGAGCACTACACATATGTTGCTTAGCTGTGTCACCACAAATGATCAATAAAGTTTTAGTTAAATAAATAGAATATAGGGTTAGGGTACAAACAACGTAGCTCTGTTTTAATCAGTCTAGATAACGATTGTTACTCATGGATTTTAGCTGTTTTCAGGTGATATCCTGAGAACTTTTACCCATTTAGTAGATCAAATAGTTTGTTTTGACATTCCTAGATTTAAAATTGATAGATAATAGATACAACAGGAATAGAGCATCATGTTATTGAAAGCCATCAAACCAAGAACATGAATATTTTTGTCTAAATTCTACTGTGATGCTCAAAACAAAACAAAAATATTATGAGGGATATAAAAGAAAAGACATAATGTAATCGTATAAACACCAAAATGCTCCTGCAAAGCTATCACAAGAAGAAACCAAAAGAGAGTTCAAAATGAATACTGAAATTGACTATATTCTTATCCAATGAGGGGACAGACGTTGTGACAATACATCTGCTGATATTGCACTAATGCTAACACTACACGGCCCTTCTTCACACACACAGAATCTCCAAGAGCAGTGAGTGTACGTGTTGGAAGCCATGCTCCGTTTGGCTCAGCGTGACCCCTGCACACAGAGAGGCGATGGCTCGACTCACCAGCCTTTTATAGCACGCTGCTCTGACCGCTGACAGCCGCGCGCACACACACACACACACACACACTTGTGCAGGCCCGGGCACCGCTTGCAGCCAAACACTGAACCACAGGCTGCGATTGAGGCCGGCTGCTGCGCTCCTCTATATTTTCAGGCTATATATTCAGGCCAGGCTGGGTTGTATATCTTAATTATGTGCTCTGCCTCGTATCCTAAAAGAAGGGGTGACAGAGGCAGCTAGTCGCACACAGAAGCAGCAGTAGGCCGCTGAAATGAGGTCCTCCTGGTCTTTATGAGGCCTCCAGCTCGGCCACTGCATCATTACGCCACTTTAGAGCGCTGAACAAAAACAGTGTGGATGTTTCTTTCCCAGTGTCCACCTCGCCGCGCCGCGCTCTCTCTCGCCCCGTACACAACCAAAATGATCCTGTCGGTGGCGTTCTTTCGATGAAAGCTTTCAAAACAAACTCCAAAACTTTTTTAAAGCAAAAACAGACAGCGAAAGGCGATAATGAGAGTTGGTTCAAAAGGTAGATAAGACACATTGTGATTCTATCTTTGTGTCATTGCAGGTTAGAGCTTCAGGGGTCAGCACCAGCTTATATCAGGCCTCAGCCATTTTCAATGACTCAATCAGATCATGGATTGTGTTCAGTGACCCAGCAGAGGCTAATGTGGCCTTATGAGAGCCCGGCCCAGGAGCTCTCACCCTGTCCGTCAGCCAGGAGGGGGTGCTGCAGATGAGATCCACTCTGCCCTTTTGCCTATAGCAGGCAGACAGGCAGAGAAGGATTTGTTTGCTTGGTTTCTTGTATAATGGAAGGATTTAAAGGATTTTCTGACACCTGGAGTTGTCGACACTTCCTCAAAGACACAGAGGTGCTATGTAGTACTGACTGTGTGAGCGCGGAGAGGTTCACAGTCAGGTGATGCTGCTGCTTGAATGCATAAGATTCTCCAACTTGTAAATTCTTGTCTGTTGGCTCATTGTGAGCAGTGAATGGGCCTGTTACATCCCTCAGCCTTAGCACAGAGACGCCCACACGGCTAAATTAGAAGCTTATTTGTGCACATTCCTAATCTGCTGTTAAACAGAGATATTAGGACTAATAGAGGCACTATGTTGGATAGTACACACACAAGCAGGCTGGGGCTGAGCGGACTGGCTGGCCTGCTTGCAGACCCTGCAGTTTGTTTAGCAACACTCCTTTTGACGACGCCCGAAGGGTGCAATTAAGCCCAATTAGAGCCTGTCAGTTTTATTAAGAGGCACAGACTGGCCAGGCTTGGGGCAGTGAGGGGTAGAGGAGGGAGAGACAGGAGAGGGAGGAGGAAGAATCTCCAGCACCAAACTACTGCTGCTGAGAGGAGCCAGGCACAGCTGAGAGGAAACTTGTAAATATGAAATATGCCAAAAGCTAAACAGCCTGACTCCAGAGCCAGGTCAGTTCAAATGCATGCATGTAGCGATAATGCTGCAAATACTGCACAAGAAAAATGTAAAGTTCATGGATGAGACGCTCAGAGTGCATGAATGCATGACAAAAGTGTGTCGTCTATAAATATTCTGTGGCTGGAGTGAATGGGACATGTGTGGATGCAGATGTCACAAAGCCTTTTCGGAAGGGGGTTAAGGGCTGGCAGAAGAGCAGTTATCTGTGCCTGCCCTCATACATTAATGTGGCTCTGAATAGAGCAATACAGCTGGTGTGGAACAAAAACGGCAGCATCGCTTTCATCAGCAAATCAAAAAAGAAGAACGCAAATGAATGTATCATTTTCTCCCTCACAATTCCTTTTCCGTCGACCCCTCGAACAGAGATGTTTACAGATAGCTATCATTCCCCCCTTTTTTCACATTTGTGCTTGGACACGATTCAAAAGACAGGGCCTTTTCATCTCTACTCTTGCTGTGAGGAAATTTGCTCCTTAATGGCTTTCAAAACAGGAAGCGCAGACAATCAAAAAAGGAGAGAAATGAGAAGAACGTTTTGCTCCCCGGTCCCCTTCAGTCAATGCACAGCTAAGTGCTTCTGCACACTGCTGCCAGAGCCAAGGTGCCAACTGTGCCAGTCACACTGACCTCCATCTGCAGGCAACTTGATAGCATCTCCACCGCTGCGCTCTCTTCTGAATGGTGCGCTCAGTCACACTGCAGTCTGAATGCCATTCAAGGCTTAGTCTTGGAATTGTGTTTCGAGTTTGTGAGCTATTGTATTCTTTGTTCACAGCTGCTGTGTAAAAAAAACCTTTATCACAAAACGGAATACTAAAAGGGCTGTATTGAAGGAATGCACACAGGAATACATTACTGACAATGTGCAAATCATTCCACTATCAGGCAAATTAAAGCTGATTTTACACAAGTCTTTATCAGTGACCTCAGAAGAGGGAGGTTGAACTGCTACGGACTGGCTCAAATTACTCCACACAATGGTTTCTTGCCAAGTACTAGGCTTACTATTTTAATAGTATATGTAGGTGTCTGTTTACTCATGTTGTATTCATAATTCCGCCTCCTGCAGGGCATCTGTGTCCACTGAGTGCCCTTGAACATGCCACGAGTAGTCTTTCTGCGCCTCAACTAAAAAGAGACCTGAAAGACAGATACACACGCTTCCGCACAGTTGGATAAAACAAACCTTAACCACACAACTCAACCTCACCAAAGACAGAGCGTTTTTTCAAAAGATGTTCAGAAGAGAGCTTTTTTCTCTCTCTCTCTCCTCGTCTTTGCTGTTTGTCTCCCTGGGTAAAACAAATGCATCATTTTTCAGAAAAAAATCTTTACTCCCTGCTCTCCCTCCCATTGTGCCATTTCCGCGTATGGAAGTGTTCCCTGCAATTGATTTTCTCGCAGCCAGGGCCCTACCCAGCACCAGGCGCTTCCTCGCCGATGTCATCTCCCTGCGCCTTTCTTCTTTTAACTGTGCTTCACTCTTGCGGCTTAATGTACAACTGCCAAACTGATAGTGGGAGAGAGGTGCAATGGGAAAGAACTATATGCATGCTCAAAAGTTTGGGATCCTGTTTTCTGTTTGGTGCAAAGAAAAAACAAATCGTTCAAAGCTACAGAAAAGTGTTTTGATCACAACTCAAGGCACTTGGTCAAGTTGTTGTTAAGAAACAAGAATATTGAATGTTTTTGTGCATTCCATTTCTTTGTAGTGTATTTTTGTGTATAAAGGCACTATTAGGATAGGCTTATTACATTCCCAAACCAACATGTACCTGATCAAGGAAGGATGAAGGGTTTGCATCATCATCATCAAGTGTTCTACGCCTGAGGAAACTGTCAGTGTGGATGTTAGACCTGAGGTTCCTGCTAAACATGTAAACAAACACAGCACAATGAAATGGAAACTTGCAAGACAGCAGCACTATGAAATTTGCTTTTTTCATTTCTATCTTCTATATTTTGACTGGGGGGCTTTTCAATTTTGTTCTATTTTATGGTGGATAAATTCACTTTCTTTTAAAAATTATTACTTTGTGAAAACAAATTCATCGTGATGCCTATTGGCTGTTTAACACATGTTTTAGCTATATTGGATACAACTGATGATTACTTGAGTACTACATTTTGTATGATAAACAATCTCAAACATAGTGCTTCTGATCTAAACAACTCTTTCATTCAAATTTGATTATAAACAGGGTTGGTACGTGATGTGACGTACCAACACTGACGTGAGCCTATGACAATTTCTGTTTGTCATTCCTGTAATCATCTTCATTTTATGTTACACTGTCATGTTTAATACAGAAAAAATCCTTAAATATGGCTAAAATTAACAAAAAAGGTTAATTGTCTTTGTTTTCTAATAACTTGTCTAAAGATAACAAGGCTAAGAAAGATCATTTAAAAGAATTGCGGGTCGTAGAGTCAAGTTGCCAAGAAGCATTTCCACAGCACATCTCCTTACTTTGTTCTCCCAACCTGCCAGCCCACTGTGATGTGTGACTGTGTCCACTGGGGGCTACAATTAGTCCATCAAACTCATTCCAGCAGTGAAACTACTGCCGCTGCTGCCTCGCCGATCCCCTTCTCTGGTGCTGGGATCCTCTAAAGAGACAGCCAACTTGTAAGACTAGAGGGAGGCAGTCTTTGATGTGCCAGGTTCTGCGCAGACCTCCCTTTTTGCTAAGATATAACAATTAAAAAGACAGGTTGAGCAGTATGGCAGTCTCAGCTATGTGTACGCTGGACTTAGACCCGTCCCAGGTTATGAGTGCAGACCTCAGTGGCTGATGAAGCAACTTGAAGACACATGACAGTTGAGAAGTGCTCTTTAGGTCAGCGCTGTAAATCTGTCTCGCAGCGTCTCCTGTCCTCTGATTGGCCGGCCGTGTTTCCGTCTGTGTCTGTCTGTTAAAAGTGTTCTAGCCTGTAGCAGTGGAGCAGCATTTCCTGATCTGTCACTCAACACAGAAACGAGTCTATTAGGCATTACACAACACTTAGCACGTTTTAGACTTATTTTATCATTTTGTGAGTAATGGAACTTTATGGGGATCAGTTATGATTAGTAAATAGTTATCTGAAATGATAAGTCAAGGCTGTGATAACTTGTGCCCTTGTGTGAGAAAACGATATAAAGAGGAAATCAATATTAATAATTGATTTAAAGATTTGCTTATCCATACCTAACATGATGCGTCAGTATCTTAATAAAATATGTTGATGGAAAGCCTGCTATTGTCAAGGAGCTCAAAAACATTACACGGATCTTTTGCAATAGAAATGGCAATCTTTGTAAATCTCCCGTGACCTGTCTGGATCTGTGAGCTCTGGCCTGCTGTCTAAAACCTCAGGCTGCAGCAGCAGAGGCCCAGCGCTTCAGATGGGCTGCTGGGACGGGTTACACTGTGTAAGACACTACTCCACTTGTGTCTGTGCTCTGGTGGGACAGTGGCAGACAGCCAGGTAATTACACAGCACAGAGTCCACAGAGAAGGAGGGAGGGAGAGAGGGAGAAAGAGAGAGAGAGACCCCACACATATACACACACCAGCACAACAGTTATTTACATGGCCTGAGCACAGAGATCACACCTGCACACAGCCTTTCTCCTCCTTCTGAACACTATGTCGAGGAGGATTAGAAGAACTTTAGCCTGACCCGCTGCAGACACTGCCTCTGGCTCAGCCGAGTGTGCCTGAATTTACTGTTGGAGGTGACGAGTGTCCACAGTTTAAACAGGTGTGTGCTTATGCAGATGCTCCACAGTAGCATGTGGTTTGCATTAGACACTGCTGAGCTCCAGCCAAGAGGTACTCTCGCAGGAGCAGCAGTCAGGCCTAACATGTCATCTGGGTCCACTGATCCATTTCCTCTTTATTCCCACAGCACAGGAAAAGGAAGAATTCCATACTTAAAAATGTCCAAGAGGTACAAGAGTGGATAAACTATTTAGACTCTGTCTCACATTTCACAAGCATAAAAAACAACAATAGCAGAACTTCTCAGTGTTTTTGACTGGATGTTGTTTGTGGTTTACTGTTAATCAGATAGTTGTTATGATGCTATTGAGCAGAAGCACCTCAAGCCAAAAGCTACGTTTCAAATATTTACTCTTCAACATGAGAGTCAAACAAAAAAGAGCTAGTTCAACGGTTTTACCCAGTGTTTTCAGTCTATTTCTCCTGACCTACTTGTCAAAATCGGCACTATCTTTCATGGAATAGTGAAATCTTAAGAAAGAACAGCTTCATAATTCAAATAACTTTGACAGTTGTTTGACTAAAACTTATTTGTTTTTATCTGCAATTAAAGCGACACATCTTAGCAAGCTGCCCTGAGAACACAAAGGTGAAGTCATGCTTTAAAGGAGGCAGGAGGTATTGTCTCCTTCGTGTTGGTTAGCCCAGACTTTTCTTTTGTTTAAAAAGTGCCATGGATTCTAGTGAATGCCACTGAGAATCAAGCGAGCTATTCATGCTGCCAGTTGATTTAGGCATGGCTCGCTACACACCAATCAGCCTGGGCCAACCACTCACTTGTCTGCTGTTCCAACGCAAGATGGAGACAGTGCCAAAAGTTCCAATTAAAATATCCATTTGTGATGCCTCTGCAGTTGGAAAAAAAAAAAACAGGGGGAAAGAGGGACAACGTTACGGGGCTTTTCGATAACGTGGGAGAAAAATACAACAAAAGCTGCCAAAATTTTAGCGAACGAGCTTTATGAGTTTTCTGTTTGCTGATAGAATGTGTGTGGCGTGGCGTTGGTGCGCGTGCAGATTGGCCGACAGTCGAGGAGCGCGCGCGTTCTTGTTATGGAGGAACAGAGCATGTCGCAGATAAGAGGGCGCCGGCGTTCAAAGAAAGAAGCGCGGCGGTAAAGTGCGTAGCGATCCGACATCATCGCCTCATACTGTCCCTTAATGAGCCTGGAGAGGGAAGACTTGGTGTCCGCCGAATCTGCTGCTGTCTTGCTCCCATCACGCTGCCGGGACTATTTTATTCAAATCTCACAAACTGTCACACATCCAGTCTGGCCGCAGCTGTTTATCTCACTCCGGGAGGATGTTAACAAGACAAATGAATGAATAAATACACAAATAATGCGTTTAGGTAATGTTAATAATGTATGAAATGGAGGATGCGTTTTGACAGTAACGCTGCGGCGACGGATTTTTTCCCCAACTTTGGTGACAGGCTTGTTTATTTCTTTTACCCAGCATGCATTTCTTCCTGCAATTTCTCCAAGTTGATATGCAGCCAATAGCACATCTCCACGATAAGAAAAAGAGCATTGACATATTAGTTTAGACTAGCTTCCCAGATAACGTCAGTATTGAGCCATTTGTGGAAACTCTATATGATCATCCGTCATCGTAGACTTAGGACACTTGCCTCCTTCTATTGCATGATTGATTTGAGGGATTTTAACAGCCTTTTCTCTTACAGTTTTAGAAAATCTTTGGGTAAATACAAGTATTTGAACACCTGCACAGGTATGCGAGTCATTTCTCTGCATCACCTGCCTCTAAAAGCAACTGTCCCAAACTTCTAAGACTATAAAACAAAACACAGCAACAACAAAAAAGCTCAAAGAAACTGGCTGGGTAGGGAAGAATCTCACATCAAATTTGTTTTTTTTTTTTCCTTTTCTACTCATGCAGAGACAAAAGCGAGGCCTGCAACTCAGACATTGTCGACTACACAGACTTTAGAAGATGGAGAGGGGAGGGGAAATCGCATATAACAACATGCGCATCAAAACAGGAGCCAAACAAATCCCACAAAAGTTCAGTTAGGTCTTCGCTGGAACGGCTGCGGAAGAACAAAACTGGATAAATTGGAAGGAGGGGGGGATAGTTGTGTTGTGTCCAAACGTAGAGAGGAATATGTGAGTAGGGTGACAGAGGAAAGCGAGCCAGACGATGTTTAGCCGTGAAAACTCCGAAAGGAAAGCCCCTGCGTCAGTTATAAGGAGCGGGAATCAGAAAAGTGAAGCTTAAGTGCTCACCAGAATCACTGAGCGTCCCAACAAAGCTAGCACGCGCTTACACAGATCAAATTTGACTGTGACAGTGTACTCATCCATAGCTATAAATTGTCCTTTGGGGAATTTGGCTCGGATTCTTATTCTTATCCTAACTTTTCCACACTAACTTTTCACACATTCGCTGTCCTCCAACATCCTATCACACTTTGTCAAATCAAGGTATGTGCATTGCTATGTAGGGATTTAGTTCTTTGAAAATTCAATCTATTATTACAAATTGCAATCGTCAAATCTTATGGTTTTGGTGTGGTTTCCTGGAAAGTGTTCGATTTCAACACTTGAGGTACATAAAGTCCTAGAATGTCAGGCCAGTTCCAAAAAACATTGGCCGGAATACGACAAAGCGCTTAAAGGCGAGTCCCAGATATGAAAATACTGAGCATACGATTAGAAATGTCCTGTTTTCTGGATGTACGACATATAGGACGGCCCGCTGTTTGATTTCTGTGTAAATGATCACTGGAATGACAACCGTTAGACATTTGGTATTTAATGATTTGCATGTTGCACTAGTTCTCCTCAGATGTCTAAGCTAAAACCGCCTCGGGCCATATAGAAAGTTACACTAATGACAGAAAAGAAAACATCACATGACACCTGCAAGCCGTCTGATTGGTCCGCATTCTGCCCAACGAATGTCAATATGTCACTTTCTTAACTTGGATTTCCCCAGAGTAAATATGTGCTCGATTTTTAAATGGTTGGCTGAACAGCTGACTCTGAAACAAAAGGAAAAAAGAGAAGACCTCAGCTAACAACAGTTTATCTTTGTATATAAGATGCTTTAAGATACATTTTTGCTAGTATCTTAATTCATACTGAACAAATAAATTAAAATCAAACTTGAAATGAAGAATAGTCAGATTTGATTTGGTAAGGCTGGATAATGTTCAATAAACTCTAGTAGCTGTTCATTGTCAACTAAGTAACTTTGTTCATGCTTTATTAAGGCAAAGAAAAGTGCATCATAAAGAGCTATCACTCTTTCTCTTCTTCGTGTTTATTTCCACAAATAAATCTACAATGCAAACCAAACGACCCAGTGCATGTTCACATGTGTTACTGCAATAACAATCCAGAGCCAAAAAACACTCCAAACTCCAAAGCCACCTCAGGGACTTCCACTTAATCATTTCACCTTGTTCACTCCAAACTTCCTGGAAATCAAGAAGCAATAACAAAGCACAGTTAGTGAGACTAATAACGTTGTGCTTAATCCGTCAGTATTGCCTCAACTGGAGTGAGATGGATTGAAAAAAAACACTGGAGCACCTCTGGACTCGGATGTTGTTCATATCAAATTACTTGAGAAAAGAAAACAACACTAAAAAAGGATGTTAAAAAGTTGAACAATTCACAAAACAACTGAGACTGGATTAAAAAAGCATCTTGCAAAAAGTCTCTCAGAAACATACATAGCAAATGAAAAACAAAAGATGTCATTGGTATATTCTTAACACTGAAAATTGAGTTTGAAAATTAGTATCAACACTACTTCCTTGGACCTTAGCCAAGTTAGTGTATTGTTTCTCTAACCTAGTCAAACAATCATCACTTTGAGCTGGTGGCTGTGGTACAAGAAATGTTTTAGCTACAATATTTATATTTATTTTATATAGGGTTTAATAACAGAAATTAGTCTATGTTTTTTTAGCTATTGCTAACTGCTACCCCTACAAGCATCCTCCTACGGCTTCCTCCTGCTAGCCATCCTCTCTCCTCCCTAGCTGTTCCCTAGCCCCTCTCCTCTCCCTCTGCCCTTGTTCCCTAGCTCCTCTCTTCCTCCCTCTGCCTGTTCCCTAGCTCCCTCTCCTCCTCCCTCTGCCTGTTCCCTAGCTCCTCTCCTTCCTCCCTCTGCCTGTTCCCTAGCTCCTCTCCTCCTCCCTCTGCCTGTTCCCTAGCTCTCTCCTTCCAACTCTCTCCCTCTGCCTGTTCCCTAGCTCCTCCTCCTCTTCCTGCCTTTCCCTCTTCTGCCTTGTTCCCTAGCTCCTCCTCATCCTGCCTCTGTTGTCCCTAGCCCTAGTTCCCCTTCCTCAGCTCCTCTTCCTCCTCCTCCTGCCTGTTCTAATTGTGTTGCCTAGCTGTGGCTGTTCCTAAGCTCCTGTCTTGTAGCTCCTCTCTTCCTGTTCCCTAGAGCTCCTCAAAAAAGCTCTCTCACCTCAGCTCCTCTTCCTCCTCACTCTCGTCTCTTCTGCCTGTCTTCCTCTATCCTCTCCTGATGAGCTCCTAAGCTCCTCTCTTCCTCCTCCCTCCCTGTTTCCTAGCTCCTTCTCTCCATAGCTCCTCTCTTCCCTCCTCCCGCCTTCCCTAGCTCTCTGTCCTCCCCCCTGCCGTTTCCCTAGTCACTCCTTAACTCCCCCTCTTGCCTTGCCTGTTCCCTAGCTCAAGCTCCCTCTCCTCCTCCTCCCTCCTGCCTGCCCAAGCTCCTCTCTTCTCCTCCCTCTTGGCCTCATCCTCTCCTCCTCCCTCTGCCTGTCCCTAATGTTCCCTAGCTCCTCTCCTCCTCAAGCCCTCTCTTCCTCCTCTCCTCTGCCTGTGCCCTCGGCCCACTTGCTAATTGGTAAATCTGTTGAACCATGCCAGCTCCAACAATGAGACACCTGGAGTTCTGTCACAACAAGTTTCCCAGTGAATCGGCCTTCGCTGAGTGTACAGTTGTGCTGCTGTCATTCAGACTCTGGCGGCAACTGCAACGGAGCAATGCTTTTGTCACTGCTAGTTTAGCTTCTTTTAGCTCCACTAGCACGTCAAGCTAATGTTTAGATTCCGCTGTGAAGGGCTGAGATTGTAAAATTATTCATGCTCAATTGGCGCAAACATGAAAGCTTTTTTATTTGATTGTAAAAGTGAATCATCAACAATATAATTACACATCTAAATTAGGACATTAGATAGGTTTTCTTTTTGATTATTAGCGCTATTAGTTTTATAGGTTTACACACATTCCAATCAAGGGCTTTCCTTTCTTTGTAAACTTGACGTCTGTTAGAATAGGAAGAAGTATGTCATTAACAACGCATATTTAAAAAGACAATCAGAACCTTTTGTATTTATGAATAACTGACCTATGACAAAACACAGTGCTTTACAAGAAATAAATCCTTAAATGATTTGCAATTTGGAAAGGCTAGCAATATAATAAGTATCACACATGTTATTGCAGAGTTTTAAAACTTTAACATAACTAAATTAAAATCTAAAATATTAGTTTCATAATCAATTCAAGTATTATTTTAATAAAGTCACAGAGAGCAATAAGAACTTAGACAAATATATAGAATTAAAGTCCATTGCATATACAAAAAGATAACTAAATGTTAGGGTTTGTAATTGTTACACTTTTTCATTAAAAGCTAATGATAGACAATGCTAATGAAAGATTATTTTATTGTCATGAGGTAAACCAGTATGTGAATGATCAAAAATACTGGCATTTCATCGATGATAATTGACAAACATGAACTTGATAGTGACCAAAAACAAAACAAGAGCAAAACACGTGAACTCAAAAGACAAAAACAACAAAAATCATATTGTCCTGTCCTAACTGACCCACCTACGGCCTCCTGTAGTGTCTTTAGTAACTATAGGAGACAATACACTACTCTGCCTTACGTTTCACTATCTGCAGGAGACAAAGGTGCTTTTCTAAGACACAAACACACACATGTGTAGAAACAGACAGGCACACCCAGCTCCAGCGCCAGACCTGGTCCAACAAGTTCTAGCAGAGCACTCGTCCTACTCACCCAGAGTCCTGTGAGGTGACGGCACACGACGAGAATGTTGTTGTTTTTTTCTAATTCAAATAGATTAAATTAAGCGTGACTTTCCAAACTTCTGCTCTACGACATGCCAGGAAAGTTTTCACCTGGTTTTCTCATCACGTTTACTCTGCACTCTCCTCAAAACCAACATACTGTTAAAAGTTCTACGACGGAGGAGCAGAATTTGCAAAGTGGATTGAATATGCTAATGTATAAGGACAACAACAAAAAGAAGATTGCATAGAAATTTTGGGAAGTTTAAACTGAGGACATGCATATAGTTTCCTAGAACTTTTTTTTGTTGTAAGTGGAGTTTGAGTCAATTACTTTGTGTTGCTTTTCAAATAAATAATATACTGTCTAATAACTGTCCAATACTTGGTGCAGAAAATACATTTTTAATTGAGTTTTCCTAGGAATGTATGTATGTATGTATGAATGATGGATGAATAATATGAACAAATTAATAAATGTCTGAAAGTCTTGTTCAGTGCTAATCAACTACATTGTATGCAATATGCAAAAAACAATTTATTTATTCTTTCTTCTAAAATTTTATGAATCGGCAAGTTATTAAATAATTTTGCTTATTGCTTTAGTTTTTGGATTGAAAAAAAGTGCAACATAGGCACATGAGTTAATACATAGTTTGCCTTTGTTGTGTCTTTAACCTCTTCCTTGTGACAAAAATGAATGAAAAAGTGGGCGGGAGCTTTATTAGTTAGATAATCCAAAGCTTTCTGTCTCTATAAAAAAACAAATAAACAAAACCTTTAACCAAAAATAACAAGTGAAAAGGATCAATTAATCTTCCAATTATATTCTGTGAAGCTAACCACAAATCAATGTTTCCTTTCTTAATAACAGGTTCCCAGCACTTTGTCACTATAATTTGATTAAATTAAAAAAATGACAATTAGGGTTTTGAATATAGACAGTCTACAGTAAAACAAATCAATATTTTTGCTTCAAACAGAGCTGCACAAGTATAAGTCTAAAGCATAAAGACAAACAAAGCAAAATAACAGAAAACAGGCGTTGTTTCCCTTGTGTGGCTTTAAAATTTAATCACACACTTTGATCAGAAGCGGATGTGAAATTTACTATCAAAACAACCAACACCCTTCACCTGGATTCCTCATTGCAGTAATTTGCGTCATTCCATTTTGATTAGAATTTGAGAGCAGATTCAGAATCAATCAAAACGTAAAGAGTTTTTGGGGGAAGAAGTTTCTCACCAAATGAAATTGGTAAGGCTCACATCTGACTGTCCGGGGTAATCCCAGCAGAAGGGGCTCTGAAAGGCAAAGATGGATGGTCCCAGGTCACACAATTATAGCAGCTTTATGCACACAGAAGCCTCATATTCAGTTTTTAGGAAGAAGCTACATTCTCCTTGGAAACGTTGCATCCCGTGGCTTTTGAGTTATTTAAACTACGAGCATGTCTCAGCTGCCTGTTCGACCACATTATTAGAAATTTGACACAGAAGGAAAAAGAGAAAACAGGGTTAGAGCGATGTTATGGTCTCAGGCTGGATGCGACAACGTTTAACTACAAGATGAATATATAATAAATAATAACTGAAGCTTGGAAAGTATAAGTATATTAAGGCAGTAAAATTTCAGTAATTAAATAGGGCTAGGCAATATTGACAAAAATAGTTATCTTAATAATTTGTTAGCATTTCCAATTACAATATTTGGACAATATTAAATCAAACCAACTGGAAAATGTCCAAACACCTTTTAAATATAATATTGAAATGTAATGACCAAATATTTGACCCAAATTACCTTCACAAGACCACAAACTCAGAGGTTTGAATACTAAATTACTGTTCATAAAGTAAAATGCAGCTAAACAAGATTGTCATGTCAAACACTTTGAATAATATTGCAATTTTTAACCAATACAAATTTGACAACAGAGACACCAATGAGTGATCAGCTGACTTAACTATTTACTTATAGAATATCACCTTCTACACTTGTTTGAACTGTTACAATAATATTTAGTTTTGTTTTTTTCATTTGTATCTTTAAACAGCTATGTTCAAGGCATTTTTTTCAATAAATGAATAACTCAATATTCCATTTGTGCACATGTTTAAGACACAATATTATCTAAAATTTGATATATTGCCCAGCTCCAATCCAAAAATGATTGTTTATTGAAATGCAACTTTAAAATACATGAAAACAAAATAGTTATTATTAGTCTTATGTAGGGATGTAACAATGTAATGTAAATTGAATATTACCATACATTCAGTTCTGCTTAACTTTTATTTTTTAGTTCTTATAGCAATATATTCAAAAAATATACAGTATTGCAAAATGACTTCATGTTACATCCCTAGCATTATGTGTGTGTTAGCTTGCAACATAACAAGTTATTCATGTTAGTCAATAAAAGCTAAAGAAGAAAATATTAGTTTTGCTATGATTCAGAATTTGCCCATATTTAAAAACTGACAAATTTAGTTCTATTTGCAACATAATTCAATACCAAAGCGTAGTCAGATCACAACAGCTCTGAGAGAAAAAGCTTTGGAATTTTCATCCCAAAGAATTCTCTGATAGATGGACATCAAACTACGACAAAATGTAAGAACTTTTGCAGGATATTGATTTCCCCAAGTCGTAGCTACTTTTAGGTCCAAACGAAAGCGGCCGAGGGTGTATTTACTAAAAGCCTTCTCCACCTAAACGCTACTACACAGCTCCTTCTATTTGTGCTCGTACTTGACCCCGAGGTCGGACCGATAACTTTTCAGAAGAGCCTCACACAGCAGTTCTTGTCGGAAACACGCAGACACAAATATGCATTATGCTTTAAAATGTCCGCTTAAGTTCACGGAGGTTGGACAAGGGTCAAATACCACAGCAAAGACAATCGTGGCCTTCTATAGTCACATTGATTTTAATCAGGTGACTCATTATTGATCACAATTCAATCATCTTTCTGTTAAGTTTAACAACGCTGATAGCCATTACATTATGACCACCACATGACTAATACACGCATGGTGTCTTAGAGTTAGTTCGATCATTGTCCACTTTAGGGCCAAGTTCCTATTCCTGTAATAAATAACTTTTTGTGAAATGGCCATATTGTGATTCAATACTTTTTCCACCCATCTTCTAATCTTATACAATGTTTTGGACATACTTATTTCTATCAGTCTCTCCTCTGAAAGTTGTGATTTAAACAAAACTGTATTTGACTGCATTCCTTCACAAAAACAGTATTTTTTAGGGCAATACACAGAAAGAAATTTGATAATATATTGTGTAAATGACAAAATTAAAGTCTGTCTTGTTTGTCCTACAAAAAATACAGTTGAAAGCCTTTTTTCTTTTTTCTTTTTTTTTTATAAGATCAAAAAATCAAACTGAAAACTATAAACAATCAATATGTGTACAAGTAATGTAATGTAGTATTATAAATGAGGCCAATATTAATGTCAACAGCTCTGTTCAGATCTGCATATGACATACAGAACTTTCTAATAAATTCTCTAATGATAACTTATGTATTTATTTGAGTTCATAGTGATAAAATGACTCTGCATACAAACTGTGATGTGTAGATAAACTTGCGTTTTTGTTATTTAGCTCAAACGTCACTAATGGTAATGTTATGGCTGGTCAGTGAGAGCCTTTGCTTGTGTGGACAGAGACAGACACTTCAGGCATTGTTGTGGGATTGTTGCTGACTAAGCCAACACTGAGAGGATTGTCTGAGAAGAAGCCACCCAGACGGCTGCTGGACACATACAAAGACCTGGGTGCTCCCATTCTCATTGTTTCAGGAACCGGGACTGACGCCACGTCTCGTCCGGCCGTGTTTTGGCTCGGGACAGTGGTGTCACTTTGACCCCTTGTCTGCTGGACACAGAGGGACGTCGTGGCTGTCTCTGGGGTCAAAAAAAGGCAAATGCTGATTAGCAAAATTTTGTTTTTGGGAAGCTGGGGTTTCAAAATATGTAACATTTCTGGTACAACACCTGCTTGTCTTTGTGGAGGTATTATTGTTTTATCTAGAAAGTTCTACAGTATAGCATAAACTTCACAGAGGCAAAAGACACCATTTAGGCCAGGTTACAGATCAGATCTGTGGAAGGGTGCCCTTTGACATTATGTTTCAGTCTTTTATGGTTTAACTGTCATATTGCGAACTATTCCAGGCAATGCAATAATATCTCCATAAAGTGAAGCAACTGATGAGTCAGCTGAACAAGAACTGTTTACTGTTTACTAAAAGAAAAATGGGTAGACAGGTAACGTTTGTTTTAACAAGCAAAACTTTCAACTAAGTTTCACAGTGTGAGTCTTGTTTGTTTTGCCCATCAAACATCTTCAAATAAAATAATCTTGTGACAGAGTATTAACACTATGTGAGATTGAAAAAAACCACAGTGCAGCTTTACACTGGTTGTTGAGCTACATCCAGGTGAAAGGTTGCTGGAGAAGTGACTCGTTGAATGATGTGGCTGTTAGTCTAAGCTTCAGTCTTAGCTTCTACGGGGAAAGAGCATTAAAACAGTCTGTGAGTGTGCTGTCCGTGGGGTCGCTCATTAACGCGGACAAGGCCAGCCCTCCCGGAGCCCTTCTCCATTGTGAGCCCTTCTCCAGGTGCACAGTCCTTTCAGACCACAGGAAGCCCCCTTTATCCACAGGCCTCAGAACGGACAGGACGCGCTCAAAAAGCCTAAACGTGATCTGTCTCCACCATCACAGCCGCTCCACGTGAACGTTTCTTCACAGGAATTTCACCTATTGTGTCATTTGTTTTGTTAAATACATTCTTTGCCGTTTTGAAATCCTTAAACATGTTTTTCACTGAATGAATTTCTTCAGTGAAACAAGTGTGCCTGAATGGAAGTCAAAAGGCAGGCTCATTTTGGACAGGCTCAGGTGGGAGGTCTGCGCTGCCGTAAAAATGGCCAGATTCCATCACTTCCTCCACAGTAATTACCATACACTTAGCGCGAGTGCCCTCCCTCTCCTCATCGCATGCCTCACTACCTCACACACACACTTACACACACACACACACACAGCACAATGCTACACAGCCGGGAAATGGTTAACACTCCAGCCATCCCCTGCTGCCAGTGAAAGCTCATAAAACAATGGAGACATTGTTGGGCCGGGCCTGGGCTGTAGACCGCGGCTGTGAGTGCATGTGCTGTGTGTGCGCACGTGAGCGTCGGGGAAGCAGTTGGTGCGTGTGCTTTTAACATATGCGAGTTTCTGCCCCAATTCCCAGTCAAATTAAGAAACATGATTCGATTGGAGTGACTTTGATTGCTGTGTTTCTCAGTGGTTAATATGTGATTCTAGAGGTGCGTTTGTGCACATTACATGAGTCTGTGATGAGGTGTGCACTGTCTCTGGTGTTGTGCTGTCTGCTGTGGGCATCATTTGCAACTGTCACAGCATAAATAAAGACTTATGAAAATTATATGTTTGTCCACGACAATAATGCCAAATTAAAACATCACATTAAAAGGAGAGTTGACAAGCAGGGACTGTCTGTGATCTTTCCCTCAGGAATTGCACGAGGCAGAAAAATGTTTCTTGAAGCCTACCCCTCAAAAATACACATCAATAGGTGAATAAATATTGAATAACTTTGAGCCAATGGCATAAAAGTTCAGGAGCGGCAGGTTTGGAGGCAGCCTGCGGGGTGGTCAGGCACTTCAAAGGCAGCGGCGTGGCCCCCTTTGAGGGCATGGTAAACAGGGGCACGAGCCTGCCCTCCAAAGACCAGCTGCGTGAGGTCACTTCCTCTATTCTCTCTCTCTCTCTCTCCTTCTGCAGCAGCCTGTTTGCATCATCACATCCATCTGCACAACACTACAGCTCTATCACAGCTCCATCTTTTACTTTCTATTGTTGTTTCAACTGTCTAAGGGTCACCGGCTTCAGATGGGTCTTATCAGGCAGACCCATCGACGGCGTCTTATCACTGCCAATGCAGCCAGCTAGCGCTGCAGGCAGGAGAGGTCAAGGTGCCTGAGTGTTTCTCCGCATTTGTAAACAAAGAGAAACTACCGTTTACAGCCCAATTTATTGATAAGAAGATCACGTACTGAACACGGAGGCCATCTTGTACAGAATAACATAGAGACAGAGCTTGAGTGAGTGACACCGATGGGAGTCCGTGTGGGGTTATCATTGGCATTCACGTAGCTGTCCACACTAATCTGACTTTTCTATATGTACGACAGGCGTATGATGCAAACCAGGGAAACATCCAATCATACTTCCTCCTCTGCGAGAGGTGGATGCCGGAGCAGGGTGCAAGGAGCTCCAACAATACAAGCTGCATTTCACATTCAATTTCATCACTTGCACTAACTTGTGGTGTGTCTATGCAGCAACACCGCCGTGCCTCTGATCTCAGCAGCCTGTGTACTCTATCAAACAGAACACAGTAGGGCTGGGCAATACGACCACAAATATTACAATATATTCCTTTATATTGATCACTGTCAGCACTTGTAACAATGTTCATTTAACTGAGCTCCCAGGGCTCTGTTCTGCTCAGGCTTTGGTCTGCACATTCCACCTAATGGAGAAATCAAAGGCACCAGACACTTCATAACTTTCCAAGACATCTTTGTGCTCTCCTAAACTGACTTCACAATAATATTTTTCATTTCAAAATCTTGTAAAAATCCAAAGCTATTACTATTACTACCCACGTCAAAAGAAACGATTTGTAAAAGTAGGTTAGCAAAGATGTTTTTTTTCCTTTTAACCATCTGTGAGCCAAGCAGGTGTCAGACGCTGCACCAGAAAAGTTACGTAGTGGTCCTTTAAAATACACAATTGCTATTCTCAGCCGTGCCTTTGTATCCAAAAGTATCTTTCTCAGAGGTGGTTTCAGAGCATGTAAGGTGGGAAGTATTTACAGCCGCATGACTCAGTGCGCCGCAAACCTCAACTATTTACCTGCAGCTTTTGCAACCCACGACCAGTTTAATGACTTCATAAGAGCTGAGACGCTGCCTTCTCCAAAACACAGGAGTAGAAAAAAAGTCCCCTTGAACTCCTCTGGTTTAAAAATAACGTTAGCATCACAAGCCGAGAAAAAGGAGGCCTGCTGTTCTCAAAAGTAATGTCACTAGCTTCTTTTGTGTCTTAATTTGTGACAATCTTTTTATGCTTTAGCTACACAGACAAAAAGGTAGTTTATTAAAAATTTAAAATCAAATATCCGTCTTTATGGCCATCAGTTTCAGAGTTTTGACTGGTAAAAAGTCTTCAAAACGCCTAAAACAACAAGCTAAAACCTGTGAATAACCAACAATATCAAGACTTTTACAGGAGAGTATCTATATTCATAAGTTTACAAACTCAGAAGTCTTCTTTATCAAAAAATCGTTACAAATTTTCATAAGATATGTAGAAGAAGGCTAGAACAAAAGTAACAACTGTGCCAATATGGGCTCAGGGCATTCTCAGTCACCTCGCTAATTCTGCTCAATCCCCAACTCTCATTGATTTTCCCGGCTAACCCTGTGACCACACACACAACACCTCCCAAAGTTCAACCTTTTTGCTGACCTCTTCAAAACTTCTCGCCTTTGGCTAGCTGCTAAGTTCGTGCTCGGTGCTCGCTCTGGAGCTCGCTAGCCTCTTCAGATATTGACATGCCTGAGGTGGGTGCTCTGTAATTCTTATGTGCAGCGTATGCCCCTATGGCTGTCCAGGCAAAGTCTAGTGCCAGAGTGCGCCTTCAACTCCACAGATAGGCTAATCAATGTGCAAGGAACGCCCACACTTTCCTACAAAAACAGCATCCAGCTAGTTTTGGGTTTGTGCATTGTAAACTGGAATTATTAGTGGCATTAGGGCCGGGCAATATGGTGATAGAAATCGAATCATGATCTGGTTCCTGTGATATTATGTAAACACTAATGACAGATCACTGGGTCAGCCTCAACAATGCTCTGAGAGAGATGAGAGCATTTAAGTGTCCTCCATATCAAAACATTTTATCCGACAAAGCTGCAACTGGTTTGGCTTAATCATGATCAACCAAAAAACCTAACCCTAATTTGATCAACATTATGTAGCTACAGTAAACAAATAAACAACTTAGCTTTAAAGTAATATGACAGGTGGTGTTGTGAGTCACATGGTGATGTCACTTCCAGTTACTTCACCACATGTGCTGTTACTGCTCCTTTGACTAACTGAGGTGGGACTGGGCCATGTTGTGATAAAATTGAATTGTGAGCTCCTCTCTGTGACAAGCTGCTTCTGAGCTGGATTTAGCCAATCGCAGTGAAGTAAGAACTTTCTAAAAGAGTAAATTGAGTTTGTTTGCTCACTGACAACAGAAAAACTGTCTAAATCAGGGATGTCAAACTCAAATGGAGCTGGGGCCAAATCGATCGGAGTTCGAGTTGGTGAAGGGCCACATTTCAAAATACAGCTCCTTCTATTTTATATTCCAATATGGCAATACTTAAAGCTAATGTAATATATGTATCAGTATGTCCAAATTTAAAATACAACACATTACATTACGTTCCATTATATTATTTTGTACAGACTCAAGAAATAAATAAAACACTGAACAAATTGTATGCAATTTGCTGCATTTCAGTGCATTATAAGCCTACATATTTCTATGGGCTGCCTTCCATTCTGGCCTATGTGGCTACTCTCAGCACTAGGCTGCAGTGCATTCTGGGACCTGTAGATCAGTATTAATCAGAAATCATCTCAGGGGTCACATGAAATCATCTGGAGGGCCGTATTTGGCCGCTGGGCCTGATTTTGACACCCTTGTTCTAAACGAGTGGTGATAAAATCAAAATTGTGATTTGGCTCAGAGAATATTGTGGTTTAAATTCTTTGAAATGTTGCCCAGCCCTACTCTGAGGTGACGGAAGTACTGGATGTAGCATTGGTAATTTGGGTATTGTAGAAGTTATACTGAATCATAAATAGTTTCTGGGGAAATTCTGATTAGGTTGACTGACTTTTGCATTGTAAATTTCCTTCCAAACATTAACTACATCTTCAAAGAAATACATTAACTTTGGATGAATTGTGATCAAATCAAAACTGTGATCTGCCTCCAAGATGAATTCAAAAGTCATCCACCTCTAAGTGACATCAGCCAGGATCGCTTCAGTCTTTTCTACCACCGTCTGTTAAACCCTTACCAAACCAACAACACAGAAGAAAAAGCCACAAAGCAGAGCAGTGCAGAGGAAAGGTGTGGAGTGATAGGATTACTTACAACGATGTGTGCCGGTGACGGTGACCTGGCATCTTTAAGTGCTTGTCTACTCTGAAGACCTCCTGGTTGAACATCTAGCAGGGGCCATTTCATCTGTAGGTACTGAATGGAAGAAAGGAAACACAATGGAAAGAAAGAAAACAAAACATGTTAACAATGCCAAAAATCAAACCAAAAAAAGACAAAAACAGGGGAATTGACAACATTGTTTAAGATGTGGTGCATGAGTGCGTGAACTGAAAACACATGAGACGATTGAAAACATGAAGGCGGATGAGAGGATGAAATGGTGTCTTACATGCAAAGCTAACAAACTAAAATACAATGCTGGACAATATAATAATTGGTGGAATCTATTTTTAGACAAATTATTCATTCAATAAAGGGAAATGCAATAAAAGTGTGTTACTTATTACTAGGAGTTACTTTGCACTGTCTTGTCCAGTTTCAAATAAAAACAACAAAAGACTATAATATTAACAAAATGTGTATTTGCCTCCTGTTGCTCTGAAAGTCCAAGTCGTCTGTTTTTAGTCATTCCAAGTCTTTATATTAAATTAAATAAATCTTGTTTTTCTATGATTTCACTGGTTTGTAAATATTCCATTTAAAATAATTTCTAGTCACAAAAGTCTAGTTTACAAGTCGAGTGCCAAGTCTTAGTCCATTTTTTCAAGACAAGTCTCTAGTAGGGCTGGGCAATATTGACAAAAATTAAATCTCCATATTTTTTTTATCTCAATAACAATATTTGGACAATATTCTGTCAGTTCAACATAAAAGTGTTAAAATCTGTGTTCAAATTAGTTACACTGGGAAAAAATGAGTTTAAAATATGCTTTGACTATATGATTTGAGCATGTTTGACTGTCTTAAATAAAATAGAACAAGTACATGAAGTTATTATGTTAAAACAAAAGTATTCTTATTCATAATTTATAATGTGTGTGAATTTTTCTTTAAAATGAGACTTGTTCTGTTGGCAATTAGATTCAAACCAATCAAAATCTACTCAAACATGTAATGTTACTAGGATTCTAGACACACAGACCTAGTTTTCTAATTTAAGATGAAATATTTATCAAATTAATCATAAAACTGCAGCAATCTCCCATTATAAACATATTTATCTGTATTTTAAAGGCTCTTTGAATTGCTTAATGTACAAATCTGATAGAACATACATTCAAACTTGCCTTGTCTTTAGGAAAGTACAGCATCACTTATTTAATTTGATTGTAAATTAACTCTTTTGTAACATGTTTTTACAAATACTCATGTTCAACAACATTCACGATATTATCTAAAATTCGATATATTGCCAGCTCTTGTCTTAATAAAACTGACTCAAATCTGACTGTAAAATATACTTGGTAGATTTCCTTTTCGTTCCCCCAGTTTCCAAACAAGACTTTATTTCAACAGTTTTATCACGTGCCCGGTCAAAACAGCAGCTTGGTGACATTTTGAGCCTCTGGAGCGACGGTATGCAGTGTAATGACCTAATGTAATAAAGGTGTCTCGTTGGCCTTTTTATTGTCAACCATAAAGCGGTTGGAGCATGGTGCCCGAACACGCTCTTCTCCTCATCAATGATTGACCCGAAGCCTATCGCAGTGTCTCCCTACCGTCTCGCTCACGGCCCACAGCAGCAGATAAGCTCGCAGCGGGGTCATGAGAAACATCTGTGTGTTATAAAAAAGGGTGGAGGCACTTTGGATGTGATGACAAAGAGCAATCCTGAATATTCCCGTTTCGTATGAAGAATTTAGAAGTGTGATTTAAAGTAAGACACTGTCACTTTTGTTGACAGGGTTCAGGATTGACCTGTTGATGGTTGACATGGCTTATCAATGTCACAGCCACCTAGTCTGAGGGGAAACGGTCATTGCACCTTTGAGTGTAAATAAAGTAAACGTAATTCAGCAACAGCATAAAAAATAGCATGTGGAAAACGTGTGGACAAGACATAGTAACCCTGGTGACAGTTAGGTTGGCATGTCCCGGTTAGAATACACAATGTAATGCAACTGAATCTGAATTGTAAGTTCAGATGATGATAACAATGTATAATATATCCTGTCTTTTCGTACTAACATCTTGTAGTTAAGCCTTTTCAACATTCAATGATGAGAGTCTACTAGCCTAGCTTAGCAGATATATTTTGATTTCACTGAAAAATTCTACTTTCAAAAGCCGTTTTCCCACATGAAAGTACCAAGAACTAGTCCCAACATTCCTCCAGTCCCTGTTAGAGAAGAACTACCCTGTTCCCATGTTTGTGGGTCTAACTGTCTTTAACATTAACATCTGCATAGTCTGGAACATAAATAAGCCATTGAGAGATGTTAGGAAAACAAAAGTTTTCTTTTTGATTCCACATTAAATTATAATTTACAAAACCTAAAAACATTATGGTATTTACTGTAATACTATTAATATTTACAGATTAAATACTGTACTTTGGGAGTTACTACATTAAATCATTGCTCAAAGTCATTTTTCTTAAGAGGTTAAGTGGAATGAAAGGTTATGTTTAAATGTGTCTGTCAGCAAAATGGTTGATGAAATATGTCGACATGTCCTAAACCTAACCTGTAGTAGTGTGTCGAAATAGTGCTTTGTAGTCACAAATAGCTGTTCCCTGTTATGTCCTATTTCTTGAAAGTATAACCAATGCCTCATTATTAGCAGAGAGCCTAAAAAACAGTACTTCAATGTATACGTGATCGCGAACAGTGGTAGGCTGCTAGTTTCTCTGCAAAATAGCTCTCCTGGTTGCCCTAAAGTGTGACCCCAGTCATAGTTCCTATTCTGTGTGAACGCGCCTGAAATAGGGGACTGAACTAAAAAAGTACTAGGAACTGCAAAAAGTACCTACAGTGGGAAAAGGCCTAAATATACATTGCTAATCGGATCACAATTATTTTCATGAACGGTATCTTTTCCTCATTCTTCCTTGCATTAAAAGCATATGTATTACTTTATGTTACTCAAAAGTAGAAAAATGAGACAATAAGATGAAAGTGAAAGTTGAGTGAATATTATTATAGCCTAAAAGTACAATGGCTACATAGTGAAACTTTACCTGCCTTGTATAACTATAGGCTTGTCATGAGAATAAATACATAACACAAAAGCTAAGCTAGCACCTTTAGTTACCTCGGCCCCAGACAGTGTGGTGATGTGGGCACATTCGTTACATTGTCTTGCCGGGCAGTGAGAGTGACCGCTGGTTCTCCTGCATGCCTACAGTGTGTGCGTGTGTGTGTCTCCGCTGGGCCGAGAAGGAGCGTGTCGCGACCCTTCCTGAGTCTGTGTCTAAATCAGTGGTAATTAGCGGAGAGTTCACTGTGGGGTGCCTGCCAGTGCGAGACGCTGGAGGGAGTTATTGACTCCATGTCCTCGGTTACAGCCCCTGCCCAGGAAAAAAAAAATCTGCTTTCTGCCTTTCTGCCTGCTCTTTCTCCACCGCTACCACTCATTTATGACCCAGAGTCGGCTTTTACTGCTCAAAACCCGGTTTGTTTACACTTGTTTGTATGTCTTGAGAGCGAAAAATGCTTGTAAAAAAGTCCAGAACTGAGATCATGCGGGTTTTTTATGGACCCCCCACGCTGTGTATTAATTGCCAAGAGAGGCGTGGCAGAGCAGCGAGAGAGAGTGTCGGGGCAGTACCAAGGCCTGTCATCAGTGAGATCATCCAAAACCATGAGAGGACAGAAGAGATCCATTAACTCCATCAGCTACAAGTGTGCAAATTTGCTGAGAGCTAAAATCAAAACTGACGGGACGCTTTTAGCTTCCGGACTAGACTTTACAACCCAAAAATATTCACAGGATTGCTAAATAAGCACATTATTTATGGCAATGCGCTGAAATATGTGAACGCAGCTGCTGTCGGTAAAGAGAGGTCGAGGAGGTGCGCATTGTGAGTTGAGAAGCGTGAAGGTGACACTCATGATCGCGCATGGGACAGGGTGGGGGGGCACTGACGGAACGCATGTCCTGACAAGAGACTCCACTTCTCACACACACTAATCTCCGCTGCAAAGTTTTACAAGCATGCCAAGAAAAGTGCGACTCCGGCCAGCACCCTGCTTCGTTCTTCCCGACCCGCCCCTTTCTTGGCCCTCTTCCTTTCCCGCTCCGCCGACCCCCACCGCGCCCACCCCGCTAACAGACACACTGCTTGGGCTCGAGTATAGGCCACGACCCCTGACCTCTCCGTGCAGCTCTCCTGGCCCCCTCCTTTCCCACTCCACAGTCTGAAAACTCCAACGCTGCAGCTATGCGGAGGCCCCATGGGTAACTCAAGTACCCATTCCGATGTGACAAATTGCTGCAGTTCGGGGATAACTCTCTCTCTCTCTCTCTGCCCCCCCCCCCCCCCCCCCTCTCTCTACCACACACACAAACACTAAACATGCCCCTTTGACAGATTCTAACCCCGGACGAGCCACCCGGAGGTATGCGCGCTCTTGCAGGCTTGCGCGGCAGACGGCTTCCTGCTCCCCTTTCTCCTCTTTCAGCGTCGTAACCCCCCACCCCCCCCCCTCCTGTTCAACCCCCCCTCCACCACCACCACCACCCAACTCTCAGCGGGCCGGTCCCACAATGGGCGCTGAATGACTCAATTGTCTCTGATGAAGTGAGAGACAAGGCCGTTCTCTTAATCCTAACGCGGGGATGGACTTACTCTAACTGCCCTGATTGTGTTAGCGGCAGTTCATTATGATGTAAGCAGTCATTACTTACATGTGGAGTGTTTTTTTTTTACCTATTATGTAAAAGATGTTAGGCTTGAGTGATTTATCAGATTAAAATAGCACCAATAGATTTTTTGATTGGTTTTGTAATAAAGATTCCATTTGCATTTTAAATTAGCAATAACATTTTAAAAGACATGAATGTTTGCTACGCTCCAAAGAGACAAATCAAATGCATTTATCATGAAACTTTAAAGCAGGTTGATTTTATAAATGACAACACCCAGATGGAACAGTACTAGCACTACAATTTAAGAGATTATTTTGGCAATTGAGCGATATTTTTTTTCGCTTGAACAATGTTTTGTTTAGAATGCATAAGTCACTAGAATACAAAAATCTTGGCTAAGGTAACATCACTTGTTGTAAGGTGTAGTAAGGCAATCTAGGCAAATATTTAATAGTTTCTATTATTTTAATTACACAATTTTGATATTATGGCTGCTTTTTCTCAGCTCATGCAATGCCTTTAAGCCTATAAAGACAAGCTAGCAATTATTCACTTACTAAATTAGTTAATAGTTATTTCAATAATGAATTAGTTGTGATTAATCCATTATTTTATTGCAGCCTTATCCAATACATTGTTTTTTGTTTTTTTAAGACCCATTTTTGTCAACTAAGACAGTGTTTTTCACCAGTGTGCCAGTGAACACTAGTGTGCCTTGAGTTGCTGCCAGGTGTACCTTGAAAAATGTTTCCATTTTCAATATTCAATCTATAAAATGAGCTTAATCAGATTTGATTAAATGATTTACAATTTGGGAATGTTTGGAATAGCTTTTACAAAGAAAGAAAGCAAAACCAATCACCATTCATGCATTTACAGAATAATTTAAAGATGTTTTATGAAAAATGCAATAATTTTGTGTTCCAAAACCGATGGTATGCCCACAATTGAATAGGTGTGTGTTGCGGAAATAAAATTAAGCAAAAACATGTGCCGTGACTCAAAAAAGGTTGTGAAATAGTGAACTAAGGTAACATATAGTTAGTTTCAAATGGCTGTATTTTTTATTTTTGATTGTAATAAAAAGTGCAACCCAAATAAAAATCATCATAAAAAATCAAGTACCTATCAGAGATTCCAAAAAACAAAAACAATCCTCTCATAAATAGTTCTCTTTCTCTTTTTTCTGCACCTTTCCCAGGTTCAGGCCCGGGCGGCGTTGCCATGCAGGGCCAGTGAGGCGCGTGTGACTGACTGCTGCGCCTCTCAGGTTTGGCATGTTATGAGCTGGAGTGTGTTAACCCAGATCCGCACTGACTGTCATCACAATGACAACAAGCCCAGGCCCTGCTCTCTGCGTCACTGTGAGGGAGAGAGAGAGAGAGAGAAAGAGGCCCCAGACAAAAGCAAGGGCACCAGAGGGTTCACGCGTCCTCCTCGCATCACTCTCTTACTAATTTAACATTTAGAAATCAAAGCAATAAATGAGTCTTGGTACTGCAGCTAGTGGGAGGGGATTAAGTCGATGTTTTTTGGCACGTCCTCATGTCTTTAAATGTGGTGGTTTAGAGGTTAAAGGCTTAAAAACTAAATCTTTACTATGAATCATAACATTTTGTTCAGTTTTATTTTTAGTATTAGAGAATGTTGTTTAAAAGGACTTTTTGATGTAAACAAAAAGTTAATGGGTACAGCCGATGAAGTGTGTGAAATTAGCTTTTACATTTTTTTATGGCAGAGCTCTATGTTATTATTAAGAGGAAAAAGTGGTTTTCACCAGAGTCTGCTTCTATATAGCGACTATGGGCATCTTTTGGGGGGTTTATTTTGGGCTTGCTCCTGAGAGACACTTTTTTTTTAGTTTTTCCAAATTTGATTCAAGAAAATGTACTCACTCAAGACAGAAATATAGACTTTACGCATATTTTGACGCTTTAAATCCTTTATTAATGATCAAATATTATTTAAAATACGTCAAAATCATTAACCTTTGTTCTGCTGTGACACAAACTGTTTATTTATTTGATTACTTTTTTATTGACGGTCTGAAGTCGCTTGTTTTAGGCTTTTTGTCGCTTGTTGTTCTCTGAAAATCAGGCAACCCTGGCTCTGGCCCAATATCAGGCCTTTTGACATCATCACATTTTAGATTGTGAACAAAACCTAAAAGCTCTTTTTGTAATTTTTCACTAAACTCCATAATAAACACAAACACAAAATCATCTAAATTGTGTAATATTGCACACCCCTAGAGGCTAGCTCCAGATTCTTCCAAAAATAAAACCATTTTCCCCCATCAAACTTTAACCAAACGTCAATACTGGCTATAGACAGGACCAGGTGAAGTTGCCCTCATATATTTTTTGTGTGAATGACAGCAGAGGAAAACTGCTGGACGGTTCTGCCTGTTCCTGGTCGTCTCCCAGCTCTTGCTCCTGGATCCAGCTCCATGTGATGTGTTCATCGCATGAAGCTCGGCGGCTGGAGCGACGGCCAGCGCACGCCTTGTCCGTTTTGTTTTGGATTCAGAGCAGAGGGCTTTGAAGCAGTCAAACAAACAAGCGGGGGCTGCGGAGTGCCAATGCGGTCCACTTTCCAATGAGGGACAGATGATGATTGGACTATAGCGATGGCGATTCTCACAGCTATGCAACAAACAGCTTGGCATTGGAGTTAGCATATGGAAGTGGGGTGCAGCTCCAGAGAATCCAGCCCATCTTTCTCCCATCTGTGGCTCGCTATCACACGAACGATGTAGCTGTATGTGCGCTTCTGATTGCACCTCTGACACACATTTTGAAATGTGCTTATACCTACACACCTGAACAACAGATTTCACCCACTTTTGAGTGCGCTCTTTGGCGGACAGGCCCGACTGCTGCTCCTCCGGGACAGAGCGCGGGGATGGGATTGACAGCTTGCAGATTACACCAATCAGACTGTTACTATAAAGAGCTTTATTTAAGGCTCAAATGATCAAGGCTAGTAAGAGGAACTGGCTCAATGCTCCGCAAGTAAACTGCACCAGGCTTAAAAGATTAGTCTATTCACTGTGACGACAAGTTTATCCTTTTAAAAACAAAAGCTAAACATATTGTGCTGATCTGTTTTCTCATGTTAACTTCAGGAGCAGATGCTAAGGCTAACAAAAAGTACACAGCTCATTTGATAAAACAGGTTGTTTGATATCAGGAGAAATCTATTCTTTGTTCTGCGCGGTTGCAAAGAATTAGTTTTAAAAAGGGTTTGGGTAGGTTTCCATAAACTAGGGCAGCACTAAGAAGCCATCATGACTGCTTTGGTTCTCCTATTGCACATTTTATGAGTAAATATTAAAGAAAAAAACACCTGCTCAGATAGCCGGAGGCGTTTTGCAACCAGGAAAATAAAAGTGGGATGTGGAAAGGCCTGGGTTTTTGTGCCCTGGGGCAAGAGGGTCCTCTGGGTCCACATCTCCTCCTAAGCCAGGACCACTGGGAGCTTCCACTGGCCCCCACAGCGGGCCATGTACCTGCTTCCTCACCTCCTACTGCCTTTACCAAGCCGAGATATAGCTCACTGCTTTTCTTACAGTGAAACTCCACCTGACAGTGTTTGTAAAAGTCAGATGGATCAGCTGCTACCAGCTCATAGACGCTGAATGTTCTTTTTAAAAACATGTTTGATATATTATGTTGCAGAGGCTGGTCGTGGAAGTGGTCTGTGGTTAAAAATGGGGGCATTTCTGAGGACTTTTATCAGGTGTGTCCTGGAAGTGAGCTTGGCCGCCTTAAACACAGGTTCAAGTGATAAGTACAGCCTTGCTCTGACACTGTTTACTTTGCAGGTGTGGACAAAGTGCTGTTCAAACACCAGCTGACTGACCGGAAAGTTTGGAAGGATTGCACAACAGAATGCAATACACTGCATACAAAGATACCCTGTAGTCCCTTCACAATTAGAAAGAGAAAATATGTAGAACACTTTAAAGATGGACTTAGGGACATTGTTGTCCAAAGAAATAAGAGGAAGACCAGAAACTTCTCCAGGAGCCTGCAGTGTGTGACTTGCCGCCCTCCCCCTCACTGTCCCTTTTCCAGTGTCATTAGGAGTGTATCTTGGCTGCTCTATAAATAGTGTTGTAGGGTGAAGGCCAGCAGGAGCTGGCTAGTCTTCCATCAGAGCGCTAATGAACAGGCGCTCTGGCACCTTTAGCATCCGGCTCGGAGGCAGAATGCCTCTGCTTTCAGGTCCCTGCCACTTCACACACATGTGTTTGTGACTCTTCCATCTCACTGACACCTCCTTTTGCTGGCGTTTCTTTGACTCTGACACAAATATAACCTAGACTGTGATGAGCTATCATGAGGCTCCACACTCAGAGAAAAGAGAAGAGGGAGTCATGAGCACTAAGGATTTAGGGTAAGAGAAATAAAATGTGCATCGTAGACACTTTCTAAACTTGTATTTACAATGTTAGATGACTGAACGAGAAACAATACTCAGAGAAAATGAATAGCACAATAGCAGTAGTGCTGGAGGAGACTGGAAGCTTCCCAGCCCAGCAGAAGTAAACCAGAACACTTCCCGGGTAAAGATCAGGTTGGACACACTGACCCTCTGCAGGTGAATGAGCCGAGGCCCTTACAAGGGGCCAGGATTAAGGTCTGAGAGATGCCCTGGCTCCACACGATCACCTTCACGAGCAGGAGCTGGGCACGGGGCGAGGAGTGAGGGGTGAGGGGCGTAGAGAGAGGAGTTAAAAAGGTGAAAGCAGCTACTGAGCTCTACAGAGGAGAGAGAGAGCGCCCACGTCTCTGCTCCATGCTGCATTTGGTATTGTGCTGGAGGAGAGCTGATTGCTGCCCTTGATGTTGGGTGTCTAGTTTTGTTCTGAGAGTTCACGATTAGTTAAATGCTAGACTGGATATAAGAAAACTCTGAAACATGGCTCAGAGGGAGAGAATGTGTACTCTTTGGCTTCACAAAGACTTCCGATATTTCAACGCCAACACTACAAACTATCACACAGTTCCACCTACACATCTTCATCAATCAGAGCATTATGTGGAAGCATCACAAACACACCGACAGGCAATTAATCTGCACAAAAGGAACCAACAAACACTGAGATTGCTCCGCTTCTCTTTCTGACTTCCACACAGCACCTTGAACCTGTGCAGCCTCCATATTCATGAGGCCGACTCTCTGAGCTTCGTAAACCCTGTGAGTTTAAGGATTTCACTCCAAGCTCAAATATGGTTTCAGGTTATGTGCTTAACACCCAACCAAGGGGGCTCATTCACCTGCTTTTAACTATCTATTTTGGGCTTAATTAGCTTTAACTTAAATTATTAGGCTTGTTACAAAACATGTTATTTGCTATGATAATGTGAGTGAAGGAGGGGTGAAACTTCCCACACAAGCAATTACATGCACACTCACTCAGTGGGGTACTGCCGCTTTGCCACGACGGCTTAATGAATAAATAAGTAATAAGGGCTTGGTTACAGGAGCTCATTAAAATGTGGAGATGTTTCCGTGACAATAAGACCTGCACAGGGTCAGGGGTGGCCCGGGACAGAGTGGGTGGCTAATGTGCCCCCCTCCTCAATCTCCTGGAGCACCCCAGAGCACCCTGAACCTAGTCTCACCTTCGAGGCCTCTAGCCCAGCATATACAAACCCCTGTGCACAAGCTCGCAGCGCACACCTCTCTCACGGTTAATTACCACTTAGCTCAATCACGTGCTGATCCGTCCATAAGAGAGCCCCCTCCCTTCTGCCCGCAACACAAACAGCCGCACACATGCCAATTATTGATGAATCTTTAATATGCCGTTTTACAAAGTCTCCATCTCATTTCCGACAACTGAGCGGGTGATTATCCACATGTGCGCTATAGAAATCAGGATCCTTGAGATAAGAATCTGCGAAGTGTACATGCAATATTATTTTAGCATTTAGAAAAAGTGTCCAGAGTCATTGGAAAAAGCCCATTTTTCTTTCCTTCAACCTGCCTCACATCTTTGCAAGTCTCTGCTAGTGTGTATAAAACCCCCGGACAAAAATCCCACGCCGTGATAACATGTCAATAATGAGCTGAGGCCATCTATTGATCAGCTTAATTTTGCATCTATTAGCTGGGGAACGGCTTGCTCCGGGGGCGAGGGGAGCCAGGCGCTAACACGCACCGACAGGCTGGATGGAGATCATTACAACTGATGTTCACACACACGCTGTGATTGACATGGAGATAAGGCAGGAGAGAGAGCGCCTCGCACGCCTCCCTGCGCACTAAGCTAATGATACACCAAACGTGTGCTGCTGTGTACGGCTGTGCGGGCAGGAGCGCGCCGGAGACAGCAGCGTCTATCTAGAAAGAGAGCTGAAGCAGGGTAAAAAGAGAAAAAAGAGGAGAAGAAAAGCGGGCCGTACGCCTTTGCTAATTGGCTCAGTCAGACAGGGAAGCTCATAAAAGGCAAGAAAGTATTTAGTGGAGCACCTCAGCTTTCTAGATGGCCTTATCAAGCCTGTGTCATTTAAATGCAGCTGACGACAACAGAGGAGCCCGGCTTTGACCTGCGATGCATGGTTTCATCTCATAATTCCTTCATTTAAGAACTGCATTTGCATACAAAACTTTAGCGTGGGTGTTCATTATAAAACGCCTCCACGATCGTAAGCTTCACTTGCCCTGAGCCGACAACATCGTAAAAACAGCAGAAAAATTAGCAAAAAGCAGGTCTTTCACCAGCTTTGATCGACTGGCTTTTTTCTCCCATTTTGAAAAGAGAAACTAAAGATGGATGCATGCAAAGAGGGCACGCAGGAAGCTACATGGTGCGCTTGCCCTTTGCTCCTCCTCGCTCACCTATCCGCCATCACCCCAGATCGGCCCGGCATTGATGCAACCGTCTGCAATACAAGATGCTGTGGGAGAACGTGGGAGAAAACCACTACTGCGGTAACAAAAAACAGAACAGAAATATACTTGTTTGCACTCTCTGTATGTTGAGGAATTAAAAGGAAGGGGGGCGCGTTGTGAGTCTAGTCCAGGTCAGAAGCAAACCTAAACACCAAATGTGTGTTTTTGTCAGCTGAGGGATGCAGAGGAGGGAACGAGGGAGCAGGGAGGAGGAAGGGGAGAGGTGAGAGAGTGAGAGAAGGGGGAGGAGGAAAAAAAGCCCTCAGCCAAGCCATCAAGTTGAACATTGAACTTCACAGTAGTAGCTGCCTTTCTATGCCTCTCCTTTTGATGTTACCTCCAAAGCAAAGGATCAAAGGCTTGGAGTGTGGCGTGGGGAAGTCCCAAGCTCTTAGCCTGCCAGCCTGTGATATATGCAAAAGTCTACGCCAAAAGAGAGAGAGAGTGGGTCAAAAACCAGGAGAGAGAGAGAGAGGCTCGAATGGAATGTGGCTAAATAGTTTGGTGCGTAATCAACGACAAGGGGATGACGCAATGTGTCAGTGAGGCCAGTCGCTTGCATACTGTAAATTCAGTTTATGAGACGCAAATTATGAAAATGGTCAAACAATATGAAATGGAATGGATTGTAGTCACAAAAAACAAATAAATGCACGCAAAATAGGGCTGCTCGATTATGATGAAAATAATAATCCTGATTATTTATATCATGATTGAAATCATGATTGTTCATGTGATTTGTTGCTTTGAGAAAGATAAGAGCATGAGTATGTTTTAATATGCAAAGAGCGAACAGATAAAATGAAATAGATGACATAAGGCTGGGCCATCTGGGAAAAATTGTAATCACAATTTTTTTGCTCACATTGATCTTGATTTTCGATTCGATTTTGTTTAACTTTGGCAAAACCAAATAAAAAATGCCAGTCATGAACATAAATAAAACAAAAACTTTTAATATGTCCCATTTATTAGATTTTTTTGAAACTATATATCAATTAAAGTTTGACTTTTGCTCCAAACTACACATTTTTACTGACAAAAAATGGTTTTCAATCTGTCAATTCAAAACCCATCACCAAAAAATTGATGATTCGGTTCGATTTGATGGCCCAGACATAAGGTGACATATCACATGGACATAGACTGTTGCAAATGTATTTTAAACTACATGAAACCTTTTTTTCAATTCAAAGAAATATATGAGCTCCTTAGGGCTAATAATCACAATTACACGATGTGATCGATTACAGCAGTAGTCATAATTCCAATTTGATAACTGCACAGCCCTAACGCAAAATACTTGTGATCAAGCATTAGCGACTTTAGCATAATATACGCTGCATTATCTGACCATAATAACAATGCTATATCTCCACTCAAATAGAAATACTAAGAGTGTAACATATAAAGGCGCTTGATTTCCGCAACCTTAAAAAACATACAAAACAGAACTAGTAAATTAAAACAGTTTAAAACAGTTTACAACATTCCAAAAGTTCGAGCTTTCCGCTAACTAGCATGCTAACGGTGCACTTTCTGGTTTTCAGAGATTAATACTAACTCATTATGTGTTGTCTCATTTTGTGCTTTCATAACAACATCACAAAGTTTAGATCTAAAAATTGGCTCCAGGCTCTCTGCATTAGTCATAGAAATCTCAGTTTGGTGGGCTAGCCATGAAGTTAGCTAGCAGCATGCCAGTTTTTGTTGCCATCACACATCTCCCCTCCAACCCCTCCTCCACCTCGCACCAAGCCAGCACCTCTACAACATCAAGGGCTTTCTAGTGTGTGTCGTCTATACACACAGTGCCCCATTAAACTGAGCACTACGGTAAACATGAGCGTGACACACGAAGTCTAGCTCGTCGCTCCAAAAAACAAACATTGGACATTCAGACACGCTGTGGGCTCAGCTGGGCCAAAGTGCGGAGCAGAGGTGTGCTAAAAAAGACTAATATCTACGAGACAAACACACGTACGCTCACACGCACACACACACACACCCTTTCCCCAAGGCTGTAGGATTAAGAGGTCCAGCTGGCTGACAGCAAGCTCTTCCTTCCCACGTATCCCGTCGATCTGCCCCCCTCCCCGGCTCCGTACACACTTCCACAGCCCCTCCCACCTCTCCGCTCTGAGCCCAGCGCTGCCAGCCTGCCCGGTGGAGTCGGCAGAGGAGATGCCAAGAGGACACACCTGCATTTGACATCCACTGGCCCGGAGCGACTTTCACTTCCTAGAGCAGTGAGAAGTTGTCAATAGTAGCGTGGATAGCAACATGTCGAAGTATTAGTGTAAAGTGCAACGGCAGAATTGTATTATAATTGCAGTCATGTAGGAAACAACTGAGAAATGTCATTCAATTCAACATTTACACGTTCTCAACTTTAGGAGCATCTTTAGATAATCATTGTGCCAATCAGCCCCATAAAAATGTAGATTAGATTGTATTTATTTAAATCAGGTTGCTTCTCAAATAGTCACAATTATATTTTTAGTTCCTACTATAAGGTTTTGATATGAATAAAACAATTATCGGTTAAATAAACTTGTTATCTGGTCATATCAACAAGGGGTCATATCAACAAGGGGTTCCTATTGTGAATATAAATAAACAAACAAAGCCAATGTATCAGTTAGAACTCCATTAAATACATATTTCAACCATTTATTTCACCGTTAGTTACCGTTTAGCAGAAAATGCTAGTTTCAAGTACTCTTGACAAGATTTTTAAGCAAATCTATTCCTGATTCAAGCAATTATGGTTTAAAACAGATTCAAACTTGCTTAAAACAAGTTTTTATATCTAGATAAGGTAAATCAGGATAGAATATCTTAAAACAAGCCAAATAGTCTTTGTAAAACTTGGTCTTCTTAAGTGAAAAAATCTTGTCTTTTAAGATTATATGCTTTCATTTTTTTTAGTTTTTTTTTTTTTAAGTGCTTTATTGCTCAAACGTCTTGAAAACATGCTTTATTATTGCCAGCCACTCCACAGATCTGACTTTTGACTTGCCAAATGTTCATCTCTATAAGATACCTACATTTAAAACCATACTGTGTAACATTTTATAAGCAAAGCAATATCATCTTCATAGAAATAAGGTGATTGTTGTTACCAAAATGTCCACAGTGCTTCCTTAAATACACTGACTTTGACATTTTTGTGTTGATATAATCATTACTCATGCTAACTTTAAAGTCACAGAATCATTGACCTTTTGTTGACCAAACTGTTGCACAAAACAGGAAATAAAACACAGCCACAGAGAAAGCCTAATACAATAACTACATGCCTGTTGCTAGTGGAACAGGGGAAAGTGTAGAAGAATAGACCTTTGCAAGACCAAAACCAGCCACCCAAATCAACCCTGTCACCCCCCACCCGTTACTCCTCCTGAGCAGCTGCCAGGTCACTTTACCAACGTCTGCGAGGAAATATGTGCCCGGGTGTTGTTGGAGCGTTATATCATTTTGTCGACACAGAAGTATGCGCAGGAATAGAAGTGTGGCGTTGCAACATGCGCGTTGGCTAAAAGTATAGATTATATGAGTATTGGCTGAACACATGCCTAGAATGTGTCACCACTGAGAACTCGGACAATGGGCAAGTGCTAACTATAACCCTTACCTTAGATCTGGCACATGCAGAGATACTGCCGACGTTTTTTTAGGAGGTTGCTAGAGTCAAAAATATAGCAAAAAATGTCACATTAAAATTTGTATCTAGGCTGCGCAAAGATTGAGCCTTAATCCTCATTGTGGTGAAGTGCATCTTAGTTATCTAATTATTTTTACCTTATTTTGTGAGATAATACCGTGTATGTGGAAGATGATCAATCAAGTGTATCTTGAAAATAACAGGACTAAAGAAATTGCACTACGAAGACTAAATATGACAATAAACATGAATTTGATAAAATAAGTGTGTTCTATTACACTTGTATTCATCATTAATCATTTCTATCTAATGCTGCATTTCAGGCAAATGGGAACTGGGATATTTCCCAGTTGAAAAATACCAGTTCCAGTTCAAAGCGTTCCAACGTAAACAACTCGTATGTAAACATTATAGCTAATGCTAACCTTTAGGCTAAACAAAAGTAACGTTAAATAACCATAACCAATGTTTACATTGTTTTTGTGGCAGTTAAACTCATCAGATTA
The DNA here is from genome assembly GCA_038363315.1 of Mugilogobius chulae. NCBI lineage: Eukaryota > Metazoa > Chordata > Actinopteri > Gobiiformes > Gobiidae > Mugilogobius > Mugilogobius chulae. The sequence continues at coordinate 30,023,167 of CM076401.1, read as the reverse complement.
AATTTTTGTAGTGAATGTTTGTCTTTTATGTGAAGTGGGACCCACTCGACCAGGTCCCAGTTCACAAGTGGTATTTACCAGTTCGAGTGTCGTTCCAGTGGGAAGTATCCCAATTTATAGTTCCCTGGAAAACATCATCAAGTCTACAATGTGGAATTTTCTAGTGTGATGTCATCTTGTATAAACAGTAAGTAAATATGGTTAAACTAAATTTTTTTTATTCATTTTTTTTATATATTTTAAGTTACAAAACATCTTAAATCTAATTATTTTAACATAATTTTGGTTAAACCAGTAGTCCTACCTATCACAGACATATTCACTTTCTACCTTATTATGCATTATTTGATATCATACTAAGAAAGAAACAAAATGAAAGTAAAATATCCAAAGAAAAATGCTCATTCTCCATTCTGCCCAATTCATTTTCAGTCTGAGTTCTGGTCTACTACAGACACTGGCAGGAAGGTCCAGGCCAAGAAGGGGAAACATAAATTTTGACTTGTTACCTCGAGCCAGCAGTGAGTGACAAGCCTAATGTTGAGAAAAGATGGAGGGGTGTGATTTAGAGGTGAAGTTTGGGTGAAAAACAAGGGCAGAAGGCACCATCTGATTTGGGCTGTGATCACGACCAGAGGAGGTTAAAGCCAGGCTCGGGGGCTGCCTTACCCCACTGAAATCTAATGAGAAGTCAGTGAAATCTTTGCAGCTATTGGCAATGATATCGCCAACCAACATGGGCACAGAACTCACTGCATATTGGACACGGAGCAAAAGTAGGATAGAAAAAATAAAGGGCAGGGGTGTTAGGTGGAGAATAAGAATCAGGGAGTGAGAAATTGAGAAGCGAGAGAGCACCAGATAGAGGAGAAGGGAAAAAAACTCACAATGATGACACGTAAGTGCAAAGCGCGATTAAGGATTTACTTTCAAAAGGACTTGCATTGATCTTTTTTGATAGACCTGCGATAAATCAAACCGGATTGACTCGCATGAGAACCAGGCCTAATCCTTTAGTCAGATCCAGGAGAACTCCAACCAAACCAGCTGTTAATTTAGGCTTTACAAGATAAAGCGGGAGAAATCCAACCTGATGTACCCTAGGGCAGGGGCTTACATCATCTCTGTAAAGCAATCAACTTATTGCCAGTTTGGAGAGGTAATCAGAGCGCCTGGTGAGAGAGGAGGGAAGGCTGAAGGGAGAGAGAGAAGAATGTGCAGAGCGAGAGGAGAGTACTTGGAATGAGGAAACAAACTGTGCATGTTGAAGAGACAGACACTTTACATGAGACTTTACATACAATAAAGAGAAGAATGTTACGACGAGGGCTACTGGCAATCTATAAACAAACTGATGACCTGACACTTTCATCTGTTTGTTGATGCTAGCTATAGCTTCTCAGTGTGCTATTTACAGACAAGATTATTACAAAAATATCATATTTATTTACTTTACATTCATTTACTTAAGAAGTTATTAACAAAGGTCCACCAATAACTGAAACTAACTCAAAGAGTGAGTACAGTCTGGACTTCATAACATACCATACAAACTGCACTATTTACTTCAGATACATTAATAAACAGCAGGCTGTTGTGCCCATGCTTTTGTTGCTCCTAAGTTGACAGCGGAGAATAGCCCCCCTCCTCCTGTGCCTGCCCCACACACCACCCTGTAATTTCCCTGCGGGCTGGTCCAGGCTTCGTCCCCATCCCCAGTGGCCAGTGCCACCTCAGCCCTGTCCTGCCAGTGGCGTTGTGGCTGCTCCTGTCTCCAGCATAGTAATTAAAATGGTTATTTTTGTTTGGGATAACAAGAGGGATTTTTCTGAGCGCAGGGCAGAAGTATTGCAAGAGAGCCTACACTGAGTAAATGATGTCTTTTTAAGTAGTAACGTCTGTGCTGTTTTTGTGGGAGAATATACAGGGCAGTCCAGGTAGAGCTGGAGTTTTAGCTCCTGTGTGACACTGAGGTGGACTAGCCTCCTCCTGCGTACTCATTAGTACCATCTCCCCTGTCTTTAATATCCTGTTTACAACCAAAACAACCAGATCAGCATCAAATCCAATCACCGGCTGTGCAGGGCCCTTCACGGCGGACCTGCAGCAGACACAGGCCTTGTAGTCTCTGGACACTGTCCAAGTGAAAAGCAAACCAAGATCGTCCAAACAAAACCACATATAAAACTGGAGCTAAAACAGCAGCCTGCTCAACTCAAATACACAGCCTTTGTTACACCGGCTGCACACAGGGATCACTCCAACCTTCGCATCACCAAATTGACTAAGGCTACGTAAATTCGACTTTGACACACTTTCTTCATGTGTCACTGTACGCCAGCAAACACGGGAGGCATCCGTGTAAAAGAGACTGTCACTTAAGCTTGGCTCACTATGCTATCTTTAGCAGCTGGGCTAAACAGTTAACACTGCACCAGCACCCCCTCCCATCGCACTGCCAAACTACCCCAACTTCAAATAAGACAGCATGCTCTGTCCACGACTGTCCACTGACACCTCCCTCCACAGACACAAGGTCACACGTTTAATTACACAGAAAGTGGTAATCTCACCGGACAGATGGTTAGCAGGCCGCCTCTCAATTACTTTATGCCCAATTGAATCATTTCTGATGTTATTTGCTCAATTCTGACCACAAACATTGGATTTGCGCTCAAAATGGGGCGAGGGCAGATTTTAAAAGGTCGTGGACATTGAGTCTTGTCTGTTACAACTGTTCCCATCAAAAAGGCGTGAAGAACACAAGCGCATGACTGCTAACATTTGGACGCTGGAGGATCGGGAGGTTTAATGGTGCAGTGATCAGTGCCAGTGAAAACAACACTCTCATTTTTCTGCAAACTGGTAAAGAACATTGGGTCTATGCAGGAACAGCTAGCTCCCTGCAGGAAACCACAGGACATGGCCAATTTAAAACCTGAAGAAAGTGTCTGTCTTCCAAAGAAAGACTTTCCTGGTTGTTTGGCCAAAGTAAAAAGAACTAGTTTGTGAGTGAGTAGCATCCTATCCGGCTTAACTTCTCTTGCTTGAATGACAAGTGTAAGTTCTGGTCTCAGCATCCGCCCTCGCTGATGCCTCATTTTTCCTGCCAGTGGCTTCTGTGAACAATTAGAGGTCGACTTTCCCGGCGTCTTACACCACAGCATCTCAATCTCTGGCCAAACATTTCTGACAGTAAAGCTAAATGTCCGAGACTGCCTGTCCTCTTTATGCTCAAAGATGACTTCTTCGACTTACTCATTGTTGGCAGGTTTCAATGTTCCAGTTTTTCAGATGATAGCGAAACCAAATGACTCTAAATAAATGGCTGTCTATTGTCGTTATCATCAAGGCAAATGATTTTTTGCGGGACATTTCTTGGAACAAAAATGTGGTTCCTCCCAAAATATGCTCTGGCTTAGATTATATTCCCTGAGGTGATTGGTTGATGAGTACTGTCAATTCTCTTCCCCTAAGTCTATTTAAGTGTCATATTACACTCGAGTGCTTTGTTATGGTTAAGAAGCCCTGTATAAGCTATTTGTTTAACTCCATAACTTCGTTCAACTTGTTGGACATCAAAACAGGCTCCGCCATAAAGTACATGACAGTTGTAGCCGGCAACATTTGTCCGACTGGTGACTGTAATTAGACTGGCAGATTTCCACTAACTGGGAACAGTTGTGTGGAGAGGCACGTCCACTGGTGTAAAATGATCCGGGAGCATATAGAAAACTTCCACACGTTTTTCTCTTTCTGTCAGAGAAAGGAATTCCGCTGGCCTATAGACAGCAGTTGTTCTCCCACGAGGCTGAAAGCTGCATCTGGGAAGAAGGAGAAGTGAACGAGGAGAACAGGAGATGGTGACTGCATCTGCATATTGACAGTGCTGGAGATTTTCAAACTGGAAGGGTTTAAAGTCATCCCAAAGCAGCACAAGAGAGAGACAGAAAAGAACTTCACACTTCCAAAGCTTGAAGGCCTTGCACAAATGGCAGTGGAGCGTTGGTATCCGGAGAAAACAGGGAGGTTTCCTGTTCCACTGCAGTTGTGAGGCTGAGCTGTGTACCTCAACGTTGGGACATAACCATTTATAGAAGGTGGACTGCTAAAAATAAAATAGAAAGTTTGTAGAGTTTGACCTAATTTGGGGAATATGCGTGTGTTGATAAAATGCCTCTTTAAAGAGTGACGTTTAGAGTCTCAGATCAGACCTAGATCAGCCAAATGTAAAAATCCTTTTCACAGCATATTGTTTGCAAAAGAGCAAGAGTTTCTTAAGCGGTGGTGACAAATCTCTTCATGTTTTGTCCTCCTTTGTGTTAGTCATCTTTAGAATCACCTATCCATGGTTTGCTCATGTTTTACACCTGCTTTAGTCTAATTTTAAACCATTATGACCTATGAATGTTATCTTTAAAGGTAAGAAACATTTGAAAACACTGCTCACATTTGCTAACATTCATGTTTTGTTCTAGTCATAAAACCCTTTTCCACAGTTCTGCCCTGGCTCGTATCTTTCCGCTCAGCAACCTAAGCTGTTCCTGTCTCCCTAAGGCCCACACTTGACCATCTCCCCACCCAGCTGCCGCTCCAACAGGCATGATCCGCAGAACCGGCACCTGTCACTGACAAGCCTCGGCATTCACACCGACTTTGGTTTCCTGAGGCCTGCTGCCTGCCAGTCAGGTGACAAATACTAACACACACTTAGTGCACAAACACACACGCACAGCAGCGAGCCAAATCGAGTCAACCAAGAGGCTCTTAAGAATGATCCAGCCACTTCAACAAGCAGCATCGTACTGTAGTAAGAGAGAGAGAGAGAGAGGTCTGATAGCTGCTGCGATTCAGGCTGTGACTTGGAACTTCCCTCACCTCCTCTCACCCACCCGACCACGCTCTAACCACTGTTTTTGCATACCGCCGCGCTTGTGTAACCGTTGAGTGGTTTTGCTCCAGCGAGACAAAGGCGGTGTAACAGACTAAGCAAAGAGGCAAGCCATCTAACGTCAAAGCTAAAGAGTTGATAAACACAAATACAAGACGCACACACAGGCACTTGCGGCATTGAGCAACAGCAGCGCTTTTTATGACAACAGACGAGGAGAAAATAGGGTGAAATTGCCAGTTGCCGAGACAAACATGTCGGGTGTCAAATGCTAAGACTTCTCCAAGAAGACTGTCGCTGTCCTGAGCAGACTTGGTGCTCAAAGTAAACATTGCCATCCACAATGTAATTTTAACTTAACTAAAAGTTCCCTGAGTTCAGCCAGAGTAACAAGTCAGGCTAGGTCAGCACATGAATAAGTCTTCTGTAGTAGCCAACCAAAGGAATAAATCTGATTCGGTGATAAACAGCAAACAAATATAGCTTAGAACAGTTATGAAACAAAGTTGGCCAATGAGAATATGCAAATACGCACTAAGCAACGAAAGCAATAACAATAGTTTGGATTAAATGTTGTTGATGGATATGCTCTGGGTAATTCTGGAAAACTTCTTAAATGTATGCATGCTTAAGTGAAGTTTGTATACACATCTCTAAGACTGGTTTGATTGTGGCCATCACTGCAACAAGTTATAAAAAAAAGATCTTTATTTAACTTGGGGGAAGTGTGGTGATGACAAACCTGAGTGGTTTTCAGGACAGTGCAGTGTAGAGCTCCTCAGTCATGGCGCCCAGCAGACCACAGCCATGTTTCCATAGCTCATTTGCACAGCCATCGCGCTCCCCCGAGCTCACTGCATCTTTTTGTCATTCCCCTGTCTAAGCTCCATTTGTTTTGCTCACTGGGATGGGTCAGGAGAGAGGCAAGGTCTGTACAAACTGCTCTACAAGCAAAGTGCGCCTTCACGGGCAAGCCAAAACGACAAAACCAACACACATCCACTCTGCCGCCTGACTAATGTGCCCTGACACTCGTACATCACCCGCAAATTGGCCAAATGAATTAACCACGGCCCCTGCTTAGCTTTACGGGCTTTAAATGGATTTTCTCCTCTCCAGGTCTGTCCAATAATTGCATTTATCCATCTTGTTGAAGCAAGGTTTACACACTCGCAAAGATCATGCCAATCCCCCGGATACATTTTCCGCTCCAGTGGCGGGAGCAGCAGAGATTTGTCATCGGATCATAACAGCTAATTCAAACAACAATTAACTTAACGCGCCCGTATGGTGATGGTGATTCTTGACAGGCAGACAAACCAATGAGGTGGCTCCTATCTCCTCATCAGTCAGTCTAACACTTCTCACAGAGGACGAAAATTGAGCAGTTTTTATCTATCATCCGAGCCTGCAGGTTAAAGTAACAAACAGGCTCAGTTGGAATGCTGACTTTTTATTGTTGTGACAGAGACAGAGCCAGGCGAGTCGGGGTGAAAGCATGGCTGTGAACTCCGGCATCAGCGGGGGTCATCTCCACACTTGTGAATGTTTGAACAGAAGTGCATTAGACGCTGGGGGGGCTCGAAGGACAATTCAGCTATGTAAACACACAGAGACTTCCTTCCCTGCGCTCCTCTAGGCCTACAGTGAGACGGGCCACTGTTTAAACCGCACACACAGCATTCCAGTGTCCAGCTGCTGCATCCTCCAGCTACAAGAGCAGGGCAGATACAGGAGTCGGGGGGCCAGGGTCATCAGACACTCAAAAGGGCTTTATGTGTACACAAATGGACCTTCAACAACCAACAATGACTTCTGCCTTAAACACCAAATTTCAACTAAGCAATCAAACTAGAATAAGTGAATGCCCAAGCACTACAATTACACACATTATCAAATCACAAGAGGTCACGAGCAGACGTAACATTATTGCTCTGTTGGTAAGTAATAAGAGTAAAAGTGTATTGTATATTTAAAGAAGCCATTGTGACTTTTATAAACTCCTTAGAATGTCGTTAATATGAATGGATTTCAAACAGCTTAGAAACAGAAACAGGTCTATTGACTTCCTGTTAAAAAACTACAGAACCGATGAGTCCCACCTCTTTATTGTAAAATGTAACTGTAACAAGCAGCAGATCTAACTTGCATGTTTTTATTGTTGGAAAGTAACAAGACATTTTTTAACTTTACATGATTTACTTAGAATCAAAATTTTTTAAATAATTCCAAGTAAACATGGGCTAGTAGGGTGAAGATAAGTGAAAATAAGAACTTTGTGAGCATACAGGATTCCTCAAACATCCAAATGCAACTTCAAGCAAACGAATGATGGAAGAACACTTACGGTTAAAATTTCAGCGAAGTCTATTTTGCATTATACTGTCTCCTTTAGCTAGAATAAATCATAATTCTTGTTGTAAGAGTATAACCATTATTTCTTTAGACAAAAAACATCTTCAGAAAATCTCAACCCTTCTCCACCTCCTAAAATGACAACTCACTGCATTTATCTTTATTGACATTTAAAATATGCAAAGTGTGGTGGGCCATAAAGATAAAAAGGGCAATAAAGAGAAGATTAAACATGTCCTGGTTCTAAAGGGCAGTGTGACGTGCATCACATGACGACACCCACGCTCAACTTAACTTTCACAATGACCAGACACGTTTCAGTCACCTTTGCTTGGACTGATCTGTGCTCATACTAAGCTTCATAATGTTCGCCTGAGAAGTAAAGTAGAGTAAGCACAGTTTTTTAGATACCTAGATTGCATTGCTTCCCAACTCCAGAGCACAATCCTGTACACTCTGCCAGTTCATTTGGATCTACTATGTGTCTCTATGTTTGTCTGTCCCATTGGCCTGGATGGTGAAGGCCGCTCATCTCACCTCAGGACAGTTGTCCAAACAATGTCCTCCATTGGTTGTGACCCCTCGGGGAGAAAAAGCCAATTGACAATTCACTCAGAGCTGCAAGTCAATTTGTTCACTTTTGGAATTGACCCTGAACACGGCTGACACGAAGGCCCCTTAGAGCGGGTCTGCTGTGATGCCGTTAGTAACATGCCAAACAATGTGCACGCATGTTTGTAGAGCTGGAATCCAAAGCTTACTGCAAATGGAAAATGAAAACGAGTTTTGAACACAGCGCCATTATTGCCACTCTATTCACTACTACCTGCACAATAGTGGACAATTGGATCGACAGCACCAGGCCGTGGGGATGTGACAATCTGTCCACATGAAATGTTATCTGTTGCCGTACACAAGCTGACAGCTGTCTCTTAACAAGAAGGACATTATGATTGCGAGTAAATAGGTTTCTAACAGCTGGTTAAAGAGCTAACATAGGAATTTACTTAATCTGTTTTGGCACTGGAATTGGTTCATCAACAGAAAAAACAAGGACTCAAATCTGACGCAGAGCTAAAGAAGGTTACATTTTATTAGCCTTGTGCATTTTTTAAGTAATCTCGCCAACATTTCTAAATCCGGACTTAAGCCGCAGATTAGTAGATGAATTTGTTTCTGCCTCCCTTCACCTTTCGCGGGCAGTTATGATTCCAGCACCTTCAAGACAAACAGGCGGACCATCACCTCATTATCGCTAAGGCTTCCTCTACACGCTCGCTCCTCATGGCTTATCCAACTACAATTAAAAGTTTAATTAGCAGATCAAAAATACACAGACTGGAGTTTTATCGCCGTAAACTCGGAGCATTATGTGTTTAGCGCATACAAAGTGTTCCTATTGGAGCCCATTTCTCCAAAGATTATCTGTGTCTCCCTTGACTACATTAAGATAGGAAAAGAAAACAGGACTGCCGAAAAACTGCATAATATTACGGACGCGTCTGTGGTATTACAATTCATGTATAATAACAATGGAAAGTGCTGGATGTATGCTAAAATGAGCTATATTGTCGCGGCTGATGTTGAATTGTTGCGTTAGCTAAAATTTGCATTTACGTAGCATATAGTAAAGTAAGAATGAGGACTTTACCATGAGCATAAATAAGCTAGTATACAGGTGTTCACCGCACACTGGCATCACAACTCATTATCTACCACAACACAGTCATTAGGAGATGTGATGGAAGTCAGCTATAAGGGGGAAAAAAGAAAATAAACTCCAGCACTCGATATCAGTTGTTTAGAGGGGGGTCTTAACAAAAAGCATGTCAGCACTGGTGAACTTTGACCCTTCCCAAACGCACTCCACAATCCAAACAGAGCCGGGATTCCTTCCTCTAGCGTCACTCGCACCCTGAGCATTTAAGGGCACATATTTCTTATGACGACCAGGTGGGAGGCACGGTTTTGAAACGTGACGAGAGAATGTAGGTTGAATGAAAAAGGAGGCTGCAAAAACACACACACACACCAGAAACTTTCTCTCAATATTTTTTTTCTTACAGCAAGATAAATGTGAAGCCTTGGGGCACTATTGTTTGGACATCTAACCAGGAACTGTCGCTGCTCTCATTGCCCTGGCATTAACAGCAATTATGCGCTCTATTCAGACGGCTTTTGTGTGTCCGACCCCCGGCCCCCTCTCCGCTGGGCACCCCCCAACCCTTACCCCAGCCACTCCACGCACATTTCCCGCTTTTCTCTCTCTCTCCCCGCTCCCACCCGCACGACTACCGCTGAACTCTATTGGGCTACTGCTGCTCCCATTATGAATGAACTTAGAAAAATATGCACATTCACACAAGGAGGAAAGAGGAAGTGTACATGCCACAAGTATTTCTGGTGATACCTCAGTAAGCCTATTAATGTTTCCTACGCTGCATGGGGGCATTCACTTTTCCCAAGTACAGTCATTTTGCAATTATGACCTCTTTGAAACAAATTTGGTTGATCATTCTTTTTTTAATGTTATTTTTACAGACACAGCAAACATTTCTCTAAACTATCTTTCAAATTATTCCTATCACTGCTTTCTAGATCAAACACAAGTCCAATTTGACTTTCTACACAAAGACAAGTGACGTAAGCTTTTTCCCCAAACATTTTGATGCAATCATTTCAGTAACATGTTCGAGCTTCCTCATGGCCCTGCAGCACAGCGAGCCTATATCTAACAGATGACAAAAGTTGCATTCCAGATGTACAGTGCTATCTTTGTGTGCAGCTCTATAGAAAGGCATGGGAGAAAAGAAGGAGCGGGGAGGGCGGGCGGTGGGAGATGGCGCTGGGGGGTTACACTAAGGGTTGGGGGGCTGCGGCTATGGTGAGGCGGGGGGCACCAGTGCACAGCTGCTAAACTAATGGCTTTTCCCCTTTTTCTTGACGTGGAAGGAGAGAAGCAGAGTGGTGGTGGCTCACTGACAGACACAGTCAAGCGAACATAAGAAGAAAGTCCATGAGAAACACTGTCAAAATTAGCTTTCACATTAGCTGTTGGTGAGTTAAAACACTGCAGAGATAATTAAAACAAGGTGTAGCTCCAAAGCAGAGCTGACTGTTGCAACTACACCCAGCACAGCTCCCTCCTCCACCAGGGAAAGACTATTCCCTTTGCACAAGTTAAAAATCTGATTAGAAACACACCCCCAAATTCTTTTTTTCCTCTGTGCTTCTGTGGTGTTTCACGCAGAGTGACAGATAGACGGGCTCGTGTGCTCGCGTTGCTCAGCCTGCCAACATCATCAGCATTAGACAATTAAGCCTTGCTCGCACAGAGAAGAAAAAATATATCTATCTTTGGTAAATATTTACGACACAAATCTTTTCCATTCATTCGCTAGGCACCAACAAAACCCTACTGTACTCTCTGGCCCTGTCTTCCCCTGTCTCCCCCACCACCCCTACATCTGCGATTCATTGACTTTACAATTTACCACATGTCGAGATGGGAGAGGTCGAGCCTCCATCTGAATCACGGCACAAATATGCGAGTGATTTATTGTTTTAAAAACCCAGGGCCGATTTAGAGCAACTCCACTTTTCCTGAGCATTACTCCTATTGGCAGACCATGAACAATTACAGTTCGGACTAATTAAGCTCGGAGAATGTGCTGTGTGCCGCTAATGTCTAGCAGGCCCCAATTTTAGTTTAATGGTGCCAAACTTTGCCTTGCGGCCCCCTCCTTTCCCCTTGCTCGAACTTAACTCCTCAAATCCAAAGCAGATTGTACTTTTTATGACTGTTTATTGAGTAGAAGAAAAATAAGGACCATTTCTCTCCCTTCTCTGTGGCTATGAGAGGAGAGAGAGGGAGAGAGAGAGAGAGGAAGAGATGCCGCACAAAAAGAGTAGTGGGAGGGAAACCGAGTGAGCGGGAGCCGTTTCCGCCATACTTTGTAAACAAAAGTGATTTGCAAGACAAAAGGAGCGCAACCTTCCGACTGGATTCAGAGTGCATTTTGCAGCTAGAGGCACGAAATACGGCCGCGTCGTGCCATAGAACCCCCCATGGGCTCCAATTAGGCCCCATTAACATGTAAAGCCAATTTGATAAGGTGTGGGCCCTGTCCCTTAAATCCGCATTACACTGTCTTTCCTCTTGTCACAGTCAAAAATCCGTTTACAGCAGTCCAACCAACGTAATCCATATGATATACCATTGTTATGCTTATGCTGCAGCCACATTTAGCAGACAGTGTTAGTGGTAGTAGATAAGGCCAAGCACGTGAGCACAATGGAGGTGTGTTTATTACAATAATCTGGGCAGAAAATCCTCTATTATTTCTTCCTGGAATAAAAATAATGACAAAGGAAGAAAAAAAAAAGAAGTGTGCATGAGGGTGGTTTAATTTTCTCCAAAAGGTGATCCCGGCACATCACGACAACTCCACAAACAAAGAGAGAAGAGGGGACAAGAGCTATTGTTTCAGGCACAAAGCCTTGTAGTGGAATCGCCACGGGTTCTGCAAGCATCTTTTTTCACTCCCAACACAGCGGGGAAAGCTCCATGTTTCTTTCTCATTCACCCCTCCTTCTTCCACTTACTTGTTCTTTTTTAAACTACTCGTAATTATACGTCGAAACTCAAAACCTCCGCCAAAAGTCTCGAGGCCTGGAGAATTATGGGGCCAGGGGTGGCGTCAAATATCTTAACATTCATAAGTCCAAGAGGCAGTAAATAAAGCTGGTGGATTTATGGCCCCGGACCTCTCTCCCTTCTGCTGCCTCTCCAGACCTGTCGAGGTGTGTGCCGTTAGCCCACAGCGTCGGAGTTAACCCACCGCCTTCTGGCAGAAGCTCCGCACTAGCATCAGCAGGAGACAAAAGGTAGACGAACATGTGAGAGACGCAGCAAACCAGGGTGCACCGGTCAGGCCACTTCTTCTGATTCAACCTGCACCCGGAGATCCAGCGGCCTTTGTGTGAGGTTTAGGGAGGGGGAGAGTAGAAGCCTGGGCACAGCATCATGTCAAATTGCTAAAATGATACTAAATTGCGAGCCTTCTTGGACAGAGGTGGTAGGAAACAGAAATTGTTACAGATTATTGTTCCCAGAGGTCAGGGTAAATACTGTAACAACCACATGGAGGAATTTTTGAATCCCCTGGGTTATGCAAAATAATTGTAAATCTCAAAAATCAAAATGAAACTAGCATAGGTACACTGCTGCGAATAACAATAAAAAGTGGCATAACATTATTCATTCATGAGTTCAATTAAAACAAACATTAAACAAAATAAATAAATAATAACTGCACTGCTAAAATGATTTAAAGGCCTTTTGATTTGAAAATATGAAGCAGGTGGAGCAGCCGCAGGAAGGGAAAAGCAGAGATGAATCAAAGGCTTCCGTGACAAAAGAGAGACGGTCTCGTTGCAAGAACAGTCATATTCGGAGCCTTACACGCGCCATGTTAGGGAGCAAGACAGCTAATCAATGTCCAGGTGAATTATTTATGCCGGCTTTAAGTCTAATACATTTATATTAGAGGGACTGCTGACTTCAAAGCTAATGGCTGGACACAGTAGGCGCTGCAGACAGTGGGGGCCGAGCCTGTGCAGTAGAAAGACCACCGTGAAATGACACACTTCAGGTATAGCTTCAGAAATAATAAACCTGGCAAAGAATTGTACGAGCTCATCTGTAATGACGCTGAAATGCAATTAATAAAATATGAGTTTAAAAAAAGAAGAAGCTACAGATATAATTTGACTTTTTGTGAAATTGAGGATTATTAATAAAGAAGCATGGTGTCATCTGTAGAATAGGAGATAGTAGTGATAGCCACAAAGACAACCGCAGCCACAGAAACAAGGAACTGGAGCTCACCTCACGTGTGTTTATGCCAGCACGAATGGGAATAATGAGTGACTAATTCCAGCAAGCAGCCGGTAGCGTTAACAAGCCTGGCTGACTAACAGGGAAAGAATGGTAAAATGTTCTCGAATGGGCATATACCAGTAATCTATAAAACAACACATTTAAAAAACATATAAAGACAATTGTGTACGCAGCTGGAAATGTGTCAAGCAAAAAGCCTTGAGTGAAGTGAAACTCAAAATAAAGAATTACAACAGAAATGTGATTTTTTTTTTTTTTTCAAGGTGTGCCTAACATGCAGGTAACAAAAATCAGTTTCATGATTAGTAAAGTGGTGGGGGGCACGGAGGGGTCATATTCCCTAACGCCTGCCTTTGTTTAACCTTGTAAAACGAGATGACAGGTCCTAAAGTGCAGACTTGTAATTGCAACCGTTTAAAATAGGGGGGCAAAAAACACCCCGTGGTTTGAGAAAATTATGCCGCTTAAGGATTGCCATTGCCCAGTGGGACCGGCGAGGTGCTGAGCAAATGAGTAAGTGTGCATAATTATAGGATGGCTGATTGTAGCTAAATAAATAACATGAATTTATTTATAAACATGATTATCATGGCACACATGCGTTTTTTTTAGGCACTGACCACGGCAGAGGAAAAAGAAGAACACATGCACACTCTGTCACAAAAGCATCATAATAAAAAATAAATATGTATTAACAATAAATGCAAAAAAAATAAAAATAATAAGACTGTTTTTCAATTTCGCTTCAAAAGTTATTGTAAATCCTCACATGCAATTTTCACAAAATGTCTGAGTACAATGTGACACATGCTAATAATTGAGACTCATTAGCATATTGATTTTGTATGGATGCCATTTTTACACTGCTTTAAAGGGCTCACAAGCCAGTGTAAAGGTCTGAATACATGCAGCTTGTGCTAGAAAAAAGAGCATTTTTGATGAGGCTTTGCAAACACAAGCCATTTGCATTATTCAGAGGCTTAAAATCATGCACCTGGAATATAACAGCCATGTACGACAATATTATTACACACTAATAATAAATATGTAAAAAATAATAATAATAATAATAATAATAATAATAATAATAATAATAATAATAATAATAATAATAATAATAATAATAATAATAATAATAATTTGTATTTTTTATCTAAATAACGTTAGCACAAAAGCTGCTATATTCCCATACATTTTCTTCAGGGAGTAGTTAGCATAGTTAGCCTGCTAGCTGCTGTGCCCGACGTACACGCCGCCGTACTGTACACTTCACGGGGAGTTGGCAAAACTTAGCTGCTACATTTTGCTCCTCTCTCCGCTGCACTTGTGGTGACAGCCCCGTGTGCCTGGCTTCCCCCGTGTCCCCCAGCCCCGGCGTGTGAGTGTGCGTCTGTTTGCGGTGTTTGTGCACAGACATAGGGAAAGAAATGAACTTACTGTGCGTGCTGTTGGAGAAAGTGATCCATTGGGAAGGTAGGGGCTTGTGAGATCGGGGATCATTATAAATGGATAGCCCGGGTACGGTGGGCTCTTGAACAGCCCTCCATCTTGCCTTTTCGCAGCTAACATGGCGGGGGAAAAGGAGAAAAACTTTTATAAACTGGCCGTATAGTTTAATTCCTCTTTAATACATTTGCGTAACAGCGCGGGGTGTTCACTACGCTCCCCGCCAAGCACATTACACTGACATGGAGTAAAAAACAAATAGCATTCACTCACCCTCCTCTAAACTTTCTCTTGTTTTGTCTCTGAAAGTTTCAGATCTAGGCGGAGGCCGTCTTTCCGCCTTGAAATGCAATGAAAACACAGGGATTGCGTTAAAAAACAAGGGGCGAGGGTGATAGTTAACTTTAACAATGTACAAAATGTAGGCCAGTCACTTCCAGCGCCGGGAGCCGCGTCGTGCACGTCCAAACTTACCTCTGAATCCGACGAACTGTTTTGATTAGTTTCTGACTCGTTTACAAGAGACGATTTGACATCTGCTAAATCCCTTTCAGCCGAGGAGTTCTCCGAAATTTTCTCTTCTTGTTCTCCTTCGTCTTTGAAGGAAATCATTTCATCGTTTGCACCCAGGTCGTCCCCTCCACCGCCGTTCAGCTGCGGCATTTTGCCCAAGCTCTATTTTGTCTTCTGCAGGGGGCAAAACACAAAGTTTTAAACCCGCGACGATGGAGTAGAAAGTCCGTGTTGAAGTTTCGGCTCTTGTATCGGCGTTTTCCAAAGCTCTGGCTGCCTGGTAGAAAAGTCAAAAAGAAGGGAATGTTGGCAGAAAAGGGAAGCCGGAGAAGGAGGCGAGGCGCGCGGATTGAGTGAGTTGAAGTTGGTCGGAGTGGTTTTCAGTTCAAAGGCGGCGCTGATTGACAGATAGAGAGGGATGGAAATAGAGAGAGTCTGGATTCGGGATTATTGACAGGGAGAAACACACAAGAAACTAATGAGATTCAAACAGGGAGGGACTTGAAGTGACGTTTTCATAAATAGGAGGAAAAAACGAGGGGGGAGAGAGAGAGAGAAAGAGAGAGAGAGGGAAAGAGAGAGAGAGAAAGCGCGGAGCGAGAGAAGAAGAGGAGCCACTGGTGCAAAGTGAGCAGGAAGCAGCCCGTTTGGAGCAGGACAGGGATCACGGGCAGAATATGCACCAAAAGCACACAGCCTATGGGCGGGTTCAAGGTGAAAGAGGGGGCCACTTCCTCCAGCAGCTCCACACAATGCTTTACTGTGGATTTTCACACTTCAAATCTTCATTTTTTAATGTCTTTTTTACTTTAAGGCCTATCAAAGCAAAAACTCCACCCACATTTTTTTTCTCACTGTTTTTACCTGCTTTGTCACTGTCTTCTGATCTATTTTTCATTACATTTGAAGATAATGCTTCCTCTGATCTATTTTTGGATTGTGGTCGTTTTTTTGCTTTTCGTGGGATGGCGTGACAAGGTGTGATGTCCTGTGGGACCAAAATGAATTCCTCACTAGATGCATTTGATATTTAGATTTTTTTTTTTTTTTACTGTATCACAGCTGCGTAATAAAAATATTAAAATAACAATAATAACATAATAATACAAATAAATAAATAAAGTAATAATAATAGCATTACATTAGCTGATTAAAAATTACTATTAACAATCATCTAATCATTTCATAGTTTTTATTATCATACACATTATTACTAGCTTACACTAAAATGTTATTAAAATTGTAATATTATTATTTCACTTAGACCTATAAACATGCAAATATTATAGATTTAAAAAGGTGCATGAAACGGCATGGTATCTGTCGCCACAAAGGGAGTGTGTGTGTATGTGTGTGTCTGTGTGCACTGATTGGCTAACCTTATCTCACCAAACCAGGAAATGCATTTTCATATACCACATTTTTGAAGAAAGCAATTTTAACTTTTTTTTTCTGTGTTGCAGATTACTACTGTCTCACTGTTCCTGAGTCTGACACTTACACATTTTGACTCCCCCTTCGTTTTAAAAAAAAGCAAATCTGCATAAGATCAAAACCAATTGCCGTATTATTGTTAGACACGTGTTAGCGTGCTATAAACAAATATTATGACAGTAATTTGTCTGTATGCGCCGAGGAGGCTTGTCAAAAATGCAGCGATTGGGGAATTATTATGCAGCAGTAGTGTAGCCTGGTGCTGTGGTTTTGTCTCCTATAGGAAGCACATGACAGTGTTAGGACGCTCCAGTGATGAGCCTGGGGAGGGGGCAACATTAGGAATCACATTTTCACAAGTATGACATAAAAGTGTGATATTATTAGCCCTATAAAGCTGCATTTTGTTTCTATGGTAACAGTTTTGTATTATTTATGATTTGATAATTTTGTTATAAACATTATCATAATATAATAATAATAACAAGCTAATACACATTCATAGTAAATGATAATCTGAAATAACACAGAAGCATTTATTACATTGTTGATTCAGCTACATTACAATTATGTTATTGTTTTATATTATATATTCTTATTACTATTTTATTTGTATTTTTACAGTAGTGTATCAATTTTAAATGGCCATGTCTTAATTGATGTTTACAATATTTTATTCATGATTACAAAATATAAAAGCACTTTCATACATCAGTACTACTAACGTGCATTTACTGTTATTAGCTGTTATTTCTGGTGTTTTTCTAAATTGTATAAAATGCATTGCAATATTTGACTATTGTATTCTATAACAAATATAATGTACAGATTCAATGATGATGAATGAAGAGGTGTCTTGTGTTTAGGTTGTCGGCATTTGGGCATCCTGCTGCTGCTGTGAACCCTCCACGCAGACCCCAGCAAAGACAGAACCAGCTCCAGAAGTCAGCATCTCTCTCTCTCTCTCTCTCTCTCTCTCTCTCTCTCTCTCTCTCTTTCTCTCTCTCTCTCCACCTTTGGACAGATTCAGTAGCTGAACCTGAGGGGTGACTGTGTACCGTCCAAGCAAGTATAAGCCAAAGAGACAAAATACACTTGCTATAATACTGATTGTGAGTTTGTATAAATATACATATATAAAAATGTAAATAAAGGCCAAAACATTTTCCGATTTAAACAGATTTATGTGACCATATAGATTCTTTCAAGGCTGGTATTAAGTAAGAAAAAATATCAGTCATTGTAAGGGCAAATTATACAGAATTAGCGTTGGTAGTGAAGGGAACATCTTCGCGGTTGTCTGTCAAAGGTTTCCTGGTACATTCAGGTTATCAAAAAGTCAGATATCGCTACTCGGGCAGTTGAAAGCAAGCATAGTAAAAATACATTTAAAAATTAACATTAGCTGAACACATTTTAGCATTTCCTGCATTCTTCTGATGCCTAGAAAAAAATTAGTTTCAATAAAAAGGTACTATTATTTTGTTGTCTGTTTTATCCAAAAAAAGAGTCATTGTGGTATCAAATTTGATATGAGAATCTATTATTTTCCTTAGTAAAGATATAAATGTTTAAAAATTAGCATCTGACAACACTATTACATTTAATGTTGCATACGATGCTCTTTTACAAAAAAATAAATACATAAAATGGGCTAAAATATTGTATGTATATATTGTATGCATGTTTTTACAAACAGTGCAAGCTCTATGGTCAGTGAGAAATAATCAGGTTAATGGATATTTTTTTAATGAAAATGCATTGTAAATGAAGAAATTATCTTTTGACCATCTAATAGGGTCGCATACTTTTCAAGACCCCCAATTAAAATAGCAGCCCACAGAAATAAATAATATAATCAAAATTATAAATAACAAGCATTCTTTTGAGACAAATAGCCAACAATTGTGGTGTTGTTCCTTTGTGCATATATTCAACCTTTTTACTGATATAATTGCATTAATATAAAAAACTATTTGTATATATATACCAAGCTCTGGGGACCGCCTCTTGACCTCAGATGACTGTCAACTATGGAAGTAAACATATTTCTATATTTACTTTGGAAAAGTATGCTATGTCATACCTTTAAATTCTGATTAGTACATTTTGAAATGTCAATGAGAAAAATTGTGAATTTGAAAATGTACTTCCTGAAGCTCAGTGGGTTTTGAAGTCTGTAGTACTGTTGAGCTCCACTTGTAACAATAGACACAAAGACTCTTCATTATATATGATTTTGTACATCTTAGTCCTTGAGACAGACACACAATGAGCTGCGTATCTATGACAAATAAACGAAAAATATCTTTACCTTGAAATGTATGTATCACGCTGACGCCATAAACAGGACAAAACGAATAAAATAAGGGCTCTTTACACAGCAGACATTTTAGCTCGAACCATTGTTTGTATTGGGAGATTCAAGGGGCATGGATTGTTTGAATAATTTAATAGTAGAGCCACGGTCATTACCCGCTCTTTGAATACGCAAAGTAAATAAGGCTTTAGCTGAAGAGCGCTTGTTAGGGGAGCACTGAAGGGTTTTTCAATCCCAATGCACATAATGTTTGTTTATAGGTCAAAACGGGAAGGTAAAAATGAATTCATTAGAATGAGCAGGTCATATGGGGTCCACAAGACTGCTTAATCCTACAAGTTTATGTAAATGTTAAAGATGCTCTATGGAACTTTTCTGCTGGGAGGTCTGACAACTGCTTTAATCCACATGAGATCATTTTGCCGAGAGTGTCTCACAGTTTGGCAATAAACTTATCCATCTCCATGGAGACGAGTGGTAACACCACCAGACTAAACTATGAGTTAGATTTATGAAGAACTAGACAATCAAAGTAAATTGAAATGAGAGGTTTAATGCTGTAGAAAATTCCAGGAAAAGCACCAGAAATGTTACACAATGCTTCTTTAAAAGTAGTGAATGTAGCATACACCTAATCTGGGATGATACTACATTATAATGAGAACTCAAGATACATTGGTTGATTTAGGTAGATTCAACTGTCATGAAAAGTAACATTTGAGACATTTTGTGCTATTTTTGAGTACTTAGTATTGAACTATTCCATAAGTATGTCATAATTTTGCCTATTATAAATCAGTTTAATTGTTGTATTAATATGAAACGATTATTTTTAAAAGTACAGAACGGATAAACTTTGTCACTTTAATGTCACATTTAACCGAAACAAGCAGCACATTGTCATCTACATTTAGAACAGGGGTTTTTGAGATGATTTCATGTGGCCCCCAGAATGTTTTTACTGATTAGTATTGATTGTGGCCCGACAATAAACTGCACATGACAATTTGAACTGAATTTGTGTTTAAGCATATTGTTTTTATCGTACTGTTACAACCCTACTGTCTATAAAACTTAAAATTCACTGAAGATACTGGAAAGGACAGTCTGCCCATAGTTACTCACTTGTATTCACTTTTTCTTTAATCACACAAAGGCCTAAGTAATAGAAAACATATAAAAGAATGAATGTGAACATACAGTACTTCGAACATTTTGGCCCCAGCTCCATTTGAATTTGAGACCCCTGTTTTAGATTCATAATCACTAATATGTACAAGGATGTGGGGGCGGAGATAGGGGGTAGGTGCACATATGAGTTTTCTGAACACTCGGGTCTCAGTTGCAGGACAGTATCATAGGACTAGGATCAAATTAGAAATCAATCAAAATACAACTAATGATAACGAAACAATGCTAGAATCAAATTAGGTTGGTTTTGCATATTATGTCCCCTTTAAATGTTTACATGATGCCACAATAGATTACCATGGAAACCTCTGAATGTAAGGTATATTTATGTTTTAGTGTCATTAGTTTTAGAACCACAAAAACTTCACTAAAAGTAAGCTCAAAACTGCTTCCCAAAATGTCTAAAAAGTCACATAAGTAAATTAAATGTTAACTCATTAGTACCCATCTTTGAGTATCCTGTGACATTATTTGGCAAATTCCCATCATGCATCTCTCCCTTTTAAAAAGCCTCCTCATTACCATACTACCACTACTGGACATTTTTATGCAAAATTATGCCTGTTTCATTGTGAATGCGTTTTGATTTGTCCCAGTGATAATCAGAGAAACTTAACATTTAGCTTTAGCTGCATTTTGTCAAATTTGCTCTTTTGTTGCAGATGCCATTTACTGTCACAAGTCTAATACAGTGGTTTGAGCGTAATTACATGTAACCTAATGGTCTTGTTTTGGCCAAGTAATATTTAAAAAGGCAAAGAGGACACACATGTGAAGAGAGCGTGTTAATGGGGGACTCTTTTTAGCTGCTTGTTAAATCTACACATGCACATTTACAGTCCAACATTGTGCTTTTGCAATTATTCTAATTACTGTGGGCAAATCTCTGCAGGCTTGGGATTTCTATACATCAAAAAACAGCAAATGAAGAGAAAGAAGCCAGAGAGGAAAGTGAAATCTGCCCATAGCTCGTACAATGTAGCTTCATATTTATTGAACGTATAGAAAAGCCTCTTGTTTGACCCGGCGCTGTAATCATTTGACACAATGGAGCAAGTGCAAAACAGAACTTACATTTATGAGTGCTTTAGAAATGTTCATAAAGAGGTTATTATGTGCATTGACTAAAGAAGTTGCACATGACTATAGGCAGCCGGTCAGCTTATATAAACATCACTTATTGTCTACAATAGACAAAGTACAATGGTGGTAAGTGAGAGGAAAGCTATCAAGATTATTATGATACTTTTGCTTGATCAGAACATTGCAACTGATACAGATTGTCTACAGTGACAGTAAAATAGCAGTATTGACTCCAAAAAAACTAAAAAATGCAACTATCGTCCTGGGGTGGGTGCTCGCAGGCGAGCGCCTGGTGGCCGGGCTTTTGCCCATGGGGCCCGGCCGGGCCCAGCCCGAACGAGTGACGTGGGTCGGCCCTCCTGTGGGCTCACCACCCACAGAGGGTTTCATGGGGGTCGGGTGCACAGAGGACTAGGTGGCAGTCGGGGGCAGGTGCCTCGACGACCTGGTCCACACACACAGCCTCTGGCTGTTGGGACGTGGAACGTCACCTCTCTGGGGGGAAGGAGCCTGAGCTGGTGCAAGAGGTTGAGCGCTATAGGCTAGATATAGTCGGCCTCACCTCCACGCACAGCTCGGGCTCTGGAACCCAACTCCTGGAGAGGGGCTGGACGCTCCACTTTTCTGGCGTTGCCCACGGTGAGAGGCGGCGAGCTGGTGTGGGCTTGCTCATAGCCCCACAGCTCAGTCGCCATGTGTTGGAGTTCACCCCAGTAGATGAGAGGGTTGCGTCCCTGCGCCTTCGGGTTGGGGACAGGTCTCTCACTGTTGTGTCGGCCTACGGGCCAAACAACAGTGCAGAGTACCCGGCCTTCTTGCAGTCCCTGGGAGGGGTACTGGATAGTGCACCAACTGGGGACTCCATCCTTCTGCTGGGAGACTTCAATGCCCACGTGGGCAATGCCAGTGACACCTGGAGAGGGGTGATTGGGCGGAATGGCCCCCCCGATCTTAACCCGAGTGGTGTTTTGTTACTGGACTTCTGTGCTAGTTACAGTTTGTCCATAACAAACACCATGTTCCAACACAAGGGTGTCCATCAGTGCACGTGGCACCAGGACACCCTAGGCCGGAGGTCAATGATCGACTTTGTTGTCGTGTCATCGGACCTTCGGCCGCGTGTTTTGGACACTCGGGTTAAGAGAGGGGCAGAGCTGTCAACTGATCACCACCTGGTTGTGAGTTGGATCCGCTGGCAGAGGAGGAAGCTGGACAGACCTGGCAGACCCAAGCGTATTGTGAGGGTCTGTTGGGAACGTCTGGCGGAACCCTCTGTCAGACGGGTCTTCAACTCACACCTCCGGGAGAGCTTCTCCCAGCTCCCGGGTGAGACTGAGGACATTGAGTCTGAGTGGACCATGTTCTCAGCCTCCATTGTCAATGCGGCTGCTCGGAGCTGTGGTCGCAAGGTCTCTGGTGCTTCTCGTGGCGGCAATCCCCGAACCCGGTGGTGGTGCCCGGAAGTAAGGGATGCTGTCAGGCTGAAGAAGGAGTGCTATCAGGCCCTGTTGGCTTGTAGTACTCCTGACACAGTTGAGAGGTACCGGCAGGCCAAGCGTACCGCAGCTTGTGCAGTTGCAGAGGCAAAAACCCGGAGCTGGGAGGAGTTCGGAGAGGCCATGGAGGAAGACCATCGGTCGGCCTCAAAGAAATTCTGGCAAACCGTCCGGCGCCTCAGGAGAGAGAAGCAGTTTTCCACCAACACCATTTATAGTGCGGGTGGAGAGCTGTTGACCTCGACTGGGGATGTCGTCGGACGGTGGAAGGAATACTTTGAGGGTCTCCTCAATCCCACCACCACGTCTTCCGATGAGGAAGCAGAGACTGAGGACTCGGGGGAAGACTCATCCATCACCCAAGCTGAAGTCACTGAGGTTGTTGACAAGCTCCTTGGTGGCAAGGCTCCGGGTGTGGATGAGATCCGACCTGAGTATCTCAAGTCTCTGGATGTTGTGGGACTGTCTTGGCTGACACGTCTCTGCAACATCGCGTGGCAAACTGGACAGTACCTCTGGATTGGCAGACAGGGGTGGTGGTCCCTCTGTTTAAGAAGGGGGACCGGAGGGTGTGTTCCAATTACAGAGGAATCACACTCCTCAGCCTCCCCGGTAAGGTCTACTCCAGGGTACTGGAGAGGAGAATCTGACCGATGGTCGAACCTCGGATTCAGGAGGAGCAGTGCGGTTTTCGTCCTGGTCGTGGAACACTGGACCAGCTCTACACTCTCCATCGGGTTCTCGAGGGTTCATGGGAGTTTGCCGAACCAGTCCACATGTGCTTTGTGGATCTGGAGAAGGCATTTGACCGTGTCCCTCGTGGTGTCCTGTGGGGAGTGCTCAGAGAGTACGGGGTCCGGGGCCCTTTGCTCAGGGCAGTTCGGTCCCTGTACGATCGGAGCAGGAGCTGTGTTCGCATTGCCGGCAGTAAGTCAGACCTGTTCCCAGTGCATGTTGGACTCCGCCAGGGCTGCCCTTTGTCACCGGTTCTGTTCATTGTTTTTATGGACAGAATTTCTAGGCGCAGTCAGGGACCAGAGGGTGTCCAGTTTGGGAGACCACAGGATTTCATCTCTGCTGTTTGCAGACGATGTTGTCCTGATGGCTTCTTCAAACCAGGACCTGCAACATGCACTGGGACGGTTTGCAGCCGAGTGTGAAGCGGCTGAGATGAAAATCAGCTCTTCCAAATCTGAGGCCATGGTTCTCGACCGGAAAAAGGTGCCTTGCCCTCTCCAGGTGGGTGGAGAGTCCTTGCTCCAAGTGGAGGAGTTCAAGTATCTCGGGGTCTTGTTCACGAGTGAGGGAAGGATGGAGCGTGAGATTGACAGGCGGATCGGTGCAGCGTCAGCAGTGATGCAGTCGCTGTATCGAACCGTTGTGGTGAAGAAGGAGCTGAGTCGAAAGGCAAAGCTCTCGATTTACCGGTCAATCTACGTTCCAACCCTCACCTATGGTCATGAGCTTTGGGTAATGACCAAAAGGACAAGATCGCGAATACAAGCGGTCGAAATGAGTTTTCTCCGCAGGGTGGCGGGGCGCTCCCTTAGAGATAGGGTGAGAAGCTCAGTCACACGGGAGGAACTCGGAGTAGAGCCGCTGCTCCTCCACGTCGAGAGGAGCCAGTTGAGGTGGCTCGGGCATCTGTTTCGGATGCCTCCTGGACGCCTCCCCGGGGAGGTGTTTCGGGCATGTCCCACTGGGAGGAGACCTCGAGGAAGACCCAGGACACGCTGGAGGGACTATGTCTCTCGACTGGCCTGGGAACGCCTCGGGATTCCCCCAGGAGAGCTGGCGGAAGTGTGTGGGGATAGGGAAGTCTGGGCCTCCCTGCTCAGACTGCTGCCTCCGCGACCCGACTCCGGATGAAGCGGAAGAAAATGGATGGATGGATGGAATATTTGCTGAATGCTAATGCTTTTAATAAATTATGTATGTATTTCATCTGATGCAACCTAAGCTACGTTGCAAATATGTATGGTGCCAGTATGTAATTACTGTGACAATTATGTATCTGCTGCCATTTTTACTATTTGCTCATACGTGGTTTTAAGCAAATCTCACCAGTCAGCACAAAAAAAAGAAAAATGCGTTTCCTAAGTTGTGATTCAAGACCCAAAAAGACAAAACTTTTTTAATTTTCTTAACAAATTACCTCAAATATTGTTCAATTAATTCTGCCCAAAGAAAAGAATATACTGTACATACTATGTTATTAAATGTAGCATACAAGATAAAGTTTTGCCTCAAAGTACTAATTATACATTTAAGTAAATGGCGATTTGTTGTGCAAAGGAAATGGGAATTTTCTAAGATACATATAACCTATGTATAGTAATTGTTTGGGAGTGTAAATGCAGTAATTACACATACAAGTAGGCTTACTGCTGCATTACAACAATAAAGTTACACCATGTAACTTTCTGAAGGTGAAAAGTCAACTTTATGATTCGATAAAATATGTAAGAGAAAAACATACTTTGAAAATTTCTTAATAAGAAACAATATCTTTAAATTAAATGTAAACAAATACCTAAAAATACTAGCTGTTTATTAACAGTTAAAGTGACACTGTGTAGCTCTCAGAAGGTCAAAATCACTTGTATGATTCCTGTCTATTCATTATAGTCTGCCCCGCCCACTTTATTGGCATTGCACTTCCTGTTTAGCTGTGCTAAGGTAGCTAACATGTTAGCTTGTCTGTCTTGCAAGGCAATCTCAAAAAGATATAACTACAAAATAAAATAAATATCTATGATAATAATATAGACTAACTGCAGCTAAACCAGAACAAGAAGATGAATACTGTGGAACATTATAGCTAAAGGAGCAGCATTTCCATGGAAACCAACAAGAAGAGCTGCTCAAATAGGCCATAAAGGAGACAGTTTAGGTGAAAAAACAACTAAATAAAAAAGTGTCTGACTTCCGGTCGGCAACGAGGCAAGATGGTGGCGTAATTCCTGAGCTCCTCAAAGTTGAGCGTTTTTCCCCCTAAAATTCGAGTTTCATTCCCTCTAAAATTTTTGAAAATATGCCAGGGGGTCCTAAGAGGAAAACAAAGAAGATGAAAGAACCAAAAGAACACTTTAACTTGGAAGACGGAGCACATGCTACTGACGAAGAAGATGGCGAGAGCGAGGAGCCCGAATCCCTACACGAGGGCATAAAAAGCATCAGCAGGCAGATCACTGAGTTGCGGACAGAGCTGAAAGCGGACTTCAATGCATTTAAAGATGACTTCAGACGCGAACTGCAGGAAGATTTGAACAAATTCAAAGCGGACACAACCCAGCAGCTAACGGCTAACAAGCTAGCAATGCAAGAACACGGCAAAAAAACTTGAGGAAGCCGAAACTCGAGTCGCGGGGCTTGAAAGCTGGTCGACGGCGGCCTATGGTGCACTGAAGCAGTCTCTAAAAGAGCAAAAGAAACTGGCTGAAAAGTTGGATGATCTAGAGTCACGATCAAGAAGGAATAATTTGCGCATTTACGGGGTGCCTGAAGGAGAGGAGGGCAACTCCGTAATAAATTTTGTTGAAAATCTGCTCCGTACCGAAAAGCTCGTCAGTGATGGCACGAGCACACAAATACAACGGGCTCACCGGTCTCTTGGTCCTAAGCCGGGTGCTGACGCTGTCCCTCGGTCCATCGTCGTTTGCTTTCTCGAGTTTAAAACTAAAGAGACAGTCCTGAGAAATGCATGGCAGAAGAAGATTCTCATTAAAGACAAGCCCCTTGGATTTGACCACGACTACACTGCTGCGGTGGTGCAACAACGCCGTGCGTATAAAGATATTAAAAGCGCACTGAAGCAGAAAGGCATTCGATTCCAGTCCCCGTTCACGAAACTCCGGATCCACTGGGACTCGGGCCCTCAGGTGTACCACAGTCCAGTTGAAGCTACGCGGGAGTTGCAGCGAAGGGGGTTCACGGTGGAAGAGCCCCGCGAGCGAGAAGGGTTCAACGCCTTTGCTCTACTAGATCAGCTGGAGAGCGCGTCACCATGGCAACCTGTCCATCGGCGAAGCGAAAGTGGTGCCATCCAGCGGGTACGCGACCGACTTCAGGAATTTCAACACAGACCGACCTAACTTGCTTAACATATGTGGACTCTGAAGGTACATTTAATTTTCGTCCTTAATAGTGCCATCAATCCAAGTACAATACACTTTTGTTTTGAATGATTATGTTCTAAGGTTTAAGAATACAGTTGCTCTGCTTTGAGGTAGCCGGCAAATTTAGCCTGGAATGAGTGAGACTCAGAGCGAGTTATTCACAAGTTCTGAGAGGGGGCCCTCATTGTTTCTGAGGCTTTCCCCCTCATCTGTTTTTGGGACTATTACCCAGAGTGTATTACAAATACCTCGTTTTGGGAGTCATACTGAAGTGATGTTCCAGTACTTACAATCACAGGTTTACATATTTGGTTTCGGTTTTGTTCTGGTTTGTTATTGTTTCTTGTTTTGGAGGCTCGTGGAGGAGGGAAATAATTCTCTTCTTGTGCGGTTAAATGTCACAAAAACTTGAGATTATGTCACTTAATGTGAATGGCCTAGGGAATCCAATCAAAAGATCCAGAGTAATGACGAAAATAAAAAAGGAAAATAAGCATGTTATCTTTCTGCAGGAAACCCATTTGTCACCACAAGAAAATGAGAAGCTTAAAAAATTTGGCTATAAGAAAATATATCATAGTTCACATAACCACAGTCATAAAAGAGGAGTAACAATTCTCATATCAAAACACTTCACATTTGAATTAATTAAAGAAATAAAGGACAAGGAAGGTCGTTATATTATAGTGAAGGGGAAAACTGCCAGTAATATTTTAACCCTTGTTTGTATATATGCACCTCCTAATAGTGAGAAATCATTTTTTAAGGATTTGTTTGATGTAATTTCAATGGAAGCCGAGGGAATCTGTATATGTGGGGGAGATCTTAACGTAATACTCAATTATAACCTGGACACAACTAGTCAAAATAGAAATAAAAAACATTTAACTAAATATATAAATACAACTCTCAAAGAAACTGGATTAATAGATGTTTGGAGGTTGCTACATCCAACACAAAGGGACTACACACATTACTCAATTCCTCACTCAGTTCATACACGCATTGACTATTTTTTTATGCAAAAAGAGGCATGTTATAGAGTGCTAGACTGTGATATTGGGATCGCTGATGTCTCGGACCATAATGCAATTTTTTTAACTATTCACCTGGATAGCTCCCCCAAGAACACGGTCTGGCGTCTTAATGTGGGGATTCTAAATAGTGAAGTTCTAGTAAATGATATTAAACAAGAAATTGACATATTTGTTGGAGATAACGACAATGGCGAAGTGAACCCACTAATGCTCTGGGATTCAATGAAAGCGGCCCTGCGAGGAAAATTAATTGCGAAAACAACTCATCTCAAGCGGATAAGAATGGAAAATTATAAACATTTGACGATCACCTTGAAAGATTTAGAGCAAAAATTTAAAATAAGAAAAGATAGTGAAACACAAAATCAGATTAGGGAAGTAAAAGGGCAGTTAGAAGAATTACTTAACCAGGAGGTCGAAAAAAAGGCAAGATATCTTAAACAAAGTTATTATGAAGTCGGGCCTAAATCTGCTAAATTACTAGCTCGCAGATTGCGAAAACAACAGACTGATGCGGCAATCTATAGAATTATAAACCCCATTTCTCAGAAAATAGAAACTAAGCCAAATGAGATAGAGAACATTTTTAGAGATTACTATCAGAGTCTTTATTCACAAGAAGGTACAGTGGATAAACAGTCAATAAAAGCTTTTTTATATTCACTAGATTTACCTAGTATTGGTGAAGTGCAAACAAGACAATCACCAAGGAAATTACACTAGATGAGTTGAATACAGCAATTGGAAGATTAAAGGCTAACAAAACTCCAGGGAGTGACGGGTTTCCTGCAGAATGGTACAGAATATTTCGAGATAAATTAACCCCTATTTTGTTGAGATCTCTTAACTGGACTTTGAGGGAGGGCCAAGTACCCCCATCTTGGAATGACGCTATTGTGTCTCTAATTCCGAAGGAAGGGAAAAATCGTGATAACTGTGCTAATTACAGACCGATATCGATCTTGAATGTTGACTACAAATTGTACACCTCAATTATTGCAAAAAGATTGGAATCATTTATTGCTGATCTGATCGATGATGATCAATGCGGATTCATACCAGGTAGACAGACACAAGACAATATTAGAAGAACAATACACATACTACACAAAATACATGGTAATAATTTAAGCGCAGCCCTCATAAGTCTGGACGCCGAAAAGGCGTTTGACAGGGTGGGGTGGGAGTTCCTTTATCAGACTCTGGAAAGATTTGGGTTTAATGAAGACTCAATTAAAACTATAAAGGCAATTTATCATCAACCTATGGGCCAGAATTAAAGTAAATGGATCCCTATCAGATCGTTTCTTCTTGGCGAGAGGAACGAGACAGGGTTGTGGATTGAGCCCCTCCCTGTTCGCTTTATACATAGAACCCTTGGCACAGGCAATTAGACAAGAACAAGGAATAAGAGGGGTGCTTATGGCGAAAATGAACATAAAATTGGCTTATTCGCCGATGATGTTATGTTATATCTAAGGGATTTGGACACCTCTCTCCCCAAACTTCTAGAAGTAATTGGAAAATTTCACGAATGCTCTGGATACAAATTGAATATTACAAAAACACAAATTATTCACTTCAATTATGCCCCTAGTAGAGAAATTAAATGTATGTTTAATGTGAATTGGAAGACAAAAAAAATGAAGTACTTAGGTGTAAATATTACAAAAGAACCCGAATTACTGTATACAGCAAATTATAATTCAATTTCTGACAATCTAAAAAAAGATTTAGAGAGGTGGTCAACCTACCCAATGGATTTCAGTAGCAGGATTAATGTAATTAAAATGAATAATACTGCCAAGGTTGTTGTATTTATTTCAAGCTCTCCCACTTGAAATACCCACAGCATCAATTTGAGGCTTGGGACAAAATGCTGTCAAGATTCGTATGGGCAGGCAAGAGGGCAAGGGTACGGTTTTTCCTACTTTGCAGTTGTCAAAAGAAAATGGTGGCATGGGGTTGCCAAATTTAAGACTATACTTTCAGGCAGCACAATTAAGATCTTTGTGCCTTTGGTGTGATAGTTCATACACTGCAAAGTGGAAAGAAATTGAGACCTATTGCCAGGTTATAATATCCAGACACTGCTAGGAGAAGATAGTTTGACTGATACAATTAGGGAGAAACTTAAACCTAACCCAGTTGTTTTATTTACATTAAGAATGTGGTTTTCCATTATCAAGCGCTTAAAGCTAAAAAATACTCAGAAGATGTTGAGATGGATAGCTTTGGATACTAACTTTAAACCAGGACAATATGACTCTGTTTTTAAAGATTGGTTAAACAAGGGTCTAACAGCTATTTGTCTGATCACCAAAAAAACAAAATGAAGAGCTTTGAAGAGCTCAAGAATTCATTTGATCTTAAAAACCAGGACTTGTTTAGATATTTGCAATTGAGAGATTATTACAACAAAGAAATTAAAGCGTTTTTCTCTGAAGAGGGGATCAACCCCCTTATTGAAATAATGTGTGATGCTTATCAACAAAAGACTACAAAGATAGTATCCAAGCTCTATCATAGCTTAATGAAGAACCTTAAATCAAACTCGCTGTATGTGAAGGCAAAATGGGAGCAGGAACTCAATGTCAAATTGCAGAAGATGAGTGGCATCAGATGTGTACTCTGCATCAACCTCTACAAGCTCTCACCAATGGAGGGAATTTAACTGGAAGTGTCTGATTAGGTTTTTATAACCCCTCATATTACAGGTAAACAGCTTGGAATCACACAGCCCTGTTGGAGGGGTTGCGGTGAACAGGACGCAAACCATACTCACATCTTTTGGACTTGTTCGAAGATCCAATCGTTTTGGACCATTGTTAATGAACCCTGCGTAAAGTTCTTGGATATAATATTCCAAAGAAGTGTAGCGTCCTCTTTTTGGATATATTGTGGAAACGGTGCAGAAGGAGGATCTTTATCTTACCAAATTCTATTGTCTGCGGCTAGAAAGTCCATCACCAGATTTTGGCTTAAGCCCGATATTCCAGCTCTGCAGCAATGGACAAACATAATTCAAAGCATTTATCTCATGGAAAAATAACATACTCAATCCGGTTAAAAATACCAGACTTTATCAAAAACTGGAAGAAATGGTCTATTTTTATTTCTGGATATGGGCAGTAGTGTATACTTAATGTGTTTTCTTTTCTTTATTTTATTTTTAAAAAAATATAGTGCTAATTACTTTCCAATTTACAGAAATCACCCCTAAATTTGATTGGTTCTCTTTAATAATTGTAAACACAGTGTTTGCTTCTCATTTCTATGCTTTTGTTGTTTTGTTGTTGGTTACATGCAATGGGTGGATTGTTGGGGTAATAAACAATAGATTTTGATGATTGTTTCATTGACAAGTTTTGTCTTGAGGCGGTGAAACAAGGATCAACTTTCTAAAATGTTTTTAGATTGAATCAGTTATGAAGTCATGATCTAGTGAGACCGTTTTGGGTCATCATTTCCACCAGAGTTCGATGGAAGGGCAGCTTTGTTTGTGAATGTGGGCTGCATTCCCAAGACGCCCTAAAGCAACAAAAATTTAGTTTTATTTGGATTGAAATTTGGAGAATGTTGTAGTTGTGGGGCTTTTGCGTTCTAGACAATTAATCGATTAATCAGGGAAATGATGGCTCAACTGACTAATTGCCTGAATGATCATTGTTGTAGCCCTATAGGCATGTAGATGTATGGTTAATACTATGTAGAGGTATAGGTGTAATGTCTGTATGCATATTTACACATATGTGTAAAATTTCCTTTTTAGATAACTGTAACCCTCCTCCAACTCCTCCATTTGTTTGTTTTTGTTGCTGTTTGTTTTGTATAACTATAAAATTGCAAACAAAATAAAGTTGCAAAAAAAAATAAAAAAGTGTCTATTTTTTTGTTAAAAAGTTACATGATAAGCTTTTCCATTTTAATGCAATTTAGTAGTATTTTTAAATCACTATATGATACAAAACTTGATTGAATTAACAGTTTTACTTTGAATTTGGTTTGAACAGCATCTATCTTCTTTGAGCTCTGGCCATTCAGAGCAGACATTTTATACTGTACTCACTATGATTTTAGAGTGATAAGATATAATTACATTCTCCATTTCAAGTACATCTTTATAAATCTTCTCAGAAAATAATGTAAGCTACACAATCACATACATAAAATGATTCTTTTCTTTGCACAAGTGTGAGCATTTGTTATTCGTTCCACCTCTGAGTGAGTAAAGCGACAGGTTTTATGAAGTAGCTATATATGTAAAAAGTTTTATTTATGTCAATAACAATTACATTTACTTCATTAATACATTTTTCTAACCTCTTGGACACAATCAGAGGTAGATAATTACTGTTTCTCTTCTTTTTTTGGCAGTGGCAGATGGACACACAGTTAGTCCTTCCTGTTGACCCCTGCTTTGTCCCGTTCCTGCGCTCACATCGGACCCTCCAGCACTTTGAATGAAGCATCAGGCCTGCCATTATCCCTGATTGTGTGATTCTCACTGGAGGTATTTTTGTCCTAAACAGGAAGCCGTAAAGAGGACCTGTGTCTTCTTCGGACAATGACGCTGCAATTAAAATTGAAGGGCAGGTAGAAAGTAGTCTTTGTGTGTGTGTGGGAGTTCTTTAAACTTCGCTTCACTTTTTAAAGTCTTGTAAATGGCCGTGCGGTCGAGAGCAAGTTTGTTTGACATTAAATTGATTTAAAAAAAACAACACTGAAAAAGCAATTACCCCGGTCATTGCTATGTTTTGTGCTCTTACATATATTATAGCGTCAACCTTGCAGAAAATTAATAGATATTATTAAGAAAACTTCAAATTCTGAACTTGACACCATTGCTCATTTGTTATAAAGCCACGGCTGTTTTCCTTTGATTACCGTAAGTTTGTAGAAGCGTGCTCGAGAAACAATCGCACTTATTAACAAGCAACGCAGCCGAGCCACGACCTTGAGCCAAATGAGTTGTCTTTCAGTCGAACAATTTATCAGCAAGAAGAAAAAGGGAAAATAACATAGCGTTCATTTGGCCATGTTTTTCATTAAGAAGAATAGGCCAACGAGTCGCGGTAATGAGACATCACTCTATGGGCTTTGTACAACAGGAAGTCAAAGAGAAGAGCCACGTCCAAGGTTAAGCTGCGAGCAGGTTATAGTTGATGTAAGCCTTGTCACATACAGCCACTCTTATGTGCGAACAACAGACAATAGCAATGCAATCTATTAATCAGCTGAGGATCGTGATGTGAAATAACATTCATTTCACTTTAGCCACAATAGAATACTGGCTTTATTATTATTTGAAACTTACCTTGATAGATTTATTGTTCAAGCAGTGACACAAGAGAGATTTTTTAATGTCATTTTCAGTAAAAAGTACAGTATTTGTACAACCAATATAAAACATTATATCCAAGGCGATTTGGTCGATACTTCTTTACCACAAAATAGAAGAGAAAATTTGTGATAATAGTAGAATCATTGTCAATATATGTCTAAGGCTAATTAACAATGGCTTTTTATCATTTTTGCTCTTTCTTAGATATGACTTCATGTGCAACCAGCTAATTTAAAAGCTCACTTCTAGCGTCTTATGTTACCTTTAGTGGTTCTCAAACTTTTCACGCCAAGCATCACCTATGAAAATACAATATTTGACCCACCGAGTACCACCAGGTCTCATTTCTGCCTTTATCAGGTCAAAAATATTACTAAAGCTGGTATAAATAAGACTAAGACATTTTGACTAAACACACAAACATTCAGTTATTTTTCACTAAATGCAATACT
The DNA here is from genome assembly GCA_038363315.1 of Mugilogobius chulae. Classification (NCBI taxonomy): domain Eukaryota; kingdom Metazoa; phylum Chordata; class Actinopteri; order Gobiiformes; family Gobiidae; genus Mugilogobius; species Mugilogobius chulae. Next base: position 29,989,585 of record CM076401.1, on the reverse strand, counting down.
TATTTGAACTGCACAAAACCTCAAGTACCACCAGAGGTACACGTGCACAGTTTGAGAAGCATTGTTTAATACAAACAGAGAGATTATCTACCTTCTGTGTCTGCCACGTTTGAAACTTAAGCGTTTATATCACCATCCATTCTACAACTTTCACCTAATGTGCAATTCTCAAAAACTACACCAAGCAGAACAGTATAGACAGAGTATATGTTGTTTGTTGAAGGAGATAGATGCTGAAGTTCTAAAGAATCGGTCAGTGAATAACGATACAATGACCCCACACCCCCCTTCACCCTTGACTAGCATGACCTGAAGAAGAAGGAGGATTGGTCCCTATCACAAAACTCTGTGATTCTACATTTATCACGACATAGAACCAACGATATTGCACAGCCTTTTAGTCAAATAAATATAATAGTTACCATACAACAGTTAGCAACCAGTATGTGCGGACAACTCCAGTAACTTCCATTGCACTCATACTTACTTACAGAATCTCAGTGTTAAGATTTGAAGTGCAGACTGGAGGAGTTTGTGAAGTGAAAGTGAACAGACAGTGGCTGGTACAAAGTGTATCTAAATGCATATCTTCTCTTTGTTTAGAATGTCTTTGTTGTGGATCTGCGCTCTCAGCTACAGTAACAGGTCTCCCGATTTCTGTTTGAATGTTGGACTCTGATGGAGGCCGCAGTTGGCTCACATATTGATTACCTCTCAGGTATTCCTTTTTCCCAAAAATTGATCCTAAAATCATTCAAAATCATAAAACACTAGTTCTGCATTTGGGAGGTCTAACAGACGGACAAGCTGTACATCTCCCAGCAAAGGCCTGCAGACTGACTTTTTTAGGCTGTGGCCCTTGTGGTCATCCTCCGTTCTCCTAATTGAGAAATTAATGCAGAAAAATCAATTGGCCTGAAGTTTTGTGTCCGCTGTTCTCCTGAAGCAGCGATCGATGTTTTCCACATGGGTGGCTCTCTCCGTCTGTTATAGCTGCAGGATTCGGCTTTTTGAATCACAATGAAACTAATACATTTTCACCTTTTTCCAGCGTCTTGTCTGATGTTTGATGTATTTTCCAAAGCATGTCTTTGGTCGCCACTTAGGCATCACTTAAGACTGGATGGCTCTCTAAGTGTGGGGATAAAATGTGTAGGAACAGTGCCTCAGCGACGGCACTTAGGAGCAGCGGCCTTATTTACACTTCAAAATACACTTGTTTTAACGTCCTGTGATCAGCACCGCTTTGTCACTGAGTGTTTGTCCAGCAAATTTAGGATCTCTTTATAAGTCCCACACATCAAGTCTGCAGTCAGGTGTGCTGCACGGGAAGAGCATAAACCAGATAATATTATCTTTATCGCTGTTTGCCCAAGTTTAAAGGGAAAATAAAAAAACAAAAAAAAATTACAATCACATTTCAAACAGAGCAGTTAAACTGGGCAGTACTGGAGGACTAAAAGTGAGAAACGGGGGCAAAGTTTGCTGATGTCACATATAAACTAGAAATATCGATGGCCAGTGCAGTGAACTCACAGTCAACTTTTGCGCATGCCCTATATAGAAAGAGACAATGTCCATCCAGTTGGCTGGGGACACTTTTTTGATTAAAACAACAACGGGACGAGAGCAGCTGCTTTGATCAAGTATGAACCTGACAGACGTCTGTCTCCTGAAGCTTGAGACCCAGGGATAACTCTTGTAGTTAGCTGACAGCAGCTCTGGCTCGAGTTGTTGCCGCAGTTTGGTCAATCAGCGCAGCTCTTTCTCCTTATTGGGTGCACATGCATCTCCTGTGTTGATGAACAAATAATTCCTCTATTTCCTTGCAGTTCTTGAACTCTGTTACAACACTGGAATTTCCCCATTGTGGGACAAATAAAGGATATCTAAAACTCCAAAAAATAGCATAGTAGAAGCCAAAAAAAAACATTTCTTGCTTTTACACAGCTTCACAACATTCTTTCGGCCGTTAATGTTGAATACAGATGCTTGGCAGCTAAAATGAATATAGGTTATTGTTGAGATGTTTTTTCTTGAATACAAAAAGTGAATGGTCACTAACATAAATCCAGAGATTTTTAGATATTTCATGGCAGGGCAATTACTGTAAAAACTGTCTCGTACCATCATCTGACTTTACAACATCATCACATTCTTAAATGTAAATGTAATCTGTTACCGACATTAAGAACACACATTTATCTGCGATAGAAACATGTTTCTGTAAGGAAAGTATTTGGCATTGAAATATAAGTTAAAGTTAATGCATTTTATTTTTAATGAAATGTAAACTTGGACAAAGCCGATAAAGTGTGTCCTTGAATAACCTATCCTGAGCATATTTAGACAAAACACATACACTATCCAAACGACAACAAAAGTTCTGATTTGAGCTCAGAAACAAGAGCCACGTTGGTCCTTTGTGCTCGTTAACCACCTCCCAAATTCATCAGAGGCCCGAGGATGGATCACAGTCATATTTGATCAATATTAATAAGGATAGGCAAACTCCCCCAGTAATTACGGCAGTCTCAGCGCTTTGATTCGGACTATTACTAACGCCTCTGCAGCTTTAGATTAAAACAAGCGCCCCCTTTCATATCATAACATTAAATCCTGACATGCATCTTCTAAAAGCGCTAATAAGACAAAGATAAGATTTGCATCCCCATACAAGTGTCTTTTTCAATTGATTATGAAGCCGCCATTGATGTGGGAGAAATGGATGTTTTCCTCTGTTCTTAAGGGCAGCTAATAGAGGGGCGGGCTTCAGGAGGAGACTTTGCCACTTTGATCTTCAATCAGGAAAAACACCACTTCTGTTCGGGCACAGTAGTATGTTTGGTGGTGATCGGCCGGGCAGCAGGTCGGAGGGATGAGGGGAAAGAAAGAGATAGACTGTGCGGAGGCAAAAAGAAAGTTTGTCATTGAATTATATTAAGGAGACATATTACATAAAGTCTACTTTTCTGTGTCCTCTCATCACTCAAAGTTGTATTAGGATGAGTCATGCATGTTCTCTGTTGTCACCTACCACCTATCTCTGCTCACTGGATTACTTCAAAAATACAATTCAGTGTATTTGTACAGCTCAAAATGACAACAACAGCTATCTCACAGGATTTCACATGGTTGTTGATTTAGAAAACAAAATGGTCAGAAAATAAAACAATGAAACATTAGGTCAATACCAACAGAAGCACTAAAAAATCTGAAAGTCTTTATTCAGAAATACAGAGGCAGATTGTTCAACAACAAACAGGTCATACCTGTTGGACAACACCGATCCGCTGATCTCGATCTTGTCTGATCTCAACAGATGGATAATTGTCCCAGACTAATCCTTGTCCTTAGACCATCCTTCTCAGCACAGAGAAAAAGAGAAACCTGAAGGAGAACCACAGTCAAGGGAGAACCACTCCCATAAATGGACAGGCTATAGATGTGACCAGGATTGACGCATCAATGGGGAGTTAGAACTTTAAGTCGGTGGAGCCAGAGACCAGTGACCAGAGGATTGCCAATCCAGGAGAGGAGGGTGGGGAGGAATTTGAGTGGGAGGGTCCAGGTCCTCAAAATTAGCGGTATCCAAGCTCAGACTTTGACACTGGAGCAGCAGCATCTGAAACAGACACACTCCAAGGGAGTGATTTGTGTCTCAAGGCAGGTGTTTCTCTGAAAAATCTGAAGTTTCAAAAGGTGAGACCATTACTTTAACACTGATGCAGAGGCTAAAACAGTACAAGTGAGAGTGAAAACAGCTTAAATACAACTACATATGAATGTAATTAAAAAAAAGTTCGACAAGCAATGCTTAGCCAATCAATTATATTGCTATTGCATTATATTGTGATAAAAAAAATTGATACCATGTTGTGTTTGATCACCCTGTTGCAGAAGGTATTATTTAGTTTACTATGAATTTTACCAAAGTGTACATTCGATTTTTCAAAGTTATGGTTATTTTTCTCTAGTCTGACATTTTTATTTAAATTTTCATACTAATTGTTTTTACCTAGCAACTATGCAATATACCAGGCGTCAAAATCCATGTAATAGATACAATCGGCATCAGAAGCCACGCCCACTAACAGACCTTCGCGGGGGAACTTAACTTTGAGTGAAACAGAACAACAGCTACAACCACAACAGCAAATGTGGATTAAGGAAATATATTGTGTTAAATATTGATATGAAGACATGGAGATGAAGAAAGTGATCGATCCAAGGTGTAAATATATCTAACAATGCTAATGGTAGCTGTGAGCTAAATGTTAACGTAATGCTAGCGCTTTTTGACATGATTTTACGTCTTTCTTTAACTTATTGTTTACTTTTCTGACATGATGCCACATCAACAACCTCCATTTAAACGTGGATGTGACTTGACTTGAATTAGTTATGCGAAAAATAAACTTAATTTGCCACAAAAGTCTTAAAAGTGGTAAAAAAGTTTATCTTCAGCAGAACACACTCAGTGATCTCATTTTGTCCAACTAACCACTGCTTCCACAACAATCCATAAAAAGTGTAGTTTCTTTTGCACTGTGAAGGCAAAGTGAGAACAATGTAAAACTGTAAATGTGGCACACATGCTGTTTAAATGTGTCTGCTGGAATGGCCTCATGTGACCCTCCCTAGACTTTAAAATACTCCACTTTACCAGACAATAAAACGTGACTAATTGTGTTATGTTCTACACACAGAAAGCTCACAATAGCCTCAAATAATGATGTCAATAAATAAAATGTACTATGCCATTATAAATTTACAAGGCAGACTGGAAATCTAGAATTGTACATGTGTTTAGGAAAAATGGGGTTAGCGAGCAATTACAGCTTACAGTGAGATTTTGATCAAGAGTACCTAGCATTGTGCATGTTTGGATTTGGAAAACTGAGGGAAAAAAGAGGTGGTGGTCAAACCCAACAAAAGTTACTTGTCTGGGAATCAAACTTTTTCATTGTTTAGAATGAGCCTGATAGAAAATTTATAATGGCAATTTTTTTCTGCTATTTCTAGTCCATAAATGTACATTTAAATGTCCTCTGTCTGGTTTCTTATGCCAGATTAAGACCAAATCCGGCAAAAGTTTTTAGTCATGCAGTGGTTCCTCATCATTAGTTTACTCCAAGTTGTGGTTTGATTGATTATGTATGTTTGATTAATCCTGTATTGTCCTGCAGCTGAGAAAAGTCCTGTTTTTAACTCTCACCTCTGCCCACTTGTCTATACTTACAGTGTGATTATTTCCAAAATTAAGACACAGTCATTGCTCTAAAATGGACACTTTCCAAAAATGAAGAGTCCATTTATTTTTGACAAAGACTTAGCATTGTCAAAACGTGTAAATGACAATGCTAGGTAGAGGCGGGCTTATCAGTCCTGCAGTTTCAAACAGAAAGGCCTTGAAGTTATTTTCATGACTTTTTAGCTTTAAATTGTGGTCTACAATGAACAAAACTAAAATAAATTAAAGTTAGTTTGTTATTTTATTGGTGTTTGACCATTGTATCAGAAACTGCCTACCACCTTCTTACATTTCAAAAGATTAATATTAAGCAGTTTTTCGAGGCATAGTCTTTTCTCTCATTTGTTGCACTGGACTAAAACAGAAAAAGTACCTGGATGCTCACAGAATGGACACTAAACAAGGGGGGCACTGGTTAGGATGGGGTAAGATGTGGGTTTTGGGGCAGGGGGCAGCTGCAGGCACCAGCTCTCACCAGGGATGGAGTCTAATGCATGCAAACTCCCATTTACAAATGTTTAGCAGCTTTAAGGAACAAAACGATCATGCAATGGTTCAATAGCAGACAAACAGTGAGGAGGGAATACTGTGTCTGACACTGGGGGCAAAAACAGCAGACGAGCTTTGGCTTTATTTACACAAATGAGACAATAGAGAGTCTTATTCAACATGGTAATTATCACAGTATACAAATCATTACATGCATTTATGCATAGATTGGGACGTAGGGTTTCCTCAGGTCTTTTATTTTAAATTAGGGTTTTAGAGGCTGTGGCAATTTGTATTTGTTGAGTCTGTGAACCACTAATGTATAAGTGGTTCTGGTATTAGCAGCATTAATAGAATGTGTTGATGTTGTATGGCTAGGTGGTGAGCGAGCCACTTATATCTATCAACAAGATTGTACGTTATCATGAAATATGTTTGGTAGCAGAGTGGTTAGAGCTTAGCATCCCAATAAGGAGATGGTGGGTTCCTGGGTCAGGCAAAGTCAACACCTCTCAATCTCTCTAGGTAGAGTTTTTACCATGGGTTCTCTCTGGGTGCTCCAGCGTCTCCACTTCCAAAAACATCACTGTACATTTTTCCTAGTGCATGAGATTGAAAGATTGTCTGTGTCTGTCTATGTGCTGTGCAACAAGTAGCCACTGTCCAGGATGTCCCCTGCCTTAGGCTCAAAGTTACTGGATAGGCTGCAGTCACCCAACCCAAGCATTACAAATGAATGAATAAATGAACTGAAATATCTAAAAAATTAAATCCATTTATTATTCTATGAGCAAAGCAAAAATGCTAGTCCAGTCTCCAGACTCTGTGGAGGTGATAAGTTTACATTTCCGAGAGCTACTTTGCTATGTTGGGAAAGGTTAGGGTTAAGGTTTGGGGGACAATAAATAGTACTAAACCACATGAATGTGGAGCTAGTGGAGCTTAACTTAACATCGCTCGCTATATTTAATTAAATTCTTTGTTCATATTTTTTATTACAATTTGTTCTGCTGGTCGGTTGCATGATTTGTAACCAAAACGTTTTCCCTGGAGTTGAAAAAAAGTACTTGTGGCTAATTAGTTGCTGTTTAGAGAAAGTGTTGGTGGATGATCAACACTTCAGTATTTTCAAAACTGAAAGAATGTACTTCCACTGTCTTTTCCCAAGGAACATGTATTAACCAAACAAATCAAGGTTTTTGGTGACAATTAAATAATAAACTAAAAAATTATTTAAAAAAATCTGAACTAAAAAGATGTGTCTAAACTTGACAAAAAGGTTTCAAATTGTGATTTTAAAATGTAATAAAAATGCTGAGATTTTAAGATAGTTTTGTAAAATCTTTCATCATCTGAATATCACAAACAGCTTAAATAAAATAGATTTTCTGTTTGGCTTTAAATGTTAAATTCACCAAATAGCGAGTGATTATAATGTTGCATGGAGACTTGCCAAACGAAGGGACCTGCATTATGACCTCGCTGTAGTTTTAACTGCTGTGAGGCATTGATTTTTTAATTCAGCTCCAAATCGCTAAATCATGAATATGGATTTCAAACAGCCAAATGAATGAGGATGCGAGTACACTCCTGACTCCTGAAATCCCTTCCTAAAATGAAAGTGTGTGCGGTTGTGCTGGTGAGGCCCTCTGAGGACTGAAGCTTCATGTAGTGTTACCGGCTGAGTGCATCCTCTGACCCAGCCACAGCCCACCTCACACAGCAACTCAAGCCAAAAGTGAACATAAGACCAGCTTTCTTCCGGCGCCGCATCCATAAAAAGCCCCCAAAGATGGCCAACTATTCTCCAAACACCTCAAACTATTTTAACACACAGGCAGAGATGAATTAAATGGTTTGTTATGTTGGTAAACGTCTGCGTTTAGATCCCAGTAGTGACCTGGTGTGAGGTTTAAGATTGGAATCATCACCTTCCATTGTCACAAGTCATGATTCCAAAAACCTTTTGGGCAGTAGAGAAGGTGGTAGGGTGAAAGAGACTTGATCTACAGTGTAATATGTGGATAGCACTGTTTGTATCCAAAAGCTTGAAACTGCAATAAGCAACAGAAGCTTTTAGGAAACTTAAAGTGACAGGTTAATTCAGTGTTTCCCAACCTTTTTTTGTGTCATGGCACACTTTATTAGTTGACATTTTTTCTAAGGCACACCACCTACTCAAATATGGCCAAATAAAACATCAAAGAAAATATTGAATATTGTCTAATACACTTAAAGGGGAACTATCTAGTTTTTGGGTAGAGGGCCCGTTGAATGATTTTTGTATCGGAATGACCCTCTTAAATTTGGGACAAAAATCTTTCAGTGGAAAAGTTGAAATAATTGACTACATTTGCTTTCATTCTTGGTGAAAATGTTCTAAACACTCTGATTAGACTATTTCATAGATGTAATTTTGGAAGCTGGTGATTTCAAGGCACACCTGGCAGTATCTCAAAGCACACTAGTGTTCACAGCACACTGGTTGAAAATCACTGGGTTAGACCACACTTTTCACTATATAAAACATAGTAAACATTTTATATTTAAGATGTTTTTAGAGGTAATTCCACTACTGTTACCTGGCCACACTGCCATTTGCGTCTAAATTATCTTTTTTGATATAATGTTGCTTTTAGACGACATAGGTAGAGGGATTCTTTTTCCACTCTACTTCCTGTAGTTCTTAAGTATTCTTTGTCAAATTCTTCAAAACTGCAACTTCACAGCTGCAAAACTATTTCTCAGTTCCTTTGGAAACTGAGAATCCACCCTGTGGATCTGAGTTAGCATATAGCCGGCTAGCCCGTGACAAGTTTTTAAACTCTTAATATTTGAATTTTTCAAAAAGCCTATGGCACTTTACAATGGGGCCATTTACTTCCAGAACCAGGTTGATCTACCACTGTTGAGCTCCATAGGCCGTTAATAACATGACCACTCTATGTGCACAAAGCACCACAAACTTACATTTCTTCTACAAATATGAGTTTTCCATAAACAGGGCTGACACATGCATTATATGGAGCTTCTTGGACTGACAGTCACAGCATCTAATAAAGTCATATACTCTCTTTCCTGCAAGTTTGAAAAGGAAGTCTTTATTAATTGAAGTCGCTTCTGATGTTATTCACAAAGTACTATATTACAATAAACTTTTTTGGGAGGACACAGAGACAAATTTAGCTTCTGAACAGACTGATTCTTCTGCTGCTGCAGTAGAGAAGATGATGGAGACTTCTTGCACAACCACTTACCATTGCTAAGCCAAATATCAATCACTAAGATCATATGAACTTGTGAAAATTCAATATATAGAGAATGATTTTGTAGATGACCCAGATTCATTATTAATATACAATAAGCAAAGGCATGCATAAAAGATTGTAATTAGCCATTTTTGTCATAGGCTGGTGTAATGTGGCTAATGTGTTTTGATATAGACTTCACATTCACATGACAAGCTCTTTAGTTAACGAAGATATTAGAAGAAGCAAACTTTGACAATAAAAATTCCAGCACGTTCGTAAGCGCCCCCTTTAGCCCGCCACGACGCTGGAGGAAAACCTGTGTCAAAAAGTCTGTTTTCTCTGCAGGCTTCATCTGCATATTTGAATAATACATGCTGCTTATAAGCATATTAAATGGTGTGTGGCCGTGCGTCAGTGTGGAGCCAGAGATTAGACCTTCCCAGTTAATTATAGAGATGTCAAGTGTCAGCGGGTGCACCTCTGCCCCTGGGGTCGGCCCCTCTGGTTTGGTGATTATATGCACAAACTATAGATAAAGTGTCATCATACGGGCTATTAAGGTGCTGAAACAGAGGCTTCCCCATAGCCTTGATTACTATGCACAGTCTGTCAGGGGAACACAGACAGACCCCTAATGGCTTCTCAAACACTTCCCGAGCTCTGCCTTATATTCTTGTGGCCATGTTTGAAACTAAGATGAAGGCCAGACGCTACATGTGAGCTGGAGAAGTGATCACTGTGGTGTAAACTTCTGAGCAAGTGTTGGTAAACAGGTTTGGGTTTTGTAAAGAATCATCTTACAGTTTCATGACTTCTGTTTCGTTTTAAATGTTGTGGGTTATACTGTAATGATAAGTGGCGCATGGTTGAGAGGCTATAGCTTAAAGGTTGCCAGTTCGACTCCTCTTTCCCCTCGTATTTGGGTGAGTTTCTTTTGCAGTAACACTAAAAGCATGTCCAGTAGTGCCTCTCCGCCCCAGAGACCACAGATGGCTGTAAAGCTACACTCTGGTACAAGCATCTCTAAACACAATCTTGAAAGAGACCTAGTGTGATTTTTCTGTATTTTGGGGAAGAAACTTTGGCATTTGCAGATCAATAATTTACAATTTCACCATGAAACACAAAATTTATTTCAAAGGGCTCAGAAACAGTTCTATTGACTTCATACTCAAAACGGCAGAACTGTTTTAGCTACAATTTTAAATCGCTATTTTGTTGTTGAAAGTGGCTACATGACAATTCTGAAACCAAAATGTTTTACTCAAAACCTACATTTTTGAGTAATCGAAAGACAACTGGGTGGGGATAGATGGTAGGTGAGGACAGGGATTTTCTGACCTCTAGAACATCAGCTGCGGAACAATACAAGATGACTAACGCCTCCCGTACACAGACATCGAGGCAAGTTCGGGCCGAGACGTGTCCGAGTTTCTTGCAACGTGCCTTGCACACCAGCAGCAGTCCACTGCGGTCCGTTATTGCCCAAAGCGCCGTGGATTTACGTGGATTACCACGAGAATGCTTGTATTATGAATTGAAAGCCGCATCGGACCGCTGCGACCTCTGACAAAAACAGACTGTCAACGGATTCTTTCTGCACACTCGCCGACTCTCGGACGTGCGCTCGCACGGCACCGAGGTCAGTGTACAAGGGCACATTGGTTTTAAGCACTTTCAAAGTCTTGGGAGAGTCGTGCGAGTCATGCCTCGCACTGAACTAGCACCCAGTGTACGGCAGGGCTAAAACATGCATAAATCAGTCCAAATACAACTTTGGACGACAAAATATGGATGTGGCAGTTCACTGGCTGGCAGAACCAAAACTACCTCCCATTGTTTTTTTGATCAGCACCAAAATTCAAAGCTTTCTTTTTGGTGTAGGCTCTTTAGGAACACAGTAGCAACTCTTTGGGTTGCTCTTATCAAACCTGTCAGCAAACCCACGTTTGTTTAGTGTGCGTCAGTTACGTCTGAAATGTGTTGCCAACCAAAGCGCCAACACGTGACGACACAGCGAACATCCCTATACTGTGGAACATTCCAAACAAATCAATACCAACTCCATGGACATAAGAAAGTGCCCACCCCCACCAGAGAAGTCACAGTGCACATTTAACAACTTTTTCTGTATCCCTCTCCCTTTGCAGGTTGAGAAAGCACCCTGAACCAAAAATCCTCCTCTGCATACAAAAACAAAATTCTTACCTGCTTTAGCTTATTAGAGATCTCCAACTGATGTTAAACGAGCCCTTTCAAACTCTTTCTTATCAGCGCACAATAGCAGCGGACGTGTTTTGGTCATTACGGCAGCATTTAGAGCCAGCCTAGTGGAAAGAGTTGCGGGCCGAGGGGAGCGCCTTGGGGTTCGCCTTGTCAGAATGGCCAGTCAGACGGGGCAGGCCTCTCTGTGTTCCTGTCAATCCGACGCGCCCTCTGAAGTCCATTTAAAGAGAGGCGGAGCGGCTCACTAGTTCCTATAACAGGTGAGAGGGGCCGTATTATCAGCCCTGAGAGAGACGGACAGATGTGATGTGTTCTTTCAACTGTACACCGGCGCACACACAGGCAGGCGCGCTGAAAAACAAAGGCAGACAGGAGAGAAGAGAGGAGAAAGGCAGGGGAGGAACTACACATTTGGACTATATCATTTAGAAGAAAGTAACAGACTGAATGCATCTGTATGTCATGTTAAAGTTTACATTTTAATTGTGATTTGTAGAAATTACAGAATTTATTATGATAATGAACTGATAAATAATAGCATGTAAGATATTTTAAAACAGAATATAGGAAGTTTTGTTTTTTATGCATAAAGCCACATATTTTGGTTTGAGAAGGAAATTATGGTACTTTAGAAATTGCAACCTTTGACATTTGCTGATTGCCATTTTGATTTGGTTTGGATTCATTATAAAGTCCTAATGTTTCATTATGTTTTATGTTTTATTAATCTGATCTGTTCTGAATTAAGTCAACATTTGAAGAACTCTATATATGATTCCTTATGATTGGGCTGCATCACAGTGTACCTGTCTGTGAAGAGAATTTGTCGTTGAGAATGTTGTTTCTCTTTTTAAATTGATTTAAAATGAATTGGCACAAGCTGGTATTCAGAAATCCCTGTTGTTATATTGCTATATTTCTCTCCATGTCAGTATTGTGGATGTAGCAATGCAGATAATGTGTCCGATACAATATTTAAAGACAGACATAAGGACAGACAGATATAAGGAACAAGCAATGGGTTAAAATTGTGATAACTCTTGTAGCTAACTACTCTTGTAGTTAGCTGATGACGGTGCTATTTCGACTTGTTTCCACTATTTGTGTCTATGTACGGCGGCTTTCCCTGGAGGCGGGGTAGCGCACATCGCCCGTGTTGATAAACCAAAAATCCCTCTTTACAACCACTGATACAGCAGATTTACAACAAAATGTCAAAACCATACGATGAGCTCGTATGAAGAAGCTATTTTGGCGTTTAAAGGGTTAACCCAAGTCAATGCTAGACTTGACCTGCTCCAGCTCAGTTTTATACTATAAATTGAAGAAAGTTGTGATGTCACATGAATTCTACTAAAGAGATTTGCATGGAGGAGAAACAGAGATGTTCAAAGATAAAGGAAAGAGAACTGCAGCATGGATGAAAACTCCAAGACTTTTGTTTGTTGGAGAATAAAGCCGTTCGAACAAAAGGGTGGGTGAAAAGCCAGACAGAGAATGCTATCTTTTCCAATTGACTGTATATTGCAATCTGCTTTTCAGGTTTTAGGAGCGCGCTGGGGGCTGGAGGAGTTTGTTTTGGTTTGGGGGAGCTGACACAACATCCACGGCTCTCTCCGTCAGGCAATCCCCTCTATGCTCCCCTCCCTCCCTCCACACACACAGCCAATACAGTCCCGCCCCTACCCTTCCAGCCTCCTCAATATTTCATGGGACGGGCCCACGCTGACTAACTCAAGGCCATGCAAGCCGGGCTCCCTCACCGACCAAAGAACTCGCAAGTCTGCCGAGGTTTGCTCCTGCCAATACTGTCGATCGCAGCAACAATAACATTTAAGCTGCATTTCCCGAGAATCAGATAAATGAGAGAAAGATAGAGAATCCAAAATGGCTGTCATAAAATGTAAATGACCACAGTTGCGTTCAAATGTTCTTTTACAAGTTAGGAAAGTGCAAAGGTGTTGTTTGGATGGTTAACATGGTGCAATAAAGCAAAACAAAAAACTCTTTGAGAATTTTTGAGGTGCAACAATTACTAGTACCTTCCTGTGGGTCTAAGAAGTTATAAGTTCTTCAACTCAAACTTCATGGATGATTGCGTGAAGTTACCTCATACAACGCTGTCCAACTTTTTTACTATAGTTTTCTATTTGTTGGCCTGGAGTAGTGTTTTGTCTTTCTGTGTTGGTCCCATTGAGGAGAAAGGAAATACAACTAACCTTGGCAAAGCTATTTTTATTAATTTATTTCTCAAATCATGTTACAAGAAGATTGATTGACTGAAGCCCAAACTTTATCTGGTCCCTGAAAGTTGTAAAGCTGAAAAACTCATCATGGTAAATAATTAGCCACTTGGTATGCATTAAGAATGTGGGGAATGAGCTTGGGCCACTGCAAACACTTTTAAGAATCAGTTCATGGTTTTTAAGTGTGCACTGTTCACACTTGTTTCATTGAATGTGTATTGTTTATTTTGATTTCCTTTGCTAAAATTAATAATCTTGGAAGTCCTCAGAGACGACTGTGTTGTGATTTGGCTATACAAAAATAAATTGATTTGATTTGATTGACTTGTACTTCCCTTCCTTTAGTTCACAACAAAGCAGAAGGGATCCTAGTAAATGTGGACATACCCTTACAAATTGTAAAAGGTAATCTGACACTACCAGTTGGATTCTTACAATATTTGGGTTTTTCAAAATCTAGAGAATCCATCTGGAGACACTCAAAGGGTTAAAGACGGCCACGGTGAGAGAGACCAATCACAGCATTGCAGCAAACCAAGCACAGCTACTGTGGTTTGGGTGGAAGTGCACATCTGAACTAAAACCAACATGGTGGCGTGGATGGATATAATCATTTTTTGATGTTTAGAAGCACGTGAGTCAAGCCGGGTTAGCATGCTAGCCTGAGCTAGCTAATTTTCAAAAGCAAGGGCACTTCCTATGTTTTAGGAACAAAACTTTATATTATTAGATGTAGACCAAACCCAAATTTTCACTGTGATGGCATGAGTTCATTAGTTAGCCAAAATACTAACAAATAAGGCTACTTCCTGGATTTTAGTGGACATAGTAAGGACACGGCAAACAGATTTACATTGACAATTGGTCTGTGTTGGGGAACAAATATTTTAGGGTATTTTCTTAATAAAATCAAGGATAGTGCTATGTTAAGTACTTTAATTCAACAGAAGTGACAAAACTGTTAAACACAAATTTCCCTGATTAAAGAAGAACGGTTCATCATGAACCAACATAAGATAAGAGTTTCTTTAGCCTTATGTGTGTTGTGCTCAGTGGAAACTTGACTTCTCTCTTCTAAACGCACTTTAAAGATCATTTGGGTCTTGTACAAAAACAAAAGAGTATATGGATTTGACTCAGTTCTTTGTTTTTTACCAAGTCAGTTCGGCTCAAAAATCAAACCAATCAAACGCTCCAATTTTCACCAATCTGCCTTGTTTTGTCTAGATTTTCTTCAAACCGAGTGTCATTGGAGAGTAAAGTATGTGTACGCCGGAGTCCTTTGTATTTTTCTCTCTCTTTCGCACCAGTGTGTGTCTGCGTCTGTGTGTGTGTGTTAGCAAACGAACGTGAGCCGGCTTTGTTTTTCTTTTGAACATGCCTTTGATGTTGCTGTTTATTTATTTATTTCTTGCCAGCGAAGGGGCCCTTTCTCGGCGGTTAGGGCTACAGTGGTTAGGGCTACAGTGGTTTGGGCGTGCGTTTGGTTCCTGAGTGCCATCCATCAGCGCGCGTGATCTGTTGACCCTCCTCCCTATAGCTGCTGCTGCTGTGGAGATGCGCTGGGGGACTTTTGGGTTTGGTAAGTGTTTTTTTAAAGGAGATGCGGTGTAACCAACCAACCTGTCTGGCTAAGTATCAGTGTGTCTTACATGTAAAACAACTATTTTATCTCTGGCCATGAGCGGATGATTCACTTTGGTTTTCTGCTGGTAATAGAGCTGCTTTGTGGCAGCGAGACATCTGAGTGTTTCAAACTCATTTTACTTGTAAGGCTTAATAGCAAATGATAGCTGAGTCAGTTCAGTTTTTAAGCACCAACTGGTCTCTTTCATTCTAACCAAGCTGTATTGTCTTCTAAACAAAGCAAGCGAAAAATGAAAACAATTTTGAACTATGGTTTAAGGGTGAACTATATTTGTAATAAAACACACATTTATTACTGACCATAGTAAGAGAGTGGGATGCAATCAGGGCCGGCTCTGGGCATAAGCAAACTAGGCTAAATGAAAATGTTCTACCACTCATAAGCTATTAGTCAAGACTATTGAGTTATGATCACAAATAGCTGATGAACTTGTATGACGGCAGATTTATAAAACATGAGGCTATTTGTCCTGACAAAAATTTCCAGCAATGTTTGGTGAGGTAGCAGTGGCGAAGAGGAGATGGGGGTGCAGCGGACTGGGACCCCACTACAATTTGAGGCCCCAAACAATTGTAATCTTGGTGAGAACATATAGCTACTACATACTATAGTACGAGATTACCTATATGTAAAAGAGACATTAATTGGACAAATTTAATCCAGGTTGTAGGAAATTGCATCTATTTTCTTCATAAATTTAAATATTACTTTGCCTTCAACACTGATTGATAATAAAGGCCTATATGCAGGATTATATTTAGATAAAAAAAAAGTAAAAAAAAAAAAAAAAAAAAGGGCACCAAAAATGCTAGGACCAGTCCTGGGTGCAATGAGGTAATGGGGCACATGGTAGGGTTTGATTTTCCAACAAGGAGACCGTGAACTCCAGCTTTCTCTCACCTCTAGAAAATGCACATATCACTGTAAACGTCCTTAGTGTGTTGCGTCGAGTTGCGTCAGACCAGAGTGCTCCCCCGCCTAAGACCCAAAGTCACTTTAGTCACGATCGATAACGAGAACATAGGGTGAAAATGAATGAATGTGTCTGGAACAAACAAAAAACAACAACAATGGGATCACATTTATCATTTCAAAATCAAGCAGAAACTCACAATTTCTGTAATTTCTTATGAGCTCATATTTGCTAGGTCTTTTGCCTCAGTTGTGAAACCGTTGAGGCACAAAGAAAAATTTTTATTTGAACTGTTTTCTCCTTAATCTGGGCAATATTAGTTATGTAAAGGTAAATAGAGTTACGTTCAAAGTACTACACACATTCATCTGGTGAGAGTCAGATTACGCATTTCTATGTTAAGTTATCTTTGATCTTTTATCTCACACTTAAGTGGCATAAGTCACAATATTGTGCATTTTCATAAGACCTCTGGACACATGAATTGGTTACTAAATTATCAATTTGGTCAATAGAACTTTACGCAAAAGAGTGTTTTGAGGTTTTGAGTATTACGTGGCATTCCCCATGGTTCACTACTGGGACCTTGAAGTTTAACATTGTTGACAATTACAACAAATACTATCTATACTATTTCTGATCTAAAGTTTCAGCTCTTGTTCTTCAGTGAAGCCTGTGAACCATAGCCTGCTTGTTCTCCTGGACTGAGTCTGGTCTGGACTTGTGTGGATGGAGTCTCCTCAGGTGGATAGCCATCTTTCAGTCTTCCAGAGTTCAGCGTGTCAATTCACAATCTGACAGACACCAAAGCTGGCAGTCTGACAGCTGAAGCAATCCTGGACTCTTGTGACTATGTAGACAGACACAACGAGAAATCTATATGTTAGAGAAGTTCATCTTAACTGAAGTACATATTTACATAATCGGCCTGGTAGATCTTATTATGTTTTTAAATGTCTTTGTTTGCTATGGGAAAGGTAAACAAAACTTCTTCTGTTCATTTAAGACAAGAGCTGTTGTTAGCTTACATTATTATTGTTTTTCCTCCGCTGATGACACAATCCAGTGTGTAAGTACAAACAACAGCCATAAAGAGTTGTATTGTAAAGAGCATTTTACCATCAAACAATAAGATCCCAAGGCACAGTCACAGCTTTAGACGTGCATGGATCCAGCCCCTTTTACATTCAACATATAGTAACATCCAATACTTGCACAGTAACGTTACATTGAGTTCTCTTTTATTCTGTTTTGAAAAAGGACCATTTGAAAAGAGACATGAACTTTCAGTGAATCATAACTGTGCTCTAAGGATGAGAGTAATACATCAAGATCATTGAAAAGTACTTGGCCAAAAACTTGAATTGAAAAAAAAAAAAAAAAAAACATTAAAAAAGGGGAACGAATCACTTTCCAAATCCAAAAAATAGAAGTTAATGTTGTAAAATAAGGTTCTACAATGAACTGTTTATAATGCAGTAAAAGCAGTTATTGTTTTTAAGTATCTAGCATTAATTAATGTCATTTATTGAAAACAGTTTAATAATTAACACTTGTGAATAACACTTTTATGCTTGTTTTATTAACACAGGACTTTTGGTTAATGATTACTTAACAGCATAAAGAATATGAGTCCATGTTCAAGTAGTAAATGTCTGAGTGTTTTTAAACAAACATGTTTAATTGCTAAATGCTAATTATGCCAACATTTAAAAAGGAACAGCTAAGATATTATTTCCATTTTGTCAATGCTTTGAATGTTTATTCACCCACTTCTTTGCTCTGTCCAAGGTTTCAAGTGTATCCATCTGTTGTTTCCATTGCATGAATGTGTGTCCAAATAAAATTTTTAATTTCCGGAATTGTCTGTATCAAGACTCTTTTTAATACTGTTTGAAACTTTGAACCTTTAGAGGGATTATCACTTTCCCCTTTACTGCGCATGCTCCATGCAGAAAGAGACACCTGTCAGTTGGCTGGGGAAACTTCTTTGATTAAAACAACAAAACGGGACAAGAGCTAGCTGTTTTGGATCAGGTCTGAACTGGTTTGACGAACGTCTGGCTCCTGAAGCTTACAGTGTTTTTTCACTCACTGAATTAACGTGTTTAGGTCGTGGGGTCGAATTTCATTCACAAATGTTGATTTAGCAACTTAACTTTTGTTTTTGCACGGGATAAACTCTTGTAGTTAGCTGACAACAGTGCTGGCTAGTGTTGCTGCTACAGCTTGTGTCAATCAGCTGTGGCTCATTTTGCATTCCGGCTGCGTGTGCATCCCCCATGTTGATGAACAAATAATCCCTCTATTGTCTGTTTACAACAGAACATTCTACAGGCCGATAATATTAAGTCAGCTAGAAGATAGCAACAATACATTTAGTTTGAATGTTTGCTGTAATATAAACCAACTACCTGCAAATACTTTTGATGGCAAATACAATGTTACTAATAGAAAAAACTGATCTTGACCACCATCTGGCCATATGACTTTATCTCAGTCTAGCACAGAACTTTTATGGTGGCTTGATGGTAGACAAGATCCAGTTTATCTTTTCCACAAATTAATCAAACATAACTAGGCTAGATGACTAGGCCCAGGTTACTTACATCTAAACAATCTTCATTTTAGACGCCAAACATGTATATTATTAACTGTAGAAAAAAAGCTGTAATGTCACATGAGCAGAATCCATCTAAACAAATAACCAACACACTAAAGTCAGAAAAGTTCCTGTAAATACTGAAGATAACTTGTTGCCATTGACTTGTTTTGTTCGTCTGAAGGTCTGGGGTCCAATTTTCACTGTTAATTCCACTGGGTGATCAAGCGTCCCGTGTGTGCTGACCCTCTGAAGAAAAATCACCTCTCAGGACTGTTCCACCATTTTACATGTGACTGCTCCTGGACCTCCACACCCCCAACCAAACAAAACTGCTCTTAAACACATATTTATTTCGGGAGCACGTCTACTTCAAAATAACTCCTTACATTCAAGTCTTTCATTTATTTTTTGGCTTTTATAAATCCTGACAGCCTATTTCAGAACACTCTATCTTCGCTTTATAAGACATCTGTCCCAGTGTACATCTGGGAAAATCTTTCTTTAACAAGCACGCCAACAGAATAATTAAAATGTTTTGACCCCCTCCTACGCTGGTCACTTAGCCCTATAGGCCAATTCTGTTTTTGGAATATTCAGCATAAAATGAGCCTATTAATATCGAGAGAGTCAATTATTTTGCAAATAGTTATGTCGACACTGCAGGTTATTAGATGCTGCCCACTTTGAAAACCTTTAGCCTGAGGCGCTGATGATAGTATGGCAGGAGTGAAGGATGAAATTATTTTGAATCATAACCCTATTATCAACGTGTGAGCAGAGATATGTGGTGTTTTAAATGTCTGTATGGATAATGTAAGGTTAAATAGTTCTCTAATCAAGCAGACAGAGGGTTTGCTTGATAACATCCATCAGTCGATAAGAATAATGGTAGATTTAAGGCAACACCTATGTTTGTTTTGTGGCAGAGACAAAGTAAGCAGCTGTTTAGAACCACAAACATCCGGATCAAAGAAAGAGGAACAAGACTCAATATTCTAGAGAAAGTTAATTCTCAAAATCTTTCCTTGTAGAAGTACTGTATGTGCCATTATAAATGTTTACCGGTAGTTTATCTGTAAATACAGCACAAGAAAAAAGTCAACAATGTATTCAATTGCCTGTTTCAATTTCTAAAATGCACCTGAAAACAATTAATGCTTTCATATGGGAGAACCCTTAAACAGTTATTGATTTATTTATTTAACTTAACCAATCACTGCTTTTTGGACATATTGTTGTCCAGGAACAGAAGCATAAATATGTGTCAGTGATTGTTACTGTTTCTATGTGGTAAATTAGCAAATGAAAGGTACAAAATCAGTTAATACCTGACACAAGGTCAAAGGAGGAGAATGTAAACAATCTGCTATTTAAACTTTGGTTGGTGCACACACCACTCCACTCCTGTTTGCCGATTGGACAACTGTACTTCCTGCTTTTTGGGAGCCATCAGTTGTCCTGCGATACCTGACCTAGTAGC
Source organism: Mugilogobius chulae (assembly GCA_038363315.1). Lineage (NCBI taxonomy): Eukaryota > Metazoa > Chordata > Actinopteri > Gobiiformes > Gobiidae > Mugilogobius > Mugilogobius chulae. Next base: position 29,969,473 of record CM076401.1, on the reverse strand, counting down.
TGGAGTGAAATAAAATCGAGTGAAGGCACTAGGTGGCACCAGCCTGGCCAGTCAAACATGGGTCACACCCAAGTCTTGTTTAAGGCCATAGTGTGTGGTGGTCCTAAACAAGAAGGTTTAAGGCAACAGTGCAACCTGAAACTAAAAGATCATAATGATCAAGGTAGGATGACTGATGACAGTGATATATGTGTATGATGACAGAGGATTTATCTCTTACAAATGCTGGAAAATGATCCATGTGCAGAGGGTGCAGAGGATATGATAGGAATCTTTCCCCAGAGCATGAACCTGATGGTGGTGAAAAATAAAATCTATATTCTAGAAAGATAATTGCAAAGACTAGAGGGTAGGATACATGATAGGTGGTAGGTGAGAACTTGAGGATCATTTGCAGGACAATACAAACTTACTCAAACATGCGTAAGTGTAAAACAAATTACAGCTTTGAGGAAACTAATGTTGGTAAAATACTCTAATATCATGGTTAAAACCCACCACCATTCTAAAGAAATTGACTAATCTGATTAATCTGTAACATTTCTTCAGTCTAAGCGTGTTTTAGAGTCACGCACAACACTAAGTCAGCATACTCATACATAATTTGGAGAAATTTAAAACAGAAGAAATTTGGGATATATATGCACTACTAGGTTTTTGTTTGTTTGTTTTTTCAGTGCCCATTTATACAAACAAATCGTAGATATAGATACCCAATGTCTATAAATTTGATGTTGAAAGTAAAAAAAAAGTATAAATTGTGACGTGACAGTGGTCTATTGAATGACTTGTGCTGTATATCTGGAAGAGCTGCTGCTGCTGGATCCAGGCCCCCCTCTCTTTCTCTCTTTAACAGTAATCCCCTGGACAGCTTCTCCTTTCTCTCACCTGATTAGAATTTCTACTGCGGCCTCCGGGATCACCACCATTTCAACATATTTTATTTAACTGCTTTTGTAAGCCCTAATATTCAACAGCTGTGATCTATGGCAGAATTACAATTTTCAGGGTCAAGGAGGGACTGGTGTAGAGGAGTGGTGGCTACAACTGCTGCTATGGAGGTGGGAGAAAAAAAAACAGAAAAGAGGAAGGAAGTATCTCACAAGTTGTGTTTAAAAATGAATGAGAAAATGGGTAATCCCGGAGTCGCAGCATGAAACGAGGGAAAATCAATATGGCCTCTCTCAGTTCACTGGGGCCTTACAAGTCCTTGAGATGAACAAAAAGTTGTGCATTTTGTTGCCACATCCCCATATGTCTCAATAGATAAGTGTGTGTTTTAGTGTGTACCTGCGGGAGGCGGTGTTTGGGAGAATGTGATGCTGACGCAGAAAGTGGAAAAATACAATGCTCCTGCAGACTTGTACTGGATGTAGCCTCAGTTTAGCTTTATAAGTCTGTGTAAATGAAGCTGTTCAGGGAGAGCATATGGTGTATAGATTTAATAACCATTCAAATTAACGTGTATGCAAGGGACATTTTTGGGCCAGCCTCACAGGTCAAACGCGGCTCTGCTTTCTAAGAGCCTATGGTGAAATTGGCCTAAAATGATCAATAATCATTCATATAAACATTGTGTAAATCTGTTAATTATGTGCAGTTTTGAGAGAGTTCACCAAAACCTATTTTCACAGTAAACTGTGAAAATTGTCGGTGGCCTTTATAACGATGTATAGTACTGGGGAAAAGAGTACTTGAGTTTGCATTTAGGCTACCGTAATAGTGATTTATTTCAATTTAACCAAAATACTTGCAGACTGGCTTCAGTCAATTTATCTCAAGAAGCTGTGGTTCCTAGCAGCTTATGGAGTGAAAGAGGTGTGATGACCAAAGTGTATGCTTTGAGAGACAAATATAACACGGTACAAGGCATTACGTACAAAACTGTTTTGATTTGCTTTGATTACAGTGAAGTGCAATGTTCTCCTAAACCATTTGCTCACCTTGTGGGGATAAGCTGCCCTTTGAACAGTCCAATAGCACTTCCTGACTCCAGAGGAGTCGCGCACAAGGACCTGCTCTGGGACTCCTTGCGTCATAAATGTTTAATTGCACCCAACAATCAGAAGGGAACTGGTGAATAGGGGGGTCCCCGGGACCCTAAGGTTTGTCTCCTCATTTTTACACATTATTCTCATATTATTTAACTCAACTGAGTCCAGACGAGCTTCTACATGTTTGAGTGATGATGCTTTACCTTCAGCGCGTGTCTGTCCGTCAAACCCTGACTGGCCCGTTCCTCGGGGCTGCCATGCTAAGCGGTGCCCCCCTACACGCCCCTCCCCACTTCATTAGCGAGCTCTTCAGTAGCCTGTCATGGCGGATGTGCTCCATCAAAGCTGATCGACTCTTGGTTTTTTCAGAAAGATGTCGCGGGTGATCACCGTGGGCTCAGATCTTTCCACTACGGGAGGAGCGTGACTGGCAGACCGTCGTTTGAAGACACTGATTCCTCCACTGATGCCTCCCAGTTGGAAATTTAGAATCGTGTCTGCTAAGGCGCCCATATGCATAAGTAAATGACTGTACAGGAGTGAGTCCAAAGCCTCTTTCGAAGAACAGCTAGGACACTCGGAGCGTCAAAAGTACCTAACCAAATTTGAACACAAATCTTCATTTATCTTTGGAAAAAAAAAAAGTCTTTGAAAGTGAGCCACAAGACAAGTTTTTGGGCCAAATTTTACACATAATGTATGGATGTCTTTTCATTAAACAAATCCATACACAAGACATGTCCTTCAGTGTTCTTTGAAAAAGCTCAGTTAAATAAGGTTAAATTCTATTTGTCTAAAAAGGGCAATCAAATTAAAAGCTGAAGACAAAAATGTGCTTGGAGTTCATTATGATGCAAATGATATTGCTGCTTACAACTGTATGTCTTTGTAGTGGTAAAGTGTTAATTTGAGTTCAAAGGCTGTGGCAGTATTCTGCAGGGACAGAGATGGAGGAAGATGGAGATGGGGGAGAAAAGGAGAAGAGAACATAACATGACCAGCATAACATGAAACTTCAGAAAAAAACACATTTGTTCATGTATGAAAATATTGCAGAAATATAGAGTTTGAGATTGTGACGTCACATATCTGAAACAGTTTTGACCAATGACGATTTGAATACTAAATTCTGAATTTATTTTTCATTAAAACATATTCTGACACTTTGGTTATATTTACCAATAGTGACTCGTTTATTGGGTTGTTTCATGTCTCTTTTTTTACTTCCTTTTTTGAATAGCTTTGGCTTGTGTATCCCCAAAGAAATTGAATACACTTGGTGGATTAATGCAATTGTAGTAGTTTTTTTGAGGCAGTATAAAAATGACTTAATTGCTGTTGCCATATGTTTCAAACTGTGACAAAATAAAAATGCATTTGAAACTTTCTAAGTCATGCTTTGCTCTCACAAAGTCTTGTACAATAGTATAGATTTTTGGCCACCAGCACAGCTTTAGAACAGTTTATTTAGTTTTGTACAAGTCCTGTTGGACAGCAAAGCAAAGCAGAGGTGACCGCCAGGTCTCCTTACCTCTCTCACAAAGAGAACGCTTCATTATAAACTTGATAAACCTTTTTTATTCAGTATCTTTCTTTTTACTTTTGCTGGTAGATCAGTAAAGTTTGTCCAAGTGTAAATTTAGCACAAAGTTCATGAGTTGCTAAAAGTTGAGAGTAGCACAGCCTCACAAGCCTGCCTGTGAACAGTGCACATGTTTTGTCAAGGTTGCCCCTCGCACCCATTCAAAATCAATTTTAAAGGTTGTTCCGAGGCGCTGGCATAGGTGAGGCGCAGAGAGTCCTGTCTCTTTGGAAAGTGCAGACTAAACAAGGCAGACGATAAGCATGTATTTCAGTCAAACTAGCCATGGCGTGTACTTTATATACATGTCCACAGTGTGATAATAGCCTCATTGTAGTTTGTGTGAGGACAAATGCTAATAAAGCGTTGGCCATGCAGCGCTGACGGGGGAGAGAGACAGATAAAGGCCGGAGCAGAGAAAGACGTCTATTCTGCTGGAGCTGCCTGTGTGTACAAACAGAACATGGCTCCTTTTTTCTCGGCACGTTTTTACGGCCCATACGTTAAGATACGGCACAAGAGCCATTGTAGTGGACACATTGGAGCATTGTGGTGAAGACCTCCTTTGGTACTGCGTGTGGTGTGTGCAGGGACCGTCCCGGAGATGAGAGCCGGCCTCCTGCTGCAGACACGCCCACTTATCTTCCAGTTAACAGGAGCGATCAGTTAATAGGAAAGCCATGCCCAGAGATGCCAAGTTTTCTTTGGTAGAGGCAACTTTCACGGCTTGTGCGCTTGCTCCTGAGCTGAATCTTCACATCAAAGAATAGATGTTTTTTTTTACTTTTTCACAGGTATGCCTCATGATCAGTGTTGGGAAAAATACAATAACATGTATCTTGTATTAAATTCTGTCCAACCAAAAAACTGAATACACAGAATATACTTTTAATTTTAACATTGTCATATTTCAGTGGACATTGGACTTAAAGATGCAGAACCAGGCTTTTTTGTTTGTAAATTAGTAAACTTTGTTTTTCCACCAAGAAGTATACTGCAAATGCAGCACTGTGAAACTAAATCAGACCTCTGTGTACAGCCTCAAAGAAAAATAATCAATTTCACTTCTTATCGTAAACTGAAAGCAGAGCTCTGATTGGCTTTGGTCGGGTGGTCCATTCCAGTTTCACTTTGCTTTCTGTAAAAAGATGTTCTTAAGCTGTAATTGCAGCCAGCTGTAATTCAGCCAATTAATGTGTGAATATTAAGTATGAGCTGAAGGATTTAGGGGAGTGAGGAGTTTGGCAAATTTAAAGACCTATTTTCTATTTTGTAGTGTAAAATCAGGTACCAAAGCTTTAAGTTTATTCCAGCATTTGTTCTACATTGATTTAAGACTGAACAGAAAAACTAAAATTGTGTGTGTGCTCTCACTACAAAATCTGTTTTTCTTTTCTCATTAATATTGTTTAGTTTGCAGCCTAAAGTCATAATCAAATCCAAACATGTATTCTTATGATTTTAGTCAAGCAAGCAAGTAAGTGAATAAGTGAAGTAACTAAGTAAGTAAGTAAGTACACAAACTTGTTTTAAGGAATTCATAATGATAAAATGCTATTAAAAACATTCACATAGCACTCTACAATGTTTTACCAGTTGCTTTATTTATTTATTTTTGTGGGTCTAGGTCACTTGTTTTGCTTGATTTTTCCCCCCAAAGATTTGGTCTCTTGTTGCTGTGAAAATCTGGAAACCCTGGCGAGGCCTAGCTTTAATTCATAATGCATTTAGAGGTAGAACTGTGTAGACAAGAGTAACCATTTACTGAAACGGCTCCAGAATAAAAGATGGTAGTGAGAAATATCTATTAGAATGATAGTGTAAGATAGAATGAAATGAGATGAATGCAGGTTTAAATTTGCTTTGAACAGTGTTAAGCTCTCAGTGCGCCAACGTGGAAGGTGCAAATGAACCAGGACACCCAAAGACAGAACAAGGCGTTTTCAACATCACTGCTCAGACATCAAATCATTAATTGTTCACCCGCTTTGGTTTCTTATCTCTCCTGTGTCTGCATGGGAGACGGCGCCGCAGTCACTTAAGGAGGGTTAACACCCTTTTAAATTAAATATTAAAAGGTGTCTGTACCTGCTGCTATTGTTGGCCTTTTGGAATAAGATATAACCTATTTTTGACAAGTTTTCATCCCAAGTCGAGACGCTTGTCGAAAACCAAATCAGTGATCGGAGCGTGGCGTGGTTTGGGTTGGGGGCAATGATGAATAATCCAGTTCATATTCTCAACAAGATGGAAAAAAGCTGAAAAAACAGAGATGACAAATGATGCATCATGTGACAAAACAAATCGTAGGCCGCTAACCCCGCCCCTCCCTCGCCTGTCCCGCTTTTAAAAACTTGTCTTAATGCCGTCTCTTAATGAACATAATAGCCCGGCGCTAATAATGAAAGGGAAAATAAAACATGTAAAAACGCGGAGGGTGCTCTGCGAGTTGTCGCCGACGCGCAATTATTTCCTTGTCAAGTGGCTGTGTTTTTAATGAGGCCCTGTGGGAATGACGTCTGTCAGTCAGCCCTGACTTTTTGACACCATTACAACTTCAAATAGGAAGCCGCCGCCACGCTGCCTTCCACCGCTCCGCGCATCTGACAGGCTGAGGGGGAGGGGGAGTGAGGGGGTGAGGGAGGGAGGAAAGGTGGCAGGAGGAGGGAGGACGAGATAGGTACACACATGCATTGGCTCTCTATGCTTTGTGGGGACATTACAGTCACTTGCATCCATTTCCTGGAGACTGTTCCTAATCTTAGCCATAATTAGCACTTGGCTAAACCCTGACCATAACATATTTTAACTCAGAATTTAGCTTAAACCCTGTTGTTTTGGATTTACTTTATGGAAACTTGGATTTTGTCCCCATGCTTTACATATGGGGACATGTTTATGCCGAAATTTCAGTCCCAACGCTGTGATAAATATCTTGTGATAGAAGTGATTTCTAACTGGCAACACCCTCATCCCACTCTCACTTAATAGTTCCTTGTGTTTTTTGGATTGCGTAAACGTTTGATGTGTAAAATGAGATCTGTATTCACCTTAGATTACTTTGAGAATGCCTCATAGTATGGCTTTAAACATGGATGTATCTATGGAGATGAGCGTGTGGTGCTATCAGGCTAAAAGTCACATCTGTGGAGAGGTGCATGAACTCACTGTAATAAAGCATGTTTTTCAAAGATTTTTGAGCAATAAAAATATTTATAGTGAAATGAACGTTATAAATGTCTAATGCAGTAATTGAGAACAATATATGCAAAGCAGTAACATCACCATAGAGACTTAGGGAAATTCTCGAGCAGAAAAGTGACTTAGTGCATCTTTAAACATTTGACATCACTTTAATATTACTATACTTCCATCATCATTTAACAACTTTGCTGTAAAGCCTGCAACGTCCCACAAATGTAAGCCTTTAATTATATTTAATTGCAATGTTTTGGCCAGTATTAAGCTAGTTTAGACTAGTTCATTATTTTAATCATGTTAATGAGAATTGACTAAATGAAATATGAACAGACGAACAAATAAAATAATTGCATGTGAGATATTTTCAAACATTTTATAGAGGCAAAGTTGTTTATATATATAGGGCAACTAAAATTACTATGCAGTTTTTAAAGGGCCCATATTACACTCATTTTTGATCCATGTTATGATCACATTTTCTCACCAAAAACACACCTAAAGTCATGTTTTGCTTCATTCACACTTGTTTAATTAACTTGAATTGAAAACATTCTGTCCCACTTAATGATGTCACTATGTGATAATTCAAAATAAGAATCACTGCGCTTTTATCCTTCATTCACCTTAAGTAGAATGTTTGTACAACTTTTGTACTAAGCTGCAGCTATTGTTTTAGCCTCATTTAGGCTTTTGCCACTTAATTCACTTGAAAAACTTTGAAGACTTTCTGTGGCAACAAAAACATTAGAATTAAATATGCAACAATTTAAGATGGTTTAGTTATTTGAATAGTAGAGAGGTGTTCAAATAAGTCTAAAAGCTATAAAACTACCACTTAATGACATCACAGTGTGGAACAGAGTATTTTCAACTTTGGAGATGTAAGAAAGCAGGGTAACTCAAACATTTCAGTATTTTATTTTACTGAGATTATAACTTTCTAACAAAACTAAGAGCAAAAGAAGTCTATTTTGTGTAACATGGGACCTTTAAATGCATTTTTTGTTGTTGTATTGAATGTGAACGCAACCTAGTAACAGTTCTACTTGCGTTTTACATCCTTCTATCTTTACTTTTCAATTGTCTCTGCGTGGTGTGTGACTGTCAGAAGCACAGTGTTTTGTTGACCATTAACGTTAGCCTTTGAAGACGCAGTGTGGCTGCTGAAACGGGGGGAGAGAAAAGAAGGATGAGGGGTCTCTGTGTGCCCCCCAAACCCCTGAAACAGAATTACAAATGGTCTCTATGGGAAGCATGTTGAGGGCACGGGCCGACTTCACTTCAAATGTCTCGTACGCATAAAAAACAAAGACACGTTTTGTTTTCATTTTTCATTTTTAACACCTACAACTGCAAATGTACATATAAGAACCAAAAGTACATGTTTAAAAGCTCCATTTAACAACAAAAATTAACAGAGAGAAAATAAAGAATAACAAAATCACGCTTGCGTTTGGTCCTGTTGCAGTCAGAGTCAAAAACATTAGTGAAAGATTTGTACAGTTCTAGTTACAGAGATATTAATGTCAATTTCATAGACTTGTTCATAAATAAATAGTAACAGAATCATTGCTCTGAGACACTATACATGAAGTAGTACAGACAGTAAAAGAGGAAAAGTCCATGTTAGTGTGTGTGCTTTGTGTCAAAGTATGTTGTGTGTGCTTGAATTGGAAACTTGTAAATCTCTTCAACGCGAGAACAATTCGCCCAAGAGTGATAGCTACAATTAATAAAAGTTTGTTTACACTGGAAAAATACAGTTTAATTAAGAGAATAAGATAATAAGTTAAGCTGATTGAATTAGTAATTATCTTGATTTGAGTATATTTTAACTTTTCCAATTTGCCAATAGGAGTTTTTTCTTATTTCAAGTAAAAAGTTTTTTTTCCTTAGTTCAAGTAAAAAGAAATGCTTGTCTTTTCTTATTTTAAGGAAAAGATGATGGTCTATGCATTGTCCGGTTGAAAAAATGTATTTTAGGACAGTCAAAATACACAGAAAACAAGATATATTCTAAGGGTATTCAGTCCAGATAAAAAGTGCTGTACCTAACTTTTACCATTTTAATCTCATACCATCTAAGAGAGTTGCTTTTACGATAAAGATACAACAACAAGATAGCATACTAGCAACTCACTCCCTGGTTTCAGAGAATAAATGAATAAAAATCAATAAGCAGATGTTCTCAGGCCAATGCAAACTAGTTTCCCCTGACCATGTGTTAGTAGAAGGTACAACCACTTTAACTTATCTCAGATGTACTTTTCCCCCAATCTTCATTCACTTTGAGCACTTTTAAACGCACATTTTTAGACTGAAAACTAAAGATAATGACATGAACATTGCAGCTTAAAAGATGCATTAAATATGTAAAATATGTATTTTAGATTGGTCTAAATTTGACTTTATTTTGTGGATGAATACTTCATGTAAATATAGATTCTAGTTTTTAGCCAATCATGTTGGCGTTGAAAAAAGAAAACTTGAAATACTGTAAATATGAAATGATACATCACACTGGGGAGATTGAACTCATTTATCAAATGTTAGGCATAACTATGTCTTTTAACACCTAAAACAAATAACTAAATGTGTCCAAATAATCAAATATTACAAATTCAGACATTAGAGGGCTTTTGGTCCATACAGCGTGGTTGCTAGGCAATTTCCTGGTATGACGTAATCATTTCAACCAGGAAGAAAAGTTGTAAACCTAAAAATAAAACAGCTAAAATGAGATACATTTTTGATACATGCGTGTATCTTTTTATGCATTTTCATTAAATTAGTCGTCCAGCTTGTCATAAACACCTTACCGGTCACTATTATATGCATTTTAGTTTTTGTAAACATTACTTAAATAGACAGTTTATAAGTCAAAATCTTCACTAGCTGTGTTCACTTTGCCTTGCTTGCACGTACAGAGTCTATTCCTGTCTGATCCAACTGGCACGTCTCATCTAAAGGCACTGGTGTCTACTCTGCGCTGGGGCCTCCCTAAAAGCAGCTCAATCATTTAGTTTTATGTCCTCCTGCTACACCTCCAGTACATACATGTGCAAAAGCCTTCAGCCTCAGCCCGTCTCTGACCTAACGCTGGACTCAGTGGGGAGGGAAACCGGGGGGAAAATCTATACATTTGAAACGCTTGTTACAAAATCTCTCCCTGGCTGTATGCGCCGAGGGACACCAAAGCACACTAAAGACAACACCATGAAAAATATTTAGTATCATAAAAACATCTCGTGTCCCCGGAGAGTGTGACAGAGAACAAGAAAGTGAAAGAGTTTAGAACAGAACTGGATAAAGGAAAATGTAGATTGGAGAAAAAGGGCTCCTTGTCAGCGTTTGGAAACTGTGATTCATGGGGAACATTTGTCCTAATTACAGCCGAACAACGGGTTTGTCGCTATTAATCACTTTATGTGTGTTGTATTGTATAAAGAGATGGGGGAGGAGTGTGTGTATGTATGTGTGTGTGTGAGAGAGAGAGAAAGGGGCGATCAGTGGCCTCTCACGTTGAAATAAATAGCCAGGATGATGACGAGGAGGATGATGGCGCCCAGGATGAAGACCAAGACTCGGTTCTGGATGATCCTAAAAGACAAACACAGAAAGAGAGAGAGAGGTTAGAAAATGGTTTAAATGTGTAACTTTTGTGCACTGACGAAGCAGTTTTGATGAGAGCGATGAATTCAAACACTTGCATTGACAATAAATAGACAAGTTTGCAAAGGTTGGTGTAAATAAGTGAGCCCGATGCATCCACCGGTTTCATTTCACTTGGTGGAAACTGTCTGACATCGCACCATTGTTGTTTTTTCACTCCACGGTAGGCAGGTACTTTTTGCTTGAACTAATCGCTGCTTTTTGGTTGTTTTGTAGCTCAGAAGTAAAGCGTAAACTGTGTAAGCGATCACTGCTGTTTTTGGGAGGTTAACTTAAAATTAAAAAAAAAAACATTGGCTATTATAATCATGTAAGTTAAGTATTTGCCACATGGTCAAATGAGGAGAAGGTAATAAATAATAAACAAAGAAACAAGAAAAAAAAGAAAAAAAGAAAGGAAGGAAAGAACTAGGAAGGAAAACTATATAACTTTATAAGTGTACATATGCAGAGGTCTTCACTTCACCTACTTTCACTTATATTTGTTTGATAATGCATCTATAAATGAAAACAATCACTTGATAGTCCCTGGTTTTCAAACTTTTGCTACTAGCGACCCCGTTTTACCAGGGAAAACTTTGTTTCGCCCTCTTCCCTGACAATTTTTTATGGTTTGGCTCTGTGCACGCGTCAGTTGGCTTTTTTACTTTCAAAAATGCTAACTTCCTACCGGCATGTTCATTTCCTGTTTAGTTCATTTCTATGGGGGTTCACTAGCTCAGTCTAAAATGAAAAAATATTTTAAGATCGGGCAGTGATCAGTGAGTTGTTGGTGGTTTTCTCTGAAAACATGTTAAATACTTTACAAATAAAAATATATTTCAGCAAAGTGTATTTATAAAAACATGTGTTTGTCTGTCAATGCTAACGCTAGTCTGACAATCTGAAAATAAATTACTTTGTGGCTAAAAACAGTGATTCTCTAAAATTACAGAAGAGGAGTCTAGTTTGGGTCTCCTTTCTAGTAATCCCCAGGGATTTATTTTTAGGGACCCCAAATGCGTCCTGATCCCTGACCTAACCTTGTAGACAAGTAAACTAATTGTTTGTGACAGTCCTTGTTCACATGATTGCTGTTTTGGCAAAGTCGAAGTAATACTAGTTATATTTGTTATCCACTTGTACAGCCTGTATTGATCTTTTGGTTGAATCTGTTATTCTGTGTGATCCATCCAACAGTAAACTGACATCACAAATGTCAATATGCTGGGCAACAAAAGTCCACTGAAGTAATGTTAACTACATTTTACAGTAAATTACAGCATGTTCCAATAGATTACCAACTTAATATTTGATCAGAGATACACAGTGTACTGCTCAAACTATTGATTGACTCCAGCTTTAACTTTGAGCTCAAAAACCATCAAACTTTCACATACAAACAGACAGACGCCATGACACACCAACAGCACACAAACGGCAGACAGGTCCTAAAACTTTATTTGCACAATAAAGCGGAAAAAGTGGCTCACTACTTTCCTGGAGCTAATAAAAAAAGCTGAATTACTGATGGAATTCACTGTAAAACCACAGACTTTTTAATGCGTTTAAATCTTTTTCTCCCTAAAGCGACCTGAACAAACTAAAAAAAAAAAGAAGAAAAAAAAAAGTGAAGGTGGTGAAGTGTGTCATCTTTCCAAAACGCACACAAACACCCTCCGCTGCCCCTGACAAATGGAAGAATTATCACATTTGCTGACATGCGGCGGAGAGGAGGAGGGGTCCCGGCAGGGGTGTGGGCTGTCCACTGTCCACTTCTCTAAGCAGGAGATGAATAGCCCATGTTGTGGCCATTTATCACCGGAGCAGAGGCTGTGTACCCTCTAAAGCTTTCGGTCGTCACGCTCATGGGACGTCCAGCCAACAGACCTGCAGCGGCTTCAGCTCAGCAGGTTACAACAGGCCTCTTGGTCCAGAGCCAGGGCCGTAAACAAACGACAATGTTGACAGGGCAGTCGGGAGGAGGGGGCTAAACAGCGGGACTGCCCTAAGACATCCTGCCGGCAACGCCAAAAATATCTCATATGAAATTGAACACAGTCATTTTATGTCCCAAAGAAAAGCACACACCAAATGCTACATTAAGATTAAATTATCCGGTTACGTTTAAGAGCAGTACTTCATCAGTATAGGGCATAAACTCAGCATCTTAGAGTTTTATGGACCACAACTTTTTAACTATATTTACATTTTATAAAAATTGAATACATAAAATTCAGGGTAGCCTTATAAATAAACAATCCAAAAGAGACTATGGCTTTGCTGATGTTCCACAGTGTTGTCCATCTCTAGAGAGACAAGCCGCTAATTCCATGAAGCCAAGTTGCCAGTCAAGTTTGTCAGTAAAAATAGTAATAATCCCAGTTTGAATATCCTGATCTTTTTGTGTAAGTAGTAGATTGAGTAGTAGGGCTTGATGACAACAATAAACATAGAAATAGAGAGAGAAAAAGTGTCTTATTAGTAGAGATATAATTATTGAGCAAATGAAAAGTCTATAGAAGTAATGTATATACCTTTATATACAATTTATTTGAAAAAGTGCAGCAAGGCTTTTTTAATTTAGTTTTGAAAAATCTCAATAAAAGCATTTTTTACTATTACAACAATCCAACCTGTAGCTCAGGAGCAGGAGGAGTTGCTCGCCACCATCTTCCAAGTAGATCTCCAAAAGATTTTTTGGAATCATACAAATGATGCTTTATGGCTCAAATTGTATTTATTATGTGCCTATTTCTTCTGTAAATGTAGATGTCTAATTGTAATTAGTTGTAAATAGATATTCGGCTAGTTTATTACAGGCTTTTTAACTATATCCCAGTTCCCAGTTAACTTTATTTTTTGGTCATCGTTAAAGTATAAGCTCGTCGCCAGTTTTCTTTTGCAAAAGTAACTCTCCTGGTGAAAAAGGTTGGAGACCCCTCAAAAAACAATACACGTGATTTATAAGTGATGGAGGGTCTGCCAACTTGATTTCATAGATATGTTACTTCTTTGGCTGTTACTTTTTAATAAACATCCCCATGGAAAGAGGGATCCCCCATTAGAAAAGTGTAAGGGTTTCGGATAGCTCAAAACAAGCTGACTTTTTAGCATAACATAACTGTTGCACTTTTTGCTAGCAGACAAACAGACCAATTAGAAATAAAAACTAAATGTAGAATCCCTGTTGGAAAAGTCTTGTTTTTGCTGAAAAATCCTAAGGTTGTAATCACCACGAGTTGTGTTAGGCTGGTGCATAACAAGACAAGATCATAACAAAACTGTCCACCGCCAGGTCCAAGGGGAAAAGGATGATTCGTCTGCGCCTAAGCTGATTGGCTGATCCGACTGGAGCGCAGATCCCACAGAAACCGCCTCATCAAACGATATTTAGCAAGGCCACGTCTCCTACTATTAATTGACATTCATTATTTAGCATGATTATTTATCCCAGTTAAATACTCAGTGGAGATGCAGTGCTGTGATGTCTTGTGTACAGAGAGAGAGGGGGCAGCAGCTCTGGGAGGAGTTCAGTTTGTGTGAAGGGGAGGGGCCACTACAGGCCACGGCTGGAAACAAACATCAAGCTAAAGGCGCGTGGCTCACAAATGTACTGATACTGTAAAAAGTGCATTATTTAGGCTTCCAACTGTAGAAAAAGTACCTGTAAAAATGCTACTCTTAAATAAAAAAATGCTATTACTAACAAAAGCTACAACAAAGTACATCGAATTAGGACAACATAATACAAATTTTAATCAAATGTCCCGGCTTAGTCATAAGAACTCCATCTACTGTCTACAAAGTGAACTACACTGTTCAAATAATCAAGCTTAACTTGCTTGATATGCTAAAGCTGCATTAGTCAGGGTATTTGATGGATTTAAGGATCTTCAGGATACAATTCTTCACATTGGCAAGTCATTTGAAATATCCATTTATGGTTTTTAAAGTACAATATGACTTGTGCAGTATACTTATATAGTGTATACTTATATGTTAGTTTTAGTAGTAAATCTCAAATAAACCAACCAAAAAATATAGTTAGAAAAAGTGACCCCAGAATATCAGTCCTGTAAAAAGAAGCCGTCCTAAAATTGGGCAGAGAACATGATTTCCCTCTGCCGAACGGTTTGATCCAGTCCTGACACGTGGCCAGACAGAACAGAACTTATCAAACCGGATCCATCCACTGCCTCTGACACTTTGACAACATCCAGAAAGAGAAAAGGAGAGAGAAAGGACGGAAGAAAAAAAAAAGAGAGAGAGGAGAGAGAGAAGAGAGAGAAGAAAGAGAGAGAGAGAGAGAGAGAGAGAGAGAGAGAGAGAAGAAGGAGAGAGAGAGAGAGAGAGAGAGAGAGAGAGAGAGAGAGAGAGAGAGAGAGAGGGTGAAGGCTGACCCACATAGACAGTTTGATCCCACTGTCTGCACTCTCACAGGTGAAAGTCAATGAGGGGACATGTCATTGGCTGGAGGAAAGTGTCCGTTGTTGGCAGCCAATCAGGTCGGCACCAAGACGGGATCAGAAACGCAAGCTGCAGCAGTCAATGAGTAAGACAAGAAAGACAAGAAAAGAAGATACAGACAAGTGGGTGTAGCCTCAAAAACTGCAAACTAAAAAAAAAAAAAAAAGCACACAAGCCTCATACATTCAGATTTGTTCAAACATAATGAAGGAAAACTGTTTGTAGATAAAATCTCATAAAAAGTGGGCCTTGCATAAAATGCCTGAAAAAAAAGTGATCTCACAAAATTTTTTTAAATAAGTTTGATAATATTAAATAAGATACCATTAATAATATTTTTTTTTAATACAGGTACTAAAAAGTGCCTGGCTCCAGAGAAACAGGGCTAGTGGAAACAGGGCTGAGTAGAGCTGAGTAGAGCCGAGTAAGGACTAACAGTTGAACCACCCCATTATTTCCTTATAAACTTATGTTCAATTAACAGATGATAAAGTTTATTAGGACTTATTAACTACTTAATTACTCTGAACTATAAATCCTAACCTTAATTAAGTAGCTACTAAGCCATAATACATGTTTTTGTTCATTAATTCACCATTTGTTCATGAATAAATAGGCTTTAGTAAGACTTTAAGGCTAATTAAGGTTTAGTTATTATAAAGTGTTACCATATGTTTTTTATAGTGCAAAAGTTATTAGAGCTAAATATAAAAAGTTTCCATCTGAGTTCTTCTTCTGCTGATTATTTGATGTTTTGCTGTGCACACTACTCCCCCTACTGGTGAAAGTCAAACTCATGCTTTAAAGAATATACAAAATATAGTGAGAAAGAGCAATGGTAAGGTAAACACAAGACGCTGAAGGATGGAAATGGACAATAAAGCTGTGAAAGTGTAGCAGGCAGGAGGAGTGTTGAAAAGCAGGAGAAGTGTGTGTTCGGAGCAGGATGGAGAGAGAGCATCCCGCCGAGGCACACACTCCACAGAGACACATGAAAATAATGAGGACTTTTCTGTCAGGAAAGATTTACAAAATCGTACCAGTGTTATTAAAATTTAAAATCTTCCATTTTTTCCCCCTTTTTTGCTTTCCCTCCCTCCTCTTCCTTTCTGCGCTCTCTCCCTGTTGCAGCTCAGCCTTATTACAGAACTAATGAGCGCGGGCACACACCTCAGCAGACTCGGACCAGCTCCAGAGCCAGGGTCCCACACGCGGACAACACAAAACACTGCTCTCTGGTGGCTCTAGCAGGCGCACCTTACACCCATCCCACGTACACCTGAAAAAGCCGACAAAGTTAGCATCTCCGCAGCCCTTCCCTGATCCCTCTTTTTCCACTACAAGACCAATAAAATAAAAATCAATGACTGTCTGAGCAATTCAGGTTCTCCTCCCTCCAAACCCTGGGAATATCTGGGCGCACGGGAGGAAGGGAGGGCAAACCCGGGATCAATGTGTTCACAAATGGTTTGAGTGATGGACACGCAGGTGAAGCGCTGCTGGGGCTATGTACTAACTAATGCATCGACTTATGGCAAAGTATAGGAACAAATGTTTGATACTGCACACATGGAGGGACAATAAGGTGGAGCCTGCGATCAATCCCCCAAAAGAAAGGTGAGAAACGTGCGACGCCACAATCAAGAGAATGAAAATGAGAAGAAGTCCTGAACAAACGCGCAGGGCTCAAGTTGCTGGGCTCAGATAATGACTTGACCTGCTTGTTACAGAGATCTGATCCTGTCTATGCTCTGCCTATTGGCCCCAAGGGGCTCTTCAACATAAATGATTTTTTATACGCACAAAGCCAAGTGGAGTATGTCTTTAATCACAGGCTGGTTGCACTAAATCATTTAGAGGAGTGTGGCCAATGTTATGTGTTGACAAACCCTCTAATAAAGCTATTTCATCTTGTTGGTAATGTCATTTAACATAATGAGTGAGTCAATAGTTACTGCCTGGAGAGCTATCGTTTATGTATTCTACAGACCACAAAACGGAGAGCGAGGGGTCAACAAAGGTGAGCAACCGTTGACGTTTTGTGGCTCAAAAGTTTGAAGCGTATATCACAGGCTGGACTGCACTTTCAGCAAAACAAAGAAAAATGAGGTTTACATAATATTTGCCTAGTTTTCTGCACTTGGTCCATTGTGGTGATGCTTTCTGGTTGGGCATGATCGGCAAATATGGAAAAATTATTCTATAACTGTTACCTTTAGCAACCATGACATAAAACAAGGAACAAAATTAATTTAAATTACACTGTGACTTGACAAATAATATCTGACAACACCTTCAAATGGTTAATTGTTTGTTTAAGCAATTTAAGTGAAGCTCACAGCCAAACTCCACCCACAAACACATCAAGCTCGTGGAAAAGCATAAGAAAAAGGTAAAAAGTAGGGATTTATAGTGGAGAGCAGCAGTGTGATTGATTTGACTGTAGGTGTGTCTAATCAGCGCAGTTTGGGTGGGCAAATCAATGCAGAAGTCACATAGTCTAGAAATGACACTGGCCTTTGCAGAAAAACACAGGATGATTTGTGATTATTTTGACCTGAAACTTATAATTTTCTCAGTTTGCACTAAAATTGCCAAAAAAACAAACAAAAAAACAAACAACAAAACCTTGGAATAGTAGGTAATGCTATTTAAACGCCATATACTGTACAGCTCAACAATAAAACAAGTTGTTTTAGAGTTTAGTTTCACTTTAACTAAATGAAGATTTAGAACCAAGAACTAATTTCTGTTATGTTCAGCTTCACAAACTACAACACTTTACTTATGTAAAATAAGGAGAAAAAAAAAAAAAAGATAAACGAGGACTATCATGCCGAACTAAGTCATAAAAGAAAACATTAGATTGTGTCATATACTGTAGGTTTTGAATGAAAAGTGGTGATGAGCAAAAAAGAGACATTCAAGAAATGTATTGTTCAATGTGAATCAAGCAATGTATGTGTGTTGCAACTTAACCGCCGAGAACTACCGCTTGAAATTAAGCCTTCAGATTATTTTTTTTCAGTGGAGGGCCTGATCTGGCTCCTGGCCTTATGTTGAATAGCCCTGAAGTAGCTGTTATAAAGTGATACCCAACACATAATTTTTATTTAAATATTCTGCAAGTTCCTTTTCAAGTTTGAAGTAACTCTTGCCAGGACCTTCCATACATCTTGAGGTCCCTGCACCACTGTAGAAAAACACTGAATTACAACACTAACATATTTTCTTTAGTGGACACAATCAGAGCAGTGTATTTCATGTCAGTCTCTTTACTGTATCTTCTCAGTGCACGAGAACAGCACTGGGGTTCTGGTTCATCCATTTTTTATTTGGCGGCTAACAACCCCGGCCAGCAGCAGCAGCAGCAGCAGCAGAAGCAGCAGCAGCAGCAGCAGAAGAGACTGGGACCACAGGAAAAGTGTAGCAAAGAGAAAGGGATGGAAAAGACACAGAGAGAGGAGAGAGATGAGTAGAAGTGAATACAGTGTGTCTGGAATGCTGAAGAACTTTTTTTGCCGGGAGCGTTTTGAGGCAGCGGACGTAGCTTGGTGGCGTTGTCCCGGTGTGATGTGCAGGTGGTTTTCGGAGCTCTGTACACGGATCGTTTCCTCACATGAACCTTGGCCTCGTTCTCATTCGTCTGCATCCCTCGCTCCTTCTTATCCTCCGTCTTGTCCCCGCGCTTACATTAAGTGTGGTATGGCTGTCTGCCCTCACTCCTGCTGCAGGGCAGAACCGAGCCACGACACTCTGAACAGGACGGTCTTTAGGCTCACTGCTAATTTGGCTTTGCTACAGTGCTACAGATTGTTGAATACAGATATAACACCGAAATGTAGTGTTAAGTCTCATTGTCATCCTTTTGGAAATTTTTCTATAATCATAAAAAAAAAAAAAAATGTGTGCAAAAAAAATCAGCCACATTTAACTAGGCATATTTGTAGTTTTCAAGTTTAATTTTCTGACTATAAGCAACTACTTTTTTCACAAGCTTTGAAATGATAGATTCTTCTTGACTTACTATAAAACAAATGAGGTCTATATACTTAATATCATATTTTTTTAATTTCAGTTGATGCGGCTTATATAGTGTGCTCAAAAGCGTGAACATTACGGTATCCAAAAACAAATTTTGTGCTCACTGCATAACCAATGTTATTTCTAGTTTATATGTATGACATCATGCTGGACTGCCCTGATTACAGTCAAGTGTGTTTTTTCAACACCTGCTGCAGATATCTGTTCTGGCCAATCACATTGCTACTTCAGTCTTAACAGAAACTTAATTCAAAATCAAAAGGATGAGTAATATGATGATAAAAATGAATCTAATTTTTGTGACAATTGGTCATATTGTGATTTACCATTTTATCATATAGAGCAGCTGCCTGCTCAAACACACCCAAATACAAACAGTACGTGTACAGGAAAAAAGTTCTGAGATTATTATTGTTTCCTTTTTCCCCATGTGGCTTTGGATAAAAAAATGCACATTAGTCAGAACGTATAGGCATTTGACCCACAAAAAAACTGTAGACAAGAAATTTAAAGGATGCATTTTTGACTTGCCCATGCTTAAGCAAAAGAAAATGTGACTATACCGTTTGAGAATCTCTTGCTAAAATGGGAGTAATTTAAAATAGTTGGTAGCTCTATTCTAATAATAATCTCTAGAGGTAAGCCACATTAAGACAGACGAACTGCCCACAAAACAACTTTAAGGGACAACTATTGCAATTAGTTGAAAGCTTGTTTTTTTCTGAAATGACAAGCAAAAGAGCTGATAATTTGTAGTTCACCTAAGATAATCAATTTTAGCTGTGAATTTTAACTTGTCATGAAAACAAAGAGGAACACCCTCTACATTTGTTGAACTACAAAATCCCCTTGTATTTAGTGCTTTGAGCCTGGGGCCCACTGCAGATCTGATTACTGGCCCAATGGGTAAAGGCTGAAACACTAGTCACTACTGCGGAGATGGACTTGTGGCCATAAACATAATGAAGCGGATTTTGAACGTTTTGTCTTGTATTGCATACGATTTGAATA
Source organism: Mugilogobius chulae (assembly GCA_038363315.1). NCBI lineage: Eukaryota > Metazoa > Chordata > Actinopteri > Gobiiformes > Gobiidae > Mugilogobius > Mugilogobius chulae. The sequence continues at coordinate 29,949,520 of CM076401.1, read as the reverse complement.
TTATATTTCACAATTATTGATGACATAATGTAATCCAACTCTTTGAAATATCAAACTAGACTTTTTAGATTATTATGACCAGAAGGTTAGACTATGTAAAAAATAAGAAACAAACATGCAGATCAGTAACTTTGTATGTAAACACAAATGATCTAAAAAAAAAAAGAAACTCTAGACTCTGTTCAAAAGTCTTCATTTAAAACGTAAAAGAACAAAACATTTTTTTTGAAAGTTATTTATAAGTACTCACGAGAAACTAATTAAAAAAAAAAAAAAAGAAAGGATTTAATTACGCAGAAAAAAAAAAAAAAAAAAAAAAAAAAAAAACAATCAAGAAGGATAAAAAATTAAAACAGAAAAATGAAAATATTATGACAATGCAATTATTTTGTGCTAAAATGTCCATTAATTAAAGCCTTGGGAAAAAAAAGCATTATGCAATGTTTATGGCATTGAAATTAGCTTTCACACACAGCAAAACATAGGGTACTAAATCCAGTTCTTATCCAGCTCTCCCTTCAACAGATGGTAAATATTCCCCAAAAAGTCAGATACACCAAACTTAAAGTTCCAGAGCACAGATATATTGTTAAAATACCTATTCAGGGGAAAATTACTCCGCAATGTCCTGCCTCCGTCCCGTTTGTTCACCAAGCTCCACTAAGTTTGCTGTTGTTGTTGTTAGCATTGTGGCTATTTGCTGTTAGCACATATGACACATCTCGCTCATAAGAGCAGTGAAAAAAAGCTTAAAACACATTGTGCTGAACAATTCAGAGGCTCAGATGCATTATGCAAAACAAGTAGACTGATGTAGGAAGCTTAAAATGAATTTTGTTCATATTTTAAAATTTTAAGAAAGCAAAAATCAGGTGTAGTAAATGGCAGTAGGTATACATAAACATTTAGTTGTCACATTTAATATAATTTGGTTGTTTACTTTATATTTTTTCATTTTCAATTAAAGTTAGCATTAGCTTTGAGACGCAACGAGCTAGCTAGCGCAGCATTCTGCACAAACCCCCGCTGAACAATTTCACTCTTTTTTTTTAATTGATGGTATTTATTTGGCATTTATTTGTGCCAGAGAGACAAGGAAGCTGCGAGGATATTAGTGTTTATGTCTGAGTGGTTTTATTAACTGGTAAAGGAAGATGTTTGTTTGGAGTTTCAAATTGACTCTCCAAATATTTGTGCTGAAATCCCGCGTGGGCTCAGACTTTGCATCCTGTGCGTCTCCAGGCACACACCATGTTGCAATGCTGCCCAAAACTCCAACTAAAACTGAACATGGACACCTACACAATTTTCCTATACAAAAAAGTAACAAAACATAGATTTAAAAGCACCATTTTTAGACAAACAAAAATGATCTTTTATCAGAATGTCATTGTTCAACGTTGAAAGAAAATCTATATAGCGGACTCAAAAAGTTTACTATAGTTTTCCTTGGAGAAAAAGTGGATTTACACTGCAAAAACATATTCTGGAAACTACAAAAACACAGTAGAAATAGAAACAAATATAGGTATAACTATGAAAAGATGCTCCAATTTAAACTAGTTTATATTTGCTTTTCTACCTAGCTCAAGTACAAACCACAAACAATGTAAACATCCTGGAGAAAAAGTTTAGGTCATGAAAAGGTCACTTGTTAATAAAAATGTCTTTGTTTAGTCACACAGACAACAGAGCAAACAAGGTCACCGTGGACAAGGAAGTATCAGCTGGATGGAGCACAAGTGTAAACATACATTTCAGTTGATGGTCAAAAAAAGTGCCAATGGAGATGTTAAGTCATGTTATAGCTTATTATAAGTTTGTTAGTTTGCACAAATGAAAGGATGTGGATTGTTGATGTAAAAAACTTGACTGAATGTAACTGGAAATGTTTGCTTTAAGGTGCATTATGTAACTTTTCTGGTCGGCTCTGCGACTGCCTGACTCCAGGGTGATGTCATTGCTTTACTTAGAAGGTTCCCTGGTACAAACAATTATCTAAAACTGATTTCATTTTGGGAGTTGTTATTGCTATTATTGCTTAAAAAAAAACTACACTTTTCACAGTGAGAGGGCATGCCTCTACGCAGTTCTGACTTGACGTGATCCACATGGAGGTTTTTAAGTTTAAAGCTATATGTGTAATATATTTCAAATTTTAAATAATTTCGTGATTGTTGTTTGGAAGATAAAAAAAAGTATATCGTTAATAGTAAAAAATGCTACAAAATGAACTGTTTAACATTGCAAATTAAGAAATTTACATGGGGAACTTTTCAATTAAGGGAACAAATATGATATTTTTTGTCAATTATTCACTCATTTGGGTCTTCATTGACCAAAATATGTATTAGTCTGACATTTTTTACATGACAAATTAGGCTCAGCTGCATTTTTTTCTTACAAATAGTTATTTTAAATATAAAGCCTACAGAGTTGTCAAAACAGTTTGGGTCAGAAGTTTGGTCAGTCACTGAAACACACGTCTTAAGTCGACTACAGCCTTATTAGTTTGATCATTACACTTCAAATAATACATTTAAAGACAGCTTCCAGCCCTAGCTACAAGCAAAGCTACATCATATCCATGTGGAAAACAAGGAGTCACTCCACCAAAAAATACTGTAAATAAAGTATATACTGTATGTTGGTTTTATGCTATTTTAATGGTCTTTGAATCTGAGAATAAATAAATGATGATGAATTACGAAGTAATTAAGTAAGTAAACTTTCACAGATCAAAACACAATGTGCCTTACAATAAAATTACTATATAATATTTGAATGCCTTAATGACGTCGCATGAACAAAGACTTAAAGCTGGGATACCTGGCTTTTTAGTGTCTGTAAAGGTTGGTCTTTTCCACTCAAAAGTATACTCCAAAATCAACTTAGTGACAAAATCAAACTGCTGTGAACTGTCTGAATCTAACAGTGCAGTAAATCAGTTCTCAAAAAGACGTCAAAACCAGCATTCTGATTGGCTGCACTTAAGTGATCCATCCCAGTTTCAATTTCTTTCTTTCGATTAAGCTATTCTCAAGCTATGGTTTTGTTCAAACATTAATGCTTATAGGAAGCTAGCAAGCGCTCCTAACTAAAATTCTTAAATATGTATCACCAAGTCTGAAACGCTTTAATAAACTAGATTTATAACAAGCGTATTTTTCCAGAAGTTATATTTGGCTCTTGTAATTAAGAACGGTTTGAGTGGTGTCTTTTTAAAAATTACTGTAGCCAAGTAATTCTCTTGTAACATTTGTGTAATTTCATAATAAACTGAAGATAATGACCCCACCTCCTTAAAAATTTACAGTTCTTCTAAGTTTGAAAAAGGATTAGATTAAATATAAACTTGTTAGATATCACATCTCTGACACTATATACACTATACATTATTTGGAAGGTCAAAGGTCATGTTTAAAGTCTTGTGTGCAGGCCAAGCTCGAGTTTACACCTCAGTTACGACAGCAGAACTTTGCCTGAACTTGACCTCTGACCTTTAGGCCCTCCTGGCTTTGTCCTGCAGGCCTGACAGAGAGGAAGTCAGCCAAAGTTCAAAGTTCAGGCTGCAAACGCACGAGAGACGTTTAGTTTAACAAGTACGTGCCAGTCTGAAGCCTGCGTGGATGAAAAAGTGTGAAAATGACGAGAGCAAGTCTGGTGATGTTGTGCGAAGTTACAGACGTAAGAGGAAGAGATTATGTGGACGGAGAAGTGACAGCAGCAACGCCAAAGAGAGGAAGGGTTTAATATTAGCCACCACAAGCTCCAAGTCTGACATTACAAGGGAGACTTTAGTCACTTTGAATAATCCATGCCTTTACATTAAAATTGCACAGCAGATTTCCCATCTGTATGACCCAGACAAAAAAGGTAGGGTTTAGATTCATTATAGTTGGAAAATGGGGTGCAGCGTGACCCGTGATCCGATTGAATCTATATAGCTTCACACTGTAGAAATCTTTTTTTTTGTTCCAGACCACAATTACACGTATATGTTTGTACGGAGTCGAAACAAGTAAATGACGTGGCAGGTACTTTCAATTAGAACAGCCTTTTTTTACCTTAAACTTCGACATACTCAGTTGTATAAATGTGACACAAAATTCTAGGTCAATAAAATGTAGATGTAATACAGACAGTGCAGCTAAAATGAATGTTTAAATGCAATTATACGTATATGTATAAAAATCCAAAAAGATCTGGACACGAATACAAATAAAAAAGTTTGAGCGTTTGTTGAAAGACGTTTTAGATATTTCATGGCAAGATACAACCTGATACACAGCAGAAAATACTTGGCCACAGTCGTAAGTAGTAAAAATAGTAAATACAATTTGGAAGTCAGTGTTTAATGTACAAGCTTCAATGCTCAAAACACTGTTAAATATTTGTTATATTAAATGTTCTATGCAAGTGTAATGTCAACATCAGTTTAATAAGCAAAGGGGACTAAAGCTTCTTCTGACTAATTAGAAACAGAGAGATTTAGAGACTTAAGTCTTAGTGCTTTTATACAAGAAATAGACTTAATGTCCATTTCCGTACAGAGAGTATCAGCGCGACAGTAGTGCTAACGGGATATTGACTTGTTGCCTCTGCTACATTTGCTTAGCAGCCCGGAGATCGATCAATAGAATAGAGCGCGTTGCTAATCAAGGCCTGCAGCCATTGAACCAGCCTCATGTGGGAACTTAAAATAGGGTAAAAGAGACACAGAATGCACTGAAGGGGAACTTCAGTGTCCTATGATGACAGCCTTAGCTAATTGAGCAGGAGTCCTTTTTTATGTGTGTTGTTTTGTAGCTGCTGGAGGTACACTCATGCTGTATTCTCTGTTTCTGGGAGCAGCGGTGCAGTGCAGTGCGGTGTGGGCGTCGGGCGCCAAGAGACATGCAGATTGTTGCTTCACCTCTACTTTCTGGTGAACCGCAGTTCAAAAGTCAGGGGGCATCCAGGCTGCTCTGGGACTTTCTGAAATGCAAGAGCCAATCCATATTTGCAAAATGTGATTGTGAGACCTCAGGAGGCTTCCCAGATCTTGGCATGAATATCGAAGGAAAGCACCAATCGGAGACATAATTATTCAGAAGGGATCTATATGGGAAGTATTTAAGAACGATGTGTTAGTGATTTGAAAACAATGATGCTCTTCTTGGTATGGGACAAGTTGCTGAATATAAGGTTTTAGAAGTTTCTTATTGCGGTCAAGCCAATCCACCTGATAATATTGTCCTGGCCATCAATACTGTCCAATAATCCCAATCGGTAGCCATATATTTCTCACATCACAAAGCCAGAGTGGAAGGCGATGGGAAATTCATGGGGGAACTCTGCATCAAATATTAACGATCAAGTTTTTTTTCTTTTTCTTTTCCTCCAATGTCCGTGGCCATCGTTGCAGGAGGAGACTTCCAAAGGCGACCAAAGGGAGCAGGTATAGAGGCCAGAGGAGAGAAGGGGCTGGGGCAGTCGTTCAATACTGTCCTTTGAGTGTCCAGAGCTGGGTTAGATTCAGCTGAGGAAGGGTCTTGATGCAGTTCCCAGGGTGTAAACACAAACTTGTACACTGTTTGTGTCATTGTTTTTCTATTCTGCTTCTCAAAGCTCCTTTCTGTTGTGTTGTCTGTGGGTGAAGTGGGATTCAGCAGCCCAGTGACATGAGGGAAAGCCAGGTGGATTCTACAGAAACAACTCCATCCAAAGCAGGCAAGTATATTTATCGACTTGCACAAAAACCTTAACTTTATGCGGTAAAAATGAATACTTTCCACAACCACAAGTGATGAAAAAACCCTTGAGGCTAATGGCAACATAAAAGTGATCTGCAGAAATAGGCAGCACAGAACAAGACTGGAAACAATTGTTCAAATAATAAAAAGACAATTTCAAATGAACAAACTTCAACATGGTGTCATGGTGGCAGTGATCTCCTGTAACTGCAGAACCAACACGCACCATGGCAGCACAAGTGGAAGTGCCAGGTCAGCAGCGTCGCCTCTGGCCTTGCTGACCATCACATATTCTCATAATCACCTTGCTCTTGTGCTGTCAGGACCCACACACTATGGATTCATCCGTCCTCCAGCCTGCGCCCCATCGTCTGAGCTCCTACCAGGGGCTTTAGCGAGCGGGCCCTGCTTCGATACATTAAAACTGCTGCCCCATGATCAAACGAGCAAATACCTCCCGGGTCAGCAAAGGGCTACCCCACGTCAGTTAACAATGCAGCATTTAAACATCAGACATATGCAAAGCGGCTGGTACACAGGGGAGGAGCTCAGGAGCGGGGCCTGGACCAGGGAGATAATGAGGCCAGAACAGCTCCTGCACGCGCTTCAGGATGGAGAGATATCAGGCTCCAGCAAAAGCACAAACTGCTTTGGACTGCTTCATGGCCTGTTTCAGTGTAAACATTTTATTAGCTACTGAGACTATGAGTGGCCTTTACACCTCATGCAGACTTGTAAACAAGGAAACAAGGATATAACATAGTTGAAACATAAATGCAAAAGCACAGCGCATTTCTTTTTCCAGCTTCTTTTGCAGCTAATTGCAGAAAGATAGATGCCTATAGATTAAATGTATTCAGAAAACTAATGAATGATTTGCATTCCAAAGGACTGCTATAGAATCCTTACACAAGGCCTTCAGGCCTATTCATGATATCAAGTCAGTTTAGATCAAATTAACTTTTTCACTATACAGCCTCTAAATAGCTTCTTTTAAATGAATAAAGTGGCCTAGAATAATGAAGCAAAAGGTGAAAAATGATTGTTGCGGCTTATCTCCCTCTCTCGCCCTACCCACTGCTTGGTTAACTGACTGACCTGCTGTCAAAGGAGGCTTTGTGAGCACGCTTTGGCGGTTAGCCAATCAGATCCTCCGGCTTGTCTGTCTCACAGAGGAAAATGGCGCCCCTGGTATGCCATCAGTGGCACAAATGTGCAGACAGTCTGACTGCTGAGGCAGCTCGGCTCACTCAGGTCCTTCCAGAACTATGCCTGAGGAATTACCTGTTTGGCCCCTGGCCAGAGGGACGCTCCTGCCAGGGCCACGCTTATTTATCTGTTTATTCACTTACACCTTCTGCACAGAGATGCCTTCAAAAACTTCACTGCTCTTTCAAATCCAGTGCCACAGGTTCTGACAGCACTTGTCTTTGAACCAGCCCGGTTCACTGTGTGCCATGGAAGCCCATCTGAAGAACTCGGCTCTAACACGTGTCTATTTTTACTGTCTACAAGGAAACTTTCCAACAAACACTGGGATGGAACTGTAAGCATAGTCATTTTTAACCTATATCAAAAGTGAGAGTAACTTTAGTGGTATTTCAAGAGTAGAGTAATCAGAGGGGAGCAGCGCGAACAACAATCTGACTGAGAGGAGAAACAAAAAGACAAATGATGACAAAGCAATAGTTTACATTAATCTCAGATCACACTCTCAGTGCTGTGTACAGAGAGATACAGTCCCTGAACAGTACAGAACTGAACACAAAAACCCGCAGAGACCAAAACATGCTGTACAAAGTGTCACATCAGCTGTGTGTTTATGTGCTGGCTCTGAAACTCACTTCTGACAGCAGCACGTGATGAAACGGGGCACATCCAAAATTATTCTCGCACTTCTCAGAACCTGCTTAACCTGCTGAAGCCTGGAGCATGCCCCTCACCCTCCCCTAGAGACGCACACAAGAAGAACGGGCCCAAGAAAGTACAGGAAGAGGAGGAAAAGGACTGCAGGCTAATACAAAAATGCTAGAATATTTAATATCTTAGCTTTTGTTGTTTACTTCAGCACAGTGTAAAGTCTACAGCCAATGCATTGATATATACTGCGTCGATACACAGACACTCAAATGGCTGTAAAGCTTTCCATGTTTAGACTCCAAACAGAATTGGCGTTGTTGGTGCTTCTCTCGTGTGTCTGTGAGCTGGATGGGCGGGCTGATGAGGGAAGGCCAGACTCATTTCACACTCAGAGGTGAGCCAGGGAGCAGTAACAGAATCCAGCCGTAAAACAGGGAGGGTGCAGTGGGCGGGGCTAGGGGAGGTTGTACACGGGTAGGAACTATAGCACATGGTATAGTGTCCACCGCCAGCCCCTCCCACACCAGTGTTCTCACAGTTATCCATTATCAAAAAGCCCTGGCTCCACTGGGCATGTCTGACACACAAGATCATGTGAGACGAGAGGTCTTAGTCCAGAGGCTGTAAATGAAGCAGGTGCAAACACACAAGCCAAAGCCATCATAATTCAACATAAGTGCTAGTGACTGATTTTTGTATTTACAGTAGCTTCACGTTAAGTGTTGGATGTCACGTATACATCAAACAATAATCCAACTTTGTACAATTTGGCTCCTCTGCACATAACACTAAAGGGATAATAATTCTTACAGGTAAATGGATTTTTATATACATTTTTTTCCAAACAGGTTGGAGTTTTTCTTAGTTCATTGGACGTCTGATAAAATAGAACTGTAAGAAAGAAATATTTTGATCTTGAATGTATACACATAAAACCCCTCTAGGATATGACAACAAAACTGATCATCGCTGCTGTAATAAATTGAAATAGTAGCCTATTGGTTTAACTTGCCAGAGTGTATCTCTAGATAGTTCTACTTTACTGCTCCAGGTCTTTTTCAATGTAACCCTTTCAGCTCCAGAGTGTTATCAAAGTCTCTGGCTCTCAGGAGGGGGTCCACACCTCAAACGCTGCCACTGCCGTCAGGAATAACCCTTCTCCCGTCTGCTCCTTCATTTGGGTTAAGTGCATGTGCTGGGCGGCCCACGCACACGGGCTGCAGATGAAGGAGCGGAGTTACTCAAAACGGAGAGGAGTATCCTGACATTAGTGGCACAGGATTAAGTTTCACATTGAGACTTTAAAATCTTCTTGGTCCAGATCAGAAGAAGTTTGGCAGTCATATCTTCCACTGAGTCCACCAGGAGCGGAGGATTTCACGGTTCTTCTATTCTGGTCTGCAGGCCACAGTGGTGTGTAAAATGAGAGGGAATGCTATGTTTTGGGAAATCTAATTTGAGGCCTGTTTGTTTTCCTGGCCTTATTTTGTAGCCGGGAGCTGGCTCCACAGCGGCACAAGTCTCTTTTCCACTCGCTTCACAAAAACAATGTCCAACATCCCAAACTCCTGTGCACTCTGCTCACAGGACAGCACCGAGTCATGGCGCCTCTGCTGCTGTCATCATTGGTGTCTACTGATTTACTACAGATTTGAGCACACCTTAATTGGGAGGTTCTCGACTGTGTCACAGAAACATATGCAGACACGCACATATAGAACTAATAAAAAAAAAAAATAGCAGAAGCTTTTTGGCAGCTAATTGCCTCGTGCTCCCTGTGGGAGGAGAGAGGGGTCTTCGGTCCATAATTAATCCTTGTTTGTAAAAGTAAATGACATTCATTAGCAGGGAATCCGGCCAAGTGCCATTATTTACATGGCAACAATCTGCAGCGAGCGGCAGCTCTTTTAATGTTACAGAATTATGCCCGGGACAGAGGACAAGCACAGTTGTGTTTCTGCATTATTTTTTCACACCAAGTAACAATTAGGTACAGCGGAACAGATGGGACATCTCTGTGTGCTCCTCTTGAGCAGGGCTTCACCTCTTCTGCTCCCTCATCAGCACATAGTAACTGAATCAACACTTCTAAAATGACCATTAGAAGAGGCTAGGACACCCTCGTGAGGACAACTTAACTTTTCACTCTGCTGCACTTACAGTAAATAGACTATTCAGGTTTTCTACAATGGTACAAACCGCTGCTTAGAAGATATAAGTATAAACACCAGAGACATAAATATCCACAGTTATCATGATCCAAAAGAGGCATGACAAAGTAGGTGTACCAGATTACTAACACACATTAAATTACAAGTATATAGTACGCACTCATATTAAACAACAGATTTCTCTTATTTCACAAAGTTGTGTGTGAGGGAGCGTCACAATGCTATCGTGTTTGGTGAGTCAAAGTCAAGTGTGTGTCACTTTACATCTCTGCCCCTGCTGCCCCCTAATCTCCTGTCAGGATCATCGCCCTCGTTGACCTGGATTCGAGGAGGTTTCATGCTCCGTGCCATATCAGGCAGCAGGTCACCGATATGAAACTTACACACCTGTTATTGTCCGACCCGCTACACATCTTTGTGCTGCTAAGTACAATGATTAAGGTATCAGTCCTTGGGGAAGCGGGTGACACAACAGGAGCAATAGTCAGTTTAGAGTTTGGCTGTGCCTTTGGCTCAGTGGACACAGGGGACTGTCCCGGCCCCCCGGAGTCCCGCCAGGAGACAGGGAGTGATCCATCAGAGCAGCTGGCCCCGCCTCCTCTGTTCAGATTAAGTAACAGCATGTTGTGTTTGCTGACACTGAGGACGCTGCCGTGAGCCCCCGAAGGCCTCCTCCTCCATCATATTCTGTTACGTTTCACCAACAATGGTCGCTGTCAGAAAGACAAATGCCAAATCACTCGACATCCCTCCTTATTCTCACACCTAAATCTCAGTTCGTTCTCGTGTGGTGAACAAAAGCCAACAGTGTTACAGCAATCGCATATTTCCAGGGTGATAAAGGTACAAAAGTGATTCTTCTTTACTTAGAAGAAAAAGACTCGTCGTGTAAAATCCACTACAGTATTGGAATGAGTGTTACTGTAAAATGCGTTTCCGGGCAAAGTTTGAGAAAACTAAAAGTATGGCTTCCCCGCTTGTTTGAAAACTACTAATGCCCAAAGATGCTTGACATACGAGCGCCTTTATGCTGAACAGTTAAACACATAAATACATAATGATTTGGACAATGCAAAGGTGATGCTAGCCTCCCATTAGCGTTTAAACCTAAAACTCAGGGTGATATTTGGGTTGTTGTTCCTCGTTTGACCTTTCACGGCCAGAGGAGAAACTTTCTTGAGAAATCCAATACGATGCTAGGTGGGCTTGGCTAATTCGTGTGTCTCGCTCTCGCCACACTTCCACGACCTCTCTTCCTTCCTTCCACACTCTGGCCGCCCCCCCACCGAACCGCAATCGATCTGCTTATCTCCGCAGATCAAAGGCCCGCGCCGCCCGTTGTACATTTAGCCTGCACTGGATCCACCCACATCATGTCTAAATATTAATGATAATAAAGTCTCACACCCTTCTCTGTGTCAGGCAATTACAGCCAACATTGATCCTGGGCTCCTCACTCCAATTAGAAGGCCGCGCTCGTAATGCGTCCTGAAACATCAAAGGATAACAGCCATTGATCCGCTCCTGGATCTTAACATTTACCGTTAGAAGACGAAGGGGCCCGGGATGAGGTATGGCAGTGGGGGGAAGCGATATTCTGACTCTGAGAGCAAGGAGAAGGAGGAAAATAAATCATTTTATCCAGCCGGTCAGGTAAAGGATGTGCTGAAGACTCAGAGGATAAGGCTCAATAATAATGGACCATCTGACGCTTTACGGATCATCTCATGTCCACAAAGACTTTCTTCTACAACAACAAAATACTGCTTTTCTGTACAATATTTAACACATCCAAAAGTTAAGGCAGCAACTTTTGCCTCCACTGAGGTGAGACGGATCACTTTGATACAGATTATTATAGTCATTGAGGTGCAGGGGCCTCACTGCAAATTATTGATGAGTTTGGGTTGTTGAGTCGTATGAATTGTGCTCTATTGAATTTGATCAAGTTAACAGGTAAGCAGATAACAGGGTTGACAATGCTATGTTTGTGCTCAGGATAGATTTTCCATAAGCGCATAATAATGGTTAATATTACTTATTCTAAAAAGGTGACAATGGTTTGGGGGCTTTCTCAGGGCAGCTGCGGCTACAGAAGTAGCTGAAAGTAATGCACACAACTGCACAGTGACTTATAAAAAGTAATGTAACAAATAAGTAAACCAATTCTGGATCAAATATGGACACCAATCCATGAAATGCTGCTGGCCTGAGTATCCTTTCCTTTACTTGGAAGTAATAAGACTGATTTTGATCCATGTTTGCGTATACTGTACACTCAAAATATCTTCAGTCGCTATTTGCATGAAAATAACAATTTGATCCATTACTAATAGTTAACACATGATCACAGACATTACTCTGGAAACAAGTTGATGTTTAAAACCAGTTATCAAAATCATGATTAGAGCTGTGTTGAAATTAAGTATTATCAATGTTTGTTTTGAAGATGCGCAAAAATGTAATATTGATTATATCATTTATAGTAAAAAATGCTTAAAAAATGCAAAAAAATAAAAAATAAAAAAGTATAAAATTACAAATATTGAAAACTGTCAATAAGGATACATAGAAAAGATATTTTAGATAATTGATCACTCATTGGTGTCTTTGTTGACCAAAATTTGTATTAGTCTGACTTTTTAAACATGACAAACTTGCTTAACTGCAGTTTATCTTTACAAATAGTTATTTGAAATGAAAATCCCTGATTTGGTCTTGTGAGTTCAACTGAGGTCAGACCACAGACACTTTCATTGAACTCCAACCAATATATTTAAAGTCACATTGTGTAACTTTCTAGAAATGGAAAAACAAGTACACATTTTTGTATAGAAATGGAAAGTGTAATATGTTTTATCAGACGAGCAAGAGCCTTTCTCTCCATGCAAGCATCAAAGTAAGGTATTTATTTAGTGCAACAAAAACATAAAAGACATAAATTATGCCTTAGTTATGTTAGACATTTTCCGCTGGATTCACCATCATAATTGTCAGAAAAACAGAATTTAGTCAAAAACCCTACTCAACCCTAATAATGAAAGGCTGTCATGTTGAATCCCTATAAACCATTTATATTTTATTGTTAATTCAAAAAATCTTGATTCAAAAAATTCTGGAATGAGTAAAACCCTAATGCAATTTTCTGAAGAGAGAGAACATATGTTGATGTCAATGCAATGGTTCCTAATGTCATCACTTTAAACTTCTTTCCCCCAATACATGACTTTAGATGCTACTGAAGCTAAATAAGAAAACAATAATTAACAGATAATTAGAGTCTCATCTGATATTCATCCTGATAAACCCAGTTGTCTGCTGGTCCTGGGGCAAGTCGAGGCAAAAAGCTCCGGTGAAACATGAGCTAACCCATCCCCTCCCACATGTGTCTTTAGGCCAACCAACTCCGACAGCAGCTGACCTCTCTGACACCTCAAAGTTTGTGGACAAGAAAACATTTCAAAAACACTGTACACAGCCCTGCAAACAATAGCCTACTTTACCGGCCAGACAGAGACAGCGGCTGGGGCAAAATTCGACCCGATGGCGAGTCAATAGACAGCGACACGTCACCGAAAGACTGGGGACATTCCTTGCACAAATGAAGCTTAACAATCGCACCGTTGACACCATTATTTGACAGAGCTTGTTATGTGGTGTCCCTCTGTCCCCGATTGATAGCTCAGAGAGTCCCCGGCCTGGGCCACGACCTCACAGCCCGTCTTTGTGAGCTCCATGCTAGGAAGGATTGTCCATTGCTCGGCCCCACAATGCCACTCTTCATGACACCATAATACACTGAGACGCCGTGCAACAGGAATGCAATCGCAGTTGTTCTGTCTACCTACAATTAATGGACTAACCGTGACTCGGCGTCTTAAGGGACATTGTAGTGTGTCGTTTATCTTAATAGGCGTTTATCAGCGTTGGTCTAGAACTGACGAAATAACAAGATACGTTGTGGGTTTAATGAGGGCCAAGCAAAGGTCAGGATACTACAGTGCCCTCACTACACTACAGCTGCTTTCTATTGTTTTGTCATTTTTATCTGGTAAAGTGAAGTAGGACTGTGTTTGACCATTGTAATTCTTGGTTGACTAAAATGATGTGTTAATCAATTAGTCTGCTAGAAAGATGAAACATATTTTTAATCCAGCTTTTGTCTGACCCAAACTGCACGTGAAAAGGCTGACAACCTTATGCAAGAACAAATAACAATTGCATAGAAATTCAATATGGAATGGGTTTATAAAATGGCAAAAGTAGCCCTTCCAAATTTTCAGCTTCTAACTCCTACTACAAACTTGACTTGAATCAAGAACAAATTTGTCAAGAAATTTAGAAAATTTGTTAAAAAAAAAAAAAAAAAAAAAAAAAAAAAAAAAAATTGTGAAAAAACAAACAAACCAGGAAGTACAGAAAAGTTTTAAACAGATGACATCACACAAGAGAGACAAAGACAAATATTTTTTATCTTCTCATAATTACATATGTTAATGACCCTGTGAATAAATTTAACAAATTGAGCATGTTGTTGTGTATTTTTCTGTCTGAACCAATGAAAACATTAGACAGTCATCATCATCAGTAAATGTGTAATCTGAAAAAAAAAAAAAAAAAAAAGCTAAACTGGGATGAACTTTGTAAAATATTTAAATATAATGATCTTAACTTTGTTTTAGTGAAATGAGTAGTTGAACCTGTTAGAGGCACTTTAAGCTGATAAATTCATACATTGAATTTCTATTATTAACATTGTCAGAGTCAGGGGTCACAAGTCACGTAGCCAGTGACTTTGGGTCTTAGGCGGGGAACAACTTGTCGCAGGGTTAACACAAACAGACACGGACTTCACTCTCTCATTCATTCACAAGGGAAACTTACAGTGTTGCCATTTGACATGTACGTGAACTGTATGTTTTTGAAGGTGAAAAAAAAGCCAGAGTAGCCAAAGAGAACCCGTGGAAACACATGCAGAACATGCAAACTCCGCCTAGAGAGACCACAAGACGTTAATTTTTTTGGTTTGACTCAAATGGTGACAATGGTGCAGCTGTTAAAAACATGGGTGTTTTTAGAGTATTTTATAAATAACACAACAATCTTTTTTTAAATCAGATTTAAGTTAGCCATGATTAGCCAAAATAAAAAAAGCCAAGCCTTCATTTGGTATATTTTATGCACGATAGTTTCCTCTATGGTCCACTGTTCTTTGCCTGTGGTGTCCCTCACTATTATACGCTTCGCTTCGATGGCGCTTTTCTTCCACTGTCCTTGCCTCTTTACCAACAATGTAATTAAAGAATGGTGAAAGGAAAGCAGTGTTTAGAAATGGTTTATGGCAAAAATGTCCCGAAACGATATACCACAGAGAAACCTTGTTGATGTCTTGAAGTTTGCATTTGAACCAAACATGAGCTTGGACAAGGGTCAGGGAGGTCAAACCCAATGAATATGATTTAATAGAACAGCAGTGATAGAAAACATTTGCTGTTGGATTGATATTGGGCTTCTCACATGTGTGTTAGCCCATGATGCGTTCAGGTCAGATGAGGAAAATGAGGATTGGCGGGCTACACAAACAGGCTGGGAAAGTGACACCAGGATGCTAGGCCAAGACTTCAATGTCCTCACAACTTCCCTTAAACACTAAAGCTATGTTGGCCCTGGCGCCATCTGAATATGGGACGGGGGTTAAAGTTTACACAATGGCTGACAGGATGTAACCAAGTGACCCAGCAAACAGTCGGAAAATAAACTAAAGGTGCCCCATATTTGGAGACGATTCAACAGACTTTTAAGCTGTTTGTGTAAATGTTAATTCTACAGCTGATGAGCAATAGTGAAGCCTGCTGCTTGAATATGAGCTGTGTAAGGCAATTATTACTAATCTTTTTGTCATTTTATTCCAAATCCAATGAAATTCTTTTACTAAAGAAATGCATTATTTATATTAAGCAAATAAAATAAAATAAATAAATACATTTGTAGTCATCACCATCCTCCTTATCAATTCCATGTTTTAAAACTTTTAAACAATAAAAAACAGTAAAAATTGGTCCGAGTTTGCATTAGCTGAGAGGCTGCTGGGCTGATGTTGACCCTGGGGTGCCGTCTCCACACAGACGTGTAGATGTTGGGTGTGGGGGGGCCTTGCTTCAGCTGGCAGCAGGCCTGGACTAGCACCAGGGTGCTCAGCCAACAGTTTGGTTCCTCTGTCAGAAAGCCCTCCACGGCCTCGTCCTCCACAGACCACTGGATGCCAGTCTGCCTGGCTGGTGCAGGCCAAACATGCCCCAGTCAGCGGGCCAAAGGGGCAACAGAGAGGCTGCCAGCTGGGCCAGCACTTCACGGCCGAGCACCACTCTCCAAACAAACAGGGTTTTGGGCCCCGAGCCCACAAGGCAACATGGAACCTGTCATTAGCAGCAGTGCATGGCTGGTTCACTCCCCAAACCTCGCCAGGGCACAAATGTGGATTGCACTTGACTCAAGATTTCTCAGCCAAACTGTTTTATTGGATTTTAAAGCCTAGTTTATGAGAAACCATAAATACATTACACTTCACACATGCTTTTATGCATGAACTGTTAAAGGATTTCAACGAGGCCACGACAGCACACAAATGTTCTTTTGGGCAGACTTTAAAACACAATACAAACCAGATGCATGAAAAGTGGATGTTGCTTTGCCAAATGTGTCTCAAGATTAACTACATACCATCTAATTACACAACATCCAGGAACGTCTAGTATAGGATTTGCACTAAAAAAGAACACGATGGGCATTGGACTGTAGGGTTTCTCCAGGCTTTTGTGGTACGACTCTCTCACTCTGAGGCCTAAAGTATTCTTCTTATGACTGCCTTTTAACATCACACAATTCTGATGTACTTTCAATGACTGGACTGCAGCAGTGCTCAAGACATTTAAAGGGTCTTTCACACCAAGCCGAGGGTCGCCCGTCTGAACCGGTTTGGCAACTTCTGCCGACAGGCGGCTCACGTGTGTTTGGTGTGAATGGCGCTGTCGGGGGCTCAGAGGAGCGCGGAGCACGTCGTGGAGGCGAGGTTTTGAAGACTTGCTCGTAAAGTCGGCATCGTCAGTGGTCGGTAGTTGCCGCATATGCAGCTGTTTGATTGGCCCGTGGCTAGCAAATCAGTGTGCAAGAAAATGGTGCGGAAAACCGAAAATGCCGCTTATGGAAAAATAGTATTTACCTGAGCATGGATTGTTGTTATTTGCCGGGTTCAAACGAGACGTAAGTACGGAGAAGAATGGCTACTACTTGGTTCGAGGAAAACAAAGATGGAGGAGTACAGCTGTAGTACGAAGGCTGGACTGTAGCGGGAAATAGAAGTTTAGTCTAATCCGTGAGGTAAGATAGAAATCTGTTCGCCACAGAGTTTGACAACTACTCGCGCACAACTTCTGTTTTGTCTTTTCGTCAAGCGTTACGTCACGCGCATGCTCACTCGGCATTTGTTCGCCGACTGTTGGCTGCTTGGATCGTGTTTGTGCGAAAGCTTTTTTACATCGATGCGCCCCAAAGAGACTAGAACAGACGGTGCGTCGCTCCTCTCTACCGACAACGACTGGGAGTTGTGTTGGTGTGAAAAAGCCTTAAGGACACGCAAGAATTTAATATTTTCTTCTGTGCTCGAAGATTTCACATGACAACGTTATGAGTTCAATTCTGGGCGTTAACCATTTACTGATTATCGATAATCTATGCTTTACCTGCTCTGTCTAATAAAACAGTCAGAAAACACATCCCACAAAGCAACAGATAAAACATGGAAAAATGCTGAAAAACAAAAGGAAATAATAATAAAGCTTTTGATTTAAAACTATACAATTACTTAACAGTTTGATAATAATTGATTAAACACACATAGTTACAGTCACTAAAGCAAGTATTGAGCTTGAGACTGTGTACAACAATAGTCACTGCGTCCAAACTGGGTCAAACATCTTGAATTTTTCAGAAAGAGTCTTATCCCAACTGTGTAAAGTATGTTTTATTTTTGCGTGTGGTGAAAACAACATTAAAAGCAGTGACATCTCCTCTGCTCTGGTTCTTTGACAGGACCCTCTTGAAGGCTTGAGGCTGCAAACACATTTAGGCTGGGCTTTATTGTGGTGCCCATAGTGATAAAGGGGACCTTTTATGCCATCAACAGGGTAACTGTGGGAGGTCTTTGTTTTCATTGCACCATCCTGGGCTGGGAGAGAATGAGATACAGACATATAAAGTCTATGAGTGATGGCACAGAAGAGAATATTAAAAGGAAAAAACACAAGTCTGAATTCAGTATTTGTTAATATTTTAGGCTTTTGCTCCCTGTCAAAGAGAGATCTAAGGAGCAACAACAACTGAAGAATACCACCATGATGCAAACACCACTTAAACAGATGATTTGACTTGCTTTGTAGTAAATTCAATACATATTGTCTTTCTTACTCACTTAGCATGTGCATATTGACAAATGTAATAAATGTGTATCTTTATATGCCATGTATAAAAACTCGGAAAAGGAAAAAAAGCAAAGAGGAGACTTAAATCAGAGCTGACTGGAAGTGCAAGAAGGTATGTCAGTGAACAGTAGCCATTTTCTTCTGGCACTGTGAAGAGTCTGAGAGCGAGTTATCACGGCGGAGGGATCCCGTGTCCGCGTATGGAGTGATGGAAGACTGCTTGGCGCGCACAAGTAGGCAGAGCGTCTATTACAGTCACAGATATGGGGAACAAAATAGGCCTGTTTTTCTGCTCAACAAACGCTGCCATCCGCTAATGTAGAGGCATTCAACAGTGCATTCTCCCAGTCAGCTGTTGCGTATGTGCCCCAGAAGTATGCACAATGGCTTGCTGGGAGGGAACAACAGACAGGGAAGAGACAATGTGATAGGTTCTAATTGCTTCAAAATGTCCCGAAGAAGGCCCCCTATTATCTATTTAAATGGGCTGATAATGTGTGGCAGGAGGAGAGGTGGGGGGTGGGAGGAGGGAGAAGGGGGCGACCCAGGCAGAGGAAGGAGCTATCCTCTGCGCTGCTGTCGCCTCATTATTTTCCGTCTTGACGGACGCCCGCGCTCAACCCTGGATGAATGGCCCTGTGCTGAATAAGTTATCGCCAGACACACAAAGAAGAGTGCGCTCCATAAACAACAGCAGCCATGCAAACGCATGAATCTCTTCTTTTCTCTTCTCCTCCTCCTGCTCCTGCAGAAACAGTAGCAGCATTCCCTGCTCCCAAGAAGAAAGCAGGGCCTGCCACAGACTGAGAGCTCACCTGGAATTTCTACAGAAGCTCACAGCAGGAGGGAGAAAAAAACAGAGCGGATGTAGTAAAATGAAAGAGACGGAAGGAACAGGCCGGTGTGTGTTTGCTAAAGACATATAGACTGTAGCCTCATTCCTCCATTTCGTTTCATCTGTCGCTTTTGTTTGTGCAGCTCCTCAATAAAGACAGGGACCTCCTTAGGACAGCAACTTCAGATGTGTTTGTTCTCCAGACAAGGCCCTCAGCAGGATCATCTAAAACGGTTTTATCTGATGTTTATTTTGTTCCTTTGGCTGTTATTTGGAGTGAAGATGTTGCTGAAACTCACCTCTAAATGATCATTTGATAGGCCTGTTTGCTATACAGCGGTGTAAAAATGAAGTTAGTAATCGGACAAGACATATGTAAGGATTATTCTAAGGATTGCTGATGATCTTCCCAAGTGCCAATCAAAAGTAGCAGCAGAAGTTTTGGACAGGGGCACACCTCTCCATGACTCTGACGGCAGAATCAGAGGGTGCCGTGGCCCCGACAGCACGGAGACGGCAGATCAAACATGGCGGGTACCCTTCAGTGACACCTGCAGCCACTTCAAGGCACGCAGGCGCCCCTGATCTCCAGTCATCTCGTCAGAACGACAGTCTGTCAGAGTTAAAGAAGAGGGGAAAACCATGCACCATCAGCGATATGAAGAAGGCTCAACAGAACGCCACCTCAATGTCAGAAGTTGACCCTGTAGCACTGAAGAGCTACTTTTTCATAATAAGCAAAAGGAAACTCACAAGTGATCTTTTCAATTTCTAGACTTTTTAGAAACATCTATGGAATTTCTGCACCACCAGGGTAGAAATAATTATGATTCAACAGTGTCTTGACCTATTCAAAACAAAAGCGCTCCTGTGCGCCTGATACCAGAGGCAGGCAGATATGTAGGGGTAGAAGAAGGGAGCTTTGGCAGCCAGTTAAGCGAGTCAATCCTCAACAGACAAATGCATCCCTTATATAAAACAACAACACGTCTTTGCCCTTGTCAACAGCCCCATCCTCTGCAGCCTGGCCTATTTTGTGTGTGCGACAGTCTTCCTCTGGTGTAAAAAAAAAAAAAAACAGTCCGATCAGCAGTCTCTAATGGGCGAGGTGGTGGAAGAGAGGAGCAGACGGAGATGAAGCAATAGGGAGAGTGAGGTGGTGTCGGGGCTTCTTGTTGGCTCTGGAGCAGTGAGTAATGAGGCTGAGGCGCTCCCTGTCATTGTCCCAGCAGAGGCCGCCTGGAGCCCCTCACACAACACACAGGCAGGGCAAACATCAAGAAGTCCCAACAGGGGAAAAGTGTGAGATAAAAAGTGCTGAAACTAAAGTTTACTGTTAAAGAGGGTGATCAAGTTAATGCTGTTAAAGCCAATATGATTTTTTTTATATCGTAAAAGTTTGAGAAACAGAAAAAGTAAATGCTAACAATATGAACAAGTACACTTGCTGGATTCTAGTGGACAAACAACTAATATTCATACCAAATACCACAGACAAAATAGATTTCTCTTACAGTTAACAACACAAAACTAAATGGTATATTATTTGAATATTTAATTCATGCCAAATTGCTAAAGTTCAAATACTGAAAACTTGCTTATTTCATGACACAATCTTAGATAAAAGTCAGCATTTTTGCTCAGATTCTGTAAGCTAACTGTTATTATACAGTGGGGTGGACAGTGGAAGAGTGGTTAGAGCTGTGGCTTCCTAATAAGGAGTGGGTTCGACTCCCGGGTCAGACCATATCAACATCTCACGCTCTCTCTGGGTGGAGTTTGCATGTTCTCCCCACTGTGGGTTTTCTCTGGGTACCTCCAACCTCCAAAAGCATGCATGTTTAGGTTAATTGGGCATCACTGTAAATTTCCCCTGTGAATGAATGAGAGAGTGAATGGTTGTCTGTCTAACCCTGCAACAAGTTGGTCACTGTCCAGGGTGTTCCCCGCCTAAGGCCCAAAGTCACTGGGAAAAGTTATCCGTGACCCCTAACGGGAATAGGCGGTAGAAAATGAATGAAATGAAAATGAATAAACAGTAATGAGCTTGTACGCTCAACAATGACTTCACCTAAGCTTTGACAGCTATAGATAGCTATAGATTTTTTTTAGATCTATTTAGTAACAAGAACCTAAGCTTATGGTTTAGCTACAGTATGTTCAATGATTTAACAACGCTAATAGTGGTCAGAAAAATCCCACTTGTTGCTTCAAAAAACACTCACCATCATATTTGACTCAAATGTCAATAGGTGGAGATAAATAAAGTTCAGTGAGAAACGAGCAGAGGAGCATAAGTAATGTCCGCTTTACTCTTATGCCAGAAAACAAAAAAGTGGACACAAAAACAGAAGTTCTCTGGAGAAGGTGACTCGGAGACCCAGGCCAGGAACAGCACTGACCCAGAGGGAGGTGGTTGTGTGAGGGGTGAAGTGAGGGGAGAGGGGGCGCTGCTGATGCCAGTCTGAACAAATCACAAGGCAAAGGGAATATGTTTAAATGTAGCGGATGGAGTTACAGAAGCAGCAACATGGAGATCAGAGAGGGCTGGACCCACAGGGAGTGATCTGCTCCTCTCGGGACAAAAAACACAGGGCAGAGCTGAGGCTGCAGAGAGGAGTTCAGCTGCAAGTCGAAAGAAAATGACATGCAAATAGGGCAGTTTTGTCTTCTAAAATATACTTCTGCTGTACATGATGAATACTCAACAGGGAGAGTGTACCAGGAACAGCGGACATGTCTGATCCTATAAATATGTTTTCATATAAAGTGTTTATATTTACAAGTGAGATGATTGGTACGAATGAAGACTCACTTGCCTGGATGTGAGTTTCATATTTTGACCTGGTCCAGATAGACACATATTTCGAAGGTGTTCTTACATTAAACTAACCGTTATGAAATGACTTATCAAATGGCAGTCCTTGTGTTGAAATGGCAGTATTGATGAGCGTGTTGCTCTTTACAGCTCTGACTGGTCCTGGGCTGAGCTGCACTGATCTCTTAATCAGTGTCCAGAGTGCTGTGCTCTTCTGAAGACAGGCCGTCCTGCCGCTGCCCGTCACTCCAGTGCCATGAATATGGAGTTGTTCTGTGGCTGGGAGCTTGCTTATGTTTTCTGTCTGATATCTAGGCCCCATTCCCATTTCAAAGAGAGGTCCACCCGGGGCCTTGACTTTTTGATCTGCCTGGCGACTGAGTCGACCACCTGCATGTGGGATCAGCTGCCAGCACACAGACAAGCCCTCAGCTTCAAAATATACATCCTCCCCCTTCGTCCCGTGCTTCATTGCCCTTCACGGTGCCCCCTCCCTCCTGACGGCCGCCCCGGCCCCAGTGGTCCTAACTGGGTCTGGAGCTGCATCCCATTCCCAACCGCTGGACCGCAAAGGCTGCGATGCTTGAGATGTTCAGCGGACAGCAGGAGGAGAGCTAGAGAGTTTAAGACTGACTGTGTCCAGGTAAAACACAGACCACCTTTGAAAGAGGAGCTTATCCTATTAACGCAGATCAGTTTCTTATTATTACTGAACATATCCGGCATGGTCACTACAGTTTGAGATACTCAATACTCTGAAATACATTCGGTACCTTATACATTTTTACCTTAATCATCTCAATTACTAGAGAGAGACATCCAGATTTTAACTTCCACTATTTTTTGCGTGTTGTTTAATTCAGAAACTTCACCAATGAATACAAAATACTGCAGAGGAAAGTACATAATCAAGCAAGTGGATGTGAGTTAATGATAAAGGAACTAAATGACAGTAGTTCAAATGAGATCCTACATATGAATAGCATATACGACAGGCCAGGAGTCTCAGTAGGTTTGCTGTGGCTGTCATCGTATAATTAAAACCCAGAGGATTTTCACACTATTGAATTAAAAATTAACCAGCGGCAGACCAGCTCACAATCCCACACTAGACCACTGACATATCCAACTGAAGAAATACAGTAGATATTTGACAAAGAACTACAAGAGCTTCCTTTCACAGCAAACCAAACAGTTTCTTTGACTAATTACCTTGGATGGCACTGATGAATCTCACAATCACATGTGTAGACACTCATTTGGAAACAAAGCAACAGTTATTTCAGGTGAGAGCTGTTCACAAAGTCACTCACTTAATTGGCTTTCTTGAACCATGACAGCTAGCTAATGAGTGTCTAATTGTTTCTTGACGGAGCTTGTGTCCGGCCAATCACAACGGGTTAAACTGAACCAAAGTAAGAATAGAAATGTCAGCATGTTAATATTACATCCGACTCAAACGAAAGGTTGAGGTGATTTGACCTGACGTAACTGAAGTGAAATGACCTCACAAAAACTCACCTATTTTACTTTTGAGCTATCAAGCGAGTTTCTGAGCAGATTCTTGATTTTCAGCTCATGAGAGAACACGAAACCATCCAACAACTGATTTTTGAAAACACAATAAAATACCTGTCCACAAAACTTGTAGTGACAAACAATATTGGGGGCCTATCTTATGAAATTAAACACGTGAAAAGCCAAATAGTTTGATTTAAAGGCCATACCAAAAAATAAGGTAGAAATGGACTCAAAAGGGCACATTTTCACCCATGAATCATTAGATTATTGGACGATATGCATTCTTTGATCTTAATCTGCTTAGAACATGCTTGATCAATCACTGTTTCTGAATGTATTGGTTTTTCTGAATGTAGGCTTGTGGTCGACCAAAGAAATCCTTGGTCGACTAAAGAGATGCTCCATCGACCGATTAATCGACTAAAGGGGGAACAGGCAGTTAAAAAGTATCAATTAACCAGTTATGTTGACCCAAACGCCTCAGATATGCGAAAACAAGAAAAAAACCACTGTATTTATAAATAAAAAAAGCAAATCAGACCAGTATTTTGACTCTAAAAATTTAGCGATTTCACTTCTTTTTGCTGCTGTTCATTAAAAAACCTTATATTGTATATAAAAGTCAATTTTGATCGACTACGACTCCATCGACCGATTAATCGACTAAGCAACCAAAAGACTACAGCACTAATTGAATGTTTATTGTTATATTTTTATCACTGATGTTTGCTAAATTAACAATCTTGGGAAAGTCTTCAGAGACAGCTTTGTTGTGACCGTAGGCTATACAAACATACACAGATTTGAATTTATGTAGTTATTTGTTGTATTGTTTGTTGTATTTATGTGCCCTGCTCTAACATAAATGTTGGTTTATTTCATGCAACCGTATACAACCATATACATCATATCTGTACATTCACACAACTTCAGAGCAATAAAAAAAATGGCATCACTGTCATAGCCGTTGCTAATTCAAAGCAAATATACTCCAATCCAATCCCTTTTCTCAGTTAGAAAAAAGTGTTTAAATGGCATGAAAAAATATATCAAACATGATATCTTATAAATGGTCAAACGGCCTCAAAATGCTGAGAGATTTTGAAATCCTGAGACTCATTCAAGGACAATATGAAGTAGATAAAAACAAAAATCCCAAAGCTTCAAATATGTATAGCTAGTGACATAATAAAGATCTAGACAAATGGACTTTGTTTTGATGGTGAATCTATCATACGTTTCCCCCCAGCAGTGACTATTCATGCAAAGATCTATAAATATATTAAAACAAATTGAAGGTGACAAATCTCCGCCCACAAATTTCCACAATAGAGCGAAATAACAACACCACAATTACTCAAACAACACACAATTAATCAACGAGCGGAACAACTTGAAGGGCATGTAATGTAACGAATGACCAAAACGATGAAAAATGGCCTAAAACTGGGCTCGGAGTGAGACATCAGCAAACCTTCTCCAACTCTCTCTCTTTTCTGTGGCTAAATGACTTCACATTTGACATTCCAGCCCACGACCTTACAATAAAACACTTTTTCTTTTATTCAAATGGTAAGAAGTGTAAAATGAGCTTTGGGTTATGTGTGTGTGTGCAAGTTTGCCAGCCGTATACTGTGCTTCTCCTGTCAAGCAGAAAGTAAAAAAGACCCCCTCCCCGCTTTTGGAAACCCCTCATAAATCCTGATTTGAGCCGGAGAGGTTAGCGCGTTTGGATAGCGACGAGGGGAGTGTCGGGGCGGGCCGTTTTAAAATGCTACGTCTGATTAAGTCTTCCCATTAGGTGACAGCTGAACTTTAACATTAATATGATAATATTGAAATAAGAGTGTGTTATTTACTGGGAAGGAGGCGAGCGGGGGGGCGGAACAGTGATGAATGGGCCCAGGACAGCTCGGGATGACATGCCGGGCTCGTAATCAGACTTGACAAAATGGGAGACATATGCAGAAATATTGGTTACAGTCGGCATCACAGCCCTCCTCTGGCCCGCTACCCTTCTCAAGTAAGGGCCGTCCAACCCGCAATTGTCCCCGCGCACTCAAGCATTCATTTCAATTGGCACTTCCTTCCAGGCCTCGAGATTTTTACATTTACTCTGTGTCATTTACATATTACTCTTAATCAAAATCCACAGTGGCGACGAGGAAGGAGGGAAAACATAATAATAAAAAGACAAGAAAGAGAAAGAGAGAGAGGAAAAGCGTGGCGTCACGGTTCAGGGGCAGGCTCACAGGGACTTTATGAAATGGAGATGTGACAAGATATTACTGAGTGCAGCGTGTGTTAGAGGACGGCTGGATAACATAATGCTGCTGCTATTGAAATTTCCGAGCCACTTTCTCTCTCGCTTTTGGTGTGAGAACTTTCAAAACAAAGGCTGAGGCACAAAGACTGAGAGAGGAGACAAATAATGTGGGTTTTTTCACTGACATTCTGTACAATTTTACTGGTGTAATCAACCGAGGGACTGACATTGTGTAGAGAGAGCCCTGCGCGAGAAGTATGCAGTGAAATCTCTATAATATTGTATAATGTTATCATCAATACACCTCATCATGAAGAGTGTGACTTTGAGAACAAGAGGATCAGTATCATCAAAACATTATTTCTATTGTTCATTGGAATAATACAAAAAAAAAAAATTATTAACCAAAAAGCATAAAATATAGAATTCTTCTACAGGCAACAGTATATTAATCAGAAACTGCTTTCCCTTATCTACCTTGCTTGATACTGTTATGTTTCATCTTTGCTATAAACAAAAAAGTCTTCCCATGTGTATGTTTTAGAGTCAATATAGTCCAAATGACAATTCAGATTTTCAATGGTGACTAGTAACAATCATTATATGCTTTTCCAATCTAATTAAGCACATGAATAAGGTTTGTGTCTTTTTAGTTCTATATAACAAGCAAACCTTAACAAAAAGCATCTGGACAACTAAACACTTAGTAATATCATTATAAAATATTACATCCGCAGATTACAAAAAGTATAATATTTATTTAGGGTATTAAAAAATGGATTCATGAAGCTCTCAATCATTACAGAAAGTCTTGAATTGATAATATGTCAGCAAACTTCCCAAAATATTTTAAGAAATGCATTATGTAGATAGACTACGTCCAACAATGTGAAACCAGATTGAGTTTAAATAGCAAACATGCAGAGAAGGTCGTGGTTCAAACACAGAAGTGGAGAAAGCAGCTCCTACCTGACGCTTACCTTCTGAGCATGCCGGTCAGGATACGAGAGCTCTTCCCCAGGTTGGCATCTGTTTCTCTCAGCTGCAACAAAGAACACAAGCAAGGCCTCATTATGAATCTTAAGCAAGTCATCGTTTTGTAAAGGGATACATTCATTTTCTTTTTCCAATTTTAAAAAGAACACAAAACAAGGAACACGACAGCGATATTACAACCAAGAGGAGACATACAAAAACATTAGGCATGTTTGTTCAATGTCTCTCAGAAGGTGCATTGACAAAGATGAATTTTGCATATGAGCTATTTGAGTCAGTATATGACTCTTTGGATGTGCAAATGGCAAGCCTGCTTCACTTTTCTGTCTGAAAAACCTGTTATAAAGTAGCAGTAATAGTCCAAGAAAATTCATGCACGTGACAAATAGTGAGGATTTGTGAGAGGGGTAATTTAAAAACTACTTTCTTTGTGTTCTTGTGTGTTCTTTGTATGTCCCAAAAGATCCAGTCTGTTACCGTGTAACACCTTGTAACATTTCATCCAAAACGTAAATAAAATCACAGAACATTCCCTATAGCAGGCTTGCATCTCCCTAAAATAGGATGTTTCCATAGAAATCTTGTTACGTACGCTTTTAAGTTGCATGAAACTAATGATGAAGAATGTAACAACAATTTAGTTTTACTTTCGCTTTCAATTGGACTATACATATTTGAAACCCCCTTAAGTATGTCTAGTAAAATTTTGCACATTTTATGAGCGTATGAATTTAATTTCAGAATTAACGGTTCAGTTTGTGCCCATTTTCTTATAATGGTTTTCATTCGTGCTGCCAAAAGTATGATATAAATAATCTGCAGTGCTCTGTTACTCCTATTATTCCCAGCATGTCTTAACAATCGAACAATCCCACAACACATGACAATGACGGACCACAACTCTTATTTTCAAACCGTAATTAAGCTCCTCACCTCTAAGTCACTGCTTTACCCATCCTCAGACCAGCCTTTGAATAGACTTTTCTGTTTCATGGTCTCGTCAGTAACCAACGCCTGCTTTATTCAACCAATAACTTTTGACATTTCTACACAAAGCCAAAGCTCGGAAACAGGAGTGCCAAGGTCCTTCCCTCTGCGTCCATTACAAGCTCAGGGAGTCCTTGAAGCAGCACTTGAAATAAGCATCGCACCTATTCAAAGCTAATGTTGGATCTTGGGGTATTTTCTTTTCCAATATTCTCTCTCTCTCTTTCTCTCTGCTTTCACTCGCGCCTTTGTGACGGAGGTGGAAAAGTGCTGACGATGCTTAGACGTCTACCTGTAGTCGCATTTTTAGGGGAATGATATGAGTTTGGGCAAAGAAAGTTTCCTCTGGAGTCAGCAAGGAGTCACTTAGCTCATCACTGGCACAGAAGTGGTAATGAAGGCGCTTAATAAACAGCTGAAAACACAGCCCGGTGAAATGTTCTGTTTTTTTGTTTAGGTTTTAGGTTTCAAATGTACAAAATGGCCTGATTCTAGGACTAAAGAGTAGTTAAAAAAGAAGTTTGCTGTGATAGGGCTGCACAACAAACTGGATTTTGAGTTTTGATACTTTTGACGACCCTACGGCAAATCAATAAATAAATACAAACAACAATTAGACCTTGAATGCTTTGCTAAACTTCAGTACAAGACTTTGCACTTTCTATATGTTATGTAATAGTTTAATTTTCAAATGAGTACATGACAAGATTCCCTTTTAATGACACTAATCTTACTCTCACTCCAGTCGCATCATTTTTTTTTTAGGTTAAGCAGGCAGTTGGAGCGTGGAGAGGAGCAGAGAGGCAAATGAAAAGAATGAATGATTGAGGGGGATGTATTTTGGGCGAAGCGTCTGGGGACAGATCTGTGAGCAGAGGCAGACATCAGCTTCCTCTGCAGGACTTGTTGTCTTTGCCAGAGGGCCCATACCCCGGGACTCCCACCTCCTCGCCCGGACCACATGGATCTTTGGCTCTCACAACCTGTGGTACTGCAGCGCCCAACGCCAGAGGGTAGGAAGCAGGAGAAGACGTGGAGCTGGAGGAAGAGTGGAGTGGCAGTGTACAGTAGAGTGAGTTTACAGTATGAGATGGGAGTTTTACATCTTTCAACTTTGTAGTCAAACTTTCAGAAAGATACACTGATATAGCTTTTCTTTTGGCTAATACAAGAATCATATCAATTATTATTATAACTAGTTGCTATGTATGTACTGCATCAGGGTGACTTCAGTTCAAGTTCACATTTTGAAGATGTCCAGTAAAAATGACAAAAGTTATATACATCCACAGTAATTAGATATTAAATATATCTACAGCTGACAGACAAATACAGTATTTGTCTGTCAGCTGTATCTGTGGCGGACACTAAGGTTTTTTGATGTTTTATTTTTTTCTAAAATTGCTTCCTCAAACACCATTGAAGTTTTGGCTGTGGATTATCATTTCCCTCAAAACCTTGTTCTGAATGTCCCTGATTTGTGATGTCACAGGTGGATCTCTGAGATCTTTCACACAATTTTTAAGTCCATAAATCATCCACACTCTATTGAGCATTTCTGCAGCATTAGCATATCAGTCAAGATCGATTTGGTTGTTACACTGTGAAATTTCCTTTTCAGTCAGTAGATAGGGTTCTAACTGAAATCCTGATGTGGGAAACACATTGACTGTCATGTGTGCTTTAAATTACTGCACTCTTTTTAGTGGTTCTGGTGCATGAGATTGCAACGTAGGTAAACTCAAGAGCATGTTTGAAGGAAGAAAACAAAAACAAAAAATGCATCATGTTTGTCTTTTAAATTTCAATTAGAGTTTGGCAATACTGACAAATCAAATCTTTTTGGGGCATATTCTGATAACAATAATCAAAATGATTCAACACTTTTTTAAATATATGTGATAATATTTTAGACCAGATATGGGCAAAGACCTATATATATTTTTCATTAATAACATTGTACTTTTCCATGAAATATGAGAATCGTCACACATTTTCAGTCTGGTGATTTCTGTTGTGAATAGGTTATTCACGTTTTGTTTATAACAAAGAAATGCATTTAATATTTTAGCTGCTAAACATCTGTAGTGATTATTATTGGACTTTTAATTAATCAAGGAAATTACATTTAACCTTAAGTCATTCTTGCATCACTGCACAGCCAGGGTTTAGTTTAGGCAGTGCTGTTGAGTAGATCCATGTACTGTCTGTGTAATTTACACCATGGTTTATCTGTGGAGAGCAAGCCCTCTAAGATGACTGTATCTTTGTGTTTCTTTTAGATTAAGATAAAACGCTCAGGACATTAGGCTCTGCAGATACGTTTGGAGATATACTAAAGTCCTTTCAGTTGATCCAACTCACAGAAAAGTGCTTTGACCCTGTAAAACTGTGTCTAACAGTGTCATAAAAGCATCACAACAGGGTCGACCCCTGCTGAGCTCCTGTGTCTCTGCTGTTTCTACAAAGAGCACCATAGTAACTTACTGGAGTTTCACTCTCATCTCATCTCTCTATTGTACAAAACAGAGCTTTGTTTTACCTGTCTTAACGTGCACATCAGAAGCTATACTTGTACTTGACATAATCCTATGAAAATTCTATCAAAGTTTCCGCAGTTTGACTCAATTTGAATTACAGTAAAACGTTGTTTTTGTTTGGCATAAGGAGGAGAGGTAAGAAGTAATTTCTTTGACCAAGCAATTGCCAAAGCTAAATCAGCTTTTGTGTCTATTTACATATTCTTATTATAATTATTTGACATAAAAACATGAAACATTTTATTTTCTTAAACAATTCAAAAACATTCTCAAAAAATGTATTTCCATATACATATACTGTTCCCACTTATCGCATACAGAGAGATGCCAGTTAAATAAAAAGTTGTCTTATAAAGAAAAGGTTGATGGGTTTAAAAATCACATGACTGAAAATACTTGCGGCTTTTGCCCAACAATCATCACATTCTAAATGTTTCCTTATTATTATACAAGCTGCTCCCCACCCCACTAACAGCAGCCACTTGTTCACATTTTTTTTTCTTTTGAGAACTTTAGATTCTTGTTATAAATTTCTAAATTATCCTTATAAAATGATGTATGCCATACCAATTGAACTGCTACGTATAAATGTTATTAAAAGTCACAAATTCTTACCAATAAGTACAAACCTGTAGTATATAAGCCGACACTTTTCCTATTTAGCGCAAGATAAAAAGTGACCAAACTAGGCCTGCTAAGCCAATAAACCTTGGGGAAACGCTGCCAACTTATTAAAGAAGACCAATTTTTCTGTGTATTTAGGAAGAAACTACGCATAAGTAAATCAATAATACACATTTTGTTCATGGCAAAACACAAAAATGGTTTAAAACGGCTTATAAATAGAAAAATTTTACTTTAATAAGCCACAGATTTAAAATGACTATTTTTTGTTGCTGGAAAGTGTTTACATGACAATTTTTAACCCTACATGTTTTACTCACCAAATTCATTTTTGAGTAACCGCAAGTAAATACAGACGGAAATAGGTGGTAGGTGAAGACATGGCTTTTCTAAGCACTGGAGCAGGACAATACAAGATTACATGTATGACTCAATCCAAATACAAGTTTTGATGAAGAACACTGTTGGAACATGGTCAAAGAAGTAGATTATACATAATAGGTCTACCTACAAGGATTCCTTTTATAGTTCAGTGCTACTGCCTGTAAATTGCAATAATGTTTTCTTCAAATTTGTTCTCAAATGGCCACTGTGTCTACATATCATACATACAGTAGATAAAGCCATAAAAACAGTCTTTAATCACATTAGTCTGCTTTACCTGCCCTCTAAGCCTATACTGTACGTGTGTGCCTCTAAGACTCCAGGGAAGAAGAGAGAGAAGAGGCAACAGCGGCTTGTCTGGCCCGACTCAGTGCGCAGCGTTTTGAAAGGAGACGTTTGATTTGCTTTGAAATCGTCCACTGCCATGTTGTGATCTTTAAGCATTCTGCGTGGAACCCCATCCTCTCTCCTGCCTCTGTCTACCTGTCTGTCCGTCTGTCTGTCCGGGACGTCAGCGAGGAGGGGGCAGCGGTCAGGGTTTTGGGGAAGGCGAATTGTAAATATAAAAACCAAACGAAGAGGACTGCTGAGAGGAGAAGTTGACTCCAGGTGAACACATTCTGATGGTGGTAGTGAAAGGCGTAGGATGATTTCACTCCTGAATCATCCTCTATAAATAATAACACACCTGCATAAATAACATTTTGCTGACACATATTTGTTTGTGTGAGGACTGCGCAGACACTGAGAGCAGAGTTACATTGTGGAGCACATTTTAGCACCTGGCTGGTCTGTCCTGTCAGACACTTGTGAGCAGGTCTTGTGGAAGGGCAGGTGGCTGTGGTTACTCACCCTCTCTCTGGCTCTCTGGATCTTCTCACGGTCGCTGTGCAGGTTGGATAAGATCTCCTGACCCACTTGTTCTGAAACACACAAAAGAAAAAAAAAAGTTAGAATGACAAACAGGTTCAATAGTTTTAAAAAACATTTTAGCAAGGATTTAAGATAAGTGCAGCAATATTAAAGAGTCACATTGAAGGAAACTGCCTCAATCATGATCCAGTTTTTTACAGTATGTCAATAAAACCTAATAGAAACCAATCAATTTCAACATTTTTAAAACATTTCTTTCTTTAAAACTGCTGTGTGGTCCTCAACTAGTAAAAATGTCATCGAAGACTATGATGAAATGATGATTAAAAGAGTTTTTTCAGCAGTAAAATTGCTATTCATGAAGAAATTGCCAAAATAAAATTGAACAGGAAGTATTGCAACAAACATATACTTCTAATAACAAACTAAGTAATAAGAAGCTTTAAATGCCCTTTTCACTTAAAGGCGCTTTTGGAGGTGAAAATTCACCTCCAAAAAGTTACACTTCCTATCTTTCTACTTGCACATTTTAATGCAAATAGGACAATAAAAATATTCTTTGGAACATTCCTATTGGGGATACATATTTTTTATGCCATAATGTGAGAAAATACAACTCTTTTTCCATGGAAATAAACAGAAGGAGGCCCTCCTCTAGGCTTTATAATAATAGATCATTTTGTGGCCATGCAATCTGGCTCATTGTAAAATTGCAATTTTTTATTATTTACTTCGAGATACAAACAGATCTAAACTAGGAAAACATGCTTTAATTTTATATTTTATTTTATGTAAGTTTATTTTGATAAAAAAAAGTTACAGTACCTTTAAATACTTTTTTGAATTTGTACATTTATTAATGCTTCTGTTCAACCAAGCTATATGTGAAAAACATCTTTTAATATTAGCAATTAAAATTTTTTTTGTAGTAACAGCAGTGAAGCACAATAGGAATGAATGTTAATGTAATGCTTGTGTTCATTTAAAATAAAAATAAACATTCTGCATCAATACCAGCCCAGTGCAGTGGTTTTAGACTGAACATTTATGTTCACAATTCAGACCAGACACAGACAGAAAACACTTATTTATTGTTAAATTACCCCCTTTAATCCATGAACTATCAAACTTTGTTTTTATATTATTTTCAATTAGAATTTTGCTGCCTCTCTGATCAAAAAATGACCGCTGCAACTGCCATGGCAACAAACCCCATGCTCTCTCTAGTCTTCATAATAACTTATTGCCTGCTTTACTTATACGCAACTGACAAACAAAATTAAAGCTTTACCATGTGTCATCAGACCATAATTTGGATGGATTTTTGCACTTGTCTGGTTGCTGGGTAACAGTCATGGAATAACCTCTAATTGTGTCATATTTGCTGGACAAAAGACAAACCTAATCCAAATAATCAAAAAGGGTGAAAACAAGCAAAAATGTTATGTGAAATCTTAAATATAATCATGTTCACAATGTGCTTGACAACTAAAATTTGATTGACTTTTATTGAGTTTAGGTGTATCAGCTGTTTTAAGTCAAAATTGGTCTCAATTATATACCATTATAAAAACAGGATGATTTATTCTTAGGATATTCTCTGTCCAAGCTTGCATAAAAATCAAGTGTTTTATTCTGGTTACTCTTTTGCAAATGGTTGTATTCGCTCACAGCAGTGGAGTGTGATATATATCTGCAATATATCTTGTTCAATTAAACAAAAAACAAAAAACAATAAGTATATTACAGGCTAAGCTTCTTTGAATCTAGCATGCTATAAGAAAAAACGCTGTAACAGGTTCTGGCTTCATTGTCTGCTCTCACACATTTTTCTGTTGCTTATGTTATGTCAATTTGCCATCTATTGTTCCCAAACTGCACACATACACATCAGTAACAGTCAGCACTACACTGGAGTTAACCACTTCTCCTAAAATTGTGAAATAAATAGCCACAAAACAGCTGCACCTTTGGACCAGCTTCCTGCGGTGTCCCTTCAGCCGATGCAATATTCATTAAGTCACTCTTTTTAAACGCGCTCGTCAGTCGGAGCTGTAAACACATTAGAAAACATAGCGGCCCTGACAAGCTCATCACTGCTCTCTGTCAATTTGCCGTCCCTTGGGTTGGAGACAAAACAAGAAATAAGTCCAAGTAAAAATACAGTTATCAGAGCTTTTAAAAATGAGGGACGCACAGAGTGAATTGGGTAAAAAAAAGAGTGAAGAATCTTTGCATGGATCAAAGACAGGCTTTCAAGCGCACCAAACAAATCCGAAATAAACAAGGCGCGGGCTGACTGTATTACACTACACAGGTGCCGCACACCAAAGGCCCACGTGCTGAGCGTCTGTTCAGGGAGGCTACAGCTGCAGCTAAACAAGAGCAGAGAGACGGGACGGAGCGGAGCAGGAAGTACAAAAGAGAGACGTGTACTACTGTACACGCTTCCATTTAAAGCTCAAAATATAAAGGGGGAAATGAAGATAATGTCAATAAAAGTATATCTTCAAGACACTGGAAAAGTGAGAAATGATCAGACTAGAACAGTTTATTTGTCGCTACTAGCAAGTTTAGGCAAAGGTATTTTTAGATCATGTTAAGCATTGCATCTCTATAGTTCAACACGGCAGAGAACATTAATAAGATTCAACTCGTATAAGGGTTAGGGTTAGAAAAAAATAAAAATTGGTAAAAACTTAAGCATAATTCTCAGTGTGGATAGTTTAGTTCATGCTGGGGCAGAGTGGTAGAGTGGGTGACACTGTTTGTTTACAGTTTTTTGCTGAGCTAACAAAACCAATCTAGCAAGAAGATCTAGAAATAGGTTCCCAAGCACCACACTGTGCCAGAGCTCCAGAGAAGATGCCCAGGATACACTGAAGAATGGATCAAATGCTGAGGACAAATGTCCCTACTTGGACCTTAATCTTACGGTGAAACTTGCATCTCAACAAAATTCAGTCTTGGTAGCCTCCACCTGCTCAAGTCAATGAACATGTTCTTTTGGGCATACTGCTGTTACTCAGTATGACTTACAATGTATCCATCTCCATAAAGAAAATCTATTTTCACTTCAAGAATATGACGTAGTGCATCTTTAAAATAGGTTTTTGTTAGTCTGAAGAAAATATTTTGGCTGCATGAACACTTTGTTGTAGAAATTGGAATTTATATTTGAGTGTTGATGTTGTCAATCAATCTAATTATTCTCAGGATATGAATTAGGAGTGAGAGAAAACCTTTTTCATCTGACAATGCTGGACAATATTGGTGCACTGTATTAGTAATTGTACTGGTTGAGGTCCAAGTATTGCAAAAATGTACAAATGAAGAGCGAAAAATTCCCTAAAAGTACAGATTTATATGTTCTACCTTTCATAAATTACATTAGCAGCTTCTTTACATTTTTCATCAGTATTTTTTTTGTTGATAATGTTTTCTTTATTTTACAGAGACAGCAAGTTTCAGATGTTATCTCTATGATATCTCTCTAAGGATCAAAACTTTTGGATTACTTTGACATCATTCTGACATCTACACATCGTTCGTTTCGATATTTCTCGGTATACATACATTAACCAGCAATTTAATTAGAACATATATTCCACCATTATGCTCTAGCTTCAGCACCATGTCTTATGTCGCTCCTGCCGTCATTATCTCCTCATCTTCGCCCGCGACACATGAAGGATCCCCAGATTAGAGAGTGCAGTCAGACAGTCACATGTGACAAATAGGGCAGATTAAAGGACTGAGAGCAGGTATTAATAACAGTAAGAAGCAGCCCCTGCAGACCCCCGCTGCTCACCACGGGCTCGGTGAGAGAGAAGATGTGTTAAACAGACAAATAAACGCGTCTATCCGTCTCTGTCAGAGCAGGGCTTTCTTTTAAATAAATGACTGTGACAAGCGCTGGAGCAGCACATGCTTTTGATGGGGAGTGCATTATTGGAAAGGTTTGTAAAAGGTGAAAAGATGGATGAGGAGGGGAGAAAATACTGCGATTGCACACCAAACACTGATGGATGGTGAGGACGCTAAGTTCTCTTAAGGACAGGCAAGTCGTTTTCAATACAGAAACAATCACTGCATGTAATATTGACAAAAAGACTGACTAATTAAAGCCAGCGCAGACAAGGAAAGTAGTTAGGCTTTAGGTTCCTGCTCAGAGAACACCATGTCATCATATCAGTGATGATATCTTATATTATAATTAGGGCTGTACTTAATGTATCGGTATCAGGATTTATTGTCACAACCTTGTTGGCATAAACGCGTATCAATACAGGGAGGCGTGTCGGGATACTTAAACTCATGATATATTTTACATTTAGTAATCTGGACGGCTGCTTTAAGGCTGAAACTACTGAGCTGAAAAATGACTTGTACTTGTATTAATAGCAGTATGAAAATGCTTTTTGTTATTCTACATTATCAAAGTTACATTCTGTACACTGATTTTAAAGACGGCTGTACTTGAAAACATTTTTACAGGTAGTATGCAAATTTTCTATAGTTTTTCCACATTTTCTCATTTTGGTCAGTAAAACATATCTTCATATGTATCGTACTGTATTGGGATTAACATGTATCGAGATACGTATTACCCAGCCCTACTTATAATTTACATGGGGAAACATGTATAAAATCTGTAATACGATGATATACTGTAATTGCTAAATCATTTTCCTCTCAGTTGGGGCTCTATACTTGCCTGGAAAATCTAAACGACATACACTATAATAAACACTATATATTGTCTGGCCACCATTTTCCTAATTTCCGTGGACATAATTGACAGATTAACTAACTAATCAGGGACACATATAGAAACAAACACGGCTGCTATACAAGAAAAATAAATAAAATAGAAAAATATGGAAAAAATTTCATGAGGAACAGTAAAACAGAATTTCTGCAGAATCAATGAGCAAAGCAAAAAAATATTTCAATGTGAGGAAAGTGAAGTTAGATTTTGCTCTAAATGACAAACGACCAGTGAGCTCCTTTGTTTTATGTGTGTCATGCAAACAAACACATTTGATTAACAGGTTGGTTGTGGAGTATTGCTGAAGCATGGGTTCTGGCTCTCAGGCAAGCTCAAGCCAAGAATGATCTTAACGCAGACTGAGGTGGTTCTGCAGAGACTAAAACAACCTAAAATTAAAGTCAGTTTTCCTCATACACAGATATATCTAACTATTTGGGTGAAAATAATAAAAGCATTTGTGCACTAAAATCCAGGAAGTACATTTGTTTTGTTTTTAATGCTAGAAATCAGGTAATGGCTGCTGGCATTCCGACACGGTTCAGGTTAAATTGTCTACTCAAGTTGAGAAAAACACTATAAAAGGCACAGGAAAAAAGCCAAAAAAAAAAAACCAAACTGCTGTAAAAAGTAAAACTTCTGATTGTTTTTAAGATGGCAAAAAACTGGCTACATCACTTATAAAATAATTTAAGTAAATCCAAATACTTTTAAGCAGCTGTGTGTTTATCGTCAATTAAACTTTTTCACATTCTAATAAACAAATTCAAGCTATAATCACCAAGAACATGTATTTTCCAACTTTAAACAGTCAGAAAATTGTAAAGACAAAATGATCTGATGAACTATGGGTTTACACTCGTCCTATTAACTCCACTCAAAAACAAAATGCAGCCATCACCAATTAAAGCAGGCGACTAAAAGCAGCAGTAACGTTTTACAAATGGGTTTTATAATGGCGCCCAAAAAGTGAAGGGAACAAATAGTTTCTTGGAGGCAAACTTTGGTGACGGCTTGTTAAGATAAACATTTTGCTTGGTCGTGTGGTCATTAGGGCCCATGTGTGTTGAACAAAGTGTGGTGTGGTCCCCGCCCCGTTTGGAACCATCAGCGCCAGAACTCCCCGGGACTCGTGCCGCATTTATTGTCTTTATTACACATCCTCCCGACATTACTCATTGTTTGGCACGTATCTGCATTTCCATTCATCTTGTTTAAGCTGCGCTGTTCACCGGGGTGTGGAAAACTTTATTAGGACCTGGGAAAGAAAACTTGTTGAGTTCTACATTTAAAAAAAACAACAGAACTTTATGTTGGAACGAAAACGTTAAATCAGAAAAAGGGGGTCTGTTGTGTAAAATGCACTTTTTGTTTTTTGACTGTGCTTTAACACTGTTCTCTCATTACTTCAGAAATGTTCTCTTTTCACCTACCACCTATGCCCCCCACTCCTAGTATTTGTGTAATTACTCTAAAAAGTCCAAAGATCGTACAGCAAAAACATAGTCATTAAAATGTGTTGCTTGTTACAGCTAAATTCTACTGTAAAGTGTTTTAGATCATTTTTGAGTTTTACAATTAATTATTAATCTCATACAGTATGTTATAGCTTACTATTAAACATATAGAAAAGAACACACAGAGTGATTTATACACATGCCTCCAAATTGACTTCAGCCTGAAGATTTCCACAGCTTGGTTGTTTGTCCACAGTCGCACTCACTTTTTCCACTGGAATTTCAGTTCCAGAGCCCTATTGCCATGCTCTCCACTTTAGTGTATCTTTTCTTTATTCATGTAATAAAAATATGAGCTTGTAGTCTGCCGCGTGTTTAGAACTGTAACTTTTGTGTTCACAACACTCCCATTTCTCTCTCCTCTTTGAGATGATCTCTGTGTGTGGTGTTTGTAAAATAATCAATTAACTAAAAGAAATAAGCGATTTTTTAATTAATAACCAAAGCACTACTTGTTATTGAGGCCCTGCATAAATATGCTACTATATTGTTAGTAGAAAGATGGGCTTCTGACAATAATGACAGAGATCATTTATTTAACTGTGCTATAAAAAAGCAAAGTTTAATGCAAAGCTTTGAGATCACAAGAAGGTTACGTGTGAACATAAGTATACTATGTCACAAAAAACAAACAAACAGTAAAATAGTCTGCCTAATAAACAGATAGCAAAGCAACACATGAAAAATAGTTAGGACGTCCTTTACAGCGATGTTGCGATGTTTGACAAGTCTTGTTTTCATATAACTGAAGCTTGGATGTTCAGAAAACTATCTCCGCTCACAACCTTGATTATTTGAACAATTAATTGAAAAATTCAGAATGTATATAAGACAATCTGCTTGTTACAGTTGAATGATAGTATGAAGTATGTTATTTCTGCAGTTTTGAGGAGGACGTTTCTATTAATACAACTAAGTAGATTTAGATCATTATTATGGCTTAAACTGAACAAAAGGTTGGATTTGACATCTTCGATACCTTGAAAAAGGAATAATGTGTCCTTTACAGGATGTTCTGATTAAAACAGTGTAATTAAGTGCGAGTTAAAATGAGGCTCATGTTCAAACTGCTAAATCCCATTGATAAAGATGATGCAGGAGCAGAAATAATTAAGTGTTAATGCCCTGACTTGTTGCTCGTTAGGGTGTAAAATATTCCCCTCCAGTTTAAACGCCTATTAACAATTAAAATCCGACTGGCCCTGAGGCCTTGCTCTGACTCGCTGGTTAAAGATCGCCGTCCCCAAAGGTCCATTTAACAAGCCCATTATTCCATTACATTAGACTCACACCAGATCTACACAGACTCTCCTTAACTTCTGCCTCCAACGTACCAACGTGTCTGCATTCACATTTACATTACACACCTTGATTAGAATTAATTCAACGGTAATTAGAAAGCAGATGATAAAACCATCAGTAGTGGCTCCATGTTCAAAAGGAAAGCTTGGACTTGGATTCTAGTTGTAAATGATGGTCAGGAATAAATAATGTTGCTAAAACAGTTCATTTAGATTCGATGTTGATAGTTACTGACCTTGATATTCTATTGATAGTAAAATAAATGGCATTTTTGATACTAGACAGACATTTCTTTAAGACAACAGTAGTGTGTTGCTGTTTTTTTTGTGCTAGTTCAAAATTGCTGTAACTTTGTTTGGGAAAGATGAATTTTCCTCCATTCATGTGCTTTCTTTTGCACCAATCCTTGCTAAAATGAGCATAGTTTAAAAGCATGGTGTTTTTTCCATTTATAGGTAGTAAAAAAACTGGAGAACTGATACATACTGATACTCAACATGAAAATAGAAGTTTTGAATCAATTAACGATGAGAGAATATTAGAATAATATGGCTAATATTGTACTACTGACAACACGTTAGGAAAAGTTTTGTCCTTTCAAGCAAATGTAATTTTTTATTTTTTCCAAAACTGGAACCTAGTTTTAATGCCAGTTTTACAATCAAATTGCTCGTGTACATCTATAGCTTACCATCTAGAAAGAAGTACATTCAATTTCTTAATCAAAGCCAAAACCAAACCAGGACCTTTTCCACATGTTCAAACTGGTAATCTGGAGCGACAGCAAGAAATATGAGCAAAACACAGATGGAACAAACTCTGCATAAAAAAAGTATTTTACCCAGGATCCTCTTGCTATGAGGCGGTACTAACCACTATGCCACAATAATCCGATACACCACAGTTGAAGAAACAGCAGTTATTGCCCGTCCTTGTCAGATGCCCTGATCAATACACATACAGTAAGTCGTCATTCATAATTAAGTGAAACTTTAGACTTCATATAGTGCCCAGTGTGGCCTGGGACAGACAACACTGCCCAGGAAGTAAACAATTCCTTTTTCAGACCCAAACCACCTCAACCTTCAGCTTTCTCTACATTTAATTGGACACATCATGCATTTTACAAGAGCTGTGTCGGGCAGCTACAAACCGTGCGAGACCTTTTCCCTTCTTCTCCTATGTCCGCTTTATTGTACTTTTTATATTTCTGTGTCTGTCCCTGGAGCTGAAAGGGAACACAACCTGGCTGCGCGGCGCTCTGAGGCCCTGTCCTTTTCATTAGGCACTTTTTGAAGGTTACCACACACTTGTATCTTCAACAAACAGCAAGCAAAAAACTCCAGGGAAAACTATAGGAAGTTAGCTGGAGCATTAGCTTTCTCTCTCCGCTCCGCGCAGCATATGCCAGCGACTCTCAGGTGAATAAAGTTGCCAGTCTTTGTACACTTCTGGAGGAGTTTCTTTTTTTTTCTAAGTCTACAAGTGCCTAGTGACACACTTTCATCACCTCCATCAAAGTTGTACCCGCGCTGGGATGTATTTGTAATGCTGAGCCCACAGGCCATGAGGCT
This sequence comes from Mugilogobius chulae, assembly GCA_038363315.1. Taxonomy (NCBI): domain Eukaryota; kingdom Metazoa; phylum Chordata; class Actinopteri; order Gobiiformes; family Gobiidae; genus Mugilogobius; species Mugilogobius chulae. The sequence continues at coordinate 29,908,269 of CM076401.1, read as the reverse complement.
AGCTACTTCTCCATCAGAAATAAAGAGGTGCCAACTGCTAGGTCACAAGGGGCCGAGCGTGGCATCCAGGGGCCCGCCAAGTGTTATGACAGCTTCCTTATGATAACAACCAACTGTGTCGAATGTTAATCAGGAGTCTGACAGAACGGAAAGAAAGGTTGAGGTTTTGACAAAAAGAGTTGCATTAGCCCGAAAAGTGAAATTTTGTGCAACCTGTGTTAAATATTGAAAGGCTACACTGTACTGCAAAGTTATTCCAATTAGCATAACTATGTCTCCTATGTTTTATGTATTACATTAATATCTTATGTAATCGGTCATGTAACTTGGTAATATCTGTCTTTTGTTTAATATTGCATTACTAATTAGATCAAATATATGTGTCACTACAATCATTTTGAATTGTATCAATTTATAACGGTAAAAAAAAAATAAAAAGCCCTCGTGTAACAGGAATTTGATTCGGAAAAATGTGTGGTATTTGATTTGCTTTTTATTTTAATCTCCATACACATTATTTTAAAAAGAAAACTTTTTAAAGTAATGTTACAGTTCTGTCAAATGGGTAGTTAAAGATGCACTCTGTGACTTTTCAGTGAAAAATCATCAAACTGCTTGTATCCATGGAGATGTTTTTCTTTCAATAGTCACATTTTTTTTTTTTTTTTAATTAACCTTTATTTAATCAGGAAAGTCCCACTGAGATTCAGAATCTCTTTACCAAGGGAGCCCTGGGGTTACCTCTCAGCAGATCTGACATAAGTCGATCTGATAATGCAACTTGAACGTCTATAGCGATACGTTTTAATACAATACTGTGAACATGCAGTGCAATAACCTCACTAAAGAGTTTTGGACAATGACTGTAAAGTTGAAAACCTCACGCACACAATTAAAGATTCATAAGTTGCATTCGCGTTTCAAAATGTGATAATGTCATAATATCAGGTGGGCAGAGCTTGTATAACTCAAAGGAAGATTTATAAATTTAGATGTACCTTATCAGGATTTGTTTTGGATTTCGCACCACAAATGTCCTAATTGTCTTTTGGATGTTTTGTGAAGGTTAAAGAAGTAATTGGGTGGGGTCTTTGAAGCCTGCATTAGCCCCCTCTGCTGTCTCCTATGGAGAACCTGCTTTGCAACATGGCTGATGCTGACCTGAAGATAACTAGGAAAAACTGGGTCTCTTTTTAAATTCATCATGTTTTTGAATGTTGTTTCCCTACCTATTAGTCATTTCAACTGGCAATAATCTTACTGTCTTACTTCTGAGACTGTAATAATTTCACTTTTGTTTATTTATTCTGCCAGAAAAAAGGTAATGAACCCAGAAATTAGAGACAGATAAACCATAAACCAGTCAACACATCTGCAAAAACAGCTACACTCTGAACTCTACCATAGATTTCTAACCTGACTTGTAGCTCAACGCAAAAATTTAAGGATTCAAAGATTTCAGTTATCACAAAAACACAACCTATTAATGGGTGACAAGTGAAATATCTCAACAACTAGATGTTCATTAAGCAATCTCTTCAGAAACTTACAGTGTGAGTGATGTGGTACAACTCCATCCAGTGGCGCTGTGTCCCGTCTCTTGCATGTGTATGAGCGACGCTGGGCAGTCAGGCCACATTTCTGGGCCCTTTCTTCACTGCTCCAGCCTGTGTATTATTCATCTCCTGCGCCCTGACCCCGCAGAGCTCCTGTTCTGACAAATCACTTCTGATTAAGACAGATCTCCAATCGTCGGCCACTCAACTCGCCCTATTCATCATACCAGCACAAAATATCCCTCCTCCTCCCGCATCTCGTTTGCCTGTCCGTCAGACCGGAGCAATGCGCTAAAGAAATTTCCGCCGCTGTTTTAAATAGCTGATTACAGACAATTGGAGGACGGAGAGACCTAAGAGCGTCTTATGGGTGATAAAACGCCAGTGTAATGGGTATAAATGACCGGGGCGGGTTGGGGAGCAGATGGTAATAGAACTATTTGTTTAAAGCTACAGCGAGTGGAGAGGATTGAAAGCTGGATTTGAGGTTCTCCTCCTTTTTTTCGCTTCACCTTAACCTCAAAGTCAAGTTCTCACTAAAACAGCTACATTTGTCACTAGATTAAAATGGATGAGGTTTGAGAGAGCTGATTTTTTTCTATATGTAAAATTACAAAAAGATTTAGAGCTAGAGGTCAAATAAACAGACATAATAGACATATTTGCTAAAAAAAAAAAAAAAAAGAAAAAGAGAAAAAAAAAGTTGTACATTTTTTCTAAATATATCTACACAGATAACTGTTACACACTGATGCAACATACAGTAGTAATATTTTTTTCTGCTCACTTACCTAATGCATTCAGAGCCAATTAATTCTTTACACGATTAAATTAGCAGCGCTTATTCAAAAGCCTATGCATTTAGCTGTTTCAGAAAAGTTTGCGGAAACCATTCATTTTCTACCTCGTTTGGGGTTGCAAGTGACTAAAGCCTATCCCAGGGCCTTAGGGACACTGGGATAGGCTCACTAAAAGAAACTGACATTGTTGCCAATTGACATACACTGCATGTTTTTGGAAGGGTGAACAAGCCGGAATACCTGGAGAAACCCCAGGTATCACAATGGAACATGTAGACTCCACCCAGAGAGATCATGAGATGTTGATTTAGTCCGTCCCCTGGATTCAAACCTATGATCTCTTTACCAGAGCTCTAACCATTACACTTACAACTATAAGAATGCTTCCTGGGTTTGCGCCATTATTAGACATAGATGGGATATTGCAAACTCATTTTCATAGGAACAGATGCTTTAATAATCTGCATTGAGGCAAAACTGAATTTAGTAAGTGAATTATGAAAAATAATACATTCTAGAACTTTCAAAAGGTACTGATGTATGTCTTCATGTTGTGTGCGCTATGGTAGTATTATTTTCCTTGTAAAAACTAGTAAAATATTTTAACTGCAAATGCCTTCATAAATTAATGACAATAAAATCTAATTTGTGAATTAATAATCACATGCCGATAGTTACTGTTCTGATCACAAACTAAGACAGATCCAATCATGAACAAACTGAAATACTATGTTTATTTGCATCAAAGAACTGTATAAAAGTAACAGAAGTACAGAAGCTGGAACTTGCAAATGAGCCCACTGTAGACAGCTATAAGCTATGTGTTTAATAATTGTAACAAACCAGATTAAATGACCCTAAACGCCACAGCGCGGGGGCAGAGGGCCGCCGAGCAGGAGGAGGGGAGAGCAGAATGAGGTTTGTACCAGCAAATTGCATGGACTTAATCAGTCGGTCTTACTGAAGCATCCAAATGAAAACTAATGGAGTCGGGAGCTCACTCTGATTGGCCTCGTGTGCAACATTGTGCTGCCAGCTACGCTTCTTTCTGAGGCCTTCAATTAAAGAAAAAACAGGGAATTTCTACAGACGAGTGGTCAGCATATACACCTTTTCTAAGTGTAGCCCCATTGGTCAAACACAGATGACTTGTTAATTCCATTTCCAGTCCTTGGAAAGTGAGTTTTTTTTTGTGTGTGTGTTGATTAAACTTGGTCAAATTGTAAAAAAAATAATGTATGAAGTCCAGAATTAAAACTCATATCCGAATGAACTAATTTGTGAATGCATTATTCATCGTGCTGACATTTGTGACTCACTCACTATTGAGAAACAGGCCCATTGTACTATAAAAAATAAAATACCTTACAAATAAAAACACTGGTAAAATCGAGATGGAATGAATACACTTTAGCCAAAAACTTAAATAATTAAATTATCATTCAGGACACGTACAAAAGAATATGCCAAACTAAATGATTCTTTATAAATGGTAATAAAGCAATAAAGAGGACACATGTTTATAGTATTAATAATTACAAATATAAACATGGCTCAAACTCACTGAACTTCCAGTATTTTCATAAGAAGGATGAGAAAAGTTGGATCACTTCAGTCTCAAAATGATTTCTGAAAACTAAATATTGGCACCCAGTTCATAATTCTAGTTCTTGGTAGATAAAAAAACACTTGTTTAAGCTCGTATACTGATTTTTATTAATGGACCTACAATCCGTTTTGCAAAGACACAGATACATTGAAATAGAGGTGTCTTTACTCATGTCTTTAGCTACCAACATGATTCAACTAACTTCGGCTTCTGAAAGTTGTGAAAAGCGCTTCCAAACACACTGTGGTGTTTAGAATGCATTAAGCAAGTGATGCAAAAAGTGTGAAACTAAAAAACTGTTTTTAAGACAATAACATCAAGTACAGCAAGCATACGTCCAGTAGTACGCCCATAACTTTCTCAGCATAGTCATTCACAACTTCCATTTCACCAGCCCTTCTCAACACACAGGAGGAAAAGTTTGCCAGTTTGTCGGAAACGGACTCGTGGAGAGATGTGTTGTTGAGAAAAGAGAGAGAAGAAAGGCTAAACTTGACGCTCATCGAGTTAGGTCTTCAACAGTTTAGGCGCTAATCATTGCATTACTGTTGATTAAAGTCTTTTCACGCCTCTCATCAGAAAGTTGACAGGCGGATCAAAGAGGCAAACACAAATTTCTTGCCTTTTAATTATCTTTACAACAGCTCACCTCGGGCGCCTCATCCCTGCCTATCTCCTCCAACTCACAAAAGACTGCAAAAGTAGATCTAACGAGTGGCATCGGTTCATTATCCAATAAATCGTGTGTTATAGGGAGAGAGAGGGGGGTCCTTTTCTCTCCACGTTAGGAGCTAGGAGTGAAAACTGGAGAAGGCATGGCGTTTATAACACGTCCCGAATAGGAACACCTTAATTACGTTTGTCAAAAATATTGAGGGTGGCATCAGCTCATTTGCATGTTTTGACGGGGCCTGTTGGGAGTCTCGATGCATTTTCTTCAGGACTATTTAGCACATTTCAACACCTACTGATAATAACGTTGAAATGAACGAAGTGCGCTTTGTTGCAGTCAAAATCTGGTCGGTAAACATAACACAAGCTGTCTAGACAATCTTGATCAATGCTCGGATCACCTTTTCTGTTCAAAACTGACGAGAATGCAACTGTTTCTACCCAGCTGTTCCTTGTCAAACGCTTTGGACATGAAGAAAAATACTTTTAGAAACAATTTGGCATCGTTGACGCGTTTAGACGACATAACAGATTGCAACTTGACTCGTGATCGCATCCTATTTGAATATAAGAAAGCACGCAGGCCACTCCTCCACGATCCCACTATTAACAGATCATAAATGAATCCTTGTTACGTCAATGGTATGTAAAAACAAGCAAAACAAACAAATAGTCTAAGGGGACACGGGATTGTCAGCAGTGATTTGGAGGCTGAGGGAGAGGAGAGAAAAAGCGGGGCATAAAAGCGAGACTTCAAACATGCGCCCGAATGGTAGACGCAGGCCATTAGATGCGCCTGCACTGACAGGATCTGACAGTTGGAGACACTTAAAGATTATTTTCTCTCAAAACTTTGAATTCATTAATAGTCATGAGGCGAGGATGAGGACCCCCGAAAAGAGCTGAGAGAGGAGAGGGCTGGGCGCGCAACAGAGCAAGTGTTATACCAATCAGAAACAAGATGGAGACAGGAACTAGTACAGTTAGGCTGGAATAGATTAGCAATGCTATTTTGGGCCATAACAAGGTCCTGTTTCCAAAGTGGGAAAAACTTTATAATCATAATTTAAATAATTTACGCATTTATAGTGACAAGGTGTAAGATCAGTGGTCCGACTCCCAAAGACAAAGCCACTTCACTCACACTGAGACAATAGCACAGTTTAGCAGCCTCACATCTTCCAGTCTGTCACAGGGCAGCTGCAAAAGTACAGAAAGAATGGCTAATGACTATGGTGTGACACTTTCAGAGGCTTTGTTGAATTCATTTATTAAAAAATAACCTACAATCACCCTTTACCCAGAACTGATACATATTCTTAAAGTATATATTTGGAAGAAAACTATTTTTGCAGCGGTCATTTGGTGTTCACTAAAATCCAAATGTGTTTGTTTACATGTTTGTGCTAGCTCATGTTAGCATACCAACATCTCTAAATTTGTGTAGTCCTAAGAGGCAACAAACTCATCTATATACATTGCATTCATAAATTAGCAGACTGCATTAGGTAAATGAGCAAAATGTTTAGGGACTGCTGAAAAAAAAAGCTTAAAATTAAATAACTCATGTTAAAAGTGCTTAGTGCAGTTTTTTTTGTCAAATAATAAAAGTATTTGCAGAGTTTAAATGATACTATTTCAAACATGTTTTGAAGCCACTAAACAACAGCTGTGGCGCTCTTTATCTTACTGAAGGTGCTGAGACATTCCTTGAGCGCAGAGACACAAGAGTGTTATGAGAACACAGCATCATTGTGATCTCTGACACACAGATTGTATTTTACTTTGGGCTGATACTTCCCCGCTCTGCTAAAAGGACAATAATACAGCTATTATAGAGAGACTATGAGGCTCACAAGGGCTTCACAAAAGAGTCACATCATGCGGCTCATTTAACAATGAGCGGGACCACAGAGTTGAACGCTGATTATTGTCAGCTGCCACTGTGAATCCACACGACATGGCACGACATGTGAGGGCACGGCCAGCCCTGTGCACCAGCATTGTTCTCTACTGGTGCTATTGTTTTCAGAAGAGCAAGAAAGCACAATTCAAACAATGTTATTTAAACAAATGTAGAATCTCGACTTAAGCTTTACAAAGCTTTAAAACACAACATTTCTGAGAGACAAAGTGTGATGTATGTGTTTGTGTGAGCTGGTGACGAGGTGTCTTCTGTTCTTCATCATTAACCAAAACAGGCCTAAGTGAATTCCAACATGACTGCCGCCTCCCTCCACACTAATGAAGCATATCTAAGTTTTAAGACATGGCAGAACTAATTTAATCAACCTTCTAAGGAGCCTCAGCACCATCAAATTAATTATTCATAAAGGACACAATATTATAACTCAATTGTCAACTCAGTAGCCGGCCTTTTCTTTAACCTCCCCCTGCCTGCTGCATGCTTTTGTCTCACAGTCCTTCCTTTTCATGAAAATCCTTCGGTTTTAATCTATAACTGCGCAACAGACGTTGTCACAGTGGCTGGCGAACAAAATAATTTGCGTTTTGCGTGTTTGAAGTTTGCCGATGGTAGGTGACAATAGGCTAGAGGGACGCAGGCGCTCAGTTCCCTGGTGGTTTCATAGTATGCAGATGGGGCCAGCTTCAATAAAGAGACAGAAAAATAATTAAACAAAGATAGAGTCATCAAGTCAGTATTAACACAAGCTTAGAAACAACTCTATAAAGCATAATGCATCTCGACTGGTGGAGCTAATCTTAATCATGGAGCTGTTTGGACAGGTCGGTCAACAGGAGGTGGAACAACATATCTTTACGCACAGCAGTTCTTTTAGCCAGGCGTCATTTTCTCGTCAGGGGTGGGACTGAGTATGTGACCCTATCATGACTGACAAGAACAGGCTCCAGCACTACAGCAGTCCATGGAGAGAAAGCAGGACTAATGTGCAGAGTACTCTTACTGCAGTGGACACCAGCATGGGGCCCACAGCAGAGCAGACAGGAGAAATAACTAGCACAACTCTTCTTACAGTCACAACACAGTCCCAGCATCCATCAATGCCACTGAGGAACTGGTCAAACTGTGAGTGGAACTACCTTCCAAAACTGGTATTGCTAAAACACCTAGACAGAGTAAGAAAACTTTATGGCCACCTCCAGGATAAGGTGAATTTGATTAATGGCAGTATGAATGTAGCACAAATTCCTCAGACTGTAACGGCTTCATCTGCATGGGAGATAAAATATGACACCCACTGCTTTTACTACTGCCATGTGAGCTGAGTCGCCGGGCAGCTTGCGCACGCTTCTTTCCCTGATTGTAATTGAGGGCGACGCGTGACAGCCCCCCAAGTGCCCCGCCTGCAGAGGCCCAGGGCAGAGGGCTCGCTGACAGAGAAGACACCCGGGACAGTGGCACCGGGTCCCGGACTGGCATGGTCTCGCCACGGCCGCCTTCAGGGCAGCAACCTGCCTCCTCCCAACCCCTCGAATCGCTCCGGCTCACCTCTGTCACCAGGCGTTGGAGAGGCTAACGAGAGGGCAGCCCAGACTGCTTAACTATTCCACCACATCCGCAGCGCACTACACACGCCTCTCCCTGCCAAGAGACCTTTGGTGAATGAGTGTCAGCCCGAGGAGACAGGTGCTCATCAACGCTTTATACCTGGGAGGTATATTAATGCTGTGACGACTTCTCCAGGAGGAGGGAGAGAGCTTTGTCCTCCTCAAGTGAGATAAAGGACAAAGACTTGGACAACTTTTGAGCATGCTAACTTTGACAAGGATATTTGAGTGAGAGGTAATAACAAGGTAAAGTAAAACAATCAGTGTGTAAAAATTATATGGTGCAGTCCTAAAACATCATACGGAAACAGTCAAAATACTACCATGATAATGATTTTGGTTTCATCTTTGAAACTGCAAAACAGGACTGTCTTCATAATATTGTCCATTTTTTTTTCAAATGATGCATTACAGGTTTTAGAAAATAATTCTCCAACTTCACCACTCCCATCATTTCTAGTGCACAGTGCAGATTTTTAAATTGGTGTCAACTAATACAAGACATCATACCAAGTAAGACAGAAAGTAGCAGCAAACTATGAAAAGTGTCTATATCTAAGAGAAGCTATATTTATATAAAGTTCATCTTGATCAATACGTTCTTGTGATAGAGGGGAAGAACATGATGTAAGGAGGATGTGCAGAGATGGTAAAACACACTTCCTCCACGCTACGATCTGAGTTACAAATGAAACTTCACTTCCACAACAAGTGGGGCTGCAGGCCTACTGGGGCCTGTGGTATCCAGTCAGATACATAATTAAAGCTACACAGAGAGGAAGCGTGTTATTACCAATGTTTTCATTAGGCCAAGTTAGCACATCAGCCTCCCTCTAGACCGGCAGACAACAGCAAGAGAAAGTTCATGCTAAAGGAGGCAGCTACTCCACTGTTGATAACAGCTCCACCTAATCCTATACCAGTCACATAGATACTCTTGAAAAACCATTTCATTTAGACACAAGGAATATGAAAATGGGAGCACGGGTTAGACTTTTTTCATGATATTTTCACTCGTTCCCCAACATCCAGGCTTAAATTAGCCAGGATTTTTAAGATCAGGGACTGTTTTTTAGGCTATAAAAAATGGATTAAATGAAGAGGAAGTCTGGCCTAATGAGCTCCCTGGGCTATGGAGCAGCAGGGACTGTGAGGGGAGAGCAGGGAGTCGGGCAAGCCTTTGAGGAAGAAGGGCCACAGTCACAGCCCAAAGTGTGCCAGTTTTTCTGCCAATGGCACAGACGGCACCTGGACCAGTCCGGAGCACTGCGCTTCCTGTGCCAAAAGGAGGAGAGGGAGAGAGTTTGTGTTCAACCTGGAAAACTTCTATCGGACATCCACTTCTTTGAGGTACTTTTAATGGACTAGTTTGTTGCTGATGCTGCGGCAGTAGGACTGGGCCTACTCAGGTATTTGAAATGTTTGCTGTTATGTTAGGCAAAAATCGACAAGCAACTACAGAATGGGAAACAGAAGAGAAAAGAAGAGTTATGCTGCGCTTTACAACTCAAATCAATACTGCAATTCTACAACATTTTACCTTAAAGATCAATATACGAATGATGTTTTTTCCTTGTAGTGTCTATATTGTAAATTTGCCCAAACACTAAAGCTGGATATGTTTGCTAAAGAAAGAGAGCATATCCTTTCTGGATCTGCAATCGATCTGAGAATCTTGATGTAGATTTTTATTTATTTTTATGTGTGTGTGTGTGTGTCTAACCAGAGACCGAGTGCAGTTCCTGGGCATGTTATTGATCCCATTACATTAAATAATTGAAAAATTACTTGAAATTACTTGTTACAACTACCTGTGTTTGGTGTTGGTATGAAATACTTGATTTAAAGAGACGTCTTAAATTAAAAGGCAATGAGGTTGACCAAATAACCACTTACGTAACTAACACTAAACATTTAAAAACACAGTAAAAATGTGAATTCAAAAATGTTCTTATTTTTTCCTAATATAACATAATTACAAAACAGATTAATCTGTAAGCAAAAATGTATTCCAACATAAAAAATTGAATGGCGATTTCAAACCAGTTTAGTAAGTTCAGAAGTGACACCTGGATCTGAGCCAAAACAAACAACTAAAGACACAAAGATCTTTTAAATAGAGTCTAAATGAAAGAAGAGAGGCAGACAGCAGGCAGAGAGGTTGAAGAACAGCTCAGGACAGGGACACGATGGGGACAGCAGTGGAGTGGGCACATACCACATTCCTCTCTTGACAGCGATTAGAAGCTGTCAGAGGCTCTGGAGCTGCCACTCCGCCGGGCTCAGAGGAGGCCTGTCTCTACAAATTGCCCAGATTAAAATACCTCACGAGCAGGACTGAGGTCGTGACCTGGTCCTGCCCCTCTGCTCCTGCTGCTGCTGCTGCTGCTGCTGTGCGTGGGGACAGGCACGGAAACTTAGCAGCGGTGAGTGCCAGGGGTACTCCAGGGCATCAGGGCTAATTCAGTTAAAAGAAAATGTGGAATTATTAGGGACGACAATACAACTCTAAAATAGGCCATTAGAAACATGGGAATATTATAAGTGATTTGTTCAGAAACACAGAAAAAAGGCAGATCTTAATCACAAAAAAATCTTACTAAATGTTACGTTCCATAAAAATACACAGGTTCATTGACTTCCTGTTCAATAACGCAGAACTGATAAGCCCCGCCTTTTCATTGCAAAACCGTTTTCATAGTTGACTACATGACAGTTTTTTTGCTGCAAAGGAAGTTAATGCAGATAAGATAGGTGGTAGGTAAAAAACATTACTTTTCTAAGCCCTCAAGCATCAGCTGCGGGACAATACCAGATTACTCAACATGCATGAACCAATCCAAATACAACTTTGATGAAGCTAATGAGGAGAGAATACTGTTTTACATTATATGTCCTTTTAAAATCAAATATTCATACACTACAAAAAGTGAATTTCAATATGAACCCTAAATTCGAGCATTTTGACTACTTTAAGCTCTGTTTATTGTAGAGCCCTAGATCTTTTAACTGTTTTTAACTAATTTCAAGACTTAACTTCTTATTTTGAGCCAAATTATTTGCCAATTGTCAATTTTCTTATAACGAGCCAGAAACACCTCGAAACAATTGAAATACTCTACATTACATAAGCAATAAAGTCTAATCCAAATTAAAATTCTGAATCCATTCACTTTAAGCAAGTCTAGATTTTCAAAAGAATCCAGAATTGCAAAAATAAAAATGTTCATACATTGCTGTATCATTGTTTTACTAAGTTAGAACATTACAGATCTAGGATATTTGAAACAGTGTTTTTACGAGGTTTAAAGAAGGAGTAAAGCTCATAAACAGAGATAATAAAATAGGTGTGAATGTAGCTCGGGATTGAAGATGGAAATTACATACTGTACCTTGGCTATACATCTACATATTTAAATGCAAATGTTCTATGCTGTCCCTTACAAATAAATATAAATAAGAAATGACAAAAAATAAGCTACCTTCACCAAAACTAGCACTACGAGACCCTATAGTAAAATGCAAATTCCCTGGTGAAAACTGAAGGCCCCCCGGTGTGTGAAGTCCTTATTTTTTGACATATTTTTGTACCATCTTTGTGTCGAATGCAAAATTAAACCCAGCCATCTTTTGATAAGTGCAGGACAGTTCTTCAGCTTGTGTACTACGCCGAGATGCAGTTTAATTAGGCTAATGGCAACAAAGCTCTGAGGAAAGCTAGGTTTTCAGTGTACATGTCGCACTGTGTATCTGTACGAAGCAGGTGACATATGCAAACCCAGAATAATGAGTTCGACGTGTCCCGTATCTATCCCATGTCACCGCAAATCGTCTGTCCCGACACTGAAAAATGACCTCTCTCAGCAAGATTTGGACAAGATTTTGACAAGACAACGGCGTGGAGGAGAAAAGCGCACAAATACGCACATCAGCGCACAAATATTCATGTAGAGAGGCTCAATCAGACACCAGCAAAATGTGTGCATGCCTACTTGCACCCGAAAAGAAAAGGGAAAAACATCTCTTGACTGATATTTTGTTCCTCAAACGGAGCATGACGCTGTGGCCGCTGTCATGTCACAGGCAAACGCAGTGTGGCAGAGAAGACAGGGCTAAACACAGGCAGAACAGACAGGGACAGCACGTATTATCACACGCCACAGTTTAAGCTTTGCAAGATATCAATAAACACAGTGTATATAGTTTAGACAAAAGGGCTTAAGCGCATTATGATTCTTTCAAATTATGATTTTGATTGGACATATTTTGTGGTAATTTTTCATCAAAGTTTTACATCAGTTTGTGAAAAAAGAAACAAGAAGTAAAGATGAAGTCTAACAATATTTCTCTGCACATGTCATCAAAAAGTACCTTTTTATCAAAAATACAAAGACAACTTACATACAATCAAAAAAAGAATTCTGACCATTGCTATCAGGTATTAAATGTCAAAAAATCTGAACTACTGTGTAATTTCTATATAGATTTTGGCCCTTGTTAACAATACTGTTGCAAAGTAATAGTTGTGGAATTACCTCTATCTACATTATTCTGTATATTTATTGCCCATGTCCAACCAGAAAGTACAAAACGTTTTGCCAAACTTGTGGAATAAAGCTTGAAATGTGAATGCAAAATGACCTAAACAACCTATATTTTTCTTAACGTTGTCTAACCAGAAAGATTCACATCATGCTGGATTAAAATAAATGATCAGGTGAATGACATCATGTAAAATACAAACAGCTGTCTGTTTAACGACTGCAGTAATATAAGACCACAACTTTATAACAAAACAAATGGACATGACTAAAATCAGCAACTCCGATAAAACTTGAGGCAGTGAAAATACAAAAAGGAAATACTATGAACAAATCTACTTTTCTGAGTTAACCATCTTATAGCAGTGTTCTCTCATCATTAGTTTTCCCAAAGTTGTGTTTAGATTGATTCCTGCTTTGTTTGAGCAATCTCGTATTGTCCTGCAGCTGATGCTCCAGTGCTCAGAAATTTCCTGTCTTCACCTGCCACTTGTCTGTAATCGCTTGAATTTACTCAACGCTTGAAATGTGTAGGGCCATGCTAACAAAAAAAAAAATGTAATTTAAAATCTTAAAGTTAAATTTTACAATGAAGAGGTGGTGGTTAACAGTTCAACCGCTTTGAACAGGAAGTCAATGAACGTGTTTTTTTTCTTTCTAATCTGTTTTAGGATCATTTTTATGTCTTACAAAGAACAAAATGTGAACTATTGATCTGCATATGCCATACTTTCTTCCTAAATATAGAGAAAAATCACAATTGGTCTCCATTAAGAATCTGGGGAAATGTTTTATCTTGTAAGAACAAATTCACTTGTTTTTTGGCTAATTGATTAATCTAGCACTTGATTAGCTTGCAAAAAGCACTAGAACATGACATTTTACTTAATTTCAAGTCTTTATTTCCCGTAATTAGACAAGGTTTGAGTACAACATCTTTCTCTCTCTCTCTGAATGTGCACATATTTTGTAGTCAAATTACAGTAGTTAACGAGTTTCTAAGTCTTGTTTGTCAAACACAAGTCCTGAGGGAAAGGTTTTACAAGATTTATTAGAATTCTATAATATCACAAAGGCAAATGTCTGTGTCTTAACATAATGAAATAATTTGTCTGAAATTGAAAGAATAATTCATTTTATAGACCTATGCAGATGTGTATGCAGTATTTGTAACCTCAATAAATACATAAACTCAAATACAGAAATAATACTTTGCAGTTTGTCAAAGAGTATTGAGGTTTACAGTAACCACCAAAACTTTGATGACAACTATGATGCTAATGTGGCCCTGGTGAAAATGAGTTTGACATAGCTGTTTTAAGTGATCACTACTTTCACTTGTTTCAGCCCTATTTCAAATTAAAAAATTACTTCCACTCCATCGAACAGTCCAATGAACCTCACAAAGTAAAAACATACCGTAAAAAGTTTCAGTAATTTTCTAATGGGAACTTCTTTCCTAAGAGTAGTGATGATGCATCGTTTCTGATGCAATCGCTGCTATAGAAAACAGACAAACAAATAAGCCAAAATATCGGTTTGCTAAAGTAGATGGGAACCAAATGTGCTGAAAGTGCATCATTACATTTAGTTGAAAATACAAAAAGTTCTAATAAAAAGCCAGAAGTTGGAATGAATTTAAGTGGTCTGTTTCTTAAAAGTTCTCCACCCATGGCCCATATGGTGTCGCAGGAGAACGCCTACACCAGAATATAAAGCAAAATCTGGGTTACCAACAACTAAAAAGCTATGAAAAGATTTGAATAGAGATAACCTATTCATTTGAAATACTGGAACAATTTGCTAGATTGGTGTCAAACTTCTTATTCTGTCACTGACTTGAATTAATGCAAATGAGTGAATGCGTTCTGTTGACTAGTTTTACTCAGGTATTGCTCTCATGCAGCACAATCACTGGTCTAATTGCTCAAAATCTATTGGGGAAAAGAAAGCTATGATGAAACATAGCATAGCGGGAAAAAGTCTTGCCACAACAGCTGCCCATCTAAACTTTGACTTAACAAGCATCTCTTCCCTCACATAGATATTGTAATGTTTACATTTTAAAGTCAGAAAAACTTGGAAAGGGAGTCGTCTTCTTTTTTCCTCCATTTTTGCAAAACAACTTAGGTTTGGATCCCGTCGGCTCATTGCGTATTCCTCATTACAGTAGAGGAAACAGAGGGGTGAACAGAGGAGCGGCGCCATCCAGGAAGGTGACAGAGGAAGACACAGATCCCCAGTGACACGCCGAGACATAAACAGCTGATAGTTATCGTCGCGGCAACACCAGGTTCTGTTGCTCGGAGTGAGGCTTACAGCAATGATGTCTGCAACCGCAAAACAAAGTCACAAAGCATTTCCTGACAGACAACCTTCACTGTTCTGATGCTGGACACAACACAATGTAGGTCAAATGATGAGCAAATTGAAATGGCTGGGTTTGTGACTAAATTATGCATTACATTCATATTCCGTTTCTTTTATTGTGTGCACTTAGCTGTTTTCTAAATGCATAATTTTCATGCAAACCAGGGTGTAAACTTTAAGCAGCAAAGTTCAGTGTGTGAAATACATAATAATCACCAAAATACACATTCACATGTAGTTCAGTGCATAAGGTCTTAAACAGGTATAAACTATGGCATCTGGTTTTTCACACGTCCGAAACCCCAGGACTGCAATCATTATGTAAGGTGAGTGTCAAAGGTCGTCTGCAATAATTAAGTAAATAAAAAAACAGCAGATTTAAAAGTATAAACAAATACAACTTCAAAACAAAGACCCTTTTCTGTTGGAGGTTAGATGTTCAACTTTATAATTCAAGCTCAAACATACCATGACGGGTGTCCAGTGATACGCTGTAACTTACAAAGTACACATGGGTGGGAAATTATCTGAATAATTCTATAGAAATGGAAAGCTAAAACCATACTTTGGTACCATACTCTTCTTAAAGATAGATAAATTATAGCTAAAAGAACAGCATATCCAATAAAACATGAAGAGGAGTTTCCTGCAGGCCATGAATAAATTCTGGGGACACACAAGCCCACAATTTTTTCCTTTGGCTAAAATGACCTTAAGGTGCTTCGTCACTGTGGCTATAGTTGTAGTTCTGTAAGTGACAAAGGGGTTGATGACAAAAGGTAAGGTAGACATCATATATTTATGCTCTTACCACGTGAAAACTCACAAGAACACAAGCTCAATGGAGTTCATACAACAACTGTGCAGTTACAAGATTATATAATCCCACCTTTTTGAAATCTTGCATAGGGCACCAAAATGGCTAGCAGCGGCCCTGGTACAGTCTTCTAGTAATTAAGACTTGCAAAATTTCAATTGTAATTGCAAAACCAAACACAGGCCATAAGTTTTGATTCAATTTGCCCTGGCAAAATACAAAATTGAATAAGCCACTGTCCTGTGCCAGTTTACAAGGCAGATCACATCAAGTTTGAATCTAAACCAGAACCTTGTCTTCTGAGGTCACACTCTCCACACAAAAAGAAAAAAAAACGGACCATCTAATTAAAATAACAAACAAAAATCCTGGCGAGCATCTGCGCACTATTCATACCTGGGCAGTGCTAGCATATAATGTATAATGTATACCCACTCGCCCGGCACACGTGAAAAATATGTACATATTCCAAAACAATGAGGTGGTACACAAGTGCAAGTGGCAAGAGGGAGAGTGTGTGTGCCTATGAGCGCAGACAAACTCCTGCTAGTGACCCCCAGCCTCCTCTCCAGGGCATAAATATACATGTGTGTATGTGGGAGCGGGCCGGTGGATTATAATCACAGGGAAAAAGAAGAGGAATCAAATTTATTCTAGCGCCGCCATTAATATTTCAGTCCTGTTACTGTAGCCCATGTGAAAAGAGCATGAATGATTAATTTAGACATCACCTCTGTCACAATCCCTTACCAGAGCCGCCCCATCACACGCGTACCTCTGAGGATAGTAAACAAAAGGTGGGTTCTCCCTGAGATTTTTGTTGTGGTCTGGTTTGGGCTGTTCCTGTCGCCGTGCAGCTGAGGGCGGGGGCTGTTGTAGGACAAGCAGGCAGCCTTTGTGGTTTGTGGTGTGACATTCAGGTGTGAGAGTTAAGGCACTTGAAGTTGTGGAGACTGCGACAGGGGAGTGGAGCTGGCGTTTGAACACGGTTGTGTATGTGATATATGAAAGATGGTGGTCATGGGATGTGAGGAAAAGATCAAGAGGATGTTAACAACACTAAAAGCCCAAACCAGGTCAATGCAGTCCATTCAGAAGTAAAGAAAAGAACTAATCAAAAGTCAAAAAACTGCAGGCAAAAAAGGAAAGTAATAACCTATATCCAACCTTGTACATTTTAGTTTGGAGATTTTTTTTTTCCACAGAGCTGTGACAAGATACATTAAAGTCATCATGTAATGTTGCTGTGACATGTCTCCTCAGATTATCTACACAGGTTTTCAAGCAGTTTTTGTACTGGTAGAGGCAAGTGGGACAGCGCCATCTGCAGTCTGACTTTTCAAGGTGTGTGAAAGTGAAATTGTCCCCTCATCCTGCTTTATGGTCTTTGGTTTACGACAGTTTCTGTAATGCAAATGGTTTCTTATCCAGAAACAATTGTGTGTGAGCAACAGTGTCACGGGATTAAGGATGGGAATCAAGAACTGGCTCTCAAGAAAAAAACAGTCCTATTTTTAGCCATCCATCAGATTTGTACATCTCCTCCCTTATCAGATTGGAGCCGCTGTACCTTTAAATACCATATCAACTTTGCCCCCACAATGAGCTCTTTACTTTCTGTTTCATTACAAGCATAAGTTTTAGCTCTGATAAAGCCTTTGATCCACACCGGCACCTCACACAATCTGTGTGGATATAAGTGCTTTTACACATGGTGCACGTGGAAAAGGAAAGACAAAACAGTCACATGCTGTATACTTTCAAATAAGGCCAAATGAATCTCGTTAAATAATGGAACTTACTTTCACTTGATACTTCATTAGTTTTGCTTTAAAGGTTTTTGCTTTACATTTATTTAACTTTTTACAAGTTTGGCAATCTCTCCCAATACTTGGTGCAACTTCTGCCATATTTACCCTGCAGTAGACTGATAAAAGTGCAGATATCAGTCTGTGTTAACATGTCCTTTGACCACCAAACATACTACAGGCAAGAAGGGTTAAGTATCTTGCCCAATGACACAACATTCATCCATTCGCCATGATGCATACGAAAATAACGAAGAGACATTTCTGTAAAGCATTTCAGCATTTTCAAATATGTACAGTACATACAGATTGTAAATGTATGTATCACTGCAAAACTGTCAAATCCCACCTACAGCGCTCTGGCACGCGGCCCATCCCAGTGTTTTCTCTGCTGTTTTTTGTGACACTTGTCTGGCAAGTGGAGATCACAGAAGACAGGACCTATCCATCACTACATCTCCAGGGCCTGAGGGCGTGGTGCACCAGACCCTCTCACTCACTCTGCTCCACATTTGTCTGTATTTGTCCAGGAGTGAACTACTGGCACCACTTTGAGAGGCAGCACTCCCCTTTTTGCTATATGTATGAATGTATGTATCACAACAGTATATGCTAAGTGCTAATGTGTGCGTGGCTACCTGCAGAGAGAGAGCCACAGGGGCAAAGCGTGGCAGGATGACACTGATGGGAGGTGCCGGCACGTGCCCTCCGGTGCTTTTGGTGTGGTTGTCATTTTGTTGTTTTTTTGGTACAGAACTACCCCTCCCCTGTCATATTATTCAAATATCACACCCAAGTTTCATAAATAAATAATGAATGTGACTGGCTAGATTGATGAGCGAGGATGGAGAAGTGTAGCAGTTTTTCATCACATTTTTCCTTCACATATTTTTCATTGTTTGGACAAAGTCTTTGACAGGCGCGTCTCTCTTGGGAGATTGATCTTATCAGAAGTGGAAGAGCTGGGTTAGAAGGATGCTGTCTCATAGAGCGCTCGGTTTGTGAGTAAACATCTATTATCATTCAAATCATGGCTCATATTTGTGGAATCAAGAAGTTTCACTGCCTCTGATTGAGAGCAAGTCCCAAACTAAACAAGAAGAATCAAACATTTGATCGTCACATTTTAATTAGAATTTTACAGCTGACACAAGAATCAATTTAACTAAAATAGCATTACTAAATTGGACAGATTTTCAGACTACAATATTAAAATCAACTGAAATGATAAGGAAAACAGTATCATTGGTTTGTCATTGACGAAAATTTGTGAAAGTGCATGAAGCAGGAGGTTTTACTTTTGATATCGTAAAGCGTAGAAGTGTACAAAACAATTTTCTAAAATGCTGTGTTTTACCTGGGAGCATAAAATGGATTGAAGCATCTGAAACAAAAGAGTTGTTTGAATATACAATTTTGTTTTCCTTTAAGCAACAAAAAGTCTGACGCACAAAAGCAGCGAATAAATCAGACAACAGCAGCAGTAGATAGTAATATAGAGAACTCTGAAGTTGGTCCTTACATATATACATACTAAACACGCTAGCTCCACTCCAAACACATCTCCATAGCTTACGGACCCAAAGAGGTCAGTACGCATCTGAAACTTCTTTGTCTTTCCCCAGAAAAATGTGTGGGACTTGAAAGCAGCGGCAACTCTGCGCTGACTCTTCTTCTCTATAGTTCCTAAAGCCAATGCTGATCAATACAGCGCCATACATACCACAACAGGAACTGCTCCTGTCAAAGGTTACTATCTTTTCTCTGTGATTCTCTCTTCATTTCAGCACAGCGGAGGAGGATGAGGAGGACCAACGATAGGGGGAAGAGAGAGAAGGGAGACTTTGGCGCGAAGAGATGGATAAAACCGAAAATGATCCTCGTCTATAGTAGCGGAACTCGGTGCTAATGGGTTTTGACACATCGCCAGCAGGCCAAAGAGAGAGGCGGCTGGGGGTTAGTCGATAGAGGAACGCGGCGGTGGCTAGAGGCGAAAAGTAGCGTCTTGGACTGACCCGTGGTACCAAAACCGGGCTGGGGGCCTGACCACTAATCATTAGAAAGTCAATGAGTCCTCCAGCGCTCGCAGCTACGTTAGTCTTCCCAGGGAGCCGCTCCGTGTAGGCCTCGACGTGAACAAACGTATATGAATACTTAATACACGCAGCATCCAAGACAGAACAACAAGAAAGAAACTAGACAAAACTTTCTGTGCATGAGCGAAGTGTCTTTAGCTTCTTTGATGTGACGAGTCTATTATTAAGCCTTTGGGCCGCTCCTGCTCCACACTGGACACAACCTCTCCCGGGACGCTTATCCAAGGTCGCACAGGGCTCGCCTCCCTCACCTCCGTCCATGCATTTTTAAATCCTTCAAAAAGGATCCTGACACATGGGCTTGGACTTGACTTCACAATGAGACGCTTCTCTAATTGGCAAAGACTTAATTTAGTAATGCAGTAGATTGGACAGACATTTAAATAACCTAACGCTGGGCTAAATTTATTGATTGGTCTAGATTTTTTGTTTTATTTTACACAAAAGTAATGAGTTCATGAACATAAACTATACAGACTTATAAACTGTGTATAGCTGTCCTCAATGTATCAGTATTGCAAATATTATGACAAATGTATTGGTAATATGCGTATCGATACAGAAAGACATTTTGAACAATAATCATTTTCTATTTTTTTTTTTTTTTTACAATTTCTTCATTTAGATTAGTGATTGATCTTCACACTGCAAACACGATTCTACAACTTCCTCTCCTAATTCTTTCGACACTTGGTTAATATCAAAATGTATTAATTTGGGTTGCTATTACAGCTTATAAACTTATTTGTACAAACAACAAAGTGAAACTGGAGAGGACGACCCAAGCACAGCCAATCAATCCTGATTAGAACTTTTTTTTTAATCATTCAATTCAGACACTATTCAGTGGTCTCATTTTTTAAACAAAGTACTGCATTTATCATATACTTTTTAGTTGAAAACACAAAGTTTACTAATTAATAACTAACCTCAACTTTAAAACATAAACAAACTTTCAATGCATTTACTTATCATGCTTAACAAAAATACTCAATTCACAGACTTGAAAGATCTTTTTACCAAACACATATTGTGATATGAATCACAATGAAGAAATTGTATCGGCATATCGCATTACGTATAAGACTTTTAGCAAAACCCAGCAATACTGTGCAAAAAACAATAAAAACAACAAAAAATCTTCTTCCAAAGTCTGACTTCTACCCCAAACCACATGTTTTCACTGACATAGCCTTGTTGCTTTCAATTAAAAGACACAACCATATAATTGATGATCTGGCATAACTAGATTTCTCTCGATCAACAAATTGTCTTGTCATAAAATCACTGCATGCTTTCATGTTTTCAATATTAAAAGTTGACACACTATTTATAAGCTTAATGGGTAGCACCCATTACATGTTCCATTTTTTTGTTTTTCTCTGTGTTGTTTTGCTTGGGCATTTTGGTCAAAACAGAAAAGTATTTAAAAAGCAACCTTTGGCCTCTATGCAACCCAAACAGACTAAAAAGGGGTAGGCCTGTCAAAAGTCTTTTTATGAAAACTATGACCTCCGGTTCACTGAACATAACCACACATGCAGTAGCAGAATGTTCTCTATGAAGTTGTTTGTGTCACGATTCACTCCAGCCATGTCCATGCTCTGCCCCTAAACATGTCCACAAATTAGATGAACTTAAGCGGAGCAAATCCAAAATCAGATCAATAGCCTTACAGCTTCTTAGCTTCTTAGTGCTGCGGCTCCTTTTAGGAACGGAAGGTATAGATATTTAGTGTTCGAGACCCCATCTGGCCATCTTTGTGAACTCTGACCTTCATGCTAATCCTCAAACAAAAGCCAGAACTTATTGGACCCCATGCCGTCTGACCCCAAACTATCCCGTCAGGTTGGAGCAAGCAGCGGGGGGCACCTAACTTAGAACAATGCCCCCCTCTGGGCTTCGGACCTCATTGCAAGTTAGTGAAATGTCTGTTACCTTGGCATACAGTTTTATTTGATATGCTAAAGTGGCAGACAGACTGAAACATCGGTTGGCAGATAAGAGGCAGAGACGTGATGGAGGGTCGCTCAGGGTGGGGTGGCCCGAACCGAGGTCTAAAGCGCAGGGATTGGCGTTCACTCAGGCTGCTCACTGATGTGCCGCCAAGCCCTTTGAAGGGATTATTAACACATTTTGATTACTCTGGTCCAGTTGTCACAGAAAATATAACCTCCATCAGGAGCGGAGATCGGGCGGCTCTTTTCTTCTCGGGTCTCCCTAGTGTGAGCGCACTTCCACACGGAGCTGCTCCTCTCATTGCCCTGGGATGGCCCGGCTCAAAGCAATCCACTAATTACACCGCCAGACATCTTCAAGAACACACCATTAAAAAGATGACAGCCCACTCGCAACACTCAAATAAGTGACAAGATACACACTATCTAAGATCTTCAAACTGTTGTTGTATAGTTGCTAAATTAGGTCTTCATACTAATTACAAAAGTCTGTGTTTTCTGTTGTTATCAAAAATGTTTCAGTTTTGTAATTGGTCAAGAAGTTGTCTAGAATTCCTCAGGTTCAATCAAGTTAACACAAGTTCAATTCACCAATGTAGTGCCACAGATTTATGTACGAAAGTAGAGCATTCTGAGAGGGACAGACAAGCTTCTACAATAGAATAAAATTGCTGACCAAAATACACAAAATTGTTTTTATCCTGTTCTTATACTGATCCATGAGACAATATTCTCTCCCCTATGAGCCTCAGAAAAATAAATAAAAAATATTTGGTCCCAGATCTGTGATGTCATAAGAAAATCTTCTGCAATGCAGCTTTTCTGCAGAATTAGCATATCAGGCAAGATCAGCTAGATAGTTTCCACCGTGTAATTTTCTTTAATAATCACATGCCAAAAACATGCCAAAGCAAAGACAAGAGCATGCTCAAAAACAATGCAAACAATACGTCAGAATTATCCTTTTAATAAAAAATAATGTTATAAACAATGCTTAGTGTATTGAGGATGCAGAGTATATCAAACTAGCCACTGACTTATTGTTAAGAGCAATAATCAGTGTCAAACAAAGTATTAATATTGGTTGGCCAAAATATCAGTGCCTGTCAGCCAGTTCTCTTTTGTTTCGGGCCACAACTTCCCATAAAACTCTAGTAAGAAGAGGAAAATGCATAAATTCGACTACACTAATGTCTTTTGTGTATTTGCGTGACGTAGATCAGATTGTAGTCAATTTAAATTATAATGTATACTTTCGTGAAACATTATAAAATAGAAAGCTGTCAGCGTTTTTAGCAACCCGCATCAGCCCTGAAAAAAAATATGCGTTAAAAAAATACATGTTTTTAGACTATACTGTTTTGTTTAAAGAATGCTTATTTTATTTTATTAACACTTTTCCATTCTCAGGGTAAAATAGATTTAGTCCTGGCTCTGCAAAGTTTTTAATTTGATTGTTTTAATAATACATTTGTTTGAAAATTAATTTTACAATTTTGCATATTTTTCTGTTAAGTAAACTACTTCCTTTGCCTTTGTGTTAAATGAATTACTCTTTCAAAAATGTATTCTTCAAAAATGCAATCATATCATTATCTCAGTACTAAAGAGGGACATTACAATACCTTCCCAGATTGCCTTCTATGTTGCAATAATAAAGAAACAACACAGTAATTGACTGTTAACCTGGCCCTACTTCTAAATGGATTTCTCTTATATCTGAATGCAGCCTGAGTGTTGTGACTGTTTACGCTTTTGACTTGTGAAATGTGCATGCCTCGCCTCCTTCACACCCTGTCACTTCAAGACAAAATCGAAAAAAGATGCTAAGAGACAAGTAAACACACACTTCCTCATTGAATAAAGGCCTCTTTTTAAGAACTGTTTTCGGAGAGATTCGAAAGATAAAAACATTCAGAGAAAAAGCAACAAAGTCTGTAGCAGTCAATGGTAGTGCGGCTTTCCCCTGTGTATCACATTTAGTGTGATAAGCCTGGCTAATACATTAAAGACATCCAGGCTCTTCACACGCTATTAACTAAATCTTCTGTTTGTGAAATGTATATTCATAAACAGAGATGAAGCTGAGGCAAAGAGCCATTGCCAAACATGATCTGTGCGCATGGCGGCCACAACACAGCTGATATCAAACTGTCCACTGTGACTCAAGTAAAAGTAGGGCAGAGGAGAAAGAGCAGGAGTGGACAGAGAGTGATGGAGAAACGTGCAGAGAGAGAAAGGCAACAGAAAGAAAAACAGAGAAGATTGAGAAAAAAATGAATAGATTGATTGAATATGAAATTGAGAGAAGAATTGGAAAGGATAGAGAAAGAGATGTAGAGAAATAGAGAGAAGATTGTAGAGATAGATGGAGAGATGGAGGTCGCTGTGTCCCGTCTGGGAGAAGCTCAGGTGTGAGTTCAGAAGAGAAACCTTCTGTTCAGGGCTCAGAGGCCCCAGTGAGGACACGAGACAGGCCCACACAGACCTGGGATCCTCCTGTTTGGCCCAAATAAATCCAGGTGGCTCAAGACACGCGCCTCGTCAGCTCATAACTAAACACAAACAAGCACTGTGGCCAACAAAAGTCACTGTAACATCCTGTTTAAAGAGGACACAGACTAAATAACGACTGATACAATATAGTGGCTCAATAGTCAAAAGAAACAACCTGAAATCAAGACTTACAGGTTGATCATGAGAAGAAAAAATAGTTTGCGCCACAGAATTCAATTTGTTCTTACATAGAGCACATGTTGGGTAACTTGGGTTTGGCAACTTTCTGCTGTTTGCTGTTAACACATCTATTTTTTAAAAACATCATATCAACAGGTTATTTATTGTATAGTTTGAGTTGATACTGAGGGAAGTATTTGGTGGCTCATCAGTACAACACTTGCTCAAGATAAAATAGGCTTTGCCAGTCTTGAGCTTTGATGCTCCTGATCCAAGGCAGAGAACAGAAGTTACACTTTTTATGTTTGTTCCACAACACAGTGAAAATGTGCTTACTCTGACTTTATCTGCACTGATTGTTTCTGGCTATTTAAAATGAAACGTAACCGTGTTAGTATCCAAATGTTACATCACTTTCCATCTTTCGTTTCTGGATATTGCCCTGATGTGCTTATTCTGCTGCACAGAAAAGCTGCTCACTTTTTTTTTTTTTTATAAAACAGATGCAACATCCAAGCTGGAGGTGCTGTAGAGGCAGCAGCAACATCAAAGCCACACACAAACAATAGATACAGTGTACTTGAATGTGATCAGCACAAATCCAAACATAAATGTCCTCATTCAAAGTCCAGCCCACGACAGGTCTCCTGCACACATTAGACCAGAGAAAAGGAGAATTCACTTGTAGAGTGACCACCTACCAGCAGCGACGCATCACACACATCTTTGATTTGTGTTGTAATGACATTTCTGATCAGTGCACAACAAGCTGGCCCAGGCAGATGGAGGAATAGAGCTTTTACCTTATCTTGTATTGAAAGGCCTGAGAGCAGTGGTCACTTATTGCAATCCAATTACTTAAGAGTTGTTTGTTGCCAACATACATGTATATGACTATAAAACACACACCATGCATACTCAGGCAAATGGATAATTACTTTTCTTTCAATGAGGAAAATGACCCGCAGCTCTTGGAGGATCATTTTGACAGATCGACCAAAATATTCTCGGCAAGGAGGATGCTCAAACCATTCAAATCAATTACATCAAAGATGAGGCACACATTTCGAGTCTTGTTAAGTTAACTGTAGTCATATTGCCAAGGTAGGGTGCCGGAGCCACTGCTGTCACTTGACGACGCCTGGTTCTAAATTGGGAGTGAAGGCCTCCCCAGGAGACATGGGTGAACCTGTCACCGAAGACTGAGGGAGCAAAAAACGTTCAAAAACGCCACACACACAAACAGGCAGACAACAGCACATCTCCATATGCTTAAGATCTTAATCATCGCACCATCATCTGTTCGTCCTTTCAGGCGCTGCATTTTGTGAGCCACACATGAAAGAAGGACATCTGGAATACAATTATTCCTAGGCACTCTAAGACACACAGTTTGCCTTTGCTCTGAATTTGCATGAATTCCATACATCTGGCCTTTAAGAGGCACTGGCAATTATTCATCGAGCAACCGGCCACCAGTCTAAACAGCTCATTAAAACAGCACAATACCTCACTTCAAGCACACACGCAAATTGGCATGAAACTCTATCACTGCCATATTGTGTGTCTCTCAATGTCCATTCTTAGACAAAAACGAGTTTAGAGTGACTCGTGGGTGCGGCAAGAGCTCTGCTTCAGTATTTGACTGCTCAGATCTACACAGAAAATGTAGTCTACAATTAAATAGAATCACTTTCAACTAAATAATAATGAGCAAATAAAACAAACACTTTTTTTTCTCTGATGACTTAAGGTTATATTTGTTCCTATATATACTCTAGAACTAGAACAAACCAATTCATATAATCTAGAACTAGAACTAAACAAATTCATTTTTTCCTAAATAAAATACTTAATGCACTTTACTTCATTACATTTTATATTATTCAATAATATTTTGAACATTGCATCAAATAATTTGTGCACTGGCACTTTTGACTTCGGTCGAGTCTTGATCTATAAAAAGATGCATAATTTTTCTGATGTTGCTTTATAAACTTGTACAATTTTCCAGCATGTTTACTTTGAATTATTATGCAGGAAATCCCACAAATCACAACACTAATTTCTGAAGTGAAAATATCAAAACATCCCAAGAAGCACATCCTCCTACTATCAGGTGGCCTTCTCCAAACATTAAAACAGCCTATACATCAATGAGTGGTTTGTGTGTAGCCTTAACTACGCACATATTCACATCAAACCTGCGCCGGTCCAGACCAAGGAGAGCGTCCCTTAGGCCATCTTAGCCAGTCCTTCTCAACTGCGCTTTAAAAGACGGGCCGCGCTACAGTAACGCTGCAGTTGGCCCTGATTGATGATTGAGTAACCCAGGATCATAGATGTGCTTGGGGAAGACTTGTGCTGGTGCGGAGCTGTGCATACATCAGCCCTTTAGGACGGCGCTTACATACATCATGCAGCGCACACTAGTGAAGTTAGCGCCGGGACTGTGTCAAGCACTTAAGGGGAGGCTTTCTACATCGAACAGTCAACTAAAATGATTACAGGGATTACTTTGTTGCCTTAAATCGGGCTTTATCTTCAGCACGGAGGTGTTGGGGCACGTGCTAACATTAATAGATGATTCACACATTAACTCGAGTAGATATCTTTGAGGGAGACCACCACAAAAGCTAAATAAATAAAGTTCACGCCGCTGATGCGCATTCTCTTTTAGGCACCCTTGGGTTCACACAGACCCGTCCAAAGCATTATATCCAGGCATCCATGCATGTACACAGGGCCCCTCTCAGCACCTTCTATGTGATTCAGAGCGGCAGAGTGTTCCTTCTTCAGCAGCTCAAGGGCGCAGCCTATCTACCAAAAGAGAGAATGCATGAGAAGGTTTAGGCTGTGGCTTTTATATGGACTTTAAAGTATTAGAACAAAGCAAGGTGTAGGTATTTTACAAATCTTTTAACAATCCGTTCATTTTGTTAATTTGTAAGGCAATACATCTATAAACATGAAAAAAGATGTGCATTTTAGCCTTTACATAAATCTATAACACTCATAAACAAAAGAAATAAATAAAAAAGTCAAATTTCCACCAGTCTTACTTCTCAGGGCTGATTTAAATAAAAAGCCAAAGTCAGCATGTTGTTAGTGGCCTATCCTAAAGCGACACACATGTGCAGGCTGGAGCAGGGACACACAGCGCGCTCCTAAGGTTACCCCCCAGGACAAAAGCCTTTACCGTCCCACTGACTGGCAGATGGGGCGACCAGCTGACATTGCGGCCCGGTCCGTTTCATGTTCGGCGGGTGGGTGTCTAACGGGTGGGCGCCCTGTCTGACGGGCACAGGACGGACCAGAGAGCCAGCTCCTTTGACAGGGATGGGTTCTGTGCTCCTCTGGGTGGACATGGTGGAAGAGGACAGACGGAGAGGACCACTGCGGCGGTGTTTGTTGAGGATAATTGTGCGTCTCGAGGTGGGGGGGCTCGGAAAAGAAGAAGACACGTTAATAAAGCGCTGATGACTGCAATTACCTCATCAAATAGTTTAGCCGAGTCTTCAGCCAGCAGCTATAAGGGATAAAAAGTAGCACTTCTTGTGTCAGCCTGGGTGAATTAAATATAAAAGTAAATACAGTGTACAGTTGTGTGGTCTAAAGATCTGTGCGCGTGTGAGAAAGTGACACAAGCGCCGCACAACAAAGAGCCAGCGTTGTGCGACTCACACAAGTCACGGCTACTGCTGTTGTGGGCTGTTGTCTTAACAATATCTTAACAATAACATTACAAATTAAATTATTTTAATTTTAAAGATTATTTATAACATTGAAAGCATTTTTTTTTTACAAACTACAAATCAATTGCATTATTTATCTTCTTTATTTAAAAATATATAACTTGAAAAATGAAATCCTCACAAAATAACTGTCATGAATGAAAAAATACTATGTAAATGTATTAAAGTGCATTTAAAAATATAAATTATATATTTATTTTTGTATTCATTTATTTTTAATTTATACAAACTGAAACTTGAATATATTAAAAAAAAAGTTGTATTCAATGTAAAAGCACGAAGCACATCTTTATTTTGAATATGGAGCCTACAAAGAAGTAGAACATGGCCAAAAATACACAGACCATATTTTATTTATTTTTTTATGCTTTTATTTATTTCTAAAAATATGATTTATTTTATTTTATTTTTAATTAAGATATCTGTATTTTGTATTAAATGTATGTGAGTTTCAGAATATCCCCTTTCTTAGCTTAGTTTTTGCCAAACATCAGTCATCTTATCATCTGCCGCGTTATGCTCATCAATGCTAATATTCCAGTTATAGATCCTCGGGTGACAAGGTGGCACACTTAATGACAACTTTATCTTTTTTTTTCTCGTTTCCGTTTATAACATTTCAGATGTGGATGTGTTGAAAGCGGCCGTGGGGGCTCCGAGTCCTCGCTTTTGTCTCCCATTTCCTCGTTTGAGTGGTGTTTTTTTTCTTTAACCCTGCTCCTCTCTTCACTGCTGTTGTCTCAGCTTCTCCCTCGTCCCCCTCCTTCGCTCTCTCTGTGTCAGCCAGAGGTCAGCGCTACACTTTTTCTCAAGGCAGGGGCTGTCTTTTTTACTTATTGTAGCCTAAAAATAGAATGTGATTTAAACACGTTGGCGTCTTTAAAGATATAGCAGTGGCACGGCGCTATCAGCGTGGAGCCGTTTTTTCATGAGATAAGGATTAGATGATATCAATAATTGAATAAGGCTTGATGGAGAATATAGATCAATATCCTAACTCAGACAAATGACTTCATTTTCAAGGTTCTTTCTATTCCGCTACAGTGCACTTGTGCAAAGTTAAAAGCAAATGTTATTTCTATTAAATGTTCATTTCAAGCGACCAGACACACTAGACAGAAGAGTTGTATTTGGACTTCATTCTTAGATTTCTATAATTATCAACAGCACCAAAAAAAATAAATAAACAAATAAAAATAATGAAGAAATCAACAGACATGATTTCTCCAAATATTGGAAGTCAATACAGATGTGCAAAGAATGTAGCAAGCTGGAAAATAAAACTTCTGGATTAAACCAGAGTGAAAGATAGTTTGGTTGTTAAATATGTGCCATGTTTCCTGAGCTGTGAGTTGCTGTGCCGGTTAGATCATTACTTCCAAGAGTCTCATTAAGCTGAGAGCCTTGTTGAAGCTAATAACTGACTAGAGGTTTAATTATTAGATTTTCATAATTTTATTAATGCTAGTTGCTACTTTTGAAGAGCTAATGGTTGGATCCAAGGTGGCTAACTGTGGTGGTTAGAGGATCTCACAGCAACGTCATTATTCAATCAGGGAGTGTGATGAAGTTCTCCTAAAGTGATAAAGCTCTCTCCAGCTCAATTAAAGGCCCTCTTCACGTTTGGTTTGGGATTTTCCTAAAACACCTGTCGCCTGAAGCACTGAGGTAAACAGACTCACAGTGCTGCTCAGAAGGCCGAATGCTAGCCGCTCTCACAGCCGTATGCTAGCGCCTCATTGTGTACGTAAGGCTTTTGTTTGACCAGCACAACGCCCATTGCACCTTAGCGACCGCAGTTCAAGCGTAAACAGTGTTTTCATAGACTGGATATAGACTGTTGCCAGTGTGGACCCCTAAATCCCCGGACCAGCTGAGTCCTAGGGTGTCAAAGATAATGGCGATTTATTGCGGCGCGAGCTTTTCTCATTGCCCCTCTGCCCCTCGCTCCAATCGCCCCCTCCCCTCCTCAAACAGATTAAAATTAAGCCGTAAACATGTGAGGATGGAATTAACACATTTAGCAAGCCTCCTCTTCCCACATCCCATTTTCGCTCCTGAGCGCTGATCCCCGCTGCCGAACGCGGGTGCAATTTTAATGACTGTCGCCGTTTTGAAGTCCACATGAAAAAAGCGTTGGCGCCGTTTGTGGCGGCGCTAGATACGGCTAGGCCACGGCCAGCCGTGATTGGGGGGAACCGCGGCGCCGACTCGGACTCCAGGCTCTTCGATAGGATCGGTGTCATTTTCCTCTCCACGATAAGACGCCGTGCTGACAAGGTCCGATTAGCAGAGAAAAAATCATTATTGCTACGCCTTTCATCCACCAGGGGTTTACTGATAAACAGCTCACCCACGGCTACATTTTCTGAGAGCTAGATGCTACGCTCAAGCATATATATTTGGAAAATATGGTCTCAAGCTAAATTTTGGTCACTTTTATTAATGGTTTTCTTTTTAAATAAAGCAGAAAACATACTTTTACTTAAAATTTATGCACAAAAAAAAAAAAAGAACTGTATCTTTGGAGCAGAAACTCAAGCTGTGAAATATTTAAGTCCTAGCTCGTTGCTTTGTTAATCAAACAATTATCAAATAAGTCCATATTCTTTTTGAAGACAATAAAACATTGCTGATTGTATCTGTCTACAAAAAAGTCATTTATTATGCTATACCTCCAGAGATTCCCCTTTAGCAAACTGTCCTTTTAAATAAAGGAATGAAAAAGACATCCTTGAAATATTCAAGCTACATGTAGAACAGAGAGCATAAACCAGAATAAGAGACTGCACTGCACTCAAGTTAAAAAGAATTACATTAGACTTCTATATAATAAGATTATTATTTCACAAGTATTCAGGATTTTTTTTTAAGGTGAACACACTGCAATCATACTGGCAAATCTAAAAATATTGACCAGAAAATTCTCAAAAAGTCTACCATTGTCAAATTTGTAATGGGTTGATCCAAATGTCTATCGGCTTCACAAAACGGGACGGCGGCAGACATGGGCCATGAGGTCGTTGTTGTCATTGTTGTATTTATTTGCAGATAGATTTGCGCGCCCAGTGCCACAGTGCAATGCGTGAGTGGGTGGACTCAGAGATGGAGGGGGACAGATAGAAGCTCGGGACAAACAGGCTCCATGTTACTGGGCCACTCCAGCACCCATGGGCTCACAGCACGCCTCAAACACACTGCTCACTTCAAACAGGCCCTGAAGATTCGCTCTGTTTACAAACACATATTTATTTATTTCAGCATTTAGCCGCTTATTTCTCATCATACCAGACGCCTTTGCTCTAATGCAGCCTCGGTTAATAGCACTATTCAAATCAAACTAATATAAAACAAATTGATGTAGTGAAAATACAACATCACAACAGGCCGCTTCTACTGTCTAACGTGACAACTGCAAGGCCCCATACTGAGTCGTTTGTTTGGGCTTCAATGGTATCGCACTAAATAAAGAGGGATCATGACATCAGTTAGTGGCACGGCTGACAGACTAGCTCAGCTTATCTCCATCTTAATAAAGTTTGTAGCCTGCGGTGCTCTTCTCTACCTGAGTGGTGTGAACTTAGGGCTGGACTGTGGCCCCTGAAGGCAGGCTCTCTGCTTATCTAAACAAGACTGAAATCAATCCCTAATGAGCTGAGTTCTTTCTCCAGGATTGATTACAAGTCTGTAAACAGAAATACTCAGACTTATGCAGGTCACATTCAAAATGCAGCAGCAGCAGAGCGACAGGGCCTTTTCTCTGAAGCTCCCTTATTTAGAAATATCATCTATTATTGCACTTACATTTATTATTGTGGAAATTTATGTGAGCAATGCAAACAAAGATTAAAACCTGATTTATTTGGATTATTGTGATATAGATTTTCTCAGCAATTCATGTATTGTTTTGGACATACTGTATAATATCATTACAATAGATATTTTTGCTATGCAAGTCTAAAACTAAAACTGTGTAATTTAGCAATGAATGACCTTAATATCAACCAACTTCACAGAAAAAAAAATTTAAAATAAAAATTCCAATAAAAGCCTTTCTATAAAAGTGATTCTTTAAAAAATACATGAATAAATAAATGCAATAAATAAACAGCGGAACAAACAATATGTTAGAAGGCCATAGAGAAGCTATAGAAATGATTTATGTGACCTTCTACATCTCAACTCTTGTCATGCTACAAAAAAATGCTGCAAACAAAATCTTCAAAATGACCTCCAAAATGGTTCAAACTAGTAAATATATGTAAAAAGCAATTACAAAATTGTATCTTTTGCTCTCCCACTTGTAATTATAAATTCAACAATATTTTACAATGAACTCAAAATACTGTATGTTTAATACAATCAGAAAGATAATGTCGTACCAAAATATATTACAATTATGAAAAGTATTAATAATAGTATAACAACAACTAGCACTGTGAAAACCAAACAACATGAATAAATGATTGAACTTTTTTCGCAGTAGAGACAGGCACTAAAATATTTGTGCTCTTTGATTGGACATGAGTCCCACTCCACTCTGGCCCATGTAAATGGCCTGACTGTAGTTTCTTTAAATTGCCTAAGTGTGTCCCTCCCTCTTTAAGTGAGCGAGCCCAAGCCTCTGCTTGTTGCTCAGCCGGGCTTTTAAGTCCCTGCTCCTCACTAATGAACTTGTATACTTTATTTATGAGACAAACAGAGCTGCAGTGAGCTTCTCCAGGGGTGCATGTGGTAAAGCGCTCAGCGTGTCCTAAGAGTCTCCTCTCTCCAGCCTCTGAGGGCTCTCACTGCTTTTGGCAAGCCTTTGTTTTATGCTAAATACACATGAGACATGGAGAATGGGAGAAGAAAATGCTCAATCTGATAAAATGCTAGTGTGTGAAGATTCCTCTTTTCTCAGAACTGGAGCCCCTTTTCTCCCTTAAACGTGACCTAGAAGCATCTGGCGTTTTCTGTTCCTGGTCATTAAGGGAGATATTGTCACTGGGCACAGCCCAGTCTCAACGCCATTTCTTTGTTCACGATTTGGCTCTTTGAAATAAAATGTCTTTTTGTTCTACTTCCTCCATTGGTCAATTACAGTTCTTCAGGGCTACAGTGTCATTTTGGATAGAGAATGCAACTTTGAATTAGCGCAAAATAACAAACTGTTCTCTGTAAAAAGAAATGAAAAAGTGCAGCTTAGAAGTTGAGGCGAGAGGAAAGTATTTATAGTTTGACCAGAGAAAGTGTGATTGGTGAAACAGTTAACACTCTAATTATCTGTGTTAAACGTCTGTGGATGCAACCTCTGTGTGTCTGCGACATTTTCTATTTCAGGAAAAGTGCTGCATCCTTTTCATAACTATTATTTTGTTTTAGTAAAGGAAACGGGGGCAAAATAAAAAGCATTTTTCGTTAGTTAAAATAAACAATAGACGAAGCAAACAAACTATCTTATTAAACAAATCTTAATAAAGGGGTTTGAGAACACTGGGTCGATATTTAAAAGTGAAGACAAATAGTAGTAAGAAAGTAAGCATTAGAAAAACACAACCATAAATTTCTATTTGAAATGAAAAAGTTTGCAAAATCAATACCATAGAAACGACAAATAGTATTAGGTGAAAAAAGCCTAACTGCATAAACTTCACAAACAGTATAGCCACTTGGATATGTTTTTTCAGGGTACTAGGGAGTTTGAAATGTAATACTATTAAAATAAATAAATAAATAAATAAATAAATAAATAAATAAATAAATAAATAAAATCTCACAAAATACATGGATCTAGCATTTTGTTTGCACTATATGATTAAAAGCAACTCTGAAGAATAGTAAAATTGCTAAATGAAAAGTAAGTGATCTCAAGATATGAGCATTTTTTGCAAAAACGGGCCAGATTTTTTTCAATTGTGGATATGTTTCTTAAAAAAACTGCATGACTTTTGGTACCATTGTGAACTAAACTTATATTGCTAACGTCATACTATATTGAAGTCTTCCATTTCATTCAACAAATCATACAGATGGTAAATATCTTAAGGTTAGATCAGAATGTGTCTCTAAAACTTGCCATTAAGAGTTTTTATTACTTTACAGTGCATTTAATATCTAAGCTCTCAGATATACCTTGCTCTTTGCTCTAATTATCCTTCTGGTGGTCATTATCTGCATCCTTCCTGGTTGCTCCCTGTGCTGTCTTCTGTCTAAACCGCAGCAGACAGACATATTTGAGCTTGTGCATCTGAGCGGAGGGCCAGAGCGGACAGCGGGCTAAAGACAGCGAGGTCAGGGATTAAACACCACGTCCCACCAACACGACCCACAGCTGGTGCGAACCCAGCAGAGTGTGTGGCACCACGGAGCACATAAACTACCATTGTTCTGAGCTGCAGCCACGGTGACATGAGGTCAAAGGTCGGCGCGCTGGACTAAGGCTGGAGAAGCTAACAAGCCCAGGAGGTGATATTATAAGCCATGCCCTGTTTCTGTTCTTGCTGGAAAAACAGAGAAAGATGTTTAAAAACCCAGTGCTGTCGCAGAATCTCTACACATCTTCGAATCAACATTTTTAAGCAGAGAATGGAGATTGTATTTATGAATTTGCGAGTCACAGGAGGAAACATCAAACGCTCGTGGTCCGCATACGAACCTTCCTTGACTTGAATTATTAAATCGGTTGATGTCGCGTGTGCCAGCCACCCGGCGATTATAGTGTAAATTGACTAACTTTTTCAAAACTACAGCGGAAGCCACAGAAAGGCGGTTGATACTTGAAGAATGAGCTTTGATACATCTCTGAGGAATACTCTGCGCCTCAATAATGTGGGGAGTGTCAGGAAGGAAGACAGGAAGCAGAAATATGCTAACTGGTTACATCTATTTAAGATCCCAATGAGCCTTCTCTTTTACTATTTTAAGATAAAAACAACCTTGATGAGGATGAAAAGACGCTTGTGCATTTTTAGTTTTATTTAGAAGGACTTTTTTTCCCTTCCTCCTGCACGACTGAATTAAGAACTTCTAGAAGAACGCTGACGTTGTTTATTTTCACAGCCCCCCTGTCTGTTTTGGGGGAAAAAAAATTGCAACTATCCAACACATACACAAAGATTGGAGCATGATTTTTTTTGGGTAGAAGCGGCGCCCGATCTGTCGCCTGTACACCTCTCTCTATCCTACTGGTTTGCCTTTGATGTGCTCCCGAAAATGTCATCAACCGTCAAGGAAAATACTTTTTTTTTTTTTTTACCCCGACCCTCCCTTCTTGCTACACCCCACATAACACACAACATATCCACCCACCAACGCATACGAGCCAGACAATTTGCTGTCGCTCACTCATCCTTGCCACTATCTTACAACCAGCCCACCTCTTCTTCTCTCTTCCCCCAAGTCAATCCCAAGCCTAAATACATACCCGTTTCCACCGCTATCTGGTAGCCGGCCTCGAGTCTCCGCGATGACCTTTCCAGCCTCTCTGTGTTGTCCAACAGATGCGCTCTCTGCAACAAATAGAGAAAGGAGGGGGAAAAAAAAGAAGAAGCCGTGAAGCCAAAGAAACAAACACAAAATAATTGATTGAGAAGGGACTGGGAGCCATTTCAAAGAGACACATCAACGCTGTCACCTAAACAGACAGAGCACATCCACAACATAATACAGCCAGGTTGGCAATAACCTTCATGGATGACAATGTGTTATATGCTGATGGAATATCAAGCGGCTGCATGTTGTGGGACGACAATGGAAAAGGTGCTGTCTCCTCATCTTGGACATAAAACATAAGCCAACACTTTGAGGTCTGTCGCAGACTTGTTTTGTTTACAACGAGCCATTTAGTCCCACAAAAAAAGTTCAGGATGAAATGTGGAGCCTGTTAAAAAATATGCAATTTGGTTTGGTTCAAAAACAACTGGCTGTAGAGTCCAACTGCAATGAAAGAAACATCAGCAAATGTAGTTCAAATTAAAACTGTGACGCGACAGGACATCCATAAGTAGTTAGACAAATCTTAAGGAATACAAGATGTTTCTGAAAGATTTTAAAGTATTAAAATTAAAGTTACTTATCATGCTTAAAGATTCTAATTATTCTAATAAATATCTTGCAAAATAAAAAGTGTCATAACTTTATCCCTTTTAAGCTAATGTTTTAGAGTTGTTTGTATTCTGATTGTAAACCGTTGGTCCTTGTGCTCCAGCCATTAGGTCAGGTATCGCAGAAGTGCAGACAGTTCCCGAAAACCAGAAAGTATAATCAGTCAATCAGTGAACAGAGAAGAAGCTGTGTGTTGGACAGAACTAACTTGAGTTGAGATAGCTGACATAACATTCTACTTCCTGGACTACACTGATGTGTTTGGGCGCAGCGATTGGTTAAAGCAACAAAGAACCCGCCTACTGTGGAACAAACAAACCTCAATGGTGCATGTCCGGTTTCCACAAAATGAAATGAAAACTGGCCGATACATTAGCTAGTAAACAATACAGCATGTTAAAAAAAAAAAAATCCTGTACCTAAAAATAAAACTAATTCAATTAAAGTGTGTTTTTTGTGTGTGTTGTTGTAATTGATGTTTACTGACCATATATCAAATATATGACAAAATGAAGGAAAATGTGTGTCTTTTTTTTCCCAACTTTATAAGGTAACAAAAAATCATGTATATTTTTGCATTATTTAACTGAATAAAACAAAAATCAAAAGGAAAAAAAATATTTAACACAAAATTTAAAAATGTAAATGAAAACATAATTGCTTCGATTTTGAAGACCTATTCAATGGTTAACTTAAGATACTACAATTAAAACACAATGTTTACTATTTCGGCACACAAAAGGTCAGGGCAGATATATTAAGCCCATAAATAAAGGCCACTTCTCTGTATAGGAGATACTTTAAATAAAATAAGTAAAACCTAAAAGATAAGCAACAATACCTTTAATTTGCCACATAGATTGTCTACAGTGAACAAACAGAGAGAGTTCCTGCAGACTGAGCGGAGAATAGCCCATAATATTTCTATTGTATGTGCACTTGATCCGCATCAGTGGACCAAACACTGATCCATGATGTATGACTACTGCAGTCCCTCTTGTATCTCTCAGCGATCAACAATTGACAAGGCTGCCCTGTGAAAACCCAAGATCCAGACAGCATATCAAGAAAAAGATGTGTTTCATTAATTATTAAAAAGCAATTTGATCATTTTTTCAAAGTAGATGTTTGTGACTATCAAGGTGTAAAGTCAGCCTTTAATATCAAGTGTACTAACTTCAACAGCGAGTAGTTCCTATGATACCTGAAAAGCAGAGGTTTCTCTCATGCTTAACTATTCATGGTGGACATCTGAGGTGTGAGAAGGTCTGATGTGTTGACTGATGGCCTTGACTTTCACCTTGGGGCTCTCAAACATCATAAATTATGATTTGTTTTGTGTTGTTCACGCACTGCTTTCACCCTGCTTGTGTTTTAATGAGAACTTTCAGTTTGTTTTTATTTATTTGATAAGATTTGATCCAAAGGTAGTTAACTAGAGTGAATGTGAAGCCCACGCTGATCAAGGTTCATTGTATCACCGAAATTTGATTTTAATTAGACTCCGCTCTTCTTTTACTTATACAACCTTGCAACAGTTTTTTGTAAAATTTGATAGACAATGCAGTGAAAAGCTTTTTTTTTTCTACACATTTGTAGTTTAAGTTAGAAAAGGTGGCACAGTGGCAGGTTAGCACTCTCGTTTCACAGCAAGAAGGTTGCAGAAGGTTGAGAGTTTGACTGCTTGGTGTACGTGCAACACAGTCCCACAAGAAGGTGTACATTTACCACGACACAAAAACAGTGTATTAGGACCATGATTTCACACCTTTTTTATTACGCGTACATTTAGCACAATATGAAAAAGCGTAAAAATGACACGAGATTTGGTTTAGCCACGTGGGGACATTTTCTTTAGATGAAACAGTAAGTTTAGGCATCAAGTTACTAAAATAGGTAAATTTAGGTCTGGGGCTTGGAGCATAGATTAGGATCAGGATTTTGTTGAGATTAAAAATAAGAACACGTCTTAACAGCCACCATAGAAATGAACTGGGACTGCGACGCGTACCATAATTACGCAAAACAGCTGTGAACTCGTGCTAATCCAATTTACATGTCCTGTAATGTCGTGGTAAATGTACGCTTTCTTGTGAGATCGAGCTCACATGTGTGGCGTTTACATTGTGTTTAGTTGGGTTACCCAAACCCAAAACATACATTTTAGGGAAAAAATCCTCAACGAGACTAGAAAATACCAAGCCCAGCCAGAAGATCTGGAGACGAGTCACTGAATGCTGAAAGAGATGTTCCAATCAAGAATGGGTCAAATGCAGAAGACAAATAAAAGTCCTTTCACAAAGTTCACGTGGAACTAACCTAAACATTTCAACATGAACATGTATTTATTATAGCAACTGAAAAAAAATGATTAAGAATAATGTTGCTATTTTCAGGTGTAGTAAAAAACTAAATTAATTAAAAAACCCACACTGACACTACAAAAAATATCACAGAAGTTATTGTCATCTGTTTTTCAGAACGCTTATAACAATATGAAAAAACTCCTATCTGTCCATCTCTAGCCAAATGTTCTGTTTCACCACCAATCAACAAGATTACAACTATTTAAAAGGCCAAGAGGGTTTGGAATATTTACAGCGAGTTCCTAACCTTGACAGAGTTCACATTAGCACTGTCCACTGCTGTGACTACGTTCATCCAAACTGCCAAACATCTCGGATCAAAACGGCGTTCCTTCAAAGGGAGCTCCATAAACAGCACAGACATGAATGACGGTGATGTTTACTTGAATGCTGTTGGTTTTGATGGCCTTTCTAATATTAAGTAGCTGGTCTGATGTAACATGGATTTGACACTCAAAAACAACCCAGTGAATGACAGCCTACCTCTTTGACACCAGTTTAGACTCATCCCGTGAACGAAAGGGGACAGGGGGGAAAAGATTTGGTTAGGCTGTCAAAATACGCACCAGCTAATCACTCGGAGGAAATGAAACGCATGGTGGGGAGAATAAGAAAAAGTCAATGACACACTTTTCAAAGTTTGACAATGAGAGGGATGGGAAAAGAGCGGGGTGGAGATACACTGCCTCTGAACTCTTTTCTTGGCGCTGCGTCTTGTCTGCGCCCGCTGACAGATGTCATTTAAAATTGCAGAGATACTTTTTAATAGTTAAAGGGAGGGCAGGGGGAGGATGGAGGCAGAAGCGAGAGCGTGGGGACAGATGGCTAGTGAAATGGGGCTGTGGTAGAAGGAGAGAGATAAGGAGGTGGTGAGAGGACCAAAGGGCAAAGGCCTGCTGCTTCTTTGGTGCAGAGGAAGGTTTGGTGAAATAGCAGGAATAGAATCACGGGACATTTGGTAATAGTGATGGTTTGCATGTTATTTCAACTTCCAACCAA
This sequence comes from Mugilogobius chulae, assembly GCA_038363315.1. NCBI lineage: Eukaryota > Metazoa > Chordata > Actinopteri > Gobiiformes > Gobiidae > Mugilogobius > Mugilogobius chulae. The sequence continues at coordinate 29,868,630 of CM076401.1, read as the reverse complement.
TATAGAAAAGCGTGCACATTACTGTAGACTTTATAGGTCTTTACTTGACAAAATATTTATAAGAATTTGTGAGTACATGGAGTTTCTTCTACTCTTTTTATGAGGAGTGTTCATGGTTAAAAATTTAAACATGACATTATGTTGACAATCAAGTGCAAGTATGTTGCTCAGTTAGCTGGTGCGTTTCATCTGCCTAAGCACAATTGATCCACCAGAGGAGCTAAGTGCGATCATGCAACTGTGAAGTGTCTCTGAGTGAAAACAAAGGTTAGCTAAAACTCCAAAAGCAATGTTTATCTTATAATGACTAAGCAAATCGACATAGTGCACTGATAATGAACTAATAATAATCAATAATGTTTTATTTCTCTTTAATGTTATGCTAGGTAATGAAAACTAAGCTATAGTAAGAAACAACGAAGCAAGTAATGAACTATTGTTCAAAAAAGATAAATGAAAAAATAGAAAATGTTGAAAAAGTTCATTCAAGTTTTGCCACCAAACCTTGAATTTTAAAATATTAGACAGTCTGTTGTTGCCAAGGGTCAGTTAAAAAGGTGAGAGTGAAACTATGCTTACTTATATAGGGTAATTATACTTTGATTAAAATAATAATTATAATGCCGCTACAGTACATGTTTACTTCACAAAGTCTTTGCTTAAGTTAGACTAAGACTGTCAGTTGGGTAAGCCATCATGAGTAAAACAGGTGTCACTGGGAGAAAAGGGTTTGGAGCTGGACTAATCAAAACATGGGATATGTCTTTGACCAACAAATTCTTTCTTTGACAACAGCTTTTCAGTAAAGGCTAATCCAGCAAATAGATATTCCTGACCACAATTCTGGCTCGAGAGCTGGAGATGGGTCCCCAGGCGCTGCACTGCGGTGGCCCACTGCTCCTGACAGGTTGCCCAGAGGCACCGGTTGAAGGAAGGCTCAAATGCTTAACTTACCTTGAGGGACAAAAGTCTACAAATAGAAAAACACCTTGTTAACAGCCCTCATAATGCTGCATTACAAAGTTGTGGTAGACTCAACTGTTTTGTTTTTGGTCAAAGAAAAGAGCATGGAAGCTAGGACAAAGATGTAAAACCTTAGAAGTATTTTATGCCACAACTATCATATTATACAAGTGAAAACAACAATGAAAAGAGATAATCTTGTGGCAAAAATATGATTATCTTTGCAGGCAATGGTCATGATTATACAAAATGTATAATCCCCTTTTATCGCAATGACCAACAATATTAATTATCATCCCTAGTGTTTGGTCCATCTTGAAGAAAATGGCTGGTCTGTAATGAGGCCCCGCAGAGGAGTAAAGATGGAGGGGACATATTGACATGGTATGCTTTAGCTAACGCACCTCGACCATGGCAGGCGTCCCTGTGTGGCTGGGAGCACGATACCGACACAGTACATACTCCCTGGCTTCTTCAAAAGGCTCCGGTGATTAGTATGTTATCATTACCATTCGAAACGTGATTTTCCTATTCCCTCTCGGCAAAGGTGACACATCTCGGGGAGACGGCCGGCAGACTCGCTGCGATGGAAAGCCACTTCAAACACTTTCTGCTCCTGAATTCTTCTTTCTCTCTCACTGTCTTCTTTGGGGCTAAGGGGGAGGGAGGAGGCGGCGGGTGGCTTTGGGAGGTGGCGCTGGGGGAGTAGTGGCGAGGTATGTGTACAATCATTAGAATAATGCATCTGCAGTTTGACAATGACAAAAGCAGAAGCACAAGGTGAAGGTTCAGCCTATAAGAACGCAGTAATGGCTCAAAGTTGGCCCTGATAATGAAACTATGCTGCCATAATGCATCAAAAATAATGAAAAGAAACACATAGTATTCCATCTAAACATCCTGGTGTAGAAGCAGACATATCCAGTGAGCAGATTTCTACAGTCTTCATCTAGAGCCAAACAAACCCCATGTGATCCACCATAGGACCAAAACATCTTTGTCAGCAGTTTTCAGACGAGTATCAAGTACGCAGCGACTCCCACTGTGACTGGAAACCGCACATCAATGCTTGACCTGAGTGGGTTTGCTCTCACCATTGTCAAATCCTTAAGAGAAACTGAACTGCAACCTGTTTAAGCACAGCCTTGCACTTAAAAGAACAGGTGGGAGGATGAGAATATCGTCAAAATCATTTATAATTGTCACTCGGCGCCTTCTAGAAAAACATTTAGTATAGAGTATGTTAAATACTGTGCGCCTGAGTGCAATGGAGCAGCCACCAGCACTTCTGCACAATGCACGTCTGCCTTTTCATCTGACACCTACATTTTGAACAAAGCTCTTCTTAAGGAACAGGAAAATGGTGTTTTTTTGTTGTGCTTTTTTGCGTCAAGAAACAGTCGTCAGTTGTAAGTTATTAACAGGGAGCCCCAGAACAATGCAGCTGTAGCTCAAAAGAAATCTCCCCTCTTACTCCTCTTCTCGCTCTCCTGCCTTTTTTCAATATCAAACACGGGCGGTTACTATCACCATTTTCCAAAGTTCAGATGATTCCTTATTATTTCAATAAGGGTGGGGAGAGTCAAAGTGAATAATGATGACAGCTCTGATTCCAACCGACTGTGTGATCTTCCGTGCCGTTTGTTTGGGACTTGTAAGACGAGGAATTACAAGTGTCAAACAGCTGTGAATATGGGTGCTAAATATTTAAACATGTTTTGCAGCGGAAGAAAAAGTAGTATAGTTTTTTTAAAAGGCGATGCTTAAGTGCATAAGCTGTGCCCGCCTTTGATTCGAAGCCAGGATGAAGAAGACAGTGGGTGGAAAAGAAAAAAAAGAAAACGTATTGACGAAAAGGGCGCGAGATCGAGTGTGATTATGCACAACGGGCCGGTCTGAAACTGGTTGACAGGTGAGGAAACTCCAAAAGTCTGCTGACCCTCGGGCTAGGAGAAAATACGTGTGATGAAGAGTGGAACAAGGGGAGGCAAAAGTAGAGTTAAATAAAAGAAAAACGTGCCAACAACAGCAGCTGGGTCCGGTCAGCTTCTGCATTATAGAGAAGCAAGAATGGAAGAGCTTTGGTGGATATTGGGTTATTGAGCTGGACAAGAAACGTGCCCCAACAAGTAATAATCGAGACACTGGTTAGTTATCAGTATATAAGTATAAAGTTTAAGATGTTGTCAAGAAAATAAACTATAAATTAACCATTGAAAGATTAGATTATGTTTTGAATGGTCTTGGGCAACAGCAAAACTAGTAAAAGACCACATGGTGAGTGAAGCAGCTATTATATGATAATACTTCTTTAAGATGTAAGATAGGCTTTTATCTTAAAAAGGCCAAAATAGCTGTTTATCTGTGCAAATGACTTAAAAGATTGACGTTTTTTCTTAACAATTGTTTATATTGTGATTTTGATTAATGTAAAGCCCTGTCAGTTGTCTTATGCACAATTTGGTAAAATAAATAAAGAGTCGTTCTGTTGGTATTGATTCTTAAGTGTGATTCTTGGTACAGAAATGTATTCAAAAACACTTGACTAATATTAAAGGGTACAATACCTTTAAAAATCTAGACCAAACAACTACTTGCACATTTAAAATCTTACTGTATGTAGAGCTATGACAAAATCTATAATAAGATAAGATAGATTTTGATGGCGAAATTCCAGTGTTGCAATGCACATTTTAAGAACAGCAGGGAAAATGGAAACATACATTTATCTTATGCAAGATAATTTTAATATAGAATTAAAACATATTAAAGTTGTAAAAGTTGAAAGACTTTATTGCTATGGCACAGTCAGAATATAACAGATAGAAAGATATGTCACTATTAAGTTATTCAAAGAGGCCTGTCTTTTCTCATGTTGGAAAACAACATTTGATTATGTGCTGAACATGATAGTATCTCTTTGATTTTGTGTGTAACAGTTCCTATAAGTGATAAGCTACAGTATATAAACATGCTAGCCACAGACGCATGCATTAGCTAAACTGAAAATTACATGGAAGGAATCATGCAAGAAATAAACAAATAAAATGCTCCAGTCAGTATGGCATATACAGTGTTTCCCATAGCATTTACAAGCAGAGTGGCCCACCCTGCTAACAGCACCACTATCCTGCTTATTACAGGCTTTTTGCTTTGTTTTTTGAGAACTTTAATTTTGAGCTATAAATAAAAACAGTTACTTGCTGCAATAGACATTAACATTAACTACATACTATATCATAAATTTGCAATATAGGGCTATATTTTTTACATTAGCGCACATATATGACTCAAGCAACACTGCAAATCCAATAACCTAGGGGAAACACTGATGTATGTTGTAAAACTAAAATGACAATGGATGAATGTAGATGCACAGGCAATGTTATTATGAACGCAAATTAAATGACAATGACAACCTGATTTCATTTGATGAGGAAAAAAAACAACTCATTTGGCCCATTCAAAGCATAAAGCCAGACAAAAGTGGCCATTCACTTTGCTGTAATGTCAATAATATAAGGCTATACTCTAGCTTTACTTTAATTCCCCAATTGTCTTCAAAACGACGCATCGGAATTTATATCTTATCTCGAGTTTCACATTTTCAGTAGAATAGAAACTGGCTTCATTGAATTCATTATCTTTGTCTTGGCCTTTACGCTGTTCAATCACACATGTCCAAATGAGCTGATTTTAATTTTCTGCGGGAAGCGAGAGGGCAAATGGAAATTTCAGTGGAAAGCGTGATTTAAATAGTCAGAGCAGAGACACACTTACCTCTTCACGTAACTTTATCAACTGCATCGGAAAAGCAGAAGAAGAGAAAGATAGAGAGCGTGAAGGAGAGATAAAAAAGCAGGAGATGGCAGGAGTATGGCTGGGTAGAATTAACCTTGACGACTTATCCGCTCACATGTTTAGCGTTTGGAAATCGTGAGTATTAAAGCAGCTAAACGTGCAGCTGTGGGTTTGGTGTTTTTGAACAAACAAAGATCAAGTTCTGGCACTGTCACATTAAACGCAGAGGAAATGGATCGCTCGCCTCGTGCCATCAGCCAACATTATCAAGGATGTCACATCACAAGGCTAATATAGCAAAACAAAACATGGCGGGTTGTTGCGCTAAGTATTTCTGTAGATGTGTAAAGCAGTGCCTCTTTAGTCGATTAAAGGTCTCACATCGCACAAAATCGACTTGTGAGCTTTTAGTCAAGTTGAATTGTTATTTCTCTACCACAAACATACTTGAAGTTGTGTTGAGCTTTATTCACAAATGTACAAGTAATCCTGCTTTTAGGGAATCAACATTTCTCAAGCTCTAAATCTTTTGTTACAACTTGTGATGTCATGAAGTGAAAGATTTACAGTTGCTTGTTTTAGTCGCAAATATACGACGTTACTCAAAAGTGTATGCACGATTTTTATTTTGACATTTGTTAGGTTGCGATTGTAAAAGTCTTCAGTTTATGTGTTTTATACTTGATGACATCACAAGTTGGACAGGTGTTTTCATTTCAAGTGAAGAAGACAGTTTAAATACAACTCCAGGTTTTTTGCCCTTTTAATTGGTCAAGGATGACTAAGTTGAACAAAATGTTACTGCTAAATATTTTAAGATTAAACATACATTTCTAAAAGAACGTAGAAGGCTCATAGTTGCTACAAAATTGAATTTAGTAGCTTTTATTTTACATAGATTCCAAGATTTTGAAATATTTAGGGTTCCAAAAGTTGTCAACTAATTTAAGATTAATTGTCATAAGCCAAGAAAAGAGGTTTAATGACTCAAATTGATTGAAACTGCACAATATTAAAGTAATACATTTTTTAATGAAAACATTGTAATAAATGTAGCGAACATCTTAATTTCAGCTCCATTTGTGTGGAATTTTAAAAAACAAGGCCTTATACATTAAGAATAGAACAATTTGGGAGCTTTTCCTTTTCCTTAGTTTAGTTGACTTTCCTTGGTTGACAACAATTTAAAAAAAAGTTATTCTACTGTTATTCTATCAAGCCTGAGTTTCCTTCAACATGCCTTCTCTGTCCATAAAGGTGAATTATACATGTGGACTTATGTGAAGTCATTGTATACATATACATTTACTGCGGAGCTTATTATTGGGACAGGCACAGAACATGAAACATGAATCTTAGCGCTGCAATGCATGTTTGATGAAAGGGAATAGGAAATAAAAAATAAATCAGGTTATTTGGAGTCCCTGTACTGGAAACGCGTGCTTTCTGATAATGAAGCTGCCAGTTAAAGAGGAACGTAATCCCATTGGCTATTAATTATGACTACAACAATTAGAAAGGTTATTTCAGTGGTCTCCTCTAAAGTGAGGGCTGGGGACGAGGGAGGACAATGCACTGCAATACGTTTGAAAGGAACATTAACCTTTGTGAGACAATATTTTACTCAGCTTGAAGATGTAATGGCCGACATCTTGTCCCAATAACACAGCAGTTTATTCAAAGTGTGAAAATACAGAGACAGTGTGACCTTGTTTGGAACGCAATGTGAGTAAAAAAAAATGCATTATTGTTATGATTATTATATATGATGTGAAATACACTTTTGCCATGTAATATTAAAAACATAAATCCCTTTAGTCAAATATGTTAGTTAGCTAACTAGTAATTGAGATTTACAAGAAATTAAGTTTTTCATACATATTTAATTTCTTGTGATGTCCATAATTGTCCTCCATAGTCTTAAATTAATCTAAAATGCCTAAAAACTAGCTAAGCAAAAAAAAAATAAAATAATAATAACTATCATAAATATAAATTATAATGTTATTTAATAACTAAGCCAAGTACTAATTGATTAGTGAGTGTGATAAGTGATGTATTTACACCAAGAAATTCAATAAATGACAACGACAATACTCTTTGCAAATCTGTGGAAACAGATATCTTTGTGATATATTGTTAGAATGTGTCCATGTCATGTCAGCAAAATAAATGTATTTCAATGTAATGTGTTTTATACAGTTTGCAATTTGAAATAATGTTGGATTTACATGTTGCAAATGAAAGTTTAGCATAAAACTTCAATCATAATAAACACATCCACTAGGGCGCACAATCTGTCACAATCAATAAAAATGTAACATGAATTGGTGCAAAAAAAATTGCATGGTTACATAATAGAATGCCATTTAGAAATATCTTGTGTTACGTGACATACCAGATACGAAATGCATTCTGAAGTTTGTATATTTGAATTTAGCTTCTCAAAATAATCATCTCACAACAAATACTACTGGATGTTTAAAATACAATTTGCATTTCTCAATACTTGTTAGAAAATTGCAATTAAAATTCCAGCCCAAAACTGTGCAGCATGTGCCATTAAAATGATGCAGCCCACAATGTTTCCACACGACATATTTGTAGGGCAAACATATCTAAGTGCATGTGTCTTTAAAGAGCTCTTACCCTTGAAAATGTTGGCGCTAACAAGAAGCACCGAGGAGTGGAAAACTCTTTACCAACTTAAGCAACAACTCCCCACTAAGACTGTCATAATGAAGGGGCCAAAGTTTAAAGCGACACTGCGGTGGCTGTGATTACGGAGAGAAGACTGGGGATCCCAACTCCGCACCAGTCAATGGTCACCAAACAAAACGTGTTGCTCCTCATTTGTGCTGCCTGACTGATTGAAAGCGGATTTGTTAAAAGTATATGACGGCGACTTCACTTTTTCTTTGGCATTTGTTCTTTAGTGTCCACTCCCATACCTCAAAATGAGAATAAACTAAACGCTACAATCGTTCAGGTTTGGATTGCGTACGCTTGTCTGATGCCAGTATTCAGAATTGTGCTTCGTTTTTTTTTTCCTGTTATGATAATCAGTGTGTTTTTTTTTTCTTCCTTTCCAAACAAAAGATTTTTTTATTCAATACGGAATTCGATACAAGTGGTAATCTGCTGTCTTTGTAGGCTGCGAAATCTGGTCGGTGCTGGCTCAAACCGGCGCAATCTCTTGTGGCCAAGCCTTCTGCTGCTGTGACTGAAATCGAAACTATTCCGTATAGTCTTGTGTGTGTTATAAAAAAAAAATTGTATGTGCATTTGTGTGTGGCATCTTGTGTGTGTGCGTGTCTTGCATGCCGAGGAAACAGAAAAGGGGGGAAAAATGTGCAACGGTAGCCTAGCATATTATAGAAAAAAAAATAGTGATAGTGCCAATTCAGTCTCTGTCCGCATACAGATAACGAAGAAATGCCCGACTCTATTAAATCGTCCTTTAGCCATTATCGCGGGGCCAACACGGCATTTTCAGAACTTATGAGGCAACCCTATTTACTTAGCTCCAAATCCTTGCCATGTAACCAGCAGATTTGTGACTGGTAATGATCAGCGCGGCCAGGCCTATATGAAATGATCCCGACCTCTTTCAGATCGACAGGAATTAAATTGACCGCTTGCCCCCGCGGCCCCCTTCGCCGAGCAGAATCTCTCCCGGCTCCTATCGCCGCCGCAGTCTCGTTAGATAAAAATAAAATAAAAAGTGAAGTTCCAAGTGCTCCACTCACAGCAAGACGGCCGAGAGTATTATCTGCACAAGATGGAGAATTAATACCAGGTAAATATGAAGAAGGCACCTGCAGAAAAAGACACTATCTTTTTTGTTTCTAACTGCGATCTGTACAATGTTTTGATATGAATTTTAATATTACTAATTCCTAATATTTAATTACACTACATCAATATATTATATTAAGAAATAATATCCAGTCAGAAATATGATCTAATTGGCATATACGTTTCTTTCAGAATAAAACGTAATCTTTATATTCATAAAAATGTATAATATATACTAAAATTAATGGCCATTACATAAATTTTAGCTTTGCAATTGCTGTTTTAACTTGCAATTATTTATATTTGTTTCGCTATTCTAATGTTATAAAACTATAACATTTACATAACACATAATTGCAAAAATAAATTAATAAAACACATTTCACATAATTAATAATTCTAGAAAAGGATGTTGGATAATTATTATCTAAAGCAAAACTGGAAAAGCAATTATTGGAAATATATAAATCTCGTAGAAAATTTCTTTAGGCATAACAACTGGTCTAAATATGCAGAAATATATTGAACAAGTACCAAAAAATTTCTCTATTTTCAAATACATTTACACCTGAGCACAAATAAATAAAAAAACTAAAATAAATCTATTAATATGCAGCATTATTTAGTTCTAAAAAAAAAACAACAACACAATTTGGTTTGATAACATTCCCTTTGAACATTAACTTGGAAGCTGAAACTATACATGTGCTTCTTTAAAAACCGTGAGAGTTAATATTTGATTGCAGTGCAGTATTTAAGCTGATGTTTGATGGAAGCCGTCAGCGCCTCGGCCCTGACATTTCTGACAAACCGTCTCTCTCCAAGTCGTGAGCAAAACGTCACCGTCACTTTTGTGTCTCACTAATTTGCGGAGAATATGCAAATGAAATACACATCTTTGGTTGGCGATACATATGTTTCCGAGACGCGCGGCTCGGGGGTCAGCATTGAAATGGTAATGTTTTTTTAAAAAGGGAAAAATCTGACAACTTTATTTAGCCTGGCTTCCAGTCATCAAGTCAAAACACGGAGGGGTCCGAATGCGTTAAGACACATCTCCGAGTGTTTTCTTTTTTTTCTTATAAATAAAATAGAGTGTTTATTTTATTTGTGAAAGCTTTGAGGAGCTCTGCCCTTGGACCTCAACAGCTGACAGGCCTTTTTAAAGACAATATAGAAATTAGTTGAAAGAGAATCTACAATGTGTGAGGAGCACCAGTAATAAGCACAATTGTGTTTTGTTGATTTTAAAGAAGTGAAAACACGCAGCATATAATGAACAATTTGATGGTATTCCTCTTTATATCCTAGATTATTAGGTTATTATTTGTGAATATTTAGATTACAATAACAACTAAATCGTAATATTTGTGACAGTTTCATAAGCAAAATTAGGTGTTTTGTTAAATAATTTGAAAAAGTGAAAATAAAATAAAGTGTTTTAATACAATCATATGCTAAAGAAATGTCTAAGAAATGAAGTACTTTAAACAAGCTGTTTTCGGCAATATTTTGTCAATCAAAAGCTTATTTGACAAACTTGAAAAAAGTAGCATGTTAGGCCTCAGAAATTGTGAAAAGTTGCTAAACCCTGTTTTTTTTTCACATAATCAAATTTCAAATTGTGACATCTCTGGTAAAACCTTTTTTTGTGGAGTGATCCAATTACATTCCACAATATTTTGGCACAGTCTTTGTCACCCATCATTAAAACACGGCTTATTCATTTTGAGTGGCTGCATTGTGCGCTATGCCACCCTTGGAGTCTAAAGAAAACGGGGCTCACCGGAGTTCGCCCTGCGCCTCTGTTGCTCGGCCCGGGACCCTGGGATCAGAGCGGAGTCACGGGCAGCCTGCTTTGGCCCAACTGTCATTGTACAGCTTGTGTGCGCGCCTCAAAACCTCACAATGTGCTTTTTTGGGGGATATAGAAGCGGGTGTCTTGAGCTTTGCATTAAACAGTGTTGCTTCTGCTTGACTTGGTGACAATACGGCGGGATTTTTTGGTCCTTTTTTAACCGTGGCTGTGAGCGTGGGGGGTGTTGGTGTTTTGTGGGGGGGTCTTGGTCAGCCACCCACATTGGCTCTCCTTGATTAGCAGCCTTACCTGATTCTCTGAGGATCCAGCGTCTTCCCCCAGGAGCTCGTTGCGCACTTCGTCACTATAGGCGATACGTGACCTTTTCTGCAAAAGGGGGAGCAAAAAGAGAGAGAAAAAATAAGTGGGAGAATATGGCTTTTCATACTATAGTGTTGACACAAAAAAACACAGCCGACATTTCTTAAGCACGGGAGCCCCCTAATGGAACTAGGTGACAAACTTGGAAGTCTTGCACTGCTTGCTCTTGCTTGCTAGTCTGGTTACACAAGTCAGACAATACAGTTCGACTTGGTGCCTGCCTCGCTATCGGAGAGGTGATCCGCAGACTAGTGCACTTGTGCTGGGGAAGAGGAGAAGTGGCAACCCTCCCGGCCCACTTAAACAAATACAAGTGGAGGGATGAAACGGTGGCGGAGGAAGCATTGGGGACAGGGGCGAAAAAGAAGGAGAAGGGAGAGCTGCGGCTAGGAGAGGAGATGTATTATGAGGAAGTATCACTTGTCAGGGCTAAATCTTTTCTAGGGGGCCTGTCGCTAGCTGTCACCCCGGTGCTGTGGCAGCCAGTGTGTGATAACGCCGATGCTAGGGACGGGAGACAGGGAATTATTCATCAACCATTGGCGGCCCATCGGATTTGGGGATGCCTCTCACATACACGCACACACACACACGAATAACAGAGAATGCCATGTCCAAAAAGACTTCCAAGACTTTGCCACCTCCGATTGTCGCAGGGTTGCATGGAATCGTACGGCTTGTTTACAGATGCCCTGGCCCCATAGAAAAACAGGCTCTTGGCAAGCCCTCTAAACTAAAGCACACATCACCGCAAGCACAAAAAAGTGTTTACTAAGCCATGCTACACTTTCCCTCCCTTGCCTTGACAGGGGTTTTCGAGGTGGGCTAAAATCAAAGGCCTACACCTACCTACCGGCATAGCAATGAAAATATCATTTCTCGCAACAGGAATTTTCTATATTTATTTAGCCTTCCTCTCGAAATAATAAAGTGCAAGCTACACCAATTACCTGCTGGGTTTTTCCTCAAGTACTATCTTTCTATTATCAGCAAAAGTTTGAAGTTAACGCTTGATGCAGAGACAGAAAGAGACACCTAAGAAAAAAAAAAAAAAAGTTGATTGAAATAACACGGGAGCCAATAGCAGGCGAGTATTTTTATTTGTGTGCGGTGGTAATGTGAAGCAGTGAGGGGAAAGAGATGGCTGATGTGATTTGGGTGTTATTGTGGTGAAGGAGAGGATCTCTGGAGTAATTACAGAAGAGACGGAGAGAGGCTGATTGACCCGGCCACAAGACCGCAGTAGATAAAGACTGGGCACAACAATGCTGGGCCGCAGGGACTGGAGTGGTCGCAAGGCGCGTTCTGGGAACTGAGGAAAGAAGGAACAAACAGCACTGTGATGAAGCACTATGAGAAGTCATTTTCTAATATAACTTCAGGCTTTCTTCAGGGTTAGTGTGAGTGACCAGTTATTAGAAGCCAGCATTTCGTTTTTGGATTTTGTGAAGATTATTGCCTGTATTAAAATCTGTTCAATAAACTGTAATAAAAAATAAAAGCAAAGAAATTTCAAGAAGACTATAAATGAACTTATTTTACAGATGCATTTACAATGAACTGATCTTTACATCCTTTTTGATACACTGTTGTGTCACTATTATTTTGTTTATTTGTCACTTTTCAACCTCTTAAACCTATACAAGATTTTTTTAGTTTTATCAAACATTCTAGCAATCACAACATATTACAAAATGTTAAATTATAACTATTTATTGCCTTGAAACTATGAAAATAATGCACAGAAAGCCCATTAAGCTTCCATTAGTGTGTAGTTTTTGAAGCTTGCATATGAGATTGTTTTATTGTCAGCTATCCAAAATGTAAAAGAAAATCAGTACTATTTGTATGATATTTTGCATTGTATTCTCTGAGTTCTTTCTGCTGCTGACTCTGGACCATGACACTTTTCATTCTATCAACCTGGATTAATACATTCTAGCTGCAGCAAAAATAATGCATGTACATATCCAGTTTAAAAGTTTTTTTTTCCTAAATGTCATCAAAAACACATCTTCAAATCAGAAAACATGAGTAAAGTTATTGTTGTTGCTGCAGAACACCCACAGATCATTTAAGCGAGTTTTATCCTAAAGACTGGGGTGCGACGAGGGGAACGTCAGTGCCAGTAATTGAGACGAGGAACAGAGCTACAGTTGAACGAAACACGACTTTAAGCTCTTTTCTTCAGCTCGTGGTTTGTTCTAAATAGCTGTTTGTTGCAGATGCACTTCCTGTTTTAAGGGAATACAAAAGTAGTCGTAGTACTTACTGTAACTCCCACTGGAAAACAAGAGCTTTGGTAATGATTAGTGCTTTGACTCTTCATGTGCCACACAGCATCTTTTTGACTAGTAACAAAGTGACAGGTTTGGATGATAAAGTTTAGTAAAGTACATGAATAATGAGGTTATGAGTGCAGAGCTGTTCTTACTGTAATCCTACACACAAGTCTAAGATCTATAAAGAAAGTGTGTCATTCTATAGACACAATACGAGAGGATCTTAAAACTAACTCCACTAATCAGCTCCTAATCTAAAAACGAAGGAGCACTTCCAAGGATACCTTATTGCTCACAAAGAAAAAAGTTTTTTTTAATCCTTTTGAGGTCTGTCTTTTGTCAGGGTTTTAATCTTGGGTGAGAACTCGCTTCTATTCCCGGAAGCACACGAGAAAAGTACAAAGATACATCTTAACTTTATGCAAAGTGGCCCTCCTTTTAAAAGTCGGAGCGTCCCGTCAAATGCGTCAATAGAGGTGCAGCCGTCTTGTCACAAACACACGTTTTGCCTCCGCTGACATGGAGCGGCGAGAAGATACACAAGAAAAGGCGTCAAAATGTAATTACATATGCATGCATAACAATTCATATCAGATATGCTAATAAGCTCAGCATAATCCTCCCAGTAGAAAATGATATTTATTTAATTATAAGAACTATATGGGTCTTTTTGGTGCAGGCCTTTTAAGTGCAAGAGCTTCTGGGAATAATGTCCAAATAAACTCCCCACTGACAAATCAAATATTAGTTCAGAAGCTGTATTTCCATCTTTTACAAACATCTATTTAAAAACATCTATTTCTAATAATTACAAGCGTATCCACATTTCAGTGCCATTACACTCCCCTCCTCGCTTTTTGGCCAGTGCGACGAGTGACACGAAGGACGAATAATTGTGGCGCCTGGAAAGCTGAAAAATGTAAACAGTTCATTAGACGGGGAATAAAAGGCGTAAAAATACCCAGGGGCAGAGTGTAATGAGGGCCCTGAAGTCTCCTCTTCCCTAACGCTGCCTTGTTCCTCCGGAGCACACCACTGGAGGCAGAGCACCAACAGTAATTAAGAATGTGCCTTTACAATACTGCCTGTTACTGCCAGTGGGAGAAGAGCCAGCATCTCCAAATATAGGCCTAATAACACTCATGTCCAAACATTGTTTTATATAGGAATGTGCAAGAAGTGCCCAAGAGTTATGTGTAAACAACTAATCTATTTTTACTTAGGCAAAAACAGCTCTGGCACATCCTCGCACAGATTTACATGTCATACTGTACTCTCAAGGAAATAAAATCCCTCATTATAGTTTATTTACTGTATTTTCGTCAAGCAGTGTTACCAATAATTAATTTGCAATAATAATTTGTACCATAAAGAAAAACAAAAAATAAGAACATCATAAGAACAAACATTCCAACTCATTTGTTTAATTTATGGTAGAACACATGAAGGACAAAAAAAGAGTCAAAAATTGAATTTCTGTTTATGTTCTTTTCATGTTTGAAAAAAAATGACTGACAGTTTTTAACAATTGTGTAAATGTCCATAAACAGCAGATTTCCCTCAAAGGTTAGCTTTTCCTTGCCTTCCTGCACCTGCTGTGATTTTTCCCATGTGTGGTGAGGACCCGGCCCCCTCCCTCTTGAGGGGCAGAGGTGGACCCCAACAGCACAGTGTTGAAAGGAAGTTGAGACCTTCAAGCAGCCATAAGTATCATAACAGCGTCCTCAATAATGCATCTCCCCTTGGCAGGGGTCTTCACACACTATTGTTCCAACAAATCGTTAGAAGCGTTCAATTACGCCTCACTTTTTAGCACAAGATATAATCAGAAAAGACAAAGCACTCTGCGTGCCACAGAAGGATGTCATTTGAGTGTTTTGGTGTCATACAAAAGGCACATGCGACATACTGTATCTACAACATCCGAGGAAGCAGTCCTTTAGAGGACATGAGCGTGCGCTCACCCTGTGTGCGTTCTGTCTCCCTAATAGAAGAGCAGCAGCAGCCTCAGATAACAGCATGGGGCCTCTCATTAGCTCACAGGTTAGCGCTTTGGTGGCTTACACACACACAAGACATTGTATTGTGTTTTTATGTGGTGTCAGAAAATAGAACCGAGGGGATCGAAGCGGTTATGGAAAAAACATAAAGGTAAGTGATCACCAGGGCAGGGTAATAAAGCAGCTGCCACACAAGTGCAGCAGGCAGGAGGCTTCAAAACAATCACAGCGGACAGAGAGCTGACATAAGAGCAGGCAAACTTTTCAGGTTTTGATCTGTGAAAATAAATACAATGTTTGAGAAAAGCTTTGATTGACTATTTACCTGTCAGAGTCATTTATACAGCAAACAGAACAGTCAATAAGCCTAACATAAAGGTGAGGGGCCTCGAGACTCCAAGACAAGAGGAGAGGCAAAACTAAACAGCAGCCTGTTGAACAAGGCCCTGACTGAAGAGACACTTTGAGGAGCTGCAGGTTCACATCTCTGTGGTTGTTTCTTTAAGGCATGAGGAACCATTAAACCCCAGATTAAAATATGAAGGCTCTTGTAATGAAAAATCAAAGGCTGTCTCCCTTTTCCCCATCTCTGTGTTCCTCTACTGACAGTGGAGCTCCAGGCCCTGGTGTAGGAGGGGACAGAGGAGGAACCACTGTAAAAGAAGGCTATAGTAGAGAGGCCGTGGTGCAGACAGCACTGGGTCCAAGAGTAAATCAATGGAGCCCAGCCGACAGGGAGTCAGGCAGCCGGGGCCATCACAACGCAGGCTCCCGGCGTGCAGTGGGGAATAAAGTGGGCCTTTTCAGGTCAGCACCACAGAAGAAGGTGAGATTAGAGGGAAGTGGAGGAGGATTTCTCCCGAGTGGAGGTGGGAGGGGTGAGGGAGGGTGTGCAGTGCGGGATACCTGGTAAGCCAGGGACCAAGCGGCCTATTAGCCTGTGGCTACCTACATATGGTTCAGTGAACCCTCTGCTGAGAGGAGCTCCTGTGCTATCTGTCTAGCATCGCTGTTTAAAGAAAGAAATAGCTTCACTTATAACCCTTTGTGTGCTTTGGAAAGAGTTCCACTCCTGACCTGCATTTATGATTCACGTGTGTTTGATGTCTATTCTTGGAGTGTTATCTAAAATTGAAAAGTGTAATAAAAAAATCCTAGACACAAAGACAGAGGAGTTGGGCCTGCTGCGCGCGTGAGCATGTCCGTCAGTGGACACGCTCAGAGCACAATCTTCAGTGCGTCGCCTGCTCTTCTAATGCCACCATTGTTGCACCTGAATAGTGCTGAATTAGCATAAGAATACAGCCGCACACACAGGGACTTAGCTAGATCATTATCTCTATATATTTATGTATACTTTGTTATTTCAGTGGCCGGACATATTCACATGCTGATGAGGCCAAAAAGGCCCCCATCCAGAAGCCGCTCCAACATGCGCCCTCCTGAACTGCCCAGTGCAGAAGCTAGTCTCCTGCCACTCCTGCGGTTTGTATTGGAATTCAGAACATTTGTTTAGAAAAGATGAGAAGTACCCAGCTGAGGGTCATGAAGCGTTGTTAACATTTCTTATGAAGATAAAATATGAAACGGCAATAAAAAGGAAGTTTTAAATGGTGTTTTTTTTCTCTTTTACAACAGCACTTAAAGCACTAAATATGTTGTGTGAAACTGACTTCCAAACAAAAAGCACAAAGCTGGGATTGTAGTTGCCAAGGCAGAACAAACATGAGCTCTACGGCGATGAGAGGAACATAACTAAAGACTTTCGTCTCACTGCAGGAGTAGGCTGATGCTCTAATGGTGGCCAACCTCTGGGATAATTGAAAAAAACCTAATTCATCTTCCACAATGTAATTCTGATCAAGGCCGCAGCCAGAATACTCCGCAGGCTTCAAAAACACCAGAGAAAAGGCAAAATTGTCAGTCGCTGAGAGCAAAACACACTTTGCCTTTTTGTGCTGGCTGGCTCATTACGAACACTTAGGACGAGAGCGAGGAAGACTGTTTAATTGTGTGAAGGGTGCAAGCATCAGGGTTAAAACACGCGCAAACACAAAGAGGAAAGAGAGGGCCACTGGTTAAGGATGCCACAGAGAAGACTTCTTCCTCTGCTGCTGCTTTCTTTTACTTATTAAACCAGGGGAAAAACACAGAGCCAATGATTCATAATATATTTCATAAATACTTCATGAATCCCTGCGCCATACTTAAGCCAGACGGGTAAAAAAGAAAAACATTGTCACCTATTCTAGTAGCGGCTTGTCAGCACATCACTGGGGAGTGGGTGTCACATGTCACTTCTGGTTTACCCCAGTGTGTGGGACAGGCTGCAGACTGGAGGTAGGACAGGATGGGGAACACAAGAAGTGAGGAGAGAGCAGGCGAGGGGAGGTGAGGGGAGGGGGTGTTATCATGTCATTGCCCCGTGTCTTTTAGATTTCCCTCCTTATTATGTTTGGCCTGCGCTGGCTGCAGTCACTCAATCACCACACACCCTGAGGACAGTGAGACCTGGGAGGGCGCGTCTGAAAGCTATACTGATCGCTGTCAGTGTGCGCGCGCGGGCCACTTCCATCGCAGGGCTGTTTGGGACAGGGGTGGAGGGCGAAGGGAGGAGGGGGGCAGATAAGCGACGAAGGAAGCGATGAGGAAGGATAACGCACACGGCATTTGCACAGTGTCGAAAACAAAACCGGTGCTCCGGGCGTAATGCAGATTGGGCCGGTGTTAAAGACCAGAGTGATCCGTGTACAAATTGCAGCCTGTGGACTTGTGCCGTGCCACTGTCGAGCACAAACTTAACAGACTTTTAAAACAGTTTGTCTAGATTGTGGCTATTCAGGTGGCAATGTGATAGGTTATGTTCAATTACAAGAATGTGATCATGTCTTAGGGCCAGATGGTGGGCAAGAGCCAGTATTTTCTGTTAAAAACATTGTACTTTTCTCTGAAATATTGAAACGGAAAAATAAATAATTTTAAATACAAGCAATACTAATTATTGTTCAGTAAGTTAGATGTCTTAAAGCTGGTCACACACAGGCAGTGTTTTTGCAAAACAAACACCGTCAAACTCAGTGTTGATAAGACATAGCCTAATTCTTTGGGGCAAATATCTAAGTGGGTTCTGATTATTATTGGCCATTTCTAGAGTATATGACTTGAAATAAAATACCAAATATACATGTTTTTGATTGAAACAAACACATCAAGAAAAAGGACTGTGAAAAATACTGTTCATTCAAATATGTATAGTCATGTTTAGAATTTCAGAATTTCATTTTTAAGTTATTGTGAAGAGAATATAAAGGTCCTTGAGATATTTTCACGCCAATATAATGTCTCTGACCTTAAAATGCTTGAAAAATTATGCTTGATTGTGGTTTTAAGCTACACCTTGATTGTTTATGAATACATACAAGTAAATTAAGGCTTCGCCATTTCTGATTGTCAATAAATGTGAATACAGTAGAAAAAATCTTTCTTCCAACAGTAATTTTAACTAAAACTCAACATTTATGACATAATGTTAAAACTTTGACAATGTAACATCATGCCACACAAAAGACTCACATTTTTTAACTCTCACAATGACATTGTCTTCCTAAAAAACATCTCTCAAAGTTTGCCTAAAAATCTTAATCCAGCAATTAATCTCATTTTGGGGAGGCAATGACAGAGAAAGACAAATCCTGGAATCCACAAAGCACCGACAGAGGATGTACTGCGCTCGACAACTTCCAAATGAAAGCTGTGTTTGTTTACATCTTCAATCTGACAAATATAGGGGAAAATCCTTGTCAAATCAATCGCTCTTTTATGAGTTGTTAAGAGTGATTAGACCATGGCTATGTTGATGACTTGTTAAGTGGCAAGCCATAAAAAGAGGCAATCCGGAATCAAAACGGCCTGCTTAAGTCCGAACAAGCAGACCAAGTCAACCTAAGGCGATTTTAAGTGTCCAACACGTGACTTACGACGACTTGTTATGTCGACGCGGTACGAAGGGCCACAACAAAGCAACTTTTAACAAGGATTACAAGAAGAGAATACAAATTGACTGAATTTTTTGAAAAAGCTTGTCAAGTTTCAGTGGAGTTTAGAAGGTAAAAGTTGGAAAGTCCTTACAACCTTGGTTTGTCTGTCACACTTAATGCGACTCTTAATTACACTAATGTTCCCTTTTGAAAGCTGAAGAATAATATCACAATGATTTTATAGCTTTGGAGGCCTTTGCAAATCTTAAGCTATGGTTTATAAAGTAATTTCTCCAGCTAAATTAACATGATAACACCACCTTGACCTCCTGGCGTGAGTCTCCGAATTAAAAGCATCTAATTTGACCAGAAATGATCTCATTAGTGTTTTAAAGTCCTCCAAAAAAAGTCCAGGATGAATGCCTACTTCCCTTCTTGCCATCTTTCTTATCCAGAAGGTCACTAAACCCTTCTGATACCTATACAACCTCTATAGTTCATGCACTCAATGGAACTCGGAAGAAAAAAAAAAAGAACTATGGTACTCCATGTTTCAAGGTTGTCTTTGGAAATGACAATCTCCCTTTAGGACTAGAGGGTTTTAAAGAAAAGCCAGACGTGCACTTGAACATGACCAAAACAACAATGAGCATGAGTAAATGGGCTAACAATGCCTTATAGAATTTGTTCTGTGATTAAATAAAAAAAAAAACTCAAATAAGATCATTTTGCTGTACAGTGTGCATTGTATGTGTAAAATAATGAGTAAATTAATGAACTGCTTTACACACAAACAGCTATGTGTTTAGGACCGTGACACTACAACTGAACCAAGGTTAATCTTTTTGAATATTTGAACAAAGTGCAAATGCATTTAGCGGTAATAGACCTTAATGACTTTATGCAATACATTTCAATAGTTGTTGACAAAATACAGTAACAGTAGGAGTGACCTGAGATTAATTGTGCAGAAACTGATATGGAGAAAGCCTTGGACTCAAAGACACTGCTATTGAGACCATAAGCATTTTTTAATAAATGAACGCAAACTGTCTCATAAAGAAAAAAAAAAGCTATAATATTTTAAAATATGCTAAAGCAGAAAAAACAGCCTTCACCAGGGACATTTGGGCCACATTATTGAAGATGTCATTTTTGAAAAGTGCAAGTTTAAAAGGGTCATCTTCAACAAGAATGTATTTTTAAGCCAAACAACTGATTGATGAAGGAATTGTCTTTTTACAACAGTGACAAAAATTAGACCAATATCGCCATCTACTGGAAGTACAGAGCAACAGTAACAGCAAAAAGAACATTCAAAGTCGACAATATGCCAGATTATTTAGTTCAAAGTGCTACTTATGCTTAAAACAACACATAGATTTTAAACTATAAGCCGTTAAATACATTAGGTTACTTGAAGATGCTGTACTTAATTCTAGGCTAAAAATGATACATTTGAAGAGGCCTTGTTGAGAAAGGCTTTGATATTCAAAATACACAGAGACAAAAGAGGTGTCAGACCAAAAATCAAACTTCATTTCTGGGACAAAGATATTTAGTGACAGATTTCTGCTGACACTTTGTCGCGCCCCACGTGATGCAGTGCTAGAGCCACATCCAGCCAAACGTATTGTGTTTTGTAAGACACAACAGACGCGATGGCCCCCCACCTTCCCCACTGGGACAGACCAAGCCGGGCCCTTTGAAGACGGCGCCTCTGTTTACCCGATAGATTTCATTAGATTAAGCCTGCGTTAGACAACTTCTTTTCCTGATCAAAGCTGATGCTAAGAGCTATGCCGTTCTGCTGCCACCAACTTGAAGGCAGCGCCATCAAATCGGATTTTCATTGTCCTTCTTAATTTTGTCGCTGTCCCATTTTACATGCTTATTTATCATGGGCCGCTACCTTTTGGACCCCTGCTGCATAGCTGTCAGAAAAAAAACAACTTTCACACAATAGCTATAGCATTTTCTCTTTAACTTTTTAGGCCTTGTTAATAAAATCATATAGCAACAGCAGCATTGAACAATATGTAACAGCTTTATCACTAGCTATAGCAATAGATAGAAGTCTGCTATGTTTACTTAGGCCATTATAGGATAAGGATAGCTTTGAGAAAATCTTGATTTAGATCTATTGTAAAATGAACAACATCTTAATAACATGCGATAACTATAATCTATTAGTTGCTTTTTAATTCATGCTTGAGTAAAGTTCTTATTTTCTGACTTTTTCTCTGTCTTCTCAATTCCTGTACAGAGTTTTGTTTTTAAGACCTTGTTTTAACCTGATAAACAACAACAACACTTAATATGATGTCTAAAGTCTAGTGAACAGTTTGGATCGCCTTGGACATTGTTTGTAAAGGTGTAAGAATGCGGAGAGCAGCTGGCACACTGGTGGTGCAGACTTCAAACTGAGGGTGAAGAAAGAGGGTTAAGGTTGGAGACGCCCGTGGGAGGCCAGTGGGGGGTAAGGAGGCAGGGAAGGGGTGGTACTGAGGGAGTAGAGGAAGAGCCTTGATATCCGCCAAAGGCACAACAAAGCCCGGGCCTTTTACATTAAAAAGAAAGGCGATTTTGTTCAGAGTGTCATGTCCTCTCTGGGCCAGCGGGAGGCGAGAGGCTAAAGGCTTTGGCACATCTGAGGCACATCTGAGGAGCTGCAGTCCTGGCCTTCTGAACACTTGCATCAGATTTACGGCAGAGCAGTTAAACTCCATGTACCTGTGTCAAGTGGCTGCTGAGGGTTTAAATGCAACTGTGATCTGACCAGGCCACACACACGGAGCACAGGCAGGAAAAGCATGTGTCACACCAGGGAGAGAAACAGACCACTGCACTTTGTACAGAACACTCACAGACCACTGCAGCCATTCATTCACACTGAAAACATGTTGGGAAACTGGAGATCTAAAACAAGTTTGGGTCAAAGATCTGCTTCACTATAACACATTTATATACCGTATATATATATATATATTAGATAATTGTGCGTCTATATACATTCAAATTGTTACTTGTCATTTGTAGTCAGTGCATTATCATTCACACAAGTTAAGATTACACTTATCAAATGAATCAAAACCTATTTTTAATTCAACTGGCTAAATGAGGGGAACATGGGAAGTGCAGGGACAACAGGTTAAGTGTATCTAATTGTGAACCAATTAAATTCAAATGGTGAGGAAGTCAGATTGTTTTGGCCTCCTGCGATCTCACTAAGCGCATCCTCAGTTAAATTATCTAGGCTTGTTTAATTGTCTTCTGAGGGTATATATCAAGTAGTAAATGAGTTTGAAGCCTTTCCCAGGTTGGACAGAATTACTGGAGCTATAATGTAATTTCTATCAAACATTATACATTTTATAACCAAAACAAATAACTATTTTGAACCATTTTACTTGAAATTGAAGGTTACCAGTCTTCCAGTCAAGGCAATGTTGTTAGGTTACAGATTGATTTTCCCTTCGTTTCTGTTGTTATCGCGCTCAAGGTCGACAGATCACTCTGGATTTGTGTTCAGGTTGTGAAGCAAATTGTAAATAACGATTCAAAACTATGAGAAAAAACATCACTAATCAGGCATTGAACCCAAAACTTTGGTTTAAAATAAATATATGAGTTTCGATGGTGTATTAATGTTCTGTGAAAGAAATGGTGTTGGGAGTCAGCTGTGTGACCCAAAAGAGTAAGACTAGGATGCTTATTAAGCTTTGATAGAGTCTGGAGAGAAAGTGAACGAATACAGTGATTTATGAATTACTAAACAAGGCCAAACTCCTCGCACACAACACAAACACATACAGTACAGAACAGAACAGTACAGACCAACCTCTAAAGACAACACAACATTTTCAGCTCTGTGGATTCACCTCTGCTCTGGTCTAAGAAGGAGTTTAAGGAGAAAACAGAGCATCAGGACTGACCTCTGAGGATATTCAAAGGACACAACTTCTACCATTCAGGGAGCTCCCATAATATAATTTTGCAATATTAAGTCTGTAAATGATGATTCCAAAGTGCTAAGAAACCAAAACAGTGGAAAAGTGACTGTGAGATTAGTGGAAAATGTCAATGTGAGGCTTGATCTTGCTAAAATGAAGGACACATGTACTACCACATTTTGAAGATTCTGGTGATCAATAAAAATCAATTATTGTTAGACATTTCAATAGTTTATTTCAATTACTTATCTAAATATATATATTTGCATTCATTGGGTATCAGTTACAGGATGCTAGGGAGCGTGACTTTTTAGTCAACTTTGACTTTTCTACCAAAAATGCATAATGGAAAATCTCAGATTGCTATGTACAGTTTGGTCGGTGCCTTTTGATTAATGAGATAAATAATAATTACACATCTTTGGATCAGATTTGATTTTGTCTTTTGTAATCAGCAGGCTTCAGTCAACTAGTAATTGAAACTGAAAAAGCTGCTGCTTGAGATATTTCACAGTACAACGTTTTCCGCTGTCCATGGTGCTGATTTTGTACTCACAAAATCTTTTTCCAGTTTGTCCATCTCCTGTTTGTAGCTCTTCAGTCTGCTGTTGTACATGGCTCTGCTCTGAACAGGAATCTCCCGCACCTCCAGGTCCATCTGCTCCAGCTACAAAACATTCACATGCAAACATTCAAATCACGTCAAAACAGATATATAATGATCACATTTTTACCATGCAGCTGTCAAAAATACATGCTAAAGATAGAACTAGACAAACTTGCTAAAACCTTGTATGGGTGAATCAGAAGAACTATCCCCAGCCACTCATCCTATATGTTGAAACTTCATACATAAGACCCAATATGTCACTTTGAATGAAGCTGTGGTACATTTGATCTGTGGCTAGACAGGTCTCTCTGCAGAAGATTTGTAGAAAATCTAATCACACTGACAGAACAAGACAACTGCAACAACAATTTGTCTCAGTCAGGTGCTCATTTTCTAAAACCGCTACAAGACTCCCACCTCGAGATAATGGCTTGAAATATGTCATAGGGGTGTCACTTAAAAGCGAATTAGTGGGAAGTAATCAGGAGAGGAGAACGCCTTGGAAGTGCGTGTCAAGTCAGAACACACAGGTGCTTGTTGTTTGGCGTCAGTGAAAAAAGGTACCCTCCTCCCTTTTTCCACAAATTCATTATTTAGGAAATGGAAAATTACTGATCAAAGACGCACCAACTCTCTGACTTCTTCAAGCTGTTTGTCGACATTTAGAACCAGCTGTGTCTTCTCCTCTGCAAGAAAAAAAAAGAAGGGAAAAGTCACGACGACATATTGATCAGCCGACAGAGAGAACAGCGCTTCATGACAACAGCCTAACTCCCCCGCAACAGTGGAGTCGGAGGAGGGGTGTTGGTGAAAAAACAACACGAGAGGACACATTTGAAGATATATTTACACATTCTGCACATGTGACAAGCCGACATTTGAAGTCTGGTAGTTATTGGCGTCGCAGAGGCCTTTGTGTGTTGGTGTTGAGGAGCAGTGAGACACCTCGCTGTAGCCTCAAAGGGAGCGGGAGGTGTCAGCTTCGCTCCGTTTGCCGCGAGTGAGAGGCCCGCGTAGAATGACTAACACGCCGGTGAGTGTCTTAAACCCTGTGGCTGCTCCTCAACATTACCCATTGAAACTCATTAGGACAAGCAGTAGTTCAAAAGAGGCACAGGGATAAGTCAAGACGGACCCAGGATTACAACAGACAGTGTTATTTAAAGCAGAGGAAATACAGTCTCATTGCCGTTTGCTTGAGTTGATATTCTGTCACAAAAGTTTGTAATAAAAAAAATACATAAACGCATTCCTACATACATTTCCATATTGATATTTTTAACTTTTGGTGAAGGTTCACCACCTGTCTGTTTTATCCATTGTTATAGAGACAAGAGAGTTGCACCACCTTTCAACAAATATTATGATTTATATATATTTTTTCCAATAAAATGGCTCAAACACTACACATTGCCATACTATGGTAAATTCTTCATTGAGAAAAGCCATTACCAATAAAGCTATTCAGATGATTATTACATCTATAGGTTACATTCATGTTGTAGAATGTCATGCCAAGATGGTGTGCAAGAGACAGTTTTTATTATGAATAAACTTGTACTTTGCCATGAGTTATCTAAAAGATTATTTCTAAACATTTTAGTAACTACACACATTCACTTTTTGTATTACAACAAAAATAAACTGACTTTGAAGAAGAGTCATTTGAGCTCTAAACATCTGTGGTAAATATTATTGCCCTGGAGAATGTTATGTCACGTGACCACAGCATATTTGCAGACAAATGTGACCTTTTTCTTTTTTATGGCAATTTTTTCAATAAAGGATATACTCAATATTCAATGTATAGATATCTTGAAAACTACCTTCACTGTATTATCTAAAATTCATTGGGGAGAAAAGACAGATACTGTATGTCTCAAGGCACTGAAAGCGAATTTATGTCATTATTAACAAAGCTACATGTGAATTGCACAGACAAAAATAAAAATGTTAAAGATATATTAGATATAGAACAATATTCAAAGATATGTGCAAACTGCTTTAGAAAGTTGATAAACAGATATCTAAAAAAACCTTTTGGCAACAATCCTCCACAAACAACAATCTTGAACCAAATCCAAACTACAGTATAATAAAAGACAAAAATTGGTAAACTTTTAAGGCTGTAATCGACTAAAGACATGCCATGCTGATTGATTAGTGGACCAAATCACAAATGTTCTAGATATAACATTATATAAAACTAGATATATTTATGTATTCAAACTAAATTGCAATGGAAAAAGTTCATGAAAAGTAACTTTTTAAATGAAAAGTGCAAGTAAATTATGCACTTGTCAGCAAAAATGAAATTAATAAATCAATAATTTTGGTCAATTAGGCTTGGTAAGCATCAGTGGTTACCATGGAAATATTGGCAAATCCGCCATGTTTGTTGTCAGTTTAGACAAAACAAAAACAAAACAATCAAAAAAAAAAAAAAGCCATGGAACAACTCAATAAACTGATGGGTCAGTACTGGTAAAATTTTATTTAATGCCAACTAACCTGTTCAGAATATTGACCTAATTAACGCTCCATTTTCGGTATATTTACTACATCATTTAAAAAAAAATCCTCCAGACAGTTGTGGTGTTAGAACATTTAAGACTTACATACAGGAAATTTACCAGACACTGTGTGTTTAAAAAGACGTTTGTCTAAATGCTAACGTACAGGAATGTCGTACATACAGAAGTTAGCATTTTTGAACGTACGCAAGCCAACTGAATTCCGTGCACACAGCTATTAGAACATCACTGACATTGACTAAACAACTGACTCTGTGCATATTGGGTGTTTTTTTTTTTTTTTTTTTTTCAAATCGTCAAGCTTGCATTTACACACACACATCTTTTTATAAACACACTTTGGTTCTTTGTTGAAGTTAGTATTTTTAAAAATAAACAAGCCAACGATGTCTTACAGAAAAAATAACGAGTCCTATGAAAGTGATTTTACATAATTATACAGTACTTCTTTATTTATTACTGAAACTGAATAATGTAGTATAGGATTTGCTTGGCTTGAGTTGGTATTTTGTGAAAATAAAGATGAAAGAATGTGAAGCTCAAAATATCACACATATGGAGGAGAGTATTCAGTGTAGGCTGTGATTTCAAGAATAATAAAGGATAAGGTGGACTAATTTAGCTGTTAAATAGACTTTTTAAGCACACATTCTACTTGGCTTTAGATGTTGATAAGTTAAAGATTTATTACCGCCGGTGCAATCACATGTGGATTAACGGTAAAGAGAATCGTGGCTATAGTCTACAAGATTAAACGTGATTTGTTGGTGAGACGACTCTATGATGAATTGGTGAACAATCCTGAGTAGAAAACAGTCTATAAATTTGATTCCTTTTAGTGTAAATGACACCAGCTCCCGTTAGCTGTACGCATCAGCTGAGCGGCTAACGCGGTGCTAGCTATTTCTGCTACACGTTTTCACTTGTTTTACCTCCACTTAGCTTGGGAATTCTGCCGATCTTGTTTGTTACATCTGCTGTGATGGTCCCAAAGTCCTGCTCGTACGTTTCGAAGTCAGAAGACATTTTGACAAATAAGTTTAAAACAGATTGCTTTACGAGAGAGTTAGCTCAGGATAAAAACAACACAGCTCGAATGAACAGCTGTCTTCCTTGAGTCACAGTAAAATTGGCTCGTCGAGAAACAACAAACATATTTTATTTTCGTTGGTCGCCGTAAAATCGTAGAAAATAAAACATTTATCTTATTCAAACTTACAAATGCAAATGCCTTATTTTGATTGTAATTTAAAATGTGATATGGACTGAAACGTTTGAATAGAAAAGAAAATACTAACTGGCTACAAGAACATGGTTGAAAAGGTTCCTACATCCGCTGAAAAAATGAAGTAAAACCCGAGGAAGCGGTCAGGTTTGTGATTTAAAGTGACAGTTATGTATATTGATCAAATGCAAATTTGTGGCAGTTTTTCTGTTCTTATGTTGCACTTAGTCCTTGTTAAAGATTAAATGTGAGGCGCTGTATATTCATTCTTATCAGTTAACAGATACGATAGATTTGTCAACATTGGGCAGGGCTAGCAGCTAGCTCCTGTGGTTGTAGTCAACCCGATCAACTGTATTATTGCTAGAGAATAATAATGTCATAAGGACGAGTACACCCGCTTTTTTCGTACGTGTAAATGGTATTCAAAAATATGTTTACCGCACAGAACACTGGTCTTAATTATATTGTTCACGGCAATTAGCTCACTTGTCAACAGCAGCTAATTATTGCTCTGCATGGTGTAATGATCTGTTTAGTGGTGGGTTATAGTTGTATTATTATTTATTTATTTATTAGCAGTGTTCAGTCAACAACGACTAACCTAATGTGTTTTTTTTCTTTTTAGCTGGAGATTAACATGTCAAAGGAATAGCTTCTATAACTGGCAAACAAGAATGCTTCAGTTTGTCAGATTATTGAACAATGGGGAAACAAAATGCCAAGACACTCAACGCCTGTTTGCTTTCTGTATAAGCAGAAGACAAGGAAAACTATGTGCACAGTCTGCATTGACATCTATTCAAGATAGCAGAGAACGAAAAAAACACATCTAGTTATACAAAAACTTTTTTTTTTGTTTTTGTTTGTCAAAATGAATTTCCTTTCAGCTCTTATAACCTTTGAAAACCTCCATGAGGTACGGAGACTATGCCACTGGGGACCAGTAATAGCTCTATCTGTCATTGCTATATGTTCCACCATGGCTATGTTTGACTCCATTATTTGGTACTGGCCACTAGACACTACAGGAGGTAGCATTAACTTCATCATGCTCATCAACTGGACAGTGCTTATCCTGTACAACTATTCAATGCTATGTTTGTGGGCCCAGGGTACATCCCTCCGGGTTGGGAACCAGTAAGTAAAAACTAAATAAAAATGTTTGATTTATACAGTTAAAACATATAATTCTATTATTTCAGGAGAATTCACATGAAGCTCAATACCTGCAGTACTGCCGTGTGTGCCAGGGTTTTAAGGCTCCAAGGTCTCACCATTGCCGCAAGTGCAACAGGTAGACTAGTATTATGCACGTACCCATTTGAACAAAATGTAAGGAATTATTTAATGTATCTACTTTGCAAGATGTGTGATGAAGATGGATCACCATTGCCCTTGGATCAATAACTGTTGTGGCCATACAAACCATGCCTATTTCACTTGTTTTCTGCTGTTGGCTCCTCTGGGCTGCTCACATGCTGCCTTCATCTTTATTATGACCATGTACACACAACTTTATGAGAGGGTATGAGTTCCCTTTTTTTCTGGACATCTAGAGAGAGTGTTATGAATTTAACATGAGTTTGTCCAAACTACAGATTTCTTTTGGCTGGAGCACTGTAAAGATTGACATGAGTGTTGTGAACCAAGTCCAGCCCCTCATACCTTTCAGTATACCTGTATTTGCAGCAACACTATTTGCCTTAGGCTTGGCTTTGGGCACTACTATCGCTGTTGGTATGCTTTTTGTCATACAAGTAAGTGTTTACTTTACGTAGTTATTAATTATAAAGGGCAGGTCTAATTTCCATTTTATTTATTTTTTGCTTTTTTTTTTTTTGAAAGATGAAAGTTATACTTCGAAACAAGACTTCAATAGAGTCATGGATTGAGGAAAAGGTTTGTGATTTTTTTTCTTTCACTAACAATAAATACAGTATATGTCCTTTTTAAGCACTTGCAAATATACCTTTTTAGGCCAAAGAGAGAATACAGCACTACCAAACTGGAGAGGAGTTCATCTTTCCTTATGATCTTGGCACTCGTTGGCTCAACTTAAAGCAAGTTTTTACTTGGTCAGGGATACCCAAGGGTGACGGAATTGTTTGGCCAGTGCATGCAAAGTGTCACCAGTACACCTTAACTGTAAGTCCATAATGTTTTCTTTCTTATTTGCATATAGCTTGAGTTAGTTTAAATCACCACCAGCATCTCTCTCTGTTTTTTTAGATTGAACAATTGAAGCAGAAAGCGGACAAGCGAGTGAGAAGTGTAAGTATGCACTTTAGAAAAAAATACACACTATTATGTTTTGTTTTGGGGTTTGTTTGTTTTGTTTTGTTTTTTTCAGAAAATTTAATTGTCAGGTATGTTTGCCACTATTAGCAGGTTCAGTACCAGGCAGTGGAAAGCTATAATGGGGCGTGCTGTCCAATTAGCAAAGGCCTTCAAACATTTTTTCGAACCCCGTGCACTGAAGAGCCCAGAATCCCTCTCAGAAAAGGGGACACCATCCTGGCTACTCGTGGCACTAAGTATTTGCTAATACATTCTTAATTATTGTAATGTGATATATAAAGTTTAAAAGCATTTTAAATTTTTATATAGATGGTGGATGTATGGAGACAAAGTTTTGAGTGAGGAGCAAATCAAAGGTAAAACCAAATGTCTATAATATTATTTTGTTAATTTTTACAGCAATTGTTCAAACTTGTTTTTTTCCCCCTTCATTTGTAGCTGGAGATCGAGTAAGAGGCTGGTTCCCAAGGCGATGTGTGGAAAAGTGCCATTATGACACAGCTGCCAGTGATAGCACCAGCGACAAGAAAGTCAATTAAAATGTTTAGAATGGGTTTTTGAAAAAGGAGTTAATTTGATCATAAAGACCAGTTTTGTCATTCCATTTCATTTTATTCAGTGATTTGTACAGAAGCTGCCATTCCTAATTCTGCAGTATTTGCACATCAGTTTGTTCTTAGCTTTCTTAGCTTCTCAGTGCCAATCTTAAACATGTAGTTACTTATAGTTTAGAACAGGGTTGTCCAAACTATGTGCTAGGATCCCTCAGACCAAGAGTCGGTGCATAAAGCAAATTTAGACCACAATTTAAGTAATTTTGTAATTATAGCATTGAATGTTTTGTTACAAGGCCCTGGTCTACAAGGGTGCTCTACAGCCTCATTTAAAAATGCTTTGATTCTTTGGTTGCAGGCTATTAAATAATGACACAATGACCAAATATTATTGTTGTATCTGTTGTACCTACTTTGATCCACCCTCTGTTAGTTCTAGAAAAGTGAATCTTCTAAGTTATTACAGATTCCACATTTTTATTTTAACTATGCCATAAGCATCTACCTAAATGACTTACTGTGTTGGTCATAGGCCTGTGGTAAGTTATTTTGGGGCCCCCAGGAAAAAAGGCACCCTGATTTAGAAAAAAGGATATTAAAAAAAAAAAACTGGTCTTGATGCGATCACTTTTACTCTTCTTACTACACGAACAATGCCAGCAAAAGTCTTAATTTTTGAAAATTGCCATAAGGCTTAAAGTAACTTTAATGTGATTTGTCTTTGTTTTATTTTACTTGAATTGTTTTTACTTGCCTGACATCCTTCTCTCTCTCTCTGCTAAGTATGCAATGCCTCTCTCTGGTAAACTCTTGGGTCTTTTCATGCAACACTTTCTACAGTATGACATGTTTCTTTTTATTATTATTTTTGTAAAAAAACAATTTTTGCCTATAATTTAAAAAGTAAAAGTTACATAAAAAGACATGTTCTTTTGTTGTATTGTATCTTTTTTTTTTTTTTTTTTTTTTTGCAGTGTCTTATAAATCCTGTAGTTATATATAAACATTTCTTAATACATAATCAGACGTAACTGATTACTAAAAGAGCACAAGAAAAAAGTCTTCGTTGTCCAACTACATTTCCCATGTATCACAGCGGTTTTTTCAACCAATCAGACTCCGCGTCAAATACCACGTGGCCTGTTCCCTACTGTTCCTCTTATGAGTGACTTTAGTGGGTCTTTGGCATTACCGAGGCACTGAAATAGTCTTTTTACCTTTGCATGATATACATTATGTTGAGCAAACAATGCTGTCTGAAGTCATGTGAACAGTTACAGCCAAACTAATATATCTTGGCATAAATAACATCGCTGATCAGCACAGGTAAGCTGTAGCTACCTAGCAAAACTGCTATATGGAAGTATTTACTTTTTTATTACTGTGGTGTACAGACAGACACCACCCAAACATGTTACATAGTGTGTTTATTGTATTGAGAATGTTCAAAATACTTCACTTTTAATCACTCACAACAATATTGCTTGTAGTGGCCGCTTGTGTTTTAATTTGTTATTTAGATGTTGTTTTTTAATTAGCAAGGCTATTTAAAAAGGTGCTTTGTTTTGCTTTGCTAAGCTGTATCTCTTTTGATTGCTCTATAAATGTTAGACCCAGTGTAAATTACCATATCTGCCCAGGTTTAGCCCTTTGCACCGTTTGAAGGTGAAGAACAGTGAACAAAAAACAATTTAATCCCTACCCGCCTGTGTCATCTGCTGCAGTTTCTTGTTTAGGCAGGTCTAATTCGTTTTGCTTTGTCATTGTAATAGATTAGTTACGACATCATGGAGCAATGCAGTTAACTCCAAGAATCAATAATTTGCCTATACAAACTAGAGCGCAGTTAAAAGTTCACTGTGTAACTTTTCTGCTTGTCTGTCTTCATGAAGAGAAGCTAGGTGACCACACTAGTTCAAGTTACAAGTTTCAATACAGAAGAGATGACAAAAAGTACAAAAAGTATTTCATTTATGTTGCAATACTTGTTGTTTTACGTTACCAGAAATTCACTCATTATTTGTTCTGGATTGACTTCACAAACCTTTAATCTTATGGCTTTAAATTCATTTAATTTAAAACTTGAAGATCAAATTTTAGTTTTCTTAAGGCTTAAGCTATTAGAGAATATAGAGAATGTTAAAATGTTGTGTCAGTTTTTATTTTATGTTGATATATCTAATAATTACAGCGCGGTGAACAATAAACTAGGATTAATTCAGACGGTTAACAGCAAATAGCTTTTGATATAAACCTTCTAGAATGTTGAGATGTGAAGTAAATGCAACCTATTGCGGGAACAGGTTTGTATTTTAATACTAATTGTACTTTAGTCTATGGTATGCATTGAGATGAGTTGCACCCACACATTTTAAAAGTTTTTTGAAGGCACTAATATCTCAAATCCCCTACTATATGCACCGTACATATTTGAACTTACTGTAGTTGACATGTCAGTAAGGGCTGGGCGATATATTAATAAAAAAAATCAACATCACATCTTTCTTAGCGCACAATTTAGAGCAAAGTTTTGATTTCATCACAATTCATGTAAACTGTCTGTTTTCCAATTCACTTAGGGATGAATGAAATAATCTGTGTACCTACTTCACTGTAATTGGTTAAATCAGCTGTCACTCACTCAGAGTAGCACAAAAACTGGCCCCATAAGGGAAGTAGGTGGGAAAATATAGACTGTAATTAAACAAACGGGTGTATCACATAGAGAAATGGCAAACCGCAATATAACGATTTCATCAAAGAGCAGACTGGGATGTGCTCACAGTTCGATTTTTATCACAATATTGCCCAGCCCTAATGTCCATAGCATTGTGACATTTTACAGATTTTGTCATTTTTTTTACAGTGCACTCCAGGAGCATATTTTGGGAATACTAGTTTGGCATGATGTCAATGTTCAGCACTGGCATCCTGGTGCTGACTTCTCCCCTCCACACGCTCCCTCTGCGCATCGCCCCTGTCCTCAGCTCTGCCGCTCAGCATGTCGAACGCACTCTTTACGTCCACCTTCACCCCGGACTCAATTTAGTCAAGGAGAGCCAGGCCAGACCGGTGTACATCCCTCCTGTAATGGACTTGTCTAAACTCATTACACGCCTTTACAACAACGCAGCAGACATATGCGGCCACCTAGATGTGCGAGTTTTGCTTACAAATGTTCGTGCTCAATCGGCCTCTATGCCAAACTGTCCCTTTCCCACGCCACAGTCTCTCTCACACTCTCCAGACGTCGTGCTAACAGACTTTCCTTTGCTGGATACAAGCCAGACGCATCAAGTTACTGAATGTTTACAAAGGTACACCGGGCTCTGTTATGTCTGTAGCCCTTCTTTGTCCTCGGTGTTGCTTCACCCACAGTAGTGAATCTACAAGAAGAAAATGTTGACCAAAAAGAGCCCGATGAGAAGATGGAGCCAATGATAACGTACAAGGATGTGGTTGTAGGCGGGACATTTGACCGACTACATGGAGCCCACCGGACACTGCTGAACGTATCATGCTTGTTGGCCAATAGAAGGTTCCTTATAGGTGTGTGTGACCAGGCAATGCTAAAAGTAAGTATTTAGTCATTTTTACCAAAATATCACATCAAGTTTGACAATGTTTTAATATTGCACCTAAAATGTGTTTATAAATGTCTTGTTTGTGGTGCAGTCATTACACAAAATGTGAATAAACCATAAAATTAACCACAAAAAAAAGCAAGGGTCTTTATGCATTGTAAGAGGCAAATTTTTTATGTCCACACGAGTTTTTCTCAAAGGTTTTCTTGCATGTAAAATAAGCATGATATGTAAGCATGTATAATTGATGTAAAATAAGTTGTCCCTGAATCATTTAAAACAATAAAAAGAAATTTACCTAGAGCTGGGAGATGCTGATAAAATAGAATATCCTGAAATTTTTTGACATATCTAGATTACAATTTTCAATGATATTATTTCAAATCAATCAACATGTTTTTAAATGTATTAGTTGAAGTTTAATGATCACAAAAGTTGGGCTTGACTGCGTTGACTAGAGACATTGGTCGATTTAAGAAATGTGCTACTAATCTATTAGTCGACTAAAAGCAAAATTGGTGAGTGTCTCAATGATGTGACCAAATACTATACTACATGAGATTTTGATATATTAAAAAAAATAATACGTTTGCTAACTAATACAAAATATGGTCAACCAATGATGATCAATTGACTAAAATATCACTGTTCACTTAATTTGAACATTTGCATGTAGTTTTTTTTTTTTTTTTTTTAATTGTTGTTTTTTAACAGCTTTTTTGTTGCTCTTTACCACAAACAATCTACTCGATATTCCATTTAACATATTAGCAATATTAATCTAAAACTAAATTTATATATTGGCCATCTCTACATTCACCATGTACATGCATTTTCACTATATTAAATTTGCTCAAATTTAGACCGATAAAGCCCAGCCTTGATCTTTTGGTCTGAAATATTATCTTAACAAATCATTGAATTTGAGGCCACTGCACTAGATGTCGCAATCTCTATGAACTAATTTTAAAGACTTTTTTAAGACTATAGAGTTAATATTTAATAACAAAAACAACATCTGCAATAATGTCATTTTTTTATTATTTTTATTTCCACAACTTGTTTATGTGTTTTAGGTGTATTTTTTGTAAGATATTGTCTATGTCTTCTTACTTTAGTTCTAAAAGGCAAATGCAATTCTTACTCTTACTTGGGTTTCTAAAAACTGTCCAAACATTATAATTTATAAGGCAGCCATTATTGTGGCACATAGACTTAACAAAGGTTTGGGTATTTTTCATTACATTTCATTGCTGCATTGTAGTCTAGTGGTCTGTGCACTTATGCCAAGCAGGTGATTGAACTTAAATGATCCAAACCAGGGGTGACAAATGTGACAAAACACAAGCATTACACAAAGGGCAGTTACTTTTCACTTGGCACTGTGCATTTAAGCCCACTGTCTCTTTATTGTCAGAGAAAGTGCTGAAGGAGCTGATCGAGCCCTACTCTGTGCGAGTCCAAAAACTGCAGGAGTTTCTTCAGGACGTCAAGCCCTCTCTGGAAGTGAAAATTGTGCCTCTCGATGACCCCTTTGGAGTGTCAGTGGAAGACCCTGAGCTGGAGTGCATTGTAGTCAGTGAGGAGACCAGGAAAGGAGGCGAGGCTGTCAACAAAAAACGCCTTGAGAATGTAAGTCAGCAATTTCTTTGAACACGTTTGAAAATGTATTTTGTTTTGCATAATGTGACTATTTTGCCCAAACTGCCTATATTTGTTGGTAAATCTGACATTTTAAAAACTAGCCATTATAAAAAATTTGTGTGTTTTTGTCAGGGTCTTCCTGCTCTTGTCCTGCATGAAATCCAGCTGCTTAAAGATGCTCATCACTCCGAAATCGAAGAGGAGAAAATCAGCTCTTCCAGTTTCCGGACTCGTTTACTGGGGACACTCCTGACCCAACCTAAAGTATGTCACTGGGCTATGTCTGTATTCATGACATGTATAATTATATAAAATAAAAAATAATACATTAACAACAATATAGTAAGAGTAAGCAGTAAGAATATTGGATCAGAGTAAGCAAAATTGTAGACCTGGATAACTATTCCACAATAGATTTTTCTATTACAATTCACTTTGATTAAAATATTTGTAATGCTGTAAATTTTTTGTTGTGAACGATTTATAGCTTTATACCAAATATAGCTTAAAACTGGTAGGGCTGGATGTAAATGTACTCAGTGCCACTATTTCTCCATTCATAAATATAAAAAAACACTGGAAGGGATTGAAGTATTAAAACATTTACTGCGTACAGCATTTTTTTCAGTTTAAGGCAATTTTCTCCAAAAATAAGTCACACACAATTTAAATGAAATAGATGATAGTGTATGGGGCTTATTTGGACCTTCATTTCAATATGATCACGGCTGACAATGTAAAATGAGAGCATCTTTTTGTCCACTTAAAACAATTGTGATTTATTCAAACAATATGAATAAATAGCAGATGATTGTAGTTACTGTAAAACAGCCAAAAAGCATGATCATGATCTAAAAAAATATATATTGTTCATCCTGGCCAGTTGACAAAGATGTGTTTTTGTTTGTGTATTGTTTATGTTTTAGGATTCCTCTCATCTCCCTGTCCTCCCCTACGTGATTGGTCTGACGGGGGGCAGTGGCAGTGGGAAAAGCTCCATCGCCAAACGACTGGAGGCGCTAGGTGCTGTGAAGATCGACTGTGACAAACTGGGTCACGAGGTGTACGAGCCCGGGACAGCAGCCTACCATAGAGTCCTGGAGGAGTTTGGATCGGGTGAGCACAGAGGAATGCTTAGACAATTTTATGATTATGCTTGACAATTCATCTTATGATTTCAATTTTTATTAATGCTTGGACAATTCATCTTATGATTTGCTGACTGTGGTTGGAAAAAAAGTACAGATCACAAAAAAAAAAAAAAAAAAAAAAAAAAAAAAAAAAAAAAAAAAACTATTTCTTTCTTATATATTGTGACGTTTTGTGTAATTTTATAGTCAGTCTACATGTTAAAACCAAATCTATTGTAATTATTATGCATCTTTGTAAGTATTTAAAACTGTGACTGACATATTGGGGGCAGTAGTGGAAGTCGAGGTCCTCGCTTTGATGACTGATGAAAGATGATGGAATGACTTGTGGCTTTTACATGTTTGATTGGCTCAATGACAAACTAGCACAGGAGCGACATGTTATATTTGAAAGACACTGATTCATAACATATGATGAATCCAGTCCATCTTCTCACTCTGATGTGGCACTTCAAATGTGCCATATATCTTCTTAAGTGGCTCCTTCACTCGCTGATCAAAGACAATCTTCGTCTATTTTGACAGATGACATTTTTAACTGCACCTTCTAAACACAGAGTTTTAGTTTCAGTTAAGGTAAATACTTAATCACAAAACATGTCAGAATCAGGATCCAGGACCATCTCTTTTTCACGCATGTTCAAGAAAGTGAATAAACAAATATTAATCATTTTTTATTTATTTATTTTAAATTATAAATAATTTTTGTGCAAAAGCAGTTTTTTGCTGTATTAAAATCCTTTTTTTTTTTTGTTTTTGTCTTTTTTTAAAGATATCCTTAACGAAGATAAAACAATTAACAGACGTGAGTTGGGAAAGAAAGTTTTTGGAAACCAGGTAATTCACATTGTCATTTATTACAATTTATTTTCATATGTTAATGAAACCCTGGCTATGTTGTGGTTATTAATGTATTTATTTTTACTTTTTTTAAGGAATGGTTAAAAGCTCTAACAAATATTGTGTGGCCTGAAATTGCCCTTTTGGTTAAAAACCGAATCCAGCAAGCGAGAGAAGAAGGTACTGCACACATACTGCCTGTGTAGCACTACTGCTATTTATTAACATATGAATACTTATTTATTTATGTCCTAATCACACATTTTTCTCATGCTAGGCAAACAAGTGTGTGTGCTGGACGCTGCAGTTCTTTTGGGAGGCCGGTTGGAACGATATGGTGCATGAAGTTTGGGTCACGTCATCCCTGAGGAGGAGGTATAGAATTTTAACTCATAGTATTGTGCTTTTATGTTTGTTTGTTTTTTACCAATAAAGGTGCTCTAACTTTTATGATAATAAATTCTAACTTTTATTTATAATCATTGCAAAACATAATCTATTAAAGCTTGATTAAATACTATTCTATAGGCAAGGCCTTGCCTATAGAATAGTATTTTATCTTTGGATAAAACATGATTGCAGACATGCCACTAAAAATTGTACACTTTATCCTTTTAAAGTAGTGGAATTAAGCATTTTCACATACTTTAATATTGACCTTTGACATAAGTAGATTGTCATTTTACATTTTTGCCATTGTAAACTGGAACATTTTCTAAAACAGCTTAGAAATAGGAACATGTCTGTCCACTTTTTAGTAAAATGTCAGAACTAATTGGTCACTTTTCTTCATTGGCATTTTATTGTAGAAGTTATTTTTGAAAAGTGACTGCGTGACATTTTTTAAAAATCTCATTGTATCTCAAAGCCTTTTAATTTACATATATAATAGAGCATGAAAAGCTCACTTGGACAGATTCTGCACAGTATGTAACAATTACTGAACTGAACAACAAGTGCATTGCCGTTAGTTGACCACAAGAGGGAGACAGATTCTCACATACAGCTGCTTGTATTTCCAGGCCGTGTCCCGGATCACACAGCGGGATGGAGTGAGCAGGGAGGATGCCCTGAGGAGGCTGCACAGCCAATGGTCCAACTACAAACAGGTGCAATATGCCAATGTGGCTTTGACAACATTGTGGGAACCAGAGGTGACTCAAAAACAGGTCAGAGATGCAAACGTAGAATCATCACAACTCAAAAACATTAACTTTGAACTTTATTTTTAACTCTTGTTGTTTGTTGGTACTGTAGGTTTTAAAAGCATGGAATTTACTCCAGAAAAGAATCCAGCAAAGACAAAAAGGACAGTAGATGCCTTTGTGGGTCAGGACACTCTGTCGTGAGGGGAGCATGTCCATCCAAAGACAGGATCCAAATATGGAAGAGGAAAGCTGCCTTAAAGTGAACTGTGCCATTTGCAAATAACATTAACACTTTCATAAAGTATTTTTTGTTTATTTGAAATACTCTTGACATTTTACAGTAAGATAACACTAACTGTAGTCAATTTTAAGGTCAGTGTGCAAACTTCCTAATTGATGTCCTATTATAAATATATATACTAATGCATCTCAAATGATTCTAGTTAAGTGGACTGGTACAAGATTCTATTATATATTGAAATGGTTATTGGAGTAATGACAGACGTTGATAAATACATTTCTGTGGCTGGGAAATTGTTAACAGAAATTATCTTTTGCATTTTGCTGTCCACTCGACTTTGAAATTCAACAGCTATTCTGTTTATAGGTAACTTTTAGACATGGTTTGTGTTCAGTATATGTAACATTTCAAAGCATGTAGATTTTTTATAATACCAGATTTATCTATCAAATGCCTTCATAATCTAGATGTTTATTAATAAAAAATAAACAAAAAGTGGGACTATACAAAGGCTTTTTCTTGTCTTTTAAATGTTGCAGATGAATAAATCAAATAACTTTATTAGAAATTATACTTTATTTCTGTGACTTAGTATAAACTTAGTGCAAATGCTTTACAATGCAAAACTTGTAAATGTTGTTGACCTCTGAGAGTTTCATAGCAGTTCATCTGTACATTCAGAGTTTTAATAGTGAAACCACACATTAATATACAAAAACAGTCCTTGTTCAGTGAGTTATAGTGAGTTTGGCAGAGCACGTGGCCTCTCCGAGCTTGTTGCTGGCTCTGCAGACGTACACTCCAGAGTC
Source organism: Mugilogobius chulae (assembly GCA_038363315.1). Taxonomy (NCBI): domain Eukaryota; kingdom Metazoa; phylum Chordata; class Actinopteri; order Gobiiformes; family Gobiidae; genus Mugilogobius; species Mugilogobius chulae. The sequence goes on along the minus strand of CM076401.1, from coordinate 29,829,036 downwards.
AGACGTTTTCACATCAGTAAAAACCAAAGAACAAACTCCGTCCTCATTTATTTCCTTTGTCACTCGGGACGATTCTTGGACTTCCTTTTCGTTCTGAAGCCATTTCACCTGCAGCTCTGGATAACCTGCAAATCCAAACATTCAACACTGTAGCATATTTCTAACACTGTTTACTTGATTTCTTGTTTTTACACACATACTAATATTAAGAGAGTTATGGTCGTTTATATTTGCTAGGTAAGCTGTTTTTATATTTTAGTTGTGTTATCAGCTCTTACAGGAGAAAATTCTCACCACTGACTCATGCATATTTCCCCTTCACTGATAATATTTAGAATGCTTTGCTGTCATTGCATAAACGCATCTTGAACTTTAAAACCATGAGGATTTAATTTTAAAATGTAGTTTTTAGGTGTTGAAAATGCCCTCTATATCAGGGATTCCCAGACTTTTCAGCCCGAACAACCACCTTGCAACCCCCACAGCAAAAATATATACTTTTGTAATCATTTTAATTTACAAAACCATTTAAATTTGGTTTAATTTAGTTTATTTTGATAGTGTATTGCTTTATATGACTCAAATTCACCCCAAAATTGATTAAATGCAAAGTCATAAATAATTGTAAAAATACATTTTGAAATCATCTCACAATCCCCAGATTTGGGATTTTACTAGAAACAAGCAATGCCAATTTATGGACTGTTTCTTTTTAAATTTTGTTTGTGTATTGGTGAAGTGTGAAAAAGACAGTATATTAAGAAACTTATTTTTAGAAATTAACCTATAAAGTTCAAGTATCATCATTACAATAATTTTACTGGATAGTAGGACTTTTAATGCAAAGCCAATCAGATCATCAATCACTTTTTTACCATTGACAAGGCATGTAAGCTGTGCAGTGGCTCCTTTGCGCAGCGTCGTGTCTTTCAGAGTCTGGTGGAAACGCGGTTCGCTCTGGAGCTGCTTGTCCAAAGAGCGGATGGCCTCCTCTGCCTCTTGGCTCCAGGCTGGCTCTAGATGAGAGAGGACGAGAAGGGAAGAAGCAAGACATTCCTGATCACAAAGGGCTAAACTTGAAGTGACAATCTGAAACTGAGTCACCCGCCATATGCCGCTCTGCCCAGGACCGGGTGCCATTGTAGCAGAATGTGTTTGTGTGGACGCCTTATCTCTCTTACCCTCTGAAGAGCTGCCAGGGGAGTCCGGCCTGTTGGAGAGGTTAGCCATGCGCTTCAGGGCCAGAACAGCCTTGCCAGCTTTCTGCAAGTTTAAAAAGGTCAAATTCAAGTGGATGACGAACCACAATCACAACTAAGAGCTGCAGGACACTATATGACAATAGTCTCAAATGTCATCACGAGAAAAAGTCACGAGATTAAATATTGAGAACAGAGTCTTACCCGCCATTTGCGTTTGGCCAAGAAGCGCCGCATTTTGGTTTTATTGAGGGATTTGGTTGGTCTTCGAAGCAGGGGGGTGAAAGAAGCCATCCAGGGGTGGGACAAAGCATCAGTGCATGACAATCTAGCTCTACAATTACACACATCACAAAAAAAAATTACATTCCATATATTTAAAATTTTGGGACAATATATTTCAAGATTTATACCAACATTTGGTCTTTCTTTAGCAGTGAAGAAATAAAATCCTTTGCTTCCTCCGAAATGTCTTCAAAACTTTCCTCGTCAAATTCAAATTTGGCCGCAGTGACAAAAGCGAAAGTCTCAGCGTCGTTGTTGCCCTGGAAGGGAGATTCTCCACTGAGCCTAAAAAACACAACAAAACATATGTATTTAAATACGCCAGAGGTTTGACGAGGGGACAAGCTTTTTGTAATTACTGACTTAGATTAACTTGTTTATGTTTTTCAGGGGAATATATTAATTTTTAGTTTACTTTAAAACAATCTTTTCAGTACAAAGTTTATTAAAAACAGATGCTACATATATTCTTTACATATAAATCTCATTACTGCGTTGAGGACAAATTAGACCCTCTGAAGGGCCCAGTTTGACCAGTGGGCACCACTTTGGATCCCATTGATCGACAGGTGGGGTCAGGACTATAGGAGAGATGTGAAACATAGTTGGAGAGTCATAAGAAGATTTGAAAAGAATAGAACTCAACAATAGAGTTACTTAGTTTTAGAACTTGAAATGATTACAAACATTGTTTTGATTTCGAGGGGTTGAGAATTGATTAGATAGCTAGTTTGGGGATTTCGGGAAATGTTTGGGAATCTATATGCAATTCATATTTGAGTAAACAATTTAAAGGCATTCAGAAATGATCAAGCTTTTTTGTCATAATGTAGCTAGAAATTACAAAATTGTTAAATAGTAAAATCAAATTTTCTTTTCAAAAAATCAAGTCATTTTAAATTATTCAGATTTTTCTCCTTAGTAGTAAAGCAATATTACACTAAATGTAAATCATATTTCGTTTACTTCCTTTATTCTGAAATTGTTGTGACGTTAAAACTATAACCATATAACCGCCAGCAGAGGGCGCCAAAAGTAGGAACTAGAACTACTATCCACTTGATTTAAAACAAACCCATTGAGTGTCTTACAGAATGTAGCAGATGACTCCAATGCTCCACATGTCCGTCTCCAGACTGACCGGTTCATATCCGATCACTTCTGGTGCCACAAACTCTGGCGTCCCGTGCATCACCCGAAGAGGTTGTTTACTATCTATAAAACAAAAAGGACCAACTATGACCTGGATATTTGGAGTTTGGAGTTTTCATGTTTGCATTAGGCTAATCCTCATTTGTAAACAGACCACCCAGCCTAGAAGAGGTGCTGTGTTTTTGAGCCAGATTACATAAGCTTTCTGTTGAGTTCTGTGAGTTAACGTCATTTCAGTTTGACAGTGCATAACAAGCCGCTACTTTTAGTCGAGACAGATCATATCTCCAGAACAAAGTAAATACCTGAAATATATTTGGCAAGTACTCAGACAGTTGAGCTGCAGCCAAACTAAAAGATTATTTTTAAAAGATTATCTAGAGGTAGCCAAATTGAAGGCCTTTCTAACATTAAATTCTACAAAGTTTAATGATCTTACATGTTGTTACTTTTCATAGGACTACTGTTGTATTTTGTCAGAATTAGTTTTATGAATAGATGTACTCACTTGTACAAGTTTAATGTCTTTACAACAGCACGAACAATTCTAATATTGCATTAAAATTCACATAAAAACGACCCAGAATTATAATGTTAAGATTACAGTCTTAAATAAAATATATTTCGTAAGCAACACATCCTTATCTATTCATAATTGAGTTTTAAATTGTACTACTTCTTTTAGACTGTAAAAGCAACTAAATAAATACTTAAGCAACGTTAAACATTTAAAATAAATTTCAATTGATCATACCTGTTAAATAATCATTAAAACATGTTGTTTTGAATTATTTGCTAAAATTTGCTGAAAAGGGTGGGTAACAATAACAAAATTGTTCAATTTATTATGTTTTTGTTTCCATCAACACTATGTTGACACCCTTGAGATTCAGACTTACATAAAAAGTTGATACAAGGTGAAAATAACCTTTTTTTTTGTGCTTCTTCTAAACAACTGTGATAATAGAATATTTTGAACCACTAATCAAACTTCTAACAGATACCAAGATACTACCAAACTAAAATGTTCTGTTCCTTGTGTAACAAAACAATGAGACAATAGACTTCTTACAACATACCTAGTTTGCTGGCCAGCCCAAAGTCTATTATCTTGATATTGGTTCCGGTTGTGTCCACACAGACAATGTTTTCTGGTTTGAGATCCAAATGAACAATGTTCTGCTTATGGACGTACTGCATTCCTTCTAAAATCTGCTGCATGTAGCGAGCGCTGGTCGGCTCTGTGTGCTCAAAATTGTCGTCAACAATTCGGGCAAACAGCTCACCACCTGGAATACTAGAAAGACCACATTCAGATATTCAAAAAATGATTGCAGAGTTTAAAAGAGGGCAGAGTGACTTACTATTCCATGACCATAACTATCTCAGGGCGGGAATCGTAAGCGGCCAGACATTGAACCAGTTTTGGATGGTGGAGGCAGTTCATGAGTTCAATCTCCCTCAAGGCGGCGGCTTTGTCTTTTGAGGTTCGAGCGCGGTAAAACTTCCCAGCACAAATGTCACCAGTTTCTTTGTGGGTCATTCTGTAAACTTGGCCAAACTTCCCACTGCAAAAGACGAAGACAATCATTTGAATAGGTAATGCAAATAACAACCATGCATTTAAAGATTATATTTTGTTAAGCTTTTAAAACACTATAGAAGCCAGTACGAAGCAGATCAGCTGACATTCCAACAGTAACTATTAAAAGCATTTTTAGTTGAGTGTTGTCAAATTAACTTTCCCTAAATATTAGGGATGTAATACCGATTTCAATAAAATAACGAGAATTAAAATGCTTTTTAGGTCACAGACATATTTAATACAAAATGAAATGTCACTAAACATATCTTGATAAATCGTATTCAAGAATTGTCCAAATTTGTCCAGCTAATAAGATTTTATTTATACTTGCTTAAATCAGAGCCTAGTTTTGCTAACAATTTTACATGTCACAATGTCAAATTCTTATAAAAACAAGCGACAAAATATCACTTTCAGTAATTCAGAATAATTTTTATTATAACCAAATAAACAAAATACTTTTTATATTGTCTGAAAGTTTATCATTCATTAAGTTAAGAACAAGTTTTTGGAGTCAAACTTGATTGATACTAACATTAATGTCACATCAACAGACAGATATAAAACACTTTCTTAGTCAATTTGAATAGGTAACAACATATAAAAATAGACCAAAAAAATGGGAAAAAAGGAATGAATTGCTTCAAGAACGAATTCACAAATCTTAGATTGTACTTACGCTCCCAGTTTTTCGTGCAAATCGTAATGATCCTTCACTTTGTTTTGTTTATCAACAACGACATCTACATATTTGGGCGGCTCTTCTTTCTTTCCTTCATATGTACAAAACAAACACAAAACGTCAGTGTATTTTTTTTAGCAACAGATTGTATTCATGTTCCTGAGTGTGTTGATGTCATCAGATAGTGGGCAAGAGCTAGTTTTTCCAGTTAATAACATTGTACGTGAAAAGGTCAGACTGGTCATTTCTATTACTCACTTTTCTAATACAACGAAAAATGCATTTAGGCAAAACTCATATCCTCCATTTGTATTTGTGATTTTAGGATCTATTAGTTTAAAATATTATTGAGCACTTACTCTCAGTTGCCATGGTGACGCAGTGGGACTGTTGGCTTGGTGCGCTGACTCCGATAGAATTAAAAGCTCGGACTCTGAAGCGATATTGTCCCTGTGGCTCCAAACCGGTTCGAACTTTATAACAAGTGTTTTTACAGTCCTTGGTTACTTCGGTCCAACTTTCAGACGTCTCTTCTCGGACTTCTACGATGTATCCCAAAACAGCCGTGCCCCCGTCGTAGCTGGGACCGGTCCAGCACAGCACCAAAGAGTCTGAGGTCAGCTTAGATACAACAGGATGGGAGGCAGGAGGGTCCGGCCGGTCTAAGGACAAAACGGCAAAATTGTAAAGGCATTTTAGGAATCTGCAAGGAATTAAACAAATACAGTAGCTTTCAAAGTATCTCCAAATAAGCTGTAATTAAAAAAAGAAAATTCAGGGACTGGCTGACTATATTTGAATTTCAAATATAAAGGCCCAGAAAAGCTAAAAACTACAAAATGGCAGTGTGATCTCTAATTTTAAAGTCTCTATTTCTGGATTTATTAAGCATATCAAAATTTCTCACCAGTAACACTAAGAGTTATACTGTGGTGTGCAAAACCCTGTCGGTTTCGTACGACAAGAGTGTAGCAGCCTTGATCTTCTGGACAAGCCTGAGAAATCTCCACACTGCTCTGAGATTCACTACTTCGAAAAGAAATCCTCGTCCCTCCCAACACCACCTGCAAAAAGAAGCAAGACATAAAATCAGGTCTTATTTCCACTTTACTCAAAATGCTGCCATAAATATGAATGTTTTAATGTAACAAGATACAGATACAGTAATATACATTTATGTTCCAAGGTTTAATCATTTTGCGATGGTATTTCATGAGCAATTCTATGAACATGTTTGTGTGGAGAAAAAAAGTTTTGCCTTAAAGAAAATGTTGCATACAGGTCACTCTGACTTTGACAGTAGGAATTTTAGAACCAAAGATGGAGATCATTTTGAGACAGCGGTAAAAATGGTATCCTATTTAATTTAAACCTCTATATGCATTTCTTTTTTTACCTTTTCCATGCATCTTCAAATGCCCACTGTGTAACGTTTGATCAAAAATGTAATAAAAGTAAAGTAAAAACTGAATTAAATTGAAGCATAGGTGTATAATTTATGTGTCTTTGCAGCATCAAATAGAGAATATTGCTGTCACAAAGTGTTTAACATCTCACCTTCTCCTTGTTGTAGAGCCAGCAGCAGGCCACAGGGACAGAAACACTCTTAAATTCACAGTGTAGTTGAGCCTTCTCTCCAATGCGAACCTCCACTTTCTTTGGAGCGTTCACAAATTCAACAGGAGGTCCTAAAACACATAATATTAGTGCCTAATACTACCACAAAGAATATTTGTAAGTCCTTGTAGTGTGCCCTCAAAATCACCTCAAGGCTTGTGAAAGGAACCTGCTAAAGTGGGCGGAGCAATCAGGTGAACCCTGGTAGGTAGATTTAAGAGATTTTTGACCAATCGCATTAAAGCAGTCAAGTTTGGTTGAAATACTTTTTTAGTATTTTATAAAAGGTTACTGGGGTGATGAGTTTATTTTGTTGCTACACTGGCCTAAACTGTTGTATTTTTACATTACACGTTACCTAAATCTTTTTCCAAAACTTTCCCATTCCCCTAACTTAACACTTTTTTTTGTATTATGAACAATGTTTGTATTGTTATGTCATTGTTTGTTTTTGTGAACCAGTACGCCCAGCGAAAACACAAAAATTGACAAACAGTGCAAAGTATAAAGTGAATATACATTGTTTACTGTTGTCGTCGCAATGAATCAATTAAACCAAACATACTGTTCAAAATCAGCCTTCAATCTGTGTTTTCTAAAGATAAACACATCTATGTCTCTTTATTCAAATCCACTTTTGTGTGAGACGCATTGACAGACAGAAATCTGTGAATGACAAACCTTACCTTTTTTGTGCTGCTTCATGTCTTTTGTTTTTGAAGTATTTCTGGGAGTCTCCGTTTTACACATGACCTCATTCTTCACCTCATGATTCCTTCCTGTGTGGATTTCCCTTAATGCTAATTCACAGCAAACAATGAGTTCAGCACACAGACTTGTAATCCTTTGACAATATAAGGAGATAATAATAATATTTTACCTGTTACGTAAAGAGCAGCACTACTACTCTGTCTCCCGGCTGTGTTTTCTACTGTGCAAGTGTATGAGCCGGCATCCGCAAAAAAACACTTGTTTAAAGTCAAAGTTGCAACTCCATTGTAGAAGGAAGTCTTGCGTGAATGGACCGTTTTGCCTACAGGAAACACGCCAATCTTGATGTTATCTTTGTATAAACTATAAGCTCAACAATAGCTTTTTGCTATTATTTCTTAGTTTCAACTCAATTCCTTTGCGCAAAAAAATAAGATGTTCACAACAATTTTATAGACACAACATTTGCTTATAAATGTTATGTTTTGGGGCATTTTTCCATCACGAATCTTTGAAGTGGTAGGAGCGTGGACAGATGGTTGGCCACACAGAATTAATATAGTATTCAATTGAAAAAATTCAATTTATTACATCTATGATTTGTCAGAGGTGGCAGAAGTACTGATGTTCACTACTCAAGTAAAAGTATAATAACTGTAAAAAATTACTCTGGTAAAAGTAAACAGTACAATCACATTGCCAAGTGCCAAAGCATAATAATATAGTCTTGGTTAAAACTGATAGAATTCAGCATATTCATCTTTAATTTAGTTGTTTTAGTAAGATTAGAACAAAATAGCTAAATATTTTACTTGTTTCAAGACTTTTCTGACAGTTTACAAAAGATTTTATCTTGAATCAAATTTGCCACTGGAGTGAATAAAATTGTCTAACAGCATTAGCGAATAATTTGTCCCGAAATAAGCACATATTTTTTGAGACAAAGCAGAAACTGAAACAAGTCAAATAATCTAGGTCCATCAAGTAAAACCATCTCAACCAGAAAAAATACCAAAAATAAAGATTAAAATCTGAATTTTAAAACATTTTAACCAATCTAGAAAAACATTTTTTGCAAGTTGGTTTGTGATGTGTTCGAGTTCCCATTGGGCTTTCATTGAATTAATTGTAAATATATTTAAAGAGGGAAAAAAACTGTTATTGGGTTTATACAGTAACTCGCCTGTTTTTAAAATGTAGTGAGCAGAAAGTACAGATATTTCTAGAAAAATGAAAGAAGTAAAAGTCACAAGATTTTTAAGTACTCAAAGAACAGATACTCAAAAAATACTTAAGTACAGTACTTGAGTAAAAATACTTAGTTACTCGCCATCTCTGGATTTAGTTAACTGGACTGAAATAAACATACAGACATTTCTAATTCTTTACCATCACAGATTGAATATCCCTGTTGAGTTAAACGTGGAACCAAATTGCCCTTATTGTACAGTTTGCTTTTGCTTTAGAGAAGTTGTCTCAAATTTCAATGCCAAAGGAACAACTTGGAAAAGCAGTTAATAGCTTCATCAGAACTAATAATATAACCTTATATGTAGGGTAGGGAAATGTCATATCATATATCATACACTGTAGTACATGTGGATAAAGAGTAATGCTTAATATTGTGATATACAGTCTCTGCTGGCTGCCCTAAAGCCCTAGAGTAGCGCGACCTAAACACAGACACCGCTCAGTTACTCACCATTGTGCGTCCAGGAAACAGTCAGAGGCGCACTTCCCGAGATAACAGCTTGAAAAGTGGCATCAGTTCCTTCACACACGATACAGTCCTGCAGCGACTCTTTGAACTCTGGGGCTTCCGCTTTGAGAGCTGCAGACAGGACCACAGATGAATATCACCTTTAACAGTATTTCCAGTGCACGGCTGTTAAGTATCTAAAAACACACATGGGCTTCATTATAAGACCCAGGACATTTGTTACATAAAATCCCCAACTGGATGTTGTCAAAGTCTTGGAAGAGCTTTATTGACATTTTTGGATTTGGAACATGGTGGGACAGTGTGAACTATCCAAGTCTGTCACATTGTATTTTGTTCTGCTAATTCAGAAGATGAAAATAACCTTTTTCAACCTTCTTATCACAATTTTAAGCTTAAAAAAAAAAGTTTGACCACATTTTTTAGAACTAAAACTGGAAAATTAACTACCATTGATATTATTGTTGTCGCAATGAGAAAATTTCAAACTCAAATTTGATACAAACCATTTATTTAGTTTATAGAATAGAAGGAGAAATTAGAAGTCATATACTGTAGTTATTTTGCAGAAGATTTGGGAGATTTAAAGGTGGGGTAGCTAATTTTCACACCATAAAACCTGAAACACTGTCCAGCTCTGTTCCAACTCTCACAATTCCTTCAGCTCAATGTAATATCCATGCACATTATTTTTTGTCTACAATTAAACCTTAAAAACATATTTTATAGATAGCAAAATAAAACTGGAGGTGACCACTCAAGCACAGCCAATCAGACAGCTGCATTTGGTTCTTAAAAACAATTAAAATGTCTTTTATTTTGATTTAGACGGTACACAATGATTTTCAGTAAATGTAATATACTTTTTGGTAGAACAGACACCATTTATTAATTTACAACTCAAAAAGTCAACTCCCCCTCTTTTAAACTGCTTTTTATAGAGTTTAACAGCATTTTTTTTTCTTCTTTTTGTACAAATGTTTTTAGCATGAATTCATGTGCAGTTGTACTTTTTTAGTCCAGTTTATCCGAACATGATCAGATTTTAAAGAAAAAACTGAATGGCCTTGAGAGCTTTGACCACTCCCACTTTTTTAGTCGATTAATTGATATGTAAGGCTTGTCTTTATAGGCCTAGTGAACGGATGTCAAACAATAGGACTGTATAAAGCTAATATAACACATTTACTGTATATCCAGAATTATATTGTGTCACATTACATTATATTGCACATAATTTCATTGCAACAAAACTTTGGACAGATTGTATGCTTTTTGCTGAATTCCAGTGCATGTTTCATTTACTAGTCACATAACAGCAATATAAGGGGCAATATAAGGGCCACATGATATCTTCTTGAGGCCTGAATTTGCCCCCGAGCCTGAGTTTGACACCCCTGACCTAGTGCATCATCCTTTCATCTTCTTCACCGCTTCAGTCCCATTGACTCCGTTCTCTTCACACCATAATCTCCCGTCATTTTACGCTACACTTGTTTTGACGTTATGGAGCTAAATCCAGACTGCCATTGGGAATACTGTAGACTGTGTTGAATTTTCCCACCATGTGCTGTGTTGGAATGTCCGTCCACGCTCACAGTGGGAAGTAGGTGGTCACCAGTGGACACAGGAATGCAATTAGCACCATGAGTGTGTGTGGGGAAAGCCTTGAGGGCTGTAGCACTATAAATCACAGCACATTTGTTGGCATTTCAAAATTAACATCTGAGCTACTCCTAACCTTAGGCCAAAACAAGAAAACCAATTCGCAAAACCAATTTTTTTTTTAGCATAGTAATTGTGATAAGGAAGGTTTTTCCCCAAAGTAGAGGTAATGCACTAAGTAAACACGGATGTGATTTGTTCCCAAGGGTCAAAGTGGGGTGAGGTTGGAGTACAAATAGTCCGGATGAAATGTGTGAGCACAAAAGCTGGGCCAGATAGTCACATTTAGATTATCTTTAGAATGTTGTTTTGAAGATGTGTAACTTTTGATTATTTAGTCATAAAAAAGTGGCACGGAAAGAGACGAATAATAATTAAAAATAAACAAAAAATATTGAGTAATAAGCTCAGTCTAATATTCTATTTGATTAATTTTATATGCATTTCATAATTGTCTACCAATTAAGCCTCAACCAGCATGTTTAAAGATATGTTTTAGCATATTTCTGTTGAACTGAAATAAAATCACTGCTGTGTTTTATATTTCTTTTTTTTATTGAGGCACTTTGTAAAATACCACACAGCCCTTGAACTCACTCATTAAAAAGTTTAAAATACCTAGGTTCAACAATAATAAGTGAGGAGGTTATTGCCTCTGATAATGATCTTGTTTATGGATGTAACTGGGGTTGTCAGTCTTCAGTCGTTTAGTCGATTGTTCGATCAATGACCTCTTAGTCAATGAAATTGTTGCTGATCAAAACTTACATAATGGATTGTGCTTTATTCTGTTGTTGGTCCTAAACAGTAGAACATCCGGTCATTGAATCTTAGACAACTTTTGTTTTTTATCCTATAAAACAGTTTTTACTTATCTTTTATTTAAAATGTTGACTTTTTAGAGTTTCTATTTTTTGTGTTTGATTGTTTCTGTTTTATTCTCTGGTCAACTCTGGTATTTTAAAAGTGTAATAGAAATAAACTTGTGTTGTGTCTAGAACTAGTAGTAATTAGAAGGTAAGGAGTTCATTTACTGAAGATTAAGTAGCTTTATCAGATTATTTTCCTTGCAATTTTTTATTTAAGTACTTACTAGTATTTCTTGCATAAACATGTGCATTCATTTTGCATTTTTGAATGACCAGATTTTAAAAATACAGAATTGCCCATGAGTCGACCATCAGTATACAATAAGCTAAGAACATCTTTTATCAACTACAGATGTGACAAAGAAGACATTGTGGATTTTGTTGAAATCGTTTAATTTAATATTGATGCTAAAGTTACACATGCCTTATATTATAATAAACAGCCCTAAATCTTGAATAAAGCATAAAAAGTATGAATAATTATTTAAACCACAGCAGCCTTGGCAAATTTCCAAACTTTAGCCTTTATGTTTTGGCCTTCTGCCTATTACTGCTCTCTAGGTCTAGGCTCAATATCTTTCATTACATGTAACTGACACACTAACAATAGCAACCTGAAGTAAACAATGTTATTCAGAGACTGTTACCTGCTGCAGATCCATTTTTTCCTGCCTTGTTTTCTGCCTCCACTCCATTCTCTTTGCTTTTATCCGAACTGAAAAATCCAACTCTGGGTTTTAGGGCCAGCCGGAAAGTGGACACGAACATCTCCTTGGCTCCTTTGTCCATCCTTTAGTAGAGATCACAGTGATAAACAAGTTCAACGAGTGAATAAGTAATGTGCAACTCATGATCCCACTTTAGGACAGGAGGAGCTTTTGGAAAACTCCCCGATAGAGATTACAATAGAGACACACAAATCAATAATGAGGCTACAAATGCGCTATTGAGAAACTTGGAGGGGAAATGAAAGGTTAAAGACCATAGGAATTGAGTGGGAGTAGATGACTTGAGAGCGGAGATACAAATTCCTAAAGCTGAACCAAAATAACGTTCCATCAGAAGATACGTGGCTTTAAAAGTAACAGAAAGTAATGTTTGAATTTAAACAAGTTCTATTTAACTTTTCCAACAAGGAGTTCTGTACAATAAATGAAGATACATTTACAGAAATTCCCCACAATATAATATTAAAGATGTTTCAGATGCATTTGTTCAATTATTTGTGTTTTATTGATTGAAAAACGTGAACAGGGTCACCTCTCCACAGATCCAACCTGTATCTTAGCTGTTTTATCACATCTTTCTCTTTAGAGCTACTTTCCAGTTGCAAAAAACAGCAGGCAAACTTACCCTGACCCAGTAAAGTTACATAGTGCCCCTTTTTAAACACAATCAACGTTTTCAACTGAGTCAAACTCTAATCGGACTTGCAATAGACTTCTAAGTACCACAATAAGTACCTGCAGGCGCACCCACACCCTAGTTTGAGACCCACAGTAATAAACTAAAAGAAAAAGCCTAGAGATTGAAGTTTAAAATGCATTTACCTTCATGAAATGGTTGTTGCCAGCTCCGTGTTTTAAGTGAGCATGTTATTCCCTCCAAACACAAGCAGCCCGCAGCTATTGTCAGACAGAAGAGAGGAATCAGGGTAAGCCAGTTGAGCAGCTTTCCGCCTATCAGCCACTGAGCCACAACTTGTTGGAAATCATTCAAGGTAGACCTCTGGGGGTGGGATTTAGGAGAGCAGTGGGTGGGTCTTGTGACTAGACATACAGTAAATGATAGCCTTTTGACCTAATAGAGAGAATAGTAATTGTGTTAAGTGGGGTAAAGCTGTGTTCAACTGAATAGATTATTTTCTGAATATTCAAAGAAGATACAAGACTGCTTTGTTTACATTCTCACAACTTTGTGTATCTTTGCTTGCTGGTGTTGTCACGATAGTAAAATTTAAATTCCATTTTGATGCTAAGAAATAGACCCGCTATTAAACAAATTCAATACCACAGTGATAATTACAAAACCAAATTGCTTTTAGTTTATAGATTGTAATAGGATACATTCACGTTCTAAACTCTAATCATGTCAAATGATGAGCAAGAGCAAGTTTTCCCAATGTTTTTTGCCATCTAATATCTGGAAGTACACACGTTTTCAATCTAATGTGACATTTTTTTAGTATTGGCAAGTGCTCAAATTAGTGCCGATATATAGCTTGGACACAGCTTCCTTTTTGCAACAATTAATAGTGTATTTTTGCTACTTTTAATGACCTTAAAAGTGAAAAGCTTTGTGCAAATAGTCTTACTTCTGCTTGATACTTGAAAATGAGCGATATAGAAGTCAATATTATCCTGTATTGTCTACAGATAATAACTATACAGTATTTAGTTTGGCGTTCTATACTCATCTAATCATCTATTATGTTATTGTAAACAGTCTATGCTGAAAGTGTTGGAAGTTTTAGAGTAACAGCTCTAGGAGATGACTCACAGTACAAAAGCGTAAATTAATTTCTTGATTAGAACACCACAATATTACATTAGAACACCACATTATTATTTTCCAACTGTATTTTACAACAGAAACCACAACCACATTCGCTTGTTTGCTTATGGCACAGTACATTATGCAAGCAGTGTTTTTAAATAGAAGCAAGTTTACACATATTTGCGAAATGAGACTTGTGAAGCCCACTGTCTCCTTCTTGATGTTGTTGTGCAGCGTCCAAGTTTATTGGCGTAATAAGGATTGCATAACAGCTTTCTTTGTTCTGATGTGACTCCTAATGGACACATTTCACTTGCTGGGAACGGTCTCCTGGTATGTTTAAAGTAATACCATATGTCAAGAGCCAGGCTACAAACATGTCGTCCAGAGCTTAGACCCAAGAGATTGATGAGGATGAAGTTGTGTCTGGTTCACGGTTTTAACATAGGACAGACTTGCAAACTTAACTACGGTACTGTGTAATCACAAATATTTATGCTGTGGTGTCACATCCACATTTTTCTAATAGTAACACTTATTAGAATACCATAACTGTGTATTATTGTTAGATTCATGAGGTGCTTAACATAGGTTGAATTCCTAAGACAAGACCATATAAGGCAAAGTAATGCAGAATACTAACCTTTGAAGTATATGTGCTTTCAGTGGGTATTTAGCATGGCACATGGGAATTTCACTTGTAACAGTCCACTTTTCCAGACAATTAAGCTTATCACTGCCAATCAGAAAGCTTAGGAATTCAAAACAGGAAAATGGGGGAAATGTAAAGAAAGGGTTGTGTTTTGTGTCCTCGATGCCAGTGATGGTAATGATGGGACTTCCTGTTTTGAAAAAGGGGTTTAGGGTTAGAAGGTAATCGTTTTGCGTGCTGTTCCCATCAAATCACTTCACAGGCTGGATGTTGCACTGTTGGCTGAAACAGAGCCCTCTTGTGGAAGCTGTAGCTGTGATTGTGTGGCTTCTAGTGACCAAATAGTGCTTTTGATATTTTGAAAAACAGTAAGTAAATTCACATACATTGGCCTTTTTTTAGGCAAAAGATATAATTTATTGTTAATTTTATCATTCAGGGTTTTATTCAGCATCTTATCAAGTATTTTGTTCACTTACGGCAATAATATCTTTTCTGGTTTTAATTATGATATAGAAGCTAAAAGGCCTATTTCTTTGTATAATTGTAAAACATTGGGACATTATCAAATAGGCTAGAAATATTGGGTGTAAAGTTATTGCTGAAAATACTGCTATGCTATGACACAATTTGTCAGTTACATATTTTGGTAATTTATTTTTGTGTCTAATAACCTTAAATTTAGTTTCCAATTCACACCTTGTTCAGAATCTGTCTTGTTTCTCTAAAACAAGTGACTCAAATTGCTAAGTAGCTCGACCGCCTGAGGTGTTCTGGCCTGACCAGAAACTCCAAAAGTCCCAAGTCTGTCTTAGTGAATCTGCTGGTCCATGCTTTGGCCTGTAGGGTTTGGACTGCACATCTGTTCCCCAACCAGATGTTAGAAGCTCAGAGAAGGATGGCAGCAGGAGCCTAGAGCGAGAGCTACCAGTCGCTGTGAAGGAAGTGAAAAACACAAGACATGCATTAGACATGCATTACTATAAAAGGAAAGCCCACATGCTTTTTGAAGTTGATTTAAAAGCAGCTTAAGATTTTTGATAAGCATGGATTAAAGGCAAGGGTGAGTGCACGCAAGTAACATGTTTAAAGGCCTATGTTTTACATTTTTTACCAAATAAGAAACTCCTATGTCATCACGCCGTAAGCAATCACAAGTTTCTACATTAAATATCACCTTACATTTTAGACCAAAATAATTTACCACAGACTAAAATACACATCTATAGCCTAGTTAAAATCGGTGTTACTATGACATGAGTCTCATGTCATGAGACTTGATGGACATAGAAAAAAAAAGTAGTTATAAAATATGACTTTGGTTAATTGTGCTAAAAATGATCTAAGTCGACTTTGTGGTCTATAGTAATATTTTTCCACGATGTATAATTAATTTACATTCACAATAACATATCTAGCTCACCAGAACATGTATCCAAATTACTTTGCTGAAAAAACACGACGACTGAGCCAGTTTGTAACGTTGTAGCGCTGATGAACAACAAGAACTACATTTCCCAGACTCCTTAACCGGAAACGAGTGCGTCGCGCATTACAGCCCCGCATCAAGTGTAGCGTGTAGCAGAAACAAACTTCTGCAACATCTCTCATAATTGTGGTAATTTTGGATAACTTTCTGATTTTTCTCACATTTTTATTAAGGATTCATTAGTTTGTTTTTTATTTGTTTCGTTGCAGAGAGTTACCTGGATTCAGATTTCGAGAGGAAAATGAGTGAAGATGCTAAAGATGAGTCGAACAAGTCCAATAATAAGCAGAAAAAAGAAGGAAAGAAACGTCCATTTGACTTTTCAGTTCATCCCAAACGCCATGTGGCTCTGAGACTGGCCTACCTGGGATGGGATTACCAGGGCTTTGCAGTGCAGGAAAACACAGATAACACAGTGGAGGCCAGGCTGTTTGAAGCTCTCCTCAAAACGAGACTCATCCAGGACAGACAAACTTCCAACTATCACCGCTGTGGACGCACAGATAAAGGAGTCAGTGCGTTTTCCCAGGTCTGTTTATCCATCCACCAGGGTCTGGCTGCATTAAGATTTAAAGGTTCCATAATATTACACACGGCTCCAATGAGCTTGTAGGCTTATTTGAATCTTGTTTTCACCCAAAAACAAATTACTCAAATTTATGATGTGTTTCATTCACACGTTTGAGCCATCTTGCGTTTAGGCTGTCTGTATCGCTAAAGCTGAAAAAGGGCTGTTCTCCGAATGATGTCATGACGTGGTGGTTTGATTTTTGACAAAAGTTGTTTGTGTTTTCAGTATGAGAGAAGAACAATGCCTAAATATGGCGAATGTTTGTGTTAAGCAAGTGTGAATGAAACACTGTTACATTTTTAATCATGCAACAATGTTTTATCATAGTTTAAAACAATGTCTTTTAAAGCACTTCTAATTATCTAGAAAAAATAATAATTTGTGATCTTGTTCAATTGCTATTTCTTTAGGTTATAAGCATTGATTTGCGCTCCAATCAGTTTTGTGGAGGACTGGGGGTGATACTTCCTGAAACTGTGGATGATGCTGCTGCCAAAGGAAAAGCTGCAGTGCCAGAGCTTCCATATGTGAAGATGCTGAACAGAGTTTTGCCTCTGGATATACAGATTTTGGACTGGTCTCCTGCAGCAGAGGGTTTCAGTGCACGCTTTGACTGTCAGTCCAGAACATACAGATACTATTTTCCCAGAGGGTGCTTGGATGTGGATATCATGGCTGAAGCTGCAAAGAAGTAGGTGCTTTTTCGAGTACTACTACCTACTACCATAAATGACAATAATAGTTGTTGGTATCAATAATAAGTCATGGAATATACTTGCTGTATTCTACCCTAATCTTTTAGTCACATAAATACATCCTGCAGCTTTATTATTATATACATACTATTTTACAGATATGAAGGGACACATGATTTTCGTAACCTTTGCAAAATGGATGTTGGTAATGGAGTGCTCCAGTTTGAGAGGACCATCCTGTCTGCTTCAGTGAGACCAGCTAAACCACAGTCAGCCGGCTGCACGGATCCTTATGAGCTCTTTATATTTGAGGTTAAAGGACTGGCCTTTCTTTATCACCAGGTACATTTACGATACATTTTCACATTCATTAAATGAGTTAGATTGTGTATTTTCCAGCTAAAGTGTATAACTACAACAGTACAATGTCGTCTTATTTGGCAGGTCCGATGCATGATGGCAGTGCTTCTTTTAATTGGACAAAAATTTGAAGACCCTGATATAATAGATCATCTTATGAATGTTATAAAAAACCCTAGAAACCCCAATACACGTTAGTCAATTTTTAAAATAAATTATTATTATATTATAAACCGCCATTGATCCTTTGTTATATATCTTTTGCGCCTTTCTTAGCATGGCAGTGGACTATCCTCTTGTACTGTTCGACTGTCATTTCGATAGTCTGACTTGGACTCAAGAGAATGAGGAAGTGAGCTACATCTTGGCCACGTTACAGCAACACTGGACACAGAGTGCAGTCAGAGCCAGTGTTCTTTTTGGGATGCTCCAGGATTTGGAATCAAAAGGTAGACATTTAACCAAACAATATTGTTTTTGCTAATTTATACTACTAAAATTGTAAGTAAGTGGTTTCTTTCATGCATATTTTTAACTTTTAATTACATAATAGAGTACATATTTGTTATGTATACTTTTTCTTTTTATCTCCACTCCTTTACTTCTCCCCAGGTGCGGAACCACCAAATCACTGCTTACTTCTTGAAGGCACAAGGCAAAAAAATTATAAACCCTTGTTGGATCGCCCATGCTGTGAAAGCCTTGAGTCGAGGATAAATCATTTTGTGAAAAGGGGCAGACTGGAACGGGAAGAAGGAGAGAATGGAGACGAAACTGTTTATAAAGGAAAGCGTTCAAAACATTCCCACAATTCCTCCAGTCCTTCATTAGACTCTTTAAATAAACCATAAAGCAGTCATTTTGTTGGAATTTGATGATTGCAAACAATGTATATATTTTAAGTTGTTTATTTCAAAGAATACATGATTTGTTTAATGCAAATAAACAAAGTAAGTTTGAGTTATTTGTAGAAACGGAACTATTGTGATCTTTTGTTACAACGCGGACAGGTTTTTGTTGCTCATAGCGAAGCTATGAAGCTAAGCGCTAGCTGTCAATCGAGTGAATGCTAAAGTTAGTAAGTTTAATATCACAGTTACGTTTAAAAACATTTGTAGCCGTAGCCGTAGCTATCGTAGAAAATTAGCAATGGCCGTAGTTGTGTTTGGACGTGTTGTTGATGTCGTTGTGACCTGAATTTGACTTATTTTAGCTTTAGCCTGGTAATAGCTGTAACACACTGTACTAGCCCTGACAGGTCGAGAGAGTCAACCGGGATTTCTCAAATAAAGTAGTTGAAGGAGAACTTTGCCTTTTGAAGGTAATGCAACATTAAAACGAATGTGTTGTAGGATAGTAAACCTTACTTAACAGTAAAAGTAGTTTACAGCAACAGCTAAAGACACTAATTAATTGTGAAAAGCTTATAAATGTGTTACGCTGCTTTTTGTATGTGGTGTAAAAAATGTCTAAAAAAAACATTTATGTCAGTCACTTGAGTTATTTCTGCTGTTCTGAAGTACTTTATCATGAATGCAGCAGGGGGCGCTTTTTTCTGAGTACATTGTGCTTCCTTAGGCTTAAGTTTGTGACACACACATCAACGTGACATGTATATTTCTAAACATTCCGGATCTAAATTCATTTTTATCCATAAAATAATCGATACTATTTTACAATAAAACACCCAATTGAAACCCCTAAAGCTGAACTGATAGTAGATTTACCCAGGATTCATTGTTTTGTTTTATTCTCAGTATGCTGTGTTCATATTTTGTATAATAATGTTGTTAATTAGTTTTATTTATCTTTCCCTCAGGATGTTCCTCGTGGGGCTGACAGGAGGCATTGCCTCAGGGAAAAGCACCGTTTCTTCAATGCTGCGTGAGCTTGGTTGCCCGATTATTGATGCAGATGTTGTAGCCAGAAAAGGTGAGCTGCTGCTTCTATAGTTGTATGTGTTTCCCCTTCCATTTCATGGACAGAGCTCTCTCTTTATGTGTTATATAGTTCTATAATATCTTATGATGTGTCATTTTTTCATGCTTAAACAGCAATAAAAGTACTCTTTTTATCAGTAAATAATAATCTATTTTTTTTCCCCGTAGAGCTCCTACACTGTCAAACTTACCCTGCCAAACCCGTAAACCTAGGGGAAACACTGTTAATATTTGTGTGCAATAAAAACAAGTGATACCACCAGTATGCTTGTGACCCAAAATCCTGTATTTGTAGATGTGAGTAGCTCATAGTCTAATGTTGTGTGTGTTACTGGAGCAGTTGTAATGGACATAAAGAGGTTGAGCCTTTAGGAAGTTTGTTAAGACAGACCCTCAGAGACAGAGGACATGAATCACGGCTGTCTTTGCTGACTGGCGGCGAGTGTTTTACTAATGTCAGTATAAAAAGGTCATGTAACTAGGTGAACAGTTATGTGATGTGATATGTACTTGGTGTTTGCGCATTAATATTATTTTTGAAACAACTGTCTTATTAAATATACGATAAGTGGTATTTCAAATATAAAATATTGTCTTTTGCAGTTGTAGAACCAAGTACTCCTGCCTATCACCGCATAGTGTACCATTTTGGATCTGAAGTGCTGTTAGAAAATGGAGAGATTGACAGGGAGAAGCTGGGTCAACTCATTTTCAGCAACACAGAGAAGAGGAAGCTGCTGAACTCCATCACACACCCAGAGATCCATAAAGCAATGCTTAAACAGATACTGTTCTACTTCCTGCGAGGTGAGTGACGAGTCGTCTCTGCCCACTTCATTAAAGCGAGCTGTGGATGTTGTACGTGTCAGGCAATTTGTCACAAAGGATTTGAAAGGCTGTCAAGCCAAATCTAAGGATAATTGAAAATATAGGTGCAGATATTTGTTTTGAAATGGCAGTAACTATCTCATTACACAACGACAACCCAGACATCCAGCACAAGTCTCAAAGAGATTTTTAGTTTAAAATAACTTTCTCTACACAAATAGTTTATTTTTGCAAAGTCATTAAGCTAATTGTGTTACATTTTAGTCCACAGTGTTAAAGTGTGTTCCTACTAATTAAATCTGCTTCGCTGTGCTTCCTCTCCTTAGGGTACCGCTACGTGGTGCTGGATGTGCCCCTTCTCTTTGAGACCAGGCGCCTCACACAGTTCCTCAACCATACTGTAGTAGTTTACTGGTGAGTGAGCGAGCGCCTCATTTTTCCTCCATCTTCTCCAGGCTGTTTGTTTACAGGTGTCTGAATTTAAGATGATAAATAATAACGATTTGTTTTTTTGACATAATCTGCCCATTAAAATTCCTCTTTTCCTGCATTTTCAGGCTGCTTCTTTCTCTTCCTTGTTAGCCCAACTCTGCGCCTGTGGATTTTTTAACAAGCCACTCTAGCAGCACCAGAAATAACCCCCTATTGTCGGTTCCTTTTCAGTGACCCTGCCACTCAGCTGTTGCGCCTGATGCAGCGGGACGGCCTGACCCAGGAGCAGGCCGAGCAGCGTGTGGCCGCACAGATGCCCCTCAATGAGAAACGAGGACTGGCCAACCACGTTATTGAGAACTCGGGCAGCCGCGAGGACACCCATCGACAGGTCCTTAAGCTTCACACCAAACTGGAGGACTCTATGGACTTTCTTCTAGTGAGGGTTATTGCCATTGCTGCTTCTGCCGGTTTAGGTGGGATTCTGCTGTACGCGGCCAAGTTACTATTGTCTTAACAGTTAACAAGAATCTTCACATAGGAAATTAACTGATCAGGGCTAGAAGGGGAAGCAAGGGTTAAGGCACTGACAACATTTTACTGTTAGATTAGTGTCGAACGCACCGCTTCAGAGTGGTGCTAATACGGACTTGCATACATTATTAGCATAACTTGCACTGACAAATATGGTTTAGCGTGAAGGGGTTTACGTGCAATTTTGACAAACTGAAGTAGCATCTAACTTTCTCATATTACGTTCATGCATCGCCTGTTTCCAGTTACATTTGATTTTATTAGAAAAATGCCTTTTTATATACACAAGTGGCACATACAGTTAGAATTATTCACTTTTGTTATACCATTTTAACCTTATGAATGAACGTGTATAGATTGTACATATTAACCACCAATTAATAGAAAATGCTGTACTTTTATTTTCACTTTTAGTAGTCTAGGAGTCACTTTAGCACCTGTAAGTTTCTTCTCCAATTTTAATTATTAAGATAACCTCTGAATCACCAAATGCCAGAGCGGTCCTCACTCATAAACATGTTAAATTGGATGAAATAGCTGCTTGTAGTGAGAGGAATCTTAATTGCGGCAAAAAGAAATAGTTTAATTCTTGGTGAAATGTCAAGATTGTGTTAATGACTGTATAATGAAGACGAATGTATTTGACAATCTGTTTTATAATGGTTAAAATATGGATTTCCCTGGACGTTTTATGATGTGATTCCTGACAAGGCTATGTTCTCATTGTACTAATTAACTTTGAGAATGATAGTTGTTTTATTTTGTTGCACACTCACTTGTAACTTTTAAGATTAGCTGCTGATTCTAAAGATAAATCAAACACTATTTCTTTAATATTGTCTCTTTATTTTGTCATTATACTGTTATCGTTTATTGCACTACAATATTTTATGCTTAACTAGGGATGCACCGGTCCAACTTTTTCAGTTCCGATACCGATTCCAATACTTTGTCTTTAACTATCTGCCGATACCCGGTATCAATCAATACCAGTGTAGGGACTGAAAGTGCTTTTCTTTCTTATCAAATCATGCAACATTTTGTCATATAGTGCTATGCAACTATCATTTATAGTGCAAGCCACAACTAAACAAGTTCCTCTGAATAAAATGTCAAATAATATGAGATGTTCTGGATCAGCACCAGCCAACAAATTAAATCAAATCAAATCAAAATAACTTTATTTACCCGTTAGGAACTTCATTTGCAGACAGAGCACCATGCCGAGTTGTTTTCGCATGCACACGTTGTGAAAACACATTCATAAAATACACAATAGATAAATAGATCAATAATCAGTCTCATTGTGCCCAATAAAGGCACAACTATGATATCATAGAGCCAATACCTGATCCAGCAAAATTTCCTGGATCAGCACCGATATTCCATCCCAGTATCGGACCGGTGCATCCCTATCCTTAACAGATTCCATTAGTGTACACATCTAAAATTTCTACATTTCTTAAAAACCAAACCAAAACTGGGATTTACTTAAAAAAATTACAAAATATGAAAAGTCACTTTGCTTTTGGCAATTGAAAACCTTTTATGCATGTGAGAAAAACTAGTTACTAGTGGTTTTAACATTGCTGGTTGAGGAAATTAAAAGCATTTTTAAAAAAAGAGGTTTTCCTGATCAAATTATCAAAAGGATAATCACACAACATTGGTATATTTTTCTGTTGTAAATTATCCATTACAAACTTTTTTTTAGCTTTTCTTATTTTTTATGCAAAAAAAAAAAATCCATTCATTCATTTTCTCCCATTTGTTCTCATTCTCTCTTGCACACTGGACAATGACCAACTCGTCGCGAGGTTAAAAATATACATTTTTACAATGTTTGTAACAGTATGACATTTAAAGCGCTTGCCTGAGATCTGAAACCTCTTATTTCTCCAAAACTTTGTGAAGATAGGGTCTGAATGTTTCATGCAAAACTTCTTCCACAACCACATTTCAAATAGAGCTGGTAAATGAGGAGATCAGAAACAACAGTCTATGATGATGTCACATATAAACTAGAAATGACACTTGCCAGGGAAGAACTTTTTTTGACTTGAAACTTATTAGGTTGATAATAAATTTCCCCCAAAAATCCCAAAAAGTTGCTTGTAGCAGGAGACAATGCTATTTGAACACCATATATACATTTCCAGTAGATAGCTGATTTAGTGTATAAATTCACTTTAAGTTAAGTCTTATCATTTATTTGAAAGACGTTTAATTATTAACATTTACACCTTATTTTGTTAATCATTCAACATGTATTAAAGTCTGCTTTTTGCCTCTTGTTGCACGCAGCATTTTGATAACGTAACATATTACAAGCTCTAAGCAATTATGTTATCTAGAATATGTTTTAAAAACACTTGATTTATCTGCTAGCAGTCTTATCAAATGTTCCTTAAATCATGCAAAGTCCTCCAGGGAAACCTCTGATAATTACACATTCTCTGTGAATTCCTGAGCATTTGCCTTAGCCCTGCTCTGTCCACCTGAGGTTAGATGAAAATGTGCACCCATAGGATCTGCTGATGACCTCATCCTGGCACCGAGACCCCTCTGGCCCTCATGTGGCACTCCTGGCTTCTACACGTTCCCCTGGTCGGAGCTGTGTGAGCGTCAAATCACTGCAGAAATAATGTAAGTGAAGGGATTGCAGTGGGCGGGGGTCAAACAAGCAATGCTCCACAAATCTGACACACGCATCAAGCATAAACATCAGCAAGACAATGAGAGGAGCCTATGCATTTGTGATGTACATGCAGCCGAAAAGTCAAATCATCAGAAGTTATGATTGAAAGAGACATTGCTATGGTCTTGATCTGCAAATGTATTTATGAAGATGCCACTGCCTACTGCTTTCACAAAATATTTTGAAACTAAAACAAACTTGATTTGAATGTTGATTTTGATACCGCAATGATAATTACAAATATCTGTTTTTTTTTTCAACTCAACATTTAAACACTGTATGGTATTTTTCAACTGAAAGAATCAATATTTCTTAATTGAATATGATAGTATCAGGTAAGTCTCAAGACTATTCTAAAAATATTCAGAAAAAGTCACATTTTGTCTTTTAATGTAATGTTTTTGTACATTATCTATACTTTCTCACAAAGTTTTGCTTCTTTTTTTAGTAATAATTATAAGGCTGAACAATATGAATACAAATGTATATCAATAAATTTTTTCACACATCAACACAGTATACGATATACAGTATATCTTTGAAATTACATCTTTGAAGCAACTTCAAAAATGTAGCACACCTTTTTCTTAATTATTTTATTTTTGCCCACCATCTAATAAACAACAATTTTCAAGCTCCCTGATATGTTACAGATAACAATCAAATTGGAACAATCTTATTTACAGTCAAATCAACCATTCTGGAATGGATCAGAATTAGTTTTTACTTTAAACTTACAAATAATAATAAAAAACACAAAAAAATTCTCCATAATTTAAAAAGTACTTGGAGCTACGCCTAAACTTTTGAAGAGGAACTGTCAAATCCCCAAATATGCCAAATCTACTGTCATAAAGACCCAGGCTAGAGATATTTTCATTAGCTTTATTAGATCAATTTACACAGGATTAAATCTCCAAATATGTCCAAATGTATATCTTGCCCAAAAATATCTTGATATAGACAATACAATCATTATATTAGCCAGCCCTAATTGATTTATTTCTCTCTATTCAATACTAAAGATAGCATTAGACACTAAAAATCTATTTCATGATTGTTGTCTCAAAACATTACCAAATTGTTCCTTAATTACTCTAATTTGTCAACTTATATACTGTAGTTATGCTGAAACTTGCAAAGCCTGTTTTATGTAGATTATTTATTATATGAAAGAGGTGACAGTTTAAACTTAAGTTGTAATTAATTTTGAGCAGCTATGAGATTGCCTTGGTTCTTCCACCCCACAGACCACAGTTCAGATGTAGATGCTCTATTCTTAGCTTAGCCTCTTTTAAAGCTGGCTCCGCTGTGCTTTCCCGAGCAGCCAGCTGTTGAGCAGAGATTTCCAAGTGTGCTTTTTCTCAGCCTCTTCTTCTCTCAGACAGACAGAGGCCAGATGCAGAGCGAGGAAGGCAGGACTATATCTGTACCAGCAAGTGTGAACGCTCCAGGCACAGAGGGTGGCTGTGGAGAAGAATCGGTGTTGAATATAAATTGGGTTTAAGTCTGATGGTGTCAAGTGAAAAGGTGAACGTCTTAAGTTGTCTTGTTACACTTTTCGAACAGGCTAACCTTTGTGTGTGTCCTCTCGGCAGGAGCAAAGCAAATAATTTGGTGATGATAGCGGGAGGTAAAGTCGTCCATAATCTCACCATCCCGTTCAGAGAGATGTCCTGAGGCTCAGCACTTTGTCGACATTTTGGAATCTCCTGTCTGACTGGGTTTTCATCATCTCTGTCTCCGCCTGCTGCCACCAGGACAAGAGTGAGAGCACAGGACAGGAACACAGCACACAGAACTACATGCATTATTCACCAATTGTTTAGCAGGATATCATTCATTTCTGCTTAAAGTTGTGTATAGCGGTCAGTAGGTGTGGGTTATTTGCAAAAAAGTATATATTAATAATTATTTATCACAATTCACATATCCCTTATGCAGGACTAACTTTTTTTTATTAAAAAAAAAATCATCTCATAAACTCAAATCTGCCACAAATAAGTGGTCTCTATTATAGCCTATAGAACGGGCATTACTAAACATTTAATCAACTAATGAAGTAAGGAAGTAATTTTATTAAGACAAAGTACAATTACAATAAACACATTGAAGAGATGCTTGTAAGTCAGTACAGCTATTTATTGTAGCCTGTAAGTCTCTGAAATTCTGAATTCTTTTCAGGAAATTTAGAGATTAGTCCTAATGGAGAAAGGATTAGAACATGCAAACTTCACACTACAAACATGTCTGCCTGGAGTCAACCCCAGGACCTTCTTACTATGAGGTGAGAGCACTAACCTCTGTGCACTGTTTCCCTAACAGGCACTCAAAGTGCTTTAGATCAGAAACCACTCACCCTTTCACAACAGTCTAGTCGTCCCCTGATGTTCTCCCATCCAAGTACTGACCAGACCCTGCCTGCTTAGCTTCTGTGATCTGATTAGATCAGGCACCGACAATGAACGCCAAGTATTCACCTGCAGCCAACAGCTCTCATCTTAAGTGTTTGATAGTGAGCTAGATGGCTTTTTCTTATGCGATCTCAAAAGATAAAATACTTAATGATTAGATGAAAACAGGGTGTGATTTTCTCTTTTTGCAATAAACCTTCTGGCGTGGCTGTGATTGGTTAAATCCACCTGTCAATCACTGAGAAAGACTCACAGTGTG
Organism: Mugilogobius chulae; assembly: GCA_038363315.1. Lineage (NCBI taxonomy): Eukaryota > Metazoa > Chordata > Actinopteri > Gobiiformes > Gobiidae > Mugilogobius > Mugilogobius chulae. Next base: position 29,802,183 of record CM076401.1, on the reverse strand, counting down.
CATACAGTTGTATTCTCTCATCACAAGAATCTGATCACAATTCAGTTTTTATCATCATATTTTCGTGCCTTAGATATCAGCAGATCTTTTACTTCTCACTCATAACATGCAAACACTTCACTCTCCTACTTCCGCTTGAGTAAGTTCTATTAACTAACGCTACATTTACCAATTAGTCCATACAACCAATATTTTGTTTCCTCTTTCTAATTTGCAGTAATAGAAAGTCCACATAAATTTCCCATAACCGTTAAATGCTTCACTCAGGGCTAGTGTTTTCTTGCTACACTGAGCAAACCTGCTGGAGGCTAAAGCCGTTCTGTATTCAGTCAGGGTTGTGAGAAGCTTTTCAGCTGTTGCTTTTCAGTAAATTACCAATTAATGCAAGTCACTCGCAGTTATTTAGAATTACAGAGGCATTCATAAATATAAATGGAGTGTAAGAGGAAGGCTGGTTTGCATAGAATATTGTCACGTTGGTTTCTAGTCAGACAGCTTTTGGACATGTTTTTTTTTCCACTGGTTCATTTCATGTCTTGACCATTGAACAAAGAGCCTGATTGTGTATGGATTTGCGATTAGGAGCAGTTCTCAGCACAGACTAACAATTTGAACTCAATTTGTCACCTATCTGAGAACAATTTGACTGATTTGGTCTTGCACACATAACATGAAGAAGGTTTGGTTAAGCAGCTCGACAGTCTGTTCATTTGAGCAAAAATGTTCCTATATTTTAGCAGTTAGGTTTGCATTACAATCCTGAGTTTCACCAGAGTTCATTTTCCTATTAATAACATTGTTCTTTGCCATGAATGGTTTAAAAAATATTGGACACATTTAAAAAGTAATGATTTCTGGCATGACTAGACCCAGCTCCAAAAAAACTCCATTTAAACAACAATTATTTTAGCTGCCCTCTAGCTGATTGAAATTACACTGGCCTGTGGATTGTTCTGATGTCATCTGAAACCCTGCAATGAAGCAAAAAAAGAGTTTGCTAAAAGTATTGTGAAAGTAAATGTGAATGTGAAAAAGTTCAGCTAATTACCCTTTAAAAACACAAACACATCTTGTTCCCACTTTTTTCCTTGAAGAAATATCAGAATTTACACAGTCTATTTTAGAAACTTGCTACCACATCTATGTGAATAGATAATTAAAACTGCTGTGTTACGTCTGCCACCTGCAATTATAGACTGTCTGTGCCTGTTGTTAGTTCATCTTCAGTCCATAAAGTGGTGTTTGGGATCATAAGTAAAGCCTGTCTCTGCTTTTTGGCACCAAGCATTTTCCCTAAAGTTTTTCTATTAGTTTGTGAACTTAAGTGAGATTTTTTAATTTGCTTTTAAAAATCTAGAGACTACACTAATTCACACAGTTTCTAGCGTAGCCTAATTATTTGCAACTTATAAACAGGAAACTACGGCGCTCCATAGTACTCACGAAAAAATAAATATTTATCTCGTAATTACGAGATAAGATCTCACTAAAAAAAACAACAACAACAAAAAAAACAAAAAACACACACACAGGTATTTTTTCTAACTCCTTTTTTAAATTTGTGCCATATGATGAAACTAGCTTAACTTAATTTTCTTTAAGTTGGGTTACACTTTTTAACTTTTTTTCTTGTCATATTTTTTTTTCTCTCTGTGTTTATTACCCATTTTTTATCTTTTCAAACTTGTACAAGAGCTAATCAGTTATGCAGAAGGTTCACTTTTATGCTAGCTGTGCTAGTGGACAAGTTAATCTATGCATGTGAAAATTAGTGAACATGTGAGAGTGAGAGATGAGTTAAATACATTCACAGCAAAAACTATATATTTAAACTGGCTTAAGATTACTTAGATTTAAAATTTTACCCGGATTTGAGTAATTTTAGCTGGATAAGATTTAAGTGCATTATTTATTGCTACATTTTTCACGGTTTCAAGGCATTTCTAAATGAGAATTTGACTGAAAATAAAATCACAATTTTGGCAATAGGGTAGATACAATTTTCTTACTAGCAACTTAGTGGCAAATCATTCAGTTCGAAGTAGGAAGTAATGTTTTGTAGTGAAACATTCACTGCCCATCTGATCTCTGAAAGTTTAAGACAAGTTTCAGCATTTTTGCCACTTTTGAAAGCTGGATTGAAACTCTGGACCTCACAGGACAGGATGCATCAACCCCTCACCCGCTCAGGAATGTGATGGTGATTGATGACACGGGGCAAAGCAGAGAAAGACCCAAACACTGATGACAGATAGTTTTGGGAGAGAAAGACTATTAATTCAGAACTGTTTTTTCACAGGATGAATTGCTATGCACAAAGTGTGACAATGTCAATAATGTGTATATATGTTGTACATGTGTGCCTTATAGCCTGGACTTTGGTAAGAAAAGCCGAGGCACAATGAGACCTGAAAGTATCAGCATCATAAAACCCCCGACCCCTCACACACAAGGTTCAGGCTGATTGGACAATCTTCCCACCAAAGTGGGAGGACTTCTGCTACGGACAAGCTAACACCCAATTCAGCTCAGAAAACACTATCTTCAAGCTTTTGCAGGACTCGGAAGCAGTCCACTCTTGGGACACAGACTTTCTCATGGAGTTCCTTTGCTAATCACGTGCACGGAGGGCCTCAAACCTCAGTGCAGACAATGGAGGACTCTGGGCCTCTGGATCAGATCTTTTGGGACTTCTTGTAAGCCACACAAAGAGAACTTTCAGAATCTTCAACTTCAACTCAGAGATGAAGAGACAAAGACTTCTTGGGCCCACGCCCTAAACTCCATCTGTTCACAATTTTAAATGTGAACATTGCTTAAGGCAGAACATTCAAGCAACGGACATTTTCTGCAACTTCAACCTAGCTTTCCCTGCGAACCCCAGCCCCGGCCACGTGCAGTGCAGCAGAGAGTGGAGCCATCTCCTCACAACGCGACCTCCACAGAGACAAAGGACATCTGAGGTCGTATGAACTAAACTGTCACATTTGGCTGGTATAGACACAGTTAATGCAAATAGGTTTAGATAAACAGTCTACTCTTATTGTGCATTATTTGAAACTCATCTGCATACTTTATTTAAACACTGTATGTCATTTTCTGGTCAATAAATCTTCATAAACCACAACTTGTTTTGGTAAAGTGCATGATTAATTTTCAGAATGGAGTCACTGGAATGTGTAAAGATCTTACAACCTTCAGATTAGACTAATTAATTAATTAATCAATAAATTGTTAATTAATCAAAATATTTGGTATTAGAATCAACTTTTTCTCACTTTGGTGAGTGGTGCCCCGATTAATCAATCTCTATTATGATTCTATTTATCAAATTATGAAGCTTTATCTGTACTGACTGTTCTGTGTCTCACTCTACAGCGGTCAGATAAAACTTTAACCTATTATGTTGGTGCCGTCTCTTAAGGCCGGTATCAAGAAATAAACAAAATCACTACAGTTTGAAAGAGAAAATAATCCAGGTCTCTACAATAAATTGTGCTTACTGGTAAATTTGTCAAAATTTCAAATTAGGGTTTAAAGTGAAATTCATTTTGAAATTCATTTTTTGCAGTGTTTTACTTAATTTTTAATTTTTTATTTTTTTTTTTTGCTCTGTTTGAAAATTAGATACAATAAATTAAAATTACAAACTAGATTGTAACCTATAATATAACAATGTCTCTTTTCTTCCCCACAGCACCTGTTGATGAGAGGACAAAGTTATATCCCCCAAAGCCTCTGACAAACACATGGAGACACTGTGGCCACAACAAGCTCGCGTCCCAAACATAGTGTGTGTAACAAGTGTTGTGCCTTTGAACTTTGCCATCCCTTCACCATCACCGCGCTGCTGCAGAAGAGGCCGCGCTGATGCTCCTGCTCCGCGGCCCGTGTCACTGCTCATCCGCAGAAGTCCCACAGCTGAGGTAAAGAGACAGGCAGCAGCGTCCCGGGCCACATGACTCAAGCTGTCCCCGCGCATTAGCCCCCGCTCACTCAGAGGGCAAAAGGGAAGAGGGCCACGACCACTGAGTCACGCTGGACCCACCCCACATCAGCCCCTCCACCACAGGACGCAGGGCAGGTTGTGTATGGAAAGCTTACTTTTTCCCACGTGTTTTCCTCAATGTGATGTGTAATGCTTTAGAAAAACATAGATGCATCATATAGATTTTCTGTGCGTCAGCGTTGCCTTAGAGAAATGTGTATGCCTTTGACTTTTGCATTTAGCTTTGCACAGCTGCTTTACTTTCAAGAGCACGTGGATTTAGAAGTTTGGCTCGAAAAGCATTAATTTATTCAGATTTAAGATTTACTATGCATGCTAAATCTACCTTAACACATTTTAAAACTTGTTCCAGTGTTTCCTTCTTTAGTTTCCTCAAAGTTATATTTCAATTTATACATGTATGCTTCAGTAACTCTGTGCAGTCTTGTAACTGAGGTTAGAGCATTCACAAAACTCTTGTTTTCACATACCCCTAGCCCCACTCACATCCTTGTACTTACTGTACTTACAATTCTCGGGAAAGGCCTGGTCCCGCTCACAAAGGTCAGTTAGCACACTGTTGTCTGACAATTTTTTGTCACAAAGTACCCCTGAGCTTTGTCTTGCACTTTATCTTTGAGTTTAAGGCAGGGCTACTCAATTATATTTTCTAGTGAGCGGTTGTCTGAGGGCTGGACTACAAAACTGGCCTACAGAAGTGTTTTACATCCATTGTGGCAGAGGTACTATACAATGTACTGTTTCATTGAAACAAATACAAATTTAAAATATGATAAAGACATGAAAACAGGATTAAAACAGGACTAAGCCAAAACAAACTGAGTGTCAGTCAACAGTCAGACTTAAACTAGAGCACGAGTAGTATTGCACCAACACTAGTCTACATTTTGATTACAAAAGACATAAACGACATGATGAACAAGACTATACCACAAAATGTACTAAACCTGGTCAAAGGTCTTACAAATAAATGTCCTAACAGAATCTGGTTTAGATAGTATTGTATGGTACAGAGTAAGATGGCTAACATAGTGCACTATAAGAACTCAGTCTATCATGTTCATGACCTATTTTATCCTGCTGGGCCAAAAAATACTGCTTAGTGGGCCACATTTGGCCCCTGGGCCGGTATTTGAATAGCCCAGGTTTAAGGTAAATAAATAGGGTATTATGCTGTAATGCTTTTTATTCACATCATTCTTGTGCTTGCTTTAATGAATGTTTGACCCCCAAGAACCTTGGAAAATATTCAAAATTGACCACAAAGACTCATACCTGTATGATTAAAAAATGCCACATAACCTCGGTTCACTGCTGCTGTTGTGAAGTAACACTAGGAAACAGGACTTTTCAGTTCTGCTTTTGAACAAGAAGTATTGTTATTATACCTTAGCTTTTAGAACAAAACTTTTAGAACAAAACTGCAATTTAAAATAACACCTACAAAAAGGCGTAGTTCAAGACTGACCCTGAGAAAAAGCATACTGTCTTCTTTAAACCCATGTTCACAAACAGGATTGTCACATTATTTGAGGAACATCACAAATGAGTCCTTGTGTCATCATGCTCACTTTGCTAAACGCAGGTTTATCTGACACATCACTTCTTTGTGTCGCGTTATTATGCCCTACTTTTCTATAATTTAGTGTACTCCATCTGTATATCTCACTGCCCTATTTCAAATCTCATCACATTTTTGTTTTGATATTAAATTAATCCAACATAAACTGCAGATAATTCTTTTATAGGCAACAACAGCTAATCAGAGCATTGTCAGGGAGAATTGTGAAGATCAGTTTACTTCATGCAATCATGTTCTTTTTTATCACTATTGTCGAGTTTGATCCAATATGTCTCAAGGCTGTGGACATGTAAGATAACTCAGAAACTGTATTTATTTTATAATGTGACATAGACATATATTGTAAGCATTCAATTTAGAGTTAACAACAAGCCCAAAAACATTTAGAAGGTTGTTACAAGTATATAAGATTTGGATTTGAAATTTCTTAAACATGACCTATATGTGTCACAGATACACGGTAAACATGTTCAAATGTATTCTTATTCTTACTGAATGTAATTGTGAATCTGAGTTATTCTTTATTTAAAAAGCAATGGACATGATGTTCATTTGTGGATGTTTACATTTTGTGTTTTGGTTCTCAGTAAGATTATCCAATCAGAAAGCAGAATGAGCCTCACATGACTCTCTCATTTACATTGCCAGTTTGGTTTCTCAGAGCCTGAAACAGATTTTTAACCATGAATCAGGAACATGTTTGAGTTTGAACTGATGATGCACCACGACACAGACACAACTGTCTCTGATAGGCTCATGCACTTGTTTCCACACAGTTCTCATCAATCTCCTTTAATTTCTCACTTTTGGTTTGGGTCTTTTCACACTCTGGCAACTCAAGTTCATCTGTAATTGTAGATTTTAACTAGATCATCATTTGGCAGAGCTTCACATACAGTATGAGGTAAATACTTCATCAGGGAAAGCATATGTATCTTTGGCGCAATGCTAAATGCTAGGAAATAAATTAACCTATTTTTTTTTTTTTTTTTTTGTTAAAAGCTAGTTTGTTTGTAGAGTTATTTTAACATTAATATTTACATTAAATTTAGAGGGATTTTCGGCTGTCACTTTCCACCCTACTGTGCATGTGTTATGCAGAAAGAGTTGCTCTTCATCTGTTTATATGGGGAAACTTCTTTGGATTAAACAACAAAACAAGACGACAGCTGGCTGTTTTAATCAGGTATAAACTGGTCAGGTGACAGACGTCTGTCTCCTGAAGCTTGTGACACCGTTTTTCTCGACGTTTTTTCACTAAAAGTAACTTTTAAGGGTCGTAGGGTCGAATTTTATTTACAAATGTTGACTTAGCAGCATACGTTTGTTTTCCCACAGTGATAAACTCTTGTAGTTAGCTGACAATGAAGCTTTTTTGACTTGTTTCTACTGTTTGTGTCTATGTGCGGCGGCTCTTTCTATTCGATTCTTTCGATTCTCCAGATTTGGGGTCTCATTTGTAAAGCTTGTGCTCACTAGCTTTCAAAAATGTAAATGTTTCACAATAAGTTTGTTTGTCATTCAGTCAATTGCTTGACTGAATGACAAACAAAAATGTGTACCTTTTCTTATGGTTACAGAAATATGACAGAATAAGATTTGAGTTTGACAAGACAAAAATTAGCAAGTTTGCGAAAGTTTGTTTATTTATTCACAACAAATTTTAGTAGAAATTAATTTTTTTATGGATTAGACCCCCGACTTGTAATTTGGTATTATGTTAGCAGTTGATTATCTTCTTGGATACATAGTCGATACGCTTTATTCTTGTTCAGTGTTGTGTAAATTCCATAAAAAGCAAAACATAAACATTTATATTGAGACAAGCAGACAGAAAAGGTACACAGTGCACCTTTAAGAAATTCACTGTTTTCTCTCTGACCACAGGATCATTTGAGCTTCCGTAACATAAAACCTGTTTGTTTTTACACAGATGTGACGCCTTGAGAGGTTAGTTTTAAGGATCATCAAATCCATGTTGCCCATTGTTGAGGCAGGAGTCCATTACAAAGTCACTGATGCAGCCAATTGTGCATTTAAGTGTAGGCAGGTGGCTGTTTTAGTGGGCGGAAGTGTATGGAGCATGAAGGGGCAATTTAGCTTGACAGTTAAAAGTATCTCTCTCTAATTTGGATGTCCCCCTGGTGAGAGACAACACTAAGCTCTCATTAACGTCACTTCAGGAGGTGGGGAAGCGTCCGAGTGGCTTGTCCGTACCCCTTGAAGACCAAAAGATGATCTCACGTGCACGGCTGACCTAGACATATGCAAAAACGGTCATACACGCGCTCTGCAGACAACTGATAAGCACTCACGCCTCAACAATTGGCCCCTGTAAATGTCAAGCCAAAGCGTCTCCTCGTACTGATAGTGAGTGGGCGGATGGGAGCAAATGAATCAAACATTTCCCTGAGTTACGTATGACTAAAGTGGAGATTAGCCAAATTGAAACATCTTATTTTGGGCAAATCCTTGTGTCTCATGAATAAAAACGGATGCACACAAAAAAAAGAGACAAAAAAAAAGTAGAAATATTCCAAAAGTGGAGCAAGTGATGCGGATTATTATGAAAAAGCTGCTTAAGAAGGAATGCTTATCTTGAAGTTAACCTGCTTAGTTTGAACTGAGGTGAAAATGAATGTGAAAGTACTTCTCACACGAGGCAATGTAAAACAAACATGCTGCTACTGTTAAAAAACATAGTATTTTTTGTGTTTATTTAATTAAAGCCAGACTAAAGTAGCTAAGCTTTTCACACATGGGAACATTAAAAGAGCAGTCAAATATATATAGCCTACATAATTACTCATTAGGAGACTATTATGCAACGTCACTTTTCTGAGTTTATAGCCATGTTAAAACTGGGTTCTCTCATCATTACTCAAAATTATATTTGGATTGATTTCTGCATGTTTGAGTAATCTTGTATTGTCTGCAGCTGAAGCTCGAGTGCTCAGAAAATCTCTGTTTTCATCTACCACCTATCCCCGCCTATTTGTTACTTAAAATTAAAAAGTCAAATGTCAAGCAAAACATTTGAAAGCTGCTGCTTATTACATTTAAATTTTACCATGAAGAGGCGGGGCTTATCAGTTCTACAGTTTTGAGCTGAATGTCAATGCCCCCGTTTCTTTTTTCATGTAGTTTTAGTAAATTTTTGGGTTTCACATCAAACAAAATATGAATTATTGATCTTCTCAATCACATGGGAAAAAACACAATATGTTATTTATGCATAATGCTACTGAAGCAGTGGATCTCAGGCCCAAATACTCACCAAGCTTGGTCTCACACTCTGAGTACCCCCTAATTCATGGTTTTGAGGAAATAAATGGTTGTCTTAATGTATTCTTTTGCTATAATGAATATTATCCAAACACCTATCGAAATAACACATTTTCAAATACAGATAACACTCAATTGTTTCTTATTTTTAAAGGAGACCTATTGTGATTTTTCTCTATATTTTGGAAAGAAACTACGTCATAAAAAGATCAATAATTCACATTTTGTCACTTGCAAAACATAAATGATTGAAAGCTTGAAATAGAAACAGGTTCACAGACTTCCTGTTCAAAACTGCAGAACTGATAAGCTCCGCCTCCGCCAACGTTAATAAGCCACAGATTTAAAAAAATACTATTTTAACATGTTTTACTCGCAATCCTAATTTTTGAGTTATTGCAAGTAAATACAGAGAAGTGGGTGGGGATAGGTGGTAGGTGAAGACAGGGATTTTCTGAGCACTGGATCATCATACAAGATTACTCAAACATTCATGAAGCAATCCAAATACACCTTTTGGTAAACTAATGATGAGAGAACACTGTTGTAACATTAAAAACTCAGAAAAGTAGATTTTACATAATAACCATAATTAGTTTAAAGTGTATTTATTCCGTTAAAGTGCTGTCGTTAATTAGCAACATAAACCTAATCGTCTTGATTGCTCAATGTTTCATTTCTCCTAATTTCAAACTCATATCTCTCCTGTTCAATAAAACATATAGACTAAAAATATAAATTAAATCTATGTTGCAAATTGTTTAATATTTCTCGTTGTCCTCTCACATTTTGAGCCGGACTGTACTCTGGTAACAATGACGCACTCGAGCATCCGTCTGTGCACTGTCCTGTTGGGGAAGGTTGTTTAGGGAGGTCACCATCAAACCCAAACAAACGTCTTGAGGGAGGTTATGCAACAGAAGCAAAGAGGGATCACCCATTTCTGCAAGATGCAAGCTGTCAGAAGATAGCTCACAATACAGCACACTATTGTAAATGCGGTGTTGAGTATTCGTTTCATGCAGTTCCAAGTTGCTTGTGAGTTTGTATCCAAATGAAATACAGGGATTGCTGATTGGCATGTTTCACAATGTCATATGTTGTATTTTAGCTCTTGAACACACTATAGGAGACAAATTTGGCATTTAAAGTATGATTTATAGCTGATATACCTTTTCTTTTCCTAGATTTGCTAACTCTGTGTCTCGCCCCCTAAAATATATATTGTAACAGAAAGATTTTGTGACTGCTGACATTGTATATTTTGTGTTGTTGGGAATGAAAGCTGATTGGTTGTTTAAGGGTGGTCTACTCCCCACTTTTCCATCTGAAAAGCAGTTCTAAAGCTGTGTTAGTGACCAAAACACCATGCAATTTTACGAGTACAAACAATGTACCAAGGGCATTATGAGAGCTGGGTTAGAATATCTGCTTCAAAACAAATAACCCTTTTTTTCTCCTTCATTTTTACCTGTAGGTGACAGAAGCTTATCTTAGTGACTTTGGGTCTTAGACTTAACTTTTGGGCCCTGGACAGTAGCATAGAGAAGTCATGTACTCTCTCATTCATTCATCTGATAACTTACAGTGTTGCCATTTGACCTAGTTGTTTTGGAGGTGGGAGGAAGCCAGAGTACCAGCAGAGAAACCATGGTAACACAGGGAGAACATGCAAAAGCCTCCCAGAATGATCGTGAGATGTTGATTTTGGTCCAACTCAGGATTCAAGCACATGATCTTCTTACAGGGAAGCCAGCGCTCTAACCTCCGCAATCAAAATGCCTTCATTTTTATTTGCCACGGATCTTCAGTTGGCTTGTTTATGTTCAAAACAGCTAACTTCTGTACATACAAGCATTTCCTGTTCAGTTCATTTCAATGAGGTTTTCACTACACCAGCTTAAAACTAAGAACAGACAGTGCAGTGAGTTGAATTTTACAGAAAACATTTTACAGACTTCACAAATCAGAAAATAATCACATTGACTCTTGTGTTTAAGAGAGTGTTTGTATTATGCAATGCTAACATGCTGTATACAGATTGCTTTTGAACAAACAAATAACTGTGTTCTGTGACAGAGACATGGAATAAAGGTCTCTACTTATAGCGCTTCCCTTTCAACGCACTAGTATTTACATCAGGATCCACTCAATTATCAGACCGGCAATGGAGTAGTGTCTGTCAGAACAAGTACTTTGTCGTCCATGGGCACTGTGTTCTAACGGTCCCCAAGTATACAGGCCTAATTGCTACGGCTGACGATATGGCTACAAAACATTATTGCAACAATATTCTCCACATAAAATATACTATTTGTAATGTTAAATGTTGAGATATTATTCTAGACATATGTGAACACCTTTACGTGTGATCACTCCTTCTGACTCATTGAAAGTGTGTCTGATGGTGGCAGTTGTTTTCTGAAGAGCTGAGGGAAATCATCATCATCTTTGACACTCTGACATATGAAGGTTTATACCCCCTCTGAGCAACAGGGGGCAGACTGTGTTACATGGTTCCCCAGCCAGCGCCCCTCTGGCAACTCTGACCTCTGTCCTGGCAACACAGCACACGTTTAATTGTGTCTGGAGGAAGTGAGCCATGTTAAAGACAAGCTGAAGTTTTGGCCAGGGGCTTTTTGGAGCACATCAGCTTGTTAAGCACGCAATCCACTGGGAGAAAAGTGTGAATCATTTAATAATCAGCTGATAGTTACAGGTAAATGTTGAATTTAATTGGGCTTTGAGAAGATTTTGTGTTAAGATGGTGACATTCAGCTTTTGAAAGAGGAAGTGATTTATTTTGTGCAGTTGTGTTGCTTTACACTACAGCTACAACACAATGTGAAGGATGTGCATTTTAGTTTTGTTTCTTAGCTTTTTACATGACAAATATGCAGATTTGTTTTTATTTTCAGACACACTCTTGAGAACCTTTAATCTGACAATTTAGACATTAGAACTAAAAGAACTAAGTTACACAAGTCATGCCTTTCCAACATTAAGAATTGAGTAAGCGGATTATCTACTGGATGGAAGGGAAATTATCAGGGAAATAATGAAACAGATTTTGAATGCTAAAGGCAGCAGAAATGTTCAAATCAGCTGGGGGAAAGAATTGTATCTCATAGACCAGGGGTGGCAATTATTTTTCCCAGAGGGCCAGATTCAAACCCGGACAAGGGTGGAGGGCAGAAATGCAGTCATTGGTGCGACAAAAATATTGTAGGTAGATTTTTTGTAAAATAGGCTTTTTAATCTATTACTTTGATCATTTAATATGATAAATATTTGGATAACAAGCAAAGACATGCTCCACAGCTAAATAAATAAAATAAATAAAAATGTAAAGAATAATACTTTATTCAAACGTATTCTGGGGGCCAGACCTGGACCATGGCCGCAGTTTGCCCAGGTCTGTCAAGACAGAACTATAACTTGTTTTTGATAAAGAGGTAATGTTAGAACAAAAAAAACCTAGAAAAGTAAAATGAGAAAAAACTATCATCATATTAATGGGTGCTTTACTTTTACTAAGCTATTAGGCTTTATTATCACATCATGGACATCAAATGGGCAAAACTATCTTCCAAAGCAGTGAGACTTTTTGATTAAAATTATATATTTAGATTGTTATATATATTTTTTTTACACTGTCCAACTCATTTACTGTAAATTTTTTTGGAGCCTAAACCTTTTTCAGTGATTAATGTTGCTTTGCCTGGAAAGTTCCACAGTATAAAATTAACTTTGCCCAGGTAACATATAAAAGAAAATTGTTCTTGTTTTGCCTAGTAATAATTAAATAAATACACGTGACATGCATTTTTTTTTAGCATTCGTACTGTGTGTAAGGTCAGGCACTCTCCACAGATATGACTAGTGACATGTTTGCAAATGCCATTCGATTTGTTTGGCATAGATGAGTTTAAAGACACACATTTTGAAAGTTTTTTGTAAATCCTGGCTAACATTTGACTGTCCAGAAATGCACACAGTTAATCTTTAAGTAGGACTAAATAACTGTGACTGTCAATTATGTGAATAGTTTAAGCAACTTCGTTAGGTATAATAGAATAAATTGGATTGTGGCCATTACATCCATCTATACAGATGACAATGTGGCCTCTGCAGGGTGACAAATGGTTGTAAGTAGGTGTGTGTGAACATCTGTACTGCTGCCGCTTTGAATGTAAATCAATTTAACCCCAGTTTTATCACACAAGTCCCCAACATTTGTGTGCCTAACTTAGCATTTCGAAAAGAAGACAGCTGAAGGGACTTGGTGGGAAATGTCAAATGGCAAATCTGTCCAAAGAATTTTCAAATACCAAGCTCTTTAGAAAAACGTATTACTTCTTACACTTGATGCCCCAGAGCTACTGTCGGTCCGTGACACTGGTCTCTGAGTCCAGCAGAGGATAATTTGCCCCAGATTACTTTGCAACATTGATCTTAAGGTTGAGCGTGATACATTCCAACACCCATCTCTTAACTTTTCCTCCCCTCCGCGGCCATTAGAGGGGAGAGCATGTCTCCTCTTTGATTGTGCAATGCAATTATCACGCTTCATTTGGCATTTAACACAGCTGGTATTTGCGCTCTACCTCAGTGATCACCTCAGAGCTGATTGCCTCTTGCTGCGGTGGGCTGGTTCTTTTGGTGCGCTAACAACTTCCCTTGAGTTGAGAAAGAAGATATGTGTATAATTAACAAGCAGAACAATTAGATTAGCAAGTTGTTTTACAAGTATTGTATTTTTTTTCTACATTTGGGATCCATAGACAGACAATAAATATGAACTGGAGTGGCATGCATGGCTAAAGAAAAGTCAAATTAGCACAATACATGTTTTACTATATCATTTATAGACAAAGGATGGAGATATATATTGACAGTGACATTAAATTCAGAGCTTTATGTAAAATGTTTACTCGCAATCTGTCAATGACATTATTTTTTATGTCTAGGCAACATAAAAACCTAACATGAAAACAACAACATAAAATATATCACTTGTTCTCCATACAATTGGACAAAATGCCCATAAAGGTGAACTATAACATGTACATCTCATTAAAATGTACCTACAATTAATGTCCCAGTGTTTATTGTCGTTGTCTCAGAGTCAGGCAATAGTTTTAACATTGCATTAGGAATGGGCTAAAATGGGCCCCTTTTGGGTGGTTAGTCTGCCACTTGCTTTGTAAATGTTACTGCATCGTCCATAAAGACAAGTTGAGGTTCAAGTCAAATCTAAAAAAGGCGAGCCAGCCAACAGTAAGATTGTGCGTATCTGATTTCAACATAAAAACACTTTTAGCAGAAAAAAGGCATACTGTTGAACATTAGACTAAGCAGTAATACATCCACAAAGGCAAGGACGTATTACTCATTTGCCCCTTTAAATTAACCACAAAAGGGCAAAATCTTACAAACATATATTTTTGGGAAGATTACACTCAATGTTTTTGTTTCTTTTTGAAGTAATATTTAAAAAATTTAATCATAACACTTGATATTTTTGCATCTCCACTCAACGCTATGCAATATTATTTATTTTTTCATCACATCATCCACCCTTATGCCATTGTGTGTATTATAATCAGTGTTGAGAAAAAAAAAAGAATTGAAAAAATAATTAGTTACTCTTTACTTAACTTATTACTTTTTAAAATGTAATTAGTTACACTACTTGGTTACTGCCCCAAGAAAGTAACTTTGTGTGTATTATTGCAAACATCGATCAAAAATGTGAATTTAATCTTTTTATTTTTTGGCATTTATCAAAGGTAAACAACAAATGAGTTGCTTAAAAAAGGATCAAATTCAGTCAAATCAATATTAAAAATGATGCTGGGCCCTGTCTGCTGCTGATCTGTGCCTCTGTACTGTTATTCTCACACTTTTGTAGATTTTTTTTTACTTAAAAGTAACTACAAATATTTGGTTAGTAACTGTAGTATTTTCACAGTAACAAAGTTACACCCAACACTCATTATAATTGATTAAAAATACAACTGTGATTAACTGACTTTATGGGCATATTAATCCAACCTAATGGGGAAACAGTCTCTATATCATTCATCATACACACAGACTTATGTACAAATAGCATGTTCCTCAACTCTATACAACACATGTACAGACAATGCGGTGGCCACAACTGGTGTTTTGTTTTCGGAGACTTGAATCTGAAATGACGGCGACGCTTCGGCACGGTCAGATTTGCTACAACGCCCCCCGGCATGACGCATAGCAGTCACTGTCACTTGTAACATGGCTTCAGTCCATCAAATAACAGGCATCATCTATAACCACACATCTTTCCACCTTAAGAGAGTGGTTTTAAGCAACAGGGTCAAGGAAACTAGTCTGACTTTTGAACTTTGACCTCAGTCAGCATAAAGGATGAACCCTGAGAAGGTGCTGTATTTGTTGCTGTTGCCCCCGTGAGCTTTGCCCCCGTCCAGTTTGATGAAGACCTCATCTCCGGCATCTAAATGAAGGATGACACTGTTGCTGGCGTAATCATAACTCTGGTCCTGGTCTTGGGCAATGGCACTGGCTCTGACCTGGAGAGTGACAAGCACACGCATGTAAATACAAATTCAGCACACGCATGTAAACACAGATTCAGTAAACACGTGTAAATACAGATTCAGCACACGCATGTAAACACAGATTCAGTAAACACATGTAAATACAGATTCAGCTGTTTTCTGTATGTGGTGCACTTTTGATAAAGCCTTTTGTAACATGCCCTATATACGGGTACAAACTGCTAACAGGCTGTAATAACTGTCTGACTAATTGTAATCCAACATTGTGATTTGCCAGTCAAGCTGTGACTGCATGTGTAATTACACTGCAACATTTTACAGGCTTGTATTTAGCTAGATAAAACGTGTACATGTCTTGCAATTGTTAACAGTTAAAACTGACACTAGATGTACTACATGTGAATGTTTCCCTGTTAGTTATAATTATCTGTAAGTTATTTCAGATACTTGGGGAATTGTAATACGCAAAACTATACTGCATGGATATGACAAAATACAGATGAATTTGTTTTAGACATACAGTATTGTTTGTTTGCTATTGTTAGATTTTTTTTTTTTTTTTTGTTCACTTGAGTAATGAAAAGGGCTTTATAAATAAATGTTGATTAATTGACTTTGTTTTGGAGATATACAAACTTTTATATTGAATAGTTCATAGTAGAAAAAACTACATAAAGGGACAAAAGCCTATGTTGTAAGCTTTCAAATATGCGTATAAAAGTGATATGCGGTTTATGGAGTAATTTATGGACATTTCACATTTGTCTGACAATTAAGCCGCATTGAATAAGTTTAAAAACACATTTTTAGCACATTTCTTTTGGACTGACTAAATGTTTAAATACTGTTATCGGTATATGCCAAAATTGATGCCCTATAGGGTTAGGATTAGGGTTATTTTTGTTGACTATGTCGGCAAGTTAGCAATAGTATTTAGTATAGTTAATAATAATATTTGATTCAATAAACAAGCTGTCCACTTTACTTATATCACTAATTTCATCCACAATATAATCCCTTATGAGTAATATAGGTCAAAATTGAGTTGCAAAATAATGCACACCACAATGTCCAAATTGTTTCTCGTTGTGTGAATTTGTAGCTTTTCATTGCAGTGAATAAACCCAATGACTCAACCTGAAGAATCAGTCTAGATTAAGGCAAACTCTGAGAAGAACTATCCCTTCCTTTCCTTTTCTATAATTTCATATTTCCATAGCGAATCACTAACGCCTGTGTGTGGAGCCAGCGTTTTGACCTGGGAGGATGTCGGATATAGAGGGAGTGACGTGTAATCAGGACTAAAGCGTAGGCTGCAGGGTCTAAGTGGAAAGGTTAGCCGTGAATGACAGCGCGATGATGGACATAAACGCACTGCAGCCTCTAATATCCAGCATTCTCTTTGCATCACTAAGATTCTTTTAATCAGCAGAACATACATAAAATCTTCTTTATTATTTAGACTGTTATGTATAGGAAAAAAATATACATTAGAAAAACCAGCAGCAACTGAACCGTGGTTAGAAGTATCTAGACATAATATTGCATTGTTATTTATTATTATTATATTTATTATTAGCATGTTAGCCGGGGTCTTAGTAACACTTTCTCATGAGTGTGTTTTCTTGTCTGAACTGAAGACTTAAGGATTGTACATTTTAGAATAGTTTGGGACGTAAAGTCAAACTGAATATTAGTAAGTGATTAAAATAAATGGACTGCTTTTATAAATTGAAATTTTAAGATATCTTGGTAATGAAATATTTGAGTTTTTAGACATTATAATATTGCCCTTTACAGGTGTTTGCAGGAAAATAACTAGGTCCAAATTTATATGGTGAGTTTGATCACTGGCACCACCTGCGGCCTTAAAGACATTACCAAATTACCCATGGAAATAGCCAATATCATAATTCCATATCAAATGTCTGAAGCTGACAGGCCGTGTGATAATGCATAAGTTTGTTGTATTTCAAAGGGCACCTGCTTTGAACTGGTCACTCCTCGGGGCGCTGTTTTGATGTGTGCAGAGAGGAGATAGCACCTCACTCCTTCCACTCACTTCAGCGTGGACATCATGTAATATGCACAGATACGCACTCTGGCAGCCTGCCACTGTGCATTGTCATAATGTGATTCTGTAACACCAGCCCCAATCTTAAAATTACTGTACACATGAATGCAGACTGCACATCCTTCTGTTCTCTGAGCGCTTGTTTTCATCTCAGAGCATAATCAGCAGAGGTGCCCTTTTTCCTACTTTTGTTTTGTTTTAGTGATTATAAAATAATAATGACAAATATTTTTTTATATAAGTTTTTAAATAGTTAAGAATATACACACCAAACCATTCCTGATCAGGTCAGCCCACATACTGGTGCCGTCTCCGCCTCTCATCAGGACGTTGTAGATGAAAAAGTAAGTGCCAGGGATCTTACAAGTGAACTTTCCTGTTGCCCCTTCGTAGTTGCCCCCAATATTTGTCACCACATCGTCAAAGCGCAGGATGTCATAACCTTCTTGAGGGTTCTTAGTCCAGCGTAAAAAGCCACACGAGGAGTTGTGTTGTAAGTGGTTGTGCTCACACCTTTTCCTCCTAGACCTAAAATGCCAGTTCTCACTATGTCCATGTTATCACCAGGGGGTCCTCGAGGTCCAGGGGGGCCGGCTCTCCAGGGGGTCCCGGGGGTCCAGGCTTCCCCGGTTTCCCTGGTCTTCCCAGTGAGCCATGAGCGCTGTAGGTTGGCAGCGGCGGGCCAATGCTGTGGTCTCCCAAATCTTCATCATGGTCCACCTGTAGGCCTGCAGTAACCGACTCCGCGCCCGCATGGACCCCCATCCCTGCAGTACCAGTGCCAGGGTATGGGTCACAAACCATCCGGCAGGTCCCGAGCATTTCGTAGTGGCTGGCACTGTCGTCCGACCCGCCTGCCCCCACCGAGCTGACCAGTACCGGAATCAGAACCACCAAAACCAGGACCAGCATGACCCCCACAGCAGCTGCCACCAGGGTCTTCCGCCCGATGCTCAGCCGGGAAGGGGCTGCGCTGCCAGCCTGGAGCTCTCCGGGGCGGAAATGGTGGCTGTGGGGAGAGCAGCACTCGTCCACCGGGCAAAATCAGCACCACAATCTCCACAGGGCGCTCTGAGCAGGAGGAGCCGGCTGCTGTTCACCCGTAGAGCTGGTGGGAGAGAGTGAGAGACGGGGGAGAAGTAACGCTCAGGGACTGGAGTGAGGGACCAAGTGATCACAAAGAGAGGCAGTTTGAGAGAGGAGGATAAGGGTGAGACAGCTGGAGTGTAAAAAAGAGAAGGAGGGAGAGAAAGAGAGACACAACCAGTGAGTCAGGGATAAGGAGGGCATTTCCACATGTGAGCGGCCAGGGGAAAAGAAAAGAAGAAATCAGATGTGAAATGTACACAATGAGGGCAGATTCAACAATTGTAATCTCACCAGCATATTAAATAAAACATAAGTCTTCATAATATTACCATGTGGGTTTTTTTTTTCATGGGATGAGGACAAATTAGTTGTAATTAATAGAGGTCAGAAGAAAATGTCAGTAAGTGAATGGCTTTTACAGTTATTTATATGAACACTTACAGCAACTGCATTTTAAATGGGCTTTCAAACATGTCAGATTTTTCTGATAATTAAGTCTCAACTACTAATTTTGTAACATGTTTAAAATATATATTTTTGTTGATATAATCTAATGCATTAATAATTTCATACTAAGATGATATGCCAAAAGAAAATTCATTTTTATAAATATCGCCCAGCCGTAGTTAAATCTGCTTTTTCAATACATGGTTCTCTAAAGTGTAACAATATGCACAATGTTTGACAACTATATATAATTTTGTGCTTGTTGGGGCACTTGATTTTCATGCTGTAGAACAGGGAGCAGGAATTTTTAGATAACTTTCTGGAGGTAAAAGTCAACTACACAATTTATCAGCATCAGAAAGTTAAAACCATAGAAATATTGGAATAGAGTTAATTGTGTGCTTAATATATCTGTCTGATTTTGTCATAAAGTAGGGCTCTTCCAATATTTTGCGGTGGAAAAGACACATTTTTCTAACTTTAAAGCTTTAATTAAGTAGTTTTAATTGTTATTATACAATTTGTTTTAATTTGAATGCTTAGTGTTTAAGGCTAATAAAATATAGTTGTTATTATTATAAAGTCCTACCTGAAAATGCCACACAAGCAAAAAGTGAATGTCAGAAAGTGCAGAGGTGTGTGTTTTGCTTGCGCTGTGCCTATGCAGGAACTGGAGCATGTCCAAGAATCTGTCAGTGGTCAATCCAGCCATAATAACCTTCAAAATATTGGAAAACCTATAAATCGTAATTTATCAACTAACTGATGCGTGTAACTTGCAATTATTAGAGTAGAAAGTGTGCAGTTGTTTGCAAACAAGGGCTCCCACAAAATCTCTAATCTGTATTTTAATAGTGTACGTAGTGTACCACAGTTCATGAGCTACACCACTATTTGTCAGTTCTAATATTGATAAGAAGTAAAATAGATTTTGTAGTGACGACATTATATAAGCTTACCTCCCTTTACCTTGTTGTTTTTGCAGGATCATAGCAGACTGACGGGAGCATTTTCGCGAAGGAACCTTGACAATGGCACTGAGTCACAGAGCAAAAGCTTTGGTGAGTGTCAAATGATGAAGCATAAATCACAGTGTAGAGCATTCAATGTGACTGACAGTGTAATGGACTTTCACAAAAGAGCCATTTGGACCAGGGGTTTCTAACAAATATATGTCACCGGAATAACACAGGTTGAACCACATATTCTATTGTACTGTACAAATAGAAAATGAAGTCCATATAGCATACGCTCAATTAGATAAAAGATGAAATAAGGACGCTAGAATAGGCTTACATTTGTTCAAAAATAGGAACATTTAATTAATGTTTTATTAATTATTTTATTAGAAGAAACCCTATTTTAAATTTACTTTCCAGTCTCTTGCAAACTCTGTGGCACACGGGTAAAGAGTAATTTGTTTTCATGCATGGCAATAAACAATATCAATAATTTACCTTTCGATCACTGAAAAACAAAAAATCAATCTATAAACTTAAACTGTTTATCTCTTTAAGCCTTAAAGGGAACCTATTATATAAAAAGTTTTTGGCCATGTCACAACAGTGTTCTCTCGTCATTAGTTTATCCAAAGTTGTATTTGGTTTGATTTCTGCATGTTTGAGTAATCTTGTATTGCTCGGCAGCTCATGTTCACGTGCTCATAAAATTCCTGTCTTCACCTATCACCTATCCCCACCCACTTCTCTGTATTTACTTGCAATTACTCAAAAATTAGGATGGCGAGTAAAACAATTTAGACACAATCCAACAACAAAAAATAGTAATTTTCAAAACTGTGGCTTATTAAAAATACATTTTACAAGGAAGAGGCAGGAAGTCAATGGAGCTATTTCTAAGCTTTTTTAGATATTTTTTGTGTTTTGTAAAGACCAAATGTAAATTATTGATCTACTTATGCCATAGTTTCTTTCTAAATAGACAGAAAAGTCACAATAAGTGTGTTTGTTTTGGAGGTTTGTCAGCTGGAAGACAAAGATTAGGCTACAAAAACACACATAAATAAAGCCAACTTTGAGTAAACTAATGACGAGAAAACATTACATGGTTAAAACTCAGAAAAATGAATTTTACATAATAGGCCCACTGTAATTCATTTTAGGCTGCAAAAGCCTAAAAAAAAGCTTTTTTACAGGAAAAGAAAGCACGGGCCACTTAAGAACAGCCAATCAGAGCCTTGCATTCGGCTGTCTGTCACAAAGCTTAAACATTTACAACAGTCAGGTAACTCAGCTTTAACTGTAGCTAGTTTTATACTTTAGATAAATTAAAAGATCAAACTCAGTGGATAAAATGTTTCAGAAGTATGAGCGAACTTAAAATTGAGCTGGTAAAACTTGCTTACTGTTTCCTTTTGCAGACGATCCAGAGCAGACTCACATTTTGACTGACCACCGTGATGCTAAGGTAACTAAATGCTAAAGCACTTAAAGTTAGCTGTTTGTAATTAAGGCTAACATTGCTTTGGACTGTAATTTCTGAAAGCCACATTGCCCTCTGCTGGTTGCTGTTTTATTTTTACATGCAAGTGCAGAACAAGTGTCGTAAAAAGTTACTTTGTTTGCATTTTAGTCAGTAGTGTCTATTTTCACCATAGTAAGAATAAAGTTCATTACCTAAGAAAAAGTGCATAATAGTTGTTGTCTAAGAAATTTGAGAAGACAAGTACCCAAGTAAGAGTAACTTTAACAGTAACTTTCTGGCTGTAACGTGTGATTTATAATATTTTCAGAAGATAAACAAAACAGAGAAAAATAACTAAATTATATCCGAGGGAGTGTGGCAATGATATTCATATTCAATTAGTTAAGATTTGTCAATAGAAAACTTTTTTCACTGCAACCGTTCACAGTGGAGAGAGGAACCAAAACTTTTACAAAAGTACTAGTAGTGCTCAATGACACATACTCAAAATTCCTGTAATGCCACACAAATTATTATTTGATGAATAAAAATACACTTTATTTAGTAGACTGAGTGCTAAAAGGGCTAGATTCTCTGATTTACAACTCTGCTATTATGCAAAACATATTTTTGCAATTAGATCTTAGTTGATGTAAAACTATTATCTATTTTTATGTTTCACAAAATTAGTGGGAAAACTATTACACACACTTTAAACTGACAGTTACATAAATTAAAAACAGTTTTCAGTAAAGGGTTACTCCAGAGCTCTGCACATTTAAATACCTTCTTAAAAAATCTCCAAAACAACCCAACAATAATACACAATGTGCAAATGTAAACTATAGTTATAAGTTTGCATGACAACAAAGCTATTGTAAGCTTTAGTTGGTTGAACTGGTCTGGAAAGTATGAACACCAACTTGAATGACTCATCTCAGCCGTTTTTTTCGAGGTGTGGTTGTAAGCTCCAACTGCAGAGGCATTCAGACCCAAAACTATGCATCTTTGGAAGTTAATCCATTCATAGTGTACTTAAGAAAGATATTGAAGCATAATGTGATGTTGCATTGCTAATTTTACTAGTTGTTTCATTTGCAAAGGGAGCTTTTTATAAGGGAAGCTAAAATGCATGCAATAGAAATAAAAGTAAGGACATTTACTGTAGAAGGATGCTCAATACTCATTTGAACAACTATCAATTCTGAAGGAAATATTACACCTATAAAACAAAGTGGAACTTTTCCTACACAAAACCAACTTAAATCTACATGGGAACAAAGACAACTTGACAATGTTTAAGATTTTTTACATTGTGCTGAAACTATTATGAGGTTATTTTATTGTTAGAAAGTGGCCTACATGACAATTTTGAACCCTACATGTTATAGTGTTATAGTTATATGAATCTGAATTGTAAAGAAGTTGGGAATAGGTAGTAAGTGAAAACAGGCTTTTGTGAGCTGAGTAGCATCAACAGCAGCACTATTCAACATTCTTCAAACATGCATTTGACTAAATGAGAGAACACACATGCTTACTAGCGCAGAAAAGAAGATTTTTTAAGTGCAAAATCTAATCTAAATGCTTCGTAGTTAAAAATGCAATGATAGTAGTAGCCATTTTGATGTTGCTTTTTAAACACGGTTCACAGTTAAATGCTTCAATCCTTCACCACAGTAAATCTTTCCTTAAACTCCCATCGAGAGGTGTGTTCCTGCGCTGGGGAAAGGCGTGTCCTTCATTTGTCTCCTCACCAAACTCAGAGCTGTTTTCAGTCCTGTCTCTGCCTCTCTGCGTGTCACCTAAGCCAAAGTAAGTACCCTTTTTTGGTCGTAGAAGCATGTTTGGGTTAATTTAGTTGATTATGTTTGTATTAAAGTAAAGTGGGTTGGATCGAAAAGTTGTAAAAAATCAAACATGAGCAAAGTTGCAGGGTGGAGTTTGGTTTCAGCCCACTTTAGTCCAGTTGAAGACTTGATTTGGTGCTGTTCTGTTGTAGTTATCATGCATTTGATGAATGAATTCTGTAGTTTCTGTGCGGATCTGAACAATATGCATTACCGGTTAAGATTAAGTTTTATTATGTTCTGAGAGCAAGTTTAAGCACATCTTAGTATCTCACTTCTGTACCACTGTTTTTACTTATTAAATGTTTAATCTTTAACTATTTTTGTTATGCTTTGCAGTTACTTCAACATCACCATCACCATGCCTGAGAACGCAGAGGCTCATGCTGCCCATCTCACGACCAACCGTAACTGCACAGTGGAGATCACAAATGTCAGCGCAAAGTACTGTCTGGTAAACCCCAAGTAAGGCTTTATTTAATCCTACAAGATTGTGTGATTTCTCTTTCTGAAAGTTACTGTATGTTTTTGTTTTCTTAGAGTCTTCATGGAAAGTGGATTTAGCTACAGCCCTCCCCAGCCCACGGTGCGTACCCAGCAGACAGAAGTCTTCTCCTTCACCAAAGATGACAACACAGCATCAGGTGCCGTCGGAGTGTTCACCTACGAGCTTTTCGATATGCATGCACGTAAGGCCAGTGAGCTCATGGCCGTCATGTTCTCTGTGCCCTTTGATTATAACTTCTACAAAAACTGGTTGGCCGTGGGTGTGTTTGAGCAATCCAGGGCCTGCGATGAAAAGTTGTACAAGTCTATGTATAATGACAAAGATTTTACCAATTTTACACGCTGTGAATGTAATGGGTCAGGCATAATGTTTTCCTCCTCAAGTGTGGATGTGAGGGCTTGCATGGGTGATCAAGGCAGGGCAATCCTCAAAATTGAGCTCTATGATAAGATGTACTAATGAGCAGATTGTTCTTACATCATGTATTCGACTTGTCTGTGTATGTGTGTTGGTACTGTACAAACAAAATAAAATAAAAAACTGGCAAGTTCTTTTTTTGTTTTTGTGTTGCATAATAATTACACAAAAACACCCAGGGTTATGTCTACTCTGGAGAATGAAAGAATGCACGGTATTAAAGCAAAGCGTCTTTTAGGTGGCAACTGATCATTGCAGTAAACAGAGGTCTCAACTCACAGCCTGCAAAATGAAAAGGTGTGGTGACATGAAGGAATGAGAACATGTCACGGAATGCCAGTTAAACCTGCTTTTTTCTCAGTGGAACATTTTCTGTTCTGTATTTTTACCTCAGGACATTGGTTACTGAAGTATAGGACAAAAGTTTTAGACAGTGAGTAATCAGCTGGAGGTGGAGACATGATTTTGGGTGGGACTTTAGGGTGTCTTGCATGCATTCCCCAACAGGACAAGCCTAGCTGAGTTGCAGTGCTTCTCAGTCCTCACACCCGAATAGCAGGCTCGGATAAGAACAGGTAAGATGACAAAAAATATAAACGTTTTGTGCAATTCATGTTTTACCTGGTTTGGTTGGGGTTTTCCAACAGCATCATGGGAGAAAACGCAGAAGCCGTGGCTGCTAACCTGACTTCTCGAAGAAATGTAACTATTGAGATCACCAACCTCACCAACAACTACTGTCTGATTAACCCCAAGTAAGTAAACTACTTCAAAAGCAAACAGCCTTTCATAGCTTTGAAAATTAATCTCATTTTTTGTTAAGGGTGTTCTTGGACCGGGTTGTGCTCCTGTCCCACCCCACCAACAGTGCGACCTCTCAAAACCGAGGTGTGCAACTTCAGCAAAAACACTGCCAAAGCGTCTGGTGCAGTGGGCGTTCTGACCTATGACCTTTTGAGAAGAACCGTAAAGACTACATAGAGTCTGTAGCCATAATGTTTTCTGTCCCATACGACCCAACGTGTACAAAACTGGTTTGGTGTGGGGGTCTACAATAAGGGAACAGACTGCAACGAGGCTCTGTTCAAAAAGATGTACTATGACAAGGAACCCAAAGATTTTGTGAGAATGGAGGCCAACGGCAGTGGGATCACATATGAAGGGCGGTACCTGGACATCAAGGCAACCATGTCTCCTTTGGGCAGGTCTATTATGAAGGTAGAGATCTGGGACAAACTCTTCACCCCACAATGGGCCAATATCACAACTGAAGGCTGTGTGTAAGCAGTGTCATTCATGTGTTTTGTCCCATGTGTGTCTGCTACTGTACATCTCTTCACTGCAACAATTTAATAAATGTACTGCAAAATGAAATCTTTTAGTGTGTGATCATTTAAGGTGAATTTATTAAAGAACTTATCTTGTAAATATTATTCAGAAAATCCAAAAAAAATGTCATCACATTGGGTGTGAGAAGTCTATACACTTCAGAAGAAAGTTAAAACTGTAATTTGGAATTTGTTAATACTTTAATTGTGTGCTATACCATAATGTGAATTAATAAAGCTAAAGGAACATTTTTATGGAAACTATTACTTAAAGTGGGCCAGTAAGCTTACTTACTTACTAGTATGCACAGGTACTCAGTTCTACCACTTCCTTCCGAAAAGGTCTTGTACCGGCACCTTTTTAAGTGTTCAGCTGGCATTTCTTTTTGCCCACTTAAAGCAATGACGGAAACACACAGGCCAAAAAAATGTTAATTTTGTCACCTTGCAAGTATGCATTTATTTAGTGTCAAATACATCTTAATGACAAAAATCTGCTTTTATCCACATCTCTTTTTGGTCAAAAAGTTACACATGGCACACTTGCACAAAGTTCAAATAATTGTTTTAATATATAAGGAAGTTAGTTATTATGGAAAGACCACACCTTGTGGCAATGTTTTGTCTGACATGTTCATTTATTAGAGACAGTAAGATCAGGGCGCCCTCTGGAGGAATTATGTCAGTGTTACACTTCAGATTATAGTCTGACAGCATTAAAATTAAATAATAGTCTATGCATGTCATATTCGATTATAAATATAATTATGTTCACTACATTCTACTGAAAACTTAAGTCTAATCTGTCATATGCACTTTAAATATAATAAGGAAAACATTAGTGTATGGTCTTATTCATGTGATAATTAAAGTAACAAAATGTACACTCATTACATTGAATTATATTTTTGGCATTAACAACTGTACAATTTTAGTATAAGAATAATCTATTACATTTGTTTCTAGGTTTAGTATAGTGTCTAGACACTATCTAATTATGTATAGCTAGATAGTGTCTATTAATTACTCTCTTAATTACTCTGTCCATTGCAACTATCATAGAAGACTCTGACCACTGTATTGAATCTTTGTTTTAAGTACATTTCTAGTGTTTCTAGACTCATTTGTCTCACATCGTAACCCAGAAACTGTTTCTTTACAGACTTGTTTACTGGTACAATCTCCTCAGTGCTGTTTTGATCATTACGACCAATGGCTGCATATGTGGGAAAGGCCGTTCTCAGATGTTGTGGGAGACTGTTGTTGAACTGTGGGCAGCAGTAGGCGGACCATAAGTACTCTGGGACTGCAACACGCTTGTTTTTAATCCAGTGTTGTTGATTCTGGTATGGGATGACTCCTGTTACTATGTAGCCTTTCCAGTGCAATATGCTGCTAATGTTTTGTTGACAGTTTGCTCTAGGATTTCCCAGGGCCCATCGTTGGACCCAGCCTTTTGAGGAACAACATTAGTGAGAGTGAATGTGGAAGTACGATCCTCGAGGAGCTGGTGGTGCAGACTGGGGTTGAGGTGGCCTCGGGAGAAGGTGGAGTTTATGTAGTCTGGATCCACGCCTGACTGTTCTCCACTTTGGGTCTAAGGGCCCGGAGGGAACAGCTCCATGTTGCCATTGGCTTGAGGGTAAGCCAGCTGTGGATGGATAGACAGATGGAAATTTACATTACTTTCATTTATTCTAAATAATATTTTAATTAATTGATTTGCTTTGCTTTAATTTAGCAACTATAAACAAAGTAAGATAATTTTTATTGTTGTTTTAGCTTCTGTTCCTCTTAAATAGAGGAAGTGATTTCAGTTGTCTTGAGCCTATAGAATTTTTGTTTTTTTTTTTTTTTTTTAAAGACCGCGAATAGTATAATTATTTAAAACATAATCTGATGTGAATTGGTCTATTGCACAACATAATTTTCATGTTGTCTACTAAGATGTAATATACATAACTATTTGGGCAATTCGATGTTTTGTATTTATATGACATAATATTCTGACAAATCATATAGCATTTACAATAATAATACATGTTTAGTCTAGCTTTCACAGTAAATTATGACCTACTTTGAACTGGACCAGCTCTTACCTGTGGCTCGTATTTCCAGGATGCTGAGGGCCTCTTCCTGATGGGACACTGTACACATAACCAGAGAACCAGGGAGACCTCCTCTGCCGGCTGTACAGTGAAGCAAAGCGATACTGGTTGTTATATCTCTGACAGATTGGAGTTCCAGCCAGACCTTTAGGCGGCCATGATCTGTAGAAGAACTGCAGGCAAGGGGCAAAATCACCTACATCACCTCCACAAAAATTCAACTTGGTTGAGAAAAAATGACTAAAAATATCCAAGCATAAGCCATGTTGACAACCTATACTCCTGTGTAGAAGTGAAACAGTGCTGGCAGTGTCAGCTGAAAATGTAGTGAGTGCTTCCTGTTAGTGTCACGGTAGTACATTGTGGTAGCAGAAGTGTCAATTATGCACTACGCAAGAGGTTAGATTTGCTTTCCTTTCTCAATGCAATGTATGAGTAACCTATTCTCGGCTATTACTCTTGTGCTTATCAGACGTGGGTGAGGAAGTTCTAAAACAGTGAGTTACAATACAGCGTAGTTACTCAAGTAAAAAGCACCTTCTGAAGTAAATATGCATAAAATAGTTTCTTAGTTAATGATATTTCCAGGTCCACGTTATTTAGCAATTTATTCATTGTATTTCAAAACTGCTTAGTAATAGAAACAGGTTGACTGACTTTGTTGTCAGACTGCAGAATGCATAAACCCGCCTCTTCATATTAACATTAACTTAACAAGCACCTGATTGTCATCCAGGCTTCTAGTTTTTTTTTTTTTTTTTTAAGGATAAAGTCTTTATTGTAATGATTTCTCATTACAACATCCCAATTTAATTTCATTCACATTTGTTGAACTCACAAATCGTGCATATTTTAGATGTTTTTTTCTCTCAAATTGAAAATGCTGTTCCACCTTGTTAAATGGTAATACAGGAAGTGTTTTCAAATGTCATGTGCCTTCGCTAGAATCATACGGGTAATTTTGGTCCTGGAATTGCCCAACTTTCAAGATGCAGCTACTGTTCTAAACCCATTTAACCTGTTTCAATAATTTAAGCACTAAAGAAAACTAAATGACCAGAAGAAAAGCGTAGCAACTTAAAATAATTTTAATATTTTGGAGACGTAAACCAGTTCAATTGAGGCTAAAATTGCACTTAGCTTTAAGTGAGACCTATTGTGTATTCTTTTTTTTCTAAATGTTAAACCTTGTTAGAGCTACCTTCTCTCATCAGCATTTTACTCGAAGTGTTATTAGTTTAATTATTAATATCCATGCATGTTTGAGTAATCTAGTATTGTCCTGCAGCTGATGATTGAAAAGCCATGTCCTCCCCTACCACCTATCCTCGCCCACTTGTCTGTATTTAATTGTGATTATTCAAAATATTCAGATACATACTAAATCATGTTTGGTTCAAAATAGTCGCATCACCCTAGTTACAACAATAAAAATTACATATTTAAAATCTGCAGTTACATTCAAATCTTGAACAATGAAGAGGTTTATCAGTTCTGCAGTTTTGAACAGGAAGTAAATGGACCCTTTTCTGTTTCTAAGCCGTTTTATATAAATTTGGTGTTTTATGAAAAACTAAACTAGTTTACTCCTAAATACATAAAAAACACAATAGGTCCCTTTAAAACTAAAACTTAGTGACATCACGAGGTGGAACAAAGCATTTTGAACATTGAAAATGTAAACAGACATAACTTAAGATTTCTCATTTGTGAGCGAAACAAAACACAACTCCATGTTTGCTTTTGATGAATCTAATATGGATAAAAGGTCACTGCAGTAAATGTGTAAGATAGAACATTTAATCAACATTAGTGTTAGACACTGTGGTCAACCTAACAATACTGCAACTATGTAAGGAAAGAGAGACTTGCAAGGAGAGCGGACAAGATAGAGACACAGTACAATCGCAGAGTACATTCAGTCTCAGTGCACTCTGGTCCTCTGACGCTCTCCTCTCTTTTTAATCACTTTTTCAGAGCCCTGATTACATCAACTCTGCTTGCCCTATAAAGGAGGGGACACACGGCAAGCAGAGTTTATACATTATATTCAAATAACACACAAACACAGACACCTGTTTATCTCAATGAGTTTACTTCTGCCTTCCTCCTGCCTGCACACAGGCAGATGAGGTCAGAACCTTCTGTAACTCAAAGCACAAAGGTTAGTTACAATGATTGAATCACACTTGTGAGATGAAATAATTGAAGATAACATAATCTGTACATTTTTCTAACAAATAGCTATGAAACTGAAGTCAACCATATGATTAATATAAACTAACAAGCTCTTTTATTTCCAGTCAAAGTTTGAGATAAGTTAGGCTCAGTTTGTACTAACACCTCATCACTACCATCACCACCACCATCACAAAAAATAAGGAATTTTAGAAGAGGTTATGTACGTGTCGATTGTATGAATTTGCATACTTTTTTTGATTCAGTAATTTATGATTCATGCAACAAGTTACAGAAGTTTGCATATTTCTTAAGAGTAAATGTAGCCCAACACTTGTGTCTAACTCATCTAAATTCCTGCAGCTTTTTCATGCTAATTAGTTTACATGTTTTAGCAAGTCTGTTTTCTAAACATCGCAGTAATGTTCCTGCTGAGAGGCTATACAACACTAGGAGAAGGCGGGCTTTAACCAAATTGTTTGTTTGGACTCCTGTGGGATATCCCCCTCCCTTCCTCCTTCCCTCTCCTCTTTCCTTCTTATGTAACTAGAGTAGGTTTGGAGTTTGGACCTTTTTTTCAAGCTGAGCGCCAGGATTCCCAAACCCTTTTCACAAGAAATTATTTTACCCGCATTGTCAGGATACAAAGGTAAGCTGGTTTATGCTGTCTAAGTTTTATTGCTTCCTTTCCACATTTTTGGTTGTGGAAAAAGTGCTAGAGAGAAACTGCAGCTGGAGGCTATTTTGTTCTTTATGCTACAAGTGGATTAGCCTCTCAGTGCTTAATGCAAACTTGCAATGGCAATCCTAATGTGAACTATGACAAGCAATGTAAAATACTTTAATGAATTCAACATATGAAACATACGTAGCCTTTGAGTCTTTGTTTCACAATGAGAGTGGGGTAATGTAAGGGAAATCTAAAGAATGTGAGGGAGGAGTAAACAAACTCTTATCTGTTTTTCTAAAACAGAAAAATACACTGATTTTATTTTGTGTAAGGCTCATTTCTATTCACAGGTAACATAGCTAATTAGTTGGTACATACGTAAATGCATGATTTCATTCTTCCTTCTAGAAGATTACATTCTTGGTGGTAAAATATTTTGGAAATATCATTAAACAATATCTACTTTGAACTACTTATTAGCATTAAATAAATAACAAACTAACATACTTATTGTCAGAAAATTACCATACATTGCCTTTGCCTTTAGGTTTAGGCTTTGATTTGTGCATGAGTAAATATATGAAGACCATGCAAAAGAATAACATTTTCAGTATGCTACGTACTGATGGTACTAGCTCAAAGAATGGAGCTCAACAGTGACTGCCCTGCGCCTGGTTCTGGAAGTACTGACTCTTGTATACAAATCCTCATAAGGATTTTTTTTTATTTTTTTTTTTTATTTAGAAGTTTGATTTGGTTCTCAGGGTTATTTAGCTATGCGATGAGTCATGACAATAAGACCTACAATTATAATTAAAATATGTTTCTGCTGCTTTATAAAATATGAAGTTATTACAATGTTTTGACAAATTTAAAGATTTGAGTTACTATGAGTTAGCACATAGCTGACCAGCCCGCAACATGCCTTTAAACTTTTAATATTAAAATCCCTATAGGAGTTTATAATGGGGCACTTTACTTTTGGAACCAGTCGGTGTAATCCCTCATTTGTATAGAAGTAAGACAGGCTTCAAAGTTGTCATCTGGACAGCACTTTTAAAGATCGAGATGTTTCTACTCTCATCCACTGTTGCGCTCCATCTTGTGCTCCATTAATAATTTAGATGTGCTTTAATTTACTTATGATACAAAAGTAATGTTAAAAGTGAGTTTAATTTGAGCAAGCTACAGAAAAAGTTAATTTACTGCATGTCCTCTTCTCTCATGTTCTTTTTGCTATATTGTCCTATTTAGGAAACCATTCAAGCCTCAAAATCCTTGAAAACTACGACAAGCTCTCATATTATAATCAATAACAATATATCAGTTTGTATCTCTATCAAACCTGTATCAATGTTAAAACAGAATGTCCCCTGATTTTATTTATTTATTTTTTTTACAGTGAAAAATGGATACCACTTCACGCTTTTTCCCCAGCTGCTGGTCTTTCTCTCCTTCCTGACAACAGTTTGGTCTGGAAAGGTTCTGGTTTTCCCCGTGGATGGCAGTCACTGGGTCAACATGAACCTAATGATAAAGGGTCTCCACGACAGAGGTCACGAGGTCACGGTGGTCCGCACTGCCACTTCCTGGTACGTCAAGGAAACTGCTCCTCACTACACCTCGCTCACCATAACCTTACCTGAGGCCATCTGCATAGAGGAGGAGGACTTTTTTGTGACTTTTCTGGTGAAGATGTTGGCTATCAAGAAGGACGGAGGTTCACCTATTGCGTTTATGTCTTTCTATTGGGAAATGCTGGGTGCTTTATCCCAGATACACCAGCAGGCCAGCTTGGTAGGAGTGCAAATGCTTGAAAACAAGGCTTTAATGCAAAAACTTCGAGACTCAAAATATGACTTAGTTCTGATAGACCCTGGACTTCCTGTTGGCGTTCTTATTGCACACGAACTTGGTCTTCCTACTGTTTTTAATGTACGTTGGATCACCAGCGGAGAAGGCCATTTTGTTGTGGCCCCCTCACCGACGTCGTACGTGCCACTTCTGGAGTGGCTTTACCAGACAAAATGACATTTTTGCAAAGACTCCAAAACAATTTTCATTACCTCTTAAACACATGCATTGACAAGTACATAGTGTGTCCTGTTTATGACAGATTGGTTGACAAATACTTTGGATCTAGTGTAACTTTTATCATTTGTTACAAGCAGCAGACATTTGGTTAATGCGGGTTGATTTTGTGTTTGAATTCCCCAGACCCACAATGCCCAATATTGTTTACATCGGCGGCTTTCAGTGCAAACCATCTTCTCCTTTACCACCAGAACTTGAAGATTTTGTTCAAAGCTCTGGTGATCACGGGTTCATTTTGATGTCTTTGGGTACGCTTGTCAAAGGTTTACCTAAAGAAATTACTTCCAAAATTGCTGCTGCGTTTGCTCAGCTCCCACAAAAAGTCATTTGGAGACATGCCGGTGAAAAGCCAGATAATTTAGGTAACAATACACTTCTTATGAAATGGTTGCCACAGAACGACCTCCTTGGACACCCAAAAATCAAAGCATTCGTATCCCATGGTGGTACAAATGGAATATATGAGTCTATTTATCATGGTGTCCCTATTGTGGGTGTACCTTTACTGTTTGATCAACCTGAAAATGTTTTAAGATTAGAAGTCCGAGGAGCAGCTAAAGTTTTGGATGTGACACATATTACTACTGAAAGTTTTCGAGACACAGTTAGCGAGGTTGTGAATAACCCCTTTTATAGCGACAACATGAAAAGATTGTCCTCACTCCACAGAGATAAGCCCATGCAGCCACTGGACACTGCACTCTTCTGGATAGAGTTTGTGATGAGACACAAAGGCGCAGCACATTTACGCACAGACTCCTATAAGATGCCATGGTATTCCTATTACTCTTTGGATGTAGTGAGCTTTTTAATAGGAGTGGCTTTGTTATTCATAGTAAGCTTTGTCACAGTAGTTCGTTTTCTGTGCTGTCGAATCGTTAGAAGAGAAAACCAAAGCAAGAGTAATTTGTGAGAAAAGGATTTTGCTCAATGTTACTGGAACAGACAGGAGCACATGTGTGAAATGGAATATACTTGATTACTTTGTATTGTGCAACAAAATTATGCAATTAAGCTGTCAAATAAAGATTTTAAATTTGTTTTAGATGTGTTCAGCTTTGTCTCCAGCATAGTATTGTGTACAATGATATGTTTATGAATCCAGAGATTAGCTTGCCGATTAAAAAAAGTATTTGAGTGAGTGAGTGCATTTAGAAAATTGTTTCTGCTGGAGAGAGGCTAAACGTAAAACTGTGATCTTTATCATTTGTTGCAATTTTAATGAGCACACAATTTATAGCATGCTATAAATGCACTTTAATAAATTGTATATTTCAACATAAACTCATAGTACATATTATATTTAATAGATATCTTCTGACACTTCAAATACAAGTTGATGTTTGGCATCATCTGGTGGTGAAACTGTGCATTGCAAATTGCACCCTGTGATCTAGTCTCGGTGCATAAAACCAAATGTACGGTTGTAAGCCCAGATTTGGCACAGAAGAAGCTTTCATTTTAGAGAGAATTTCAAAAGAAAGAAATTGACCGTATTGCTGACGGGATTGTCAGAGCTGGATGTAGTAAATAACTACATAGGTTTTGTTTGCATTTTGAATAGAAGGTACCAGCTTTGAAATTGTAATCGAAGGAGTCTCTAAGAGTTAAGCTAAAGTCAGAGCTCAACCAGGAGAAACACAAAGAGGAAAAAGACAAAGCTGAGTGAAGGAGCTGAAGCAGATGCTGAAGAAACAAAAAGTCACCTTTGGCGAGACCGTCCAAAGTGTTATGCTGCGTACAGAAGGATGCAGCAACAGGCGACTAAATCCACTAAAACAACTCCCCCCCCCACCCCGAAAATTTTTTTTTGCATATGTCAACATAATAAAATAATACATTTAAGCTGGCTCAGATTTGTGAAATTTTTGGCCATTTTTAGATATAACATGCC
This sequence comes from Mugilogobius chulae, assembly GCA_038363315.1. Taxonomy (NCBI): domain Eukaryota; kingdom Metazoa; phylum Chordata; class Actinopteri; order Gobiiformes; family Gobiidae; genus Mugilogobius; species Mugilogobius chulae. The sequence goes on along the minus strand of CM076401.1, from coordinate 29,767,663 downwards.
TTCTGAAAAGTTGTTCACCTGCATTGTCTCCTCTTACAACAAAATGGACCCTTTACTCACTTTGCTCTTGCTCCTGGTTACCTTTGACGATGTCTGATGGTTTAGCCACAGACATTTTTCTCTAAACAGATTTCACAGAATTGTTACAGATTTCTTGTGTGTAGATGAAATTTTAATTTCCCAAAACATCATGTCAGACCAAGATACAACACAACAGGCACGCGCATGCAGACTTTAACCTAGAAATCAAGCCTCAAGGACTTGAAACCACTTTGATTAAATGTATCTGTGGTTTCCTGTTATGCATCATTCAAACCACAGTGTGGACTGAAAAAGTTGAGAATTTTCCAAAAGACAATTTTGAGGCAAGTCATGTGTAGCTAACCTGCACTTGGGAGTCTTGCTTAAATATTATAGCCACAGAATCAGAATACCCCAAGGATCAGCCTTTGTGCCTCTGCTGTTTTCACTAGATACCATATATTGATTTAGTTCTTCTGAAATAAAATGTATATTCTTTTGCATGCTGATTATCACAGAGATGAGATTAGATGGCTCTTATATTTTTGCACTTCAATCGGAAAAAACTATTGTTGCTCTCTTTAAATAACTTCACCTCTTCTGTGCCGACTGAGATGAGTTCCTTAGCCCAAGCTGGGAGTTGCGCAATGATATATTTGTGTGCAAAAATTTTATTCTTTTAAAACCTGATACCCAGAAATGATGTTTTGAGGCAATTTTCCAAAATGAAATCGAGTATATATTTTGGCACAACTTAATCTTTTTATCTTTTATTACTTCTTTATTATTACTTTCTAAAACTAGTGCTGCTCGACTTTTATCTGGACTACTTAAATTTGATCTATTTTTCCCATTTAAAAATCTCTCCTTGAACTTGGATGTGTGTTTAATAAAATTTGCATTTTTAATTAGGAATATGGGTTTGTGTTTTTGTTTTTGAGTGTTTTCCCTTCAGGCCACCGTAGATAGTATTTACTGTAACATTAAATGTTTGTTTATGTCCTGTTCAAACATGTGTATAGCTGTATTTTTAAAGTGCAATATAAATAAAGTTGACTTAAGGTAATTCTCCATTTAGTTAAACACACAAGAACTTTAAAATGCTTTGTGTCATATTGATAAAGAAATATTTTTAGTGCCTCTAGTCTTACATAGTACTTCATTATACAACTGCACACTTTGTTTGCAATTCATTATTTACTCAAGTAACAAATAAAAAAAATGCAAGCTAATGAAAAGGAAAAACATTAGCTCTATTCTAGCACAATGCCTCAGATGCAAAACCTGAGCGTGTGAAAAGGAAATGCTCAAATTGACAAAAATCTCCTCCACACATCTTCTCATTTTCATCTGAATCATTTTCAATATCAGTCTCACTAACCCATAGCTCTGTATTCTGTGTATTGACCACATGCAGGGTGAATTCAGTGTTCTTATCGCTGCCAGTATCACACACACAGGCCTATTGTGAAAGCGAGGCATTTGCACTTAGATTCTACACAGCTCTGCCTCTGAGACAATTCACACCTCTATTTTAAAATAACTGGGAGAAAAGTGCTTACTAAACAAAACTGGATGTTAAAGTTTACGAAGAAAACAAAAAGCTTTACTTTTTTACTGCTACAAAAACTATATATATTTACACAAATTGATTGCCAGTTATTTGTTGAGAATTAAAAGAAGTAAAAAATAAATTGACTAATCCATTTAATTGGCACATTTTACACAAAAGAAACAGAATTTTCTAATGTTTCAAATATCACCCCAGCAAAATAAATAACCCAATTTAATACTTTAATGTTCCATGTCAATAGCTTATCATGCACTGTTATTCTGATCACCGAAGAGTCTACTTTGCTTTTAACAAGCTTTCTCTATTTTATATTGACTGAGGTTTAGGGACAGGACCACATCAAACTTCTCTCCAGCAAACCCAGAGGCCTCCTGTACCGGCCTGTCAGCACTCACGACCCCACCCTCCACCGCATGTCTCATCCACCCTTCCACCTGAAGACATCTCCATCTACAGGTGAGCATCTCTCCATCCAGTCATCATCAATAAATATCTTAATTGTATTCTTGTTATGATGTGGTCCTTGCTAGTGAAAATGGTGGTAAAATGTTTCTGTGACTGATTTCTTATTCATTCTGATAGAGCAGTTTTGTACCACATGATTTCTAGGTAATTACTAACTGTGATGTCCACATTTACAAAAAGGTTAACATGAAAGTAAATTAAGGTGACAGAAGCACTTGAATAAAGTAGTTTATGAAATTTAGCTACATAACTTTATATACACAGAGCTAAAATGGATGTACAAAATGTGGTAAAATACAAAAGAATATACACATAGCACCTGCTTTATCAATTCAGGTTCTGAATTGCAAGTATAAGAAAAAAATACCCTTTGCTTTTTGTGAGAACATTGCATCATATTTTGTACAGGAAAAGGTGCATAGTCAACAAAACTAGCTATTTTGCAGCGAGCAAATGCTTGATAAATGAGGCTCAAAGTTTATGTCAGTTTTGTCTGTATGCACAAAAGTACATACAGTATATAAAACAATGTGACTTCAGCCTGTCACCAAAACATGTTTTCGTCACAAAAACATTCTGATAGTATCTTATAAAATAGGTACATCTGTCTATTATATCAATGGTTTGTTGTTTGTGGTAAGTGTTGCTATGTTCAGTAATGTGCAGTGTTTAAAAGTGAACTGTGGATGAGTTATTGATGCATAGAGAGGATATTGTTTTACTTACTTACTCCAGGCAGGGGGCAGATTCTCTACTGTAAAAGTTACATGGTGCACCATTAATACATGTGTAATGTGAAATGTCAGTCTTGTGCTTGGTTTTTGCGGACCACCACACAGACCAGAGCTGGGATCAGGGCGACCGGGAGCAGGGTCAGAGTGAGGACCACAGCAGGAGGAGGGTCTGTGAAGTGTGCCTCTTCTCTGGAGCAGTTCTTGAAGAAGTGTGAGTGGATGTGCAGAAAGAGCTCCTGGACGGTGGGGTTTGGGTAGTAACATCCCAGTTCGAGGGAGAAATGCTCCAGGCACACAGTCATCTCATGGTATGATCTGAAAACGCACACACACGATACTGTACATTTGATTGATAAAACATGACAATATGGTAACTCTTACATCATCATATTATTATTTATTAACAATCCTGTTAAAGAATAGAATAAGACGGTGGTTCTCAAACTTTTTGCACCAAGTACCATCAACGATCAGATTTGGTTCTCCCAAGCTAAATCTTAATTACATCTATAACTGGACCATTCTAGGTCTGAATTAGAGCTGAAACAGGTCTCGAGTAGGAATACACAACTGCCATAGTAATATGTGAATAAAATGTAGACAAAATGAAGCTAACACTAGAATTGAAGAACTGTCCAAGTACCACAGTTTGAGAAACACTGGACTGGGTCTTATGAGACAATTTTCACAAGACGAGACACAAGATTGAGTTCATTAACATCATTTATAAAAACTTAAAATTGTGGAAATGAGAAATTACAATTTTGTTCTCAAAGGTTGTTGCTTTTTATTACTATTATTATTTTCTTTTTTTTTTTTTTTTCTTCTTTTTTTTTATTACTATTTTTGAAACTATGACTTCTCAAAATGTGTACGTCATACGAGCTTGACCCTTTTCTGTGTCAGTCCAAGCCAAATACAATCTCACGAGATCCTTTTCTACATGTGGCTTATGTGTGGATACTGTGACTCGTGAAGTTTTGTGACACAACATCCTCTTTAGTCTTATTGTGTTTTGTGATGCAATCATGGTACAAACTTGTACTAGAAATGATCTAATTAAAACACATATTATTTCTGATCATATTATTTATAAACCTAACTGTTACTGATGTGATATTTTAGATTTGACATGTAATATTTATATTTCAAGTTATATTTAAAGGTTCACTATGTAACTCTTCTGATTGGGGGTCTAATTACTTCCTTCTTCCAAGCTTGTCATTAAACCAAGTTGCAGGTCAGAGACGTGACTTCAACTTACACTAAGAATTCATTTTTGAAGCAGTAAAGTTAGCAGTGTGTAGAATATTTGTCATTCTGTTGCTAATTAAATAGTTATATAGTGCACGTTTGTATTCATTTATTTATTCATTATGACTGATAAAGTGGTTATGACAGGTTTTTGCGATTTTCTAAAGCAGGACAGGACAGGGAATTTCATTTTTTTTTTTTTACAATAAAGACATTTTTATGAGCCTGTAAACTATATGAGTGCTTTTAAATATATTTTTAGTTCTCAAGTATAAAAAAGCTGATACATTAAATGGGTTTTGATCTAGTTTATCAGATGAATAGTTGCTTGGTAATTTTCTAGGGTGTATCTGTTTACTTTAGTTAGTAAAGAATGGCAAAACTGGGATGAAATCTGAAAAAATGTTTAGCAAATATGTGCAATGATCTTAACTGTGTTTCAGTGAAATTAGTTAACCCAATCAACCCAAATACAACTTGCCAACATGGATCATACCTGATAACTTCTTGCAGACTGCACCACTTGTCCTCTTTCACGCTCCCTCATTTTCACATTAAACTCTTCCCCACAATATTCAAAACTTATTTTTCTTAGTATCTTTTCATGGCACTGTCTAGGCCCAAGCGTGTTCTCCCAGTCCTGGAACATCTCTGCAAAAGACACCCACTCCAAAATGACTGTCCTGCCATTGTACACTCACAAATAAATAAACAAATACAGAGGAAGAAGTGATAAGAAGGGTGTGTCCCAAAACTCACCATCGTCCTCTGTAATGAGAGTCTCATTACTGTCCATCTGAGTTTGAAGGAGGTCTTGGTCAGTCAAAGTCACATTTATGTTTGTACCTGAAATAAATATATACCGGTTTAAGACATTTGATGTGATACAAGAAGAAAAAAATCGTAATGTATCTGATGTACTAGAACGACCAAAACATTTACACTTAATTTGACAGTTGTGCACTATAAGGCATGAAAGCTAGCAAACAGGAATGCAAAAATATGAGCAAAAACTAACTAAAACTATGTATATTAATAGTATGAAGTTACTCACTAATGATCAGCTTGTGTTTATTTACAGAAACATCGCTAGATAAGACACTTATTTTACAAGAGAGTTTATATTAGTCAACTGTTTACTATACTTTCATTTTAGGTCTTACAGCTGTCAATTCTAGGTTATTTATTGTTATTTTGTCATCCTATTATCACTTTGAACTTGTCATATATCAGTGTTCTGTTTTACTCAATAACCGAACTATTCTCCTGCTAATATGAGAAGTTGTTTCATCTTTTCCCAATTAGAAAAGTGTTTGATAAAAATACTTGTATTTAGTTACAGATTACTGAATGCAATGAAATTAATTTATAGTGAAAAAAACAGTGCAATTTGTTTTGTCATTGTTAGTGTGTAAGATAAGAAAACATTTATAATTTATTGAATAACGAAAATACCACATGCCTCCCTGCTCCTTGTCACTCTTTCCAACATTGTTAAACAACAATTTATTTGAAAAAATAACTCTAACTAAACAAATTACTTTAAATTAGTATTCTGAATATTTGTGTTTAGTTACTTCTCAACACTTCTTGTCCAGTATACACCTACTACTGTTTTGTTTTATTTTTTACCTTTTTATTTTACAGTTTTATTTTAATCTCACAGACACCTAGACTCAAGAAAGTAGGACTATCATTGTTAAGATTTCTTTTATTTTACCATCTCTCAAAACCGATAATCTCACCATAGTCCAGTGTTGGTGCTGTTTGATTGGCCAGGTTGAACAAAAGTTCTGTGTTGTTGCTAGATTGAGACTCCACAACACCTGCAAAAACAATGACTCAGTTTTTTTGTTCTGAAATCATAAAAACCTGACAGAATCTGTGTGCGCTGAATCTAATCGTCTTTCATCACTGACTCAGACTGGAAACGCAGACTGTCTGTAACCACAGCGCCTGACAAACAGGAAATACCTCAAATCGAATGTATGATAAAAGAAATATAAAGGTCTTACCCGTGAACAGCAGTGTGGTGAGCGCGTAGACGCTGAAGGGGCACAGGGCTGCACCTCTGTCCCAGCACGTTGCCATGACGCTGGAGGACTGAGCGCTCACACAGAGGACCACTGGAGCTCAAGGACAGGCCCATCCCCCTGAAGCTCTGGACACACTGGACAGACGGTCTGCAGCATTCACAACTGTGATGAGATGTTTAAGTTTCATATTAAACTCTGTTCACAAAAATATTGCCCTCTCAGTGTTACAAGACTTCACGTGGAAACAACTCAGTTTTCAAATCAGCTCCTAAAAGTGTTTTATTACCAATTTTTTTCTAGAGAGTTTTCATTTAAGGGGTTGTCCTGATCTAGTTTTAAATCTAAAACGTGTTCAATATGGGATGTTTTTGCTAATTTTCAGTCAGATCTAACCAACTCAAAAACGAACTGAGAAATTAAAAATTCCCCTATTTAAAAATCTTTTGTCCAAACGGGGCCCTCAGACCAAGTTTTGTTACCTCTCAGACTGTTTTTTAAGAATTTAGACAAACAGTAATAAGTAATGAATTTTACACTAAGTTTGAAAAAAAGAAAACTTACCCTATGTGACTCACTTCTAGTTTGGCTTGTTTGGCTGCAAAAAAAACAACTACTTATCAATATAGAATTTTGTCAACCCAGTGAAATGATTTGGTTTTCCTCCAATTATAATTTGTAACTCCCAGTGCAAAAATAATCCTCATTGTCTCAAATCATTTCACTTGAATTGTGGCCTTTGTCATTAGATTCAAAATTCTTGTGCTTGATTTAATAATATAATTGTCTTGTCAGTGTTCACTTTTTATATGAGTCAGAATGGCCCTCGATATAGTCTGTGGTTTCCTTGATAAAAAAAAAAAACCTTGATCTAATGTGTTAACACAATGAAACAATACCATTAAAACATTTAAACTAAGGCCTGATATTTTTTCTGTTTTTGCTAAATCAGTTATATGTATTTTTGGTACCACTTTTTAAAAAGGACCCATTTACTTGCCTTTGTAAAGCATGAATAAAAACCTAATTATTCAGGAACAAATGGTGAGTTTATTAAGGCTTAGTAACTACTTAATTAAGGACCTGAGGGTAGGGTTTAGAGTTGGAGAAAAGGTTTAGGAGTAATTGAGTAGTTATGGACTTTTTCATCTTTTAATGAGCCATTTGTTTGTGATGAATTAAATTTTTTAGTTAAGTTTGATTAAGTATTTGTTATGGCTAATTAAAGTGTAGCTATAATAAAGTGTTACTGCATTTTTGGCTGTTTTTATTTCTATATAATTTTTTTTTTTTATTTCTTCAAGAAATGTGCAATTACCTATTTGTTACTACAACAAGAACAAACTTGTGAATTTAGTGTCAAATACAGCTGACACAAAACACAAATGATTGCAAATAAATGTTCAGTTGCTATAACAAAGTGATAAGTAACATAAGCGACTGAATAAAATATTAATACATATAAAATACATTTCACAACATGGAAATTGTAACTGCATGTAATTGTTTATTTGATTTTATTTTTTTAGGTACATTCCTCACTGCCTGCTGTCTGTCAGTCGCAGGACGCCCACCGCACTAATTCCTCTCTGCTAATTGGACATGTGTGTTTTCAGATGGAAATGGGTCTGTGTCCCGGCGCTGTCCCATTTCCTGACCCCCTCGGAAAGCTCCTGAAGGATTTCCTCATTAATGTGGAGCAGCAGTGACAGTGTGAGTTCACAAGACTGGGATTTAGACAAAATGTCTGAAACAATAATAATAATGTATACAACTGACCAAAGTGTTTTGTGAAATATACAGTCGATTTCAGAAGAGGGGATAACGCGCTCACTCATCCTGATCAGTCTCACGTTTACTCACAGTTTCAGTGTTATAACTAAAGTCAAAGAAAATCAACTGCATTTCTGTAGACACAAAATATAATACATTTCACACTACTGGCGTTTAAGTTTGTGTGTGTGTGTGTGTGTTTCTAGCAGCTTGACCAATGCCTTCTTCCTGTTTTAAAAAATGTCTTTCAGCACCAATCGCCAAACAAAATTTCCTGTCTCCTCTCTGAAACTAAAAACATTACTCAACAGAAGCATCCTGCTTGTACCAACAATAATACAGACCTCCTCACATACCTTTGTGTAAAAATACAAATTCACTGACGCTGATGCACCTGATAAGAAAATCTTATCATGCAGTGTTATTAACAGCACTTCCCACACCTCGCTAAAACTTCTGCTCTGTCACATAAAATTGTTAAATGCAGTTTATCGCAGTTTACCACAAACCACAATAGCCAAAAACTCTCTCAACTTAGTCTTAGTTTCTTAGTCATTTCAAAACACAGCCGGCGCTGTTGGTGGTGCCTGTTGGCCTCATGAGGCCCGTGCCTTCGCTCTTTGTATTTTCTATTGTGTCAGCACTTGTACTTTTATGAGCTAACTATCTACGTGCCTATTAAAAGCTTTTGTTAAAATATTTAATGTTTTAAAACTTAATAGCACATGACATATTAAAACTTAATACAATTGTGTAATAAAGCACATATGACATTTTCAGAGTTTTCCATGTCAGAAATTGAGTTAGATTGGCAGCTACTGTCTGCATAAGAAATATTACAGGGAAATTATCAAAGAGATTTTTCCTGATATGCTAATGCTGAAAATGAGTCTGAATTTATGGACTTAAACAGTGCAGAAGATCTGATCTACCTATAAAATAATTTGTCTAAAGCAGTCAAAAAGAAATCTGAGGGACTCTGGATATAGAAAAATACATTGTCCATGTAATTAAAGGACTATTATTTTAAATTATGACTTTGTTTGCTGTCATAGGTCCTTGTGGTTAATGTTTATCATAGTTTTACAGCAGTTATATCATTTTTAAATTACAAGTAATTTGATATGCAAAAACATTTTGCACACAACACAGTGTCCTGGAAATTTAAACATCATTTTGTAAAATTCTAAAGAAGGGTATATTTGTCAAATCTTAACTATTGATTCATTTATGTGGATTTTTGCCCTTGTTTGCAATGTGCTTGCTAGGTAACAGTTGTGGAATTACTGTCACATTTACACTATTGAGCACACCTGAATATAAGCGGCACCAACTAGATTCAAAAAAGAAAAAATGTATGGTCATAGGCCGAATCTTATTATAAACATGTTCACTATGTCTGACTCAAAAATACAGTCGAAGTTGTTTGACTGGTCAGTGGACACAAGTCACAAGTTTTTGACTAGAGTAGGAACTACTTGTTCGACATTGCTAGCAGTAAGTCAGACCTGTTTCAGTGCATGTTGGATCCCCAGGGCTGCCCTTTGTCACCAGTTCTCTTCAGTTCTTCTCATGCACGAGATTTCTAGCGCAGGCATGGACCAGAGGGTGTCCAGTTTGGGTACCACAGGATCTCATCTCTGCTGTTTGCAGATAATGTTGTCCTTAGGGGGGGCCTTCAAACCAGCACCTGCACCTTACTCTGGAGGGTTTGCTGTCAAGTGTGAAGTGGCTAGAATGAAAAAACAGGTCCTCCTAATCCAATGCCATGGTTCTTAACTGGAAAAAGGTGCTTTGCCCTCTGTAGGTCGTGAAGAGTCCTTGCCTCAAGTGGAAGAGTTCAAGTATCTTTAGGTCTTGTTCACGAGTGAGGGAAGGACGGAGGGTGAGATCGAAAGGCTGACCCTAGGTGTACACTGACTTCAAGACGGGTTCGGTTAAGGACAAATGCACCTGCACTCCCGCACTTGCATCCGCACTCCTTGGAGGTCGGTGTACATGGGCGCAATGAGTTTAAGCACTTTCTAAGTTCCAACCCGCTCGGAACACTCAGTGACATCCAGTGTGCACTGCACTAATCCGATGAGATCACTGTGTTGGATCATTGAGGTGAAGAAGGAGTGGAGTCGATTTGCTGTCAATCTACGTTTTAACCCTCACCTATGATCATGAGCTTTGGGTAATGACCAAAAATACATGAGTTTCCTCTGCAAGGTGGCTGGGTGCTCCCTTATAGGGCCAAGAGCTCAGTCACACAGAGAGGAACTCGAAGTAGAGCTGAGGTGACTTGGGCATGAGCTCCAGATGCCTCCTAGACACCTCCTTGGTGAGGTGTTCCGGGCATGTCCCACCGTTAGGAGACCTGGAGGAAGACCCAGGACACATTGGCGGGAGTGGGCCTGACTTCGGACAAAGCGGAAGAAAATGGAATGAAACAATTTTTGACAGAACATAGTTAGACAGTACCAGACTACAACTGAAAACTTTTATCAATTAGAAACTAGAAAAATACAGAGATACAAGAACACTTCATACAACACATCTGCAATCATGAGACAAATATTTGTCTTTGTGTCTGTGGTCTGCACTTGAAAAGGCAGAATATTCTTGAATCCTAGCATGCAGCCATCTTTTTCAGTAAAATGCATGATCCAAACAGTCATTGAAACTTACTTTGCTATGCTTGGTTCTATGAGAAACACAGTAGTGAGACCTCATAGTGAAAGGTTAACCCATAGGCGAAGTTCAGTAGCATCACATGCCCTGATTCGTGCCATAGGTGAAAGAACAGGTTGCCAGTTTCACTCTGATCTGCATTAACCACAAATACAAACATGTTTAAGGAGGGCACAGACAACACTGGTACGATGCTAACCACATTCTGATCCTGGTCTGTCAACACCTGGGCTCCTCTCACCAAGCAGCAAACATTTCCCATCAGAAACAAGTTTGTGATCAGTTCTCAGGGCCGTGCCGGTGCCTGAAACGCCTGTGGTTTGGTGGGTATTGTATTGTTTTGTTTACAGCAGGCAGTTGCACCTCACAGGTCATCGCAGGTTACACAGGAGAGCTCATAGTGTGTCCAGTTATGAGAAAAAACAAGTCACAAATTAGTTACAGTAATGGTGGTAGTAGTAGTACAAAGTATAAAGTCAAGTAAACTTGTCATAGGCAGTAATGCCACACTAAAAGACGATGGGCGTATGCATCAATTTAAAGTGCATAAGGCAGGTTGGAATATGACACAGGGAACATCATATTATTTTACACGTAAAAAAAAGAATGTTTTCTCCATTTTGACCATTTGCTTGTAATTTAATTTTGTGGTTAGGCATGAGCAGAAGATGTGAAACTCTGTCACCTAGCAGCAACCATATTGTAAACAATGGTTACAATGGCCATTTTGTTTATTGGCCAACTGAATGTTGGTGTTATTAGTAATGCACCAATTCATGAAATTTTGCTGGATCGGGTATCAGCTCTACATCAGTTCAGACTGTTTGGGTCTTGTGTGACGTAATGAGACAGATTTGATCCAGAACGTCTCACAATGTTTGAAATTTTCTTCTAATAGAATTGTTAAGTTGTTACTTGCACAATAAATGGTTACAGTTCTTAAGCTATTTCAGTCAGCACAGAGTATTGCCATATACTTAAAGCCAAAGTATTGAAATCTTAAAGAGAACTTGATTTGACAAACATGAATGCCAAATAATGACAGTGTGCCAAGGGACATAACCAACAAGTGTCACTAATCTCAGAAAAAAGTCTTGTGATAATACTACAACACAGTAAGCATGTTTAAGTGACCCATATCTGACCACAACTTATTAACAGTTGTTTCTAGGCCACTGTGGTTTGAACTTGTTTCTCTCGCTTTTTCTTTTGGGACCACAAGCTTGACACACCCAATGTAACCTACAAGTAAACAAGATGACTTTTCACTTCACTGAGCATTCAAAAACAAAATATTAAAGGGGACATGCAATGTAAAATCAACCTACAGGAACTTTTAACCTTGTCACACAGTGTTTTATTGTCATTACCCCAAATGGTAACTTGATTATTAACTTATGTTTGAGTTATTCGATGTTAAATTCAGTAAATGTAAATTCACATTCACTGCTTGTGTTACTGTGAAGAAGCAAGGTTTATAAAGTCTGTGTTTTTCAACAAAATGTCCCTGGTCTCGAAAGCCGTGAGTACAATAAAGTAAGTAAAATAATGATCTACATTTCAGTACATCATGTCGTAGATTTATTGACAGCATAAAAAACACATTTACGTAAATAAAACATGGTTTGACCAGGAACCAGGAATGAATGAATAAAACCATTTTGTACAGTACATTGAAGGGAGATTCACTTAGTTCATTATTGTTGTACTCAGACTGAGCAAAATCTAAAATGTGTAAAGTTTTGTTAACTTTAATGTGAATGAATCTTGAATGCCCAATCACCTGAGCTAAAAGAGTGCCTTAACCTGTTTTTAGCAAAGATAAGTTGTAGCTGCTCAGTGTAATGCTCTGCACCTCAGTGATGGTAAACAGCCCTGGGGCAATGCGCCAAAAAACCTGGCACCTCAACATCCGACAAGTGTTCCCTAACCTGAATGTTATTGGTTGGTGTGGAAACCAGAGTACCTGGAGGAAACCACCCAGACACGGGGAGGAACATGCAAACTCCTCACAGAAAGGCCCGGTTGAGCAGGAGTCAACCCGCGACCTTCTTGCTGTGAGACAAGAGCGCTATCTGCTTCAAAAGGTCAAAACACTAGACAAAAGCATTATGAAACATTTTTAGCATCGTTTTGTCCGCATGAAATTATGCTATGAAAGTTAAATCTTTTTTGTAATCTGTGTATTTGTCCCATTTAAGTTTGTGATCCAGTGGGACAGTGTGTGGACTCACACCTAAAGTCAATTATGATCTCTTTGTTTTTCGTTGTATTTAAAAAAAAGTTTTGAATCGTTACACTAAAAGACTCATCTAGGACAGGACCATGGTCTTGCTTTTCACCCTACAGAGCAGGCTGATCAGAGCTGTATTATCCACAAATTTAACCAGATGTGCGCGCGAACAGGATTTGGTGCAGCTGTTAGTGTACAGGATATACAGAGGAGGTGATAAAACATATCCTTGAGGAGAGCTGATATTAGTTGTGGTTTTGTCCGAGTACACAGACTCGATCCAGACATGCTGGACAAGTGTACAGAAAAAGTTTATAGTCCATAAAATCCAGAGTCCACCATCAAGGGAAAAATCTAAATCTAATCTGTTGACTAAAATTGTATTAAACACTGATGAAAAATCAAAAAACATAGTATTTGCATAGTTACTTTATGTGTCCACTTGAGAGAGCACCAGATGACAGTGTAATAGCATAATTAACCCCCTTATTTGGTTGATTTTATTTCATGTAGTTTTATACTAAGCACTTCAAACAAATTAAGATCTTTATATTTAAGATTTTACAAAATTTCATTTTTGTTTGGCCATTTTTTAGAATGAAAAATGTACTTCCTGTTCATGCATCACACTAGTAGTTACCAAGCGACCAAGTAATAAATTGAGCAAAAACAAACTTTTTTAACTTGATAATTAAAAATACATTAGAATACAATCATTTTGTTAAAGGTATGTTTGCAATGTTTTTCTCGTGAGAAATGAGAAAATGTTCTTGTCGCTGTAGTGTGATGTCATTGGTTTCGAACTCTCCTCTACTTCCTGTTATTTTCAGCAAGTATTTTCAAACTTTTCTTCACAAATTGTTCTTGATTAAAATAAAACTGTCATTTATATTTATATTTACAACAAGTATAAATATATTAAACTATGTGAAAATTTTAAAATCACAAAAACCTGTCATATAGACACTTTAATGTAAACTGCATGCAATATTGTAACCTCTATTTTTCCAAAACTATTTAATTGTCCCTCTAAAAAAATAAACTAGCAGAAGTGCCTCACATGTGCCGTGCAGAAGCAGCCTGATCAGAGATGCTGCAGTGATGAGGTGAGGTGGAGGTCAGCAGCACAACCATGTCAGCTGTGATTGGCTGAAGCTTGAACCCAGGTCTATATATTTACTGTGCTTCAAACTTTTAAATACACAACAAAAGCTCTGAGGACATGGACTTTCTCATTCCAACTGCCACCACAAGTAAGAACTTTTTAAATTATGATCATGCTTCAATTTATCTTTGTCGGTTTGTATATTTTAGTGTAGCTATTCTTCCATTATTTTGTTGTTGTTATTCTGTTTTTGATGACAATATACAGCCTACATTTTTTTCATTAGCCATTTAAAACAAAATGAAAACCCCTGACGGTTGAAATTATGACATTGCCACCTTGATATTGTGCTACTAAAATTACTCACTTCCCTGCTGTGGTTCAACACCAGCTCGTTTCAAAACCTAAACATTGCAAGAAGAAAAATAAAAATATCATTTGTGAAAAAGAAAAAAAAATGCTGAATTTATGTTGTGAATATAATAGTGAAAATGTTCAAATCATTATTTGAAATTTATTTATTTGAAATTATTGAAAACATTGAAGTGTTGCAACTTGCATAGTGGTTTCATCTGTAAATAGGCTCTTTAAACGTACATGCATATAACTCAATAACAACAATGCATACAATAAAAAAATATATAGTTCGATTTTTTTTAGAATAATACATAAAATAATAGAAAATATACAGAGTGAGAAATAAGACGATAAAAATAGACACCTATACGCCTCCCCCCAAAAAAAAAAAAAAAAAAAAAAATTACTATATTTTTTCAGCTTTTGCTTGAATTTCTCTGTTAGTTTTTCTCTTCTGTCTATGCATATTGTTTAAGCCTATTGTTTGAGGTAAAAGACGAAATGACGACTGCATACTGCATGTGACTCTCATGATCGAGTCGCCGTAGCAACACACGAATGTTGGTTGAGCTGTGACTCAGTCGAAGCTGTAGGTTAGTCACGCTAAACACTGTTTAAGTGCAACATACTATGTGAGGCAATCAGCAGCAAAAAGGGAAATTGTTCACTGGGAAGGACTAGTTTGTCAACACCAAATGTGGCAATTTGAACAAATACTTTAATTCATAGAAGCATTTGCCTTTAGTGCACAAGTTGATTCCATTTTGAGTTTCAATGTTTTTTATTATTATTTCTGTAAACCAATATATTTTCTTTTTAAAAATTTCAATTGTACTTTTGCTCCAGTGTGTGTTTTTCCTATGCTACATTTTTGAGGCTGCAAAATGTGATCGCTTTTTAAGCTAGCTTAACAATATTGTATTCATTTTTCATTACAATAAATTAAGCTATGTTTTTTTTTTCATTACAAAGCACACAAATTGTTATAACAAATTCAAAATTAAGCCTGTTTTATTTATTTATTTATTTATTTTGACAGAAACACTTTACAACAATAACAAGAATGTCTCCAACCTGTCGCTCAGGAGCTACCAGTGGCTCACCACCCACTTCCAAGTAGCTCGCTAAAGGATTTTAGAATCATACAAATTATGCTTTATTACTCAAAATGTATTTATTATGTGCCTATTTCTACTGTAAATGTATCTTCAGATGCCTAATTCAAAATTTAGAATAACCATGCCATATTTTAATAATTCTAAAAGTAGTAGCTCGCTGCCAGTTTTCTTGATTCCCTGAGTAACACCATGACCTGTACCCATGCTATTAAGATGGAAAAAAAATCTTACCTTTACAAATCTTCATGAAAATAAGTCCAAATAGAGTTTATTTAAATCTGATCACAGATAAAAGTAGTGCTACAGAGAAGACAGACAGTGGCTTAATGACAAATAGAAGGATTAAAGTGTGATTTGAAACTTGAGTAACAGAAGTGTTGGCACGCGACACTGACTGATCTGTGGACCTGAAGCTACCCACGATTTCCCCTGTGCCAGCGTCCCCTCACCGCTGTCACGCAAGCAGCTCCTCTTCACTCCAGAAGCACCGAAAACTCACTCAAAATGAACCAAAGCTGGCACGCTATAGGCTTTTTATAAGTAGAAAAGGGTAGTACAAGGTGCACTTTAAAACCACTGATGCCATAGCACGTGGAAAAACCCAAATAGTTCAAAGACATTAACAAGAAAAGTTAGTTTCAGCCTTCAATAGAGAAAGTCTGATATTTTCACGAGTCTTACAGTAACTGCCAAAAGAGACCACACTATTAAAAACTACTAAACCTATTAACATTGTTTTATAAATGATACAATTTTCAAACATAAAACATTTCTTACAAATTAAGAAATAATAACTTTCAATTGGTTTCAATATGACCTCACCTTTTTTAGTAGTATTTTTGTTGTAATCTTGAATACTGTTGCATTATTGCATTCTTAAAAGGGCAAAAATATTTATTTAGCCTTAAAAACAGTGTGTTTGATAGTTGAATAATTCTTATCCACTTCTTTATATACATTTAGGCGATGTTGGGCAAATGTTGTACTGAGCAGAAATTAGCTTTTATAAGTAAAAGAGCTTAACTTGCCCAACCTCAACAACTTAACATCACCTGCTGCTGTGTGAAGCAGAAATCTGCTGCTTTATGAATTTCTTTTAATAATGTAAGCTGTTGGATCTTTGGAGTTTTACTGTCAGTTCTTCATTGTTAGAATATGTAGAATATGCAATTCTACGAGTTAAGGTAAAAATGACGGGACACTTTCCAAAACAAATAAAAGCATTTCCTTTTTGAGAAGCAAACAACAACAAATCTCACAAGTTGGATACTTTGCAGAGATATCTGTTTAACAGGCAAGAGAGGCAATTACTTGAGCCCCAGGTTTTAGGCCAAGGTTGTGTTAAATTTCAGTGACAGGTCTCTTTCTGGTGTAGTTTTGTTCTTTGTTCTTAGTCTGTGACATAAAAAAAAAAAAAAAAAAACAATTTTTAGCCTTTTTTTCCCGGTATTGTAGAGCAGAACCAGCTAATGCTTCTTTTTTATTTTAATGTCACTTTTAGGGTACAGTTAAGATTATGGTTAGGAGCAGTCCCGGTGTGGTGTTGACTCCCGTCGAATGGACCCCTCTAACTTTTGTGACTGTGAGTGATGTACCAAACTTCCCGTGGAAAATAGTTTACAATTGATAATAATTCGAAGGATAAGTTTAGGATTGGGCTTGGGTGAGGGTTATGTCATTTGAAAATAAAAATATATTATTTTCTAGCACTAACTTTGAACAAGGGGGGTCCAGTCTCGACGGTGAGTTCAATCTCCACGTTACACCGGCGTCAACAAAAATGCATCAGATATAGGAACTCTCCTGGTTGATGGCCCCCTTGTGATATTTTGTCCGGGGCCCCAAAACAGGATGTATAATGCAACTGTATTGTTGTCATCTTTCTGAATAATGACACTGTTCTTTTTCTTAACAGCTATGACCTACATTGAAGATTTTACTTTATCTAATTTTATTGACGATGATTACAACGACTCCACCACCGACCCCTTTGACCCAGGCATGGACTGGTGTGACGCAGAAGACCAAATACTCACAATCAAAGTCTTCCAAAGCAGCTTCTTCTGCCTCATCTTCCTCACCGGCATCGTTGGAAACTGCCTTGTGATCGCCACATTTTCTCTGTATCGGCGCTTTCGCCTGCGCTCAATGACAGATGTGTTTTTGTTCCACTTAGCTCTGGCTGACCTCCTCTTGCTCCTCACTCTGCCTCTGCAAGCCATCGAGACTCAGTTGGAGTGGATCTTTGGGATTTTCCTTTGCAGAGTCACGCGAGCATTCTACGCTATCAACACATACAGTGGGCTAATGCTGCTAGCATGCATTAGCGTTGACCGTTACATGGTGGTAGCGAAAGCCCAGGAAATGCTAAGATTGCGTCGTCAGATCTTAACTGGAGGCAAAGTAGCTGCGTTTTTTGTTTGGCTAATCGCAGTGCTCCTTAGCTATCCAGAAATTAAGTATTCTGGAGTTTTGACAGTAGGTGACAAGCGTTTTTGCAGATTGGAAGTTGGTGGTATGGTAAAAGAGCTGACATACGTTGCTATCATTGCCATTTTCAGTCTATCCCTTTTGGTAATGGTAACATGTTATTCTTTGATTGCTAAAGTTTTGTGGGAAGGCCGTACTTTAAATCGAGGCAGACAATGGCATCGTCAGCGCACTCTGAAGCTAATGGTCAGTCTTGTGGTGGTTTTTGTCCTGTTTCAGCTGCCATACACTGTGGTTCTCATGCACAAAATGGCCGGTTCATTCTGTGGGCCCGTACTCGAATATGTCACCTGTACGTTAGCGTACATGCGCTGTTGTTTGAACCCGATTCTCTACGCTCTGGTTGCCGTGCGATTCAGAAATGATGTTCTGAAACTGGTCCGGGACTGTGGGTGCTCGTGTGGGGCCAAAACTATCATTCACACCGTTAGCTCGACCTCCATGTCGCCTCCTTTAGCCATCAGCACGCCTTGTTCACCCACTTCTCCAGACAGGAGCACAAACAGCACCAACGACTCCACCAAGTTCAAGTTCCCAAGTAGCAAGTTCTTGTAAGAGTAAAAAATAATTAACATTTGTAAGAATATGGTTGAAATGAGATGGGACTCAGTGAAGCTCTTTTTGTCATGCCATAGCCAAAAACTGTATTTTAATTTGTTCATTTATGGTCCCCTTATCAAAGGGCACTTTGTTACTTCTGTTGAATCCATCATCGTTCAGAGGTCCATGAAGTGTTTAGAGTTCTAAGTTTGCATTGAATAAAAAAGATCACAAAACCTTTTTGTCACTCAACAGAGCTCAGTATTGTTTGTATGTTAAGCTAAGCTTTCATTCATTTATTTTTTTTAATTCAGTTTAATAAGTATATTTACTCATAGTAACTCAAAAGATCACTTGATTGTTTCATGCATCTGATCTGTTGCTTATTTTCTAACATTGTAACATTGTTTTGGCTAATGGATCTTTATGGACATTTTACAAACCTGCAGTAAACTCTCCACTGACCTGACTTGTAATATGGTCATAATAATTTTTTCAGGCAAAGCACTGATATTTCCATTTAGCTGAGGACCAAAAGCATTGCAGTTAGATAATACACCTTTAAATATGTAAATTATAATGGCATATATTAATATTTCTAATGTAAATAAAACATTTGTATATTTGTAAATATTTGTTTAAATTCTCTGTTGAAATTATGTTACAAAATGCTGTGTTGTCTCAGTCTGGAGACAGATTCAAATATGCACAACAGACAGTGGCACTTTGTGATGTTTGATGTATGTGTGTGTTTACATTCAGCCTCAGACCACAAGTCTTTCTGCCAGCCAAACAAGCAACACATCACAATGAGGAAGTGACACCTTTCTATGTTGCAGGGAAATTACAACAAGCAGTAATAACATGAGTAAACCTTTTTTTCAAACAAGTGTCAATCTGTGAACAAGATTGTGGTTTTGTATGTTTTTTTTTTTTTTCTTTGTATGACTTTTTAAAGATGAAAATAAACATAAATAACTTTAAAATGTGAAGACAATGGCATTTACTTGTTACTTGTTTATAAAGGACTATCAAACTAAATATTATGTATCTATAAAGTTGAAGGCTTTTACGTGTAGGCTACATAACAGTTTCTAAATCTTTCTTTTTGACACTCATCTCAGAAGCAGGCCAAGGTCATTTTAGTGGAGTGGTTTTCTCCATGAGCACCTCTTTCAGGGCGAACACTAGATGTCAGTGTTATGTTACTGAATGTTCTACGCTCTACACACGAGAGAGACACATTCTGGAGTGTTAAGGTTTTACAATGAATCAAATTTCAGTTGACTATGATTGACTGCAAATATGTAATTGTATAACTAAAATGATGACCTTTGACTCATGCATGATGGGCATGAATGTGCTTCTTTGAGTGCAAAAGTTGCTCATTAACAGAAGACTTTCCAACAGACCATTTCTGTCACCAACTTTAATTGGATCTGTTTGTTCTCCTCATGTTAAGTGCACTGAAGCTCCACCTTGTTTCTAAAACAAATTATCATCTGAATTGTGTTTTCAGTTATGATTTATGTAATTATGATTTTTTTTTCCATAATTGAGCAGCCCTTGTGAAAGAACATTTTTTCTTGAACTTAAATTGACATATCATTTGTGGAAGGATATTTATTACATTGTAGTGCCTAAAAACACACTTTGACCTGCCTCCTTTCTGCAGACTAAAATCATGTTCTTATATGACATTTAATAGTATATTGTTACTCAACAACATTATTTAAAGATACGAGAAAAGCCTGAATAGCAGAAGGAGAGCAAGGATTGGTAGTAACTAAATTAGTTAATTATTAATTATATGCTTATGGATATAGGCACAGGTAGGGCTGGGCGATATTGACAAAAATGAATATCTCGATAATTTTTTGGCAAATCTCGATAACGATATATGGACGATATTTTGTCAGTCCCACATAATTTGTTGAAAAAACGATCTTCAAACTTGTTACTATATCGAAAAAACTAAATCTAAAATTGATGGAATGACTTTTTACATGACTTTTTTGAGTGTTTATAGTGATTTGACTTTCTTAAATAAAGATTTGCCAATAGATAAAGTACTCTTAGTTCTTAAGTTTTTTTTCAATTAAATTAATATGTATTTTTCTTACTTTATGTAACAACAAGATGTTTTATGCTTGTTCCATTGACTATCTTAGTCGAAACCAACAAAAATGAACTTAAAAGAAGTAAAATTCTGCTTATTCCAGGCCCATATTGCCTCGTTGTCTGATAGTTAATTATCAGACAAATATTTGTCAAATGAATTACAAAAGTGCAACCATCTCCCACTATAACCTCATTTTTGTAAAGCACGTATCTACAAACCCTGATAGAAATAAACTTACTTTGTCTATAGAAAACTTCACAGCATCTTACGTAATTTTTATTGTAAATGAGCTTTTTTGTATGTTTTTACTGCACGATATACTCGCTATTCAATTTTTGCATATCTTAAAAACAACATTCACGATATTATCTACATTTTGATTTATTGCCCAGCTCTAGGCACAGGTATGATCAGAAATATCTTCTGTTATCAGAGCATTTCAGCATCATGTCACAGTGTGCTAGTCTCTATTCCAGAGAAAACTCTCAGACCCAGTCATTGGCACAGAAGTAAACTAAATTACAATCTCTTCTTTGTTATTTTTCAATTGTACCAAGTTTTAGCCTAAAACAAAAACTAAATATTATCGTATCACAACTGTCTAGTAATAATTAGATTTTATGATGCAATAATGTGAATGTTTGAGGTTAAAATGTAATACAAATATATAAGAATAATTTCTCATCATGTGAGAATTCTATTTCGTAGACACAAAAACATGTGGCCTATGTTAACCCTTGTATTATATTATTTCTTCTTCTCGTGTAACACAAGTTTCAGCTATAACTGATCTTTACGGTCTTAAAAACATAAACAGAACTACTTCAGTTGAAATGTTTTACGGTTCCCCACATGTTCTTCACATGTTCTCCTCTTACCAGACATCAGACAACCAACCAGCTTGATTTGAGCAATGTTGATGCTATACAGAGGCTAGGCAGGCTAAACAAGCACACTTCCTGGGTTTTAGAGAATAAAAAGATGTATTATTGTATGTACGCAAACCACTGCAAACTCATTTTCACCCTTTGACAGCATATGGGGCAAAGCTGATTTTATGTTCTACTTAGCTACAGCTACTTCAGCAGTTAAACAACTATCAGAAGTAGCTATAAGTTTTTCTGGGTTAGGTATTTAAATGTCTTTTTTACAACAAAATAATCAGCAAAGGTACACATTTCTTTGCCATAATACCACACTAAAAGCCTTATTTTGTCCAGTCTGAAAGTGATGCCGGTTCACCTGGTCTCAGATGTCTGTGTCTGTCATCATGTCTCATTATATTCTCATTCCTGGTCAAAAGAGGCTCACGGCTGGCTGCTTATGTCCTCACTCCTTACTATGGACCCAGCAGGTGTGGCCAGACATCCAGGTATCACCATAACACTCTTTATTTATTAACCACAGCTTCCATACCGGCTCACACAGTCACCCTGTAGCCAATGGTAGCCAACAAGCTGCTTACAAACACTGCCAAGTTACCTCATGGCCTGGACAAAACTTATGAATGTGATTAGCTGGTTTGATCCTCTTTGCTAGCGTAGTCTGCATTAGTGCTACAATTGTGGTTTGTTTTGTGGGAAGTTGTTGAGTGTTACTGGCATGATGCAAAGTTTAGGGCTTACTGAAGCTTTACTGTTGGTCTGATTGTTACTCCTGTCCTGTAGAAACTGGAATACATACAGGGATTGTAATATGTCTATTTAAAGAAACATTTATAAAACTAGAAGTTGAGAAACCAAATTCTTGTGTGAACACTGAAACGGAAAATATGAAAACACAAAATATAAAGTCTCTATCAGTAAGCTAACATCAATAGCATACCTTCTGATATCTTTTTTGCTGCCCCCTTCTGGCAGGAGGTAGTATTCTAGCAACAGGTGCACGTGACATAGTGCACAACACAACATGAACAAACTAATTGATACACTCTTGAAGTATTCATGATTCATTTAGGGTTTAATAACAAAGCCTAGTTTATTCTGCAGCATGTCATGTTGTGATGAAAATAACTTAAATAACAAAATGTTTCTACAATGGAGTCAGCAGAACACTTTTCATTATTGCCCTGCCTTATATCTTAACTATGCTATTGTATGCTAAGTTTTCAGGGACAGTTCACAACAAATTAACCAAAACAAAACTCAAAGGAAATATATTGTATTACAGTAATGCTAACACACACCTGTAGTCCTTGAGCAAGTTGTTGTTAAATAGTGGAAATGCAGATTAGATCAGAAGGATTCAAACTATGACCCACAGGCCACAGCGACCTTTTAAGCATTTTAATCTGGCCCACAGAGCATTTACTAAGATACACTACAATTGTCATGGGCTCAAACAAGTAACCAAGACTACTGGTCCCACTAAAACAGCAAAGGCTGTGTTTTTTTCATTACTTTGTTGAATTCATTTGTATGTAGTAGTTACAGGCAATAATGGTTTATAATTTCAGACACATCCAAGTTGTGAATGGTCTGGCTCTTAGCAAGTGCAAGTATATAACACAGGATCACATTCTTTAATTTTAAATTGAAGCTCAGCAGTCAAACTTCAAATCCTGTCATGGTTCCTTATGTACGTTAAATTCTCCATAGGCCAAAAGGTTTTGAGATTAAACTGGAACTAACTGGTTATTGCTATGTCCATAATTCTGCAATTTTCAGCCCAGATATAAAACTTTAAAATCTACAACAAGTTTTGATAACCTAATGGTTTAATTTCAGTCACAGATGTCCATTAATTTGATGCTTATGGTCATTAGTTAATACAGTTTTGTTTAGCCAGCCCAAAGCTAGATTTCAAACAAGTGCATGGGAAATTTGAATAGAAATGTTTACTCTTTGAACCTTGTGGTGGCCATTGTTTTGCCCTATTTATCTGGAGTAACTGGCTGAAACCATGAGGCATAGGCAATAAAAAAATAATAATAATAATAGCAAATATTACTACTACTACAACTACTTACTTAATGAAGAAGAAGAAGAAGAAGAAGAAGAAGAAGAAGAAGAAGAAGAAGAAGAAGAAGAAGAAGAAGAAGAAGAAGAAGGAGAAGGAGAAGGAGAAGGAGAAGAGAAGGAGAAAGAAGAAGAAGAAGAAGAAGAAGAAGAAGAAGAAGAAGAATTTGTATTTTGAAATATCTTCTTTATATTACCTTACTATCTTTCATGTTGCATCTGTGCCACACGCGGTTACAATTTTGATTTAACCCTTTCATTTCTCTCGAAAACAAAGCAGCCTGTCATGAATACATCGGCACTAGGACCCGGGCACGCTCCGCTGCTCGGAGCTCTATGGCACTGCTGTGCGCGCTCTCTCTGCGTCTGTCCCTGTTTCGGATAGACGGACAGGAGTTGCTGCCTTCTGGATCTTCCCTTTTCCCTCTACCTCCCCGCTGTGCCCTCTCATCACTCCACTTTCATATTTTTGGGTATGGAAATCAAAGAAGCAGACACCAGCAGCAGCAGCATCCAGATGGAGCACTTCTCAACACTACTTGCTCGCCTAACTAAGTCTGTTTACATCCCAGCACTGCGGCGTTTGGACTAGAGTTTTCCCTGCTTTTTATTTTTATCGTTTAATGTTATTATTTTAGCTGTCAACTCGTGTGGCAGCTACTCAAACCAGTCCCCTCCCCGTTTTCTCTTTCACTCATTCAGCTGTCACCCCGCTTGTCACTTGTCTCAGTGGAGTTGGCTTTCTATTCCCTCTAGGATTTCATAACATGCTATAGTCTTCTTGATTGACAATCCAAAATGAACTTATCAGCAGGGGTGACGAGTCAAGGGCCAGTGCCACAGCTAACTAAAAAGTTTACATTTTGAATCTATCTTTTA
Organism: Mugilogobius chulae; assembly: GCA_038363315.1. Taxonomy (NCBI): domain Eukaryota; kingdom Metazoa; phylum Chordata; class Actinopteri; order Gobiiformes; family Gobiidae; genus Mugilogobius; species Mugilogobius chulae. The sequence continues at coordinate 29,743,333 of CM076401.1, read as the reverse complement.
AAATCGAATTACAATCATGGGGAATACTCCTGGAAGCTTGGACCTCCAACAAGCAGAGATGGCACACCGGGGTCTGTTGGGCCCCACAAGCCGGCAGCAGGGGCCAAACTCCCCATGCCACCTGAGGAGGAGCTGGAGGAGCGCTTCAATGCACTTCTGGTAAGTTCAAAGCACGTTGCACTTTGAAAGAGCAGCAGAAATAACAATGTAAAGTTACAAAGAATGAGAAGTATGTTTGTAGGCTGATCACCGTGCCAGGTACACAATGCACTGTGAAAGATACAAACAAGTCTTTATGTAGGAGTTAATGCAGCTTTATTCCCACAGGGATTTATGCTAGCATAAGTCAGCTTTGTATACTGGTTAGCTTAAGAGTTGTACACAATAGGCAACAAGCACAAAAAATGCACACGAAATGTAAGGTATTGTAGATGCCTTACAATCTTTACATTCTGTGTTCACTTTTTTAAAACCAAGACATTTTTTCCAATCCCTGCAGCTTTGTTGACAAAGATTTGAATTGGAGGCTGACATTTGAATAGTTGCCTCAGAGGAAAATGATCTCAACAAGGTTAAGTAAACTAAACTTCATTTTAAAGTTCTGTAAATGTACTATTACTACTACTACTACTACTACTCCATTACTTGTGATGACAACAACACAAACATGACTCATACTAAACTCCACTACTTGCAATTGTGAATTTAGTTGTTTCTTAATATTACTTGGTAATGACAAAAGTGTCTGATGATATCATGTCCAGCCAAAGCCCAAAAGTTCAGTTGTCTTTTCCACCAAAAAGTCTATTGTAAGCGCAACCAACCAGCTATGTTGTATTGATTGAAAGTGTTTTTGAGAATTTGGACACTTTATTTTAGAATAGAAATAAAACATAAAAAAGTACATTTTTGAACAATATGTCCCCTTTAAGAGCTGAAAGCAGCCCTCTGATTGGCTGTGCTTGGGTGTTCAACTCCAATTAGACTTTGCCCTCTGTAAAAAGATATTCTTAAGCCATGATGGCAGCCAAAAATGATTGTCTGCAGATATTAGCCAGGTGCTGAAGGATTTGTGAGAGCGGTTGTAGTTGAAAAGACTGAATTACTTCCTGTTTTGCAGTGTGAAAATCAGGTACCCCAGCTTTAATCGCTCAATGACGTCTTTTTCAAACACAGTAGGCTATGTATTGTTTTTTATGATTTGAGTGTAAAAGGTGAGCTTAGTTTGCCTTGATCAATTTATCCAAACTACACAATTTAAAATGACTCCAATCTCAGCCACAGTCTTATTTTACCACAGGTCTCACATGTCTCTTCACACTTAAAAGTTAACATGAAGCTCTATGTGTGCTCTTTAGGCAGCAAGTCGCCCAAAACATAATATTGGTGTTTTTTGAAGAAGTATTGCAGATAGCCTATGCACTAAAAAGGATCAATAGTCTATCACTAATCTAATTTATGATACAATGCCCATCTCTACTTACTGAGTTTACTGTCAGCATACAGTTTAAATGTTGTCATGTTATCACCTGAAGGTCAGTAAAGCATGTATTAAAAACACTTGTTACTAATTACTTTCCACTTTTGTCACAATGGCTGATTTGTTGTCTTTAAAATGGCTCACTTCTTTCCACCATTCCTGCACTAACTTGATTTAGTGTGCACTACGAGTTACTTTGTCTTTTGTTTTGCGACGTGAGAATGACAAGCTAAAGACATGCCAGTCTGATGACACCAAGGAAAATCAACAAAGGAATATTTCAACGAGTTTAGGGACCGTTTTCCAGAAAGATATTTTGGATATGCAGCTAGACAACTTGCTTTGTGATTAACTGCATTCCTCGTTGGCTGCTTCCTTATTGTTTATGATAATAATATGTAACAGTGAACAACAAGCCATGAGCTCAGTGTCAACAAGCTGCGTTTTAGACCTTGGCATCTTACCATCCAGAGGGCAGAGGTAATCAATTAGGTCCTTGTAGATAGCTTTCTCTGCATTGAGCCATTTCAATCAATCTAGTGGATTAAACAGCCCCTCAGTATGCTAAGTCGCTGTAATTTCCAATTCTATATAACTCACAACTTCAAAATGTGTTAAAAGTAATTCAAATAAAGCTGTTGTAATAGCCGAAGTGATGATGATAAAGACCAAGGTAGTGTCCCAAGAGTACCTTCAAGATAAAAATCTGACCTAAAATAAACAAAGGTTTGTTCTAAATCAAAACAACTTCGTAACCTGTGTAGCACATCATACAAAGCAGAAAGTCTGGTTATTTTAATAACCATAATAAAGCAAATAACCTGCTACAAACTTATATGCAAAAAAATATATATACAGTTTTATAAGATGAACACAAACATATTTTTTCTGTTATAGCAAGGACAAATGATATTGCTTTATTAGAATAGAAAATGTTATTGTTAGCGCTCTCACGTCACAGCAGGAAGGTTTGGAAGTTGCGGTTGCATGTTCTCCCGTGTCTGGGTGGTTTTCCTCTGAACATTACAGTTTCCCCACCAACCAATAACTTGCAGGTCAGATAACTCTTGGTGTTGGTCAGAGGGAGGTGTTTAGGCGAGGAAGATCAGATATGGGTGCCGATTCAGTAACTTTTGCTGGATCGGGTGTTGGCTCCATGATATCGGTTCAGCCGATATACTTGTTGTGCTTTAATTGGACATAAAGAGACTTCATTTATTTATTGGCTGTGTTGTTCCAGAACTCCATAATGTTTGACATTTATTCATACTAAGTGTTTACTTGTGACTTGCACTATAATATGTTAATAGCACAATATGATCAAATTTCTTATGTTTTGGAAAAAAAAAAAGTTATTTAGTCCTTACACTAGTATATAGGGCATTGATAGATACTTGATTCCAAAGTATTGGATCGATATCAGAACTGAAAAAGCTGGATTGATCATCCCTAGTCACCAGTGATACACAGTTTGGCAGGTCCTATCGGATATAAAAGAGAAAACTTGTGATAACTGTGAATTAATAGACGATATACAAAGTGTCTTATCGGTTATTGTTTAGTTTCCACTTCCCCATTTTATTTCAGTCATTATGACTGCTTTTTGGCGTTTAGCCTCAACAGTCAGTATTTAAGTTGCTTTAGTTTAAGGTTTCAGAGTGACCAGACAGAGTTGGATGTAAATAGTCTGTTTCCTCACAACTGAGAAGAAAATCAGTTACAGTTCATGTTACATTGTTTCATGATGGTCTAATTTGCAGCCTATTGACATAGTTATCGCCAATGATATTCTCCAGCCTTATACTGCTTTAAAGTTTCAATATTTAGCTTAAAGTCAATTTTATCAACTTTTTGGTCTCTCTTGAAGTAATAAAAATACTGATGTAGTACATTTGTTTTATCCCTACTTTCGACCAAAGAGTAAAGATTGTCACAATTATACTATTACATAAATTATATCCAAACCTAACCGACACCTTATCTTGTGTTTCATTTCTATAAAATTCTGCCTTGCTAACCCCAGTAGTACCCATTTAGTGCAGTTTCTAACCTCATTACAAGAATCATATCACAGTAATAGTAGTTGTATCAGTTTAATAACTTAATTTTGACTTACTTGAGTAACAAATTATAAGTTGACACTCATTTAGCAACTTTTTAAAATACATTCTGCTAGTACCATTAGCACAGCTACTCCTTCAAAATATTGACACATTTCAAGTGTTGTAACTTTTACTATTTTTACTACTACATGCTGGATTGTCCATGCCACAAGGACAGAAGAAGCGCTGTATTTTACATGTTGAATTTGCATGTCATTTCCACATTGTTTTCCTTAATTTCACCTGTGCTTTTCAGAGTCAACCCTTTTACCACCGCTGACAGCCTTTTGCCAGCTGCGTTTTGCCTGTAGTGACAATGCACTTTAGTAACTTAGCACTTGTAAATCCCTGCAGCCCAAACAGGTGTCTTTCCCTATTGCAGTAGTTAATAATAGATTTGCAGATTTTTACAGACAAAATGTAGCGTATCTTCTTCTAAGTCTTCTGCTGACTGTGCAAAGCTAAATCCCTCGCTCTAAGTGCCGACGTACCCTGTCTGCATACTAACAAGTGTGAAGAGAAATCCCTCTGATACTGCGCTGATCTACTGCAGAGGTAAAGATACACATAGTCAAAGCAGTGAGTGGGCTTTTCAATGCAATTATGACTTTGTACTCCTGTGTCACCGGCTAATAAGAGCGCTCCAAAGGCTCAAAGCACCAGGCTGGGTTTCATCACTGTTTTACATAACACTTTGCATATTTCTCAACAGGGAGAGCAGCAGTGGGTGGACTTGTAAATGTGCGTCTGTGAATTTGTCTCCAGTGCGCACACACAAACAGAGCTAAGAAGAGATTAGCTTAAACCCAAAATAAAAAGGGCATATTGAGTTTGGATGATGAGACGTGTAAGATTGGCAAGGAAATTGAGCTGAGCAATTAATCAAAACATTGAAAGATCGGGACTTGTCAATGGTTGGAGTTTAATATAAACAGTAAAAAATATCTGCTCTGAACTTCAGACTGACACAAAAATACATTATTTGTTATTTAAAGTAGATATATTTTGATCTTTCCTCTTGCACTAATAACAAATGTAGTTGATTAGTTTACATTTTGGTAATTGTAAGATGTACAATGAACCTTGAATAATTACAAGTTTTACAGAAGTGTGGGTGGAGATAGGTGGTAGGTGAAAACAGAACATTTTCGAAGCAGTTAGGTCCCAGATGCATAACAGGATTATACAAACATACATAAATCAATCAATTTAAACACAGTTTTGAGAATGCGGGAAGACTTACACCATGGCTAAAAGCTTATATTTGCTTTTTCATCATTTCAGTTTTATTAGACCCACCCAGCCTATTGTGAAATGTTTACTCTTTTTATTCAAACAGGAAAATATAAAAATAATCAGGCTTGATTGACTGGTTTGCAGCAGGTTCCTGATAGAACTCTTTCCAAGTAGAAATTTTGAGGAAGCCCAATATTTATTTTCCTCTATGTAACATGCAGTTGAATGAGGTCAAATATTATGATCGATCTGTTCAGTGAAAATGTCAACTCGGCTGGAAATCCATAGAAGCTATGCATCATTTAGCTGTACAAACACAATAACCATTAGTGCTATCAATCTTTATTTTTAAAAGTGGGGCAGAATAGATAAGAGAAGCACAATGTGGAAATTCCAATGTTGCAGAGCACAGTTCAAGAACAGCAGGAGAATAGACACATGTAATAAAAGCAAGATAATAGCTTTACAAATAGACTTAAACCTAACACCGCTCAGGTGGAGCAAAAATATAAGGTTACAAAAGCTATTATGTAGAAAAAGTGTCTTTGACTGTGTCTGAGTACAGTTCTGTATACTAACTGAATAAACAGCAGGTCAGGTGACAATAGTAGGTTTACATAAAAATAAACCTTTTAATGCAATCAACAGAATAAATAGCAATTATGTTTTACATTATCGTACAGCTTACTATTATCTAGCAGCTCTACTGTCTGACAGTAAAAGGAAGGAAATGTGTTTTTTTAAATGCAAGCCAAAGACATATAATACCCAACATTTTTAAACTACGCTAATACAAAGTTCTGTTTGCAATGTACACCAGTTTCAAAGCAGACTGAGACAAATCTGAACATTTATTCATGGACGTAAGGATTAATCGACTAACTGAGACTAATTGACAATAAAAAACGTTTGTGATTTTTTTTTTATAATTGTAATTTTTATCTGCACTATACATACTGTAAAATAAATGTAAAGATACCTTAAATATTCTTCAACATTAAGCCTTTTGACACTTCAACTTTTATTTGGCTGAAATTAATTTTTAAAAAGTCTCAGTGTGCAATAGAAATAACTGGTTGACTAGTTAAAAACAATTAATAAAGACTCACTGACTAGTTAACTATTAAAATAATCATTTGTGACAGCCCTACATTTGTTCAATATTAGAATCAAGCACCCTAAAAGCAGCAGCCTAGACTTCCCTGTTGCAGCTCACGTGACCCGAGCGTCTCACAGAACACGTCTATTGAACCAATGTCATCTATGGAAGTCAATAAATCATAAATCACGTACAGTTTTACAACTAAATCTGGCTGAAATGATGAATAACTGTAAGCCCATGTCTGACACAGCAGACCGAATCCAACTGCAGTGTATTGAACCACCAGCTTCATTCATCAAACCTGATTTATCAGATCCACATTCAGCCCGGCAACACTATCGATTTCCTCCTCTCTCCTGTTCCTCTCTCCCCTGTCACCACTGTACTTTTAAACATGTATTTTCTTCTCGCGTGAAAGTTACGCTTCCCGGACAATCTGCAGTTTTAAGCACTCGCTGTTCCATTGACCTTGTAAAGTTCTGTATTTAATAGCAAAAGTTCAGCTCATTGTAGGAGGCAAAGCTACAAGTTACACAACAAAACGGCTGGGGAAAACCGCAACCGGCCCAATTTGACTATGTAATGCATTTGGTTATTTTTAGCGTGTTCGTTGGATATAGGACACCACGAGAAGGAGAATTTCCTGGTGGATGTGTCAGCGTGACAGTGAATTGTGATGGTGTATTAAAAGTTTCCAAAGACATCCAAGGACATGCTTTTTTATCTTGCAGTGTGCGGTTTGCTGTAATCAACAAGCTTCTTTTGGATCACATTCGACTGAGTAAGCAGAAAGACTGACTCAAGCAATAAGGGTCACTGGTTACAATAAGAAATTACTTTTGAAAGAATATGATGTCAAATTGCATTGTCTTAAAGAGTCAAAATTAACCAATGTAAAGTAATACAAATCTTTGAATTACATTGACTGGTGCTGTCAATGTAATGCACATTTTGATTTAATTTTGATATCCTTTTTAGGTCAATAGCATTAAAATTTTGGTTTCATACAAGTTGTGATTAGTACACTCTAAAACTACTCAAGTAATTCATTATACAACCATGCCTTTATCAACATTATATGCATTAACTGTGGGTAGCTATAGCAGCAATGTCTCCAAATAACCTGCTATGCATATGTGTTAATGAAGTAATATTACAGTAACCCAGCAGTGAGTCAAGCTCACCAGGAATGTTTTGTCATCTTTGAAGGACAATGGGTAGATAAACTCTTTATAAATAATGATGTTATGTACTTTAAGCGTACTAAGTCTTTTGTACACTAGAAGATTTCAAACCCGATTTTAAATACAACTCTGTTACAACAATCATATAGTATGGCTCTAACACAGGGCTATTCAACTTTATTTTTCAGAGGGCCAGATTTTATCGAGGACCACGGCTTGTGGGCCGGGCAGTTGTACAATACATCGCAGTTTTTGACGCAAGATTGTGCCCAAGACCAGAGTTGTTTCTATAGTGATAATAACTAATGCTGCAGCTGGAATTTTAGCTAATGAAGTTGATTTAAAAGTACTGCAGGCGACTGAAAACCAGATCTAACCAAGAAATGTGGCCAGTCCCTGGCCCACTTTACTCTGATGGGCCAGTCTTTATTTCAAAGCATTATGTTGCTGTATCCACCACTGTTCACTGTAAATCCGATGCTGATTGTTTCCCTTGCTTCTTTACAATGTGGCCCAGTCCATCAGACTGCATTTGGCCCGCGGGCCGCTATTTGAATAGCCCTGCTCTAACATGTAAGGAACAACTTTACTGCAGCTAATCAAAGCAGTCAGGCAGTGCCAGGCTCTGCTGCCTAGCAACAGCACCAAAAGCTTTGAAAAAGGTGGGAAAAAGTACAGGATTTATAATATTTGTTACAGAATGTCCTTATGTTTGTGGCTTGCCCTGTTTTGACTTTTTTTTCCCCAGAAAATCAAAGCTTGACGTTTTTGTAGGCGAAAAACATAAATAAAATGTGTTTTTACTCAGGCTTACATCTTCTTAAAATTGACTCTTTCATGTCCTGGAGGAGGGCTTCCTGTTTTTTTGTTTTCCTGGAAATCTCTTTCATTTAGTTATAAAATTCCATGGCAGGAAACTGTACATCAATAATATTTTAACTTTTTGCATTTTTTTCCATCCTGAGAAAGTTACACGGTGTCACTTTAAAAATCTCTGCTAAGAATACTGCATGTATGTTTACTGTTTGAATACAATAACTTAAGTGGTTTTATTCTTTCAGAACACCATGAATCTTCCTCCAGACAAGGTGCAGATTCTGAGCCAGTACGACAATGAAAAGAAGTGGGACCTGATCTGTGACCAAGTAAGATTATTCAATTTCATGCCATTTATATTCTCCAGTCAAATATATTTAGATAGCTATTTTCTGCTTAGCTCCAGCCTTATCTCTGTTGTTACCTTCAAAGCCAAAATACATTCTAATTTTTGCGGTTTATTGGTTTTTAATTTATAATCCCAACCTTAACTTGGAATAGTGGAGCATAGCAACAGAAGTGAGCTATAGCTTCCTGTTTCTTCAATGCGAACTGACGCTGGTCATTGTGGCAGTGATTCTGTCATTTTAGTTAATGGACAAAAGATGTACAAATGCTCTGATTTATCCATTGTGTGTCTGCATGCAACTATTATCTGCTGTGTTTGGACAAATGCTATGCAATCAACCAGCAAGCCACAGCGCTCACTCCACAATGCAGCCTAATTATAGCTATTTGCATGTGTATTGTCCCACAGGAGAGAGTGCAAGTCAAGAATCCTCCATCAACATATTTGGACAAACTCAGGAGTTATTTGGACCATGGAGGAGTCAGCCGCAAGGTATGAGGCCTCACACTTCACTACATAATGGGCTCTTCTACGACCCATGTAATCTGAAGGAGCATGAAGGAGTGCTGTACTATTTCAGTAAAAATCAAGCTTTGTGTCCACAGTGATTATCTTTTCAGTGGCATACACATCAAGTAGGGCTGAACGATTAATTGTAAATATAGCAATTTTTTTTGACTGAAAACATCTAATTCTGAAGATTAGTAAAAACATGGTTTGAAATAGATTCTTCTTTTATCAGTTTTTCACATTTCAGTCTTTTTGTGAATTCTTTTGAACACTATTAAAACAGTAAAAGCATGAATTGTACTGAGACATTGCAGATTAACAGGATTAGGATATCAAATTGAAAAAAAAAAATCATATTTTTAGCAGAGATGGTAGAGCCACAGAAACTAAGAGTAAGAACTAAACAATATTACTAGACTCATTTCAGTCTTTCCTTAATTCTTATATTCTTATATATTTGAAGTTGCAAATCAAATTATAATACTTGTCTGAAAAATATCTTTTTGATATTTTTCCCAAATCATACATATTACACAAGTTAATATTTTAACCTAAACGTTTGTGAAGAAACAATTAAGAAAATATTACGTACGGTGATAGATTGACAGGATCAAAGTACTGTATCTCCATAAGTGTAAATTGCTGTGTTCCCTTTTACTTTGGTTGTAATGCTTTGACCTAAGTTTTCTTTAATTTTTTTTTTGTTTATTTATCAGATACAGCGCACAAAAAACATAATAATATGCTACACAAAAGATGAAAGATGCTCGTGCCAGGTTATAGCAAATTTGCTGCAGTCCCTGGACAGGTTGAATGGCGTACATGCCAATAAATCACACATTTATGTAAAAATGTTAGTACATTCTAGTCATACATGTCACAAAACTGCCGATTTGTACAAGACTTTCACACACATCCACACACTATTTAGATTATTTGCAAATTATATAAAGTTTACACATCATTAAATCTTTTTGAAAGTTGAATACTTATATCCTTCCATCCACAAATGCAGATTGTACCTCTCTTCGACTTCCACATAGACCATAATACTGTTTTCCATTCCACTGCTGGGCAGGCACCATCACAACCGCAACAGCCTGACAAGATGAATTTTAGTGAGTTTGTGAATCTACACTTATCGCCATAATTCATCTCGCTGCATTAGGTTAAGGGAACAGTAGTGAACCAGCGACAGGTGGTACATATGGAGACTGTAGACCCACCCATGTGGTTTATTTAACAGATGAGCCGCTGTAGCTCAAGTTGCAGAAGAATGTTAAGGCTATTAGTAATAATCAATGTAAAAACGGTTTGTTTTTCTTGTAGTTTAAGCGTCGTGTTCCAGAGTCCACCCAGGTCCTGAGAGAGCTGGAGATCTCTCTAAGGACCAACCACATTGGGTATGTAAATGTCTAGTTAATCATTAACAAAAATGTATTGTGTTTTTCTATGTATTTTGTAATAAACCAAGCCATATAAAGATCAGCAAACTCCATTGCAAAGCACACATAATTGATCTAAAACGTGTGCAAATAAAAACAGGTCCACTGACTTCTGGCTGAACTGATAAGCCTCTTTACTGTAAAGTTTTACATTAACAAGCAACACATTGTATTTTTCTGATTATTTTGTTATAAAATATGAAACAGTTCTGAACCAGACATATTATGCTTAAAATCTCAATCTTTGGAGCAACCATAAGTAAATACAGGCAAGTGCACTGGGTTAGGTTGTAGGTGAAAACAGGGATTACCCGAGTAATAGAACAGAACAATACAAGATTGCTCAAACATACATGAATCAATCTAAATACAACGAGAAGTACAAATACCACTAAAACTTTAAAAAGTGGATTTTATATAGTAAATCTCATTTAAAAGAAATTCAATCTTTAAATTTAGTCTAATCTTCTTTAATTATGTATAATCTGATATTTTGTTTGACTTTTCAGTTGGGCTCAGGAGTTTCTGAATGAGGAGAACCAGGGTTTGGATGTTCTGATTGACTATCTGTCTTACGCTCACAGTGCTACTATGTAATTGTCATTTCATTCATACTTTCACTAAATAAAGGCTGCTACTTCCTCATTCAGATGCATAACTCCACCTAACTCTGGATTGTAGGTACGATGGGGAAGCCCTGGACAATGGTGCGGTCTCAGCAGACAAAGTGAAACCCACGGACAAATCAGTGGAGGATGTTAGCAAAAGTGCCACTAACTCTCCCTCTCACGGTGCCTCTAAGCCAAGCAAAGGATTTACAGTCAGGTGAGGACACGATCACTGATTTATTTTACTAAGCACAACATTTCTATATATTTACTGCATGGATTTGTATTTATGTCAGAGAAAATACAAGAGACATTTTAGTATTCAGATCACATAATTCCCCAAATTATCTTTCTTCTTGAGAATTTTAATGTATAATGACATCCGTTTCACAACTGTCAAAGCATAGAGAGCAAAATGATTTCTCCAGTTTTTAAAAATACGTTTGAAAATGTGACATCTGTAAATATAGACGACAACAGAAGACAACACAGATGAGTGTCCCAAAACACTTCTCAATGCTCCATTTAAAGCAGAGCATTCCAGTCACACAATAATGCCTCTTTGAGTGTTTTCAGTAATGCGGCTTCTGTGTGAATGTGAAAAATGTCTGTGAAGAGACGTGCAGACATACCTGTGCAGCCGGGAGTGCCTTATAAGTAACACAGTACTAAACAATTTAAAGCATTTCTATTACAAACAAACAAACAAACAAGCTTTTATAATTGCGAGAAATCTTATTAGTTTAAAACATTATTAAACAATACAGCCATTGAATGAACCTGAATTTAAGCTGCTCCGCCAAAAAAAGAAAAAAGAAAAAAAAAGGTAAATATATAGGCTTCACTTATGTATAATTGAGGCAATGAGAATATCAAATTTAGTCACATGGTTGTATAAGCCAGTGGTTCCAACCTTTTTTGTCTTGGGTACCCCTAATCATGACCCCACACACGGAGTACCCTCTATGTCATGTGTTTTTAGGGGTATTTTATCTTTACTCATATATTTTCATTTATAACCATTGCATTTTACAGTTTTAATATATTCCATGTCAAAAAAATGCCTCTTAATATGTGTGTTAAGAGGCAGCACAACAAATGTGCTGCAAATAACATTTTTCATATTACAATGCCTAAACCTGCAATCATCCCAAGTACCCCCTGGCAAATGGTCACGTACCCCTGGTTGGGAAACACTGGTATAAGCTGCAGCAACAAAGTTTAGTGCAAAAATTACATTAACTTTATGTTGTTGGAATGATTAACACTATTATATTTTATTTTTATATTGCATTTATTCAATAGGTTCTGATCTAGAATGTGATAACATAATAAGTGTACTTTGGCTTGGAATATTAATGTGATGATTTCTGTTAGAACCTAAACCCATAAACTTTTTGCACACTGAAAAACTAAACAATATTTATCTGCTCACCACAGCAATAAAATTATGAAATAAATCTATTTCTAAGTTATTATATTGTTTTTGTTGCTTTCTTCTCCTGCTGCTGTTGATTTGTATATTGCAACACTGAAATTTATCAGAAAAAATTGGACTGTCTTATCTGTATTATATAACACTGACCAATTGAAAGCTGTGATGTTACATGACTGTAATTTAACTGCTAAAATATATATGAAAAAAAAAACATTCATTCTGACTGTAAGCGGGACTCTCCATGGCTTGTTGCTTGGCCTGATGCTTGTCACTACTGTATGGAGGTTGATAGGTTTAGGGACATATGTAATAATGCCTCAATAATGCCTTGTGAATTACTGTGAGTGTGTCTGTTAAATAAGTAATGTAGGTCTGATTGTACTGTGGTTATGATTAGGTCTTGTGCATTTCAGTAACAGTGTGTGATGTCGGCAGGCCAGTGTTGTAAGAGCAGCGTTTCTCACTGTCAGATTGAACTCCAAACAGGAAAGCCCTGAGGACGTCCCGTGTGGTGAGCCAGAAGGACGACGCGCACCTGTGCATCATGTGTTTACGTGCCATCATGAACTACCAGGTACTGCACCTGCTCCCAGTGCACTCTGGGAGTACACTGCCTTTGTGCTACACCTATTATGACTTTAGAGTGCGCTAAATGCTCAGGATGAAAAGGATCAATTAGGCAAGGGGGGTATTTAACATTTGAGTTCATTTTACTAAGCTATGCAACTATTTACATTAGAATTATGTACACATACAAACGGGGCTTTGGAACTTGTTTTAATGTGCATTACAACACAATACTCCTGAAAATAAACACAAACACAAGTTAACTCATATAAGCCTCATTTCTGTGTCCATCAGATAATGACACTGGTGTAGATTACTCAGTGGTCTGTAGCTCACTCTGTTGTCATGGCCGTGTCTTTTCACTTGAGCTCGTTCTCTCTCTTTCACTCTCTCCTGGATCGTTGTCCGGTGACTGACAGCTCTAAATGACTGTGTTTGTTTTGTCAGTCGGGCTTTAACCTGGTGATGACTCACCCCCGCTGTGTCAATGAGATCACCCTGAGCCTCAACAACAGGAACCCCCGGTAACCACCAAACACATAATACAGGACATGTTCTGATGAGGGGTTTACTGTAACTGTACTCACATTCCTCATCAGGACCAAAGCTCTGGTGCTGGAGCTGCTGGCGGCCGTGTGTCTCGTGAGAGGAGGACATGACATCATCCTTTCAGCTTTTGACAACTTTAAAGAGGTCAGAGCACATTGTAATATGTCAAAATACACATTACAGTACATTCATTGATTGTTACAGAAATAACAATCAATAAATCACATCATTACTGATATAGGCTAATGGTTCTCTGTTGTGATGATAGCAGCTTTGTAATATCCTTTGAAGTTGGAGTACCTAATCTCTAGATGACAAAACTTCAAGAAAATATTTATATATATCCGACTAGTACAAAAAAGTTAGGTACTTTGCATGAACTTCTCCACATCAGTATACATACATAAGTATTATTTTTCTTAATTACATTTACTAGTTTACAATTTCTCTACGTTTACTACTTCACTCTTGTTCAGTACTGAGGGGACCATTTGATGTGATGACAGTAGACATTAGTCCTTAAAACACCAACATCTACATTTTTTTTTTTTTTTACCACCGAAAGCTTTATGGACCACAGTGAGTCTACTACAGTGTTATGTTTGGGGAACCCCCACTCCACCTGCCCCTCAGCTGCTGCCCAGTTGTCCCAGGGCCAGACTAAAACACTGCGTCGGCGTCACTGTCACACTTTTCCTCAGCTGCCTCTGACTTCTCTTTGGTTTTCTCTCATCTTCTGCCTGACAAAGCAGCAACAGTTGCTGTCTAATAAGCTCCCGTGTCTGCACAGACACAGGCAGAACGTGAACCAGCAGCACCTATTATTAGTAAATGTCAGAGATGTCAGGGGCGCCCCGCAACAGACTGCAAACTGTGGTCTCCTCCTGGGCCCCTGCTGTGAGCTGGGAGACCCTCTTTGAAGCACTGTTCACACCCACACACAGAGCACTGATGTAGCATCAGAGCAGAGCAGAAAGCAAGTGTCGAATGATTACTGGTCTTTGTACTGCAGTATAACCTTAGAATAATGATCTGTTTCTCACTGTAGGTAATCACTCATTAATCAATGCCAATGCTTATAAATAAGTTACAATCTATAAATTAACATATACAAATTGGCATGTCTTGTTTTTTATTGATTGACTTCTAGTGACTAAAACCATTATAAAAATCTGCCTCTGCTGTATTTATCCAAAACTGGACCGGCCCAATTTACTAGTTACTGTAATTGGCCTCCTCTGCCCCCTTGTGGATTGATCAAAAACAAACAGCACTGTTCTGCTAAAATGAATCAAAGTGAATAAAAATGTAGTGAAGCTTACCTTTGTAAATGCCTGTTTATATTGTTTTAATACTTGTTTTGTTAGTAATGTGCAATAAGTCTAGTCCTTGTATGTTTGAACAGAGCATCAGTGAAGCTTCTAATTACTTGAATAACAGATCAATTATTATAGATTTGTTGTTGCAACACTATAGGGAAGCAACCTTTTTAATGGGGGTGACAGAAACAAATAAAGTAATTATAATTGTATTGACCAGTTTTCCCCATAGTGGGAGATATTTTTTCACTTTCCTGAAACCATTTACAGAGGGTTGATATTGAATTCTAAACTTGACTTGAATATGTAAGTCTATAAATGCCTAAACATTTAAATTTAAGGCAATTTTTAAGACAGATCTGTCCTCTTTGTACATTTCTTTGTATCTAAAATGACAAATATGCTCCAAAACAACAGAATTACATCTCACTGACATGTGCACCTTTAAATGTACTTCTTTTTTTTAACTGATTGCCATGGAAACAGTGCTAATCACTCTGAAACCTTAGGATATCACTTCTGTGGATCTGCCTCTATCTCATCAGTGTTGTTGTTGAGAAGTTGCTGCAGTAAAGTCTGTGTTTTGTGCTTGGGTAATCGAATGGTGTAGTGTGTTTGGGGGGGCAGTGGGCACGAAGCCAGCTGCTGGATCATGTGTCTCGCTGAAGCAGGACGGGGCTTTGTTTTGGCTTGTGCGGCCTGTCAGAGCGCTCAGGTTGTTGCATTATTTAGAGGACATGAGTGGACAAAAGGGGGAGGCAGAGCACAGCAAACAGATCCCAGAAACACTTGGGAATTGTGCAGAGGAGAAAACATCATTAAGACCAGTGTGGGAAGTAGCTTTCAAATATATATTTGACTTACACTAAGGCTTAGATGGACTTTATTGATCTACAAGGAAAGGTACTTGGACACAGAAGTACTATAGCAACAACAACAACAATAAACACGTGTAAAATAATTCACAAGGTTGCATTGAAGTAATCAGTTGCATTAGTAGCATGTATCGTGGAAAAATATATCAATATGAATATAACATATAAAATACACACTGAACTTGAAATACAAAGAGTCTACTGCAGTTTTCTTATCATTTACTGATGCAAAGTATGTGCTGTTTCAGGTTTGTGGAGAGAAAAGAAGATTTGAAAAGCTTATGGAGTATTTCTGCAATGAAGACAACAACATTGATTTCATGGTAAGCTGCAGTCTATGTACAGGTCTTCCAACAATGACTTTATGTTTTTTCACAATTAGTGTTGTCAAGGATAGAGAAATTTGCTCCACAAAAGTTTATTTGATCTTTTCTTTAAACTACAGTATAGTTTGATTTCCCATGTCAGACAAGGGCTGTTTTTTTTGTCAAATCTTTACATTTTTCAAATGCTTATTTGTGGTCATCTTCAGAGGCGTTACCTGAAAACTGAACAAGAACAACTCAAATCTGCAGTTTCAAAAAATACCTTTGGATTAGGGCTGTGCAATTAATCAAGTTTCAATTTCAATTATGATTATTGCTGTATTAGTATACAAAAATTCTGCAATCAAGTAATCATGATTGTTAACCGTAATGCATAAATGTGTTCATAAGTGCCCGTATGTGTAATTAAGTTGGAAAAGCAGATTGTAGAGTACATTTACAACAGCCTATTTTTGTGAGATATTATGTCACTTATTTTATTTTATCTCGTCACTCTCTGCATTTGAGGGGCAGTAAAACTCTCTCTAATAATCGTTTGAATAATCATGATTTCAATTATGGTTGAAATAGTCGGGATTATTATTTTCATTTTAATCGGGCAGCCCTAGGATTGGGATGGGGTCAGAGTCATTGGGACAATAGACAACAACACTAAGTTCGGATAAAAGAGGCAATAGAAATCTTTTTTAACTTTTCTTGGAATACTGTTCTAACAGCAAGTCATGCTTCTAAAGATGATCATAGACAAGCAGCCGAAACATGTAAAGGTATGACAAATAAACAACTGATCTGGCATAGAAAAAAACAAAATATGATACAAAAATTTCGACAGTGTTTGTACAAAAAAAAGACATTTGCTTAAAAAAAATGAAATGGTTGTTTTGCTTTATCAGAACTAATATAAGAGCTCATTGTAACATATAGAACAACATTCTGGTATCAAAAGTGGTATTCTTGAGAGTCTTAAGCTTATTCTAAATCAAGTCATACATTTTTGGAAAAAATTGAAGAAATTATTGCATGCAACTTCACTTAGCATGCAACTTTACTCTAGGAAGAACTATAAAAAACACACTGTTAAATAATTTGTTCATCTATGATGATGTGTCCAATCAGTAATAAATAAATGCATAACCGCAAATATACAGCTGTTTTTATCCTGTGTCACATATTTACATTGATATAACTTAAGTCTTTGTGAAATATACTGTCTTTACAGACCATGCAGTAAAACATATAGCAAAACAAGTACCTTTAGTGATGATCCATTTTAATGCAGCTCCATGAGAAAAACATTCACGCAGGACTTGAGCACTAATTACTCCGTAAAGAAAAACAGAAAAAGCAATTAGCAAAATGGCAGTGTTTCTTGTTAATGATACAGCTGTGTGTAATTGCATTGAACTGAACAAATGCAGTGAGTGAGATACGAGCAGACAATTCCATATGTGTGCAAAGTGTTTAATTGGTTTTAGGTTGGCTTCATGAACTGTGAACACGAGCCCATTGTACAGACACAGACTGTACAACAAGTATGGCACGTATTTTTTTAACCTTTTAAACACAGAGCTTCAACATTGTGCAGATGAATCTACAGTTACAAAATATGCGTTCTCAAGCCGTTTACATTGATTTAAACCTTTAAGCACTAGTATGAATATGTGTATGTGTATAGTATATATTTCCTCTGCTTTGGTTTATACATTTGTAACATCATGATGAACTTTTGCATACTTTATAAAACTTGTCGCTAAGTTGGACTCTTGCACACTTCACACTTTAGAAGGCCTGTCACTTAAAAATTGTGTTGACTCAACTCATTTCACCTATTTTATCTTTCTGTCTAGTTAAGTACGCTTTAGTGTCTCCGTAGATAATTTTATCCTCAGCATTTGATCCATTATTATTACTCAGTGTTTGATTTTGCAGATTAGAACCAAATCAAGTTCATAGTTTGTGAATTTTGTTACTGACATTGACAATAAAGTTTTTGTGATTCTCATTCTGATACTGATTACTGGGGATACTTTAAATCAATTCAAGACCACACTAATAGAGACCAAGACCTTCCTGAGGCCACAGTGTTCTGAAACTGAGACAAGACTGAGTCCACTGAGGGTCGAGACCGAAACAAGACTGAGACCTTTAAAAGTCAAGACTGAGCCGAGACCAAAACTGCAGCTTTTATATTATATTATTATTATATAATCAAATAATATATATTATTGCATATTTAATACTTCCAAGAAACCATGTCTGATTTTGAAGTACAGTGTAAAAATAATATTAGACAATATTTTTGTTTTTAATTATAATTACCTTAATTTCTGGACTATAAGCCGCTACTTTTTCATGAGTTTTGAACTATGCGGCTTATAAGGCAATGCAGCAAAATGATAGATTCTCATAGACATAGTTTATCATTTTTTTCACTTAAATCCAGTGGGTGTGGCCTTTATTCAGGTGTGCTCAATAGGGCAGAAATTACAGTACCCCCTTGCATTTCCATTATACAATAAACACTTACACTTTTGGTCCACTAGGTGGCCTGTATGCAGTTCATCAACATTGTGGTGCATTCTGTGGAGAACATGAACTTTAGAGTGCATCTGCAATATGAATTCACTCACCACGGGTTGGACGAGTACCTGGAGGCAAGTCTGTGATCTTTTCTAGTTCTGTCATATAAAATAAATGACACCATAATCTAAACAATATAATTTTATTCCTCAGTCATTGAAGTTCACAGAGAGTGACAAGCTGCTGGTGCAGATTCAAGCGTATCTGGACAATGTGTTTGATGTGGGAGCGCTGCTGGAGGACGCAGAGACTAAGAACGCTCTGCTGGAGCACATGGAGGAGCTGCAGGAGCACAACACACAGGTACTCTGGACACACTGCACTAGACTAAATATTGTATGTACTATGTATTCGTTGCACACTTTATAGACAATATACTTTTCAAATATCTGACATGCTGTTGTTTATTTCTCACCACTACTACTCTTTTTCTTCAATAACATTTGATTGACTATTGATAACTTTGTTTCAAGCTTAAGGACATTTAACTTACAAGAAAGTCAGATTTGTTGTGTCCATATTTACACATTACTGGGAAAAAGAGACATACATTTTATATTAGAGATGGAACAATTCTATATTGTCACAGTTCAGTTCTTGTGACACAATTCTATTTCTGTGAATTTGCTAAATTAAACATTGCCTTTCAATAAATAACAATATTACTGTTTTAATGTATGTCATTTTTAGGGAATTAAGCTAGCTTTATTAAGACAATGTAAAAAAATGTTAATATTTCAGTAATTTCTGAGTCAATGCACCAGGCCAACATTGTAAATAAGAGTTTGTTCTTAATGTTTTGCCTGGCAAAATATAGGTAAATAATAATAATGAAAAAACTCCCTCCAGAAAAGAAAATATGCATCGACATATCAACTAGAGATAGAACGATATATCAGCTATCTGCCTCAATTTTGGCCGATATCTGATGAGGCAGTTGTTTGGGCTTTTCTTTGTGGAAAGCTGCACTCACAATGATCAGCTGATTCTGAGTTGGTTTGGAGAGAAACGATAAGATTTCTTTTATCTCTCGTCCAGTCTGCAGTCTGGATTTTACCATTAACATGTCTTTAAGCTTTATTCATGTTCTATG
This sequence comes from Mugilogobius chulae, assembly GCA_038363315.1. NCBI lineage: Eukaryota > Metazoa > Chordata > Actinopteri > Gobiiformes > Gobiidae > Mugilogobius > Mugilogobius chulae. The sequence continues at coordinate 29,723,754 of CM076401.1, read as the reverse complement.
ACTTTGGCTGCAGCACAAGCTTAAGTGCTTGTTTATTTGTTAATATGAACATGTGTTGTCAAGGACTCATATTGATTCTTGGGCCAAAATATAATCGAGCATAATTTCTTTGTGTGAAAGAGACATTCATATACTGTCGTGATTAATAGTTTAAGTTGAAGTTTTTTTGGTTATACTATCTCACCCCAACTATGCTTTTAAAACTAAAATTGGCCTCAGAAATCGACCTTGAAAATTGGCTAATGTTATCGGCATCAGCTGACAAAATTTTGAATTATCTTTGTCGTCATCAGCCAAAGAAAAACCGGGTCACTCTCTGATATCAACACCCAAGTTCATACATACATCCAAATTGACTATCCATACTGTATATGTTTCCCTTGTGAATCCAAATGATAAACATTTCTACATACATATATTTATGTATTTTCTTGCATTTGTTTCAGTTAAATACAAGACTGCAAGAAAGTGAAAAGGAGTCTACAGAAAAAGTATCCAATCTCGAAAAGAAATTGATTCAAGCGACCAAAGAAGTGGAGCTCTTAAAGGTAGACACATCTCCGTTAATGTTTTCTTTATCGCCGTGACGAGGGACAGAAGCTGTATCTTTGCTTTGCTATAGGAGAGTCTGCGTGAGTCCAGCGCTCAGGTCAGTGCACTGCAGCAGCGTGAGCGGGAGAGAGAGATCGAACGGGAGCGAGAGAGAGAGGCAGAGAGAGACAGGGACCGGACCAATCAGGCGCTGAAGGAGCTGGAGGTTAAAGTTCAAGCTCTGGTGGATCAGGGGCTTGTCACGATGCAGCGCTCGACGTCGGGACAGCTGGACATTCAAGTTGTACCGACAGTCCAGCAAGTGATACAGAAAGGTAAGCTTTGTGTAAAACCGTGATTTAAATAGGTCTTTGTATTTAACTTGTGTTGTTTACAGTTAACGATGCGCCAGATTCAGGAAGCGTTACCACACAGAAAACACAAGAAGCTGCTGCTGTATCAGAAAATGTCCAAACTCTCCTCCCGCTCCTCCTCCTCCACCGCCACCCCCACCTCCACCTGAAATCCCCACTGCCCCGCCACCCCCTCCTCCCCCGACAGCTCCACCGGCACCACAGCTGACCCCTGCTGGAAGTACTCAGCTCACAGGTGATGCATCCTGACAAAACATCTACAATTCTACTTAGAAAAGATGGAACAATACAAGATAAAAATGTGTGTAAACAAAATTTAAACTGACATGATAAATTGATAGATGATTCTTGATTTAGTAAAAATTTCATTCTTTAGTCTATTGATTGATGTGACAGATTTTATTAGTGTGTTGTGCATTCTTGCTGAGACTGCATGGGTCTACAAGACACTGTAAACTCGCTACAATAATCTATATCTGTGATGTTTTGTATATTTTGCAGCCTTTAAGAAGAAGAGAACAATCCAGACTAAGTACCGGCATGCCACTGTTTAACTGGCAGGCTCTGAAGTCTCATCAGGTCACAGGCACCGTCTTCAACGAGCTGGACGATGAGCATGTCTTAGAGGTAGGAACAAATCCAGCTTATTCTCCAGAGAAAAGGGTCAAAAAGCACAAATGTCAAATAACCACAAATTTTGGTTGAAGCCTCATAGGGACATTTTCTTTGGGTTTAACAGGTAAATCTTAACCTACCCCAACCCCAGTCCTAAACTTACCCACTTAACCCAAACTTAAACTTGTCTGATTTCTTTGGACACTGTGTTTGATAATCAGAGTTTTGCCTCTCCAGGATCAGTTATGTCAAAACTATTATGTGATACTCTGTGCAGTCAGAGTACTCTAGTACTCAGGTCTCTCCTTCCAGTGAATCAGAGACTTTTTAGTTAAACATAGTAAGATTTAATTAAATATTTGCTTGTTTTCACTATTTTGATAGGTTTATAATTGTCTTTTGTTCAACAAATATTACCCTTGCATTTTGGCATTTTTTGATGAATTCAAATCATTTTCAGCTTTTCTCATAAATTGCAATTTAACTACTGTAAATCTATGACAGATTTTTACCACAAGGTCTATCAGACAAAACTAGGTCAAAAATAGAAAAGTTTCTACTTGGCATATATGTGTGAATGTTATATATATATATATATACAACTTAAACTCTGAAGAATTCAGTGGTGCCTGAGTTTTGACTAAACATTGAGAATCAACTTTTCAGTTTTATTGCAAAAATTGAGAATTGTCTCAAGACCATGGGAAAGGCCAACTCTGACTGAGAGTATTTAAATACATGTAAAAATGTTGTTCCTGTGACAGACTGAAATTAGTTCATATTTTTCGTCTTAATACCTAAATGTGATATTTATATGTTTTCTTTTACAGTTTTGCTTACTGCACTGTATTTTGTGATTTTGTAATAAATCAATAATAAAGTTGTAAAGCACTTTCAAATGCTTTTATAGTGTTAGTAGCAAATACATTTTACTGGTGGATTGACTGATATTGAGAAGTATTATTATGTTTGTATTTTGAATCAGGAGCTGAACATGAATGCCTTTGAAGAGCAGTTCAAGACCAAAGCCCAGGCTTCTCCTGCAGAGATCGGCACTTTAAGGATAAAACTTGCTCACAAGACTCCAAGTAAAGTGTGTCTAATGAGCCAAACCGGGCCAAAAATCTGGCTATTACTTTACGAAAAGAAGGCATGGCTGCATCGGACATTTGCTGCGCCATAGAAACGTATGTTCTCTCTAAAGCTTTGCACTAACAGCCAACATAATGTCCTGTTTTGTGTGTCTGATGTTTCAATGTGCTCACAGATACAACCAGAAAGCCCTGAGTCTAGATTTCTTGGAGTTGTTGGAGCGTTTCATTCCCACTGAGTATGAGATGAAGCTCATTCAGAACTATGAGTGTGAGGGCAGGCCCTGGACGAGCTCAGTGAGGAGGACCGCTTCATGGTGCGATTTGGCAAGATCCCCCGTTTGGCTCAGCGCATCAGCACACTCACCTTTATGGGCAATTTCACAGACAGTGTCCAGCTCATTCAGCCAGTAAGTGTGGAGCGATACTGACACATCTATCCAAACAATATTTACTATGAAGAAAAGAATAAGAAAAAAAAATATTGCAATGACATTTAATGATTCAATTTTCCAGCAACTCGATGCTATCATTGCTGCGTCTATGTCAATCAAATCATCAGTCAAACTCAAGAGAATTTTAGAGTAAGAAGAAAAGATTTGTATTTATAACACAAATAACATTTGTATTTTTAACACACTCTATCATTGCTGTAATAAAATAAGTTTTTGTTGTCCCAGATAATTTTAGCTTTTGGAAACTACATGAACAGCAGTAAAGAGGGCAGCATATGGCTTCAGACTGCAAAGCTTAGATCTGGTATAATATTATTTACTAAAATAAATAAATAATTGATAATTGCAGATGTAATTTGAAGGTTTCTCTTGCATAGCTTTCAGAGACCAAATCGACAGACCGTAGACAGACTCTGCTTCACTTTATTGTCAACATCATTCAGGAGAATATCCAGCGCTTCCTTCATTTCACACAGAACTACACTTCCTCGACAAGGCTGCTTTGGGTAAGAACAGTTTAGAATTGATTGTTACGTTTCAATAACTCATTCAAATCAACAGGGTTTACACAATAGGTAATGTTGCAAGCTGACATATACTGGCTACTTCTCTTTGTAAAAAAGTAGTCCAAAATGTTCAGTCATTTGCCCTAAAGTTTCACTGAGTAACCTTTCTAGTAGAGACTCTGCCCCCTGTCTGACTCCATGGTGATGGATTTAGTTTAAGTATAGAATTTATTTAATCGTGGCTGTTTTTATTGCCCATAAACACCTTGAAAATATGCTTTACTCAAAGGTGGCAATTTATTTTACTTACTGTGCTTAAATAGTTTTTTTTATTATCTGTACTTTACTTGACTATTTAAAAAAAAAAATCGGCCATCTTTTTACTTTTACTTCTTACATTTTTCAACAAATATTTATTCTGTCTTTTCCTTACATTTTAAAAACAGATTAGTTACTTTTTAAAGTCCACAAACATCTTTTTTCTTTCAAAGCCAGTGTACAGCTGCTTAGCTGTCATATATCAACGCTTTCGCTTCAGCGAAACAAATAAAGATTCAAAATAATCTAACAGTATACTAATAACAACACAACTAAATAAAATGTTATTATAGTTATTTCACACCATAACGTTCCAGCACCAACTTTGTATTTTTACTTTTTACTTAACTAAATTGTCAATGATGTACTTTTGTACTTTTACTTAAAACAAAACAATTTTCAGTAGTTATCTTTTAGACCAGTGGTTCCCAACCTGGGGGCGGGTCCCCCAGAGCTTTGTCTGGTCAGAGGGCCAAGTTCTAAAAGTAGTTATAAGTGAAACTTTATTGGTAAAAAACACAAATCTGAGCACCAAAACACCACAATAGTTGTTTATTTGGCTGAAATAAATGTTTTTAATTCTAATTTCCATCATACAATAACAATTTAGAGACCACCGGTTTAAACAGGGGGGGCTCGACAATTCTCCCGTTCAGTCAGGGGGGGCTTCGAGGAAAAAGGTTGGGAACCACTGTTTTAGACAATAACTGTACTTTTACTTGAGTACTGAACTGCAGTACTTTTCCTACCTCTGGCTTTATGTGATTCTTTAGTGATTGAACACACATTCCACAAATCTGTTTGTACCCTGTGCTAATCTGCCTGGAAAGATCTAACTTTTACAGCCATACTCTTTAGGCAAAGCAAAAATAATTTCAAGAGAGAAAAAAGGATTGAAGTCATTCCAACAAAAAATCTTACACAGCACATCGGACAATATCTCATGTCACAAGATCTCTTACTATAAATTGCCATATGGTCCAAATGAGAAAGAGGAATTTTAACAAAGTCACAGCTTAAAATGTAGGAGGGAAAATGTAAAACCAAATTTCAATTTTCAAACTGAATAATTAAAGAGTTCAGAATAAATATTTTACTACCCTTGTTAATAAAAAAACAAACAAAAAATCATGACTAAGTCCGAAAATCCTTGTGCGATGTTTGTTTGTCACCTGTAAAGTCCTCTGGTGTGCAACAGGCTTATCGATCACCACAATCATGGTAGACCCATTTTGCTAATCATGTGTTTGTTTCGTGTCAGTGTCTCTGAGAGTATTCTGCAGGACGCCCGGTCTCTGGAGCGAGGCATGGAGGTGACCAAGAAGGAGTTTTCAGTGGAACAGAACAACCCCGTCCTGCAGTCGTTTGTCAAAAGTAACTCTGCCCTCCTGGATTCTGTCACAGCAGACGGCAAAAGGCCCAGGTAGATCAGTTACTCAAACAAACATTATGATAACTCCCAGGTGATGTCAATTGTAATTTACTTGCAGACATGAACTAGTTTGCGATAAAAATATTAGAATATGTTGAAAATATAGCTTTCTAAATGAAAACATCACACTTGAAAACATTTTATGACATAATGTAATCTACTAAATAAAGTTTGTTTCTAATACTTTCATTTGTCAATATATTTCTGTGGCATTACAGGAGTTTGACCAAGTTGCACATTTGGTTGCTAGGTAACGGCTATAGTTTGCTTGCGTATGTCTTCATTTACTCATTTACAATCTGGAAATAATATTAAAACCTTTTAAAAAGGTTAGTGCTTGATAGTTTAATCAGGCCCCAGCATGTTTACTCATTACACTGCAAACGTTATAGTCTCAGTTAAAGTACTAGAACTCCAAATATTCATCTTATTTACTTATTTAGCTAGGTTAAAATAAATTTGGCAGCACATTTACTTGTTACAAGACATTTTGACTGTTAACAGATATTTTAGCTTGAATTAATTTGCAAATGTGAATAATTTGGTCCATCAAGTAAATCTTCCTAACTAGCAAAATAAAAATTAAATCCAGACGTCAGACGTTTTAGCAATCTTGAAGTATTTTTTTTGCATTGCATAACTCTTTATTAATTGATTTGGCTATAAGCATGTGTTTGTACTTGTGTTCTAATGGACACATAACAGATAATTACCTATTTTATTTTAAAATTGCTTGATACTTTTTATACCAATAATGTGGTCCGGCCCTTTGACACTAATCTGGATATGAATATGGCCTCGAGAAAAACAATTGCCAACCCCTGGCATAAGGTTAAGATAAAAAACATTTTAGACCAGTTTATCAACAGACATTTATCATTCATTACATGGCCACCAGCTCATTTTCTGTCTCACTTATCCAGCATTTTTACAAATTCTGGATAAGTGAGACATATTAAACTTTTAAGTTGTTAAAAGTTTAATAAGTCAATTCCTTTTCTACTTTTCATAATAATAGTACACCACAAATATATAGTTATATAGTTTTTATGATTATTCTACTTTTAAAATGATTATTAAGAATTGCTTTTTTACCTTCTTATGTTTTTCTTTTGCATAAATTGGAAGATATTTTTTAGCCTAGTAAAAACATAATCTATGTAAACAATGCCTGCACAAAGTCTAAGTCATGTTTTAAGCGTGCTAATATTTTAGTAATTGTTTTTTTAATGGCATTTTGTTTAGGATGTGTATGACTCAGCAGTGGAGTACTTTGGAGAAAACCCCAAAACGATGCCACCAGCAATATTCTTCCCTATATTTGTGCGCTTCATCAAGGCATACAAGGTCAGATTGTACTCATTTATTGATTTCCTAATTCAATGAACTGTCACATCAGATATGCAGCAGACTGCTAATGGAAAGTGCTTCTGCTGTTTAAACGTGTGGCACTGCTGGGACTTTGTGAGCTTCTCTGACCTTCAGATGTAAACAAACCCAAAATTTATGTCATTTCTGTGATTTTTGTCGGACAGCAAGCCGAGCTGGAGAACGAACAGAGGAAGAGGAAAGTTAACTGTGAACCTCCGCTAACCTCACCAAAACCTGACATTAACAAGGTAAAAGTCAATGTTACATATCATGTGACTAGGAAGCCTTGATATGTATGAAACTATGAAACTGTATAATGATTGTGAAGTTAGAATATTCTTTATAAATCTATAGACCTACTATAAGTGAGTAAATATATTAGAGCAGCAACACGTTAATCGAATAATCACAACTAATCGATTATTTATTCAGCTAATTGAGTAAACTAATTTAGTAATTGATAAATTGTTAACTGGTCAATAACAGATTCCCAAACATGCAGGAACTGATGTTTGATAACTCCAATTGAGCAGCATGTGGATGTGGAAATTTACTGTATTTACTAGAAAAGACTGTGTGACTAGAAAACAAAAATGTGATCTTGGTTTGAGTAAATGGGATTGAAGTCGAGTGATTCTGAAACTTATACAGATGAACTTTGCCAATAAAACTAGATATTTATGTGAATATTTCAAGTGGAGTGGCAATTTTTTGCTAATTTTAAATGTGAAAATTATAGTCCTTCTCCATGTTTAGCTGAACAATGCATTTTTCTCTGACTGTTCCTTTGACAATTCTTTATAAGACCATTTTACCTCTTTTTCACATCCTCAAGTGACAATACTTTGTCTGGATTGAAATTTGGAAAAAATCTCAGTCTCACGTGACTTTTGCATTCTTCTAAACAACTAATCAGTTATTTGAGTGAATAAACGCCCAACTAATCAATTCGTTTGTTGCAGTCCTAAAATATATAAAAAGATAAATATTGATGTTATGATTTAAGGGGATAGTGATTTTAATTATTCATGTAACAGATGTTAAAAAAATGAGAGAATCATTAGAAACCATTCTTAATTTTTCTGCAAATATATCATATATTTTTGACAATTGTGAAACTACATTGGGCAGGATTAAGAATGTACACACATTTTTGTTTTTGTGCAAAAAAATAAAATAAATAAAATTGACAAATGTGGAAATACGAAGATAATAAATAAGAAATTTAACAATAAAAAAGACATGCAATAATAAGTACTAAAATAATAAAAGTAAGGAGGGTAATTACTATTTCTTGAAAAATGTATTGCCATTCTTTCTTTTCTCTTTCAAAAAAGACTTAACCTCAATTATCCATTGTGTGCTTGATGAGGCAATTGTTGATTTCTGATGGAGTAGTTATCAAACATGTTTTTTGGTATTCCGAGACAAAGTTAAATTATAGCTATTAGGAAAGTCATTCATTAAAACTAGGTTGTGTAAGTGTGGAAAAGTGTATTATTGTTAGACACTTAAAATATTCAATACTATTATATATATAGTTGTAACCTAAACTTCTTTTTTTCTCAACCACAGCTTCTATTTTACATGTGATAATGCTACTAGCTAATAATCGGTAGATTATAATATTAGCTACAAAAAGCAAAATGTACTAAAATGATACATTTCTGTTGTTATTTCAGGTGTCCACAATGCCAAAGCTGCCGCAGATGGACCTGATCGCAGAGTTGAAGAAAAGACAATCCACTCCTTTAGTGAGAGAAGGAAAAGACGGAGCCATTGAAGACATCATCACAGGTATAAAAACATTTGTACATCAGAGTGGATCTTAGAATAAAACACTGGCAGTAGTGAGTGATAATAAGCTGTATTTAATTATGGTTTGATCAATGTGTAAGATTAACAATGGTCTAGAGCTCTGGATAGAACTTCAAAAAGCAACTATTCCCATAAAAATTTGCCATTTTTTGCAGCAATTGTGTTACTGTACTTACCATAGAGATACACTACATCAGCCAAAGCAAAGTACAAAAGTGAAATAAGAGCAGTGAAACAACCAAATAAACTGTGTAGTGTGAGAATAGGCTAATTCCAGTGCTAATAGGATAATTAAAAACAGGGACACAATCAAGTTTTTTTGCGGAGGTTAATGAACATTTGGTTGAAAATAGCAGGTAAATAAGTATATTCTTATGTCCTTAGTCAATTCATGGCTCATTCACTCTGACGTACAGTATATTCTCTGAAACTTCTGTCAGTGCAAATTGGTGCATTATTTCTGTGTTTTGGTCATTTTCAAGCACAGTTTTCTCTACTTTGACTAAAGAAATAGCAATATGTTCCCTCCTTCATTGCTCGAAAGTGTCAGAGTGGTCAAAAATCAGGACAACTGGGACTTTTCTTGAGTAGAACTGGGACAAATATGTGGGTTTGGATACATTGCTGGGTCAGAAAGTGTCATTTGGTGACTTCTCCTATTTGCAAAGTCAGCAACTGCTCAGTGTTCAAATAACATTTAATTTTAGATGCGGCAAAACCTCCATAGCAATAGATCTATACAGAAAATACTGACGCTAACACTGAGCTAACAATGAGCTAGCAGGCCATTTCTGTGCACAGAGCCCATTAGAATACTGTCAAAACTGTAAACTTTAAGCAACTGTCACAACTCAATACGTTTCACCTTGAATTGTGTATATGACAACTCTTTTTTCTATTATAATAAATGAATGCCGTATATAAACAATAACAGCTTTTCTTTCAGTTTGTAATCCTTTTATCCTCTGATGTCTCCGTTATTGGCAGGGCTCCTTAAAACGTTCTTTAATCTGCTTTGTCCTTCAGTGCTTTTGTTCTTATATCTGCGCTCAGTCCCAGTTCAACTATTTTCTTCTTACTGTCTCTTTTTTCTTTGTCCTTGTTTTATTTCACTTTTTTCACTTTCTTGTCCTTCTCTCTCTCTCTCTCTCTCTCTCTCTCTCTGTCTTCTTCCTCTGCTGCAGCTCTTAAGTCAGTGCCCTTCACGGCGCGCTCTGGCAAACGCTCGTCTCGTCTCCTCTGTGACTCGGTCTTCACTGAGGACAGCCCTCCCTAAACCAGCGGGTATTGCGCATGCCCCTTTGTTTATCATTCTGCACCAGCTACTGTGGAATTTACAATAACATGAAATGAGTGCGAGTACATACAGTATCTACTTTACTGTCACAGGAATTTATATTTCTCTTTAATAACCCATGAACAATTTGACATTTTGTAAAAATCATCTAGAACGGCAACATAATTGGAAACAAGTCTATCTGCTTCATTTGAAAACTACAGAGCTCTCTATAGTGATATTTCAAGTGTTTTTCATTGTTACAAATGGCTACATTTCTTAAAGGACACATAATAAACAAATTTTACATTTCTGAGCTTTTAATCTTGTTCTAACATTAGTTCCTCATCAAAAACACAGCTGTGAGATACTATTTATTCCCCTTTGAGCCTCAGAAAACACTGTTCGTAAATTCTCGGATCTGCAGTATTTTAGATCAGAGGTGTTGAACTCATTTTAAACAATGACCACATTGTCATGATGGTTGTCATAAAAGTGCCGGTGTTGACTGTAATAAACCTTATACTATTTGACTACAAAAAATAGTCTCTGTATTTCTTTTTCTGTATTTTTTGAGGTTACAATTATTGCATATACGTAGTATATCTGTATAAGTCTATGAAATTAGTTTTAGTGGTAGTAAGATTAAAATAAATCTTATAGGACCTTAGTGGGCTGCATAATATGATGTGGAGGGCCACATTCGTCCCTCTCGGGCCTTGTGTTTGACATGTGTCGTAATTCACTAACCCTAACCCTGAGTTAGATTACTTCCCCTTCTTATGCAGCCAATAGATGGAGTCCTAACATAATTCCTGTCACGGAAAACACTAGCAGAATTTCTTTGAGAAAAAATTCCAACCTGTACTTGTTATCTCCATCTAATAAATGATTGACATTTTTGCAAAACTCATCCCGTGAGTTGTTGGCTATTGGGAATGATAGATTGGTTGTGTGGAGATTGCTTCTGTTTGACACCTGTTCTATTTTTTAGTAGCCAAGCAAATGACAAGTGACACTAGTGATGGGTCAGAGGCAAGATGAGATTCTTCCTTCTTTCATTGTCTGAAAATGAGCCAGACCAGCTTTAATGTGTTTTTCAGATTGAATCAAAATGACCTTTTTGCTTCTAAAATGATCTGATTATGTTTTGTTCTTGTGATACTTGTTGAAAAATCACAATTATCAACCAAGAGATTAACCGATGTGTTTCTGGTTCTCTCCGTTTAGACCTCAGGAACCAGCCGTACAGGAGAGCGGACGCGGGTCGACGCAGCGCCAAGTGGAAACCGGGACAACAGCTCCAAGTATCTTCCGACATCTCTCTCTAAAAACACTACATACAAACTATACTATACTCTGTACAATGGACTGAAGCGCACACGTTACTGTAGGTGGGACACAGCATTTCAACTCTAGCACACCTTATGCATGTTGTTGAATGCAGAGGTGAAACGCATGTACTTAACACGATATCAAACCAGCAGCATGTTCTTACCACAGCCTTTTACCAGAGCATTACTGTAGTTTTATCATTGTATTTTATTTTTCAGAAGCACTCAAGTGATTACAATGAATAGGCTTTATTAAGTTGTTAATGACAGAGAATGACAAATGAGCTAATAAAGACAATTCTGTAAAGTAGAAAGATGTAATTGCACTGGTCCACACTAAGAAAAATGTCCTAATTATGTTTTGATGAAATATTATATGAATGAATTATCAGTGTCTGCTCTCAACATCTTGATCATGCTGAAGATTTTTATTATATAAATTATTTTTAATACCGAAGAGATAGCTACTTTGCTTCTGCATTTCAAGAAATAAATGTTTTATACAGTTTTTGCTTTTGTCAGAGTTTTAATTGTAAAAAGTACTTTAACTTTAATGTAGACCAAAATGAGTCATTGTATGATTTTTTATGTAATATGTTTTGGTAATTTCCCCAAATTACATAATTTAAATGGATTGTCCTCATGTGACATCACAACATTAGCGCTTGGTTGACTAAAAAGGCGGCATGGCAAAAAAAAGACTATAAAGTGTGTTTTTGAACTGACCATTTATTTCTGTCAAATAAGTTATGGCGTTCATGCAAAAATAACATTTATACAGAAAATGATATGAAACTCTATTTACATATGTATTTTAAAAAAAATGCAGATTAGGTAAATGATTTGGTCCTAAATTTTGTTATGTCCAATACAAATTCTAATGATCTAAATCAAATAAAAGTTAACAAATAAAAATGTCATCAACCATTATCACTAAAGGATTACAGCCTTACATAACATTCTATAGACCAATAATATTTAATGCAGATCAGCTAAAATTAATGTTTTTGTTGTAATACAAAATGTGACTGGATCTAGTCACAAGAAACCAGCGGACTGATAATTTGTAACATTAGTTTTAGATATTTTATGGTAAAGTACACATTCTAAAACATTAACATAACTTACTGACCTAATGCTCACTTACAGTTCTTTATTTTACCACAAAAATGTCAGACAGTAGTGGACTCATGTTTGGTGCAGTGTTCTCTTCACAAAGTACGATGAATTGTATATAGTCTGCTACAATGATAAATGGTAAATACTCTCTATTTATTTAATGCTTTTCCACCTTTCAAGGCACTCAAAGCACAAACCACCACCACCAACTACCATGGAGGTCCACCATTGTAAAATAATAAACAAAAGAGCCTTGGAACACTGCTGGGTCAATAAATATATCTATCACTCTCTACTAGTATAGCATCTAAGAATGGTAATGCAGGTACGTAAAGGTCTGCAATTGATGAAAACATTACAAAAACATTCAGCTCCAAAACAGACTTTATTTGTGGGAAAAAAACTTAAAGTATTTTATTAATTACATCAGACTCAAGCATCCAGAGCGTTTCAAAGTTCAAAACACAGACCAAAAACAAACGAATGTTTTCCAGACGTCTCTTGTGGTGTGTCCCCATTATTCAACCTGGTTTTCAAATGATCATCAAAGCGCAATGAAAACACTGCATTTATATGTTGCACTGAAATAATCTTTATACATAATTACATGTTTAGTACGATCTCTTATCTTCCTAAAATGTATTGTTCTGTCTGCTCCATGAAGCCAACACTTTCTCTGCTTCACTTTTCATGACTTCCAGCTCTTCAGTCATGTGAATGCATTGCTGAGCGGCTTTCTTCAAACAGGAAGCAGCTTCTGGTGTCTCCTGCGCATCAGTGAGCGCTTTCTTCGTCATGGAAACGGTGTTGAGGCATCTGGAGCTTTGCGCTGCCACTTTGCCCACCCCGGCGTCCATTTTGCTGCTAATTGTGTGGATGATTGACAGCTCGGCAACTAAAGGAGAGGTGTTTCTGTGAAAAGTCTGCACCACTGAATCATCTTTTAGGTATTTCTTTTTCACTTTTGAACATGAAGCTTTGCGGAATGGCTTGAATATTTCTTTTAGTAGGCTGTTGGTAAAATAGACACCGCACAGAGAACCAGTTCCTCCGCCAAGTGCCCCTGCTATTGTCCCAACCTTCCCTCCAAATATATGACCAATCTGAGCACCCAAAGTCCCCCCTATTGCATACCACATCAGATAGTTAGATTTGTTATCCATGGAGTGTCCAGTTGACTCTGCAGCTGCCCCAACAGCGCCTCCAACCAGACCAGCGCACACTGCACCTATCACACTCCCCAGTACTCCTCCAAAGAAACCCACACTGGCACTGACTGCATTCAGATCCACTCTATAAAGAGCAGCAGCAGTCACAGCCCCCACTCCACCTACTATACCTCCACTGACAGCTCCGACGGTGGCACCAAGAGACCCCCCGCAAAGACCAAACAGTATCGCCTTAGTGGTGTTAGCTTTCATGGACTCTTCGCTGTCTTCTTGAGCTTGCATGGACAGGCGGGAGAAATTGTCTGCAGTGTTTGTGAAGTAGTCTTTGTGAGAAGTGTAGAGCTCGATGTAAGTGGTCAGACTGGTGAGGAGCTGGCCTTGTTGAGCGTCACACGGCTCTCCACCTCCGGTCGCAGGGTGTCCATTGAACATCCACATCGTGACAAGTGTGCTTTTGTTTACAGGAGGTCTAAAAAAAGTGGGAAATTTCATTATTTGTCAGATTCTGTTGGGCCATTTAAAAGCAAGGAAATTGGCAACAAAATGTGCTTTTTTGCACAATTTTGAAACATAATTTTGTTGCTATTGCTGTTGTTTTATGCTCGTTGGAGATCCAAGAAGTTTCAACAGTGGCCCAACAAATCATTTTCTCAACAAACAAAATCAAAAAACATTTTATCTAAGAACAAAAAGGTATGAGTTGAACTGTCAATGAAAAATGTGAGAGAAACCTCAATGTTCCTGTTGTTTATCTGGTTATTTTTAGGTTTTATTGTTGTATATAAATGAGACCAGTAGTGAATAGTACAATTTTGAGATGTTTGTGAATAATGAATGTAAAACACATTTGTAGTTCAGTTTTGTAGTCTGGCCCTCAAACCTTAGCCCTCCAAAAAATTGGTTATTACATGTTTTACCATTTTTATTTTTACTGAAGAGTGCAGTTGACTTTTCACCTTTGGGAAGTTACAAAGTGCATCTTTAAAGGGTCTAAGTTACACACAGTAAAAAGTCTTACTGTATTATTTTTAATTCACACATGCACTCTGTTCCACCTTGTGATGGCATTAAGTGGAAACAAAAAGTGCTTTACTGTGTTTTTAAAGTCCAAGTAATCACTTGCACATTTTTAGCCTTGGATTTGCCTGATTTTGAAGCTACAGCTATTGTTTTAGCCTTGTTTTAACATTTCACTCCTTGGTCCAACAGAAAAATACTTTGTGTAGCAGTTGATGGCAACATTCTAACATGACTAAAAGCTGACTGAAGTTAAAAAAAAAAAAAAAAGCCTAGTATAGAACTTGCCTGGGATCCGGAACCCTGGATTTTCCTGGCAAGTATAGAACACCCCTCCTCTCATCAAACCCTATTTCAACAACCTGTTTTAACAAAAAAATCTGAGAGAAATGTATGAGTGAGTAAAAGGTGGTGCTTTACAGTTGATGCATCACTCCAGGTCAAGCCCATTAATTATAATTGCAGTTTAGAGATTTTACCATGCACCATTTGAACAAAACAGTTTTAAGATTTGAAACTGCACAGATATAACTAGTTAAATCATGCGCTATTTCTATGTTATTTTTCCATTAAACTTCTGGCCACATTTATTTAATAAGAAATCTTTTTTTATAAGAATTACAAATTAACACCAGCTGAAAAAGTTTGTGTCTATTTCTTAACATTTGGACCAGTGACATCACAATTAAATATTTCATAATCACATCAATGTTACACAGTAATGAATAAAAGCTATTTAAAAACTGACATAATGAGGGATACAGCAATAAATGGTATTCACGCATATGTGTCCAATTATTAATTTATTATTAAACCATAATCATAGTGGTATTATGGTCTAAAAATAATATAAATAAAATATTGCGTATGCCATCACTAAACAGTTGCACATCAAGACATACCAGTCAACAAGCAGGACTATGCAATGGCTTAAACGAGCTGAATGCTTCTTACCTTGTATCCTGTTTACTGTCTTCCTCAATCCACCGTCAACTGTTTTCAAACTGACTTTGGCACGTGTTAAAAGAAGCTGTGACTCAAAATGGGCAGGGCTTTCAGAAATGCTGCTGAGGTGAGGAAAGAACAGGCTTAGCGAAATATTCATGTGGAAGTCACTAACCAGGCTTGAAGGGGAGAGAAAGTGAAAATGTATTGTTTAAACTAATGTGCTTTGAAAAAAAAAAATCTGCTGTGAAACAATAACTAAACTGAATAAGTGTCTTTATATAGTTTGGGTTCTTTCAAGAAGCTCATTTGACCCTTGGGCCATATTTGGGACAAGCGTGAAGTGACCTCACTGGAGAAGGACTTGATCTTAATTTCTTCTCTCCATAGAATTGCTCTGTGCACAAAAGTCAGTTGGCTTATTTATTTGAAAAATGCTATCTTCCTGCCGGTATGTTCATTTCCTGTTTAGTTCATCTCTATGGAGTTTCGCTGCCTCAGTCTAAAATGCTTTAAGATCGGGCAGTGAAGAACAAAGGAACACAACTCAACAAGTCATTAAATGGTTTCTAATGCGAATATTTATAGACAAGGATTGATTAAACTTTATTCATATTGTTGCGATAGCTTTATGTTTGATTTGTTCAGTTTATTGATGCAGTATGGAGTCTCAAAGCTTCATCTGTGAAGAGAGTCCTTCTTAAAACTAATAAACAAAACATTAGAAGATACATTAATTTTCGATAAAAAATCGGCACCAAAAAAAAAAAAAAAAAAGATTTTAAATCACCATTATCATGTTAAGTATGTAGAAGAAAGGGCTGTAAACTATAAAGAGATCCGAGACATGTCTGCTGAGTGTTTTTCTCTTTTACTGTTTAACTCATTAAGTGTTTAACAGTGCTATGTTAGGTATGTTATTCTGAACATAAAACACAACAAGATAAATAACTAAGAAAGGTTTGGATGGGTGTGTCTAAGTGTAGTTTTTTATTTTTAGTAATAAAGTAAACAGCGTATTGGTTTCACATTATCCCTGTGTCTTAATGCTTGTTCTCAGGCTGAGTTTGAACCGAAAAATATAATGTTTTAGGTGTTACTAGTGTGACATTCAGAGATCCACATCATTATCTCCAATCTTTTCTTCCCCATATATCCAAATAAACTCATTTTAGCTACAATAACTGGCTGGCCACAAGAGAAATTATTCATTTTTTTGTGCAAGCCATTTCTATTTAGGATGGATTATTTCTTTTAACAATTGTGAGAAAAATAATATTCAGCTGCAAGAAGATAACAGTCATTCACAAGGGATCAGAAGAGAAAGTCATTTGTTTATTTGTAAACTAATGTGAGGCATAAAGAGCATTTACCTCATATAACCCCGCACACGACAAACTGAAATGTAGTAACTATGGTTTTTATCACCTTAGAAGTTTAAATCTGATATTACACAGCTGTCAAAGTTGTGTAATATCAGAAAAAAAGCGTCAGAGTTTCAAATACATCACATTTAGGCCAATAATATAAGCACCAAGACAGCAAGATGCAACTAGGAATAATATGGTTAAAATGCTGTTTGTGTTTCTAGTTGCCTATAGAAACACATTTTATTTCATTCTACCCCAGCACAAACAAAGTCTTAACTAGAAAAAACCACATCCGCCTTGTATGAGAGAGTAACTTTTATTGTCACAAAAACACAACGGGAACGTACAAAAGCAGCAACCTTGGTCTGGTTGACTTTTCTCACACGAAGCAGCCACTTAATCCTCCTCTTTACATTGAATTGCACATGTTTTGTCTGTTAGGTTGGATTCAGTACATTTGATTATCATTCTTCTTCTTCTTCACAGTTTCACAAACGACACATACCTCACACAGCAAGCACCACTCTCAGACTCAGGAAAGGGGAATAATTTGATATACGTCATTCAGATATTTCTCTATAGGCGATATAATATTTACTCTTTTTTCTGACAGTATGGGGCACAAGGCCGTCTATTTGGACATATTACAAAAATGTTACTGTACAATTGTTTACTCTATCATACACTCACAAGTATACACAGAAGTATTGACAGATGAGACCTGTGTCACCCAGCGTGCAGTTTCCAGGAATGTATACAGTATGCATGCCATCTCGGATAGTTTTTTCTCTTTAGAAAATACATAAAATGTGGACATAGTAGTATTTGGGTCTATATACATGATTTGAACATCCACAAATGGTTTGAACGATCACACATTCATCAAGAAACCATCGATACAAGTGAATAGCCTGTGTGTACACTATTGGTTACCATAGAGACAGATAAAAAAGGTGTGGCCTATCAGTGAGTTTTTAGGGGTAAGGGGATGTGCTTTTTCATAGATTAGTGCAAGATAATCAGCTCTGGAGGAACAGAAGTGATGCCTACACAGTTAAAAACTATTTAAATTTCAGTGTCATGCCCTTATTTGAGTCATTTGCTGAAACTAAGTCAATCATGCTAGTTGTTGTCTTGACAATATTTTCATTATTTAAACTAGCAGAAACGCTTAAAAGGGTTATCTGTCAGTTGTAGCCTTAGATCACCAATCATGAGTAAAACAGTGTTAGCTAAGAAAGTTTATGTTTATTATATTTTAGTCTCTTGTACTTTCCATCATGAAAGACATTACATTTAACACTAATGTCGTTGTTTCTTTATTAGCAGTTAAATATTATGTTTTCACAATGGTGCGCTAATATTAAACTTAACCCTTGTGTCCTGTTAGAAAAAAGTTGCTTATCTCTGTTAGTGCCCTTTTACTCTTTATTTTGACGGCTGTAAAATTATAGTAAATATGTATTTTTCAACTTTTTTTTGCTTCAATCTGAAAAATCCTCAATGTTTTAGTATTTGTACAGACTTATAATAAAAAAGCTGATTCCTAGGGAGGTGAAAATGTGACACAAAATGTAAAGTTTTCCATATAAAATGCGAATGTAAACTGGATTTGTTTGGACCTTTTATTAGAGCTTTGGACATGTTAAAAATCAGTCCCAACTTTGATGATTTTGTAGTTTTTGTGCAGGAGCAGTTTGTATTTTTCTCAATAAACACAAGTGATCGGAATTTAACAAAGTCATTAAGGACAGCACATTTGTAATGCATGATCTGGGCTGCAAATTGCGATTGATTTTGAAAATGCTTGATTAAGGACTGTACCGATTTGCAACAAATAACTAAAAGCAATTCCCCTAGCACGATGCTTGTTAATGTATCTATTGGTGAATAGTTCCAAGTCTGTCTATGTCTAATAAAATCCGTTGGTGCAGCTTTTTTTTTGTTTTAGCATTGGCTACTGTTGTTACATAGTGACTCACTCGCTGTTAAAGCTGTGAAAAAACAAAAATCATCATGATGAACATTATGAAGTCAGAACATTGCTACTGAGAAATCATGTACTGAAGAAAAAAAAAATTATTTCTGTTTTTCATTTTAGGATGCAAAATCAGTACAGTTTTAAGATTTTTAACAAGAAATCATTGAAATATTTTCAAAACTGTAGCAATGGTGGACAATTTAAAAATAAAAAATGCCAAATAGTGGAGTAACATTGAAAAAGTAAATGATAAATGTAGCATATTCTTTGTTGTTTGTCTTTGTACTGAATGTGTAGCCGTAGTCAGAGACCAACAAATATGCGCTTGAACAGAAGCTTCTGAGCATGCGCACTTCGACTTTTACCTCAAATTGGGCACTGACTTGAATTGGGGGGTGACAAGCACAAAATTTAACAATTTCCTGTTCTGATTTAAAATAGGTGTTAACAGAATTAATCTAATGACTTCTTGCAAAACTAATGATGGCATTTTTTAGATTTACAGTTGCATCTTTTTGGCTGTATGGATGCATTTCTGAACTGTACTTGCCTGACCTGACTTGGCTTGATTTTTGGATTAATCACAAGTAAGTACAGGGAAGTAACAAAGGTGAAGTCATTTTCAGACTTCTTAACATTTATAAACCTAATTAGAAACCCCATAACCTCATCACACCGACTGACCGTCCCTCCGGAGCGTACTATCTTGCATTACCTTATTCATAATGAGTTGTCTTTATATTTACAAAACTGGTCTCCCATAACAAATGATCATGTCATGTTAGCAGAAAAAATAAACAATCTTTAAAATAATTTACAAAATCAAGGAGTTACATGTGCATGAGTCCTCTTTTACAAGTATAAAAATACAAAAAAAGCTTGATTATATAAAACATAGATGACACTTTCTTTTGTACATGTTAATAAATCAATTTCTTTAAAACAAAAAACTAAATGATACTAATAATATACATGTCACTGTAATTTTAAAACTCTACTCTCACGCTCCTTTCATACATTCCATAGATGTATAATCACTTTCTTTAAATGTCTTTAGCAGCTAACTTACGTAAATACATGTTATCTCTTATCATAGTTATACTTTATCATTCTACATGTGCTTTATTCTTTCACCTTTACCTTGATTTCAACCACATTTATGATTGCATATCCTTTTCCACGTCAAAACTACACAATTTGGTGCTGCAAAATGATAAATGCTAATAACGCTGGCCAAAAGAGTAAATGCTAAAAGCTAATTGACAAATAGAACCACAGCTAACAGTGCTAAATTACAATGAGGTGCTAATTTTATTGAGCTGGCGGGGCAAAGAGACACTTCATTACATTTCATTGGGAGTCCAAAAAACCATAATGATTCCAGTACTCACAGCTCACGTATTTAGTCCGGGTTGAGACCTGAGAGATCTGAGAAGCAGACAGAGATGGAAGGAAAGCGAAGAGGGCCAAAAATAAAGACGGAACCATAGCTTGCAGATTTGAAAATAAGGCGTGGAAAAAAAGAGCAGCAGAGAAGGAATGATTGCCTGTGTATAAGCGAGACACAAGGAGAAGCGTTAAGTGACAAAAAGCTTAGCACTGCAGGATGTCGGGAAAAAAAAAAGCAATATGGTGAAGATTTTTTGGGATGAGAAGCAGTGACAGGAAGGGGGGAAAAGAAAAAAAGACACAAATCAAAATTTACAAATAGACAATGTTTCGTCAAAATTGTTACATCTATGAAAATGTGTGAGTCAGTTAAGCCGCCCTGCCCTATCTCTAACGCACAGGCTCTGGTTCTGCGTTGTGATTGGCTGCGGGAGGGCGGATGGGGAAGCCTCCTGCTTTTGGTGCAGTGCATGTCTCGTGGATAGAAGAGAGGAGAGAGAGAAAGAGGAGAGAGAGAGGGGCAACAGCAGGCGGTGTCCAAGCAGCCTTTCATGGGAGGGACGAGGCTGTGATCGGAGGGCGCTTTGGGACAGGCTATTCCCTGTCTGTCTGTTTGGGGGGGTGTCTGCTGAAATGCAAGACCTTAGGAGACAGGATAATAGGATGCAGAGGAGAGGAGTGTGGAAATGTGCCTATAGCTGTTTATTAGCCAAAGCTGTCGGGTGTTGCTAAGAAAACACTATTCTACCCTTCCAGCAGTCTGCAGAATCAAGGGTCTTTATTACTTATATCGTTAAACTATTCCAGGTGGATTTAAGGTGGCCAGTTAAGTGCATAATTTACACATATGCAAAAAACAAAGGTTAAACAAAAGAGAAACTAATGAAAAAAATTGTTAAAGGAGAAATTATACAACTAAGCACAAGAAGATCAGTGATTTACAGTTTGTTCATTGTAAAAAACAAGCTTGATCTAAAATAACAGGTTTATTGACTCCTCATTGTAAGATTTAATTGCAACAACTGAAAGTGCTGATTTTTTACTGATGAAAGTGGCTGAACCCTACATGTACGTATGTAGTGAATCTGAATATATTCATGTATTGTGAGTAAATACAGACAAGTGGGCGGGGATAGGTGGTAGGTGAAAACAAGGGTTTTCTGAGCACTCGAGCATCAGCTGCAGGACAATACACAATTACTCTGACATGTATGATTCAATCCAAATACTATTTTGAGTAAAGTAATGATGACAGAACACTGCTACAAACTCGGAAAAGTGGATTTTACATAATAGGTCTCCTTTAAGTCTCTTCTTTTTGTTTTTTAGAGTCTCTATAGTTCAGAGAACAAGTATGGTGATCAAAATATGACTTTAATTATTTTATATAGTCCACTACTCTTAAGAGTTCTAGTTAAATAGACAGAGACAGAATGGGGGGCGCTGTTCCGTGAGGAAGGCGACTCCTAACACAGCTTTTATTGTGAAGCTTGTGTGATGAATGACTGGAAGAGCTGTGTTGAAGACAAATTTCTGTTTTTATTCTGGAACAAACAAATAAAGTTCTATTCATTTTATTCTAAATACTATGAGCAAGTTATCTTAATCATCTTTTACCACAAGCTAATCATAGTCCTACTTTTGACTGTAATTTAATCAACAAAATTAAATTACAATAAAATACTTTTCATATAATTTCCTATTTAAAATCAACAATATCAAACCCGTTTATAGTTTATATAATGCAAAAGCTGGTCTGGCCTGTGGGGACTAGTTAAAAGGTCTTGCCTACTTGGTGATTTTGTTGCTAAGAAAACACTCCTCTCCAGTGGGAACACGACCAGATTTTGGCTTTAGCTTTTAGTCTTTTTGGCGCCCAGTCCTAACGAATGGCTCGCACAGGTCCATAGATTTTCCCTTCGATTAAATGTCGTTGACGCATAGGGCTTGTGTGATGCTTTGTCCAACCTGAAAGTTTGCTGAGGCAAAGGGGGAGCGAGGACAAACATGTTGTGTTTAATAAGATTAATGGCTGTCTGCTGCTGGGAAAGAGCATGACTGTGGGGATCAGCAGAGTAGAGGCTAATTTTGGGAGAACAAGACCAAATTTATACAACAACATGCAAAACAGAAGCTTCAGTCTTTAAATATGTAACTATAAAAGAATGAAGGAATTATAGCTTCCCAGAGGTTTAAATCAGTTTGTGGTGGCAGGGGATACTGAATAAAAAAGTACTAGAGACAGGTGCATCTATGAGGGGATTTAAAGAAGAAAGATCCAACTGTTTTGCACAGCACTCTACGAGCTGTAATGGCAAACAATCATAAAACTTGTATAAATACATTGTTATTGCACCAGCAGCGCTCATATGAAAAAAAAAAAAAAAGTTTAAACTGTGAACTGGCCAATCATTACCTATTGATAACCTCATTATCTCCTTCATAATTAAGCGTCAAGTGCTAGTTATTTTTTGTTACAAGCAAATCCCAGAAATTTGTGCTGAAAGACTAAAGCTGAGTGTCCACTGATTTTGGCTGTCTGCGATGAAAGATTTATGACTGTGAGAGAAATTGTAAAACCCAAATCATAGCTTGTAGATCCCAGAGTGAGACAGGGACAAAGATTAAACTTAGAACTATTGTATGATAAAAGGAGGGCTCTGCGAAAGACAGAACTTGGACTGAATATTTCTCTATCGTTTAGTTACGAATGCAATAACACCACTAGCATGTCACACTAGCCTCTGCTAACAGGTAAAACTCCAAAGACGTTCACTCACAAAGCCTAGAGCTTGATGTTCTCTCAAAAAAATGTTGTGTGACAACATGTGAGACATTCAAAAATTATCTGATAGCAGGCAGACAAAATTGTGCAGTGAACATCGGCATTTGTTATTATACAATATTGTGTTACACTACGAAATGGAAAATTGGACAAAGAGGGGCGACTGTATGTGAAAGATAACTGAACAATTTTTGTTAATGCACTGCTCAGGTCTAGCTTGGTTCTCATTTGCATTTCATTATGCATACTGTCCATGACCTGTGTTTAAAATTCTCTGCAATGGAAACATGGAAAATACTACCTCAGAGTTAGGGACTCAAATGATCAAAGATTGGCACCAATCTGGCAATATTGGTTCCATGACATTAACTAAGCCAGTAATATTTACTGGCTCTCATGCACCTAAGTTTACTCATATAAAGCCGGTGAGTCATATAAGTAACAGTAACACCATTTTATTCATTTACTAACTGTGTTTTGAGAAGAAAAAAGGCAATTTCAGACCCCATAAGTATTTGGCAAAGTCAAGTTGGGTATCTAAACTGAAAAAAATGGATTGGTGCATCTATACATAATGTTGAGTGTCCATGTCTTTGAGTTATATACTGCTAAATATTCTTTTCCTGCATAGGAGATCTAAAGTCTACTTCCATCTTTATCGACCTAACTGAATTATTCCACAATGTATAAAGGGGTTTTCCTCATAAAATATTTATATAAATTCTCACTTCATGATATCAAATGACATTTGTAGCAAACTCAAGGAGGGAAGATAATTGGTTGCAACCTGAACCTGGGCTGCATCCTACTCCTGCAACTGATCTCTCGAATACTAATGTGTATGGTTTTGCAGAGAGAGTGCCACGAGTGCCCAGATGGTTGTGCGGTGTCAAGTGGAGGGCAGCCATGTTAGCCACGCGCTAATTGCTGTTTCCGCTAATGGGATGTCCTGTCAGAGGCGCTGTCCTTCCTGGGAATGTCACCGCCGAATACGTAACGGTGCAGAACCAGCCTGTGCAGCGAGAGAGAGAGTCCTCCTTCACACATGAGAGGGAATTAAACTAGCTTCAACCTGAATCATTTAAGACTGGAGTGAGGAGTTCATTGTGGGTCAGCGCTAAGTGCCATGGATACTGCAGAAGAGGTTAGGGCAGGACTACTTTACAAATGTAGGTAGAAACGCAATTTTGGTACTTTTAAAATGTATCTGTGGAAGTGTATGTGTGTGTATTTGTACTTCCATAGGTGTAGCTTTGACTCAATGGTAGATGTTCAGGTAAATGTAGTGGTGAGTGGAGCTCATGCAGTCGGCTTTCAAAAAATATATTACCAGCTATGTAAACTTTATAATTGAAAGCTGAATTTGTAACCTGGCAAATATAAAATCAAGAAAAACTATATATAATAACTATATCTATCTTAAACCTCTATAGTTGATGATATTTTTTTATACCTGTTTTATGGTGCATGAGTAAAATACAACAGAGAGTAAAATGATTTTTACATAGCCTCCAAAGTAGTTCTGTGTAAATAAAAGAAAAATGTTAAAGCCCAAAGATTAAAGGCACTAAATAATTTATGAACAGTTCCGCTCAAAACTGTCAAGTCTCTATTCAGGGGAAAATTGGTTTGTTGGGTCTTATCTGCGTCTGATTGACTGTTCCCTAAAGATGTGTTGTTATTGGTATTAGCACTTGGCTAACTACTTATAAGATAAGCAAGCAAGATATTAGAATTAAATATCTTCTAAGTATAATGTCTTTATCTTTAAGTATAATGTCTTTAATATAGCCAATTCTGAAGCAAAGCATGATTTATTTATTTATTTTTTCAAAGCAGTGAATCTTCAATAGAGCTATGTAGGCCATGTTTGCCATCTTATAATACAATTTATGACATAATTTAACATGGAGAGGCGGATATCACTTGAACCTAAAATTGTCTATTATTATCATTAATGTTAGGTCAAAAAAGAAATGTGTTTTTCAAAATGCCTGTAAAAGTGTGCCACAAACCATTCTAATGCCTCAACTGTGTGTAGCTCCAGAGCCAAAGGGGCTGGCTGAGTTATCAATGTCTTCCACTACAACAGGCTCTTTTCCAGGAGGGATAAGGACAAGGGTGGGTCAAGGCTGCTCTGCACAGCTCGCGAGGGGCAGCTCGGGCAGTGTGCAGGCACTGATAACACAAATGTAGCTTTGCACCTTAAAGGCATACTCCAGAGTTCACCAGCCAAGAAAAAGAATCCTACAACCTGGTAAAATGCTCTCCCTTACGGCTAAAATGTGCAGTTTGTCCAATAACAATAGAAGCCTTTTAAGTAAATATGTGCTTTACATTTTGCATAATAGCTTTCGGGTATAAAGCTATTTTACAGAAGCGAGTAAAATGGACATGTTTTAATACAAGACTCACTGGTGCTAATTCAAATGTAGGGCTCTCTCCTTTGTTGAGGCTTTAACTTCAGGGCAATAGAAAATGAACAAAATGTAGTAATTATTGGATGAATGGAGTGGAGTCGGTGAGAGGAAAACAAAAAATCATGGTCCGTGGCATTATTGAAATCTGTACGTAGCATATAGAAAGTGTAATTAGTCACAAGCACCAGCAACATCCTCCAGAAATCAAAAACAACAACTCCACAAGCAAGCTAGTTTCTCAAACGGCATAACACACATGCCATTTTTGAAAAGAACCTTGACTTTTTGTGATTTTCCTCCCAGAAGTCTTTGCTCCTTTTATTTCGAGGCAGGTGGAGCATCAGTAGAGTTTTTTTTTTTTTTTAGAAGTGGAATACCTGCTGCTGCCCAGGGACTTTGGCGAGATCGTCTTTCTGTTTGCCGCGGGTTTTGGGTCGCTCCAGGCTGCTGCCCTGCTGAAGGTGCTTGAGTCGGGCCGCTACTGTTGGACCTTTATTCGGGCCGGGGGAATGGGTGCTGTTCTGTGGAGGTGGAAAAGGGTGGTTTTAGGGAAGTTCAAGTTGCAAAGTAAGTGGTTTGTTTGAGAAAATATAGTTGTCAAAATATAGCCTATTCATGTGAAGGCTCAGGGCAGAATACAGATCAAACTCCACTACAAACCATACTGAGAAATTGATGTATTCTGTTCACAACACAGAGTTCTACAGGCTAATATTTCAATCAGGTGGATGGACACTAAAATGAATATCATGTAAACTAAATTTTTGTTGTAATAAAGAAATCAAAGGTTCTTTATACTTTTACAGTTACAAACCCTTGATGTGTTATTTCTAAAGCATATAAACTAAATTTGAAATTTTGTATTTTGTTCACACATACACTCTTTCCCACAACTAATCACAATCTGAAAAGTGAATGCAATCTGACGACTGACGAACTCCTACAGTAATTTTTTACTTGCTGGAAGTGTATATACAAATAGGCTCCATACTATTCATAAAAAAGCCATTTTGTTTGCAGTGTAAATGTTTGCATTAACACTGGAAACAAAACTCCTGACTAAGAACTAAGTGCTTATAAAGCTTTAAATGCACTTCAGTATTTACTGTTAAAATACTGTCTTTTCATTGCTCATTGTGGCCTTGCAGCACAGTTGTCATCTAAAGCATTTCCTCTGCAGGTTAAAATAAAACCAGCATCTAAAAACACACAGCTTCACTCTTTATTGGCTCGGTCCAATTTACACCATGTCTCTTGTATGATCTCTCACACAGCGCTGGTTAAAGCGAGGAGACGGCTCGTGAACACATATTTGCTGAGCTTATGCAGAAAGTCTCAGATCCCACACATGAGGAAGCAGAAGGCGGCGCGTCGGAGGAGAGTGCAATGTTAACAAGATTACAGGGAAGTTTAGAGCAGCCAGAGAAACACACAGGGCCATGCTGTTACAACATTCCACTGTTATTGCTATGGAGCTGGTCTGATGTTTACAATGAGAAAGAGCTGGCCTTAGTTTTGTGTTAGGAGCTGAATTCTTTGTAGGTGAAATTCTTTTGCTATGGGTACATACATACATACAGACATACACACATACTGTACAAACATACATACAGACAT
Organism: Mugilogobius chulae; assembly: GCA_038363315.1. Lineage (NCBI taxonomy): Eukaryota > Metazoa > Chordata > Actinopteri > Gobiiformes > Gobiidae > Mugilogobius > Mugilogobius chulae. Next base: position 29,696,821 of record CM076401.1, on the reverse strand, counting down.
ACATACATACATATTGTAGATTTATACATTCATACACGCATGCATACATACATACATACATACTGTATATACATACATACATACATGCATGCATACATACATACATCTTTATAGCAAAAAAGAAAAAAAGTCTTAGTGATAAGAATATTAATCTAAATTACTTAAGTTAAAAACACAGCCAATCAGAGTTCTACATTTGACTACCGGTATGCAGTACATGCAAAATAAAAAACTTAGTTTTTTGATGCAGATGGTACACAGCGTGAGTTTTGTCCCAGGACAGATATACGTATTGTAAACGCATTTATTCAGTGTCTTTACTGTCTAATGTTTGTTCATGAAACAGGAAACCTGCTGCATGCTTAATATTATTTTTTTTCTTTTTCTGTGATGTCAAAACTTGTTCAGGCTTGTGACAGTTGAAAAAAGCTTATTGGTTCATTGTGGTACAGTTAAAGATGCCCTGAATGCATTAGGTAAGTGACCAAAACTGTAAACTGCTCTGAAAAGATTGATTGAAACGTTTTAAATATATTTTTGACAGTAAAAAAAAAACTTGCCTTACCAGCCAGTCCCTACATGTTTTGACAGACAACTTTACAAAGACATGACTGTCTGGAATCAGAGCACCAGGGTTCAGTTTTGAGGGCAGGCTTTCCGAGCATTGAGTCAACCAATCACAGAAAATCCGGAAATTCTAGAGAAACAGCAACACGCTTAACCGGATGTTATCGTAAATATGTAGCGCAAAGATTTTTTCAGTAGAATTGATACGTTCCGAATTGCTCAAAACCAAAATCTGCCACGTCCGACATCTTAAATGTTTTGAAACATTAGAAAAAAAAAAGTTTTGAAATTGGCGAGGGTGAGAGCGGGTGGAGTGGCCATTTGAGATTAGATCGTCTTAATTTTGACAAAGTGATTGGCTCTGTCTTTGGTTCCAGACCCCCCTGCATTTGAACTGAATTTAGAAGAGGCTGGCTGGTCAGGCAAAAAAAAAAATCAACTACTGTAACCTTACCTTCAGAAAAAAAAGATTAATTTCCTTTTATTTGCTTGATATGCTGCAGCCAAGCTAGTTAATATTTTGACAGTTCTCCAAGTTACAAAAATGTTCATTGTTATAATTTTCTTTTCGTGTCAGGAAATTTGCTCAACGTTTAATTGAATTATTCAGCTCTATTCTAACTATTATTAACTGTAAGTACTAAGCGACAGTAGTGTTGGAAATTCAGCAGAGTTAAAGAGAGGTTTGCTGCACACATTTACCTGTCTGCCCAGGACCCAAGGGTGCATGCTGGGGTGGGAGTGGCCTTTGGGTGGGTGATTTTACAAGGTGATCTCTGAAATATCTTTGGTCAGGGAGTGCATAAAGCATTAACACAAGCTTTGGTGTTGAAAATGGCATGAATTACAATGATCATTTTGGTGGTGTATTCGCATGTTTGCCGTACCTCTAATTCTGCAATGATCTTCTCTTCATCATCTTCGTCTTGGATCGCTGAGGCTGCGATTACAGGAGGTGTGGAAGCAGGTCTGGGTGTGTCCGACGGGGTCCGTCTTAGCTTCACGAGTGTTTTGGGTAATTCTCCATCTTCCTCTGCCTAAACAACGCAATTTCAAAAGTTAGAATTGAAAGTTTTTGAAAGCATTTTTACAGGAATGATGAAAAGTCTGTGAACTTTGATGTCAGACTGGTTTGAAGTAACGGCTTTGGGCTAATTATTTTCAAAACAGCTTCTCTTTGCCGCTCCTTTGATTTCAAGTAACAAGTGTTTGCCTACAGGTGTCTGCTTGGTGAAAAGGTCAGCTACGGCAAAACCTTTCAAAGCAAAAGCCAAGTAAACAAAAAAATGATTCTAATTTGCAAAAATCACTTTTTAAAAAATTAATATTTTAGCATAATGTTTCCCAGGTTGATCTGTGATTGTTTTTACTGAAATGTTTATTCATCATAAAAGACCTGAATGTTTGTGCCCCTATTATACCACCATTATGCTTGAATTTATGCATTGAATATTTGAACTGATGAATTCTCTGCTTTTGCTGTTGCTTGTTTGTTTTTTATAGTAGACAATGAGTTTCTGACCTTGAGGTTTTTGGTGGTTACGATGACCTCCCCAGTGCGGTTGGTGGTGAGTCCGTGGGCCGAGGGAAAGCTCCTGCGAGGGGAGGAGGCGGAGGAGACTTGGACGGCTTCTCTGTCCGGTACCGAGCCACATTCAAGTCCACCACTGAGGAGCATGAAAAGACGACAAAGGATTAGACATTGAAATGACCAAGCTGTAAATAAAAAACAGTAATTGAATTCATGTTAAAATACATTTATCAAACGGAATTCACACAAGTAAAATGTGTTTAATTTGTTTTGTAACTACTTTTATGTGAAAATGTAATATTTTTGTTATTAATTTAAACAGGACACAGCATTGTACTTAAGAATTGGTAAATTCTTAAGTACAATGCTGTGTCCTGAACAGGTGAGTTGGTGAATGTTCTCCTTCCTTTTCACCCTATGCCAGACTATCCACAAGGCTTTTATTTGTGTTTTTTAAATTTTTAATTATTGTTTAAGCCAGTGTTTCTCAAAGTGTGGTACTGTCTCTTGTGGTACGGGAAGCCTTCTGGTTTTATTTAAAGACAAGTCTATTCACATTAGCCTTCTTTGGGTTACTCATTCTTTGTTTTTTTCTTGTCTTAGGCCTAATATAGTCTGAGTTTTGATCTGGCGATACTTGGACAGTCAAATATTATCCAAAGAGTTACTCGCCCGGTGTGAAAAGCTTGAGAACCACAGATTCAATGATATTACAGTAATGCCCATAAGTAAACACATTATGTACCATAACATCCAACCAAAAGGATATAAACAAACAATTACATATTTTGTCATCATCATCAAACTAGTATTTTCATTAAACAAGAGCAATGCAGACACCTTTCCACTACTTCACGATCAGCTGTAATCATAGAGCTGCATAGGACAAGGCAAAATCATTCCTACCTGATCCTCTGGGTGACCCCGAGCCGTCCCCCATGCTGTTGAGTTTTTGGGCTGCCAGCTGCACTTTGCCGGGCTGCTGCTGTGGCGGCTCTGATCCGGAGGTGGTGGTGGTGGGGGCCTGGGGGCCGGACGTCCCAGCTGCAGAGGAGGAGGTGGCTGTGGCGGGGGTGATGGGGATGGTGATTTGGGGCTTGGGGGGCACCGCGGGCTTGTTGATATGCTTGGCAGCAAAGTCCAGATCCGGGATGGCTTTCATGAGTTCAGCCTGGGTCTCCTCCAACAAGCGATTGATGTCCTGCGCGCTGAACTGGGTCAAGCTGGCACGCTTCTCCTCCCAGTCCCGCTCAGCTGCCTGACATACATATATGGACACATGATGAGCAGGAACAGGCAAACGATTACTGAAACTGTCATTACAGTCACTCTAAGCACTAATTCAACTTTTTTTCTCTACTAAATGGTGTTTAAATAGCATTTCCCTCCCTGTTTCAGGCAAGACAGCGGCCAATTTTAACTAGGCTAATTACAAGAGCAAGCTTTTGGGCAAAATATAAAAAAACTGAGGGTGTGCTTACTGCAGTGGCCAATGTCATTTCTAGTTTATATGTGACATCATCACGGATTGCCCTGATTGTTTCGGATAACAAACACCTGCTGTCACACCAGTCACACTCCTCCTCGCCAATCCCACCCCTTCTTTTAACCCCCTTCATTATTTTTCCAGCATTGCCCAGTTTTGTTGCTTTGTTACAATGTAGAGGCTTAGAAACACAACTGGTACCTTCTAAAACTAATTTTACATTACATATAAAAATGTTTAGGTAGTGCCAGATCCTCTGGTTTACTTAACTTTTAACAGTTAAATTGACTTACAGAACAATGTGGAAGGAACATTTACATTATCTGAACTTTTCCTAACCACACTACTTTCAATAAATTATTTTTGTAGAAACTCAGAAGTGATGGAAGTAATTGCAGAGAAAAGGCTGTGGTTCTGAATACAACCTAAAGTCAATTCTAAACTCATCATGAGAACATAAACTAAGACAGACATAAACTAAAACATTGAAAGTTTCTTTTTCTTATTTTAGTTATAGACCAATACACATAGTAACTACTGTAGCAGGCCTAGTCAGTCCTTGGTCACAATATTCAGTTTTACAGTTTGAAACATAACAAACTCAGTACCATTGTAATTGCAGTACTAAATTTAACACTCAAGCTGTTAAATTTTAATGAATATACTGTATGTAATAATAGGCTACACACATTTTATGCAAAGGAACCATCCAGCTTATATCCTTCCTTATCTTACCATCTCTTATCTTCACGCTCCACATCACTTTTCCATTTTTATACCATCATTAAATAAAAAATAACGCAACCTTCAAAACTTTAAGAAAAAGTTGAAAAAGAAGTTTTAAGTAGAAAAAGTGCCTGTACCAGTCTGACTTCAGCTGACACAGCCTTATCAGAGGGGCGTCGCGTTGGCAGCTCGTCCAAAACTCTGTTCCGAAAGGTCATTGCCGGTGGGACGTCCTGCTCAGGGCAAGAGGTGTCTGATTCATTTGAGGAGGACAAGGGCATCCAGTTGGCCAGTCCAGAGCTGGAGCTGAGGTCGCTGAGGCTGAGGGGAGGACTGTTCAGGATGTCTAGGTCTCTGTCCTCTGATCTCTTCTGCTGCTGGCTGGGCAGGTCTTCAGGCCCCTTCCAAACGCCCTCAGTCACTTGTCTGTACATAGAGAGGGAGAGAAGAACACTACAATACATACACACAGGCCTACAGTGTTAGAGACAACATTGAACTGGAAAAAGTGCTTTACAATCAAGAATTTGCTATACAATTTTGAAAAAAAAATGTGGGATAATGCGTAAAATGAGTACACCTTGTTTAATACATCTACCTAACTGAAAGATTAAAATATGTAACAATTAAAGCAATGTTTGTATCTGCGTTAACATTACAACTTGAGCAAATAGTATTAAAACTTAGTCTTTTGAAAGTGGGGTAACTCTTTACTTTTCATTACTTAATCTCAATTTTTTGTGCCTTTCACCAAAAATCTTACCGGGATGTTATCTGTCCCAATAATCTATTGGTGCAAATTAATTATTACGAAGATGTTAAAATTAGATTTTACACAAAGTTGATCTTTTTCAAAATTGGATTGCAAACATATTGATTAACTGGTGTTGGAACTAAAATCCACAAATAGACAATAGAACTTGGGATTGTCTTGTCACATTGTCACAACTAGAATAGACGTTCTATTATCTTGATTTTAAACCAATAGAGATTTTAAGATGCAAAATTATAAAATTAGCATTTAGTCAGAGATAAAAGAAATCTTCTGACACACAGCATCTTGTTAGGTTGTTGCAAAGAGTTATTTTATACAGTTGTAAAGTTTTTGACGTTTAATCCCAAAATCAATGCTATTAGTAAAGTAATCAGGGCTTCCTTTGATTATGTTACATTTCATTAGCATTTAAAGTAAACAGATGGTGCATACCTGCGTAGCGAGCTGAGTGCATCAGTCATGTGGTTACAGCGCTTGAGCAAAGCTTCTAGACGAAACGGCTCTTCTTTTAAAAACTTCACAGCCTCCACCTCCACCCTCAGCACCACCCGCATCTTACTCTGCAGACTGGGAAACTGGCCTGAAAGAGAGAAGAGAGCGAGATCAGTCAGTCAGATCACAACACAAGTGGAATTATTATATTCAAGTGTTGGTTTGAGGTTTATACTGAATACTGTATTATACAAGAGGCACTTTCACTTCCTGGCCGCGTCCTAGCGTGAGCAAAGTTTAGTTTCCAGGAAATATAGAAAAGGTGAAACTCTAGTTTGGAGAAGTCCGACTGGTATATCTCTGAATTATTATAGAAAACTGCTGGTACAAAGTTGGGAGTGAAATTTTCCTGAAATGACTTGGTAAAGACTTATTACTTTGGGCAAGCAAAAGAGTTGTCAAAATTAAAGAACCAGGCGTTGACAATATTTGTATATATATACTGTCTGTTTTGATATGTTTTAGTAGAAACTGTGCTTCAGAATAATTTTAACCAAAAGAGGGCCATCACTCATAAACGTTTTCACACCACCTGTTTAAATGCTCTTTTAAACTTTAAGAAAAATATTTTAGAATTTAAACTGGTCAAACCTGGCAAAAACATTACAAGACACAAGTACAAGTTTAATAATGCCAGTTTGAATGCCTCATAAAGCAGACTATAATCAGTTTGATAAAGTGATTCTGTGACGACTTGACTATAAAAAACAGAAAAGCTGCGACATGCATTTGAAATGAAGCAGGTTGGTTTTTGGAGCTAAAGGTGAGCACAACATTTCTTCATCTATCATTTTATAAAACTAAACGCACACAGCCGAGAGAGTCCTCAGATGAATATTAAACACAGTGAAAGCAGGATTTAGGAGAGGCTCATTATGTGTGTGGGTGATACAGGACATGGTAAAAGGGCTCACTTTTTAACTCAGCGAGTGTGTCTCCCAGCATCCTCAGCTCTTTGCTCTTCTGATCCACGTCTTGTTCTGTCACCAAACCGTGGTTCACTGAAGAGTTCCTCTGCAGCTCCTCCACAGACTTTTCCAGATCACTGTTGAGTAAAAACAATGATATTAGGTGAATAAACAGTGTATTTACCTTTTTCGGGCTGCTGGAGTTCAAACATTGGTGATTAGGACAATCCCCATGGAAACAGGGATCAGGAGACACCACTAGATCAAAGCTGTGGATTTCAAAAAAGGAGATGTCTGCACGCATATCGATAATAAAAGTTCTGTTAAAGGTGGAGAAAAATCTGAGGCACTCTGTAGTTAAAAATTATTAAAGCCGAAAAATATCAAAGCCCTTTATTATGTTTTAAGATTTAATAAAGAACAGTCTCCTTCTTTGCTGAAATTCATGTCCTCATCCTTGAAGAGCCACAATGGAAACCGTGTACAAACCCTGTCAGGACCCAAACTTGCAGCCCATTTCTAACCATGTGGGGAATGCGTTGCTTTGCTGTGTAGATTACTGAATACCTATAATTTGTTAGTATTTTGATTAAAAACGTATTAAATAATTAAACTAAATTATTCTATCATAAAAGGTCTGACTACAAGTAAAATTAATATCAGTTCTTTTACATTTAAGATTTGTCTGTCATGGTCACAACAACAACAGCATAATGGTAGTTTGATGTAAAATGTGCTTGACTCACTGCAGCTGCTGTATAAGAAGTTCCTCTTGGTTGAGGTACTTAAGTCTCTCTTCTTCCACCAGAAGGCGCTGTCTTTGGAGTGGGTCTTCTTGGGTTCGAGATGCATCCAACATCATGAGGCTCAACTCTGTTTCTGTCTGTCTCAGCAACGACAGGACTGCATCTTGGTTTTCCAACTGAGAATAAAAAAAACTATTTATTGATGGAGAAAATGAAAATTTAAGAAAAAAGCCATCTGTGCACACTTCTGTATAAAAAGCACACAACTTTGGGAACTATGAACATAGATACTCAACAGTGTACCTTTGGTTGCTAGACTTGAAACACAAATCAAACCTAGTCATAAGCTAAAGACTGAACAAACTGTTTCTCACCTGTATGTTGCGTAGCTGTGAGAGCTGTTTGCGGAGTGCGTTGGTGTTCTGCTGCAGGCCCTGGAGGTGCTGCTGCATCTGAGAGCGGGACACCGACACAGACTGGCTGGACGAGGGCGGGGGCATGAGGGCCAGGGGGGCAGAGGGGGTCAGTGCTGCACACAACCACATAATATAAGTGCTTGAAAAAGTGTGAAGAGTTTGTTTGGTGACCTGGCATGAAGTCAACTAAAAATATAGAAAGAACGCAACATTGGTAGCCATACAAATACTATTTCAGAAATCAAATTAGATGGGTTTCCTCCAGCAAACCCAAACATGCAAAATTCTCTAACTAAGCTTCCCTGACCAAGCGTAGCCAAGCACAGCACTGCAATCGCCTTCTGCTCCTGACAGGTGTCACTGGTGGCATAGAAGAATCGGCAAATGTAGGTGAAAGTATTTCTTGGCGTTACTATTCTTAATGATTCTATTTAGAATGTTGAATAGATGTTTAACCTTATAGTTAATGCTGAAGTGTGTGGTCCAAAGGGGTGGTTTGCTGTGATTGGTCATTCAAAGTTACAAAGCTTAGGGTAACAGGAAAGATTTGAGGAAAGGCAGGAAATTTGACATTTTACATGAAAGCAGCAAACAAATGCATCACCTACTGGGTGATGCATTTGTTCACATCACTTGTACTTCATGTATTTGTCACACATTTCCCCCTGGGTCTGTTTTTTAGGTCTGCAACTAAAGAAAATGTCTTTCTAAAATTCAAGATCAAATGATTATTTCTGACTCACTTCAAGCTTTCTCCTTTCTACTGTGGTCCATAGAAATGTTTAGGCAACTTAATGCAAAACTAAACCACCACTGAGAAATCAAATGACTACGCAAATTAAGGCCTAATATGTACTGTCTAACACAGTGGTTCCCAACCTGGGGGGGGGGGGGGGGGGGGTGTCACCAGAGCTTTGTCTGGTCAGAGGGCCATGTTTCTAAAAGCAGTTACATGTGAAACCTTATTAGTAAAAAACACAAATCTAAGCACAAAAACACCACATTAGTTGTTTATTTGGCTGAAATAAATGTTTTTAATTTTCTAATTTTCATCATACAATATCAATTTAGAGGCCACCGGTATAAACGGGGGGGCTCAACAAGTCTCCTGTTCAGTGAGGGGGGGCTTCGAGGAAAAAAGGTTCGGAACCACTGGTCATACTACTATCTTGTCTGCCTACCGGCATTCCAATGAAATTCCAATGTAGAACAAGCCCAAGAAATATTTGTTTGACACAATTTTAGTTGTTGATACAAGAAATATTGCTTTATGGATTCGTGACCTGAGTAATTTGTCTTCGGTCGAGGTTGGATCAAAATGCCTTAAAAAGATGTGATGAAAACAGCACAAGAAGCACTTGGGTCACTGAGGTCAGTACTGGAAAACATATTTTCTTTAAAGCCATGCAGACAAATTCTTAGGAAAGAAGTCCCCAGACAGCTTCAAATATGAGGCAAAAGACATCAGATAATCCTTTGAAATGGGAATGAAATCTATGTTGTGACAGTAATTAGGATGTAGAGTCACACGCATCATGCACGAACAAGACAAAGGGAGAATAACTAGCACATAATCAGTCGCTCCATAACAGATGGGGTTGTTTTTCCGAGTTGCATTTCGAGGCAATTTTTATTTGTTATTTTATTTCAGGGCTTTGAAGAGCAGCTTACAAAGTGTGGCAGCACCTGGGTATCCAGTCACACCTGAACCCAGGGTCAAAAGGTCAAAACTAAGATTGTATTTGAGCAACACAACTCCCAGATGATAAGACTCTGAGACTGTGAAGTGGTTGGTTGGTTCAATAGCTACCAGCTGCTCCCTGCTGTTCAATACAAGCCTTATTTCTACTGCAGATATATAACATTGATGCATAGGGTGAAGTCCACAAACGTGCACGCAGCAGTTACAAAGCAAGAGGTATGCAGCGCTGTGTTGAAATGTAGAATTAAATGTGAACTGAAGCTAATTAACAGCATCAAGAACGATCTCTAATTTAGCATTAGATTAAGTTCCTCAGAAGTTATTTATAATCAGATAGCAAAGGGAAATTCAATTAATTATCACTTTTCTACCACAGAAATCTGAATCTACACTTGGTTATCTCTGAACTGTTTTACTTTATGTCTTAAAAAGCGCAAGATTGAATTTAGGGAGGTAATTTCTTAGAAGTGATTTTCTTTTTAACACAGGTACTTGGCAGCATTGGGAAGAATATTTGAAAATGTATTTAGCTACATAAACCTGCAGTAAAGTGTGTTTTGTAAATGTATTCTGTTACCAATCAATCTTTACTTAGAAACAAAATAGATGTACGTTATTCTAAACATGAATTGCATTATTTCAGGTGAATAAAAAATGAGACAAGATTCAAGCAGCTTTAGATTTTTAGTTCACAGTTTGTTTTGACATTGTTTTTTATTTTTCTCCTATTTCAGTGAAGCTAAATGCCTAAATTGTGTGTTGAATTACCAACATTTGGTACAAGCTCTGCCTATGCGCTTAATGTGATAGTACAACTCAATCTCAAAAGAAAGTGTACACATATCACGACATTACAGGACATGTAAATAGCACAAGTTCACGGCTTTTTTGCGTATATATGCTATGCGTCGCAGTCCCAGTGCATTCTTGTGGTAGTTGTAAAGATGTGTTCTTATTTATGAATATTAACGAAATCCTTATCCTAATCTTAACCTATCCCACACCGAGGCCTACACTTACCCAATTTAGAAACTTGATGCCTACGGTGTGAAATCTTGTGTAATTTTGACGCTTTTTCATATCATGCTATATCTACGGATAACATACGTACGCAAAAAGGCGTGAAATTGTGCTCATAATACACTGTTTTTGTGTGGTGGTCTATGTACGTTTTCTTGTGAGACTGTGTTGCATAGTACATACTCCTAATAAACTTTACTATTGACCTTAAATGAAATCCTTATATTTTAAAAAAGTAACTATTTCAAATATCTGAAAAGAATTTGAAACTGTAACAGAATGCTCTTACTATTATTTCGTATACATATTATTGTTACAAGTTACAAGATATTGGGTAATGAGTTCTGTTAGTGTGACAGAATATAATATTTCAGTGAATATTGTTTAAATGTAGTTTTTGTTGAAATGGAAAAGGTAACTGGGTCTAGTCCCTTACAAAAATCACCAGATTTTTCCTCCATTTCAAACAGGGAAATATCCATAGATATATAGGACATTAAAATATGGTGTAGCAAACAGGTAAACAGTAATGTTTTTTTTTTTTTCTTCAACTCAGTTTATACAAGTGTGAGTACAACCCCAACATTAGATGCATGGACATTATAGCTAGAGGGAAAAAGTCCACTATTAATTTTCAGACCAAGCTAGTTTTACATAAAGATTACATTATATACCAAGATCGAATGCAACTCATTGTTAACACATAAACACAGGGATATTGATGGGGTCTACTACTACAGGAGAAAAGTTAGTTCACACTAACAGGACAGACAGGGTTAGAATCAAGACATAGAGGAAAGGGCGACATTTTGGGAGATATAACTACCTTTCTTTTTTTTAGTTCGTCCAGCTAAAACAAAAAGCATGGGCACCAGTTACAAAGCAGCAAAAGAAAATCCACTCAAAATAATAAAAAAAAAGCTTATAGGCCTACTGCAAAGAAAAACATATGACACATTTTTAAATTATGCAAAAAAAATGTCAGCTTTGTGATAGAAAACAGCCAATTTGTGCAGCAGTGAAAAGCTATGACAGGCAATGATAGAATCTTTTATTTTGGCGGGTACTTACTGTCAGTTCCTGAACAGTCACTGGCTGACTCAATCTTCTCCCTGGAAAAGGCCAGCGTTAATGTACTTATAGGGAACATTACTATAGCGCTACAGTCTGGGGTATTGATATACGATGCAGGATGTGGAAAATATATGTGTCGGCAGCAGCTGAATGTACAATGAGGTGTGTGTTGGACATTCCCGACATGATGGATGGTGATGGGGAGTCGAATCTGAATTAGAATTGAATCACTGGGTTTTATAGCAACACTGACAGGTGGAGTAAAAAGTTTCAGGAAAAAAATAACATGGCAGAACTTGAGCTTCTTGAGCTAAAAAAAAAAAAAGCTAAGTAAAAAGGCAAGATAAAAAAAAAACATTAAGGTTGTCATTATCATAAATATGGAGCTCAACTGCCCACTCCTTAGTTCAGGAAATACAGACTCCCTTTATAAATCCCCATAAGGATTTAGAAAAACAAATTATATTAAAAGTTTGAAAACGTCTTCAGAGCTAATCAGCTATGTGGGGAGTAATGAGTGTAAGACCTACATTTTTGCTTAAAGTGTATTTATGTAGCTTTGTAAACTACAAAGACGTTTTGGGAAATTTTAAGCTGTAGATGTGCTTTTTAGACTGAAAACAACTACGCTAATGATCTGTGTTAGCACATAGCTTGCAAGCCAATGATGTGTCTTTAAACTCTTAATATTTGAATTTTGCAAAATCCCAATGGGACTTCACAAAGAGGCAACTTGCGTCTGGAACCAGCGCGATCTTCCATTGTTGAGCTCTTCTCCTTAAGGACAAATATTATGTATTAATTGCATTGTTCTCATCTTTTAAGTATCTTAACATTGGCATCTTATGCATTACAACTGTGTAACGGGTTACACAGTTGGTTGTAAAGGAAATTACATAGAGGAAAAAATCAAACAGCTCTCTATGCCAATCAAGCACCAGTTCTCTCAGACCTACCTATATGATAGACAGAACTCTAGCTGTTTGTTTAATGACAAACAAATGCTATTTTAAAAGATTAAAACTCTTTTAGAGTCTTAAGAAAAAACTGTGGAGAAAGTGTGGAAAACCATACGCTCAAGTTCCATTACTCTGTTAATCACAATCTTAGAATGAATTACAACAACAGCAGCAGTTTATATATTGTACCTATTTTCAAATGAATCCACTTATAATATTACTTAACCTTAATAAAGTCAAGACAGTGCTTTTCTGACCCAAATTAGATCAAGTTGAGTTATGAAAGTGGAAAATAGTAATTAAACCAGTTCCCTTTGTCTCTAAATTGAATAATTTCTCTCTGTAACATAACATTATGTTACATAACATTATGTTACAGAGCATAGTAATAAGTCATTTTTCAGGTTTCAGTAAAATAGAAAAAGTACTTGTCAGATATAGAAAAAACAGGCAGAAAGTTTATTTTACAGCATGGTCTGAGGGAAAAAAGTTTATACTTATATATACTTGTAATGTAGAAAAATTACATCTATTTTTCTATTAGGCTAAGATCTACCTAATTAAATAAATATCTAGCATTTTTATATTCCTTCCCGCTTGCTTTTTGGTTCTTATGTTCTCCATAAGGTTAGCTACTATGCAGCACTTAATGTTGGATTGATTTGGCGTATCCCGAGTGCATGATGGGGCGATGATAAATGCATGTTTGTTTGCTTACGGGCTCTCTGCCTCAGGAGCTCTTGTCAGGACTCTCTGCAGCAGCCCGGTCAGGCTCGCTATCTGCTTCTCCATTGCCTCCATGCGCTCCCTGCAAACACACCAACACCGCAGGCTTTTGACTTTGAAGCAAAAGAGGATTTGGGAATGTGGCTAATCCCTGCCCAATTGTGCTATGTTTGTCATTTCCCCAAGTGGAGAAAGGAAGTATTGACTGTTTTCACCTTAATAATTAATTGTGTTGTAGTAGTTTTCAGATGGGAATACTGTACATATGCAAGCACAAATAGTTTATGTAACAGTAGCATACACTGACAAGACTAAAAAGAGAAAACAGTTGATCCTTTCTATACATTTAGTTTGCATTGAAGTGTACAGCTCTACATGCATTCAATCTATAAATGACACTGAATAGTTAAACAGCTTTAAACTGCATATGCATGTACTGTATATCTGTGTGTATTTTTGGACATCTAGAAATCTTTTATTCAGTGTGTTAATCTTGCTCATTTGCATTCCGTATGTCACTAGATTTGTGTTTTTGTCACAATTTATAAATAAAAGCGCTTCATCACATGCTCTGCTGTGAGCTACTTGAACGTGAACCACGTTGTAAATAACAATTTTTCAAGTCATTGAGTCATTGGCCTCCCAGCTGAATTTCAATGAAACAGAATATGTTTTCATAATGTTTACTTTTCTAGTGGTGTGGGATAGTTGTTTATTAAAGCTGGTGTGCCTAATTCTCTTAGTAATAAATCCTTTGGGACATTGCTAGTTTTCACATGCATGAATGTTAGTAGTATGGTAGTTTTCAGTAGAACAGCTTTTTCAGGCGCAAATGTGAAAGCAATATTATCTCTGCACAGTCAATCAGCTCTCATCCCAAAGAGTCATATTGTGACTCACACTGCACTTGAAGGTTGCAGCTAAAGATTATTTGGTAAATCTATTAATCTGTTAAAAAGATTCGAAATAATTCATTACTTTAAGGAGTAATAACTTCTTCCCTCATTATTTGATACATTTTTGCAGTAGTTGATTAGTTGTAATTAACCAATTAACTTACTGCAACCCTTGAATGTTTTAAATCTTTAATAATTAGATTAAGACACCATATAGAGATTTGAGTTTTTCAATAAAGTTATGTTTTTGCAAATGTTTATGTTATGTTTGTACCTTGTTTCTGACTCGTTCCCCATCAGAGGAGAACCGTACGTCCCGCCTCCTCCTCCGTCTGCTCCTGCCATTAGACAGAGCTGCTCTGCGGTGAGCCCCAACCCGGTCTGGCCTCTGGCTTTGGGACTGTCCCCAAACACAGACGATGTCACCGAGTCCCTCCGTAGACTCTGCCTCCCTGGTGACCCTCGCCCTGGCATGGTTCCTCCGTAGGGATCTCTCATATCTCTCATGTCTGGGATCTTCTGTGGTGAGGAAGGAGGGGGCACTCGCAGTCCCATGGCCAGCATTGAGGCAGCATAGGCATCATTGTAAAGTGGTCCCCCGGGTCTGTACAGTGCCTCTCGTTCCATTAACTCGCCTTGTAAAGCAGCAGCTGAGTAAGAAGTTAGCGATCGAACAGAGCCAGCACCTCCTCCACGTCGGTATAGGGAACCATATGGGTCTGCTCTGCTTGGGATAGGTGAATGCGGACCTCCAGCTAGACTCAACCGTCCTGGGTCTGGGCCGAGAGAGTACGGGTCGGCGTAGATGCCCCCTCCTCCGCGATCATCCCCCCTCAGCAACACCATACTCCGGGACCCGCCCACCTCGTCGTCCGGCTTCACGTCCCTGCGCTCCAAAATGGCGCTGGACGAGGTGACGAAGGCGGCCTGCGGGTGATGAGGCTGCTGATGAGGGGAGGAGTGGTGGGACTGGGAATGCGGGTGGGGCAGGGAGTGGGTGTGGTGAGGGGGTCCGGCGTAGGAGGAGGGCCTACCACCGCTGTACAAGAGCCTGGCCCGGGACGGAGAGCCCTGCGGGGGAGAGGCCGAGGCAGACGAGTGCTGGGAAGACATGTGCGGGTTACTGAGGCGGCGGTTTGGAGAGTCCTGAGGGGCATACACCATTTCCCTCTGAAAACACATAAACAAAACATTTTTTAATTACAGCTGGATTAAATGTAAAAAATAAATACAAAACAAAAAATAAATACCCAAATAATAGCCCAAACAAATATCAGTATCAAAATTACATTCTCATCACACAAATATAACATCTTTTAAGCTTTCTTTCATTTTGTTTTACAGTGCCACAATAATTGCAATCTATAAAAAGCTTTATCTGTGATGGTTAAAAAAATTGGTGTCCAGCAATAACTTTTATTTACTCAGTATTAGCATTATTTAGTATTTAGTATGGTCTTTTAGTAGCAACACTAGTTTACCTTCAATTAATTATAAACATTATAATTAGCTACTCTCTAAGCTTAAAATGCTGTAATGCATCATGGTAATACATGCATTTACTCAGTAATTATAGAATCCCATTTTATTTACACTTTTGGTTGAACTGCTTACAAAAAAGAACAAATCATATACATAATGTATGTGTATTTATGTAAGTTCCCAAAAGAATTCATGTTGTCCTCAGAGGGTGGTAAATGAGATGAGACTTAGAACGTTTTGAATATGTAGCTAGTATGATACTGCTGACTTGAGGAAACCTTATTGAGTTTTAGTTACTGTAATTTGATATGAAATTGAAATCTTTGACATGATTGACGTCAGAAAAATACTACAACATATTCCATGGTCAGGGTGCAAAAAGAGCAAAACCGAGTCTAAGAAGAGTTAAGTGACTGCTAAACAGAGCAGCTCAACTGATGCGGCTGGCTCCTGATCTACTGGCTGAGGCGAACTGGTATGACATTGCCTGAAAAACACTCGTCTGATTTATAAGCTGCCTGCTAGTGTTTACACCAGAAAATTACTTATTCCTCCTAGTTCCCTGTAGCGAGCAAGTAGTATGCATTTGTAATCAATCAAAACAAAACCATGCAAACTACTGTGTAAACATTTCCTCCATGTCATATCTGCTTACTGTAACGGACACCATTCGTTCAGAGCATTCGCCTTCATATTGACATGAAAGCCTCTAAATTGCATTTTAAAACCGCCCTTGATCGTTTATTGATGCACTGAGCGTGGTTGCTTTATCTATGGCAATGTGCCCAGTTGTTACAGGGTAAAACGCAGAGCAGAACAGAGACAGGGACCTCCAATGAAAGGCCCAAAGGCGAAAGGCTATCGGTCAAGTGTTTTAGATACAGCGAGAGAGGCCAGCGTGGTAATTGCATATAGACATCTTCAGGATACAGAGCAAATTGAAAAACCAATATTTCCACATAATAATCCTTACGCTTCTCCAACAGCGCCCCGTGGACAGCCTCGCGGACCACTAATGACTGTGCCGCCATCATCTTCTATCTAGTATCTTAGCAACGACTCCTTATCGAGTGCATAGACATTTTAACGCACCTCCAAGACCTCCTCAAAGCCACACAGGGCGAACACAGCAGGCAACGTCCCTGAGGATGGTCTCTGGACATCTCTTTGCCATCTCTCCACGCTAAATATGCCAATCCATCACATCCTAAACTACTCTGCACTAGTGGACTTCAATAATCCAGGTCATGCTTTTGTGGTCAGCGAGCAGGGGAATAATCTTGCCACGCTTGGCTAGGTTTCAATAAACTCGCCCATACACAGTCACCTTGGCAGTAAAAGAGGCAGTACCTTACGAGCATAGAAATCAAGGTATAATGCTGTAAAATGCGGCGAGATATTGGCAGCCAAGCTTCCCAAAAGAGCTGTGGAAAAACTGACCTCCATAACATTAGCGGGCAACTAGAAATCATCCATACCGTCGGCAGGGAAGCAATCAGGAGCACAGGCAGGTAAACAAAAACCCCAGGGTGCAAGACAAGCTGTCAAAAATGCCCTTGTCGTAAATTAAGCATTTAGCATTCTGTCCCACTCAATGTTTTTTTTTTTCACATGTATCTGTTTTGGAAGCAATCTGGCTTGTCATTTTGTTCAGAGCCACAGAATTACATTGTAATTAGATGGTAACAAAATGCAACTGCTTGTATGGGAAACACTTACTATGCAAAATCAAATAATATTAGGCATTTTGTGTCTTATTGGCGTTTTTTTGGAGCATTAGTAATTATGCTAATCAGCCTGGTGCCGCATTTGCTGCTAGAAACTCAGGAACGAATTAGAGATAAATTGCTTTTTTTCTTGCCAGTCAAATATGAAAAATGACAATAGAGATAGACATAATGATGAGATAGGTGGGATGAATTCGACCGTGTTTTGTGTATTTTTGCAGCAGGCGGGGAATCAGTTTTAAGTGGTACCCTGTATGTTCAAATGCGTCGCTAACAGTCCATTTTCCATTTAGCTGTACGTCTATCATCACAGTGTGCATTTACAACGAGGTCCCCGGCTGAACCTGGAGGAGCGTTCTATCATCCGGTGTTTATGGCGCGATGCATCTGTCACTTTTTCGTCGAGTCAGCGCCGGTGATGCTGGCAAGGGTCCAGAGCAGAGGAGTAAGATCACATGACCCGCACACATTCACTACAGTGTGTGTGACGGAGCGTGGAGTATTAGAGAACCATGTGTGCTTGGGTATTTAATAGTAAAAGTAGGGATAAGCAAATGAGAAGTAATCAAAATGGGTTGTCAAAGTGGACTAGTAAATACTAAATACAAAAAATGTATATTTTATATAATCTAAACTAGAAACACAGGGTAATATTAATAGAACTAGCATTACTTTTTTAAGGTTGTCATATTTTCAAAGAGCAATAAGCAACCTAGTCTTTGGAAAAAAAAATAAGCTAATTTAGACCCTCAATAAAAAGGTTATGCGTCACAGCAAAATTATGATTAATATTTTTTGGCATATTTTAAATACTATTTGATCAATAACAAAGATTTTAAAACACGAAAACATGCTAAAAGTCCATATTTTCTGTCATATGAGAATCAAACCTGAAAAAATGCAAACAATCAACTTGTATATGATGTCAAAGTGTCGCTCAGGAGCAAGCCCAAAAAAACGCGACCCTGACTACCAAAACTCACAAGCAACTTTCCAAAAAAGAAGCCCAAAGTTGCTAGAAAGAAGCGACTTGGCAACTCTGATTCTTTTGGCAGTGCGTGGTTAGTTCAATATATGTCAGCCTTGTCATGTACTCTCTTACTACATCTAAATAGAGAAGACATGTATACTGAAGTTCTAAGTTACAGTGCAGCCAACCATTTCCCCCATGAGAGCTACTTTTACAAAACAAAAGTGTCAGTGAGCTACTACTTTTAGCAACTCTGAGAAATTAAGTTTTTATGAGGGATGCAGTTAGCTTTTTATGCCACATTAAAGTAGGAGTATCTAACCATTAAAGAGGAAGAAAGCACCTTTTGTTGAGAAAGAAAGTAAGACACAGAGATATGTAACATGTATAGTCAGTTTTGGTTTATTTTGACATCATTTCATCTCTACCGTATACCTCTACAATACATCTTTGCAGAGATATGAAATGAAATAATATAAAACATGATTCAATGCTTAAGACAAATCACTGTTTGTCTTTAATTTGTGTGACCAACAACTATTCAGAATGAATTTTAATGAGGAAAAGGTGTCACTGTGCTTGGATCATTTTACTGGCATGAGTTTGCATGTTGGCACAGCTCTAAATAGAGTTATTACACTATAAGAATACTCTACTACTCTACTAGTCCATCAGTCCACTCATTTTTTTGGCAAAGTAATGTGGGTCTACATACAGTCTACTGAAAGTCCCTTCGTTTACTTTGTTTCTATAGACTAGTCAAGTTTTTATTATTTAACAGACAAATTATAAAACATGATGGCTGTAATTGGCAGGAATGAATGTGTTTAAGATTAATTGGCAGGCTTGTACTAACTGAAATGCATATTATATCATGCAAAAATACCAGCTTAACTCACTTACAAAAGCTTATATCAACATTGCACAATGAGGTCCACAGACAATAGTTAAAACACCATCATGGAAAGACACTTACCCGGAGGTCCCCATTGGCCAAGTGCGGGTTGTGGTGTCCAGGGTAAGTTCCATAAATGGGCTCTTTGCAGTAAATCTTAATTACGCAGCGATCTTGAACGTCCCTTGGGTCCTCCAGCTCATAGAAGACATTACGCGTCTCATCTTTGATCAACAGTGCTGTGGTTGGAGACCTACACATCGATATCCATCAACAAAGGACAAAAAGAAGTGGCATGTTAATAAACAGTGCATGCTATTCTAATGCATGGGCTGTGTTTCTAGAGTGACTAAGGAATTGGAAGATCTTTAAAGCGTGAGGTGGCTGTAATGAGGCAATCAACACTGTGCAGTCTGAAATCGAACTCATCACAAATATAATTTAAAAGAAAATTTAGACTTCAATAATAGAATATATTATTGATTTTCTTTTTTTTCTCTTGTCAGAGTAATGAATGCACTAAGAAATGTGATAATAGTACCGCCTTCTATTGTTTTGTTCCTGAATGACCGCTGCAAACAGTCTGCTTCTCAGTTTATCAGGACTTGGACGCACTAGCTTAGAAAGTTATGTTGCTCAGTTTATTTGTAATGTAGCAAGTCTTTATACATCACATAAAAATTAACAAAAAATGTAGTATTACAAGAAACATTCAGGTAAGTTCAGAAAAAATACAGGTAATTTTTTTATGTTGTACGAATATAAATAAAGAACATTGGTTTACAAAGTTTATTTGTACAATCATAAAAGAAGGGACATTTTTTTCTTGTTTTAAATCAAGTAAATTTTCTTTTTATATGATCATAAACAAAGCTGGTTTAATACAGTTTTTAAAATCTGAAATTTCTAATTTGCATGAGGAGAACTTCAGTTTTGATTAAAAAAAATAGGCAATATTTCCTTTAGCGCAATCATAAACGAATCAAGTTACATTTTGTATTAATGTTGCTGCAGTATCAACAATACATAAACAATAACATCATAATAATTGTATTATTAATGACTATATTTTTTTAATATACAACAATAAATGAATAATGTATCCTTGAAATGTTGTTTTGTATAGTCATAAATGATGAATCTTTCTTTGTCCTAAAGTTGACTGTGTGCAGTTTGTTCGAACGGAAAAACTTTGTGCGTGTCATCGTCTGGTAACATGTCTACTATTCATTATGTTATTTACAGCATTTCTTTTTGTGTGACCATAAATGATTGTAACACACATTCATGCATTAACTAGCATGAGTGTGTGCATGTAGGATTCCATTTAGTGTCGAGCCTAGATGTACAATGGGGGAGGAGTCTATCAGTTCTTTGAACCTTTTGAGTGCCAATGCTTGTTGTAGTTCCTATTACATGTACATGTTATACATTCATTTTATATTGCTCAAATAAGCTAAACAGGAAAGATTCAGCGCACTTACTGGCGAAAGGCGCTTAAAGTACTGTGCTCAATATTTTTTATTGAAAGAAATTAAAATCAGTGTCTGTGTTAAATACCTCCAAGAAGTTAATGAGAAATCAAATCCCTCAAAACGACTACACTAAATTATTTTATATATTACTTATAAAGCTGTCAAATTTGCTCATTAATCTGTTATTTCATCTCATGCTTAATTATCAAACCATGTTTTACCTTATTCAGCGATTTCAGTTAAAGAAGCTTGTCTGTTGCATATGGCCATGCTCACAAAGTTTTTGCTCATTTCAAGCTCCTATCTATAATTGCTACATATTTTTAACCTAAATATGTAGCAATTATAATTTCTACTTCTGAGCATGTAATAGAGTCATAATAAATCTCTGTATTCACTTCACTTGCATTTGTAACGGATGCTCATACGTGTTATGACAATTACCTGAGCATTGCCATGGTGAGCCTTTGGGGGAACATGTGCACAATGAGGGCCCTCAGAGTGTCCAGGCTGGTCAGCTCGTGGGTCAGGTGCACCCTCCGCGTCTCCTCTCCGAGCTGCAGGAACAAGATCCCTGCATTTATGGATGGGGAGCAGCAATGAGGGGGTGTATAGTGACGTCATGGATGAAGAGAATGAGGACAAAATCCAACAATGTAATTCAACTTTTAAAGCATGCCATTCCTAAAGGTCAGTCACATGGAGTCATTTGGGATCATCTGGAAAATTCTCAAAAGAACTAGCATAGAAATGTCTAAAGGTTGACTTTGTGGCAAGATAAGATAACCTTTATTTGTCCTACAATGGGAAATTGCAATGTAAAGTTCAAGAATAGCTGGAGAAGTTGAATACATGACCAAAATCCAAGATATGCATTTACATTTAATCCATGTAAATAGAAAACTAGAAAAAATAAATTTAGAAAAAACAGGGGCCAATTCTAGGCAGAAAAATCTTTTTACTTTGACAATACTTAAAGTTGTGTAGTCTGGAATTCCTTTCTTCCCAGTTTCTTTCCCAATTCTAATATTTTTAAAAAATGACCAGTCAGATTAACCAGTCAGAGAAATCCCTAGCCAGAATGCACTCAATTATTGTGCATCTGACGTAAAACAAGCTTTATATTGTTTTTAGAATATATAAGAGAAAACATCTTCTGCTTTTGAGAAACATGTACTACAAATTAGCAAACAGGATGTTTATTTTTTCACCCTTTATGAAGTATCTACAGACCCTTTTGCAGTTTCACAAAATGTAAGCAGGACTGGCTGGTCAGGCAAAATACCCGCTGTTTATGTATTTTATGTAATTTGTTCACCTGTATAATGTAGAAACTGGGGCTCTCACTAATGTTTATTTATTCTAATACAGACTGAATTATGATTACAAAAGGCCTATGTTCAACAATAATTACAAATAAAGTGAAATAAAAAAAACAAACAAAAACATTTTTCATGATTAGTCAATTTATCGTTGCTGCCCTGCTAGAAACGTTGTTATTTGCAATTGTAGGAGTGAAAAGTCCTCCAAAAACTTTAAAAACACAGACTGCTGTATCAAAGTTTTCTCAGCCACCAATGATTCTAAAGAGCAGTACAAACACTCAGAACATCAAAGAAATATCACATAATTGTAATAAGCTCATGGCAAACTTCATTAAAAGCTGCCTGTATTGATTAAAGATAATTGCTAATTTATTAGTCTGGCCCTAATATTAAAGTAACCTTGCCATCAGCAAAGCACGGTCATAAAGACAGACAATTAACCGCCATAATGTAAGCGCTAAGTGTCTGATAAAGTCTTATAACCTTTGATTAAAACGATCAATACTACTGCTGCAGCACCTTTGGACATTTGCACCATCAGGCTCCTCATTCTAATTTATTGCATCTGAACAATTAAACCCCCTTGAGACCAGCTATCACAATCATTCTCTCATTAGCTTTACTGAGACATGGAAGAAACAGCTGCAAATGCACGTTCTACCTAATGTTAAGTTAAGTAGCTGAGTTAAGTATGAAGAAGCACAATCACTTTATCAATGTGATTTATGAATGAAATTTTAATAAAACAAGCCCAGCTGGTCATCATTGGTGCAAACTGCTCCAGGCGTCGTCAATTACAAATAATACACTACAAGTGTTTTGGATGGAAGTAGGCCGTTGTGTGGAGTGTGTTAAGAAACAGGATTTAAAATGATGATTACAGTGATTGTACAGACGCTACTTCACTGCCTTCACATTATGGCTCAATTTTGCATGTGGTTGTAATTATGTTTGTTTTTGTAATTGGTATAAGATTTAAGCAAAGCAAATTTTGCTGTGATACTGAGTTGGTCCTTTGCTACTTTTTTCATGAGCTTTGAACTGTGCGGCTTATAAGGCAATGCAGCAAAATTATAGATTCTCATAGACTTATTATTAACAAGTGCGGCCTACATATGTACTTTATCATTTTATTACTTAAATCTAGTGGGTGCGGCTTATATTCAGGTGCGCTCAATAGGGCAGAAATTACAGTATATATATATAATATATATATATATATATATATATATATATATATATATATATATATATTATATATATATATATATATATATATATATATATATATATATATATATATATATATATTTATTATTAACTTGTTTCAGGAACCTTTATTATTATCAGACACATTTGCTGTTTATAGTATATACGCCATACAGTATTTGATAATGTTATCATTTCCATCTCCAATGAGAAACGAAGGGTGCGGGGCTTAATTATTGTTCGAACGAATGTCGAGTATCAATACCAGTTTTAGTATCGATTATTTTAGACAATTCCTTAGTCAGTGTTATATATACAAAGTTAGACTAGAACATTAAGGTGTTGCTATCTCTTCTCTGTAGATGGCTCTAAACTGAAAACTGCTTTTAGTCTCTGGCTTGATTTAATTTATTTTTTAGGTTTTATTTATTTTTAATGTATTGTTTCAAATTGAGTACAAATGACTTTGTACTGAAAAAAGCTGTTAATCTATTTGACTGTATTTTAATTCTCCTTTTAGTATCAATCCTTAGTGTCAAAAGAATGATTGACATTTTGGTATTGTGCCCGCACTAAACTATACTCAACAAAACCTCCAAATTGTTTACTATATACACATTTTTTTTATATTTCAAACACGCAGCCCTAATTTCATCTAATAATGTCTTCTTCACCTAAACCACATTTGCATCACGTGTTGATAAATATGTGAAAGTGGAGAATGAATTTGCACCCTGCTCGTGTCATTAATCACAGGTGACAGGTAATGAGGGAGGCAGCAGACAGCTCTGTTAAAACCCTGCCTGCTCCTGAACCTATCCTCACACAACTGACTTTCACTTGACACTAGTTTACTCCATTTACATTGATGCTGTCAGTCTCCTCCGGTAAGCAACAGCCATGACACAACGAGAGGATTCAGCTAAGAGCCAGAGTCTGTCTGTTAACCCTAAAATTGAACAACAATATTTATTAATTATCATTATTGGCAGATGCATATGCTTAAAGTGATCTTCAGAGAAAATATATTTTTCATTGACCTGATGTTAAAGTATTCAGTATCATTAGTTCCACATTACTTCATCTTCATCATCTTAAGCCTTAATAAAGCAGGAACTAAGACTTAACCCAGTACAATTAGATTTAATAGGTTGCATTCCCATTCTGTTCATATAATATTATGAGGCCAGATTGTGGACACAAGCCACATGTATATTGCCTAGAATACATAAACAAATTTTATATTACTGACTAGTTTTGTATTAAAATAAAATGCATTTAAAGATTATTTAATTTTAGCTACCGAACATCGTAATATTTGTGTCTGTATCTATGTATTAAATGATTATCTATGAAATGTTACTTATGATCAATGATATGAGCGACCTACAGAGAGTCAGGTGCTGCTGTTTTAATTAATTTTTATCAAAGAATGAACCTAAACTATTTCTTTATGTAGAATGAAGTCTTTTTTTTTAGACTTTATTAAGGCTAATGAAATACATATTATTGAATTTATTAAACAGATCGTTAGTTGTTTAAGCAAATATATTTTCAAAGGTATTCTACAGCCATCCTGATAACTTGTTATTTTTTATTATAATGGTTGTAACAAAAATATAATCCAAGGCACTTTAAAATTTATTTCTAATAAAAGTATTTGTATTTATTTTCACGTTGATTACTTCTTCTGCACAAAACCCAAAATAAGCTAAAAAAAAAAAAAAAAAAAAAATGCTCAAAATTTGTATAATAATTATTTTGCTGTTAAGATTCCATCAGTGCCCTCTGTCCAACTCAGTTAGATTGCATTTACAGCAAATACAAATCACCATTATCAACTATAATATTTTATTTTGTGGACTTGTTTTTAATTATTCTGACTATACTTAACATTTGCTTGTAAAAAGAGCCATGTGGGTCAAAATGTGACTCTTGGATGGAGCTGACTAGTTGTGTAGGGGATTGTAAGTCTTCCTCACTTTAGTGTTCAAAAAGCAGTTCTAAAGCCATGCTAGTGGACAAAACTCCATCCATCCAAACTAATGTATGTACCAAAGGGAGTGTGGGAGCAAGAGATAACTTCACAGTTTTGAGATTAAGTGCCCCAGCTCTAAGGAGAGATTGCCACACTGCCTTAATGACGCCTCCTTAACGAGTGTCCTGACCTGGAGCACGTAGCTTGGCCTGGCTGGAGGAGCGGGCCAGGGGCAGGCTCTGTCTCAGCCGGTTCATCCGGTTGAAGCCCATGGGGAGGTCTGGCTCGGACATGGTTTCCAAGTTTTCGGCCGAAGCAAAGGATACTCGGCTGGCCTGATCGGCAAGGGCGGGCTGAGGGGGGCTGAGGCGCGTCACACGAGGGGTACGACTCTAAAAAAAAAGAGAGAGATTCAGAAATGAAAGATTAGTCCATTATTGTAACCATTTTTGCAAGATGGGAATATGGCAGCCAGTGTGCAGGCGACAGAATATGGAGAGTACAATGCTGAAAATGGGTTGGGGAAAATCAATGCAAAGACACAAAAGCTACAAAAGAAGAAATCTTTAGTGCACAAGGAACACAAAGAAGGCTGCTATATAATGTAGCTCAGCCATCTGAACAAAGGGAGGATGTTGAAGGCAAAATTAGTAACAGAAGCCCCCTAAATAAACTGACTTCAGCGCCTGACAGAACAGCCAATGTGTGGACAGTGCAAACGATAATAAGCTCTCCCAACTTTTAACTCATTTCACAACTTGTCAAACATAACTTACAGGACAAAAACGCTAAAGTTAAATCAGAACTGAGAACAAATGCTATAAAAGATGGTGCACATTTTTGAATGATTTTTACGTGCCATGTACTTCAAGCTCCATGGAAATACTCTGCCTGAAATGTTTCACAATACGGCATTCAAATAACCATATCTATGGAGACAGGTTAAAGCCATGAGGCTTGTATGGAAAAGAGACCCTGCTAATAGTTATTAAACTGTTTTATCAGAATCTTTCAAGTCACTAAAAAAAAAAAAAAACATTCTTGGGCAAACCAGGCAAACTAAAACAGCCAAACAGTGTTTTCTTCTGTCTTTGACTGTCCTGATTGCAAATATTTCTGAATACAAGCACTGCTGCAGGTGTATATGTGTCTGACCAATCACAGTGCCCCTTATGGTGCTCAGTTCAGCAGTTCTAT
Organism: Mugilogobius chulae; assembly: GCA_038363315.1. Taxonomy (NCBI): domain Eukaryota; kingdom Metazoa; phylum Chordata; class Actinopteri; order Gobiiformes; family Gobiidae; genus Mugilogobius; species Mugilogobius chulae. The sequence continues at coordinate 29,670,539 of CM076401.1, read as the reverse complement.
AGAGGGATTTTTTGCAGAAAGAACCGCCACTCATAAGACACAAACACTGGAAACAAGTGTAAAAAGCACTGATGTCAGCAAGGTAGTTTATCACTGTGCAAAAACTAAAGTTATCCTGCTAAATCAACATTTGTGAATGAAATTCAGGTGAGTGAAAAAGCGGTGAGAAAAACACTGCTTTAAGCTTCAGGAGACAGACGACTGTCAGACCGGTTCATACTTGATCGAAACAGCTAGCTCTTGTCCCGTTTCGTTGTTTTATTTAAAGAAGTTTCCACAGCTAAGCAGATGGAGCGGCGGAAAGAGACGTTAACCAAAATCCCTCTATTTGAAATGTGGTTTAAAAGTTAATTGTCACTTTAAAGTTGTCAAAAGGAACATTCCAAGTAACGTAATAGTATTTCCAACTACTTGTCAAAAGGTAATTTGTCTTTCCGAATTCCATCAGATATAATCCCAGATTTATCATATCAAAAATTAGCTAAAGCAGGTCTAAAAAGAGACTTCAGCATGAATAAGGCCACTCTAAATGATGATGAACACTAAAGAGGAGACAAATTAGCTAAATGTTGTCAAAATACAACAAAAAAGTACTAGAGTAACCAATGCAGTTTGCGAGGCACTGCTCCAGCTGCTCTCCTCCTCACACTCAGCCTTTCTAATGACTACAATAGACTTAAATCTGATCGTGTCCACCAGGCTACAGCAGTCATGGTTAAGCTGCCAATCCGACCAGCCGCAGGAGCCCAAATTGTGCGGGACCCCTCATTAGAGCACTACCAAGCGTTGCCCGAGCAGGTTGGCTTTTAATGAATCTGCACTGACAGACATTTTCCAGCCCAAAGGAAATCGTAATGAGCTCCCATAGTGCCCCGGAGAAAGCAGCTACCATCTCCTCCACGCATCTCCACTGTCACGCTCCAAATGCAGCCTGTTTATAAGTGCAAACGTAATTATCACAACATACGAGTCAGAACAACACTGAGTCACACAACCTTAATGCACAATATGTAGACATGCAACAGTGAGAGGTGCTAAAGTTATATGAGCCTGCTGTTCATAAGATTTATAGCTTTATAGAGAGCGTTCTACCTCATAAAATTCAAGTTACGGGCCAGAAAATAAAGCAGGAATGATAAATTTGACTTTGTGAACTGTGAAAGAAAGAAGGGAAGACAAAAATAGACGTCATAAGGAAATTGAATATTTAGAGTATACGTGTGCAATGAAAGATGCATAAAAAGTTCTTCCGACTTTGTTCTAAATTTAAACAATGACAGTCAGCTCAGTGTGAGATTCGTGGCAGCCAATATTTCTCCACCGTGACGCCGCACTTTGAGAACGCTCATTCACGAGGTCTTTGTAGCAGATGACGCATTGGAAACACATATTGTAGAGTCTAGACAGAAAGTATCACTACTATCGCCTGTTTTAAACACTACACATTTACAGGTAGATTTGGCGCATGCAGGCTGATAATACCATGTTTATTCATTCCATCCAACAACATATTTTGTATTTGTATGGTGCAAAACTTAAATCTGCTCTGTATTAAACCAAAATACATACATATTTGGAGCCACCATTGAAATGTATGCTGGAAATCAATTAATGACATTTCTTTTGCTTAAGAAATGAGTTGTTAATGGCTCCCAAAACTTTCAAACTAATATGGATTTGCTGTTTGTAATATTAAGTTGTAAAACCATTCAAAATTGGGTTCACATTCATAATTTATTCTACTAGTTTCAAATACACCATATTCAAAGCAAATTATATATTAAATACAGAGTAACACATATTGTAAAATGACAATATTATTACCAGACCCCCACTTTGACCAAATAAAGCAAAAAAAGATAAGTTATTTGAATTAATAACTAAATGCAGTTATCAAAAGTATTTGGTTAACTGAACTTGTTTTAACTGTGTTTAAATAACTTACAGCAGTGTTATTTACAGTCTATTGCTACTTAATATAAGAACTGCACTGAATTTTGAAATTTCATCATCTCAGTCCTACCTTTGAAACTTTATCTACTATGAACACTTTAAAAGAATGAGAGATTACACACATTCACAGTATTTATGCAATGGCTGAAAAAGTGAGACTGATTAATCACACAACTAATCAATTAATAAATAATCCACAACAAATTTGTAATTGAATAATTGAATTTATTTAGCTATAAACATAAACTTCAAAGCCTGCTTGTGCTGAAATAAGGTTTTATGACTGAGATAAATACAGTAAGCAACTTTTTTTGTAAATAATGTTTCACAGCTTAGCCTCTTTTTGGGATTTATTGTTGAACATGTACTTTACCGTTGAGATTGTCTTGTGATTCATCGGTCACAAGAGGTAGATGTAAAACGTAGCATCAAACAGAAGTGAGAATCCTAAGGAGACACCACTGCTGTGCATCTGCTGAGACAATAAGAACATATCAAATCTAATGCTCCTGTCTTTTGTACTGTTCACTGCACGAGACACATTTTCTCAAGTGATTTACTTCAAAGCACTATTGGTCAGCACATATTCACCTGCGTTAAGACTTGACAATGGGACAATGAAGTAAGTCATCTGTAATAGAACTGACACATCTTGTATTGTATTAAGTGCAGTACGAACAGCCCATTTACACATCTGACTGAGTATGTCAAGCTCTCAAGAGGCCAAGCGCCTTTGTATTTACTCCACTGACTCGCTGTTTGACCCAGTATCTCCAGGCAATGTGAGTAATAATACATTACAGTGAGTAATTTGAAGGTCTTGAAAAATGAAACAGGGTGGATGTGTGTTATTGTTCAGTAAGTGTTCTGGTAAGTGTGTCAAGTGGACTCCAAAAACATGTATTAGAAATTTGACTTGACGCACTTAAAAAAGTGAGGCAAGACATTTGGTTTTGAATAGCCTTTTTGCACTCACACCAAGTCACACATGTATCCTTTCTTCTGCCCTAAGCTAGGTTTTACATAATAAATAAAGTGACACTGAAGGAGGTTAATTACTCATCTGCTGCAATGTACATTGTTCCATAAATAGTAAAGAGTACGGAATAATTTTATGTGAAGAAAGGTTCAACTAACTCACCAGGCCAACACTGTAAATAGGATATATAGTAGTAGTACAGTAGTAAATAGTAGTGACGGGCAAATGAAGCTTCAGTGTGTACTAAACCATTTGTCAAGTGGACCGAAACCTGAGTCGGTGCTTCACAGAAGTGTTTCGTTTGCTCGTCTGCGCTATCTTGCGGTAAAATAATGTTCTGTATGTAAAATAAAACAATGTCATGAAAAAATTAAATGAAATTCAGACACAAATATACAACATATGAAATTGATGTTTGAACGAGTCTCAAACTCCCAACCTTTCACATTCCAAGCGGACGCTCGGCATGTTGAGCCATAGTAACACTCGCAAATTTTCCTCCAAAATCTATTCATCCAAGCAGTTTTAAACTTAATTAAAACTTTTTTTCAGTCTTTAATCAATCGTAAAACCAAGTCCAACATCACCCAATCCATCCCTCTGAAGTGTCCCAGATCCAGGCTCAGCTGCTCTCAGCCCAAACGAACCACTTTTTGAACTACTGTAGCTAACTCTCTAGCTTCATTTCGCTCTGATGACGTCACTCATCAGAGCGTAATGAAGCTTCGGCACACATTTCGCCCATAAATAGAATTTTGTTTTCTAATTTTTGCCAGGCAAAATAAAGGTAAACGTATAAAGTAAATTATTATAAGAAATGTACTGGGTCAACATCAGCCAGTACATAGTCCGAGTATCGTTCTACTTTTTCCAGGGAGCCTTCATTCCACCAGGCAACGGACAACAGATGAAAACTAGCATCGTGGCTAATTCTGGCATGTTATACAGTTAATGTTGGTCAATGTGCACTGTCCGTTATAAATAAAATTAATTAATTAATAAAAAAAAATATCTAAGCAGCAACCAATTTATAAATCAATGTCAATATCCAATCCAAATATTGGTGCATCCTCACTTTCTTCACAGATACAAAATGACATGGAGGTCTCTTTTCCATGTAACAATTCTGTAATTTACTAGCATCAGTGCACAATTTTTACTGAGTGCTGATAGTCATTAATACTTAATACAACAAATTATGCTAAAACTACACTGTAAAAAGTCTCCCATAGCATTTCATTAAAAAAAATGAGGTAACAAGTGACATTCATAATAATTGAATAGATTTTACAATCTCAATTTTGAGTAAAACACAAAGAATAAATCAGTGAAGTACAAACAAAATATTAGTGCTGAATCTACAGCAATCAGAGACAAAAATAATTTAATTTTATTAGATATTTGAGTAAAATTGATTAAATTTACTAAATAAATTGATCCACCTTCATTAAAAAAAATTAAAAAAATGATTTACATTTACTAAATATATTTGTCTATTTTTATTAAATATTTGCGCAAAAATGATTTACCTTTACTAAATATATGTGACAACTTTTATAAGATATTTCAGTGAGTCTGGTTAGAATTGACTAAATAGTTAAGTAAAATTGATTTACTATGACCAATTTGCAGCTTTGTATTACACATCTGTCTGCAAAAAAGTTGTTAAACAACAATGAAATGTGCATGAAGGTTTATCATATCTATTCAGTCAAATCAGATGTCACTTTGTTACCTCAATTTCTTTAAGACTAATTTAAAGTAACATTTATGTTAGATTTGCACCAACAGAAAAGTAATAAAACCAAATATTATTCAACATGAATATTTATTGTTTGCGAACATCTTAACATTTTGCTGTACTAGTAGTAGTAACAACAACGAAAACATTTAACAAGCAGAAAGACATCTCTAAAATTACAATTCTAGGTATATTTAAAACCTTTTCACACTAAGGAGAACAAACCCCTTTGCTTAAATTGTGCATATAAAAATCACATTAAGATCCACTGACTGATAATCTAGCAAAAACATGCTTTTAGGATTAAGACTGATGGCATACGTGAGGCCGATAAGCAAGTTGCAAGCCTTTGTAAGGTTTTCCACATTGGTGATCACAGGCACACCTTCTATGAAGCCAAGTTCCTCTGGAGCTGATGTGTTGGGCTTGAGATGATAAATGTTCAACTTGTGCTGGGTAAGGTCCACAGACACCCCATCACCCTGAAATGAACATATCATATTAGAGAAAGGTTTAAAAGAAAAAACAACAACAACAACAACAACAACAAAAAAAAGAGGGACTACTTTTACAGAGATTAGTACCATCTACACCACCTGCTGTCGGAGATATGTGCACAACATTCTGAGGAACCAGCACCACCCTGTACATTACCTGTTCTACCTGCTGCTCTAAACCTTTGATGTCTAACATATGCACATCACTTCTAATACAAAACATGGGTCCATAAAGGGACTGTACCTGATTTTTGCATTCTAAAAATGTAAACAAACAGAAATAATTAATTTTAGCCTTTTTCCTTCAGGCTACATGATTTCCTCACGTAGCTAATGCATTCTGAGCTTCAGAATTGTTCATCATGATGAGTTTTAATGTTTTTTCACAGCTTTTAACAGCGAGGTGAGTCACTATGCTAACAACAGTTAGCCACAATGCTAAAAACAAAAACAGAAAAAGCTGCACACAAACAATATTTTATTAGACATAGACAGGACTTTGGGGACTAATTTCCACCTGAATAGATACATTAACAAGGCATCAGTGCTAGGGAGAAATTGCTTTTAAGTTATCTTGTTGCAAAAAAAATCGAGTATAGTCCCTATAAGGACCTGCATTCAATGTGATTGTTATGAGTGTTTAATTTTCTGTTTTTTTTTATTTATTTTAAATCAATTTGATTTATGATTAAAATTCTATGTATTCTTTTAATATTTTTTTTACTAGTACAGGTCCATATTTTCATTATAAATTACTTTTTTTGTACAAATATAATAATAACTTCTATTATTACACCACGTGCAGAATTATTAGGCAAGTTGCACTTTTGAGGATTAGTTTTATTTTTTAACAACAGCAGTGCTCTTGGTCAATCCAAAATGTTATTAAACCTCATACCTGAATATTTCATGAAGTAAAAGTGAGGTTTTAGCTTTTGTATGAGAATATTTGTACATTAGGCAATTATTACTGTGCACAATTATTTGGCAACTTGAAGAAAAACTAAAATATTCCCAATTTGTTTTTATTTTCATCTTTTAAAATACATACATACAACACATTATCAGAGACCTTAAATTACCAGTGGCAAAAGTTTTACACGTTTTACACAGCATACTTTACAATATTGGTAAAACAAGCAGCATTTCATCACAAAGTCAACACTAAACACAAGCAATATAATGTGTTTTGGAATTAATTCATTATTTAAATAAACTAAAATAACAAGTAACACAGCTCTTACCTTCACAACAGTATTCTGCGCAGCATGCACCTCCGTCTCGGCAGAAAAATGTGGGCGGAAGTCATCATTCAGTAAGTTAAGCCTCCTCAGTGGTTAGGCTTTATCAATTTTTTTATGTTGAAACCAATGCAAAAATATAAAAACAAAATTAGCTTAATTTTTTTAGGCCGATTTTATTCTAACACTTTTTGATTGAATGCAGACGCCTCAGTGGTTAAAGTTTATCAATTTTTCCATGCTGAAAACATTACCAAAAAAATAAATATAAAATTTGGCAACTTTTCTAAGCAGATTTTATTCTAACAAATTGTGATTGAATGCAAGTAAAAATCGTTTGAAAACTGATATGTACAAATGAAAATGCATGGTAAAATTATGTTGTTGATTGTTTTATGCAGGTGTAATTAATATTTATGTATCAGTTTTAATTGAGTCAAATCCCACTATTTACAGTGTAATACTAAAATTATTTTTGAAAAACCTATAATGTCACATAACAAAACTGAACTTTTCCGAAATAGTTTCAGATAAATCTTCTACATATGACGTGATCTTTAGTAAAACAAAAAATTATCTGAGGCAACAGGCATTTTCTTTGGTATATGAAACTGAATTCTATTGCAGCGACACTACAGTACAAACACACAAGACAACAGTGAATGTGAGAGCAAACAGTCAGTATGGAGAATCCGCCTCACACTCAAAGACACTGGTGTCACCATCCTCACAGTAATTATAATATCATCATTACAGAGTAAGATTTTATTTTACATGTATCCAATAAAACAAAGTACAACATAATTATAGAATTATAGTCATGTCGTAATGTTTCGCTCAACTAGCTACCATCTGCTGCATGCACTTAACTTCCAAATTCAGTGAAAATAATCCTGTCTGCCAGAGCGGCTGCTAACTGCACAGTGCCGTCCCCGGGCTACGGCACAGACGCCACCATCGGAAATTAAGAGGCTGAGACTAATTGTAATTTAGGCTTAGTTATTATTTTCTATCAGGTAGGCTGTATTATCGGCAGGGATAATGGAACACAGCTGCCAGCTCATGGTACATGCAATGAGGTAATCAGGAGGGTGAAATTGTAATTGCGATGTTGTAAGCAGAACATTTCCAGATTTAAGCTGAATCTACATGTGTCAATACGGAAGATTAAAGAAGTAATAAGTAGTAGAAGTAGTAGTAATAATAATTTGAATTGGTAGTAGCTGTGATATTTAAGACAACTTTGTACTATAGTTAGATTAGAATGCACAACACAAATGAAGCAATTCTGAGATGAATCAGCAGTTAAAATTATCTTCAAATAAGGTTTTAATAAATAAGTTTAAACTGTAGACAATAATTAGGTCAAAGATGTTACAATAAAGTAAGGCATAGACTCAGAATTCATAGTTGTCAAATGAGCAACACAATTGTGACAAACACATCTCATACAATGATAAAAAAGCATACGATTTGTTCCATTAAAAAGAATATAGCTGAAAATAGAATCTCACCTTCAACAGAAGCATGTTGTAGAGTCTTTATTCACCTCATTTCATAGATTTGCTGATCTTGTGTCAGTTTGAAAACAACTTGAATCTGATTGGCTGCTCCATGAGATTTCCCAGCAGCAGACAGTGTGTTTGATTTATGATGCAGCTGTGCACATCTGTAAAGTGACCGACCAATCATATCCACCCAGCTGTTCCACCCACAGCCTTAGACAGCACGGGCATTACCCACAGTGTAACATACCAGGGGTCCTCTTACGCCAAATGATTGTTATCAGAAGGAAGTCAAGTCTTATAAAATCTAGGTATTATATGAGAGCTGAAAAGCAAACATTTGCTACGTTTGAGTAGAACAGTCAATTCAAGATATTTCCAGTGTGTTTACAATACCAAATGTTAAACTTGATTACATTTTTAAGGAATATGATCAATACCATAGTCACCATGACATTAACAAAACAATTTCTGACACAAATATTATGTTACTATGCAGTCCTAATTTTACAGAAGATATCCTCTTTAGGTTGTAGTTTCAATATAGTTTGAGAATAGCATCTGATTTACTATTCTGTTTACAAGCAAGTTCCAAGTGAGTTAAACTATCTTGGTTTGTGATCGCGGCATCTGATTTTTCTCTTATAGAAATATGTTAGATATTGCTATTCATATAGTATTTAATTAAAACACTATAGGATATTTTTGTTGCTCAAGTAGTAGTAGATTTAACAGCATTAAGTAATCAGTATTTATTTGTTAGTACATAAATATGATATACTGTACTGCTGTGTATTAGTCAATGTAAGAAGCAATAAATGTAGTTGCAGCAAAACAGAAATCAGTTTGAATAAATAACAAATAATCTTAAATAGGATCCTCTTTCACTCCAGCTTGCTACAAACAGTCTATCTTGGCTCTAAATGTGCTCTTTGCAGTGTGGTGGAGGTCAAGAGGTTAGTGAGGCAGGTGAGTGAAGGAAAGACATGATATCTCTCTCTCTCTGAAAGCTTCCCAATAAAGTGTTGATCCCGGAGGTGTCCTGCAGAGTGGATCAACATCAGCGGCTGGGGGTTAATTGTCTTGCTCAAGGGCAATAGTTCTGTAGTGAGACAGGAAGCCGCTACTGCTCATTTCCCAGCCTGAATGTTGCTCTGTGAACTTGTTAAAGTATTTCAGCAAATGTTTTACACAGTGTCACGATGCAACAGTTCTGCATATTGACAACCTTATGGTTTGTGGTGTAATTATTCTTAATGACAACAGTCCAGATGGACTGCACATTTCTGTACATTTACAATATAAGACACAGTACACTGATCATCCAAAGCATTATGACCATTTCTATAGTATGACTCATAATCTAAAACATGTATAGAAACAAATTATTTGAGCTAGGACTGACTGACCCGAACTATAACTGCAGCCTCTTGGACCAGAGGGATGGAAGAATATTCATCCTATGTAAAACAAACAAGTTCCACTTTTTCATTAACAAAATAACCTTGGGCTCAATTTTATTTAACAAGGAGGTGCTCACAGCCCAACTCCAGACCTCGGCATAAGGTTAAGAATCACTGATTTAAGAGAACTAATAAATATACAAAATGCGTGTAATTTCAGCACAGATAGATAACATGATTTTTAGTCATTTATAATCTGAATTAGTGTATTTTTTCTAGTTTTAAAATGTTTATGCAGTGATAGTTTTGTTGACGTGTTATAATTGCTGAGTCACAACAAGCTAGTGAGATTTTTTATGACCTAATTATTTGTATATAACACTACATCATTGTCTAGCCAGTGTAACACACCTTCCAATCTTGGCATATGGTGGTGAAGAGTCAATAAGTGATTCTGGCCACGTGCCTGTGTCTGCTGCCAGTCGTCAGCCACACCAGCCTTTTTCTAAGCCTTTTACCCCCCAAAACACTCATGCTTTTTCTTCAATGCAGATTTGAGGGAATATTTTCTCCACAGAGGATCATATCAACATCCAAACAGCACAAGAGCAACAAAGGCAGTTGTCTGAATGGGTTAGACTTGAGCTAGCTCGCTGGGACAAATATGGCAGGGTTAGTGTCAGGGGAGGCCCAAACAGGAGAGGCTCTGTCGCACTCTGAATGAAGCATGTTCGACACACAAAGTCTCAAAAGTGCACACATCTGGGCAAAAAAAAGCAAACTTCTGTTGGAAAAATCTGCATGCACTCACATATTTAACATAGCTCTGTTATTTCCTGCTAAACATAGATGATTGAGAGCAGAGCTTTCTCTGAGCAGAATTAACAACAAACAAACAACTAACAAAGGTGTACTAACGAAAAAGCCTTGGATTCTATTTGCATGAGCTGAGCAATTTCAATAAACACAAGAAGAAGTATTGTTCACAACTCTGTCCTATATGTGTTAGTGAGAACTTCTCTTTAGATGAGATGATCCATCCTACTTCACAGGTGTGGCATATCAAGATGCTGAATAGACAGCATAGATTGTGTAGCTAGGCTGGTATCACCTCCTAGTGCCTCCGCTCAATTTATTTCACTCCAGCTACTTGATTAGGTATCACAGAACTGCAGATGGTTACCAAACACCAGGAAGTACAATCAGCTAATCAGTGAACAAAGATTTCCCTCATTTGACCTTGTATCAAATATTAACCGAATAAGATTTTTTATCTTCTAATTTGTAAGTTTACCTCAAAGAAACGGCAACGATTGCTGACGCATACAAAAAAAATACACAAAAGCAGCAACTAGTTAAAGCAAAAAAAGTAGCCGCCTACATGGAGCAAATGAACCTCAATGATGCAACGTCAGACGGTTTCTAAGAAGTGAAATGAAACCGGCTGATGCATCAAGTTATGAAAATTGCACAGGCTGGCCGCAACAAAAGGACACTGAAAAGTTCAATTTTAGCACACAGCACAATGCCACATATGTTGCAAGTTTTCAGAGAGTGTGCTTGTCATGCTGACTGCAGGAGTACAAGTCACTTTCTAAGGCATTTCAGAAGACTTGGCAGTAGATCTGACTGGATGTACTGTAGAACATAAAGATTTGATAGTGTCTGGGTATCTCCACAGATCACGATGTGTATTTTTTATGCAGGAGTTGGTTAGTTTTATTCTTCTTCTTTATAACATCTCTATGAAGACAAATGGCTGATAAATGATTGGAATGTAACTCCACTGTTCCAAATTCAATAGTGAGGCAAACAGAGAGACAATGGTGCAGTGATTACTTTGACCACTCCGAAAGAACGGGCCAAATTAAGCATTAATATTTGTATAAGTGACGCTTGGAGCTGTGAAAGGGACAAAATTACACTGCACTATTTTCCATTATGTTAGTAGCAGCAGCAGTAGAAGAAGGCTGAGCAAATCCCAGCCGCTCCCTATGGACCGGCTGCAAAATCCTTTCAATCTGTTTTGTTGGAGGATTTGCAAGAACAACATGGAAGTCCATTTACTTGATATGCAGCTTTCTATACGGTCACTGTAAAGAGGTGAGACTGTGGGCTAAGCTAATGCTACGCTAATCTATATAGTGTTTGTTTTAGCTATGCGAGTTTGTTCATTTAGATGAGCAGCGAGACGTGACGTGAGGAATTTGGGGAGACTATTAAATGCACACAGATACAGCACAGCAGCTGCGGGGGTTTGATGGGACTGAGAGGAGGATGGAGAGCCAATCAGGTCCAGGCTGTACAATGGTTTCAAATGGGGATTGAGTGGGGAGATTGCAAGCTGGAGTCAGACTCTACTTTCCACATGGCAATATGCAATCTACTACAAACGGTAAATAGCAATACAACTACATTAAAGCTGTATATCTGACAATATCCTTGTTAGCTCTTGTTTTTTGTACATAATAAATTGAAGTCACTTTGTTCCCTCCTTATGCTGTTCACTGTGCTCAGCCATAGCCACATATATAGGGTTTTTACACTCTACTTGGAGCTTTTCTATTTGAGGCTGACCAGGTACTTTCGGGCTGCTTCTCCCCAGGGCCAAAGTGAGCCGAGTAGATACTAAATGTGGTGGTGGTGGTGGGGACGGGGTTGGAGGATCAGAGGCTGACTGGGTGAGTGAAATGTTCTGGTGACAGATTCTAGCGTGAGACCTTGGAGAAACATGGCTATGCCACGATCCTCCCAGAGGAAAGACGAAATCCAGCAGAAAAGAGAGAGCAGCCTTCACTTCTAAGTAAGATAAAAGTTGTGTTAATAAAGCTAGTGCATCAGCTGTTTCTTGTTTAGAGAAACCTGATTCTCGCTTTCAGAACCTCAAAGTGCTCAAAAATATAATAGTTCAGTTGGAAGTGTTGGTACTTTTAGTAAATGTAAGATAATAGTACAAATGGAGCATTGAATGCACATCCATCTTGGATAAACTTGACAGGAAGTGGCTCCTGGTTTACTCTACGGGCAACAGCTTCACTGCTTCCCTGACGCTGTACTGGCTGTAGTTGTAGCCGCGATGTTCTTGAGAAACTTGGCTAGGTAACTTACTCTATGCTGTAGTTGTTGTTACAATGTTGTGTTTTAGTTTCCTTTGGATCAGCATACTTTTGCACAGCCTCACTCAGGCAGGTCTCTGAAAAAACTATGAAATCAAATTGAAAGCCAAAATTGATCAATATGAGGTAAAAATAAAATGTGTTATCTAACCTCTAACCTGCCACTCTTCATTCAGAGCGTAAACTATTATAAGCAGCTCTGTGAAAATGAAAACCCTTTGTGTTTTGTTACATAAACAACTTGATCTACTTGGAAGTAAGGGAGTAATTGCTTTATTTTGCTCCCAGACTATGTATAAAAAATAGCTGTGTAGTTACAAAATGAGGCCTTTGCACATTGTAAGCAATACTAGGCTCGACTATGATCCTCAACGAGTCCCAGAAACACAGACTTCTTTCCCCAAGCAGTCGAAACATGTAAAGGTACGACAAATAAACAACATAGGACATAGGAATTTGAAACGTAACAGACTTCCTTCTTTTGAGTTCTTTAAAACAGAGTTTTCAGCCTTAGAAAAAGGAAAAAAGGCTTTACAGATAATAGAAATAAGACCAAAGGAATATACACAAGTTGGCGAACAATTACTTTGACTTTACATCGTCAGTGTCTGGGAGTACATAGGAGTGTCTGTCATCTCCTCCAGCATTTGTAAAAGGACGATAGGCACCAATTGTCTAGAACTGATACTGTCTAAATTCCCCATTGACTGGATGACTGCAATTTAAACTGAATTATGTCTAAAGCAGCAGCACAAGAAAAACACTAGATTTTTATTCACCGTGTCAGCAGCACTAGCTTCTGCAAGGTTCACTGTAGAATATCAAGTAATTTTCTGGTTAAGACAGCGTAAGTGCTTAGGTTAGCATACATTTAACTACAGTCTCCCCAGGGCTTCATCAAAGAGAGGGCCAAAAGACTGCTCAATAAACATAATATATTCAGAGTTTGAACAAAGATACTCTGTGGGCTTTTGACTGAGTGCAAAATATTGACAGTTATTTGTAACATATATTGCTTTCTTCTCTCAAATAATAAAAAAAAAAAAATCTACCAATGAATAATATTAAAAACAGCGACAAACCTACTCAGGCAGGTGATGTAGCTTAGCTTTACATTTCCATATCCCAGGCGTAGGAAGATTTATGAGCACAAGTATGAATTTAGATAAGGTAAGGCAGTCTGGAGATACACAAAAGCCTACATTTTCAGTTGTATTAAAAAAGCACACAGGAAATACACTTTACTTTCAACCAAGGCTCAGCTTGTCATTATTTAAACATGGTGTCAGTAACACAGCTTGGGATCTTACATCACTGATTGAATGTTATTTGTATTCCATCTACTATGTATTTGAAATTGTAAAATATCACAAATTGCATAGCACAGACTAATATTAGAACAGTGATGGCACAATCTTGAACAGCATATAGTACAAAGACTCGAGAGGTTAGCAGCCACTTAATCCCAGGCTAACCACAACCTACAGGTGTGTTACCATGGTGACAGCTGTAATTGCGCTGTGATATTTACCTGATAATCCAGTGCAAGGCTTAAAATGGTAAAGGAAAGAAGAAAGAGAAAACTAGTGGCCAGTCGTTGAATAAATTGTATTTGGGGGTAATACTTTAGAGATACTTCATAAAACAATAATAAGCTTTTGCTCCTTTACAGACACGTATGCAGTGGTTAAATGACCCTGAATTAATACATTTTTCAAGGTTAAATTTCCACAGACTCTATGACTTCAGTGCATTATGTTGATAACAACTCTCAAATATGTCAACAACGTAGAAGTAAAATTAGGTTATTAGATGAGTATCGCACAAAAATGAATGACCTAAAAACTCACAATAGTACATCAGTTCAGTCAGGCTCAATTTAAGTTTACTCCAGCTACTGGGTCAGGTATCACGGGACTGCAGACGGTTTCCCAAAAGCAAGAAGTACAGTCGACCAATCAGCAAACAGAAGCAAAGTGACGTGTTGGCTAGAACCAACCCAGGTTTATATGGTAAAGATAAACCGAAATATTGATCGGCCGATATTTTGGGGTCTATATTTAGATTTTTTTTATATTGGACATATCGGCTTTCAGTTTTAACCAATCTGGCAGTTGTCTGAACTTTACCTTTGTGGGAAAGCCACTCTCACAGAGATCATCTGAGCTCTTATTTGGTTTGGAAAGAAACGATAAAACTTATTTTGTCTCTCTCCATTCCTAAGTCTGCAGTTTTGCCAAAATACAGTCGATCAGTATTACATTGTGTAAATAAGACGCACATGTACAGTGGTGAATAATATTTTAGGTTGAAGGTTTTTTGGTCTACTATCTGTCAGCGTTGGCTGACAAATTTTTTGAAATATCAGTATCGGCATCGACCGATGAAAAACCTGTATGGTTGATGTCTTTACGGTAGATGACAGAGTGTATGCTTTCTCCTCCTTTGACTTCATGTCAAAAATTAACTCCATTGTTTGTTTAAATTTTTAAAAGTACCTCACAGAAATAGCAATCATCCCTGACAAACATACTTATACTCTACTACCTGGATTACAAATTACAAAGTCTTTCCTATCGGAGTGAACTGACCTCAATGGTGCGACAGTTTCCATACTGATATAAAACCGACAGCTGCATCACTAGACATTTGTCTTTTTAAGGACATTTTAATCATTTTACATAATTTAACTTCAACACAATAATAATATTTGATAAATCGCTCAACTCTACTTTTGCATTTCTCCAATTGACATTCGAAGAACCAAAAATCATCCCAGGCCTACAAACTGGACTAATGTAGCACTTTTACCATTTGATTCTCTCGCAATTATTACGATTGAATTAGCAGTGACTATAGAATTTCCTTCTGCGCATCACGTATCAGTGCCACGATACCCTCATCACGCCACTTCACCCTCTAGATCTAATCACATAATATCCATGAGTGAGAGTCCCAAGGGTGGCAGCAGATTAAGCTCAACTCATCACTGCCAAGAAACCCGTGCTCGGAGTCAGCCTCACAATTAAAACGCGGATATTGCCGAAGCACCGATAAAGACTTCAACTTGAAAACGTGCGCTGACATGTGACCGGCGCTCAAACAGGCGAGCATGCAAAGACACAAGAAGAAAAGAGGAGATCTATTTAGAGAGAGACAAATCCACAAACGGAAAACAGAAATCTTGGCACTGACCTTGAAGCTCCAGTAGTTTGGTTGTTGCTGGGAGGAGGAAAAAACAAAAGAGTAAAGGAGACAGAGGGGAGAGAGGGGGAGAGGAAAAGGATTGAGCGTTAGACATTTTTGTCATGTGCCGCACTAAATAACACTAGAGTAAAACAAATGGAGCAAAAGGAATGGCTGGGTGCAAACACAGCTAAGTGGGAGAACAGGGACAAGCTCGACTCTGTGTGAAGTGCTGCACCGGATTGTGTTGTGCATTTTACAGATTAGGTTGTCAGAAAAGTTGTTAAGGTTGTAGTATTGAAAGTTGATAAGATCAATACAAAAAATACAACAGTTCTACAGAAAAATAAGAACTAGTACAAAGTGTTTAATATTATTTTGTGTTGGAAAATCCGCATCAGAAAGTCAGTAATGTCTTAATGTTATGGATAAATAAAAAAAATGATAAAAAGTGCAAGTACTATTATTTTGTTTATTATTTGAGGATTTTTCTACTTTCAAGTTTTGAAATTGGTATTAAGAATCAAGCCTGTTTCATGGCTTTTTACATTGACAACAATCCTTATCAAAAGTTACAACTGAGTGGTCTGAAAGCAAAAATATTTGTATAGTTAGTGGAAAAGAAACTGATATTCTTCAAGCCCAAAAAGACCTTGGAGCATAAAAACTAAAGTTTTAGCTAATCGTCAACACATTATTTTTTCAATTACCATGAAATGTTGTTCTTTGGTATGACAGGACAAAACTTATTTATTATTTCAGACTACATTTTATCAAACAAATCTTCCTCATATATTTTCTTTTTTTCTTTGAGTCACAGAAAGCCTCCTGAGAGTGCAGTGCAGTTTTTCATGTTGGAAGATGCTGCTCTTTGCATTTGCTGCTCTATAAAACTATTGGAGTGTTACTACTTTATTGGATATTCCACAGTATTGCATTAAACCTATTTATCTCCATGGAAACAACAGACATCACCAAGCAAAAGCAGTAAAGTGCCAAGCCTGCTTTCAGTAACAATTTATGTTTTACAGAACTTGTGAGAAATAAAAGCACTCTAGCTGCACAATATACACGTTTCTGTAGAACTGCAATGGAAGTAACAATAAGAAAATCGCAAGGTACAATCTCATCACAAATAGGACAGGAATCAAGCAAAGACATGATTGCTCAACTAAAGGCCTGTCCTGCCAGGGCTCTCGAAATAAAAAAATCTGACATGTTTTAGACCCAAACTGTGCAACAACAATTTAGATAGAAAAGTAATAAACATTGTATTTATGTTTAAAAAGTAAATAGGCCCAATGATTAGCTTCCAAAGATTCAGCTAACTCCTTTTTTTCCTGTCTTACATAAATCCTCATAATCTAAATAAAATATTTAGCCAACTAATACAAATTTCAGCCGGCTACGACTCCATCAGAGGATTAATCACCTAAACAACTAAAGGACGTGCAGCCCTAATCAAGGGATTAGTTTTATAGCACAATAATCATTGAAATACTGTGGAGAAGTAAACAGAATTCTAGATAATTCACAACATTGACACAAGCTGTTACACTGACATAAGTGTTGTTTCTTCAGCAGAGTCTCAAACCATCATGGTCTATCAATGCAGTTCCTTGTGTTATTAGCTGTTACTGAAAACAATGAACAAATGTGGCTTAATTCAAATTAGAAATCCACTAGACCTGCCCCAGCTCCTTCACCACCCTGCTTACCATTCTGCACTACCATTATTGTAAAACTGTTTCAGATACATTGTCTAAATTTTGGTTATTGTTCCATCTAGCCTATAGTATTTCAAACATTTCAGACCCAGAAAAGTTACAAATCTACCTTTGAATCTGAACTCATTGAACACAAACAATATTGTGTATCTAACATATCAGTCCCATTCCTGAATTACCATTGACTCCGTTTCCTTCACTACAAAGCATTTGGCACTGCTGATTATGTTTTCATTTGGGGAGACATTTTATCAGACCTCAGGCCGACAAACCACAAATGATACGTCTTTTTGCATATTTATCTCAGTGGCAACGTGACGGGCTAATTATCTTCCCGATAGCACGATGAATTTACGTTGTCCTTCACTGCCATCATAATAGGACTTTAATTGCCTGTAATTGCTTCTGTGCTATTAATCAAATGTTTACAGTGACTTTGCGGAAACTAAAGAAAGAAATGAGCACCGGTGCCAGCTCTCCTGTGTTCTCCTCAGATGAACGTGGTCTGGCTCCGGCCCAAACCGGGATTAGATGATAAACAGTGGATTAAGACACTGTCATTCACTTTATTTAGGCGAAGCAGAATTGCTTTACAGCCCATATGTGGTTCCGATAACAATAGTATGTTCATAGAGCACAATTGCTTTTGAAAAAATAAGATCAAATTGAAGTAAAAATTTATTTCGATCAAAATATGAAAAATATATAGATTTGTTTTTTCTTCTCAGATAGTGTAAGTATCAGTGGACATATTCACATAATTGAAGTTGATCAAGAATTTAAAGTTAATATGTATTAGTTAACACAAGTCAAACTTGGACATGGATTAAATGGTTTAGTTTAATTATGAACATAAAATAAAAGGTCTTGCTGTAAACTTCAAATTGACTGGCAATTTTATTAATATAGTACAATTCAGACAATAAGTTATTTAAATCCTTTATAAACAGGAAAATAGAATACAGTGATTGTTGTATTACACTTAAAAAAGTATATATTAAGGAAATAAATGCTTAAATTAAGTAACTTTTATCAAAATTTGGATTTGTTTTTACTGTCTTACAATCAGATTTGCTAATAGAACAGAATATTGGACATTTTTTCAACTTTAGATTACAAAATGCTTGTCTCATTTTAGGACAGTCAAAACTATGCAAATGCTAGAGCATTAGCATACATCCTCCCATAAATAGGACAAACCAGTCTTAATTCTTCATGTTTTCAAAAGCTACCGTGAAATCAGACTGTAACAAAGCTTAAATTGGTCTCATAAACAGAGTCTTGTCATCTTTATCGACACGTCTCTCAAACAGCCAATCAACCACAACAGTCTAACATTTAAAATTCATGAGAACAGATGGAAGCAATTTTAAAACAACACAAATTACTTGATTGTCAAGCCATTCTGTTCAAATAGGATTCATTGTTGCTCTGATTTCGGCAGACGCCTGTAGGATTTCATCACTTATTCTTGTGCTCATTTACATCCACTATCACAATGAAAGCTGTTGTTACATTTGACACATGTAATAATTTGCACACATGGTATTTTTTGAGCAGCAAAGCATCTTGTTGAAAAAACAAAATAAATCTCACTGGTACCACTTTAGAATAACTTAATTTTAGAGACTTTTGTATTCATGAACAAATTATGAACAATTGATAAAAAGTTTATCAAGGTTTAGTAACTATTAATTAAAGAGCTAATGTTAACATTAAAGGCATGTTGTGGAGACTAATGTACAGCAAGTAATGATTATTCAGTTACTAAAATTTAGTAACTAAATTATTTGACAATTAGTCAAAAAATGAATTAGTTGTGTCTAATCAATTAACTTGTTGCTCTAATAAACAGTTTTCTAAAATACAGAGAAGCGTCAGGTTAGATCCTTAATGTTTCTATTTACAGAATTGATCAAATCTGGCGCCTAAAAGGTTATTATACTTTTTCATCTATGAATTCACCTTTTGTCTATCATGAACTATGTCTTCACTTACAGTACGTTATCAAAGCGAATTAAGCTGCAGTTATTATAAAGTGTAAAAGATCTAATACTTTATTTACAACTTCTTTGTCCAAAAAGACGAGGCAGTGATCATAAAATACTCAGCATCCAAATGACAACTTGTGCATTACTTTTAGATTGTAATCCATTCTTTTCTTGTGAGATTAAAGTCCCGCCCACTCATCTCCATCTGCAAAGCTGTTCAAGAAACTTCATTCCTTTAAAATTAATCTGAAGTGTAGGTGTTACTCCGTTTACCAACTGTTCAGGGAGATACCTCCTCCCAAATATTTGCTTTGTGCTGTTTGTGCGTGGAAGTTTTTGAAATTGTGAAGTGGAGGAGGCAAGAAAGAGGAAGCAATCCCGACTATGAAAGAGCAACAGGCCTGTGGGCTGCTCTGACCCAGATCGACTGAGAGAGTAAGAGAGAGAGGCTGGAGTTCAGTGCAGAGTAAATTACACACAGGGCCATGGGAAACGGTCAACTTATTAAATGTACCACAGAAGGAAATATAGTCTGGATTTGTGTCTCTGATATTGAGAGTTTGATTAGGTCATGTTATTATTGACAGAGGATGTTTACAGGCCGTCAGCAGTGAGATTTAAATGTTTTGTTCAGTGATTGCAGGATGCACGTTAGACAATGAAAACAACATTGTTAAACCAGTTTGTTAGCTGCCTCTTACCACTCTCGACCTCCATTTTACACGAAGTATGCAAAACTAACAGGCAAAAGTTAGTGCCGGAATGTATTTTCTGCTATGATGTAACTTTCACAAAAGTCTGTCTAGGATGGCATAACTTTTTTAATATTGTGCTCTGGTGGTTGAAGTGTAGCTACACTTTTTGGAGCATCAAAAGAATGTCTTAAAAGCAGGGCTGGGGTATACTGATGAAATTAATATCTTTTTTTAAGTGTATGTTCAACAATAGCTAACAGAAATGTGCTAAAACATCTAATTAAGCTTATTAGTGTACTTGTCAGAGAATTGTGAAATATCTGCCAACCTTACAAACCACCTTATACTGCAACTATGCCTCCCAGTGAGTCCTTGAGAATCAACATGAAGTCTAGGGCAAAATGAGACTCAGTTAATTGCAAGAATCTTTCACGGACATGCGTTTTAGATTATCACAATGCAAGATATGTTTTGTTGCAATTAATTAGGCAAAGAAGAACGTATAACATCTCATTGGCATTCTTCTTGAAGCTAAATCATAATGTAGTGTTTAACCTTGTATGCTGTCGTAATTACAGGCAAATAGCTTAAGAGGAAGAAGCCCAGTTTTAAAGTGGTTCTATCTGCAGCTTTAGGCCGATCTTACATAATTTGAGCTGAACTGGTCGTCAAGGATGCCACTTTGTGTTTTCTCTTAGGACGACAATTAGACAAGACAACCAGCAGAGGAGTCTACACCATCGCTTCTACAGCTGATTCTTAAACAGAGCCACAGGACCAACGAAGAAGGTAATGAAAACGTGAAATGGCATTGTTATGGATTAAGCTGTAAACTATCAAACAAGACCTTCCTTAGACACGGACAGGCAACTAATAAAGTGACATTTATCTGAACAGCGTATTGGATCGTGACGCTGTAGTATTACCTCCAAATGTGTCATTGTCTGGCCCTGCTGCCTCCATAACTTAGTAGTGCAAAAACAAGATAATAATTCTGTCACAGATAATTCTTCCGAGTTAACCACCTCTCGTCCTCTCATCCAATTTCTGGCACTTTCACGGCTTGGAGTCGTAATTACAACTTGACAACTGGAAAATGGGACTTTATCTTTCTCACCCTCTCTTGGTTGGATTAACAAGGCAAAAACAAGAACCCATAATAATACAATTCAAAATATTTCACTTAGCATAGCGTATGTGTTTTAGTTATTCATTTGGATCTCTGTACTTAAAAAGTCATTAAACATCCAATCAATCTTTTTTGTTAGTAATAAGCTGTGCAAATACGCCTTTTAATAGCATTGACTATTGTCATCTTTTGGCAGTTTTAATGCAAACTAGGCAAATTTACAGCTTTCAGGTCAAAATTGTTCAAAAACTGCAAAAGCCAATGCCATTTTTGGTTTCTACGTGACCACATGCTGGACTGTCCTGATTACAGCTCCTGCTGCTAGACCAATCACATTGATTCTTACACCTTCAGACTCCGCCCTCTCTCTCATGTTTTTCTTCTCTGCCACTACCCAGTTTGGCAGCTGATGTGGGAAGATTTAGAGTTTAGTATAACTTGAAAGCAATTTTTCTGATTTTATGGTTTTCTCATATCTAACTTTATGGTTTTCAACATATCTAACTTTAATTCATTCAACTACAGAAAGAACAGAGAACAGGCTCATCTTTCCACAGATCTAACCTTGCATCACCTGCTTATCCATACATCAGAATATTCTAGCAAAGCAAGTGACGAACTCTGCGCCGTAAAAGTTACATAGAACAGTGTTAACTACAGGATTAATGACAACAAAATGAATGTAAGATAAATGTAATGGTTGCATTTCTTGAATAAAAATTAAGCATTTTTCAAGCAACTTCAAATTACCAGCACCTTTATATTTAACTTTTATCCAAGCACCACCATTTCTTTGCATTAACAACAAACAAAGCTTCAAATATTTGTTTCAGCTGTTCCGGATTTGAAAAATATGTGGTCACGTTCGAAGTTTGAGAACTTTAGGACAGCTATTTAAAAAGAATAAGACCTCTTTAGTGTCAATATGTACATTACAGCGTTAAGTTTAAATGTCAAGAGTCAAGCAAAATTCTAACTTTCAACAACAGTAAATTTCAAACATTTTCTATTATTTTAAACACCAGAACTTGGAACCCAGGTTCCATCTTTGAATAATGTGTTTCTTTGCTCATCTATCAGTTAAGAACCAGGACCCCAGACACTGCACTCAAAGAAGAATTATTGATTTAATAGCAAAACAACCTGACATTTTTGGAAACATAAAACCTCTTATATTCAACACAACCAGCCCCCTTTGAGCCATGACTCAGTGACTAGCGGCTGCAATATTTCTCAATCACTTGCGCTGAAATCCCACGGCGCCCATATGCGGTGATACAGACAGGCAAACGGCGCGAAGGGGACGAGGCGAGAGACACGCACGCCTGACCCGCATGCCAAGTAGCCATCTTTGCACCCACCCTCTTTTTTATAACCTTCTCCTGGCTTCCTCCCCATCCCATTTACTACTATACATCACAGCCTGCTCCCAGACATGCAACTTGATACGTACAGCAATAGATAGCCATGCAATGCTCACTGCAGGACCACACCTGGACATCACCTGACAGTTTCTGCACAGATAGCCACACATCAGATGACAAATGGGAGATTCACTTGACCACGTAATCCACTGTGAACTCAGGCTTCCTCCCACCCACAGCATGCACAGCCTCCCACTGCTATGTCACTGAAATGGAAAACACCGGACACCATCACATACAGTAACTACGGATGCAAGGACATGGTTAGAGAGTTACCGTAGCTACTTAACAAGCGCGTCGGCCGCCTGGTGCACGCTGCCTCTCTGCACGCCTCCCTCTTCCTCCTCCCCTCTTTCCATCTTTGATTTTTTTCTCTCTCTCTTTTTTTTTGCCTTCACTGCGGTGTCTTTTTCCCGAGCCCACAGGATCAGCAACACAGTCCCCCCGCGCTGGTGCCTGCCTCTAGTAGCGCCTGGGAGGCAGTTAGCATCTCCAGCAGCTCCCCCGCCCCTCCTCCTTGTCCTCTTCCTGTTATCTCTCGCTCTCCTCCTCTCTCTATCTCTCTTGTCTATCACTTCCTCGCTTTTCCGAACAAAACGCAGTGGCTTTGAAATCCCCCGTTTCTTCCAGTCTCTCACTTGGAACAGCGTGTGCCGGGTTTTTTTGTTTTTTTTCTTCCCCAAATGCTATGGATTTGCCAACCATATGATATCACTTGGCTGCCATATATGGGCATGGTGGGTTGCCATGACGACATCAAACTCCACCTGTACGGCCCCATCCATTTCTGTCACAGTGCCGTTTTTCTGTAGGAGATGGATGGGCTAATTAGGGTTAATGTTTGCACCAATCTGAAGATGGCATACAACAGGGACCGGTGATAAATTTGATTCAGAGTAAAAGCACTTACATAATGCTGCTGTAATAAAAAAAAAAAAAAAAGGTGTTTATTTTTTATACAATAGGAGATTTTATTTTAATGTTTATTTTTTATTTTACTAGGCAACACACTAAAGACACTATAACCGATTGATTTAAATAAAATAACTTGAAATCATTTTCCTTTCAGCGCACATATTGGCCCTATTGTTCATGTATCTATTATTGTGAATTAAAGCCTAAGTGATAAATGTCTCATCATTTCTGATGTCCATTAATGGTAAGTCGAATAATGTTCACTAAAATCCAGAAAATCAGCTTGCTATAGTTGTTAGCATTGGGGATAAAAGTCGTTAACATATTGGCACACTTCTAAAAGTTGTGAAAAGTGCTTACAACACATTGTGTTGATTGATTTGGAAGCTCAGAATGCATAAGCAAGCATGTTGCTACATGATGTACAACGTTTAAAATTAATTATAATAAAATATTTCTACTTGTTTACATTTTAAGGAAGCAAAAATAAGGTATGGCAATTCTTATTTCGAATGCTGGCCTTGGAATAACATTTTTACCAATTATTTAGCTCCTTACAATTATCTGGTTAAGTTCCTGGTTCTTACTCAAGACACAAACAATAATTTGAACAGGCATGAACTGTATGTCAAACATTTGCACGCACTGACAACGTCAACAAAGAAGAGGTTATAGCAAAGACGTATCACTATGTTTTAGGTGATACGTAGAGTTCTATCCAGAAAGTTCACACTTCACTGTGATTGGTTAAATCCAGCTGTCACTAATTCAGAGCATGAGTGGCTGACCAATAAGAGTAAGTGGATGGGAAGGTAGTAAAAACAGTATTTATTTGTTGCATCAAATAGATAAATGGTGAATACGATATGACAATCACCAAAAAGCAGCTTGTCACATTTTTACACAGCATATTCCTACTGCTAAATAAGATGACCGTGATTCTAACCTTTTCTAAAGTTTTACAAAGTTATGTTGCTGTCAGGAATGTCCAGTCCAACTCTAAATAGTTGTTGTTGCCCTGACTTCTCTTGTGTAACCAATCTGGCAGCCTCTCTGCATTTTTGAATTGATTATTTGTGCACAAACTTCTGCTTCCAACTTGAGCATTGGATTCTCAGCCCGTGAAAACAACCACTAAAGATCTCAGTAACTCTACACTTAAGACTCAATTACATGAGATATTCAGCTAATGAACTTAACATTAAATATGCAAAGATGATATATACGTAAATAGATGTTGTTTGAGAGTGAAGCAGCAGCTCTAAGGCGCACAGAGGAGCAGCCTGCGTAGCTTAGACCATCTGTCGCAGGTATCATGAAAACAGCTTTGTGATGGCACTTCATAAGCAAGACCAAAGACTTAGCTTAACATTTATATCACGTTTTATCTCATCCCCAGCTCTGGATATAGCTCCTAATTCCTAGGTGAAATAGCTTTATGGTAAATCTACAATCTTTTTCCGCAATTTTATCCAATTACATACATTAGCAATGATTTGATGAACATAGACTTTAAACCTGTGCCACTGAACACAGAGAATAATCAAATTTAGGGTTTGGGTCATTTTTGGCTTTTAATCTCTCGATTCAAAACTCCCGAATAAATAACTGGCAATATGACATGCCTCTTGGATTAATTGCTCTGCCCTATAGAGGGATTATTTGTGTATTAACAAGTGGTAGCAGCCAACACTAACCAGCGCTGTTGTTTGTCACCATGCGGAAACAAAAGTTATGTTGCTAAATCAACATTTTTGAATGAAGTTAACTTTACGACTTCATTCAATGTTTTTTCACATTCAGGAGTGAAAAAACGCAGAGAAAAACACTGGTTGTACTTGATTGAAACAGCCAGCCTCACATCCTGCTTTGTTGTTTATATCAAAGCCGTCTCCTCAGCCAACTACACGAACAGCGTATCTTTCTGCAGGCGACATGCGCAGTAGGCGGACAGTGACATCAATGATAACCCTCTATAAATGGTTACATTACATTCATCTGTATCAAAGCTTCTGCAGTTAATGATCAACATGACTAACCACATACACAGTTGTTGCTGAGGCTAAAGAATTTCTTGATCCACTGAAAACATGCTCTGCCAATCAATTAGCAAACAAAAAAGAGGCGTGGCAAATCTATCAAAGCCTTTATAAGACTTGACAACAATGTATGAGACCTAAGCTGTTCTAAAGTTTATATTAAAATCTCAAAATTCTGATTGAACTCCTTAATCCTCACCTAATTATCAACATTAAAAAAATCACAATACATGTAGGTCAACTAAGAGTTATTTTCAGCCAGAAAAACTATCAGCCCTATTTGAGTATGTTGGTTGGAAAACACTGGACTTAGACAGAGGGGGTATTCCATGAAAGTGGCTTAACAAGTCTAGGCTTATCCTAAATCCTGAGCTGAAACTAGCTTCATGTCCAACTTAAGCCTCAAGTCGTTCCATGAAAGAAGTAAGCCTGGGTCTAAACAACGCTAATTCAAGCTTGAAGATTAATCTGGGCTGTGAGCGCGCTCCCGCTGAATGTGACGAGGCCAGATCAATGGAGCAAAGACATCACTGAAAATGAGAGAGAAAAACGCTTATTTTACATGATTTGACTGAAACACGTGAGGAGCCAAAGTGCACACGGACTATAGTTTGATTTGCATCGCAAAAGTTTTCAGTTTATAGTGGTTTATTCTGATGCGGGGAGCGAGAGGCAGCCCCTCCCCTCCTGTTCACTGCTGGAGAAAGACGAGGCGGAGATCCAGAGGATTTATCATCGTATTTGAGTAGTAGGCTCATCGTTTTTTAATGCAATGCACAGTTTTCCACTCCGCATGTGGAACTAGTCCCGCTGCATAAAGTTGTCACAAAGTTGTAGCGTAACCTGAGCGTAACTCTTCACAACCAGAACTAACCAATCAGAGCAGAGCATGTGTGTCCGTGGTGTGAGGAGAGACGAGGGAAGGAGATGCGATGAAGCGCTTTTGAGCGCAAAAGTTGTTACTGCGGCAACTCAGCGTCACCTCTGGTTAGCCGCGTTAGTGGAACGGAAATGGAGATTTCATAAGCCTAGATTGGCCAAATAAGCCAGGCTTTGGCTTTAGCTCGCTTCATGGAATACCCCAGAATCAGCGACTAAAGACTGACAGCAGTGTTGTTCTATGCCAGAATGAATGTGCTGCATAACCACATGTGCACATAGACAATCTTTAACTCAAGGCTGAAAACTCATCCGAATACCATTATCTATATGTTAACATACAGAAAAATGGGAAATGCAAAGAAACGTGATGTGTGGGATGTTTCCTTAGCATCAGGAGGTCAGTGCACGGTTTAATGAGAATGAAGTGTAGTGAATCATAAGCTTCGGCCTTGACAGCCACCAGATCACAGCCCGACAAACAGCTACTGGGGGTTTTCAAGCAACATGCTACGCCACACTATTAACACTAACACAACATGACAGCCCTGTGGAACTGCATCAAACAATTACACTGTAGAGCCGAAAAAGAAGTCTACTTTTTATCAAGTTGCCATTCATTCATGTTTTAAAATAAAGTAAATGTGAGCTTTGTGTTTTATTGGAAAGGATTTTGAATACTAAGATTTAGTAGTTGATTGAAATGTTTTTGAAGAACATAAGGAGAATTTAACGTTAGTTCACAACTAAGTCAAAACATGGACTAATACATACATGTTCTAAATGATACAGTTAAAGCACATAGGCTTCATTTTAGAGAGAATTGAAATAACTTACTTCTCTCGATTAGTATTATTTAGACCAGTGATCCACAAACTTTTTACTCCAGGCACCTAAAACAGGATTTGGCAACCAGATCTAGGCTTGGATATATGTAAGTGCTTTATGCTCAATTACTACAGTCTTTGTGTGAGCAAATGTAAGCAAACCTAGCTATTTTACGCTTTTTACTCTTATCTAATGTATTCTGAGCCTCATATTTTATGTCCACTAAGTAAAGAGAAGCGCTTTTCACAACATTCAGAAGCCAGAGTGAGTGAGCCGTGTCAGTATGCTAACGGAGCCTAGTGCAGTGCTAAAAACATAAATAATGGCACCACTACTAGAAGCAGACAAGACACTGAAAACTAATTTTCACTCAAGTATACTTTGTCAATATATCTGTACAAGTGCAATACTGATTTAGGTTATTTTGAATTTGAATTCATTTTTACACATAAGACAAAAAAAAAATTAGTGTTAGCTTCAAATTAAACAAATAGTCAAATGGCAGAGTCCCCCAAATACAACCTGATACAGCTCACATACCACCAGTGTTATGAAATCTTTAAATGTAGATTCATCCTTTGATGTCTGAAGTCACAATGGAGACCCAAGACAGTAGGACACTGTCAAAAAACATAATTGCTAAATGTTACTCACACTATGTGTACCAGACTTTTGTCTTACTTGAATGATTCAATTTCTCTGTAGGCAATTCCCCTCAAGGGAAAGTAACGGAAATATGTTAACTTGTCTCACTTCTGAGATATCTCCAACATGTGTAAGCTTTGATGTATTGAATATATGTCCTGTTTGCAACCCTGTGGGGCCTCGAAGCTCCTCCCGCTCTGGGTTTAAGGATCAAGGACACAGCAGCTCACCAGTACTAGGACTACAGGGGCCACACACAGAGGAGAAGGTAGGAGAGCAGGTTCTAGATGAGATGGAACACTGGAATGGCATAGCTAAAGAACAATGGAAAGATGGAAATGGCAGGAAACCTTACAACTAGACAATATGGACTGAGATCTCCCACAATGACTGCACTAGGACTCTGTACTCTCTGGACTTTTGATTATGCAATATTGTACTTTTGAGATTAGACCTTTGAGAATAGACAACCCTCAAGGATTTGATTTTTCCACAAGAACACAAAAATTATACAAGAGATAAACTTTAGAATTGAGGTCTTTTTTAGTAACTCAAGTTTTTATATAAAAAAAAAGATCTTACATGTTCAATTAAATAAAGCAATTATCTCTAGAATAGGAGTTTGAGAACTATACCATTGGATAGTGGGGTTTGATGTATCATATTTTATGCATTCAAGTTCTAATAATGAGAGTCAGTTTCTTTTGCTCCATTTGTTCTCATACAGTAACTTACCTGCCTCCCTGCCGTGCCTGTGCCCTGGGACACGCTGCCCGGGCTGTTGGAGTACTGTTCTTCTGCATGTCCATCAGCGCGTCCCTCTGCCGCTCTATGTCGGCCTTGTGGATGCTGTTGAGTGCCTCCAAGCTCTTGGCGGCCACAGAGTTGTGCCGGCGGTCCAGCGAGGAGGTGAAGCCCCATTGTTGGCGTTGTTTTCGGCGAAACGTCTGGCCCCACGCCCCCCTCCGGCCGCCAGGGTGTGGTACTCCCTCGGGAACTCGGCATCACTGGCAGAGAGCATGGGACCCTTTCTCTTCTCTCGACCTGCACAGAAAGACAATTTTATAAACACATTTTAAAAACAAAGAATACAAGAAAAAGGTTGTTTGCAAGCTTATTAGTCTATATGTGCACAGGGGCATTTCAGTTTACTAGAACAATGCACATTTCGCTCAGTAGTCTGCACTCAACACCTACACACTCACATTTGCACAATAGTCAACACAAAAGCAGAATTTTCATTTTGTTTAGTTCATACAGTATTTTCTCTGCACTTTGACAGTCAACAAAGATTCAGAGCAAAAGAAAACACAACAAGACCAACAGAATAACCACAAACTAAGAAAAACAAAGTCAAATTCTCTCCAGACAGATACATTCACAAAAAGAACTGATACTATTAGTGTACGAGAGCTGTTTTACAAGGGTTGAATATTCAATCATTCATTTCTTTATTTTCTACAGCTTGTTTCTTTTTAGGATGCCAGGTGACTGGAGACAATGTCAGAGAGTTTGGGCCTTATGCGGGAGAACACCCTGGACGATGGACAATTCATCGCAGGGGTAACACATAAAGATTCAACCATTCCATCTCTCATTAATTTTCTTGAGAAATCTTACTGTGTTGCCGCTTGATATAGACATGCATCTTTTTGGATTTGTGACGAAGCTGGAGCACCTGAGGAGAACTCACGATAACACAAAGAGAACATTTTATATTGGTCAAAATTGGAAAAAAAAATCTCTCTGCAATCAAAGCAAGTAATTGATTATTGAAAGAAATTACTGACAAAAAACAATTACAAAAATATTTAATAATTGCAGCCTTACTTTGTTGTTTAAACTGGAAATTGCATAACTTCAATAACTGTTGTCTTTATGACTATTATTAATATTATTATTTATATTTTTTTTTACAAAATTTCATAAACTTGGTGACCGTAACTTTGTGACTGTATACTCTGGGATTCTGTGTGATGTTTTAATGGAGGAATACGCTTATTTGATATTTGATGTTTGACGTTGCTCAGTGAACTGTAATTAATTAGCCAATGCTACATACAGTGCTTGTCATAAACCTCACATGTGAATAGGTCCAGCCTCGAGGCAGCGGCAATGACTCTGAGAGTGTTAACTGTGTATCCACATCACTACTTCTTACATTCACACTGCACTGCACCATATATGCTATGTTTATATACCACTAAAACATACACCTTCAGGTATAAAGCCCATTGGAACACAGCTGCATCTGTCTATTTCAACCACTCAGACTGTCTCAGGACCCCTGCAGCGATCGTCCCCTCGTGACAACAAAAGCATCGCATATGTGTCAGGATCAGTCATGGTAAAGTGACACAAATGGAAGTGATTGCTTGGCGCTGTGGGAACAGTTTAGTGCCCCCTTGTGACCAACAGACATAAAGCACACAAAAAAAGCAGGTTAAATGTATGGAAGACACTGAGTTACAAACAGTAGCTTATGTTGCAGTGAATAGTGTACTTGTTCTTTATAAGTAACAGGCTCGATGGCTAGTAATAATTAGTGTGAAAGAGAGCATTGATCTTTATTACAATGCTTACACTTGCTTAAGGGCTGTAGTTGAATAGAGAAGGAGGGAGATCAAGAGAAAGAGAGAGAAAAAATATTGATTTACATTCCATATGGAGAAGAAATAATCATGCATTATTGAGTTAACTTGTTGGAGGAGGTGCTCTGTTAATATTCAGTTTTAGATTAATGTTGTAGATTTTTGTCATAGGAATTCTACTTTCAGAGCAAGTTCATGATAAGTCAGTCTAAATAATCTATCTAACCACTACCTTGACAAAAAACATAACAAAATGACAAATGTAGTACAGATGTATAAGCCAAAAAACTCATTGTGTATTGTTGATATTATACGTTAATGGTTTGCAGACTAATAACCACAAGATCAAATTTTTAGAACAAATCTGACGTGTGTTTTTATAAAATGAAGTGTGTGGATGTGTATTTGAATTAGTTTTTTAGACTGTGTGGACATACAGCACATTACTGAATGGCTAGTTAGCTAGTTTGTGCTTTTATTCTAAAAGTAAAATAAAAAAAGAATTGAGCAACCTCCTTCCAGGACTTACTTTTGGCCTTTGACTGCAGGTAGCGTTAAAACAAAATGAACTATTGTTTGGGAATCTGTGAGGCACTAAGACTTCAAAATTACAAATTCATGCAGCGCCTGAGGGAGGCTGAAAATGCCATTTTAATGACCCTGACTTACACCTCTGCTCAAAAAAAAACATTTAGCTGAGAGACCCAACATTACGTTAAGTAATTTATTGAGCTATTTAGGCTATCTTGTAATTTATTTTTTGTTCTCCATTATGGACAAAATAAACTTTGTATTTGAGATGAATAAAGACAAACATGCTGCATTAGTCAGACTTATAACTAAAAGTCAGGGGTGTTTAGACTTATTTCTGCTTTCTGCTTCTGCACTGAATGAATGAGACGTTGCGCTGGCCTGAACTCACCCTGACAACAGTTGTATTTGGGCTGTAAACTGTCCAAGAGTGGTGCGAGGAAAGCGGTGCATACCTCTGTGCATCCATGGCAGGAGCAGAAAACAGGGAATAGGAAAGAAACAAGGCAACGGTGAGACACGGCTCTGTCGTTTTAATTTATGTGGAGCCTTGAGCAGACCTGGGTATGTGGGGGAGTGTGGATGTGGGACAAAAGAGAGGCTATATTTCACCCGGAGAGCAGAGAAGGACCGGTCATCTGCTGCAGTGCACACTAAGTTGCTATAGGCTTGTACTTAGAGCAGCGGCAGCCATTAACGGAGCAGTAATTCAACGCCACAGCAAACTACTATTTAACCAATGATGTCATGACAATAGGCACCGGCCAGACTACAGCCTAAACACTTACCGTTACCGTCAGTGAGTTATGGTGCTATAATAGAAGCTCACAGCCTACTGCAGTCAGCACCAGCTACATTTATTGTGAGGTCCCATAGTCTCATTACAGTTGACAATTCTCCCCAATTATTTTTTTTTACCATTTTGTATTTCACAGTGCAAATTAAATACAGCTTAATGGCACTTTTCCAGTTAAGCAGTAAAACTGGTGATACTACTTGTTTTTGTCCTCTTAGTCAATAGAAGAATTGCTTAATTTGCTGTATAAATGTGACTACAGACCAAACAGTTTAACTACAGTTGTAATAATACTGTCTAGAGATGAAAATTTCTGTTTAATTTAAATGTTAATGTATAAGGCACTGTAAGATGTGCTTTTTAAATTAGGTCAGTTTGTCCCAATAAAAGAAATTAAGTAGTTGGTGAAGTTTAAAATAATACCTTTCCTCAGATACCGGCGCCTTGCAAGAAGTAATGACGAGATGAAAGTTACAGAATAAACACCCCACTGTCACAGAAAACACTGAAATAATAAACAAATTCATATAATGGAACAATTAACATCTTTGAGACACTGTTTCTGATAATGGTGATCTACATAAGAAAAAGCACAACCAGTACAAACACAATTTATTTATAATTTTTCTTGGCGAATGCTTGGCTTGGCAAGACATGGACAAAGCAGAGCATACATTTGTCCTAATACAAAAATGCAATGTACTGGCACAAATCCAACCAATTTTCACATGAAGTCCCTGAACAGACTGACGTTCACGTTCATAATATAAGACATTCAAAGAAAAAAATGGTAAAACAGTGATAGTAACTAAAAGTTATATTGTCTTTTTAGAGTGAAGCTAACTCCTATACTCCTCCCACAAACTTTCCCACTTTCAAACAAAACTTTCTGCTGGAAAAGCAGGAGGGAAAGATGAAAGGAGGAGCTGAGAGTGGAGCAGCAGTGTGATTGGTTTGACAGCAGGTGTTTGTGATCACCAGACACTTTTAGGTGGACAAATCAGCCCTCATTTCTAGAAAAACCTCTGGCTTTTGCATTGAGACACAGGAGGATTTTGACCTGAAACTTCCTTGGTCAAACTGAGCACTAAAATTGCCAAAATACTCAAAATAGTAAGCAACGCTATTTAAACACCATATACTGTACATGTTTCAATAAAAGCAAATGTTTAAAAAATCCAGTTAAAGCAGTAAGTTCTCTGGTTCTCAACACTGAAATTTTGTGAAAAAGCAATACCTCACTGAACAGAGAATTAGATTACATATACAGATTCTCTTTCTTCTCCACATTACTGATGCTTATACAGCAGCCTCAGTGTTTTTCCGGGTCCAGCTTGTCATTAGTGCTGCTGGTGATAGTTAATGGGCTGCCACCTCTCTCAGCTTGCTCCTGGCACCTCCTCTGTTATTACTGCTGCAGCCCTGGCAGCTCTGCAGATGAATTGCTCTTTAATTTTCTGACTTTAGTCGCATTGTTGAACCCCTAACTGTGATGTCGCTGTAGGGGAGATGTCATGTTTCATCCCCACTTACACACACGTGCAGGTTTATATATGCCACGCCAGTGTAATGTGGAAGGAATTGTCTTTTTTAATGATAAAACCATAGCTCGTGTCCAGTCCGCACGCTGACATGTTATTACTTTAACAGCATGGACCTGAAGCATATTTGCATTTACTTGTCAGATCCAAGACCCCATCCAAAGCACTGACCCCATCATGCAAGAGGGGGTTTCTAATTCAGGGGTAAAATAGCCTCTTAAACACACAGCTGGATCTGATCTTTTCTCATCATAATATATTGTTGTTTTGACAATTCACATATTTGAACTTGAAAATAAAGTGCTAAGGGAAAATATCCAATCTGATCAAGCACACATTATAAGCACCAACTTGGTAAATAAAGTCAATTTCTAGTCATGTCTTTACGTTATTTTTGTCATTAGACATTTTTTAGTAGTTGCCTGTGATCCATTTTTGATTTCTACCACACTATGGATTGGGATGGGGCCCGAGTCCTCAGATCTGAGAACAACAAATATAAACGCTGGATCAAAAAGGCCATTGAGATCAGAAAGCGGAGCATCCAAAAGCATCAACCGCAACGACGGGGCGTTCCTCCTGGGACACCCTACTCCGGAGACCACCGGGCGACAGGAGGCAGTCAGTCTGATCAATGGGCTGACCACGCCTCCAGGAAGCTGATATATGACACGTCACCACCTACACCGGTGACTGTTCTGAAGATGGCTCGCTGATGGCAGCCGAAACATGTCGACAAGGTAAATACCAATGAGTTATTAGATCGAACACATTGTCTTTTAAAAGTAAACAACTGTCAAACACATTTTTGATAGTAAAACACATTTTTCCATTATGTGCTAAGACTTTTAGAACACATAAAGAACTATGAACTATGGTCACATGACATATAGTTGCAGAGTATATATAAATAAGGTGCTATATTAATGGATGGATGCAAATCGCAAAGAGTGCAGATTTTAATCTCATAATTTCCTTAACAAACAAAATATGTGACGTTCTGCATAAAATATTGTAGTAAAATCCTGTTATTCCTATAGATTGAATTTGATTAAAAATGCAATTGTTTTATTAAATAATTAGTTCTTTATCAAATCAGTTTTTTTCTTTATTTTATTTGTAAGCTGATAAACTTGTAAGAAGTACCAAAGCTTTTTGCAAAGCGACACAGTTGAATAGCTGACCACTGAAGATAATCAAAGTTGGTATTTTGTCTTCATTATTGCAGAGAAAAGCCAAAGCAAAGTTGAGTGATTGTCATTGTGCCAGTTCGACCCTAACTCAGAGGCCCAGGACACGACCCAAAACGACCGCCTCTGGCCTCCTTCAAACATTTCTCATTACTACAGTGCACATTGTACGCCTGTGTGTGGGTGTGTGTGTGTCTGGGCTGGGAGGAGTACAACCTTGGCTGGTGCTGCTGGTCAGGGTCTGTCTGACATGAGCTATTTTTTACTTTCATGGCTTCATCATAATTGAGAGCTCGTCATTTGTACTTGTCAGTCTCTCACCCAGTTTCACTTATATATATATATAGGTATTTTTACACACTGTTTGATATGTGTAAAAACAACATAAAACACCTTTGATACAGTTAAATTATTTAAAGAAAACTATTTGGTATCACTTTATATTAACTACACCTTAATTGGCCTTAGTAAACCATGAATACAGCATAAATAAAGCCTTAATTA
Organism: Mugilogobius chulae; assembly: GCA_038363315.1. NCBI lineage: Eukaryota > Metazoa > Chordata > Actinopteri > Gobiiformes > Gobiidae > Mugilogobius > Mugilogobius chulae. The sequence goes on along the minus strand of CM076401.1, from coordinate 29,635,493 downwards.
TTCATGAACTAATGGTGAATTAATGAATGAAAAAGTTTATTAATGCTTAATAACTACTTAACTAAGGAGCTAAGGTTAGGATTTAGGGTTGGGGGCAGGATTCCGAGTAATTAAGAAGTTACTAAACATTAACAAGCTTTTTCATCTATTAATTAATCATTTGTTCATATTGAATTAAGTCTTTATTAAGGTGTTACTAATGATTTATTAAGCCTAATTATTCTGTAGTTATTCTAAAGTGTTACCAACTATTTGAATAAAAGGTAAATTTTTTATAAGTCTAAACTAAGGATGCATTATGAGACGTTCTACGTAGATCAACACCAACTAGTAAATAAGTCTCATTATGCCGATACTAGATCCAGTCAAATTTCCTGGATCGGCACCGATATCCAATCCCAGTATCGGATCGGTGCATCCCTAGTTCTGTTACCGATCCTGATACTTTGGCAATACATAGGCACTTTTTTCTTGTCAAAACATAAATCATTTGATCACATTGTTGTGTTATGTAACTGTTTTTTATAGTTTAACAACTTAATCTGAATAAAATGTCCAACATTATGAGATTTTCCTGATCAACAACAGCCAGTAAATTTGTCTTATTGTGTCCAAATATAAGCACAACCATATCAGCTGAAGTGATATCATAGAGTCAATACATGATCCAGCAAAATGTCCTGAATCAACACCGATATTTAATCCCAGTATCAAATTGGTGCAACCCTAAACTACAGGTGTGTAGCATTTGATTAGCTACATTTATTTTTTAGTTCATTTACTTCTTACATAAACTATTCAGCAAGCTGGTAGTGTAGCTAGTACTCTCAACTTATGGCAAAAAACGAAGTCACAGGTTTGACTTGACTGGAACAGGCCTTACCGTGTGGAAATTGCCTGTGACTAGGTGGGTTTCCTCCAGGCACACTGGTTTCTCCCACCAAACAAAAACATCCTCCAGCAAAAATAATCCTGATCAAGGCTAGCACATCTGAAGATGGGCCTCCAAGCACTGTTTTGGGGCGCTCACTGCTCTGGAGGATATACCCCAGAGGCTTTAGAAGATGCCACTAGCACCTTTCATTCATTATACTTGAGTAACAGTTTCAGTGACGTAAAATGTTGGTTACTCTTCAAAAGCAGAAAGAAACCAACTCCACACCAGGCCTAAAATGTTCTCAATTTAGGTCCAAATAAAGACAAGTATGACCACACTATGAACTCATCACATGAAAACCTCAGAAACTTGGACCATGAATAAACCAAGACTATAAGAAGAAGACAAAAATCTCCATAAAAACTCAATTGAAGCGGTCTAAGAAAAATCCAGTCCAGAATGACTGCACTTCTCTGTCTTCTCTCTCTTGGCTTAAGGTCCATAAAGAATTTCCGTATCAATAGATCCTCTGCCCATTTCCATCTTCTCCGATAAATCCTCCACGCTTCGTTGGTGCTGATTCATTCATTTATTCATGTATTCATTTTGTATAATCTCAATCATATTCGACGTGGAAGCCGATGGCATCCTTCCAGCTTTCTCCTATCCCCTCTCTGTCTCTCCATCATAAAGCTCTCAATTCAACTGAGACATTAATTAAGAGGGAAGAGAGAGTGAGTGAAAGAGAAAACGCTCCTCTATCCACAAATTATAATATCCAGCTCTCCGGGGCACTCGAAAATTAAAGTAAAACCCAAACAAGATCAGAACGCGAGAGCTGAGCAGGCTATATTTGGAACAAGGTCTGCCTCTTTCTGAATATGAAATTTCTACAAACTGTTGCCAGCAGGGAGGCGCAGGAGACAAAAAAAATCAATCAATCAAACACGGTATGAAAGAAGTGGTATCTATTTTAACTTATACAGTGAGATTATTTCTTCACACACCCCAAACACATTTACCCAAGCGCCAAAAATCAGTGACAAAATAGCAACATACGTAACCAAAATACACAGGGAATTCCAACTAGAACAAGGCAAAGGTATCCTGCTTGTTCAAAACTAATTGTTCACACTTTCCACATGTTTTTTTAATTACAGATAAAATTATTATGTATAATGATATGAAAAATAACAGTTTGGCTCCTAACTGAAATCATTTTTATGTTCTTTGAAAAAAGTTAGACCTAATACTATGATTTGTGACACCTTAAAAATGTGTACAGTAGATCAGGGGTTCTCAAACTTTTTCAAACCAGGGACCCCTTACTGGCTCAAAAATCTTCCAAGGACCCCCTATCAGCTTTCGCTCTGGTATCATATTAAAATTCGGAAATTAAAGCTAAGCTATATATCAAATTTGAATAAATGATTAATTTCCTGTGGTCATTTTAACTGGTTTACTTGTTTCTATTCAAAGCTGTCTATCTTTTCAATCCAAAATTCTATGTTTAGGATGGTAAATCATAAGAAATTGTAATATTGAAAAAATTACCAATCTTTCAAAAAAAGAAAAATGTGGGGTACCCCCTACACATGGTTCAGGGACTCCCAGGGGTTCCCGGACCCCACTTTGAGAACCACTGGTGTAGATAATACTGTTTTGTCATATTAATATAATTGTAAACTTGAATGTTTTTCACAGTTCATGTACACATTCTATTTATTCTACTTGACTTTTTTAGTTGGTGTTTTACAAACTTGTCTTTTCTACCATAATGTACATTGCATAAGCAGCAGCATAAATTCAGATCACTGTGTACTGCAAAAATCAAAATAAAAGATATTATATTTCTCGGTACCACTTCATATTAACTACACCTTAATTGGCCTTAGTAAACCATGAATAAAGCATAAATAAAGCCTTAATTATTCATGAACTAATGGTGAATTGATGAATGAAAAAGTTTATTAATGCTTAGTAACTACTTAACTAAGGAGCTATGGTTAGGATTTACGGATAGGGGGCAGGTTTTGGAGTAATTAAGTAGTTACTAAGCAATAATAAGCCTTTTCATCCATTAAATAATCATTTGTTCATATTGAATTAAGTCTTATTGAGGTGTTATTAATGATTTATTAAGCCTAATTATTCTGTAGTTATTCTAAAGTATTACCTATTTCTCTTTAAGAGCCAAATGCAATGCTCTGATTGGCTGTGCCTGAGTGGCCTCCTGTCTCATTTTGCAGTCTGTAAAAATATTTTTTTAAGGTTTAATTCAGACAAAAAACAATGTGCATGGATATTACCTTGTGTTTAAGTATTTGTGAGAGTTAGAAACTAGTTAGGTCTTTCAGGTTTTGTGATGTGAAAATCAGCTACCCCACCTTAAATATATAAGGTTCACACTTCTTTAACTGTTTTAATCAACCTGATACAGAGAATACTATATGTCAGTGCTGCATTAGATAAAAACAGGAAATCACAATATGGCAATTTCAGTAAAAAACAAATTGTAACAGAAATATAGAGACTGTATTTCGTGCAAATGTTAGCAGATTGTTTACTTAAAATTGTGCAATGTATAAAAGTGAAAAGAAATCTTGACCCACAACCCACCTTTAGTTGACAAATGTAGCTCATTAGCATGGTCTGACCTCAGTCTGGATCAAAATAAAAGTCTGTCTGTTGTTGTTATTTCTATTTGAAAATGAAATTACAATCTCATTTTTCCGAAACCAAAGAGGAGTCTCATATCCCTGGCATCGCATCAAGAGTCCATCCACTTCTGTCCTCCTCACTTTTGAAGTTCAAGTACCACACTCGCCCAGTATGAGACCCTCTAATGAAATTGAAAGATAAAACAGACATTTAATGATGTGCAATGTCATAGTTGTATTTTGAAGATTGGCCACTACAGTATTCTCTGACCTCCAGTTCAATTTCCACTTATCTATTATTCATCTGGAGCAGGAGGACTATACAAAAGTTATGGTCTGGTCTCAAAATATCAGCTCTAAAATATCTTGTCATGAACACACAGCCTGGGGACAGAACGCAGAATTCCCAGGTGCACTGCAGTTTTGTCAGGTGTAACAGTCGCTTGTCAATATGCTGTGTTCTGTGGAGTAAACCCGACTCAAGGACACGTGAACCTCGACATGTGAAAACAATAATGGGCAATAACACAACACAAGTCATTCTGAGGAGTAAAACTGAGGGAAGGAACGAAGAAATGTAACAATAGAAATCAAATAGGGTTAATCATGATTGACTAGGCATTATTTGATGTGATGTGCTAGAGAACCTAAACATGATGACAAAGGGTCTCACTATGTAAAAGTAACAATTATAATTATATTTAATTATTTTTTTAGAGAGCTTTGAGCCGTTTTGTCATGTTTTAGCGAAGCTTTAGACAAACTTATCATATCATGTTGGTTCTTGGCCAGTTCACAGTTGCAGATCAAAGAAGCAGGCTTTTAACTTGCGTCACTTTACAAAACAGGGTAAACAGTTTTCCATAAGGTCAAAACTAAATTTTGGTTTTCAGGTAGAGCTGCATATAACAACTAAATCAAACGAAAACGGGAAATTGCAAGTGGAATTGACAAAGTAATGAAAATAGCAACAATATTTTCCTCAACACCCTAATGAAAACAGTATATATATATTTTTTCTTTTTAGTTATTTGTGGCCGTTTTGTTTATTTTTTGAGAACTTTTATGATTATGACGTGGGTAGGTCTTGTTGCATATCGTTCTAATGCAGGGCTATTCAATTTAAGACTGGCCCTCCAATCAGTTAAGTCTGGTCTATCTTGCAAACACCAGAAAATACATTTACTTGTTTGATTCTGGATTGATCTTATTATCAAATTTTGTTTCAGTATTAATGTCTTTTGTGTGTTTTCACACTAATCTATTACAGACGTAAAATGGTATCTAAGCTATATATTTTGTACAACCAACATACAAAAGGAACCTCAACATGCAACTCTGGCCAACAGTCACCCCCACCGAAAAATTTGACCCTCAGGAAAATAAAGTTGAACAGCCCTGTTCTAATGTGAAGTTACAGTACAAAGCTCAAGAGTGACACATTATCTGGTCATGTTTTTGCTTTTGCTTGTGTGTTGTTTTGTTTTATCAGTTGGATGTAAGGGGTTGTGAATATTTTAAGAGAGAAACATGAACCTGAATAATTATTGGTTTGATTATAACAAAGGAGAAAATTATAGTTGAGGTAGCTAACATTTCTGCTTGTTAACTTTAAAACTTTGTGTTTTCTATTAAAAAGTGCTTAATAATGGCAGCATTTTGCAAAAAAATTAGACCATTGAGTACTGTGTGAATTTAATAATAAAGAAATATTAATTCTAATCAGGAACCAAATGCTGCGCTCTGATTGGCTGTTCATGGATGGTCCTCTCCAGATTCACTTGTTTAGTTTATAAGCCATAATTGCTACTAAAATGAATATGAGTTGATATTAACCATTTGCTCAAGGATTTATGAGAGGAAATTGTCAGATTTAAAACCTAAATTGTGTTTGCTGTCTGAAAATCACCCCCCCCCCCACCTTTAATTTAACAGTTCAATTCAATAATGATCAGTTCATTCCTCAAGCGTTCGTCACAGAATCTTTAATGCCAATGAAAATCTCTCATCATGATCCTACTTTTAAACACAAATCACAAATACACCCATAAACACATTATTTCTTCCTTTGTTTCCATGCAGTCACCACAAATCTAACTCAAGTTTACTTTTGCATTCTTAAAACAAATAAACAGGGACTTTTGATATTCTTGTCACACAGTCTGAAATCACAGCGGTGCACTAAACAAAAAATACACAAATTGGGCAAAGTAACAACATAATAACAGCAGCAGCAGTCTGTCAAACACTTCATTGTTCTCTCATGCACATTTGAAGCGTTTTGTAGCAAGTTTCATGATTCAGAGGTTAATGCAAATCATTTAGGCCTAAAACAATATTTGTGTGGATTTGTCAACAGTCGGGTATTGTTTCCCTCGACAGCTGTTGCCTCATTGCAAAGAGCCAGGGTTACTATGGAAACATGGTCAGCGTCCGAGTATGTTGTTAACAAACATAAAGTGTGCGCTGCTGGAATCATAACTAATGCATTACTGTGTTTATTGTCTGCGTGTTGTGTCGTCACATCTGTGTAATGGTGAGGTGTTTGTGAGGTTTGAAAATGAGCTTTTCGTGAAGAAGGAAAACATTTAAAAGCAGCGCAGTGCAATTTATCAAATTTTAATAAATGCCAGTTACGTGCTTCGTTACTTTTTAATCAAGGAGTCTACATCTAGTCCTCTCTTGGTAAAAGCATGTGGTTTGGGGCAGAGATCAGATTTCAGACTGCAAGAAAAGATTTTGTGTCAAATGGCACTCATTAGAAAGTTTGTGTTGACTTAGGTTAGTAAATAATAAAATTGTTTATTAAAAATTAAAACATAAATAGTTCAATATGAAAGAAAAAAAATAGTGATCCTTTTTCTCAGCCCAATTTAAAATAACTCAAAATAAACAAAGACTAAAAAGGTCATTTTAATTTAAGAAAACTTTAAGAAAACTATAAGTGGTAAAATGTTTGGTGATTTTCAAAAGATTAAAAGGTGATAAGCGCTGTGCCAAACAGATTGGAAGGGTTGTATAAAGAAGGAATAAAGCATAAAAACATGGTCACTAGAGCTCAACATACAACAGAAAAAACTTTACATTACAAGCAGATGTGGCAAACTTTCATACAGACAGATTACCACAACTTAATAAAAATCAAACAAAAAACTCATCAAACAACGCTGTAAGCTGCTGGGTTAATTTATGTCTGTAGATCAGGAGTCAACAAACTAATTTTTCTGGAGAGTAACTAAAGTAATGTAAAAATTAACAATACAGTAATACAAAAATGTCAAAGAGCTATTCAAGTTAGCAGTATCAAAATATCTGGTCATCAAACTGATGCTCCTGGTTGGTTTATGCTTTATAGTCATCTCGATCAGTCCACAAAAACTGAAATCTACAATACATATTTACAATAGAATACAAAATCCTTTGGGGAGTCACGAGTAGCTCACGAGCTTCAGAAGGGGGATCTCTGCTCTAGAGTCAAAGTACTTTTCGATGAATGCTGAGTTAAGTATTTAGCACCTTTGGTTTATCATTAGGCCAAATTAATATCTCACACAATCAAGTTCTATGCAAATGTTTGCAGATGATCTGGTAAACTGATTCATCCTGTCGAGAAAAATGAAAGCTCCATGGAGAGAAAGTTTCACAGCATGGTAATAAACTCATCAATCCTGGAAAAAGAAGGCAGAACAGAAACAGGGATTTGTCTGAGCATCAGCTGCAGGACAATACAAATTTACTCAAACATGCATAAGTCAACCGACATTCAACTCTAAGTAAACTAATAATAAGAGAACACTGTTATTAAATGGTTAAAAACTCCAAACTCAACTTTAAAAAGTGGATTTTAGATAATACGACTGAATCTTGCTTGTGTAAAGTCTGGCATGTTTAGCTTTACTTTAGTTCTGTCAGTGTAAACAAATATTTACTGAAAAGCTGGCTCCCTCTGACGCAGCACACAGCAGACTTGGCACTGGCACTTTCCCAGAGTCCACTGTAAGACTGATTACAGCACATTAATAGATTTGAATCCCTGAGTCATCCACTCCCTCTGTTCACTCAATGATACCAATTACTCACCTCCTGGACGCAGGCCGCACCAGACAAGCCCAAAATATCCTTTTGTAATTACCAGGACTTTCTTCGGCCAGGCTGGGATTGCCTTTTTATCCCAAATGATTACAGTCAGATGCAACTAAACGCAGAAATTCTTTTTGTCAGGTCGTTTAGGGAAACTGTTCGACTACAATAGGGCTTGGCATTACAGAATATTGCTATGAAGATATAACTGGCAGGCCTTTGGTCAGTTTAAAATAAGTACTAGAAATGTAACTCTCTCATTGACTTTCTGTAATTAAATGATAGGTGGAAAATTTCGTCACCTCTATAGTGATTTTATTGTTAGAATTCTTTCCAATCATGGCCACACGCAGCATTGAGGTCCATGAGGTCTGGACCTCAGTTTTTTAAGACCAGTTTTAGAATTAAGGGTGCAGCAGTTTTATACTGTATTATGTTTGACTGGTGATTTTTATTTTTCCAATAACAAAAACAATGTAAAGTGAACCATTTTTGAGACAGCAATGTTATAAAAGCCTTTACATTTATGACTAATGACCTGAGTACGGTCCTGTTTCCAATGTTCACATTTTAAACCCATCAAGGACAAAACAACTGAAATATGTCTATGAATAAACAAACTATGAAAATCACACCTTTTGAACATGTTTGAATTGATCTAAAACCACAGCATTGACATTATTAGATTTTGTAGCTTGTGAAGAAATTCACAGAAAACAAAAATTGCAACCTTTTGCAATAAATTAATCTACAAAACTGAGGTTTCAACTTGATTTTGATATATTGTACAGCCCAACATACAGTATTTATCAGAAAAAACAGTTCTAAAACAATCACATCTATGTATGTGATGTGCCAAAGCGTTTGTGAAAGCAAGTTATTGGTTAAAAAGTAACACTTACTTCTATTTTTTGAAATCAGGTAGCCCAGCTGTTTGAGTTCATTTATCACTTTAGATAACTTTGGTCACAGCAGCTACACTATCTCCTCTGCCTGTCACTCTTTCCCCTTCTCCTTATGGTTTTAACTGCAGAAGAGCATGCTCCAGATTCCTCATGTTGGTAAATTGATGCTTAGAGTGTCCCAGAGCTCCGCACATGGACTGGCAGATGTCTGATTTTTATTTTTTTCTCTCTCTCTCTCTCTCACTCATGCAGCCCTCAAAGCCAGTTAACATGCCCAGCCGTATAGATCCAATATCAAAAACAGGACTGGCAGCCGACAAGATCTCAAAATATTGAAGTCTCCAAGGTCCTCTTTTTAAATGTGAGGATTTCTAGTTGGCCACAGTGGTCCGTTCTTGGCACAAGCTTCCTAAAATGACAGCCAAAACAAAGTGTCATGATTTCTGCAAGTGCTAGTGTTGATACAGTGATAAATCGTGATGTTTAGTGACCGTGTAGCAGCTTTGGCGGGGAAGAAATGCCACGCGAATGCCTCACGATGGATTTGTGCTATAAATATACCTGTGTTTATTAAAGCCTTCAGTGTGTGTTTCGTCATCTTTACTTCATGTTGGCAAAGGCTCACACAGGATGTCTAGTTAAGGAATAGCATCAGAGGAGAAAAAGGGAAAATATCTTACATCTGACTCAGCTGGCTAAGCTTAAATGACGCAAATGTATGTTACAGAGAAGACTCCTGCTCTGTGTGCCAATTTACAGACGAAGGTGCATCTGTTGTTTATATACAGTGATGTCGATTTTTCCTTTTTTTTTGCAAATGTACTTGATAGCAAAGATGAGTGTAGATTTTCTATTGAGGTGTTGCCACCATCTTGTCTCAGAGATGTTTGTTCCACAGTCCACATTAAAGCATAAATGGTACATATAAGAGACATACAACTGCAAAAAGTTTTTAGTCTCGTTTCCTCTTTATTACTTTGACTAATCTTGTCTGTTCAGCAGAAAAGTCCTGTTTTCACCTATCGGCCCACATTTCTGCACTTAAAATGAATTTTTCAAAAAACGTTGCCACATTAGTTCCTTTTCAAAAACATAAAAAAATATATATACGCAATCTACCGCTTGTTATGTTAAAACAGTATAAAGAGGCAAAGCTCATCCAAGTACATTGTTTAAGTGGACAGACAACACAAGGAACGATTAAGCGTGTAAAAGCTTGACAAACATGTATAGTGTCAGTGAGCGATGTCGCCTCTGATCTTTAATTTGATTTATGCACCTGCTTGTCTCCATGGAGATACATAGGTTACATGTGTTGCATGAAATGTGGAATATTTTAGCTAAAGTACAGTATATAATTTCCATGGAAATGAGAAGTTGTGAAACCATCCATAAGAAAGGTAAAATGCACTTTTATATCAGCTGTGTCTGGTGCTAAACAATTATTCAGCAAAAAAAGGTTTTTATTGTATCTTAAAAGGCAATAGAGCTCAACGACCGGCCACTTCCTGGTTCAACAAGCACGGGCTCCCATATTAATTTTGAAAACAAATTCCATTAATTGTTTGAAATCATCTCCGGCTATCTTCGATATCTTAGGCTATGTGGTGAGTCAGGAGCATAAGAACTTTATTTTTGTTTAAAACCCGTTTCTGCATCTTAATAAACTACGTTTTTAAGACGTTTTGCCAAAATGTAAGTTTTAAATGTGCTTTTTAGTCTGAAAACAATCTAGCTATAGATCTGAGTCAGCACATAGTTGGCTAGACTGCAATATGTCTCTAACTCTTAATATTTGAATTCTTCTAAGGCACTTTACAATGGGGCATTTTAAATCTGGAACCAGGGCGATCTTCCACTGTTGAGCTCCACACTGTCTAGATATAAATTTAGTGAACTGGTGATAGAATTAGATTTTATTAGAGGACATGGTTGAAATAAATGTTTAATAAACAACAAAAGCATACAATAGGTAGCCAACTTAAAGTGTAATGTGCAAAGCTTGCTGCTTTTGAAAAGAGTCCGGAGATGGATTTTATCAAGTCATACTCTCCCTTTATACTATACATGTATATATGCAGGGTAACTGTCAATGCCAACCGAGGACAGCTCATTTTAAAAACTCTTTAACATTAATATATGCAACACAAAACATTTGAGCTGCAACTGGGCCAAGTCTGACTTTGAAATCTGACGGCCATGATTCATTTATAAAATAAATAGTGCGACAGAGGCTGGGTATTTGTGTGCATAAACATCAATCAATACGCAGAATTACACTGGCAGTAAAGGCGAATGCAATGGAAGTTTATATGAGGCTAAACCAAGATAATGAGAAGGTTCTGAAACTTTTTCTCCAGTAAAGACACTTGGAAGTATTGAATTGTCTTTCTGGGAGCATTATGTAATTTAGCCACTTATTTATAGCGCAATGCAAAGTAATGATATTTTTTAACTTCTGTTACGCGCATTGAGTATATGTTAGCGTTGAACACCACAGTTGGTAAATAGCAGACATTGAAAACCAATTAAAAATGTTCTTCTTGTTGTGTCTTTGACTGCAGATGGTGCTTACAGTCTGTTACACAGTGTCGGCATGTTTCATCACTGGTCATAAGTCAAATGATATGGGAAAATGGAGTAGGCCAAGCAATTAACTAGACTGATGTGCAAAGAGGATAAAGGCGCACAGAGGGCTGAGGAGGCAGTTTCAGAGGAGCGTGTACACCAGCAGTCATGTTCCCTTCTGTCTGTGGGTTTGCATATTTCACCCATTCAAAGCTACAGTGTCAGTGCTGATAGCGAAACTCCAGCGTCATGTGTGCCAATCGCTTACATAAATAATATGCAAATCCAAAAATAACTGAGCACAGATATTCTCTGAACCTGAATTCTGTTCTTTTTAGGGTTGGGATGTTTCTGCTGGCTTTAAAATTTGAACAGATTAATTTAAGACCTGTGCATGAGCAGGATTAGACTGTGGAGCTTTTTCAAAACAAATTCAAAATCCCTGGAAAATGTCTCTAATTTAAAAACATATGGCAAGAGAGAAACGTCTGTCAGCAGTCTTGGCACATTTTACACCATTTGTAAGCAAATCTTGTTTGAATGAGCGTAAGACAAAGGTAAATGTCAGCACTGCAGTGATACAGATTGCACCACATTTCTGAGTGTCTTTTTGGAACTGAAACATCTCACCAAGTACAGCTTGTGCTAAGACTCTGCTGGGTCAGTCCTGACGCAGTTGACTTTTTCCTATGTTATTCCACCACCGTATGATACCTAAAATATAAACTAAAAGGCTCCAGAAGAAGTTACGAAAAAAGGAACTGTCGGAAATCAGACATTGAGGGCAAATGGCAATGACTTAAGACACAAAATAGTGCTCAAAAGACTTTATTGCAGCATTTCAGCAAGTTGTTTCAAGCTCTTCAGCCTCATGATAGCGGGTACAAGATGACACAGCCTCTCAGTCTGGAGGTTTCTAGTGTATATATAGTCCTGCTTGTTTATGTCATTACGTCATACCAACCCCCCAACAACTTTGCCCTATAAGGCTAGAGATGACCAGACCACACAACACCACCTCTTTTGGAGACAGGCCACCCGGCATGTCAATCACACTGAAATCAGTGATCAGGCACAGAACTTGGAAATAAAGGATATAAACACGAATTTAAATACTCACAGAACCCTGTGCAGAAGTGTCTCACATCAGATCTAGGTCCTGACCACGTACATAACGCCGGGTGTACACTGACTGCGATTCTGACTTGTAATCGATTCGTCCAAAGCTGAATCCTCCTGCAAGAATACTTGTACTGGTTTTTGAGAAAAAATACTTCTTATAATAATAAGAATATAATAATTCTTTCTGCAGACTTGCACTGCTCTTGAGCCTATGCCCGCACTACTCTGAGGTCTGTGTAACAGGACGCTTTGGTTTCAGGCACTAGGCACAATAGGACAAAACTACAGCCTAAAGCCAGCTGCACACTAAAGGAGTTTTTGATGTGCCAAAGAAAAGAAGAGGCCACAGACATAAGGACAGTTACAACGATTATTTGTTTCAGTCGCGTCATCGTCGCAAGAAGGAACACTGATGTTTTCTTTCATGGCGCGGGTATTAAGGTAAACAATGAAACGCAAGTGGATTAAACAAGGTTTTATACGCCACAGGAGAGCGGAGGGTCATTACAGGTAAGACGATGTTACACTGACGCATTGTGGGCATGATGAAAAAGTTTAAACAAACTCTGTGTTGGCCATGAAGATGCTTCTCACATCATATAAAGAGCATGTGCATTGGACGTGACGTACATATTGCTCGTATAAAGAATCTCGCACTTAGACTATGAGCACAAAGCGTTATAGTCATTTACGATGAAGAAGTGTTTCTTCTTTTTGTATGTGCACTTGCACATGCAGCATGTGAACCTCACCATGATGCTCCCGACAAATAGTTCCAGTGACGCACAGACGTAAGGAGAGAAACGACAAAAAATCTCTAACGAAAATCGTTACTCTGGCCACGCCTCCCTGAACTTGTAGATGGGCACATCAGGCTTAAAATCGGGGCAAAACTCCTGTAATGTGCAGCCAGCTTTTGTTGAACAAAGAGTCTAGACATTTGTTTGTGCTCCAATTCAGAATCATTCAGTTTGACTTATAGTTTTAGTCAGGTGTTTTAGGAAAGATTAGTCACGTTGATAAGGGTTAAAGTCAGGGAAAGACCTTTGTCTTATCTTTACAGAGATGTTCCACTTGATGGCATTAAACTTTTTGTACTTTTGTAATGATTTAAATAAAATATAATACACTGTCTGAAACATTTTACTGAGCAAAATAATTTTTCTGAAAATTATCCTTTTTTATTTAGACGAAAAGAGATAACATAGCCAGTCTTCGGAAATATTTAGAGATGAATCATAATCCAATTAAAATAAGTAGTTAAAATAAAAGGCCAATTATAATTCAGATTTTAAACTGCAAATAAATGTTTGAATTTATCAATCAAAGTAATCAAACTAAGATCACTAATCAAGCAAATCTCCAGTAGATTATCAGTACAAGTAGTAATATTTTAGTATCACGTATTGTCGTACTTGCTGTGCCCTCCCACAATGGAAATGATGACTCCAGTCGAGTTGTATTGTAAACATATTCAAAACAGTGATTTCCATAAAACTCATAACAAAAGCCAAGACAGTGAGCCACATAGAAAAAACAGTCATAAATATTACACAAAGAACAGATATAAGGCTCCAACATTTTGCATAAAAGCTTCATCAGTCACAATCTTGATGCGATTTGTCAGCCAGCTCTGATTTTGTGTAGCGTTCGAGATCAAAGAAAGCCAGCTGCCAAACGTGAGCAGTGACTCAGATTAGGGGCTGATTTTGTGCTGGTTTTCTCCCCCTCAACAACTTCCCTCTAAATACACTCACACACTGAAATAGAAAGATGCTTCTGGATGATAGCAAACTTTATCATCAAAGCTTCATACCCGTGGTCCAGGGGTTATACCAGCTTCGACACAAGTAAAGGTATTTTTATAGCAGCAACACAAAGCATTTTAAAAAGAAATGTGTCTACTTTTATCTTTCCTTCATTGGCCTCTGTTGTCTTGGTTGGAAAGTTAGATTTTCAAAGTAATATATAGCTCAAATAGTTATGTTTTAAGGGGAAAATATGATGTGATGTGAAGCTGGTTATCAATGCAGTATTTGGATAAAACCTTAACTAAAAAACAGGCAATCAATGAGTTCAGAAAAATAGTAAACTGACAAAAGCTAGAAAAAACACATGACCCTGGCCAACTTTCAAAACCAAAGCTGAACATTTTTACAATCAAGCGAAAACAAAAGAGAAGCTTGTCTAATGGCAAAATGATATCCAGTTCAGTTCTGACAAAAAACAAATGAATTTTACACACAACACGACACGTCCAGCTATTTGCAATTCAAATGAAGTCAAGACAAGACGCAAGACGTGTAACAACCAGCAGCAAAAAACAGACAATCTATTGTTATCTTGGACATAATTGAATACAACAAGAAGAATGATTAAGATAGACAAAGACTGGATTAAACAGTTTTGCATTGATTAATGAAGCTGTCTTGACAACTTGGTCAGATAATTTTAACAAAAACAAGTATTATTCTGAAACATATAAAGATGTAATTTCACTTTGTAGTTATAAATGACATCACACAACTTTATTTTGTTTAATTAAAGAGTCAAAAATGAGTTTGTTTCATTTAATTGGAGTTTTGGTTTAGTTTAAAGAAGCACAAAGTATTTTTTGGGTACATTGTCAGTAACCTGGATATATAGAAACGCTGTTGTTTTTACTGCATTGAAATAAACATATTTGCCTTCATGAAGACAGGTGACAAGTCAGGTCTGGAGAAAGGCAGACTCAATCACAGTAAAAACGCATCTCAAGGTATTTCTGTGATTACAACATTATTAAAGAAATGCAACACATAGAAGTTGAATGTCATTCTGTGGAACATTATAGACAAGCCAACAACAAAGACACGAACTTTCATCTGGAAAAGTTACACAGTGCACCTTTAAGTCTTCATAGTTATATCATCAATTTCCTATAATTCTCAATAAATATACAAGATTTTCTTTCCCAAATGCAACTTGATTGTTTTAAAACTATGACTTATATTTACAACAGATATTAATCCACCAAATTGTCACATGCACCTAAAAACTACCTTGATCTTGAACCACATTATTACTCATTGCATTATTTGTCTTTATTATTTGATGTTTTCTTTTCTAACCACACTTGAGAAGCTTAACTTTGCATATCCTTGTGTCCTCAATCCTCACTTCTACATGAAGGTCAACCCAGGTCTGCCCACATTTGCTTAACACTTCTCATAGCACTCGAAGGTTTTGTTCTACACACTTCTCCTTCACCCTGCTATCTTTTTTCGGGTTCTCTCGGGGCCATGCAAAGAAGCCAGATAATCTTGGCGCATGCAGCCGGCAACCGACTTCTGCTGCGGTGGAAAAGCAGAGACAAAAAAATCCCAAATCTTAGCAGAAATGAATAGCAGCATACCTGCTGTTGGTCTTGTTGCGGTTGTGCCTCTATAGCCTGGAGTCTACATGCTGTCTGTGTGTATGGGTCAAAGTAGAAAGAGAAAAGTACCAATGAAGAGACAGGACTGCGCTGTAGAAGATTGTGCGCTAGTTCTTGTGCGCTCCTTGCTTCCTCCTCTCTCTCTCTCTCTCTCTCTCTCTCTGTGAGTATAATCCTTTCCACTGTCTACAGGGACGAGCTGCAAATGAATCAGCCCTATCTCTCCTTTTCTGTCTCTCTCCTAGTTTTCGCACTCTTCCCCCGGTGCTGTATCTCGGATGTGCACATGAGCTTCAAGCAGTGTTACCCTCCCCGTGAGCTTCCACCTTGCACCAGATAAGCTAAAATTCACAAATCGCTCTTGCCCTTAATGACTGCTACAACTCCTTCATGCTGTCTTTTCACCCCGTTTTCCGAAGATTCACAAACTAGACTAGAGTTTCTGTCGCAGTGACTGTAATATGCGATTACAGCATCATTCTGTGGGCTTTGCTAGACAGAATGAGCTGCTCAACTTAAGTCTTTTTTTTTTTTTTGCATTTGTGGCAATGCAAATGTTGTCAGTGACTAAGTCCATCCGGGATCCCATCTGGAAGTGTCTCGCACTAGAGTGAAAAATCCTGGTTTGGTACTGGAGAATGACTTGACAAAAAAAATTGCCAACTTAAAGCTGGGGTACTCAACTTTTTCTAAAAATTAGCATATTGTTTCCTCACAGAAAGTTAATGTAAAAGAAAACATCTGACATCTGCAACCTGTCTTTAAAAGCATTCTGTTAACATTCTACACTATAATTTAAGCTTGGTTTGTCTTGAGGGGCATAGTTTACCAAAAACATGGCCAAAGTCCGCCGCTGAATACCTCCACACTTTTTGAAAACCTAACATGCATGCATGTCGTATTCCGAAGCTCTCTTTCTATGACCAAGGCAAAGCTGTGATCACTGATTTGTGACAGTTCTAATGAGCAATTCACCACAGTTTTGAGTTAGTTAGTCATGCTTCGTTAGCTTGATCACAAACAGGAAAAAAAGCGGGGTTCAAGTCAATGTGTTTTGTGGAGTTGTAGACCTCAGTCTCACACTCTGTTTTAAAAAATTGCTCAAAACAGCAAGTGGAAAGGAAATAGTAAAATAGCAGTGTATTATTTGAGACAGTGTAGTTTCCTGTGTGACCAAAAGAAGGATTGCAACCAGAAACTTTAAACATTTTAAGTTCTCAAACGTGCAAGAAAGAGCTATGTAATTCATTATTTGCATTAGAAAGAGAACAGACTGTGCAGAGGATGGCACCGATCCGGTATTGCGATCAGATATACAGTAAGTGCCATGAAATTTTGCTGAATGGGTTATTGGTTCATTGTTCATGTTAATTCAGCTTATATTCAGGTTGTGCCTTTAATTGGAATAAGATTATTGATTATGTTGACCCAGAACGTCTCATAATTTTTTAATTTTATTTACTAATGAAAATTAAAAAACACTATTTACAGACATATCAGTCAATGTCCGATATTGCCAGATACTTAAAACCAAATTATCTGAATTGTTATTGGAACTGAAACATGTAACATACATGTGGTTAAAGCAAGTGATCAGTCAAACAGATTTAAATACCTATTCCTTTTTTCACCCCAGCTTTAAATAAAAACTTGTTTTTCTTTCTCCATAACTTTTTTTAATTTACAAACTTGATTTAAGCATTTCACAATGGACTCAATGTCATATTTTTGGATATTTTCATAAGCGAAACCCACTCTTCACTGCCCAGGCATTTTCAGCACACAGAAGTAATATTTTGCCAACTGCAGATCTTTTGGAAAAATAGGACCCACATCTCAGAGTGTTAGCTGGATGCATGCTGTGCAGAAAATTCTCACAAGAAGCTGGGGGCACAAAATAATGACGAGTCGGTTCCTTGTTTTGAAAACCCCACACTTCAAAAATGTTAAAATCTTTGCAACTGAGAATATGTGAACACAGTTTAGATAAAAATCAGAATAACCTCCAAACAATATATTTAGAGTCAGCAAACAAACATGTCAATAGTCAAAGGAGTTAGTGACATGTGAACAAAAGCAGCATGGTCAGCAGGACACACTGCATTTTTTATACAGATGACCGAAGCTTAAAACTTTCAGTAGCAGGATGTCAACAACTTTTCAGTCATTAGCCAACATGAACAAATCCACTTACAAAACAGTAAAGTGCAATTAAAGGAAATATAAAGACTCCTTCAGGAAACCTGACAACAGCTCCCAAATGTGTTGTTCTTGGGCAAGACACTTGCCCAACTTGCTTACACTACAACATTTGGTGAAGGTCATTAAAAAGCTGTAAAACAAAGTCTTAGCTCAATCATTTTTGACGGTAGTAGGGCTTTTCCTTAAAAAGATCAAAATCAAGTCATGTCAAATCTTCAATTTTTAGGTTGCGTTGTCGAGCACTTTACAGGCTTTCCTAAACATGGGGTTTGGAGCAGAAACCACAATTTGGTAAAAGAAAATTCATTTTTTTCAGTCTCAAATGTCACATGTTAGAAGTTTGTAAAGCTTATACTCATGCAATCATTACAATATTTATTATGTATTTGGCAAGATTGAACCAAATTGAATAAGAAATTAAGATACTGTATATCAATATGAGAAAAAAAAATTTCCGTAAAATCTATATGATATTTTTCTAATAAAGTGTCACCACATTCAACTCCCGAGTTTCAGTGAGCACAAATAAAAGATGATTGTTTATGGTAAGAAAACAAACAAACATGGTCACATCAAGGGTCAATATGTGATGCAAAGAAAACATTTTAATGTTAGGTGATTGAAGTTAGATTTTATTCTTAAAAACACCTGACTAATGAGATCTTTTGTTTATGCAAATAAACTAATTTGCTTAGAATCGACACTTGTCTAAAGACACAATGACAGAGCCTCTTAAAACCTTTGACTTGGTTGATGAGTGCTGTAGCCCATGACTCACAAGCATTTTTCAAAGATTTTTCAATAGCTTTAGTTTTGCTGGGTCTTGGTATTCTTTCAATTTTGTCAATACAATCAAGCTGCAACCATAATTGCATATATATACGTTTCTCTGTGAGTAAGAATGCAGATCAATAGAAATTCCCCATGGTTCAACAGCCCAGACTGTGAATTTCCTGTGATGTTATGTGCCTGCTCCTTCCACCGCAGCCTCTAAATCATGACATCAATCTGCCTCTCTCCCAGCTCTATTGTGCGTCTCCACATGTTTAGAGCAATTTCCTGTGTGCCCACTCAAAATGCGCCGCTTCCTAATTTAGCACGAGTGTTTCTCTCTCCTCCTCCACCCACGCCAACTTCCCACAACGCATTTCAGGGCGGCTGTGTGCACTCCGACGCTACAAACCCTTCGCCTTCCATAATGATGATGATGAGAATGGCTGAACGCAAGGAAAATCTAGCCCAGCGGATTACATAAAATTGCAATATGTTAAGACATAACAATCACGTCACTTTTTACCTCTGCAATTATTAAGATAGATAACTTGAGCTGATAATAGCCTCGTGCTAAAACCTATTTTCTGCTTGGTGGACTGTGCGTGAAAAATTGAGCAAGAGGCGAAAGAAAGTAAGGATTAGCGATGTTGTGATAGCGCGAAAATGCCCCTTTCAGCAGGGGTAAAATCAGATTGGCCAGACAGAGACAGAGGAGGTGAAATTGGGTGATATTGCAGCAGCCTTGCTTTTTGGATCCAAGGCCCAAACGTGGAAGAAATATGGGAGGCAGAGGCGCACTTGTCAGCCCAATGAAATCGGTCTCCAAGGCTGCTAAGGAGAGATGAGATCCCGAAAAGTGACTGCGTTATTGGGCAGGGGGAAAAGGGGTTGCTTGCCTGCTGCTGTGTTTGTGCAGCTAAAGAAATGGATGGATGAGACAAAAAAGGAAAGACCAGGAAAGTGTTTGTTGATGATATCTTCACTGGCTTTTGGGATTTGCTCGTTCGCAGTCAGAGCCGCAACACTAATCCCTCAAAAAATTTGCATCATGCTTCACAAACAGCGACACAAATAACATGCAGGCTTGTGATTCATGCTGGAGCCAAACCAGTGACTCTTCATTATAGGAGAAGAGCTTTACTGCAATTTACACTTGAACTGGTGCCACTATTTTACCTATGCAAGGCTAATACATTTGTCCATTATTTTAGTAGGGTTGAGGAATTAATTGAAATTAAAAGGAAACCATAATTTTAATTAGCGCACTTAGTAAACTGAAAAGGCTACTACTAGTATCATAGAAGCATCTGAAATAGTTTTACAAACTACAAAATACCTGTGCATTTCAGCATGAAAACCTTGCTTAAGACATGCTTAAATTAACATTTTGAAGATAATTCTACCACTTAAATAAAAAATTAGAATATATCACTCGATACTTTTTCCTAAATTGTGCAGCTTATTGAACTATAAGTAGATTTGAAAATACATTTTGCTAATCATAAACAGCTTTTTCAGTTCCAATACCGATCTCGATACTTTGGAATTAAGTATCTCCCCATACCTGATATCAACCAATTCTGGTGTAATGACTGAAATAACTTTTTTCTTTTCAAAACTTAAAAAATGTGATCATATTGTGTCATGTAGTGCAGGTCACAACTAAATAACTAATCTGAATAGAATGTCAAACATTATGAGACGTTCTGGATCAAATATCAGCCAGTAAATAAGTCTCATTATGTCCAGTTAAAGGCAAAACTAGGATATCGACTGAACCGATATCATGGGGCCAAAACCCGATCCAGCTAAATTTTCTGGTTCGGCACAGATATCTGATCCTAGTATCGGATCGGTGCATCCCTATCTAAAACAACGTAATAAAAGGTCAACTGACTGTTTAAAATGTAGAATTATTAAGATCCTGTCTCTTCATAGTGACATTTACCGTAACAAGCAGATTTTTATCAATGTTTAGTTTGTCTGTGTCTGTGTAATGTGCCATATAAATAAAATCATTCAACTTTGATAATATAATTGTTTTCTGAGTATTTTAGCCTCAGTTGCAGGACTGTTCAGAATAACTCAAACATTCAAGAATCAATGAAAGCACAACTTTGTCCAAACTAGTACGCAGATGGGATGTGGACAGGGCAAACTTATTTCCACACAAATCAATACAGAAGAGATGTCCGTAGAGGGACAAGGCTGATTTTAAAAAGATACAATGAGTACAGACCTTCTAGATTATTTTAATAGAATATTGAGTAAATATGTAACCAGTGTAAAGTCAAAGCAAGCAAAAATGATCGCTTTGAAACAGCAAAATGCAAATATCCATTGTGACAAAAAGACACCGCAGTAGGCATTCTTTGCTCTGTTTGGAGGAGCAGACAAAAGCAGTGCTATTAGGCTTTAGTTTCAGCTTGTTGATCACTGCTCTCTCTGGCTGCTCAGAGAGTTGGAAAAGCAAGGCAAGCACTTTGCAAAGGTAAGTCTATTGTATGAAAAATGATTCAGATTCAAGTCTTTTTGCAGGACGCATCCACAGTCCACTTTAATGTTATAATTTAGATGAGTCAATGCATGGGACACACACTAAGACCCCTGTGTCAGATTTAAAGTTGGGTTAATTAACTTTTTTAGCTATAAATTAGTAACCTATGTGTTTCCCACTATTAAGTATATGATAAATGCAGCGCTTGTTAAACATAAAAAATAAAAATAGACTACTGTGTGATGTCTGAATTGAATAATAAAGAATTTTAGTTCTCATCAGAAGCTGAATGCAGCGCTCTGATTGGCTGTGCTTGAGTGGTCCACTCCAGTTTAACTTTGTTGTTTGTAAAAAGAAGTTTATAAGACGGAATTGCAACCAAAATTAAGACATGTCAATATTAACAATGTGTCGAAGGCTTTATGAGAGGAATTTGTCAGATTTAAAACCTAAATCATGTTTGCAGAGTGAAAATCAGCTACCCCATCTTAAATAAAATAAACGTTTTCATGATTAGATTACAAGGTGGTGCATGAGCTGGTGCATGAATGGGTAGATTTTGGGGTCATCTGTGCAAACAGTTTAAATGGCTCCGGACTATAGTTAATCTTAAGAAAATGCTCTGTCATCATAATTTATTACCTATGGTCATGAGCTTTGGGTAAAGGACAAGATTGCGAATAAAAACGGTCAAAATTAGTTTTCTCCGCAGAGTGGCTGACTGCTCCAGTCAGGAGCTCAGTCACATGGGAGGAACTCTGAGTAGAGTCGCTGCTCCTCTACATCGAAAGGAGCCAGCTCAGGTGGCTCGGGCATCTGTTTCAAATGCCTTCTGGACGCCTCCCTGGGAGGTGTCTCGGTCATGTCCACCGGCAGGAGATTTGGAGGAAGACCAAGACACGCTGGAGGGACTAGGTCTCTCGACTGGCCTGGGAACGCCTTGGGATTCCAACGGAAGAGCTGAAGGTCGACAGGAAGTTTGGGCCTCCCTGCTCAGACTGCTGCCTCCGCGACCTGGCTCCAGATTAAGTGGAAAAAATGGATAGATCCATCATCAATTATTGTTCATAGAGTTTATAATATTTGATTGCAATTTAATGTTTTTTTTTTTTGTTTTGTTTTTTTCAGTTAAAGGCACTGTGTAAGATTGAAGAATTTTAATTATCACATATAGTCTACAAACATTTAATCATATTTATTTTTACAACATAAATACTTAAGAAGCACTGTTAACCAATCCACATCAATTGTGATACATTTATACGTATTTGAAATGTTTTATTATGGCCGAATATGGATCATTGACGCTAGATGGCAGCATGCTTAATAGGCAAAATGCATGGAATGGCTCCCTCTAGTGTTCAAAATGGAATCTCTTTGTTTGTTTTTTTCTTACATAGTGCCCTTTAAAATCTTTCTTGTTGCATTTAATTATTTATTTCACAATTATATACAATGCACCCAAATATTAGGCATATAAATGAGTCTTATAATGACTCATTGCTTGTAAATACAGAAGTAAACTATTTTGAACATAAACAAGCCAACAGAGCCGAATGCATCCATAGCAACAGTGGCCCATGACATCACCATTCTATAGCTTTATGATGTCATGTAGAACATTGAGCCATCTCTTCATTTCAATCCTTCTTCCGTACAGACAAGCAGCAGAACTATGAGCAGAGAAACAATGTCAAAAAGTTGGGCCGACTATACTGTGGAGGACGACGAGGTCCTCTACACACAAAGCTTCAACCTAATGGAGGAGCTGGGACAAAAACCTGAAGAGGTGCGGCAAACCTCTGAAAGGTTTTTGACTGCAGAGCAGCAGGAGCCACCACTGCTGGTGCAGTTTGGGTTAACAGCATCCCTGCTGCAAAAGCCCATCATAAAAACCCCACAAGATGAAATTCAGTGGTTAAAGCTGCTTCTCTTTAAAGAACAGCAGCAGAAGCAGATGGCCCAAGCCGAGCGAGATATGTACCTCTCTATGTTTAAAACCGTTTCGTCCAAAGCTTCAGAAGCTCGAAATAGAGAAAGTATTCTCTCAGCAGAGCTGAACGAGCTGAAAATGAAAGAGAACGCGCACTACTGCTGCAGGAGACAACTAGATTACAGGAGCAGGCGCTAAAGAGTGCAGAGAAGGAGCGCCTACTGCTGGAAGAGAAGACCAAACAGACAAGCGCAAAGACGCAGAGAAGACGCTCACTGGAGAACCAAGCCGCAAGCCTGAAGTGCTCAGAGAGAGAACGCCTCCTACGAGGAGAGAACCAAGCACAGGACAAGCACTAAAAAGCGAAGAAGAGAGCACCTCATGCTGGAAAAGAGGACCAGGTCACAGGAGGTGCGCTGAAGAGCGCGAGAAGAGCGCCTTTTACTGGAAGAGAAGACCAAGTCACAGGAGCAAGCCGAGAGTGCAAAAGAAAGACACCTCCTGCTGGAGAGAGGACCAAGTCATGGAGCACGCCTGAAGTGCTCAGAGAGAGACGCCTCCGGCTGGAGAAGGACCAAGTCACAGGAGCAACCTGAATGCTCAAAAGAGAGCGCCTCCGCTGAGGAGAGACCAAGTCACAGGAGCACGACCTGAAGTCCAGGGAAGAGGCCTCCGCTGGAGAGAGGACCAAGTCACAGGAACAAGCCTGAGAGTGCAAGAAAGAGGCCCTGCTGAAAGACCAGTCACAGGAGCACGACTAATCTCGGAGAGGCCTCCGCTGAGGAGAGACCAAGTCACAGGAACACACTGAAGTGCTCAGAGAGAGAGCGCCTCCTGCTGGAGGAGAGGACCAAGTCACAGGAGCACGACCTGAAGTGCTCAGAGAGAGAGCGCCTCCGGCTGGAGGAGAGGACCAAGTCACAGGAACAAGCGCTGGAGAGTGCAAAGAAAGAGCAACTCCTGCTAGAGGAGAGGACCAAGTCACAGGAGCACGACCTGAAGTGCTCAGAGAGAGAGCGCCTCCGGCTGGAGGAGAGGACCAAGTCACAGGAGCACGACCTGAAGTGCTCAGGGAGAGAGCGCCTCCGGCTGGAGGAGAGGACCAAGTCACAGGAACAAGCGCTGGAGAGTGCAAAGAAAGAGCAACTCCTGCTAGAGGAGAGGACCAAGTCACAGAAGCACGACCTGAGGTGCTCAGAGAGAGAGCGCCTCCGGCTGGAGGAGAAGACCAAGTCACAGGAACAAGCGCTGGAGAGTGCAAGAAAGAGCGCCTTCTTCTGGAGGAGAGGACTAGATCACAGGAGCAAGCACTAAAGAGAGCAGAAAAAGAGTGCCACCTGTTGAAAAAGATGTACAGTGCGCTGGACCAGGAGCTGGAGAGAAGACAAAGAAAGTGGTACAGGAGGCTCCTGTGCTGCTGATTTCTCTCAACCACTTTGG
Organism: Mugilogobius chulae; assembly: GCA_038363315.1. Classification (NCBI taxonomy): domain Eukaryota; kingdom Metazoa; phylum Chordata; class Actinopteri; order Gobiiformes; family Gobiidae; genus Mugilogobius; species Mugilogobius chulae. The sequence continues at coordinate 29,611,020 of CM076401.1, read as the reverse complement.
CTGTTGTGCAAACCATCACAACGAATAACCTAAGCATAACAGCATAAATAAATAAACAAGCAGAGCAAAAACAATTATAGTCATTTTTTTTATCTTTTAGTAAATTGTATACATTTTCAAAGTTTTTAGAAGCTCACGAATGTAATTCTAGTATTTCTAGTCCAAACATTCTACGTCTGCAAAAGATAATTATGATGTTCTGATCCAATATCGCCCATATTAACAACTTTAAAACAAAGATGTTTAATGATTTAAATAAATCTGCTAAAAACATGGTAAATCATTATCTTCTCATCATTACTTTTAAAACTGAAGGTTAAAAATATTGTAGTACAGTCATTTATTTTACAATCGTAATAACATTTGAAAAGAAAAATCTGATACAGACATTTATTTGCAGGATTGTTATACTTTACCATCCCGTCATCCTATTTGAAATTTAATAGCTCCCTTGCAGGTTGTACACCCCTGACACTCTGCGAAATCACTGGACTCACATGGCACAAGTACTTATTGCCTTCTTCCACTAAAGATAAATACATAAACCAGACAAACAACAAGATCTGCTCTGAAACAGCAATAACAACATTCTTAGCTGTGTCTGTCTGGTCTTCTGTCTCCTGAAATAACCCTTTAGAGAGTCTGATAACAGTTTCAGGACTACCACTGGGTATAATCAAGCCACACACAGCTTTTAAATGTTGCTCACTATAATTTAGCCTTCAGTTTGTTAGATTTTTCCTTGTTTGGTCACTTTGTAAGGAAGAAGCAGAATACATGTTAGGTCCTAAGTTTCCTGCCAGACACAAACATACATGGAGTGAGCACAGTTTGAAAATAGTCATTACGACAACAAACATAGTACATAGCAGTGAAACAGAAGTCTAGTGTCCTTTTCAACTTCATCCAACTTGCTCCGAATCGTATTTTCAAACAAGATTTTCCCGTAATTGAGCTGATTAGAGCTAAAGCAAACCAGACCTAACCTTTAATATAAAGACAAGCAGAGTTAAATGAGATTTCAAAAGCACGCCCACGCTTGATAGAGAAAAGTGCCATCAAATACTTTAAGTTCCAGGGACTTGCTGCAGTTAAGATTATTGTTTTTCTGCTTTTGGCAACATGTTAATTAATTACTTCCTGCTTGATGATGACAGAATAAAAATTACCTAGCAATCAAGTTTAATACTGGATAAAATTCTTCTAATGTCAAAAAATAAACTTGTCTAACGTCAGTAATTGAATTAAATGTTAACTTCTTGATTCTTGATTAGTGCCTCCTGGGTCAGGAAATGTGTTTCTTTTGTGTAAAGTGTGACAAGCTTGTCTGTTTACCCTGTGTGATGCCAAAATTTGATTTTACTTCTCAAAAAATATTTCAGCTTTTCTTCTCACACTGCAACTTGATTGCCAATGAAGGGAACAAATAGTCAAAATAAGAAAATCATAAAAAAAATACAGACCAGCAAATGTTGACCCCCAATAAGTATGTTAGTAATCTTTATTTATATAGCACCTTTCGCAGACAGAAATTACAAAAAGCTTTGCACTTAACAGCAACCCACTTGGTTGTTGTAGGACAGCTCAGCAGAAGCAGGTCGCCTACATACCTGGCGCCTCAACCTCAGACCACCACCAAGCGTTCCCTAGCTGCATGTTATTGGTTGGTGGAGAAACTGGAGTGTCCAGAGAAAACTACTACAAGAACATGCAAACTCCACACAGAAAAAGTCAAACTTTTTGCTGTGAGGTGAACGCACTATCCACTGTGCCACTGTGCCACTGTGCAAAAGCATTAAGAAGAACATTGCAAGTGTTTGGAAAACTATGGGCCTGATTTATCGTCCAGGTGCTAAATTGTGGGTGCAAAAATAAAATAAAAAAAATCATGTGTTATTTATGAGCATTTTACACAAACTTTATTATTGGAAGATGCACATACAACATACTAAACAAAACCATCTCAAATTCTCCATCTTTAATGTGTGTGTGAGAGAAAAATGTTATCTCTGCCAAGGTTTTGCTCCCTCTAACCTGTTTTGCACATGAGCAATTGCTTGATAAATCTGGCCCTATGAGTTTGTGTTGTGGGGAGAAAAATAGTTCACCATCAAAACTAAGAAGGTAGAAGAACACTGAATATTCTAAAGAAGGTTAGTGAATTTACACTGCATATCACTCCCCATAATCTATAGCTGTTCGGGTGATGGAGATGTGGCTGCCACTTGTGCCAGCAGCAACAATTTCTCATTAACATATTTACACATAGGCACAGTGACAAAGTGACTTGCCCAAGGACATCTGATTGTCTTCGCTTTAAGATGTGAACGAGGAATACATAACAGATCATTCATCACTACACACCAAGTACACATAACAATCCAACGATCATAGTTCTAATCCAATACCAAACAAATTAATGCATTATTTTCCATCTGAGGTGCCTACAAATTGCACCATGCTTTCAACTATCCAAAACACAAACTCACTTCCTGAATTACTGCCTAGTATCATTATCTTCAGAATCACATCCACATGAAAAAATAACCAAGATCAATCCAATTTTTTTGTTTGTGGCCTTCTATGCTTAAATAACCAAGCACTTTAACTCTCAAAGATAAACAAACCTGTGAGAACTTTTTCGGCCATTTAGTCATTTTTAGTATGACTCTAATGGAATCTTATCAACTCCCTTCTTCAAGACATGTCATCGAAATAATCCTTTATCAGGAACAATGCATCCAAGCTGAAGAAAGAAGCGCCTCTCTGACTCACCTTCAGCCTCTTTCCCTTCTTTTATCCCGCAGCAGTGAATTTACATACAAGAAGCGAGGGAATGACAACCTTGACATGCCCTTCTCAAAAAGACCATGACGAATCAAAATGCCTTCAGTAAAAGAGAGAGATGATTATTCTTATAAATTGTAAGAATGGCAGACAAAAATGTATAGTTTTGAAAGTAACAGATGGTTATAAAGAGCTGCCTGGTGAAAAGCTGCACCTGAAACCTCTTGATGGGCATATATAACATTTTTGAGCAGAAATGTTGTACAGATCAATTCTTTTTGCGTGATTATAATGTCACACTTTGAGATTAACAAACAAGGAAGCTTAAAATCTAATATACTATGACAGCCTATGATTAAAACGTGAGACCATATCCCAGTATTTAGGTTATTGTTAGATCTCTTGTTAGATGGTTGCATATTGACAGAAATGGATATCTCGACACATTTTTGGCATTTCCCAATTACAATTTTTACACAATATTTTTCAAAGCAACTGGAAAATGTTCAAAAACATTTCAATGTATTAGTTGAAGTTTAATGATGACTAAAGACATTTTGGTTTCCTAAACTAGTGAGTTCTGACCAAATATTTGACCCAAACAAGACCACAAACTCAGAAAGTTGCATGCTAAATTACTACTCATAAAGAATAAATGTAGCAACAAGATTTCTATGAAAATGTGAGTTTGAAATGTGCTTTCTAACTAATTTAATATTAAATTTGGCGACAAAACCCTTATTTGAACATTTATAATGTTGTAACTTTCTTCATTTGTATCTTTAAACAAATTTTTTTAAATATTCTTACTACAGCCACCAGTCTGAGGTCAGTAAACACAAAAAGAATTATTCCATATAAAGGGCGCTCCGGCTTATAAAACGAGATGTCTTTTTTTGAGAAAATTTAAAGACGTTAAGTGCGCCTTATTGTGCGGAAAATACTTGATATTCCATTTTTGCATATCTTTAAATCAACTATCAAGAAATTATCTGAAATTTGATATCTTCCACACCTCTACTAGACAGATTGGCGACACCTACTGTCTCTTGTATTCATTTCAGCTAACTAGGTCAGGCATGGCAGAACTCCAGACGGTTACCAAAAACAAGGAAGTACAATCGGTCAATCACTGAACAGATGAAGTGGTGTCTTGGCCAGAACCAACCCGAGAAGAGATAGCAGACTGTATAGAGGATTTTTTTTTTTTTTTATCAACACGGGCGATGCTCCTACCTGCAGAAAGAGCCGCCGCACATAGACACAAACAGTGGAAACAAGTAGAAAAAGCTCTTTTGTCAGCTAACTACAAGAGTTTATGACTGTGAGAACACGAAGGTTTTGCTGCTAATTTAACATTTGTAAATAGATTTGATTCTACGACCCTTAGAAGTTACAATCAGGTGAGTGAAAAACGCTGTCTCAAGCTTCAGGAGACAGACGTCTGTCATACCTGTTCATACCTGATTAAAACAGCTAGCTGTCATCCCGTTTCGTTGCTTAATTTAAATAAGTTTCCCCAGCTAAGCAGATGGAGAACGGGTCTTTCTGCATAATGCATGTGCAGCAGGGCGAAAAGTGACGTCGACCGAAAATTCCTCTATATGTATATTCCTCATGTCAAATATTACCTTAGAATTCGATTTTGTAACTTTAATTTATTAGTTTAACGCTCAGAAATGGAAGAATTGCTGATACATATGTTTTACACTCTATTTCCTGGTCTACACGGATGAGTTCAGGCGTTGCTTTCACGTGGCATCGCAACATTCTACAGGCCAATGTTCTATCAATCAGGTGGAGGGCAGCTAAAATGGAAATTATTTAAATGCTGTTTATTTTTCTGATTCAAAAGATGAATGGGTCTAGTCACCCCAGAAGTCACCACTTTTTAAATTAGTGAAATGTTGTTTGAAATATTTCATAGTAAAATGCAACGTTATTAACTACTTCTAGCATCCACCTGGCCTATAATTGTTCTAAAATGTGAAACACACCTATTGGTTAAAGCAAAAGAGAATCTTTCTACTGTAGAGTGATTGATGTCTGAAACCAGCTGATGCATCAGGCTAAAATTTCCCAATAGGACAATAAAATCTACTATACCTCTCCCTATCGAGCATTGACTTGAAATACCGTGACATAGTTTTGACATTTTCAAATCTTGGCATTCAGTTTGAGTTTACATTTTACAAAATACCCTAATTTTTTTCCACTGAGTTGTGCTTTAAAATATTTCATCTCCTTGTTGCTCTAATAGCCTCTACCGCCTCTGCCGTTTGGTTTTGTTAAACTTTAATAGAACATTTTTCACGCTAGACATCTTGACCTTAAAACTCTGAAATAGCACAGGTGTAACTAACCGCATTTACTGTGGCTCTTTTTCAGCTGTAGAACATTGTGGTAGCATTTTTATGTTGCCGTATATTCAACTTAATCCAAATCTCCCAGTCATGGTCAAATAAGCAGATGTCAGTCAATATTTTCCAGTCAATTATGTAATTTAGCATGTCCAATGTAGCCAGTTATGCCTTCAGCAAATCCTCTTGTAATAACGATATTGAAAATCAGTCACTTCCCTATCAGTAATGTCACCCCAGCTGCTAGAGGCCACATGTCAGTGCAAAAATCAATTATGCTTTTGTCTGCTTTGGCTCAATAGGCTTTGTGAATGTGTGCACCTGTGTGAGGGAAGATATCTAGACAAATATTGAAGGAGAAAGCCATTAGGAGTTGCAGTGGAGTTAAAATAGAAGCTCATTCTGCCTACATTAGCAGACTTCGGGTTGTTATCGGCGGTTTATGTCCGGTCGGGCAATGTCAATTTGAAAAGATAACAAGGAGACGAGCTGAGAGAAAGTGAGAGGAAAGATTCAGTGTTTTGCAGTTGGGGTAATTTACCAAGGTGTCTAGGGATGTCACAATGTTTTTAGATGTGCTACTGTAAAAAAAAGATTTGTCATAAAAATGTTCACAATGATAATGAGAGATTTCTTTTTTTTTACCATTGCTCTACTATGTGACCTATTGATTGTGCATAAAACGTCAGATGGATTGTTGTATTGCCAGGGCAGGGTACATCCTGTTCAATTCATTTCTATGGGGTTTTCACTAAGTCAGTCTAAAATGAATACGGTAAATTCTCAAAGATCGGTCAGTGAACAGTTAGTTGCGTCTGTCACCAAATGACACTTCTGTGTTTACAAAGGAACAGCCTGTTACTATCAGGACACAGATTCAGGTCCCTCTCACCTAAAACTAAAAGGAAAACATCTAGCTTTCTTCATACCTCAGTCAGTCTACTGAATGGCTGAAGAGGTCATGTGACAGGCAGCTTTGTACTGAAAAAGTGATGGTTCGACAACTTCTTCTTTTATTGATCTATTTATTATGCGTTTGATGAATGTGTTTTTTACAAATGTACCATTTGGGTGTTTCTGCTCGTCCTGGTGCTATGTCTGAAAATTAAGTTCTTAACAGATAAATTAAATTATTTTATTTTGATTTGTTTGTCTCTCATGCTATAACAAAAGCTTGACAATTTAAAAAATCAACAGCTCACCTGATGTTTCATGCACAGACCTGGTTGAACAAGTTTGATAGCCGGATATAAGTTATTTTACTGCTGCAGTGGTTGCATATGCCAGAACTGTGAGTTTGATTACTGATTTTGACAAGCTACTGAACGTCCTCCTTCCTCTCATCACAATTTCACACTTTACTGTCTTGTATAATAAAGTACATAGGACAAGAAATGTCTTACAAAACTTATGCAACTGCTTTTAAATGCTAAATCTTTGTAGTTTTTTGCTTCTTCTTTGTTCATCTTGTTGTTTGCTCAATTATTTTATACAAATTACCACAAGACAAACTCATTTGCACATTAATTAGGCTTATTCATTTTTTATATCTTCCTTTCCCAAGTTGATGCATAGAGACAGAAGCTAACTGTGGAACACTGTGTGAACAAAAACTTGCATAATCACAAGCAACAGTACAGATTCCAGCTTTTGCTACATATGGGAGTTTTCATCACTACAGGCTGACAGTGTCTCCACAATCCAGGCCAGAAATGAGCAGTGAAGATGTCGGAAATGTGTCAGAGGCAGAAATTACAGCTGTCACAGAAGATGATGGGTTCACAGTAGCGGGACAGTGTGAGAAGAACGTAGTGTACAGTGAAGGGGTCCGAGCTCAGGTCTGGGTTTGGTGGCTCATAATTTAGCGATTAGATGCAATGTTTCTGCTGTTTTTATTCAATTCATATTATTTTTGTAAAGCCACAAATTACACAAGCAATCGCATCAGGCGAATTTTGTGCACTGATGTTAATTAAAGCTATTTAACAATAATAAAGGTATTTTTTATCCTCCTATCTTTCGGCTTTAACTTATAAATGGCAAGACATGCATTTTTCTGCCAAGTGTAGACTACTCTAATTAGGACTGGGCGATATAGCAAATATAAAGTGTTAATGTTTGTGTTTTTTAGACATGAAAACACAAGGTAAAAATCCATGTTTCAGGTATATAAATTGATATATTTGCATAAATCAAACCTGAAAAATTGCCAAGATTCATTCTTTTATGACTTAAAGCACAGTCCAAAAGGAACTTCAAAAAAAGAACCCCAAAGTGGCTATAAAGACTTGGATTTGGCAACTCTGAGACTATGAGTAATAGTTAAAATAGTCTATATTTGAACAGACAATGCATCAAATAAAGAAAAGGAATCGCAATTTGACATTTCATAAAAGCAACTGTCACAGAGATGAGCTCACGATTCGATTTTTATCACAACATAGCCAGCCCTAACTTTAATCTTGATAAAAGATGCTATAAGTATTCCAGCTACACAATCATAGTTTTGTTTTTTGTGTGGTTCCTAGTCCTATAGCCACACTTTGGGTTAGGGTAAATATCTGTGATCTCCTGATTAAATAGAATAACCCTTAAAAAATGTGCTTTTTAATGTTTTTTTAATGTTACACACTTTTTATATTTTTCCATGTATGCATAACACTTCTTATTAGAAATCTGAGATCAATAGCTACATTCAGAGGTCTGCCCAACCTGTCCATGAACTGCCTTTTCTATATTTACTGGACACTCAAAAACCCCTGTACTACAGTAACATACAACACCCAGGTGCTTTAGGGGAACTAGAAATAGAGTAAAAAAAACGTTCCTGCCCTCTAGTGGATTTGTCAAAAACATACAGTGAGTGACAGCACAAGGTGAGTACAATAAATCAATACCAGAAAGGAATCCCACTCTAATATTTAAACAGAGTGATGTGAACAGACTTTCAGGAGATTTGAACACACACTTAGCGGATAGAGATAAGTCCTCTGTCTGATAAGTGATGCAGCAGTTTCATCATATCTGCATGGTGCAATCTCTGCCAGTTCACATGTTTTAAAATGCTGCTCATATCCCTAGCAAAAGGACGTTAAAAAAAGCAGGAAAACACATCCGACTTTTGATGCAGCTCTCGGGATAGGACAGTCAATATTAGAGTGAGCTCTGGCTTACCTGGCGACTCTGCGCTGTACATCAGTCAGTGCTCTGATGTCTGCTCTCTGCCCTTCATCTCGCGCTCCTTTCTCTCCTCTGCCTCCCGAGCTAAATCCAGATGTCAACAAGTTTGATCAGAATGACACAGGACAAAAAAAAAAACGTCTTCCCTTTGACAGCTTGTCTTATGCCTCTTCTCTCCCAAGCCATTTACCACTCGCTTGATCTGCACCAGTGACCCCGCCCCCCCTCTGCTCTGCTACCCTCCCCTTACCCTCCCAGCAGCCTCCTGGGTTTGGGATCGGATGGGTTTCTGGCGTGTCATTGAGGTGACATGACTAACATAATCATGCAGTCAAAAAAGCAGCAAGAAGTTGGGAGACTTTGCGACTCGAAATATTCACATTTAATCCTCTTTCCCCAGCGAGACTGCGGATCTGACAGGCCTCGCAGAAAAGCCAGCGCAAACAGTGAATTTAAAAGATACCAGCACTATCTAGTCCGACTTATCTTGCCTTTTTGACATAGCCTCTTGCTGTAAGGCAGAGGGCATCATGTAAAATCGATGCTGACAATAGAGATAATACAGACATCCGAAGAAGCACACAAGTTTAAAACCAGTGAATAAGATGCGTAGATTCACACGTGAGGCAACACAATCTCCAAGTGTTAATACTATGGAAAAGATACCATTTATACACGCTCATGAATTGCAAATTGCAGCTTCAGCTTTTGTACTTCCAGATTTAATAGGTGGCGATACACTTCCCATTTTCCCTGTATGTGCATCAATAGCTTTTTGCAGTCTGGCTCAGAGCATCAACAGTCTCCTATAGGCACAAGCTGTTAAAAGGCATCAAACAAGCTCCCAGATGCACTGTCCTAACAACATCCGCCCTTTATGTAAGTTAACAGTTTTGACTAAAATGGGTCATTCAAACTCAAGCTGCACAATTAATTGCCTACATTTAAAAGTGCAATTTAGATAAAAAGGCAATTATGAAAAGCTGCAACAGATGTGTAGACTATAGAATTTCCTGCAAAACAACCAATTATCTTGTATTTTTAAGGCAGAAAAACTGTGCATTTTAGATGTCTACAAACATTTTCATCTTCAGTTAGTTTAGCAGTTTCTCTTTCAATATTCACTCAAATGCTGCGGTTATCAAATCCTAAATTAAAAATATATAAAGTGAAATAAAGTGAAATTGTAATACGATTAGAAACATAACTACAAGAGCCATGCAAATGCCAGACATGCACTTTTAAGTCTACAGCTTCGAACCAGACAGGAACAGAAGTGCTGCATCAGACACACACAAGAAAGTGATCGTAAAAAAAAAAAAATGTAGCGTAGTAGTAGCAAGCCCCAACAGCAGCATCAGTGCATCAGAGAAAGCCACTCAAGTTAGAAATACCTGCAACTACAGAATGGACGAAGTGAGAGTGGACATGCCTGGGAGGAAGGAGGAATTGCCCATTCTCCGCCTGGATGCACCTGTGTGTGTCCTACTGCGCCCACACTTTCAAACTGGTCTGCAGCCGCCAATCCTCTTCTTTCTTCTCCATAAGCTTGCCCCGTCTCTCCTCAGCAATTTCAATCCCCACTTTTATTGCTTTCCCGCGTCCATCTTTGCAGCCCTTGATCCGTGGGGTGATGCTCTCTCGTCAGCAGACTGGGATGCTCTGCGCACGCCGGAGAGCAGTGAAAAGACGCTCCTAACCAGCTCTTGCCGCGGCCACAGAATCAACTCATGTTTTATGGATGCATGAGCCCTCCCCGTTCGGATTCTCTTAAAGGGACGGCGCCGCTGTTTTGGCATGTCTTAACACTCAGATATAACGCTGGAAATTGGAGCCATCACTCTCACACTGACTGCAAATTCACACTGTGGTTTCATGGCAGCAATATCACAATGTAGGTTATTTTTGCAAGACTTTTATGAGACAGTGCTGTCTGCTCTTTTAAGTCATGTCATTTAAAGATGACATGACTCTATTTTATGAGTTTATTGCTAAATATTTATTATATGTTTATGCTTATAATGGCTGCATTACTTAAAGTTGGTATACCTGTTTTATTTTAGAGATCGACTGATATTTCAAAATATTGTCAGCTGGTGCAGATATCAATGACTGATTTCAAGGCCGATTTCTGAGGCTGATTTTTTTTTTTTTTAAAGCATAGCTGTGAGATAGTATAGCCAAAACAAACTATCAAAAAACAGTCTCTTTCATACAATGTAATTATGCTCGATTGTATTTTGGCCCAAGAAACAATCATTTCATAGCATCAAGAAAAATACTCAAAAACAAGAATAAAACTCATGTTAAAGGGGTCCTATTGTGTTTTTTTATATATTTAGTAAGAAACTAGAACATATGCAGATCAGTAATTTACCTTTTGTTCATTGTAAAACACAAAGTTGATCTAAAACAGCTTAAAAATAGAAACAGCTCTACTGACTTCCTGTTCAAAACTGCAGAACTGATAAGCCCCGCCTCTTCATTTTAAAATGTAACTGTAAAAAGCTACAGATTTTTAAAAAATATTTTCTATTGTTGGAAAGTGAATATGGGACAGTATTGAACCATATATACTTCACTTTGAGTATTAATCTGTTGAATTATAATGAGTAAATACAGACAAGTGCGAGGGGATAGGTGGTAGGTGAGAACGGGGAATTCTGAGCACTTGAGCTCCAGCTGAAGAACAATACAAGATTACTCAAACATGCATGAATCAATTCAAATATAACTTTGACTAAACTAATGATGAAGGAAGGCCATTATAACAAGGTTAAAAACTTAGAAAAGTCAATTTGACATAATAGGTCCCCTTTAATGGTTGAGTGCAGCTTTCCACAGAGGAAAAGCTCAAACAACTGCCTGATCAGATATCGAACAAAAGTCAGGCAGATATACAAAAAAATCTAAATATCGGCTCCAAAATATTGGCTGGCAGATATATAGGTCTTTTTCTAGTTTATTTGTTGTAAATTAGTAAACCCAAGGCACTCAAAGAACATTACAGTCAAGTATCTACTCATTCAATGTACACAAACACCGGGACAAGGTAGGTTAATTGTCTCACTCAAGAACCCAATCTGTGGCACCTGATTTTACAGTGGTCTTCCATCTAAGTTCTAACCAGACCCTGTCTTGTTTAGCTTCTGAGATCTGATGAGATCAGGCTTTAACAAGGAGGTACCACTAAAAGCATTGCTCTGATTGGCGCCGCTTAGGTGGTCCACTCCAATCTGGAACCGAGGTCATGAAACAGTCCTTCCACTACTCTGACAAAGTTCAAATCTAGGCTCAAAACAACGGATTTGATAGATAAAAAAGTATTTTCTTTTACAGTGTGTTTTCCTGCGAATTACTCCATATAAAAGTGCCTTGCCTATAGTAACAGCTATGGTAAAATATTGCTACAGCTGTTTCTCGGCAATCCTTATCTACTTTACTTTGCTTTTGAAATGAGACATAAATTGTTAGCCTCACATATACAACCTAAATAGTAAAATGTGATAATAGCCTTTTATTTAGTCGATTGTTGTATTATTCACTTACATTTGGCGCTGTTTGGAGAGACTCAAGAGGCCACAGCATGAAAGTGCAGCGTGTGACTGGGGTTCCGGGTCTGCTGTCTTATCCCACTGCATGTCTTTGATGTGTAGGTTTTGTCGTTTTACGCTCTGCCGATGTGCAATGATCTGTGGGGATAGAGAGGCTATCAGTAATTCAATATCAACGGCGAGCGGCTTTGACACTCCTCGCTGTGAGGCTGGTGCAAGCGGAAGTAAGCGGTTGATATTAAAGAAGAAGTGAACGCAGACGTCAATAGATAGAGAAGGAGATTGTGTTAATAAATAATGTATATAAGTTTGAATGTGGGTGCCCCCGGTCAGATGAGCACTACTCAAGTCAAGCATGAGCACGGAAAGGGTGTGTCGTCAACAAAGGATAAACTCAGAGTAAATCCAGGCACCACCAAAAGCGGCAGGTGTAATTCAATCCAGAGGTGAAGGACATGAATTAATAAGGCAGGGTGCTTGTGTCCAGGGTCACAGGGCCGATATGTCACACGTAATATGGGACTGGATAATAAGATCAGAGAGGACAGCAGGTCAAACTGTACGTCAGAAAGCACAAATCTACACAGTTGGGGATAGACTATGCTTAAGGGTGACTATTTTTAGAACAAAAAAGAAGAGTATCTTGATAAAAAGTCAATTATTTATATGTAATATTTGAAGTAAAATGTAATATTGTTTGGAAAATAAGCGCGTGTCTTCAAAACAATAATACTCACATGTACCAACTTCAACTTTTAGCTAATATAGTGATCAGTAAGGTTAGTTTTTTATTATCTAGGACAAGCCTGGCCACTCCCCCTCTAACAACAACAACAACACAACAAGGTATTTTGTCAACAGGCGAAGAAACAAGAGAAGACAGAAGTAGGCCTAGTGGTAATATACAGTAGAAGTAGCACTAGTACAACATGTTGCACAACAGAGATTATTATAGTTTTACTTCAGTAACAACAATTCACATCTAATTCCAGGCTCTGCGTTTCCAGACTCCAGATTCCTTGTTTCTGATCAGTTTCAGTAGCTTGGAAAATTCCAGACACAAATCTGTGATAGGATGTAATAAAATTTTACAGAGAAACATCAGTTTGGATCTTAAATAATTGGAATCTTCAGAAATACAGTATTTATTGCACTGTATTTCTGTAATGGAAATTACTTATGCTCTGAAAAATGACAAGTGTTTGATAATAACTGCCATTCTGTCTTGTAATTTATGAAGTGTTGTCACTGTGTATAAAGCATGGATCTATTATTATACTGTATATAGGTAAGACTTCCTGACTCAAAGGAGGAACCACGGAAAAGTCACAGATTTTTATATGGTATTGATTTGATTAACAAACGAACAATCTGCTTTTTATTCTATATCCCACCAAGCTCGGACATTTGGAATTATTCTCACGAAGTCATTTGCATGATGCTTTCCACAACAATTTACGCGGAAGAAAAAGCTTCCACAACAATTCTAAATTACCAATCACGTTAGCTGAAGGACAATGAATTTTATGTATCTCATACTAAAACATAAAACTATTTCGATACTAACTCATATATTTTCTCAACATTGATTTTGATAACATAAGCCAATCAAAAAGGGAAAAAAATGCAAATAAATAAACAGAAAGCGTTCATTTTCAACCAAAATGTATTTGTTACTACTTTTTGTATCGATTGGAACCAGACATTTGTGAAACTTATGCATAGCCAATGTCAACATGTGTCCAAACATTTAATAATATTGTTTCATTTAATGATCATTTGAGATAAATAATAAGTAAACAGATAAAAGGTGTGGCCATGTAGTAAGCCTTTACAGTGACTGGACATGTGTGGGGGACATAAGAGATGGATATTGTTGTCAGGTCAATGCACTGGCCTGTTTTTGCCTCCTGGCGGCTGTTGACTAGTAAATAAAACATAGTGATAAATTAAAGATGGCACTAGAAGGTCCTTGAGAGCCTGGTTGTCTGAGTTGAATCCTCTGCCCTTGAGCAAGTCACCTTCACTGTTGATACACACACCTAAACTAATCCACAGGTGCCTAATAGAAAGAATATATCAATGTGATGTATACTCAAAAGTGCTTGCTCTCTCTCTCTCACTCTTGGCATCCTATCGCGAATCATTTACACTCCAGCGTCCTCAGCAACTTTTATAGGTGCAACGATAATTAACACACTAAGTCACAGCTCAGCGAGAGACCGATCACACCCTCAAGAAGGAGAAGGCCGAAATGTAATTACACACGTATTAAAGCGCTGCAGAGAAAGAGAGAGGGAAAATGGAACCGCATGAAGCTTTGTCAATAAGAGGACATTAGCGTGCGATTTGAATTTTGTCTTCCATGACAATAGAACTGAGCTCCGTCTGTACAGTGTGTCATAGTTTTAATGCTTTCAGTTCAAAATGTGTTTCATATATTGTACTTTTCACACTATTGAGCACACCTGAGTATAGCGTGCCGTGCACCAACGAGATTAAAGAAAAAAATAGATAATAACATACTATATGAAGCTTTGGGGGCAATCTTTTAATATATATTTAAGCTACATATGCATAATTATGGCACTGCAAGGAAAAAACTTATCAGTATTGCTTAGCTTGTTTTTAGTCTAGAAAGCAAAATGTAGAGCCACCATGGTTTCTTAAATTAATAAGAAACACAAGCTTAATTAATGTCATATACAAGTTTTGCTTTGCTGGAATGTTCCTTACGACAATATTAAGTGCAACTATCTTGCATTTAATTTGTGCTGTAAGCAGGCTCATCTCTCTATAGATCTGACTTTCAACATAAGATGTCAAGATTATTCAATTAATAATTATCATGGTCATAATAAAAGGTAAATCTGCATGTAAAAAGCTTTTATATCTGGCTGTTATATTTATATACAATATATATATTATTTTAATTCGTTTAAAATATATATTAAATAATATATATATATATTATACAGGTAAGACTTCCACAACCTAACACAGATGTGTATGATTTATTGGAACATTGAACTTTTCATTTTTTTTCTGGTACTGTGTTGATAGTACATCACTTTACTTTCTTGGAGATTGCTTTAGCTCGACTAATGATTCAAAGGACCAGTTTAAAATCCAGGAACTTTATGTTTCTGCTCAGAAGCTGACAGCAGTTAGCCATGCATGTACAAACATTTTTCTTTCTTGACCATCTTTGCATAAGTCCTGAGGCTCAATCCGTAGCAAGACACATAACATCTTTTGTCAAACCATTACTAAAATATTCATTATTTTACTGGGATAAAAAGGATTTAGCAATCGAAAATTTTAAAACATCTGAAAATCTTGTTTACTAAAAATTTTTCAGTCTTTGATTTAGCTGAATATATTTGGTCAAATCAGTAATACAGCATATTTGATCATTAAATGTGTTTAAATACATGTTTGAATTTTTCTGTTGGATTGAAATATCATCTGAATATTGTCATTGAGATATGCCCAAAAATACTGAGATATTCATTTTTGTCAACATCGCACAGCCTATCTAATCATCCTGAATAACAGACAGCTTCATCAAATAGAGAATTGGTAAATCACAATTAGAAAAGTGGATTGATAAGCTCATAATGCAGTTCATATCACAATACTGTCTAGCCCACCATAAATCAGAACCAGAGTAATCTTATAAGTTCAGAAAGTTGTCTTTTAAAACATCCAAAAAATAGTCCTTGTAAAAAAAAAAAAAAAAAAAAGAAGGAACAAGTCATAATGGTCTTCCAAATGTAACTATTATTCCAAAACAACAAAAGTGCAATGGTAAAAGCAGAGCAGATACATTACGCTGGCTCTTCAGTTTAGCTTACAGTAAATGCCTAAGTATTGCTAACAATCTAAAATTATCTGGCACAACTCAATAGAGCAATAGCAAATATAGTATAATCAAGCGTGATATTGCAGAGAAAACTGAATTACAGCTGTGCTCAAAAGAAACAATCGTATTAAAGTAGGAGGAATATGATTTTTTTTCTCTCCTTGTGTGTGAAATAAGCACATTAACATTTCAGGGCACAGTGATGCAGGGACACCACCGCGAAACTGAATGACAGATGGGCAGTATAGAGTCCAGTGCAGACAGAGAAGAGGATAAAGGGGACAAGCAGATAGAGGTAATTACTGATTCATGGATTTTCTGTTTGAATGTGACAGCAGGAGTCTGGCCTGGGCACGTTGTGAATTGTGATGGAGCCCAAACGAAGGAGATATGAAAGAGGAGGAGAGCGGACAAAAGAGAGGTGCACCACTGACAGAGCCTTCACGCTGACAGGAAAAACATGACACATGGTCAACAGGAATTTACAACAGTGACACATTTAGGGATTTTCTGATGTAACTGTATCAATGCACAAACAATTTAGCGAAAAATGAAATTATAAGAAACAGAAATAATATAAGAATTTTTATTTTATCACGTCACAATGTAGTGTCCTAAAGATGTGAATGAGTGTGATTCTGTTTGTCTGTCTTTAGCTGTTAACTGCCACTCAATCAGATCATGTTGGAGGAGGAAAAAGTCTGTTTTTAAGATAGAACTGCCTTAAACAGAAAATTGTGAATCGAGATATACAGTGTGTATAAGATCTATTTCAATTTATATCAACATATCACACGGACTTGTATAGACCATTCACTTAGCCTACATAATCAAAAATAGAAGTAGTAAGAAGCAGATTTTGAAAGCTGTGGTGCAACTTTCTGGAGGTGAAAAGTCAACTATACAAAGCTAAAGTCATTTATTGGAACATTGTCAATGGGAAGATATATTTTAGTGCAAAATACAGGTGTAGCTACAGAAGCAGCTTGATTGCTTCCATGAATTTTCCAGGCATTAATGATTCATTTGAGCCTGTGCAAGCTCACTCTGAGTAAGGGCGCAGCTTTTTGTATTTTTTTAATGTAACAAAGACACCTAAATTACTCAAACATGCTTTTATTTTAGTTTATTTTTTGGTCAATAGTTTACACAGCAAAATTTAAAAATGTCTATATTGTTCAGGTGTTTTTTTTACAGTTTGATTAATTGATTTAGTCACTAGCAAAAAATGTTTAGAGAATACTTTATTAAAGCAAGCGTCCTGTAATTCTTTATTTGTCCAGGAGTGATCCCTAAAAAAGGCTTCACTACTTAAGTAAAGTTATCTTAAAACTGTATTCTCACATATTTATTCATCGTGTGTATAGTGCTTTGATTACTTCGTCTGGATCAAAAGAGGAGCTCACTGTAGCTCCTCTAGTCAGCAGATTTATAGTAAATAATGAGAGTTCAGACACACCCACATAATGAAAACAGCACCTGTGACACTGCTGCTTGTTTGAACACACAGGTCACACGTGGTCCAGGTCTGATCTTATCTACAGTGAGAAGACTCTGCAGTGTGGTGAAAATGATGTATTACACTGCCATGTGTATTGTGATCTCGACCTAATGATACATAATAATTGGATTGGATACATGATAAGTTAAATTAAAGATGCACTAGCCTGACTTCATGTAGATGTTAGAGTTGCCTAGAATGTTCCACACAGCAAGACATTTACATTATTAGGTGCATTTATCCCTAGTGTTTTGTTTTTTCTCCTGCATTCTCACATCTTTGGCAATGCATACATGCACACACACACACACCCTTAATGTAATGCAAATAGATGCTAAGCAGATTTATTTGAGAGAAAAGTACTTAATTGTTCATAACACTATAAATCAATATGGATTGTTCACACAACGTCACAACATCCTATATGCCAAAACAAATTAAGACAGCTAAAAATAAATATGGTCTGGATAAAAGTTAATTGTCTATTCCAGGGATCTACTTTTATAAAACAAGAATGAAAATGTCAGTAAGCTTCTTCTTTCGCCAAAGTTCAAAATTTGGGTTCATAAGGGGTTCACCATCCGCCTCTGCACATCAAATGCAGAAGCTTTTGAAATGATCCTTTTTGCTCTATGCTGACCCCCTGTGGCAACGTATAATATCATTGATTCTATTCTTCAGTTGCAGTATTAAAAAAGTATGGAGTGAATTAACTCTAACTTTGGTGCAATTTTCAATGTTTGTAAAGTTATCTCATCTTAAGAATAAGGCAGCATAAAAAGCAATAATATGTCTACTTAATTCCATCATAACAGAAAGTTACCTGCTCCTAGTCGAGCATGGGTACATCTTGATCCACAGCCTTGCGAAGATTCTTCCTAGAACACAGAAAATAATGTTGGAAATCCAGTTAATTATTTCAGCATTTCATTATTTACCTAATTTTACGCACTATCCAAAAAGAAGACTCGCTAAATACAAAACAGTTGGATCCGCACATAGCGACAGCACATAATCAAGGCAAAACTAAATAAAACCAATTAAATTCACAGCTTGATCTTACAGTTTCTCATTTGATGCAATGTTCTGCCAGTGGAGGTTTAAAATAGACCCATTGTCAATACACAATTAAAACTACGGCAATAAAGCCTTTTAAAACAGACCCACAGCAGCGCAATGATTCATAATGATTTTCTTGCAAAAGTTAGACAATGGAGCAACACTGAACAATGCAAGTGTCATTCAAACAGTGACGGACAGTGAAACAGGGACAAATACTGTTGAATACATGAGTCACAATCTTTTAATTGACTGATGACGAATGCTGCTGAGTTTGCGCCTACATTATTTTGTCATTTGCTTCGCTTTAATCACCAAATCTATATTTAGACTTTACAATTAGACACAAGCGCTTTGATCTTGGGATGAATTTTAATAATGTCAAAATGAGGTCAGGTAAATAGGTGTTTTCGTGAGTGAGGGCATTTTTAAGTTTGGACTGAAATCTTGAGACTGGGGTAACAGCCGCTGACCTTTTAATCAATAACTAATCTACAAACACAGACAAATTGATATGACATTTTCATTTTCAATTCATTATTGGATTTTAGTTGAAATATTGCTTTGATCATCAAGGCGCATGTGCTCAGGGCTGCACAATTGATCAAATTTTAATTTAAATTAGGTTTATTGCTGTAATCAATTTTAAATATTGTGTAATCAAGTAATCATGATTTAATTGTAATTCATAGATGCATTTGTAAGCGCTCATGTATTTCTTTGAGTTGTAAAAGTAGGTCCCAGGCAGTGTTTTTACAATGTAAAAATCATTTGTCACTTACAATTTCATTTTATTCCTTCAATCTCTGCAATTTAAAGGAACACTAATGATTTGCGCTTTCTCTAAACAATTATTTGATGATTTAAATAATTGTGATTCTCATTTTCATCATGATTGAGCAGCCATAACTGTGTTTATTTTGCATTTTTATTGTGGGTCTTAGAAAATAACTTCTTTATCCTCCCAGCTTTTCACTGAAAGCTCTTGACTTGCTGACATTATGCAACAACACAAGAGTACTATAGATATTATCGTAATTGAGATTCTCTTTAAAATAATAAACTTATCTTTATATGGCAAAAACTAACAGGAAAACCTAAAAAAGAGATTTTAAAATGTCAACTGGTAGTTTTCTCAGGGTGGAAAAACACCTGCCTAATGACCTGTCTGCCCAGTATTGGTATTGCAGTTTTATTTGGAGTTTGTTTTCATAGGTTCAGTTCAAGTTACTCCACAACATTTAATAAGCTATAGCACAGGGGTGTCAAACTCAGGCCCAGGGGCCAAATTCGGCCCTCAAGAAGATATCATGTGGCCCTGAGCATGATTTCAGATTATTATTGATAGTGGCCCCTTATATTGCTGAGATATGAATATTAAATGTAGTATTCACTGGAATGCGGCAAAAAGCATACAATCTGTCCAAAGTTTTCTTGCAATGTGCAATATAATGTAAAGCAACATAATGTAATGTGACACAATATAATTCTGGATATACAGTAGATGTGTTATTTTAGCTTTATACAGCCCTATTGCCATGTTTGAATTTAACACAGAGGGACCTATGGGTCTACTAGATCTTGCCACAAGAAATCGCCACATTTAGTGAAAATATCTTTTATGACAAAGAACAATATTAATGTCGAGCTTTTGAAGTTGTGAAATGAACTGCCTCTGTCACTTCGCTCTGTGGATGCTGTGGATGCCCTTAAAAGCATCTAAAAACACACTTTATTAGACAAGCGTTTGAGTCCTAAACATGCAGTTGCTGGAGATGTTCTGACTGTATTTTTTGTTTAATGTTGTTTTTAAGTTGTTTTTATATCCCACTGTGAAGCACTTTGTGACTTTGTGTATGTGAAAATCGCTATATAAATAAAGTTTACTTACTTACTTGCCCACCATCTGGTCTTATCATATCATCACATTCACACAGGATATTTTGGAGAAATAATAGTAGGTTACTTAAAGTGCTTCTGATAGGTTGAACTACTCATTTCACTGAAACAAGGATACTAGTGTAATGAAATTGCTTCTCTTTCTTATTAAAACCTAAGACATTTTGTCACATAGTGCAAGCCACAACTTAACAACTTAATCTGAATAAAATGTCCAATAATATGAAACGTTCTTGATCAACACCAGCCAATAAATTTGTCTCATTTTGTCCAATTAAAGGCACAAATATAATATCAGCTGAACCGATATAATGGAGCCGATACTCGATCCAGCAAAATTTCTTGGATCGACATCGATATCCGATCCCAGTATCGGATCGGTGCATCCCTAATTATGAGAAAATTAAAAATGTCTTGGTCAACCTGCTCTACTTCCTGTTTTTGTCAACATATTTTGAAACTTTTCTTTATAAATTTGTTCTTGATTCATGAAAAAAAATATATAGGCCTATTTACAACTAGTGCTATTCTTCTAAATTAAATTAAATTAAAATGGGGAATTTATAGAAACATGTCATATGCACTTTAACATTTGATTTCTTTACTGTGCAGCCCTAATCAATCAACTTAGTGGCTAATGCAACAATATTTCCCTTAAATCTCACTCAGAGTAAGTTGCACGTGAGTTACAAACGGGTTACACATCTCATCTAATCCTTACCAGCTCTGTTCCCACATGTTCAAACAAGACAGCTTCATCTGAAGTCCTTGCACGGCTTTGGTTTCCAAATGATCGCTTCATGAGCAGAAAATATATTTAGATTTCGTAATCTTAATACCTTGATCACGCCTTTGCCGCGAATTCGCCATTTTTTATCCAGGTTTTGGGTTTTTTGGCGGTTTCCTGGTCACGTGACACAGACGAAAGAATTATTTTTATTTTATTTATTTATTTATTTTTAATTAATAAATCGTTTAGAGACTTTTTTAAAGACTACTGTTATTAAAAAATAATTATAATTAAATAGTTTGTCAGCAGCTAAAACAAACTTGTTCAAATATATAGGCACTATAGGCTCTGCTCCTCTCACACAAGCATATCTCTTCAGAATTAAACTCGTGACCGTAATTACTGCGAAGCCTTCCTGACCCATCCCTCCTCTGGCTTTTCTACCCCATAATTTACCTGTCCATCTGGGCCATCGGAGGAAAAGAAGTTTCCATAGCAACCCTCCACCACGTGCTGCAGAGAGATGAGGGCTTCACCGCGTGCGCACCATGGTATTTAAGCCACATGGAGAGAGAGGGGAGCACTTGAGACACACACGGGGGAGTAGGTCAGTGGGGACGGGCCTCTTTAGCCTCGGCCAGCGGCCACAGTGCACCGCTCCGAGGCAGCAGCAGAAAATCTGTGATCTGCTCTGCTCCGGACGGACGGGGACTGCAGAGCCAGAGCGCCATAACCTTCAGGCTCTCTTTCATGTTGTTCCCACCATGAGCTTATAGCTTCGTTAACATTCAGGCCAGACGTCTTTGAGTTGGACTTTTTGGAATTCTTAGCTTTGACTATGGATTGACTGTGATGGAGGTTCCTTTTCTCACAAGTGAAGCGTATTCAGACACAGACCAGTCTACTATGCTCTTTGAAGCTACTTTAATTAACAATGTCTCACTGTTGGAGAGAAGGTTTATGTCTAATCCTGACTGATTGTACGAGACTATACTGATAGTGATGGGCCAGAGGTGGATATGGGCAAAGAAGCGAAAATAGGCCTTCTAAGAGAACATTCAAAACAATATGTCAACAATGGAAACAGTAAAATAAAATAATCATGTTTCACATTACTGAGTGTTAAAAACCATCTTGAATAAATATTTTTTGCGTTTAAAAAGTCCAAAAATTATTGATGGTGCGAATATTGTGAGGTAGTTTGTTTCAAAGTCTTGGACCAGCCACATGTTTAGGTGTTTTTACACTTCCACCATTAGGTTTGTGACTTAAATATCTTTAGGCTAATAGGCTATACTACTTCCAAACTAAATACTTTTGCTGGATAAACTGATTGCATTTTCCTTCTCTATATTTATTGAGAAATGTTAAATTACTTTGTCTCTATACCAAACTTCAAACAGCTTTATATCTAGATTATACAAATTTTATTAAAGATTTTATTTCTCTTTCCTTTCATAAAACCAGGTCTGTAAACTGATAATGTTGAGCTTTTCCATGCTGTTTTTGTCTGAACTGGGTGAATTGTGGAGCAGATTTAGACAATTTGGTAAAACATGGTGATGGTTGAGGCCAAAGTTCCTAATTGAAAACTGCTTTTACATCTAACACATCTAATTATGAGTTCAACCCAGGTCAGAAATCTGATAATGTTTTGTATTTGAAGCTGTGTTTTGCATTTAGCTTAGTCTAATTTGAATAAAGATTTGGCAGATTTGGACTGGTTTCTGGATTGTCTTCTTGTTGTTTGTGAGAAAACTAAAACACAGTTTATTGGTCTGTTCATTTAGACATATTTGAGTGAGTTCAGGATGTCCAGAGATAAATCACCATTTGCTCTAGCCTTGGGACTCTTTGATAATAGTGTTGTCGAGTAGTTGATAGCTCTGATTTCCCAATAAGGAGGTGGGTTCGACTCCCGGGTCGGACCATATCAACATCTCACAATGTCTCTGGGTGGAGTTTGCATGTTCTCCCCATGTCACCGACCGTGGGTTTTCTCTGGGTACTCCGGTTTCACCCACCAGGTTAATTGGGCATCATTGTAAATTTCCCCTGGGAGTGAGTGAATGGTTGTCTGTCTAACCCTGCGATGAGTTGGCCACTGTCCAGGGTGTTTCCCCGCTTAAGGCTCAAAGTCACTGGGATAGGCTCCAGTCACCCGTGACCCCTAATGGGATTAAGCTGGAGAGAATGAATGAATGTTTATGCTGTTAGTGAAGGTCCAATCTTCATGTCCTGTTTTCAGCAGCCCTATCATACATATGTGTGTGACATACTAATGTTTAGATATAGGGACAAATGGGGCCTGTTAGGACCGCATAGAGTTTTTGTGAGCACACTTTTGTAATACATTTTTATACTTTAATTCAGACAAACTTTGATGTGTTTTATTTTTAGGGATGTATTTTAGAAATCCACAACAATGTTGACGTCTACAAATTCAGCCATTCAGCCGGCTCCCTCTTCCCACCTTGATTCAGCGTGGCTGGAAGCATCAAATTCTAAATCCAGTCTCGGTCCTCAGGGTTTCTGAAATGGAGGGCTAAATCTAGGTTTGAAAATAACCTCTCTCCTTCGTTGTGGTGAGTTTGTCTGTTTTGTGTAAATTTCCTTTAATTTTTCTAGGGCTCATGTAATTGGGTTTAGCCATTTTAGTTTATTCTACTTTGATCATATAGAAAAAAAGAATTAAAGAAATAAAATCTTTTCCAAGTAATGGGGAAACTTGAGGAGGACATAACGCAGCACATTACGTAGTACAATACATTATACGTAGATACACCTTAACCTTAAATATAAATCTTTTAGATTAAACTTTCATTATGATGAACAAATAAATAAAAACACTGAAAATATTTATTCAGCATATAAAATTGTAGCTTTGACAAAATTGCAGAATAATATACAAATATACACATTATTTGGCATAAAAAGCACACTGTGGAATATATTTTTTTTACATAAAGTAAATAAAATACACAGATACTCAAATTATTATACACATTTCCCATTTGGCTACTTCACTTGTGCAAAAGTGCATTGGGAGAGTGCTTTGGCTGTACACAAATGCAGAAAATGCAAACATATTCTTGCTACATGATTGCACACTGGGGTTTATGGATTACACAACAATCAATAGTACCACTGACATCATGTTGTTGACCAAATGTAAGTTGGTGTTTTTTCACACTGAACCTCTGCACAGCGCTCTCGTGTGGCCACCACATACTTTTTTATATTGACTTCTGACTTTAAAAATACCAAAAAAACATCTGTGCTCAACTCTGTGTGAATAATTAAGGGAGTCTTTAGAGAATGTAACTTTTAATTAAAAATAAATAAAAACTAATCAAAGTCAAACTGGAGGTAATGTAAAGTAATTAAAATGACAAATGAGGACGTTCAAACAATGTGGTCACAATATGAGAATGCTTTTGAAGATTGTATTTTAAAACATTAAAGCAATTGTATGCAAATAACCATACTGTATGCACATACAATACACCTGTAGGGCAAGACAACAAAATGATTAGTGAGGACAATAATTGTGGAGTTTTTTATGTTCATTCACTATTCAAAATAGTTTTACGACAAAACATGTGCATCCATTGGTTTCTCTCTTGGCTCCATGAACCAATGAGATACTGTGATCATGGAGTGTTCATGTTCAAGTGGCTACATAGAAATTGTTCTTGATGTTGGTGATTTATTAAATATTTATTCCATATTTTGAAATGTCTGCATACCAGCCGAGGGCAGAGGTGGGGTCAGAGAACACAGACACAGGGGTATTTAAGGCACACCGGGAGAGTGCCTTTGTTGATTTGGTGAAACTCAACCAGCTGCAAGAGGTCAATGAAAAGAGTGGCACCATCGTCCATAGTATAGTACTTCCTGCCTCCTTCTTCACACTACAACAGACACAAGAAGATATTTCAAGGCAAACTGGAGAAAGCAACACTAACGATAACAGTATAAATGGTAATCCCTCTAAAGGTGGCGCAACTGACGTCATTTTTTTTTTTTTTTTTTTTACCAAAAACTATGGTGTAAGTGGTGGCATAATCAGATGGCTGTGTGCTGTGTGATTCCAATAATAAAGTATTGTATTTATCATAGAGTCCAGTTTTACTTTGCTGTTTGGATACTAATGATGTGAGATGTGCTACTGTTGATTAAAAAATAAAATTACTTCAACTATAACACAAACCGCATGAGCTATAATGAGAAAGCAGTGTTAAGTTGTGTTCTCAAAATAAAAAATTACATCCAACATGTAAAAATCATTAAAAACATACCTAAAGGGATGGACAAGACAAAAAAATGGATGTATGGTCAATAAATCAGGGGTCATATGACAGATGTTTTGAACAGATAGAAAATTGTTGTTTGCTGATCTGGATGTGGCAAATATAGACAGAAACAACAGAGTTTTATGGATCACTGATATACGGTAAACACACTGGATAACTGCAAACTGCAAATGATCCTGTTAATGTCGCAGCAAAAAGATAATGTATCTTTAGCAGCAGCAAATTCATCAGTTTTTTGTAATTAACCAAACTAAATTACTGCCATCTTGATAATCACAGACTTAACAATCACCAGCGTTTGTTTGCGAGGTCATTCAAAGGAACTAACAATAAGCAATAATTCACATTTTCCATAAATAAAATATACGCTGGTAAAAAGGTTGAATTTATATTGAAAGCTAGCAAGTTAAGTTTATATGTCACTGTATTTATGCGTGCGTGTATTTGTAATACAGCTAAGACCTCACAATTTACAATCAATGAAAATTAGGCAAAAAAAAATCTGAACTTTTAGACTTATTATAACAGTGTTCTTCATCATAAATTTAATCTGGATTGAGTCATTCTTGTTTGAGTAATCTTGTCCTGCAGATGATGCTTGACTGCCCATAAAATCCCTGTTGCCACCTACCACCTATCCCCACCCACATGTCTGTCCTTACTTGTGTTTACTCAAACAATATAGATTCCGAGTGAAGCAAGTAGGGTTTAATACAGTCCACTGAAAGGTCAATAGACCGTTTTCTATTTTAAATACATTTTTGTACTTTTTTTTTTTTTTTACAATGAACTTAACTTATTCATCTACATATGTTGCAGCTTATTACTAAATACATGGAAAAACACAATAGAGTTAAGAATTACACATTTGAAAGACACTGCTAATAACTGAGTCTGCTTTTTTCATTCCTTATTAATTAATATTTTTGCTCACTTATGAATACAACCAAAGTCATTTAATAAGAACTTACAGGAATAACCAGGTAGTGTTTAGTCTTGAGCTTGTAGCACAGTGAGAGGACGAAGCACTGGGCGTGCTGCTGGCTGTCACGAATAAGGAACATCCTACAAGCACAAAAGCCACAGTAAAATACATGTGACACACTGGAGACACACTGCTTGACACGCTATCATTAAATGTAATTACATCAGCTACAAAATGAGTCAAGATACAGTAAGAAATCTATGCCTGTTGCGTGGTAACAAGCAAAACCAAGAAAATGTTGCAGATGTGGCCTGAGAATGTTGATTCTGTGGAGAAGTTCTAGACAAGGTGTGAAAATGCCAGTATTTTAAAATGTTCAAAATCAATTTGTGTTTTGTACTGTTATTCAGTCTTTCTTCCCATAAAGCATACAGTCTTTTTGCATCTTTAGTAAAAGGATAATATCTAATACATTATGTTGTGCATGTCTTTTAAATATTTTATATTTTACTACTAACTCACTCTTTATGTTGCACCATATTGACAAAACACATTCAAAGTCTGTATATTCTGCTCACTGAACAATGGCAA
Source organism: Mugilogobius chulae (assembly GCA_038363315.1). Lineage (NCBI taxonomy): Eukaryota > Metazoa > Chordata > Actinopteri > Gobiiformes > Gobiidae > Mugilogobius > Mugilogobius chulae. The sequence continues at coordinate 29,584,253 of CM076401.1, read as the reverse complement.
CAATTTCTGATACTGACATGAAGATGAGACAACATCTTGTACTCAAAATAACATGCATAATAAATAAATACCACTTAATTGTTTTCTGTATCAATAAACCATCAACCTGAGACTGAAACAGTTAGGTTAAAGTGGGGTAGCTGAATTTAAATATGACAACTTCCTCTCCTAAATCCTTTGACAAACTGTTAATATGACATGTATTCATTTTGGTTGCAATTATGGTCAATAAACTTCATTCTTACAAACAACAAAGTGAAATGGAGAGGAACACCCAAGCTTAGTCAATCAGAGAGCTGCATTCTGCTCTGATTAGAACAAAAAAATTCAATCACTCAGTAGTGTAATTCTTTTACAATGTGCTGCATTTATCATATACTTTTTGCAGAAACACAAAGTTTACTAATTTACAACTAAAAGGCTAGTTACCCCTATAAACAAATAGATGTGAAGTCAAATATTCCCAAAAAAACTAAATTTACCCCCCATTAAATCATTGCATTTATTATGTATGGACTATGAGTCTTATTATCTACCACCTATTGTTGTTAGCTTTGCGGCTAACTGTGACTAGAAAGTAAATTTTGTTTGTTTCAGTTTTTAAGGAAGCAAAAGTCAGGTATAGCGCTTATATGCATTTATAACTTGTCTCAGTTTTATTTTCCTTAATCTTGTATGTGTAAGTTTACTTTGTATGTTTAAGTCAAATGAAGAGCAATTCTATGATTTTTTTTTTTGCAATACAATTAATAGACTTACCCATCGACCAGCCCCTGTCTCTCTATGAGTCTTTGGGCTTCATTTCTAGACACACCACCGTGAAACCAGGGCTGTGTTTTATGGATTGCTGTAAATAAAAAAAAAAAAAAAGGAGAGGTCAAACTGAAAGATGACATTTTCTAAAGAAAGACACTTGTGACTGTGTGAACTTTAAAATGGACTTACAGGAAGGTCTGGGGCCAGAGTTCAGGTTCGGCAAACTGCACCTCAGGGCTTCTCTCCTCTGTTCAAAGACAAGCACAAATACAATGCAAAGGTCAAAACTCTACTGCGTTTATAGACCCACAAGTGATGGATATTACGTGTAATCTCATAGAAAAACAGCAGAAGTGAAAATATAACATGTTTGTCATCAGTGATCGTAGTTATACTGAGAAAAAACTAGCTTTGCCTAAAGTGATGCAGTTATGGAGGTTAATACATGAATCAAATAAATGAAACATGCTTAAGCCATAATGTAATAAACTATACAACAACATTTACAAATAAAAAAAACATGCTTTCATTTACAGTTACTCATTTTATTTTCTGGTTTAAAAGTTACGAAATGAAAATCTTGAATTTTAAAAGAATCTAGGTTTAACTAGATACTATTTAAGTGACAATGTAATAATTTATTGGCTTCAAGGCATTTGTTTCCTTAATTACCATGATTAGTTTAAAATAATATTGTGTTGTTCAACCAAGACATGCTAACCCATCTAGAAATGAATTTTTTGCAGTTTAGGGCAGCTCGATGATGAAATAAAGAAGAATCACAATCCCAAATGAAAGTAGGTGATGCATCTCACATAAATGAACTATAAAAGGTCTTATACAAGTAAAATATATAATGAATAAGATTCTTCACCACAAATATATATAGTGCATTTAAATACATGTGTGACATCCAATTACACTTTTTCCTTTATTTGAGTTTGAATAGCAGTTTTAGCTTTCCTTTATTACTAGTTGCAGTGGCACTAGTACACAGTGGACATTTTCCGGCACCAGCTTCTTGTCCCCTGCACCTCTCTCCCAGTGTCCCTGTATAAATTTATATAACTATGCCCTCTAAGCTAGACTGCAGTCTGGACACGCCTGATTACAGTCTCCCTCTTTTCTCTCATCTATCTCTTTTATAGCCCCCTCCAGCTCTCCTCGGTCCCCAATCTGAGTCCACCACTGAGAATTGAGTCCCCAGCCATAGCCAAAAAGAGACACTTTTGCACATTATGACTTAAAGTTCAGGTTGAAATGTCTTAACATAACAGTACTTTATATAAATTGAATACTGCAAGTCAAATGGTTGAATGGCGGCTCTCTTGAGGAGCAGCCACAGTTAAAGAGCTGGCACGATTTGTAATTTTCTGTTGCTGGAGTTGTTCACTAAATAGAACAATCTTTTTCCTTTATTGTATAGCACTGCTGAATGGTTCTTTGGGTGTTTGAACCAATTTATAAAATATTCATAGTGTGCACCTATTATCTGCTGCTTTGTGAAAGAGTCGAAAGCAAATGCGAACACATGACATTTGTGACGTGTCAGAGGCCAATGTTTGTGCACTTCGCAAACCATATCAAATTTTGATTTGGGAATGACTCAATTGAGGAATCAGTCCTGTTTTAACATTTTCATTTATTTTATTTTAGTGCAAATGCATAGCAAATGTGCACACATTGTTTATTTGGTAATAAAGTCATACATTAATAAACAATTTCATATTTATTAACTTCTGCCTTTTGCACAATAACTTTTGACTAAATCCAATAAATTTAACTAATTTACCTAAAATTTCCACTGAATCTATTCAGAACCCTTTAGAGCACAAATAAATGGTTAGATTCATTGTAAAGCTAAGGCTTTATTACCCTAGTTGAATGACACAAGATTTTTTAACATTCAGGAGCAGAGAGCTTATTTTGAAAAACTTCTCTTAAGGATTTTTTATAATTTTATTAACGACTGAATCAAATTACTCTAATTTGAAATCTTACTTGAGCCAAGAGTCAAAAAGATATAGTCTGTAACGGAACCAAAACAGGACATGACCATTAAAGGACTTAAAGGTCGTTGGCCTGTTTACTATCACTAGGGACTTGAAAATAAGGGAGGGCAATATACCAAGAAATCATTCAATCATTTCACAGAGCCCGGTAACAATTGTTTGATCACAGTTCATTTAAGAATACAACGTGTGACTTTTGGTGAAAAAATAAACGTATATAAAAGCATGGGTTTTTTTTTTAGTTTCGATGGCTTTGTGACACTAAATAATTTTTAAAGTGTGTGACTTTCTTTGAGTGGCCACAAAATTACTTTTTATTTGGTCAAGAGGAAAGCTTCTTCCTGTTGTTTCCATAGAAAAGCAGGTCATGTACTCAAGACTTATTTATCCCAATAAGAATATTCTAAAGAATAATAATTGCTCCTTTCTGTTTGTATTGAATTGTGAAGTTGACTTTTAACCTCTATAAAGTTACACGGTGCAGCTTTAAAGTCACTACATTTAAATTGCTTTTAGTGTTTAAAAATATGTGTAAAAAAAGTGATTCTTCACACTTTCTGTAATTGTTAAAAGCAGTTACTCTCTCACTCAAAGAGGTGTAAATACAAACTAATAGAGGATGTCTGTTTTTAAACATAGAAATTAATTAAATAGTCAGTTGGTGAATAACAACAATTTGGCAAGTTCAAAAGAAAAATTATTGTCACAAAAATAGATTACAGTTTTTTTTTTTGCCACATCAATCTGCCCTACTTTAAAATCACTAAAATGTTGAGTTTTACTATCACTAATAACTATCTAGTAATGAGATTAAAAAGCAAACTGCAACATCATTTGGGACATGTTTACTGTCGCAGCCAAACTCAGTCTCCACCCTCCAGGCTGACCCTCCTCCCTCTCTGCGCTGCGGGCTTCTGATGGGTTCTGGATGACCCTCCCCCAGCCTTCCCCGAAAAGTCCATGGCCACCAGACTCGCCTCTGACTTTGACTGAAATGAAAAAAAAAAAAACACTTGTAACATGAGAGAAATACAATTAAAATTCCTACATTGTTCCCAGACTAACTCACTTTTGTGTCTGTGAAGTGGTTGGCCGCTTCTCGTCTTTGCGGTGCCAATTTGGATAACTGGTAGTTACACTGGAGTTGTTTGCCGTGCTGATCACACATTAGAGAGACAAAATGAACAGTTATAAGAAGCCTGTTCCTGGTTTGATTGCCAAAAATGATTAACAATTGTACTATTTTATCTTCATTTATTAATCAAGCATGAGATTATGGCCACTAGATGAAAATCAGAAACCAAAACATTTGAGACAAGATACTACAGGTGAATAAGGAAGAAAAATCTCATTAGAGATAAAAAATAAAATGCATAGTCCCATTGAGATAGACATTTTTACCACATTTTTAGACTTAAATCTTTAATAAATCAGGTAAAAATTAGAGATCAACTAATCCTTCTTGACAAAATCTTGCTCAGTCCACAATTGTAAAGTTTGGTATATAGGTTCAACTTTATTTACTGATCTTTAAATGTGGGGTACTTGACTTTTTTCATTTTGAATTAATAGTTTGTCTTTTTTACCAAAAAATATATTGCATAACCAGCAGATTGTGGCTAAAACCAGACCACTGCATCTAAATCAAAATAAAAGGCATTATATTTGTCTTTAAGAGACAAATGCAGTGCTCTGATTGGCTGTGCTTGAGGGGTCACCTCCAAGTCTGCCAAGTCCACTTCCTTATATCGCTTGTGAATTTTGACGATCACAGGCTTGCTCCTGAGCGGCACTTTGACGTCATATACAAGGTGATTTTTTTTTGCATTTTTTCCAGGTATGATTTTTCAAAAAAGTACCACTAATGAAAATATGGACTTTTAGCATATTTTCAGGTTTTAAAGTTTTTATTATTGATCAAATAATATTTAAAATCTGCCAAATCACCAACCATCGTTTTGAATTATGAATATTTAGATTTTTTATTGAGAGGCTGAGGTCGCTTGTTTTGGGCTTTTCTTCAAATGCTTGTTTGCGTGTTGCTCTCCCTGAAAATCTGGCTACTTTGACCTCCAGTTTCATTTTGCTGTCATGAAAATATGTTTTTAAGATTTAATTGCTAACAAAAAATAAGTTAGAAACTAGTTGGACCTTGCTTCAGGTTTTGTGGAGTGAAAATCAGCTTCCCCACCTTTAACAAACTACAACGAAAAGAAAGATTTTTTAGCTACAAACATCTAATGCTTGAGGCCCACATTGGTTTGTTGTGCTGTGTGTGTACAGTTTCTTTATAGTTTAAAGTTAGGAGAGCAGGTCATGGTATTTCCAAATTTGCATATTCACTTGCAGTAAACAATGTAGAAAAACTAGTGTAGTTTTTGTGTCAGCTCCAGAGAAACCGTGTCCCTTTTGCTGTACAGTATATGGGTTGGCTGATAATAAACTTATAGCTAATCAGTTTTATAACATAGTGAGACCTTGAAAAGTCTGAAGGATGATGTCCAACAAGTCCGTGTTTGCTCGCTGTCCGCACACAAGAATTTCAGGTCCTGGGCACGCACAGGGTTTTTCGAGGGCTGCAGAAACACACACGCAGAATACAAAAGAACCATGATATTTTTCACTGCTCTGAAGCTTTGGCATTTTAGATCACCAATATTGACATAATAATAGTCGTGAGAAGTACGGCGTGAATGCGAGAGCAGTGATAGGAGAGTATTAGTATGCAGAAAATGCTTTGAGAAAAACAGCTTATGTGAAAGTCTGGTCTGTGCACATTTTTCCCTCTAATCCGTTTAAAGCCAGTGTGACGTAGTTACCTTGATACAGAAGGTGAAGTCAGTAGGAGCTCCGTACAGTTTTTTGCTATTGACCACAGTGTAAACATTCAAATCTTCTAAATCAGCCACATACTGCAGGTGCCTTGGCTCCTGAAGACAAAAACGTCAGTTTCACAAGTCAACACATATCCAAATATAAGGTCAGTCTACTTGACCACACATACAATTGCTACATTTTCTACAGTGAAGATACACAGTATACCATCATACTGCAGTATAAAACTACACTGTATCAATACCGTGAAGATGAACTATCGACGTTATTGATATTTTTATTTATTGTATTTATTTTCTTCTCACTGAGGACTAAAAACGGTGTCAGATTGTTGTTGACTAAAACTGCCAACAAAACTGATTCTACTGTATATAAATCTCTCCATGGACTACAATCAAAGTATATCTCTGACATGTTAGTGCCTTATGAACCATCTCGCGCTCTGAGGACCTCAGGGACCGCCTCCTGCTGGTGCCAGAGTCAGGACTAAACATGGGGAATCAGCTTTCAGTTTTATGCACTAAGCTCTGGAACAGTCTTCCAGAGATGTAGACAGGCCTCCACTGTGACAATGTTTAAATCTAGACTCAAAACATTTCTTTTTATCTGTGCATATGACTGAAATACTTTGTCTGCACTCTTTATTTCTTTCCTTCTTTTAGAGTAAATTTTACGCTGATTATTTATATTTTGTATTAATAATGTATTGTAATTTTGATGCATTTTCCTGCCTTGTAAAGCACTTTGAATTGCTTTGTGAATGATTTGTGCTATACAAATAATTTGCCTTGCCTTGCCCATATAATAATTAAATAGCAAGCAGCCTGGGGCAACTCAGCAGAGGGACAAGTGTTCTCTAACATGCATGTTAATGGTTGGTGGGGAAACCGCAGTGCCCACAGGAAACCACCCAGACATGGGGAGAAACCTGCAAACTTCACACAGAAAGATTGAGCCGCGCGGGAGTCAAATCCATACCTTTTTGCTGTGAGGCGAGAGCGTCTTCCGCTCTGCCATCGTGCCGCTTCATTACTAGTGTATTTACTAGAAATGTCTTTGGCTGCAATTACCTGAATTCTGGAAATGGTGCTTAGCTAGCTTAAATAATGCTAAAAAAGATTTGTGGCCCAAGTAACCTAATTCTCGCATTATTAAAGCATAGTGTACACATTATGAATCACTGCTAAACCAGAACAAAGGTTGATAGAAAACACGCTCTAATATTTGGTTGGACCACCTTCAGTTTTGATTACACATTCAGCAAAGACCGAAAACTGCAATTCCATCTAGTGCGTTTTTTCTCCAAGAAAAAACATCACTAAAGATTGTCAAAGGTGTTAGGGCTTGGACTCTGTGAGGGTCAACCCATGAGCGAAAATGATATCTCATGTTCCTGAAAACTATTATACGATGTGAGAACCATCAATTGCGGAAATATCTTCTCAGAATATGCCCAGGCCATCAGGAAGAAATCACTGATGGAAAACCTGGTTATTCAAGATGTCTAAGTAGTCTAATGACCACATTTTTGGGCACCTAGTGTTGTTGAATCATGACAGAATCAAATGCAGCAACCCCCGACCTATTTGTGTAGCTACTTAAATTCAAGGATGCAATACAATTATTTTTTTTTTTTTTGTCAGGGAGGGCAACAGTGCAACTAACAAAAATAAATAATCCAAAATGGCAGAACACTTAGAACACAAACAGTTGCACACATATCACATCTTGAATCTCTACTCAAATTTCAGTTCAGGTGGCATAAGATCCATGCTCTTGTGGCTTAGTATGTAATCTATTTGCATGATACAAGTTGCATAATAACACAGGATTCGAATGTTGTATGTACATTGCCAGATTTCATGTCACTGACCTTGGAGGAGTTCTTGGTTGAGCAGTAGAGCCCCGAACGCCGCAGGAAGTAGTAAACCTTTTTCCAGGACTTTCGACTGGGCTCTTTGGACTGAAGATAGCCTTGGATTTCAGGACATGTACCCGATTTAAGGAGATTCTGTGGGTTAAATGCAAAAATGTTTTGAGCTGATCACCTGAGACAAAGCCCCCATTCGATTCTCTTGCCCAGATTTCATCTATTAATTTGATCATTACCAAATATTCTAATTGCATATTTTTGTTGTGGTGTGGTTCTTGCTAGTTAATAATCCTGACTTTTTGGTAAAACGTTGTTGCTTTATGACAGATATCTCATTATATTTTTTCATATGAGATAATAAGGTTTTTTTTTAGGTCATAAGGTTTGGCAAACAATCAATCAGATTCTAAAAAAAAAGATAAAAAAATGAAAGAACGAATGAATTAATGAATACTCCTTGGTGAAAGGGCTAATTATGGAACTAAAAATTGCATGTTGTCAGAATATAATGAATACATAGCATAAAAGGTTTGTACATTGAAAAAAAAAAGTTTAATATTTCTATTTCTGTGTTTTACATGGCCTATATATTTTACCATCTTATCTATATGTTTTTACCTCACCCAAAACACAGCTTGTTTCTTTCACACATGTGGCTAACTCACAAATCCTGCATGTTTAGACTGGTTTCTTCTCTCCACTAAAAACACTTCCACCTTGTGATGTCATTAAGTGGCAACACAGGAAGTGCTTCACTGTGTTTGAGACTTCCCACACATTTGATAGGATCATTTAATATTTTCAGTCATGAGTACAGCATACTTGATTCTGAAGCTGCAACTTAAGTTCGACCCTGACTAAACACATTCAATGATTTGTACTAGTGGTTCCCAACCTTTTTGTCTTGAGTACCTCCTAATCATGATCTCACACACGGAGTACCCTATATCGTGTGTTTTTAGGAGTATTTTAAATTTACGTATATATTTCCAGTTAGAACCATTGCATTTTATTCTTTTTATCTATTCCATGTCCAACAAATGCCCCCTAAAATGTAAAATGTGCTGCAAATACATTTTTTAAAATGACAATACTTGCAATTCTACCTTTCTTTTTAATCTGCAATCATCCCCTAGTACACCCGGCAAATGGTCGCATACCCCTGGTTGGGAAACACTGCTTTGTACAACAAAATATTGGATTGAATTTTTGTGGCAATTTCATCTGAACAAAGATCAAACTAAACTATTCCAGAATTGATGCCAACTCAAGCTTGTAAAATGTTGACAGACTAATTACTCATAAATGCATAAATTAATCAAAACACAACTTCAGGGAGGATTAAAGTGAGGTACCAAAAATCTAACATGGCTAAAAGCTTGTTGGTTTTAAACGTGCCTAATATGTACCTTTAAGGCTCCGTTTTACCTGGATGAGCTCTGCTGACGTCAAGCCTTTGCCCACATCCGCACTGTCCGAGATCATGGACTCAGGGAAAAAGAGCTGGAAAATTGACAAAGTTGTTAATTCAAGGAAACTGCTGATTTGCAAAAACTTGAAGCGGTCTTGTGAGCAAGAACCTGCTCGCCAATTATTTCATCACTTTCTGATCAGGATTAGGCTTTAGGGCATTCATTTACTCTAGTGGTGCTGCTGGTGGTGGAGGCTGTATGGGCACAACACAGAGAAGCTGCATGCGGTGAGTGAGTGGGAGGATTCACCGCCAACTGTCACTTTAACATGATCCTGATGATGGATGAGTCAATGCAATAATAAAATCTAAAGGCAACAAACTATAGAGCTTGCTTGTATAGGCTCGCAGCTCGATGCATATTAAACTATATCTACAGATACAATCGCTGTGCACAAATAAACTAAAAAACTGCACAAAGCAAAATGTAAACGCAAATAATACTACTGTTACAGTTTACTTACAAGATATGACTTGAGTGTAATATTAGCAGGTAATGTAAGCTTACAAATTAAAAAACATGCTGATGCTTAGAGCTACTACTGAATATATTTTTTCACTTGTAGTAGTAATTAAACATATTTGACAAACACTTTTGGTAACTGAAGAATTCTTTTCCCATTATCTATGCTATTTCCAGGTACTTGGAATTGAACTATAAATATGTGCATCATTGCTTTACATTTGACAATTGTAAATCCAATTTTTATCTACAACAGATTAGAATAGAGCAGAGCCATTTATTTCTGTTCCAAAGCTCCACCTTTTCATTTCACCGTACCAAACAGCAATAGTCATTTATAAGTGTTTTTTTAAATGTGACATTTTAACCCAACATGCACCACTAGAATTCTTAATTTTTGAAATATTCACGTCTACGTTCAGGCATGTGGATGGGAATGTAAAGTAGGACTTTTCTGAGCACTTGATAATTTGATGACTCCTCAAACATTCATTAAAAACTCAAATATCTTTGAGTACTGATGAAGAAGCACTGTTATAACAAGAGAAAAGCTTATGAAAATTGAGCTTGCATATGCAACCTTTCAACCATTTACCTATTAAATCATTTTAGGTCTGCTTACCAAAAATTCAAATATACAACATTAATTAATAATAATGCTATCTGCTAAATCAATCTGTGCTTGAACAAAAGCCATCATCACATAGTAAAAACCTACAGTTGGTTTTCTGAAGAACTCATATTTGGCGTAGTTCTTGCGGAACACCAGCCTTGTGTCGGATTTTAGGGACCAAGTGGTCTGGACCTCCCACACGATCTCATGATCCTCCAGAACTCTCTCTGCAAAGAACACAAGGCGTTAACATGGAAGAGCATTTTCTCTCTTCAATCATCCCCAGTCCAAACTGTCATCAGTCTTACCTAGTCCCAGGGCAGGATGGACCTCCAGGAGCGCCCAGTTCTCCTGGTCACTGCAGTGGGCCGTCTGCACCAACATGTGACACACCTCTCGCGCCGTGGTCTCAGGACTGACCCACACAGACCGGCTGTGAGTGTCCTCTCCATACACTTTTATCAGCTACACAAAATAAACATGAAAATGAACATTAAAAGGGAGATAGAGGGTGGAATGTATCATATTATATGGTCTGAATTTGTAATCAGCCCATAAGTAATCAAAAATATATACGAATAAAGGCTATAACAGTTATAAAAAATACCACCAATGTTTTCATTCATGACAATATTAAAGACACCACAATTATACCAACCAAAGTATTATGCTAAAAAATACATTTTGCAACTGTTGATCTGTTTGAATTCAGAATTTATGTTACTCTTTCTATTGCCAATACAGTAGATATGGAGCATGTGTCTGCTGTGTTCTTAGTAAAAATGACATAAAATGACTGAAAAAGCACATTAAATATCATATAATTTACAGAAATGAACTTATAACAATCATATCTTAATCCGTGTTTGCAATCCAGTCTTCTACCACTTCTTTATTCTCATTTTAATGTTCTGTTGGTCACTGAATTATATTAGCACATGATAAATACTGCTGTTCTTGGTTATTCTCACATGTAACTAGTGCCAAGTGAAAACAAAGAACAGACAAGGTTAGACCACCAACAGTATAATGCAATATTCAAAGAAAGTCAAATTAAATTCCTCTTATGGCAGACAGTAGCTCGATTATACATTTATTACAGTTTGTGGGGTTACATGTTGGATTAGAAGTCGCAAACTTAAATGAAATATTGCGTCCATCATTCAAATTGTGACAGAAAATTAGGCACCAGAACAAAAATATTTACATAACCTACAAACATTGAGCAAGGCCGTCACACGACATAGACTTAAAACTCAGCTATTTTGGCCTCGCGTCAACGCTTTTACTGTAGATCTGGGAAAAGAGCCAACATCTGTGGCCAAAAATCTGTCAAGTGCAATGCAGCGGAGGCAGACAAAATGCTGTATTTACCATGTTATAAACGCCTCGAGACAGTTACTACAAAATCTCTAATGTCAGCCTGGCACCAAATTTGTTTTTCAGAGTTTTTATCTCGTCATCCATCTTAACTGACTTAGGACGCTTAGCAACCGTTTACAAACACGTCTGTTGCCAAGCTTAGTTTTATTTTAAATTTAAGTATTTTGGTTGATTATTTGATCAGTTGTGTATTACTTATATTTAGATAGTAAGTATTTATATAGAATCACAACTAACATTTTTGATGAATTTCGAAGCGAATCACTTTTTCATATTATTTCCGAATTGATTATTGTCGATTTGTAAATTACACTGCATGTTTAGTCTTTTCAAGTGCAGTTTTGTAAGATCAAAAAGAGACTTTTCCGTTTGAGAGCTTGTCACGCCCCTTTGAGTTAACAAATCAATTAGCAGGACATGTCTTTAGTTGTAAAATACATATACAGGCACTGTTATTTTTTTTTTTAAAGCATATGTGGTATGAACTTTTTTAATTTAATGTATTATTTAATTATTTTTCTTTGAAGAAAATAACTTAAAATTCGTTTTGGCCATGCATAAATATATTGTTGATTAGTCTGCAGTGTTCCATCTAGGAATGGGACGATATACGAGATTATCGCTAATCGCAATAATTAAGGGCCGCAATTAAATAATTGTGGCATTTTTCATAATTGTGTTAATCATACGTGACGATAATCGCAATTATAGCAGCAGGCGCGCACCTGCGGCTTCATAAGAGCATCTAAAATTTGACTACTGTGAACCCGGTAAGAAGCTGTATTATTGTTAAACAAAGAAAAGATTCATGTGATAAAGTTATTTAATGACTCTGAGACAAAGTTAGTCGATTTTTGCTCAACATTGTAAACATTTGTTTATTTTGAATCATTATTGATTGTACTTAGACCAAAATACAAGAAGTAGTTGTTCAAAACACATACATATTGTGCGCTAAAAAATATTTCAGTGATTTTGAATCTGTGCACTTTTATGTTTAGTAAATTATTGTGATAATATCATTAATCGCGATTATTTTGGTCACAATAATCGTGAGTGCAAATTTTAATATCGTCCCATGCCTAGTTCCATCTACATCTAATAATGTACTGTTTGTTCTTTAAAATCCAAGAAGTCATTGTGGCTAACTCTCATTAGCATAAAGACAAAGCAGAACCTAAAAGTTGTGAAAAGTGCTTTAAACATATTGTCAATTCGGATGCTCAGAATTCATATGAGGCAAATATGCTTTTTAAAGTTAAACTTCTGCAGGATATAAGATGATAAATACTAAACATAGAGTTAACTCAAAAATGCTCTGATTCTACAATGTGGTAAATACAGTATATTTATCAGTCGCTATTCGCCCAGCAGCTTATTCAATCTTTTGTTTAGGTTTTTAAACTATTTTCCAGGATTTTCTATGGAAGTTTGGCCCAGCATGAATATATTGTTAAGTTTATGTTCAAACTCTAGCTCAACATCATAATTTCTTTCATTCATTTAGACTGCCCATTACATAAATTTTCAATGTAGCGCTTTTATGGAGATCTGACTTCTCAAAATATTTACAGTATATTCACCTGTTTGTACAAAAAACACAAATACATCTGAAGAAAAAAGGTCCACAGACAATTTTCTGTCAGTAAAATCATGTGGACTGGAGCTGGACTGGAAATTAGACTTTACGGAGCTAAATAAAACAGATTAGTATAGTTTATGTTCATGAAATCATCACTAAAAGCTAATTTATTTAGTTATTCAAAACTAAAAAAAAAAAAAATGAATTAATTAATTTATTTTGGTTTATATCTTTAAATACTACTTATCACGTAGCCTGCTCTAATCGGTGCAGAGGTGAAGTGGGTGCAAGTTATCTCTCGTGTGTGACGCTGCATCAGTCTCAGCCAAACAAAGACAAAACAAAACCAGCCAGACCTGAAACCTGTCCGTCAACAAGAAGAGACTGGTCGGGTGAGTGAGGTCTGTAATGGCAACATCCCAAAAACCAGAAAGATGGGGACAGAAAATGTTTAGGGTAATTAGATTTAATATAAGGGTCTCAAAATGACAAAGGATGTGTAGCTGAGCACGCAAAACCTACTGATGTGGGCTGACGATGTATTTTGAGTGACAACGTAAATACATCCGTGATTTGGCAGGTAGTGTTTTGTCAAGTGTTGCGTTTTGGCAGCAGCAGAAGATTTGAGTGATAAAAAATAGATGGCAAGCAAATAAAAATAAGATATAGAAATCACAATACTGTATGTGTGTTTGTGCCACTGAGCAAGACATATGTGTCATTATGTCTTATATACTCTGCAGTCACAGTATTAATGTTAATAAGCTGACATTGTAAACTTTTAATGGCCTGTATACTCTGCTTGGACAAAACGTATAAATATTTTTGCTTTAGTCTCAAGTGCTAAAATGAAATAATGGATTTTCAGATTATTCTTTCTAATATAGCATTTGTAGAGCTTGTTATTGTAAATGTTTTGGGTCATTAATCTACTTCTGAAATGAACAATTATGTGGTCAACTCAATTAGCTCTTACCCATTTGTTAAAGCTATGATTACTTTTAGGGACATTAATGTCAATTTAATACACGTTAACCGTTCAAAATAAAAATTGGAAAGTGAATAATTGTACAATGTGATGATGTCTTTAAGTCTAGATTGGGCAAGAACCATTTTTTCCTGTTAATAATATAGCACATCGCCATAAATCTCTAAGACAAACTTGAAATCATCTCATGGTCGCAATTGGCCCGGGATGATTTCATATTATTACTGATAGAATACATGAGGAAGTACATAAGTCAGAGTGGAATATAAATCTATGGAAAAATCAAGACCTACAGTATATTGTTGAGATGTTTGTCGACCTATAAAACCTCTAAAATAGATAGAAATACGGCAAATTGTATAAAATTTGCTTAAACTTTTTCTGAGGAGAAGCGCCTGACCTAATGACCTTGTCCACTTTTACCCACTTTTATTGACTCATAGAAGACAATACATATAATACAAAATAAAATTATAAGGGTGCACAGTAGCATATTTGTTACTGCAGGTTCTCTCTGAGTACTCTGGCTTTATTCCACCTCCAAAGCCATGCATGTATTGGTCAAATGGTAACACTATAAAATTCTCCAGAGAATGAGTGAAGAGATTGTCTGTGTCTGTGTCTGTCTCTGTTTTAATAAAACAACAACATTAATATTAGATGCTATTCATCTGAAATAAATCTTATTAGCCTGTACAAAGTTGTGATGTCACAGATTTTTTCCTTGACGCAAGTATTCCGGCCCATCACAACTGGTAAATGATGAAATCTCCTTCAATATTACACATACGCTTCAGTTTCATAACTGTTCAGCTTTAGTAAACACAGGTAGGTTATTTTTGTGACGGATAGAAAAGCAGGTTTGTCGTGAATATGTTGGCCTTTTTCCACTCACAAACGGTGCCAGACTAAAGATGTAATTAAAAAAGTCGCCCTGCGGTGCTTTAGTTTTGGTGCTGCTGAGTTCAACCGACTCAACTGCGTTATTCAATACATATAAAAATATAAAAAGATATAAATATGATTTATTATTCTCAAGGATGAAATTAAAAGCAGAAATTAAATTTTGCTGATAGACAACTTACATAATTGGTCTAATAATAGTCTTATTCTTCAATCTTTATGTTTTATTGGCACAATGCTCTTTTGAAGAATGTACTATTAATCTTAACGATGTTTTACAAATGTTTACTCTTAACCTAGTTTTAAAACAGTATATGTTCAGGCTGTTGATGGATTTTACATTATACAATTGCTTTGGACTCACAAACTATATAATAGCATATTCTAGTTGATACGGCTTCATCTTCAGGTGCACTCAATAACATTACGGTACTTGTTTTTATAAGAGACTGGCTATATTAACAATTGAAGCATACTAGTTTTACTTTGAATCTAAATTTCTGAAGTATTTACAAGTAAATACAGACAAATGGGCAGTGCACATTCAAACAACAACTGCAGGACATTACAAGAGACTCACAGATGCATGAATGAATTCAAATACAACTTTGACTAATCTAATGATGAGAGAACACGTGGCTAAAAACTAGATTGAAAAGTAGATTTTTACATATGTTTTGCTTTAACTCATTGTTTTAACCTCTGCAGAGCCTCCACAGTCATTTTGAAAACATCTCAATCATTAGAATTCACAATGAGCTCAGTCTCTTTTTGCA